>CP106724.1:202587827-204058300 GCA_025506655.1 Gossypium rotundifolium
CAGTTCAATCGATTTTTTTTTTATCAAGATTCAACCATCAATTCAACTAATTTGTGAGTCAGTCAGTCCAACGCTTTATTCTAGTCTGATACCCCCGAATAGTTCATGGTCTAACCGGTTCAGTCCAATTCTAAAAATAATAGTTTTTTTTAATAAGAGATAATGTTTAAAAAAAGGATAAACTACTAAAATAGTCATGTTTGTTTACCTCAATTTACATTTTAGTCACTTGTATTTGAAATGTTACTTTTAGTCACTTACGTTATCGCATTGTAACATTTTAGTCACTGAGCCGTTAATTACCGTTAACGGTGTAACGGTAAGCTGACGTGTCACGTTAAATCATCATTTCAAATAAAAATTTTAGTTAATTTATACAATCAATCCTCATATTTTTTCGTTTGGAGCAATTTAATTTTTTTTTTTATGTTCTTTTAACATTTCTATTTTTTTTTCTTTATTTTCCATTCTCGTTCACTTCTTCCTCTATTTTTTTTCCCTTCTCCATTTCTTTTAACATAGTTTTACTATGTTTTCTATTTGTTAAAACTAGTCTATGTACTTTTATTTTTTTTGAACAATTTATTTTTTTTGAGTGAGGCGAGCTTATGAACTAGTTTTAACAAATGGAAAATATAAAAAACTGCGTTAAAATAAATGAAGAAGGAGGAAAATAGAAGAAGAAACAAAGGAGAATGAAAAAAAAAAAAAGTTAAAATAAAATAAAATAAAAAAACTAAATTGCTCAAAATGAAAAATATAGGGACCAATTGTAGAATTTAAGCTAAATTTTTTTGTTTGAAATGATTATTTAACGTGCCACGTCAACTTACCGTTACACTGTTAACGGCAATTAATAGCTTAGTGACTAAAATATTACAATATGATAACGTAAGTGACTAAAATGTAACATTTCAAACATAAATCACTAAAATATAACTTGAGACAAACAAAATAATTATTTTGATAATTTACCCTTAAAAAATGTTTAATTATGCTCTTAGTACTTTGAGGCTTTAAAATTTAGTTTTTCTATTTTTAATTTTAGAATTTAAAATTTCTACTAATTGATAACCCAATTAATTAGCTTTCATTAAATTTGAATATCTTTTATTAATTCAACTTTAATTTTCAAATAAGAACTTACCATATATTATATATAACAAAATCAATTAATAATGTTATTAAATGCATTTTATGTTTTAAATCGAACAATTACAAATACTAAATTCTTAAAAGTAAAAACACAAGAATTAAATTTTGAAAATCTAAAAAAATACAAAAACTAAACTAGAAAAATTATTAAATCTTAAAAAAAAAAAGAAAATTATATCTAAAGTAAAATCAATGAATTTTTCAAATCGTCTAGCGAATCTCCAACTACAAGATGGCAATGGTTACAAACTTACCCAAAAATACACAGTTGTCTCGTTCAAGGGCGAAGCCAGGACAATTTTTAGGGGTAGGATGAAATTTTAATTTTTTATAGTTTATATCTTTCTAATTTATAAAGGATTAAATCAATTTTTTTTAATTTTAGGGGGGCAAAGTGCAATTTTATCTTTATTAATTTAAAATTTTTAAAAAAATTGAAGGGCCTAAAGAGAAATTTTACCATTTAGGGAAGGCCGGGGCCCATGCCAATCCTCCTCTGCCTTCGCCCCTGGTCTCGTTAGACTGTTTAGTAAAAATGCTAATCTTACCAATAAGTACGTTACACTTTCAGTGAAAGAACTCTGATTCAAAACGTGGAATAACACTATTAAAAGTAGCCACGAACTCTAAAGAGATTAATTTTTTTTATATAAAACAAACTCGAAAGATACATTGATCATACCAAAACACTTGTAGAGACTGTAAAGGTTAGGGACTTGCCCTTAGCTCTCCTAATTGACCAATTCAAACTTCTTATCAAGAATCATGTTGTGCTTGAAGCCTCTTAGCTCTAATAAGTGATCCCTCATTTCAACATGATCATTTTTTTCAATGTAATTAGGTATTTTCACTAAATATATTGAAAAAGTTAGAAGGCATAATGTGGTATCAACCTTTTAATTTATCCATAGAAGTCCTTGGTAGTAGAACGTGCCACTGAATTTGGGAGTTCACTTAAAATTTTAAAAAATTTAAGATTTAATATGAATTTTCAAAAATAACAAGGTTTAATTGAAATTTTTAATATTCTGTGAGGATTAATGAATATTTTTTAAAGATATTAAAGGGTCTAATTAAAATTTTTAAAACTTTTCAAAGACCTAATCAAAGTTTTTAAAAATTTGAGAATTTAATTGAAATTTCAAAAAATTTTAAAGGGTATAATAGAAATTTTCTAAAATTTTGAGAGCCAAGGCTCCACCAATAACTTTTCACCCCTTTTAGCCCTTGTTGATTTTCTAATTGATGCGAGGTATTTATAAACTCGAATTAATCTTTTTTGGACATAATCTCTAATAGGATGATGTCTTTATCTCTGTATATTTCGACATAATCAATAAATTGATTAATTATAATAATTTTTAATTATATACTTTTGTATAAAATAACTTAGGTAAAATATTAATAGGATAAAAAGGCATTTTGTGTTTTAAAGGAAACAAAAATCCCTAGTTTTTCCTCCTAATTGAGGTAAAAAAAAATTAAATGTTTAAATTAGGGCTCAACTTTTTAAGAGTTGTTCATATAAAAATTAAATTTTTTAAAATGATCATAAAAGGGTTCGATGTTGATAGAAATGTTCAAATAAGGGCTTTTTACACACTTTTAACCTGGTTTGTAGTAAAAATTAGGTGATTGTTGACGTGTTTAAAATAAAACACGTGATAGTTAAATTAGATATTGCTCAAAAAGAAAAGAAAAGAAAAAATAATTTGAAACATGATATACAACATTTGAAGAACCTTTTATTTAAGCACTTTTGTAAATGTTAAGTAATTATATGACTATTTTGAAAATTTTGATCCTTATGTGAATAATCATTTGATCCTCCTTTCCTTTAGTTTTGATCCTTTTATTATACTCAAATTTAAAATTTATTTTTGGATTTTGATTTAGCATAATCTATTCAATTTATTTTTAAAATATCATTAATTAGTTTAAATAATTAACCGTTAACTATTTCAATTAACTTAATGACATAAATTTTTCTGAAAACACCACTTCCAACAAAATAAAATTTATGTTAACATAAGGAGTTAAAAAAGAGCTTGTCTAAATCTCATGTGATGGTCTGATGGTCAAGGGTGTTCACCATCTCAAGTGTGGCCTGAGTTCGAGTTGCGCTAGTCGCGTTTGTTAATTATATAATTTATATAATTTATATAATCTAACAATACAAACAATGGCCTGAGTTATGAGAACCTTGTATAACACCCCTACAAGTATCCGTACGAGGCATTACTAAACATTTTTGAATAATTCCGAGTCATTTTTTTATCAGTATTTTGAAACTAATCATAATGTCCCTCTATTGGGCCCTCGAAGCCCAAAACATACATTAGGAACCAACCGGAATTAAATCGGGATCATAGGGAATTTTTTGCAAAATCCTAAAATTTTCCTACATTGGTTAGCGTACTTTAATATTGACAAACTTATTTTCTCGACATGTCTCACTTGAATTTATTACTTGTCCTAATATACATAATTTTCCTTGTATCAACGTATAAAAGATAGTCTTATATTTACATGTCATGATATATATCATTCTCTTCTTTGTTTATTCATAAATATAAATTATTCAATTCATTATGACAATATTTCATGTACCATCATTTTCATGAGTTTAGTGTATATTTATTCGATGAGCAGGTTTATAATCTTGAATATGCATAATTATCGTGTAAGTTTCACATACATGTATTTTCCATGTCATATTTCAATGTATCAAATAATTATCATTTTTACGTATTTCAAGTTTAATTTCATGATTTCAAGTACTTGTCATTTTCTATATTTATCCCGTTAAATTTTCAGAATTTCGATGAATTTTCTAGTAGTACACTTATAGTGTACAATCTCGAGTTCGTCAATTCGTACACATATGGATATACCTTTTTTTCCCGAGAGCACACTCCCACGAACCTTATTTCTTACAGCAGGATTACTAGTCCAGGCTAAATCCCACAGAAGAGATCACACTCCATGAACCTCATTTCTTACAATGGATTACCGATCCGAGCTAAATCCTGTAATATAAACTCATAGAGTATTGTCGGATTACCGATCTAGGTTAAATCCCATAGCGACAATTATTCTAATGAGCTTGGATCTAAATTTCAGATCCGAGCTAAATTCAGACCCTAATTGATTACCGTCCGGCTAAATCTATTTTCCACATATTCTTGGGATGGCTATATCAGATAGGATCACCCACCCTGCTAGATCCCTTTTACCGTCAATTCCTTTTCGAGATCCATCAATTTTCCTTTCATTCATCCGGATTTCTTCCCTTTTATCAAATATATCAATGATTCATCAATTTTCATACAATGAACATTCAAATCATATTCACATCAATAACATAATTTCAAGTATTTAAGAATATAATTCAAGTTACATGAACTTACTTCGTTGATTGTTCATGTTTGTAGTTTTACTAATCCGATGTCTTTTCTTTTCACGTTCAAGTCTCGTATTTGAGTCATCCGGATCTTTATAAATAAATTTGATCACCATTTTCATTCATTTCATATCTTGGTACATTCAATTAATGCTCTAGGCAAAATTACTATTTTGCCCCTAAGCTTTTAATTAATGACAATTTCATCCTTAAGTTTAGAAAAATAAAATTCTTATATTTTAATCACTGTTTCAAGTCTAATTACTCTCATATATATTGATAACAGCCCATGAATTCTATGAAATATCAGAATTTTCCATAATTTTAATACTTTTCAATTTAATCCCTAAAACATGTTTTCACCCAATTTTGATCTAAATTAATAATATTCAATTTTATAATTTAAATAATAAAATAATTCATTTCATGCAATTGGTCATTTTGACATTTTTACAAAATTGCTCATAAAATTTTACTTTTATTCAATTTAGTCCCTGAGCCTAAAACATACAAATTAGTCATGCTAGCTGAATATTCATATATATATTTTCCCCTCCTCCTCTCCATTCCACATCCTTAATTTATATAACATGCTTATAAGTAACATTATCTATGATTTCACTATTTACTCATAAATTTATTCAAAGCTGTCCATTTGTGTCATAGTCACTATTTTATTTATATATTGAGCTAAAGAATTCCAATTTAAGATCCGCTAATTTCTTCTGAAACTAGACTCACATATATTCTTACCATAAAATTTTCAAAATTTTTTGTTTATCCAATAAGTACAGTTTATTCTTTAAATTCACCTCTATTCTGCTGTCTGACAGTTCCAACCCTTCTTTACTTAAAAATTAATTATCTCATCATACAGAATTTGGATAATGTTACCATTTGTTTATTTTGAAAATAGACTCATTAAGGATTTTAATAATATAAATTATAATCTATAATTATTTTCTTCCAATTTTTATGATTTTCCAAAGTCAGAACAGGGGAACCTTAAATCATTCTGACATTGTATCACAAAACCTATTATATCTCATGATTTACAATTCTATTTCTTATACCATTTTTCTATAAGAAATTATACTAAATTATCTTTAATTAAATATTTTATTCATCCTATAATTCGATTTCTACAATTTTTGGTGATTTTTAAAAGTTAGACTACTGCTACTGTTCAAAACTGTTTTAGTGCAAAATGTTAATTATCAAGTTTATAACACCTTCATTTCCTTTCTCTACAACATTTCCCATTTCTTTCTCTTATTTTTCTTTACTAACATATCAAGAACATAAAACCTTATATAAGAAAACTCTACATTAACATCATTTCCATGCTTTTTTCACAATATCAAACTTAAAAATATATTGAAATCTTGATGTTCTTACCTTGTCTTATTGATTTCAATCTTTAACTTGATTTTCTCTCTCCTCCAGCTTCTATTTCTTAAATCAAACTTGATATTCTTGCTCCCCATAGTCTCCTTGTCATCTTTCTCTCTTGATGGCTATAGAAATTCTTTTGAATTCTAAGTGAAAATAGTGAATTTTTGGTGAAATGACCAATTTGTAAAGAAAAGAAAACTTTTCTTTCTTCTCACGTTGGTTAACTTCTTTTCTTCTCTTCTTCTCGTTGGTTTGCATGGGAAAGAGATGATGAAAATTCATCATATTTCCTTCCTTATATACTACATAAATAATAAAATAATGATAGATAATAAAATATCTCATCAAAATATTAATAAAATAATATTTATCTAATTAAATAATTATAAAATATCATCAATCATTACTTTCTAGATTTCTCTTTTCTAATTGACCATTTTGCCCTTTGTGATTTTTTAAAATTCTATCCTTAAATCATCATATAATTTGATAAAATTATGATTTAGTCCCTCATAATTTTTACCTATTCAATTTGGTCCTAATTCTTCTATTTTCTTTAGTTTCTAGGTCATTCTACCCTTAAAATATTTTCACTATTGGTCCTTCAATTTTTTATATTTCCACTTTAACCTTTTAAGTTTTGAATATTTACTATTAGGCAACAAAATTTTCTCAATTTTATCATTTGGTCCTTTCTTGAATTAATTTATCATACTATACTTCTCAACGTTGTCATAACTCCAAAATTTCCCTTTTTATCACTTTATTTCCTTATTTTATTATATCAAAGATAATATCTTACTGTAAAAATTTTCGGAGTATTACAAACCTAGCTTAGAGTATATTTTCATATTTAAATTTTTACTTTATAATTTGACACAAGCAAATAATCAACCCAACGCGAAATGTGGAAGTACCATACTAGTAACATTACAAAGTAGAGACAAAATTATAGAAACTAAATCCCAAATGTTTACATACTAGAGGGACCAAAGCTAAAATTTGACCAATATTTTTTGTTTAATCGAATGGTTTATAATTAAATCTCGCTTTTGCCCCCATCATATCGCTTTCAACCCTATATATATACATATATTCGTTATCCGCCCGGCTTCGCCGTCAGATCCCAAATTTTACAGCATAAGGTAATGTCCCTTTCCTTTTTCTTTTTTTTTTTTTTATATTTTCTAACATTTTCCTTAATTTTCTTTGCATCCAAACATAGCCTAATGGACTCCAAAAGTTATCAAATTATGAAAAATGGAATCTCAAATGCTTAATTTTAACGTATTTTTCTCCCTTTTTAGCTTCGAATTTAAGGTTTTGCTTCACCTATTCGGTAGGTTCTCTTTCTAGGGTTGCATTCGAATTGAAAATTGAAATTGGTATAGTTTTTAGTTTTGGAGTTTTCTAGGATTATTGAAGTACATCAGATCGCTTTTTTTTTTTTTCCAATAATTGAAATGGATTTGGTATTTTTAGATTTTAGAATTTGGGTAATTGCTAATTTTATTTTTTTGACTTTTAGATCTTTAGGTTTTTTTAAATTTGATGGCGGATCGGACCTCAGCTGCTCCAAAGCCTATATGGATGAAACAAGCTGAAGAGGCCAAGCTGAAAAGTGAGGCTGAAAAAGCTGCTGCTGCTAAAGCGGCTTTCGAAGCCACATTCAAAGATGTTGATAAGGGCCGTAACAAGGATGTGGTGGCAGCTTCATCAGATAGTGAGTCTGAGGACACCACTGACTTGGTGGACAAACCGGTTGGACCTGTGGATCCTGCTAAGTGCATGGCAGCAGGACCAGGAATAGCTGGTGGCACGGCATGCAGCCTCCACCTTTATGGTGGTAACGAAGGATGCAGATGGGAGGAAAGTGCAGAGTGGAGGTGCTCAAATTAAGGTGAAAGTTTCGCCAGGTGTGGGTGTTGGGGGTGCGGAACAGGAGGGCATTGTGAAGGATATGGGAGATGGGACTTACACAGTGACTTATGTGGTGCCCAAGAGAGGGAACTATATGGTGAACATTGAGTGCAATGGGAAACCCATCATGGGCAGCCCATTCCCAGTATTCTTCAGTGCAGGTAACATTGTTAAGGCTACGTCTATTCATTTTTAATTGTATCTTTTGCTATCACTTGTTAACCCTATTTGATTGTCCTATATAATGTAAATTTCTTAATGTTCAAGTAGTTGAAATAGTATTATTTACCTTGTTCTTTGTGAAGAAGTCTCACAAATTGGAATGAGAAAATTTCCTGATGTGATTCACCTTCATATAATTTTGCCCACTGCCATCTAACTTGCTGTTGAGTTTCTGTTATTGCTTAGTGTTGAGATGTTTGACTTCCCTTTCGGGCATAGCTTTTGATTGCATTCTTAGGGCTCATGGTGCAGATGTTGAATTTGTTGTAATGCAGGTAGTTCTACTGGAGCTGTACTAGGGGTGGCGCCTGCATCCACATATCCAAATCTAGTAAATCAAACAATGCCCAACATGCCAAACTACACAGGATCTGTTTCTGGAGCTTTCCCTGGCTTGTTGGGTATGATCCCAGGCATTGTTTCTGGTGCTTCAGGTGGTGCTATTTTACCAGGAATGGGGGCATCTCTTGGGGAAGTTTGTCGAGAATACCTCAATGGCCGTTGTGCTAAAACTGATTGTAAATTGAACCATCCTCCCCACAATTTGCTGATGACTGCCCTGGCAGCAACAACCAGCATGGGAACTCTCAGTCAGGTTCCTATGGCACCTTCTGCAGCTGCAATGGCTGCTGCTCAGGCTATTGTTGCTGCTCAGGCCCTTCAAGCTCATGCTGCTCAGGTGCAATCACAAACTCAGTCAACCAAAGATTCATCTGGTACTGTTTATACTATCTTGGTTTCCACTGCTGTCGTTTCTTTAATTTACTATCCAAGTCCTATATATTTCCTTTTTAGCTAAGTGTCCAACCTCACAGTTATCTGCTCCTTGTCAGACTCTCCTGACAAAGCTGCAAAGGCTGATGCATTGAAAAAAACCCTACAAGTTAGCAATCTTAACCCACTTCTCACGGTGGAACAGTTGAAGCAGCTTTTTAGCTTCTGTGGTACAGTTGTTGAGTGTACAATCACTGATTCAAAGCATTTTGCATACATAGAGTATTCAAAACCAGAGGAAGCAACAGCTGCTTTGGCATTGAACAATATGGATATTGGTGGTCGACCATTAAATGTGGAAATGGCCAAAACACTTCCTCCGAAACCTGCTATTTCATCCTTGACTTCTTCATCTCTGCCTTTGATGATGCAGCAAGCTGTTGCCATGCAACAGATGCAATTCCAGCAGGCTTTGCTTATGCAACAAACATTGACTGCTCAGCAGGCAGCTAACCGAGCTGCAAGCATGAAGTCTGCAACAGAATTAGCTGCAGCAAGAGCTGCAGAAATAAGTAGGAAGCTAAAAGCTGATGGACTTGTTACTGAAGAGAAGGAAACCAAGAGTAACTCTAGGTATGTCATCTCATCAGGGCAAGTTTATTTCCCTGCAAGCATGTATTGTTTCTTAAGGCTTAATATTTGCTGAGGCTTTGCTTCCATATTGTTAAAGAATGGAGTTACTTGTGTTCTCCTATGTTTGCCTAAAAGCTGTTATTATAAAGTTGCATGGGATTAAGTGATTTGCAAGCAGAATGTCACTGTTTAGCATGTTTGGAGTATCTATATGTTGGTCCTTTGGGTTTATGGGTATACAATAGGCTTCTGTCTGCAGCATTGTTTTTCAATCAATACTGTTTATGATGTGTATTTTATCATGAGTAGAACATGTCTTTTTTGCTCTGATTCGTTCATGTTTTTAAATCTTTGTTGTCTTACAGATGATATTTTACATATTGGGAATCAAAAGATCAAAGTCTTCCCTTGTTTGTCTGTATGTTCCTAGGCTTTAAATTTCCTTAATGATAAATCAGAGTTATACTAATTTATAACTCCTGTTTATAGGTCACCATCCCCTTCTCGTGCAAGGTCAAGATCCAAATCAAAATCACCCCTTAGTTATCGGAGAAGATCAAGATCAAAGTCTAGATCACCAATTAGCTATCGGCGAAGATCAAGGTCCAAGTCAAGATCACCAATCATTTATAGGCGAAAGTCAAGGTCAAAATCAAGATCACCAATCAGTTATAGGCGAAGGAGGAGGTCTTGCTCTTATTCACCTCTGCCCCGTTTCCAACGAGACCGTAGGTCCAGATCACCTGTGCGATCTCATCATCGTTCAAGATATGAAAGTGAACGACGTTCATATAGAGATAGGGATGACAATGCCAGGAGTGGCAGACGAGATTCGGAGAGATCGCGTGATCGTCATTCATCTATTTCGAGGAGAAATAGGAGTATTAGTCCTCGAACTAGAAAATTAACTCCTGTAGATTCTGACTCCCCTAAACATAGTAGAGAAAGTTCACCTAAGCTTAGGAAATCATCCCATCCTGGTTCAACATCACCAAGGCATCACAGAAGAAATAGGTCATCCCCAAAGAATGATGATGAAAAGAAATTGAAATATAGAAAGCGCTCTAGGTCAAAGTCTGTTGATTCGGATAACAAAAAGAATGAGACCCCAGATGAAAAAACAAAGCACCGCAGTAGAAGGCGATCCAGGTCATTATCTTCAGAAGGTAGACCTCAAAGAAGAAGCAGGTCTTCTTCTGCAAGTTCAGATGAAAACAATTCAAAACACAGAAGGCGGTCCAGATCAATTTCTGTAGAAGGCAAGGTTCGCTCCAGCAGTAAAATTGATGAAGTGAGAAAAGATGAATTGAGACACGGTGATAGAAGGCGATCGCGATCAGGATCTGCTGAAGGTAAGCATTACACCAAAGAGAGGAATGAGAGAAGCAGAGATAAGAAATCTAAGCATCGGGATAGAAGGCGATCGAGGTCAAGATCTGCTGATGGCAAGCATCGGGATAGAAAGAGGTCAAGATCAAGATCTTTTGATGGCAAGCATCACAGAGGAAGCAGGAGGTCCCCCAGAAATTCAGATGAAAATAGATTAAAACACCGACGGCGCTCCAGGTCAAAGTCTACTGAGGGAAAACATCGATCCATTGATAAAGTAGATGAAAGATCAAAACATCATGACAAAAAGCATTTAGCATCTGGTGAAGCTCAGCCTCGTAGAGGAAGCAGGTCTTCACCAAGAAGTTCTGAAGACAATGGTTTGAGGCACAGAAGGCGTTCAAGGTCAAAGTCTGCTGAAGGTAAGTATTCTTTAGATCGTAACAATAAAAGTTCACATTTTGGCAAAACAATAGGAAAGACTGGATACAGTAATGGGCTCTGCTTACTTCCGTTTTTAATTATTTGAAAAATACAGGGGATGATGGAATGCTGGTTTCAAAAGAGGAAGCTTATGACTCAAAAGTTTCAGTGAATGATGATCAGGAGCTGAGAAGCAAATATTTACCAAAATTTGACAGTGATGAAGGGCACTCACCAAATAGCAAATTGAATGCAGATGAACCAGACAGACTTGAAAGATCAAGTAGTAAGCAGTGGCTTGGTAGTAATGGTAATGTCAGAAATCACCAAAAATGAAATAACACTAATAAAGTTGTACTGTTGGTGATTAATGTTTTTATTTGCAGGGTCAGGAGATCAATCCATTTCTCCTCGTCAGAAATGAGCCGTGGGCTTAATGTGTTACTGAACCTTGGGGATTTTTTAGACTAAAGCTGTTCCAAGCTGTCTGACTCAGTCTCCACTTTTGCCTTTGATCAATTCAAGCTTGTTCAGATATGAGCAAGCTATTAAGATCGATGAGAGCTTTTGGCTCCTATATGAACAGCAGTTCACTTAAGACATTGCTTAGTGTTTCTTTTGGTGTTTGGATTTTTCAGGCAATTGTTGTTTCTTCATAAATGTACGCCATTGTGCTCTTTTATCCTTTGCAGGCATGTGGAACAGATTGGCATTGAAGTCTTTGAGCTCACATTTACAATGGATAAAGTATTTCAAGCAGTGTTCTGCTTTCTTCTGCAATCAACCATGCAATGTTTGTAGCAAGGCTCTTTTACTGCTAGATGTATGTTGGACCATTATCTCTACTTATGAACTGTAATTTATGAAGTGTTTACTTGAAAGTTTGCATCTTTGTTTAGATCTATCCTTTCTGCCTCTATTTATGGTTATGTATGTATTAGCCAGTGTTCTTCGTGCTTACATCTTTAAATTCCAACGCATGCTTATCTTCCACGATCGTTTTTGTCTTCTAGCCGTATTGATGTCCTACGGCTCTTGGCCTTTGATTGATGTGCTTGATCATAGGACCTGTTTTATTTGCCTTTGATGGTCTAGACAGCCTGTTATATCCCAACTCGTGCAGGTTTATTCACGGTGTTCCTGTTGGACCTGTCAGTGATCAGTTTGGAGGGTTGATTTTTAACTTTATCTATGTGAAGGTATGCAGTTGCTTTGTGGCAGAGAGCTAATGCTATAAGATATATATTTTGTTTAAATTTCTTTAGTGTTGATTGATTCAAATTAGGTGACTGCTGCGTTTTGGGCTTGGTTCTATCTTTTCACTTTGCTTGTATTTTTTTTTTCTTTCTTTTTTCTCTTTTTTTTTTTTTCTTTTTTCGTCATTTCCAAGGAAAATTCTTTTCCAAAGCTACTTTAAGGTCCTGTGTAACCAGACTCTGCGGGGATGAATAGCGTCTATATTTGAGCCCCATAGCCAGATTGGTTGATCATAAAAATAATTTCGTGGTTTATTCACAGGTAATCTTTCATGATACTGCTTGTCTCAGTTCTGTATATGGTAGTACTTGTTAAGTTAGATTTGCTTGCATTTGTGGCCCAGATAGTACTGCTCTGGCTGTGGTAGTTTGATGCCAATTGGTCCCTCAAACTCTATTTGATCAAGGAAGAAATTTGAAATCATTACATTCTATGTTGCATGGTTGTCTCCTGGAAAAATTAATGTCAACCATTTCCAGGTTTCCTATTTTAGAATTGAAACATTACATGGCCTTTCCTTTGGGGTTTAGCTTGTAGTTGAGACTTACTTGAGAGTGAAATTTTTGTTGGCTAAAATATTAAAAAAATTAATCCTGAACTATTTCACTTTTCTTAAGCCAGTCCCAAATTAGTCTTTTTATCTTTTGATTTGTACCTAATTAACGATTTTTATTTCAAATGAAAGGTATAAAGGGTGGGGGTTTATTTGAGTATAACAAAAGTAAAGGGACTTGCATAGATAAAGTGATGACATTCAAAGGATTTTATTATTATTATTTTAGCCAATTTTGTTTTAATTTGGAATTGGTAGACAGCTGATGATTTGTTATGGTTGATTTCAATTAGGGCTGTGATGGTATCGTCCAAATCTCACCCATTTTTTTATCAGCTTCGGTCTTCCTCTTTCTTTTTTTTTTTTTCTTTTCCCCTTTCTTTCCAGATTTTTTTTTTTTCTTTTTCCTCCCCCACCCCCTTTTTTTTGGCTTGTATTTTTGTTCTAGGAAGCATGGATCTGGTGGTATAAGAGCGCAGCCTTGATGTCAAACACTGGAAATTGTTGAGTTAGCATGCAGCACTATACTAATATTTTTCTAACATGACTGTTCAATTTTTCATTTTCATGATTTGGAGAGTTTAGAGGGTATTTGTTTGTGGTTTAGATATTTCAAGAAAAATGAAGAGTCGAAGCCATATTTTAGTTATTTTTTTAAACGTGTTTGGAGGGCCTTTAGAGGATATCTAGGAACATGTCTGGAATGCGATGAAGCAGACATCAAAATGATGCTGCATTTAAGATAATTTTTTTAACCTAATTCTCTAAACGCTAATTGGATGTCACACTGTACTTCATAGTTTTTGTTCTTTATTTAGCTGTGTTCTTTGTTGTTAACTACTCATTTTTAATTAATCTGTAATTTAGCTTCTAATTTGGAAATCATTATCATTTTAATTTATGCATTATAGGATAAATTGATCAATTCTCTCAAGTCTCTACCAAACATTTTTCTTTTGGTTCTTTTTCAGTTCCTTTTTCTCATTTGAGTCCCAAAATTTTTGAAACATAATATTTGTCCATGGAAATAATATAATTTAAGAAAAATTGGCTTTCAAGTTAATAAAAAATTAATAAATATTTTTTATCCCAAATATATACACTAGGGTGGGAGTTTTTAATTTTACAAATTAGAAAATCATTTGCAGGCCTTTAATTAAAATTTAAAAATAAATGTACTACTATATATGAATTACAAATAATTACTTATAATAGATTTTTTTAGATACAATATTTAGAATTATTTATAATTTTTTTCAATTCTTAAATATGAGAATAATGTGTTTTAACATATTCAAACACGTTCTTTGTATTAATAATAATGTTTATGCTAATCAATTTGAGGGAAAATATAATGAGCAAATTAAAAGGAAAAAAAAAAAAAAGATTTTGAGTTGAAATTGGAAAGTTTTTGTGTAAGGTAAAAAAAGCGAATTAATTGAATTTTTAAAATTTACAGGATTGTAAAAAAACTTAATAATAAGTCTAAAAATCTAACAATTCAGTCTAACTTATTTGAAATTATCATAATATATAAAACTATATTATAGGAAAAAAACAAATTAAATTGAAGACAATTGATGGGTTGCGTGAAATGTGAAATGTGAAGGTGAAATGGATGTGGACATTTTGAAAAGTTGATTTGGATAATTTCTGTATTCCTATTTTTTTTTCAGAAAACAGATAAAACTAAAGTTCAGAGTAAATGATTTTATGATTAGACTTGAAAGCAACGGTTCTGGGATGTCCAGTTAGGATTTATAAAAACCAAATTTCTCCCTCTAATTTTTTTTTTGAAAAATAAAATAAAATTATATCAAATCAACTATTAAAAATATTAAATACTTGGTCTTGTTGAAGAGCTGTAGACAAAATATTAGGAGGTACTTCAAATATTTGTAAATTTGTCTACTAAGTAAGACTAATATTTATCAGTTGATTTGTAATTAAAATGCAATTCTTGTGTACATATCTAACTTTTGAATGTCCTTCAAAATGTATAAGTCTTTAAATCTTTTGAGTAAGCTAATACTAGAGTCTATTGTCTCCTTCATAGTCAAAACTTTGAACATCTCTAGATTATCAGTCTAAATTGTGACTCTTTTATATCCCTTATTTAATAATATGAAGAGTTCGTCTAAAATACCTCAAAGTTTTGTCTCAAAATGTGACTATTTGCTCAGATAGTGACTAAAGTCTCCCTCTCATTTTAAATCACTTATTTTAGCACTTCATTCATTTTTTCATTTTTTTAAATTTGTGTTTTTATTGGTGTGGTATACATGACATTTAATTAATTTTAAAATATTAAAACAATATTTTTTATAATTTTTAACTTATTAATAATTTTGATTATCTTTATTTTAAAAATATTATATATATTTGAATTTTAAAATTTTAAAATTAATTAAATGTTATCATCTACATGATAATTCATGTGTATGTCTAATCGAAAGTTAAAAACATTAATTTTTCTTTCTATTTTAGGATGATTTGATAAAAAAATGTAAATTTAGGAATTAAAACAAAAATTAAATATTCTTTTCTATAAAATTAAAGGTTCAAATAAATAAAAAACAATTCCCAAATATAAACAATATGTTAATTATATTAATTATATATATGGATTTAAGGTTGATTTGATTAGTCAATAAAACATTTAACTAATTTTCAATAATAGGATAAAACTACTTAATAGGATTTTTCAATAAAAGTATTGAAAATGATAGATAAAATAAAAGTTATTTTGTCATTTAATAAAAATATGTTAAGTTTACTTTATTTGTTTATTTATTTATTTTAGTCTAAGACCACTTTCAATATTTGACTATTTATTTATTTTTCTTTCCCATTTTGTTGAGTATTTTTTTTACTAAACATATCCATATAATTTATATAATTCAAATTCAATATTTAATTTCCAACTTATCAAATATTAAGTTAATCTTTATATTTTAATTTGATTTTTTAATTTTAAAATTTAAAATTTTAATCTGATCCAATTATCGTTATTGTCTTGTTCGGTTACTAAATAATAAAATGAAGAAAATTCTTATTTGTTACATATATACTATAATAACCAAACATAAAATAAAGAATAATTACTATAAATTTAAACTTGAAATTGGAAAAATAAGTAAAAACTCATGTAAAAATATAACCTCCGTAAAATAAGAAGAAAAAACTTTTCTCTCCTCTCAAAACAAATCAAGTTAGTGGCTAAAATTAACTAATTGAAATTAATTTATTGTTAACTCAAAACATAATATATATGCATAATAATATGTTAATTTATTATTTTACGTAATACTAAAAAAATTAAAAATTTATTCATTATATTTAATTTTTTAATATAATATTTAAAATTATTTTTAATTTATTTTCAAAATAATAAATTTTAATACACTCAAATCTATATTTTTTTGCACTGATAAATATAATGAAGTTGATATCAATTTCGTAATTAAAAAGGAAAACAAAAGAAAGCTTAATAAAGGTTTCGAGTTTGGAAGGGACACGTGTCTTCAAATCCTTCCAAACAAATTTTCCTTTCACTTTCGTCCCCACAAAATATCACTTTCCTTCCAAAATCTCCCTTTCTACCTTGCCCCTCCACACAACCAATAATTTCTCCCTTTTTCTCTTAATTTATTGCCATTTTATGCTTCTAAATTTCATCTCAATTTTTGCAAAACTTAACTAATGAACAAATTTCCCTCATAATTGGCAAAGAAATCCTTTGCAATTCCCCCACCCCAAGATGCGTAGCAGTTTTGGATTGACAGCGATACCGGGGACAGACGCCCGGTTCTTTTCGCCGGAAACTTCCTTCCTCCAGTTACGTAGAACGTTCCCACCGACCCGGATTAAATTTGGGTCGTTCAAAATCAAGGCGAAAATCGATGAAGCGAGGAAAGAGATGAGTTTTTATGAGTTACTGGGGATATCAGAAAGGGGTACTTCGTTGGAGATAAAACAAGCGTATAAGCAGCTAGCTAGGAAGTACCACCCGGATGTTTCGCCGGCGGATCGGGTCGAGGAGTATACGGAGCGGTTTATACGGGTCCAGGAAGCTTATGAGACTTTGTCGGATCCAAGGAGGAGGGCTTTGTATGATAAGGATTTAGCTTTGGGGATTCACCTTGCTTTCTCTGCTAGACGACGTTATCAATACGATGAAGTATTCTTCTTTTTTTTCTATTCTATTTTTCTTATTAATTTTAACATGTTTTTGGGAGCATTTCATATCTGGGTTTTATTTGTTTTGCTCTTGAAATAGGTTTTTGATCAATTATTTTTCTTTTAACTTTCTATTATGGGAATTTCCAACCTTTTTTTGTTCTATTCCATGAATCTAATTTTTTTCTCCAAGACTTGAACTTTGGTAGCTTTGAAGTTGGAATTTCAAGTTGTAATAATTTTGATGTCTTTTTTGGGTATTGGATTGATGTTTTGACAAACTTTCCAATTTATCTTGTAGTTGGGATTGGTTGCAATTTAGTATATTTTGTCTGTTGAAATTGAGAGAAACATATGGAAACTTGGTCCTTTCCAATATAATTAGAACATAGAAAAATTTATTGTATTTCCTAAAGCTTCAAGGGTATTGAAGTGTAGACTGGGTACATCTTTTAGAAAATTGGTTTATGAAAATTCAACTTATTTTTTCAGAAAATTGATAGTCTATTTGTTGGATCATCCAGTTTTATATAAATTTTGTCGCTGGTTGTTTTTTCTGCAAATTTCTATTGATATAAAAAGGATTGAACAATACTTAGGATTTCTTTTTTATGCTTTGCTTTAAAGTGGGATGGAACTCAATTCGTAGAGGATCTATAGTGCTTAAAGCTTAAGACATTTTCCGGAAGAAATGGGTTAATTTTTCCTTGACCAAGTTGTCTCTCTTGAAAGAAATACTAGTAAACAACGACATCGTTTCTAGAAGTCATTTTCTGCAAAACTAATGGACACTTATAGTGTTTAATGGGTTCATTATGTCTTTAAGTCTAAGCTGTTAGTTCGACTTCCGTTTCCTTCTTGACACCATACTGATTAAGTTCCTGTATAGTTAGTTACCTGGAGTTTTCGTATGCTTTACAATACGGTGAAACTGCCTTTGCTAGCTTCCTTGTCTTTGCAAATGTGAATGATGGTTAGCTATTCCTCCTCCTTTGCTTTGGTACTTATTAGTTGCTTCTTGATGCATCATTTTCAAACATTTCCTGAACTTTGATAGCTTTCATATGAGCGAGATGTGATTGCCACACTTGTATGCTTTAAAAGTCTCGGGTTCAAACATGGGCACCTGCCATTCTCCCACAATTTGCCATGGTTATTAGAGCAAAGCAGAGAGACCTCATTGTTGCTTTCCTTGCCAATAGGATTTGCTTGTTGTTACTAAATACCGCTAATGATGAAGTCCTTCAGTTTTGTCTGGTCCCTTAATTATACTATATGATATTCTGCTAATCTTATGCTTTTGTTATCTTCTTCTGAACCTTCTACTTTTGGATTGTTTTATGATGAAAGTTGCTTTCCTTCTAGCCTGTAATAATTTGTTTCAGGGCTGACAAATACGCATAACTATTTAGACTTTTCGACGTTCCTGCGTTACTGTCAGATGTCATATTTTCTGGTCTGTTGAGAGAATCCATTACGTTTTCGCTTTAAATTCTTACGTTTTCTTCACAAACAGGATCTAGAAGATCGGAGCGAGTGGAAAAATCGATGGCAATCTCAGCTATCAGAGCTGAAGAGAAGAAGCATGAACAGGGATGCCGGAGGAAACATGTCATGGGGAGCTCGAATGCGTAGGCAAAGGGAAGAATTATCTACAGAACTATAAAACAGAATTTCCCTTTCAACCTCTGTTCATACAAAACATGAAACACCTTCTGCTAGCTTTTTGGCTTTCTCTTGTATACATATGGCATTGCTCAAAAATAGAACTTCCAATGCTAATCTTAGAACTTGTCTTCTAATATGTACATAATCTATCAGAGTTTGACTTGCTCGTCTTAAATTTTACTTTGCTCATATTTTGGTCTTGAAGTTGAAGCCTCTCTGTGATTTTTCATTTTACGCTTTGCTTTTTAACAAATGATCACAATATATGGTATAATCATTCTTTCAATCAAATTACAATGATGAGTAAGAAAATCTGAAACAAAGGTTAAACCGATCAGGGTTTCAGATTCAATCGGTTTAATCTAGTTCAGTGGATTATTGAAAGAAACAAATACGAATGGAAGTGCGAAGAACAAGACGAGTGAGCTGACGAAATTGGTAATATTATCTGTAAATGCATTAAACAGAAGTGAAGATTATAAATACCGTTACCGTACTTCAAGCAGGCAACAGGCAACAGCATTGCTCGTATTTAATCTTAATAAGCCCCTTAAATTTTTAAGTTCTTTAAAATACACAAATTGTGAGTTCACCGGAGCTTTTCCAGGTCATCTGATTTCCAGTTTCCAGTTTTCACCAGTTCTTAAAATCTTCGATTAAATCGATACAGTTGAACTACTTGACCTAAAAGTTCCCAAATGAATCAACTGGTCTGATTTATATTCTAACATGGGTAAAACAAGATATTTCTAAGTTTCCTTTGTATATGAAGATCTTTGACGGTCATATCCTCACATCCATGTCTGGACACCAGTACTTTGAGAAAAATAAGAGGAGTCGGAATAACGTAGCTTACAAGCATGAAGGACCCAGACAGGGGAAGAGGATTGAATATAGGACAGTTATGAGAACTAACAGGATGTTTCAGACAAAATAATGGTGTGGTTAATTTCAAGACCAAGACAGCTTCGTGGGACTCGTATCAGATCGAAAAAACCTATAACCGTATACAAAAAGCAAAATGGTAATATGAACAACACTTACAGGAGAGGTGAATAAATGAATGCCACTACTTTTTCCCTCTATCTTACATTTATTGTAAATATAAGAGTTCTATGTTACAAATCAAAATTGCAGTGGAATTGCAAAGCCCACAGCTAGTTTCTCTCACAATCTCAATTAGAAAGGACCATCTCAGCTTTAAGCAATTCAAATAAGAATATGCACAAGCTTTATACATTACCTTTTCTTAAGGCACCCTTCAGTCATTCGGTTGCTTTCATCGGTTCGTGTGCTTTGAAATGAATTAGTAGCTTGGTACCAGGACGCAGATATGCACCCTACACTTCCAGCAGTGGAATGACGTGATGGACCAACGTGATGGTTGCCGTGGCAGATCAATATGGCAGTCAGGTGTTCGAAAACATTCACTGCAACACTAGAGTTTGACAACAAAAGAATGCTGAATAAAACCAAAGAATCCGCCCCCAACAAGGGCAAAACCCTGCTGCAGTGTAGGAGGGTTAACCATGTGCTCACTAAATAAAGATAAATCAATATGGAATAACGTATGGGAGAGCACAAACATCAGCCGACTCTATCTGCAGAGCCTCGGCCCATACTTGTGGTGACTCGTCAATCTCTGAAAATCCCACCTTGGGTTTCTTTGATTGAGATTCAATACTGTGAAATAGCCATGATTGGTCATCAAAATCAGACCATTCTTCCATTTTGGGCACTGAAAGTACCTGGCTCAAATACTTCAAGTCCGGATGGGGCGGTCTGATAGACACTACATCAATTTGACTAGCTTGTGCACTTGATGATAATTGCTTTGGTGGGGAGACAGATAACAGCTGAGCTTCAATGATGCCATTCACCTTGCGTTCTTTATTATCGACCTTAAGACTGGTTCCTGCCCCCTTGCTATCTAAAGTAAGTGGAATGGGAGCTTGACAAGGCTCCAATGTCCTTCCATTGCCCGTCAACGGTTGAGAGGAACAAGTTTTGGGCAACTTATTGGGTTTAATGTCATCAACTGTAAGAAAAAAGCAAAAAAGAAAGTGGAACTTGTTACCAAGATGATTATAGAGCTTTCCAACTCTAGCCCCTGCTAACAAAAAATTTGATAAATTATTGTCATGAAAGCAATTGCTCGATTTTATGCACAGGTTTTCTTAACAGATAAAAGACACCAAAGTTTCAAGTGATCACCTACCTAAACTAACACCAAAAAAGTTTCAAGTGATCAGCGGGATTGTATATACAATCATGGTATAAAACTCACCATGAAGAAATCCATTTTTCTCCAAGTCCTTCCGCTTGCGGAGATTTTCCCCAGCAACAACACCCTTGTTTCCATCCTTGGAAGGATGAGATGTTTTCAGATTAATGTTACCACCAGGGCCATCTTTGTTGCTTCCTTTTAAGTTATCCAGCTCCAAATTCCTATGTTCACCTTTCGCCTTCTCCTCCTTCGCTTTGTCCCTATCCTTATCTTTGCCATGACTTTTCTTCTCTCTGTCTTTATCTTTGCGCTTATCCTTGGTTTTATTATCACCTTCTTTTTCTTTAACCTTTTCTTTCCCCTCCCCTCGCTTCTCGGTATTATTCTCCACTTGTTTGGGGATCCCTTCAACTTTAGCTTTAACTGCCCCAGCAAGGTTCGGAACCATAGCATTTCCACCAGCTCTGGTCTCCTCTTTGATCCCTTGCACATCGAACCTCCTATCATCACTTCTCTTGGACTTTTCTTTCTCTTCAGCCGGTTTGTTGGCAGTCTTAGCCACAAAACCGACCATTCCCTCATCTCTTTTCCGGTTCGTACCCATAGACTTATCTGCCAATTGGCTTGCAGCTCCAGCACCTTCATCTCTGACCCTCCCCGCCAACTCCTGCACAAATTTAGAATCCCTAAAATCTTGAGCCAGATGACTATTCTGGCCGATCTTCTCCCCGTTAAAACTTGAAATGTGCCCAGCAAAGTTCTTCTCACTTGAAAAACTGCTTCGATCTTTATCCCTACCTTTCTCTTTCTGGATCAACTTCTCCCCACTGTGACCTTCAGGTTTTCCCAGAAATTTCTTCTCCTCTGAGGTTTTCTCCCCATTTTGACCATCAGGTTGACCAGGAAACTTCTTTTCCTCCGAGTTATTACTTCTTTCCTTCTCTTTTTCTTTATCTCGACTCTTTTCCTTCTTTTTTTCTTTGTCTTTGTGTTTTTCCTTTTTGTCTTTCTTATCCTTATGCTTTCCATCGCTTCTATCTTTCTCCTTTTTTT
The DNA here is from genome assembly GCA_025506655.1 of Gossypium rotundifolium. NCBI lineage: Eukaryota > Viridiplantae > Streptophyta > Magnoliopsida > Malvales > Malvaceae > Gossypium > Gossypium rotundifolium. The sequence continues at coordinate 202,609,959 of CP106724.1, forward strand.
CTTTCTTTTCTCTCTTCTCCTTCTCCTTCTTATGTGACTTCTCTTTTTGCTTCTCCTGAAAATTGAGAACGACGTTTGAAAAACATAGTTTCACAAATCCAATGCAAAAGAACATTTACATAACTCGGAAACAACCAAACATATCTTCAGTAAGCCTAAAAAGTTGAAAGTAACACTAAAAGATCCAAAAGCACCAAGTTACAATTAATACCAAATAAAGCATACCAACTGAGAAAATACCTCAGTCAACAAATCACACACCAATTGTACATCAAGAAATTATCGACAGGATTAGTTAAAAGTTAGTGCAGAAGATAATCTATGCATTCTATCCTGAAAAATTACGACAGAAGGGAATTAAAGGAGACAAGGTTGAACCACCATCATTCACCAATATAATGAATCAGCAAACAGACAGCACTAGCTAGAATAGATTGTTAAGTTCCACAAACCTCTACCATAAAACGTCATATGCTATAACAATTATGAAAAACCAAACTTTAAATCACAGACAAAATACCCGTTGCATAACATACTACATAATGAGTAAAATCGGTTTTTGTCCAAAGAGCTTAACCATGCAAAAACAACTAGGAAAAAATAGCAACTTCTATGAGCATGAAAAATGATATTCAAATCCATAAAGTACTGCCTGTACACCAAAATGTTCCAAAAATCTCTTCTAGATTTGTGGATATACAGGCAGTAGAACAAGGCTGTTAAGAAATAGGAACTCAGATAATACCACAGCCTCCATGGCATTAGTACAAAATAAATGATAGAAAGGAGATAAGCACTACGCCACCAAAGCAAGGTGGATTTCATTGACATTTAAAAACATCCTAGTAATGAAGAGATTGAGAACAAACAGAGAGAGATTAGCATTACCATCCCTGGACACTTTCAAGACCAAAGTACTAGAGAAGATCTATTCACTTGAAATTCTATCCTTTAAACAAGAAATTCTCAAGGCGCAATATCCTTGTCACATGCATTGTCCCATTCAACTTTCAGACACCATTGATTGTTAACATATATACATGCATTGTACTTGAAGGCTTAGAGGAATAGATTTGCCTTTTCAGGCGGGGGGCAGGAGGGGAAGCTACTTCTGCTCTGAACAGTTTGTATACACTAAGGAAATATAGTCTACTGACTCTAGTCTCTCAACACCAGCACACAATAACCCAAGCCAGAGGGATAGGGGAAAGAAAATTATGAATGGGCACAAAACTAATTTAAAGTGTTCTAAAACACGAGAAAGAAAAACATGAAAAACACACCAAAAAACTTCATTTTCTTAATTGCAGATTCACTTGCAATTCTAGATAGCTTTCATCTACATATTTGATGTCAAATGTGAAAATACTCTTCCTCTCAAATTATGCAGTAAAGCAACAAATAGTCATGGTCAACATAAATATCCCCAATTAACTATGCTTAAATAATCACTTCAATAAAAAGTTTTATTCTCGCTGCAGTGATCCAGGGACTCTGGCTTTATCTTTTTGTTTCCTTTAGAGAAATTGGTGCCTTCTTGTGAAAGATAGGAGTAAGGACTTTTCATGCGCTGACCAGAATGGTTACTCTATTAAGTCTAACACACAGTTTTCTCTAGAATCACGCATTCACTTGGTTAAGTTGAAAAAATGGGACTTCATAGAATACATTTCAAGACTAAATAGAGTTCATTCAGCCATTAATTAAGATCTTGAGATGCTAACTAGTCCTTGAGATGTCCATTCAATCATAAATATCACAGCTAGTGCTTAATGGTGAGTATACAAATTAGTACAAGAAATCCCATTATACCATTTTAAATAAGCATGCAGTTTATTTCTATATGATTCAGTTGCTATACGTTCATAACATACAGCCTATCAACCTAATCAGAAATTATAAAAATTCTTCATTCAGCAAGGCAAGGCATTATTGAATCATCAATAAGAATAAAATCACAGAACAATATATTTACATAAAATACATTGAGACAACAAAGAAGAAACCTTATAAGGGAATTTAACATCACTTGGAAATGTTACAGTCTAATTCAGATCAGGGAATTTGTTGTCATGATACTAATGAATGCTAATTCTATCATAAAAATGTTACATAATGTAAGTAAGCGGTGTTAACCTTATTTAGCAAGTCCACATCATCGGTCCTAGCCTTCTTTTCATATCCTGGTGGTGGGAAAGGAAAGCAGCGCGACATTTCACAGAAGCTTAGAACCACGAAACAAGAATGCCTTTTGAGCGCAAAAACACTTGGATTATCTTCCAATAGCACTGTCCCGGAAAAGGAACAACAAGTAACTATGCTCCTATCCATGCACCATATCCCTGCATACATTTCCAGCTTCAGTGTTCCTCCATGAAACTCCTGTCACTCTTAATAGCTCAAAAAGAGTTCCTAAACCCACCAAGCTCCTTAATCTCCCTAACCTCAAATGTAACCCCAAGTCAACTATCTATGACTAAATCACTTCAAATAATAAAATCACTACAGCAAGTCTCCAATCACTGCTAAACCCTACTGTTGCTTTACCCTAAGCTACTTCAATAATGCCCCAAATAGAAATATAACTTAAAGAAATGCTGTTTTGATCAAGAATTCTAGCTCAAAAACTATGGTATACCAAATGGTTCTTCAAGAAACAAAAATGGTCCAGTACAATCTGACCCTCACTGTTATCTGCAACACAATAAAGAATCATCACCTCCTTGTCCCAATAATATAATCCAATGCCAAAACCATCCCCAAATCGAGATCAAACACATAAAAAATTTACTGAAAACCCAAATACCCTATTTCTCTAAAACAACTAAATCTTCAAGCTTTTGAATCACTATCTACACAATTATATACGAAAGCAATCTTCTTCCATGTCCAAAAGCTTTTCAATCACCATTTCCCTTTAAGCAATCTGTTTTAATAACTTAAACCTCGAAACAAACAGCTCTTCAATCCGATATTGCAAAAACGAGAGGTTGAGCTCATTTATACTCTAATCAGAACCCTAATCAGTTCCCAATTTGGGAAATTCCCCCCAATTTGTTGATCCGGATGAAAACCCTACAAAAAAGAAATTCAATCAAACAAAAACTTCAGCTGAGATAACATCGAGTATCCATTAAATTGAAATTGAAAAACTTTAAGAAAACCCCAATTTTCTCTAACCATCAAAATTTAAAAAAAAAACCCTAAAAGGTTTTTTAAAAAAGAAACTTTCTTTTTCTAAGTACCTTAATAGTAAATGGATATCGATCCAAAAGCCAAAAAAAAAAAAAAAGCTTTGATTCAAAGCCAAAAATTGAAATTTGAAGGGTAATGAGGAAAGGTTAAGATTATTACCTTGCCCGCAACAAATTGGGCATTGTAGGAAGGAACAAGATCGTTTCTATTTCTTTTTTTTTTTTTTTTACTCTTGAATTAATAAAAATTAATTATAAAAATACAAATTAAAGAGATAAGTAGAAGAAGTAAGTAAAGTTTAATCCCAGTTTTTTTTTCTACCTGTTATATGATTTTCTTTTCTTTTTGGTGGGTTTTTTTCTCTTAATTTTTTGGGTATTGAAGTGCTGGGTATTTTGAGAGAAAATAAAGGAAAATTATAAAAGAGCTCTTCTTTGAAAGAAGAAGGCCTTATTATTAATTTGTATTTTCGGAGGCTCGACGCGAGACAGAAAATCTTACAACAAAATCAATTTTTAATTAATTAATTTAAGAGAGGCCGAAGCAGAAAGCTACAAAAGGCCCAAATCTTTTGTAAAAATTTCACTCCTTCCAAAATTGAAAAAATGGGGCTAAATTTAATTTTTGTTAATTTCAAAATTAAAAATTAATTAAGCTTAATGTTAATATTTTTATTAATTATATATAATTTTGATTGATATAGTGATAAATATAGCTTTTAATGTGGTTTCGGTTTAACAAATTTAGCTTACAACATTTTTATAAATACTAAGACTAATTTTTTGAATTTTTAAGAATCGGGACTAAATTGACAAAACATATAAATATTAAAGATTAAAATTGTTGTTACTCCAATTAAAATTATGTATAATTGATTAAAGATATTAATATCATGATTAAATATGCTTAGTTACATATTTTCAAATCGACAAAATTAAATTGCTCGATTTTTTTAAAATATCAATTTTCTCAATTTTGAAATTAAAGAGGATAAATTTTTTATATCTATATATATATATATCAAATTTTATATAATCTGAATTAAATTAAATTATGATTTTTAATTTTTTTAATTTGGATGGATTCAGTTTGAGTTGATTCAATAAATTATATATTACAATTAATTAACATTAAACCTTATTTCATTGTTTTCATTAAATTGAATAATTTAATGATAGAAGAATTTATTTGAATTAATCTCGAAATGTTTTATATATACTTTTTACTTGACATGCGAATAGTGAATAGTCGATTAAATTAATTTTCTCTATTTTTAATATTAATATTAATTTTTAAATCAATTTATTTAATTAAAAATCTATGAAACTAATTTAATAATCAATTCGATGTTGAAAACGTTAATTTACTACTAAAATAATAAAATTATAACCCATCTATTGAAATCTTATAATCAAAATTGAACTTGACTAAAACAACAATTATACAATGCAGAGAATAGATTTGTTAATAAATCGAGTTATTTGTCTAAATTTAAATATTTGTTTAAAATTTAAGAAAAATAATAAACTCGAAAAATATAAATAATTGTAACCCTATCATTTCTCATTGAATATAAAAAGAGAATATAAGGCAAAAAAAAAAGTAGAAGAAAATGTTCGATGATTGAATCTCAAGACACTCCCCATGTGATTTTGCTTTTACCATTGCATCCCTCCAATTTTTTTTTCTTTTTTTTAAAATTAAATTATTTCAATTATAAAGTCAAGCTAAATAATTAACAAAGTCAACAAAAAAAAAGATAAACACCACAAACAAACCTTTATATACCTTTTATTTATATTATATATAATACAGGCCAAACTAGAAAATGTTTTAGGAAATTAAAATTAAATTATAATTTTAAGATAAAAAATATAATATTATTATTTTAATAGATTATATTTTTATAATTTTTAAAGAATTAAATTAATTTTTTATATTTTTAAGTGGTAAAATGTAATTTTATCTTTAAAAATTTTAAAAGAATCATATGAAAAAAAATTATTTTAGGCGGGGCCGAGCCCCTGAACCCCAAATTTCGCCACTTGATCGCTTAAATATAACTTTTAATAATTTAATATTTCATATTATATAAATTTTGATATATGTACAATTTGTTTGTTCTTTTTTCTTTTTCTTTTTATTGTATATTTATTTGATTGAAAATAATTTTAGGAGTTGAATTCGATTATCGAAATTTTAAGATTCATAACAAAATTGTATTGGACACTGCCAAACAAGAATATTAATTTAAGCTTATCTTTTCGCTTCATGTTAGTAGCTAAATAAATATTGTATAAAAAAGTTGGGATAAAAATAAAAATAAAAATAAAACAAAAGAATATTATATGTTTGGGTAGTTATGTAACTAATTATTCTAGATAGGTTTGAATTAATTGGTTTGGTTCGTTGTGAGGTCTAAATTACAATAAAAAAATTACTCTTTTTTTTATTTTAATATCTAACATGAGTTAGTCGATGTGTTATAAAAATGCTAAAAATATTTTTTAAATTTTTAGAGTTAGAACTAATTGAAAGATTTTGTAAATCTTGAGGCCAAATTTATAGAATTTTTAAAATTAGAACTAAAATAACAAATTTTGAAAATATTAAGGGCTAAATTTATTATTTTTTATATTTAAGACCAAATTAATAGAATCTGTAAACATTAGAGGCTAATTTTGTTGTTAAACCAATAAAAAAAGCTCATATTAGCTCAAAGTAATTAAAATATTTAATTTCAAAATTTTCTTGATTAAATCAAAAACATAGTTGAAATCATTTTATATTTTACCCATAAAAAATAATTTTCAATATGAATTTAACATACCACATTATCATTTAACAGAAAAATTTAATGGATAAACTAATTTACACGTCTCACTTTTTCAGTAGAGAAATCGAAATACAATCAATCCACCCTTAATTATATTTTTATATAATAATTATTGATATAATGGCCAAAGGGGCCATAAGGGCCCAATGGGGGCTTTGCATCGGCGTTTGCCTTATGTTCAGCCAAGATGGGCAAAACCCAAAATCCCCCACTTTCTTTGGAACCCAACAATTGTTCCCCCTGCAAATGACCAAACACTAAAAAACATCATGTTTTTTTATATTCATTTTTAATGTGTTTTTTTTTTCCATCAAACAAATAATTAAAATTTTTAATTAATTCATAATTTTATAAATATAATTTACATGAATAGAATATAAAATATAATAATTAAATTAATTAAATATAAGTCCTATAAAAGTTTAAAAAAACTATACAAATATATAATAACTAAATATTAAATTAAAAATATATTATGAGCTAGAGTTAAATATTTAAAATATTTTATTCAAATAATTTATTTGTACTGATAATATATGATAATTAAATAGAAAATTTTACTCGTGGTCCCTTTTCGATTTTAAGTCCTGAGAAATAAAGATAAAAAGGTAATTTATTGCAGCGGTATCCCACATCGGTAACAAACATAGGCCAACACTCCAACTTCAGCTATATAAACTAACGCTAAAACACCAGGAAAAATCACGGAGCCGTGCGGTGAGCACAGAGCGAACTATTCTTTCGCCTTTTACTAAAGAATACCGTGTGCTCGTCGATCTAAGCGGCATACGCCAATTTTTGGAGGGTTCGTCTTTCTCGACGAGTCCCAACAAGTCTAGTTCTAAAATATTTTTAGTTTAGAAGGCTTAAACTTTCGTCTGACAGCCTTCAGGGAGCTGGGTGTACAATTTTCAGTTAGTTCCTAGCTTTAGTTATAATAATATTACTAAAATGAAAGTATAAGTAATTATAAATTATTTATATATACATAAACTCAGTATTAAATTATAATTACATAATGTGTTTGTGGGTTTTAAATTGGGTATTAATTCAATTAGAAAAAATATTTTTAAACAATAACAAATATGAGTAATTATAAATTATTTTTATATACATAAAGTTTTAACTCAGTATTAAAATATAATTACATAATGTATTTGTGGGTTTTAATTGGGTATTAATTCAAATTTTATATTTTTAAGTGGTAAAATGTAATTTTATCTTTAAAAATTTTAAAAGAATCATATGAAAAAAATTATTTTAGGCGGGGCCGAGCCCTGCCAACCCGCCACTTGATCTCTTAAATATAACTTTTAATAATTTAATATTTCATATTATATAAATTTTGATATATGTACAACTTGTTTGTTCTTTTTCCTTTTCTTTTTATTGTATATTTATTTGATTGAAAATAATTTTAGGAGTTGAATTCGATTATGAAATTTTAAGATTCATAACAAAATTGTATTGGACACTGCCAAACAAGAATATTAATTTAAGCTTATCTTTTCGCTTCATGTTAGTAGCTAAATAAATATTGTATAAAAAATTGGGATAAAAATAAAAATAAAAATAAAAACAAAAGAATATTATATGTTTGGGTAGTTATGTAACTAATTATTCTAGATAGGTTTGAATTAATTGGTTTGGTTCGATGTGAGGTCTAAATTACAATAAAAAAATTACTCTTTTTTTATTTTAATATCTAACATGAGTTAGTCGATGCGTTATAAAAATGCTAAAATATTTTTTAAACTTTTAGAGTTAGAACTAATTGAAAGATTTTGCAAATCTGAGGCCAAATTTATAGAATTTTTAAAATTAGAACTAAAATAACAAATTTTGAAAATATTAAGGGTTAAATTTATTATTTTTTATATTTAAGACCAAATTAATAGAATCTGTAAACATTAGAGGCTAATTTTGTTGCTAAACCAATAAAAAAAGCTCATATTAGCTCAAAGTAACTAAAATATTTAATTTGAAAATTTTCTGATTAAATCAAAAACATAGTTGAAATCATTTTATATTTTACCCATAAAAATAATTTTCAATATGAATTTAACATACCACATTATCATTTAACAGAAAAATTTAATGGATAAACTAATTTACACGTCTCACTTTTCAGTAGAGAAATCGAAATACAATCAATCCACCCTTAATTATATTTTTATATAATAATTATTGATATAATGGCCAAAGGGGCCTTAAGGGCCCAATGGGGGCTTTGCATCGGCGTTTGCCTTATGTTCAGCCAAGATGGGCAAAACCCAAAATCCCCCACTTTCTTTGGGACCCAACAATTGTTCCCCCTGCAAATGACCAAACACTAAAAAACATCATGTTTTTTTATATTCATTTTTAATGTGTTTTTTTTTTCCATCAAACAAATAATTAAAATTTTAATTAATTCGTAATTTTATAAATATAATTTACATGAATAGAATATAAAATATAATAATTAAATTAATTAAATATAAGACCTATAAAAGTTTAAAAAACTATACAAATATTTAATAACTAAATATTAAATTAAAAATATATTATGAGCTAGAGTTAAATATTTAAAAATATTTTATTCAAATAATTTATTTGTACTGATAATATATGATAATTAAATAGAAAATTTTACTCGTGGTCCCTTGTCGATTTTAAGCCCTGAGAAATAAAGAAAAAATGGTACTTTATTGCAGCTGTATCCCACATCGGTAACAAACATAGGCCAACACTCCAACTTCAGCTATATAAACTAACGCTAAAGCACTGGGAAAAATCACGGAGCCGTGCGGTGAGCACAGAGCGAACTATTCTTTCGCCTTTTACTAAAGAATACCGTGTGCTCGTCGTTTTAAGCGGCGTACGCCAATTTTTGGAGGGCTCGTCTTTCTCGATGAGTCCCAACAAGTCTAGTTCTAAAATGTTTTTAGTTTAGAAGGCTTAAACTTTCGTCGACAGCCTTCAGGGAGCTGGGTGTACAATTTTCAGTTAGTTTCTAGCTTTAGTTATAATAATGTTACTCAGTATTAAAATATAAATTACATAATGTGTTTGTGGGTTTTAAATTGGGCATTAATTCAATTAGAAAAAAATATTTTTAAACAATAACTAATATAAGGTAATTATAAATTATTTTTATATACATAAAGGTTTAACTCAGTATTAAAATATAATTACGTAATGTATTTTGTGGGTTTTAAATTGGGTATTAATTCAATTAGAAAAAAAATTTAAACAATAACTAATATAAAGTAATTATAAATTATTTTATATACATAAAGTTTTAACTCAGTATTAAAATATAATTACATAATGTACTTTGTGGGTTTTAAATTGGGTATTAATTCAATTAGAAAAAAATTTTTTAAACAATAACTAATATTATCATAATCATCCTTTTGTTTTTCATACGTTTTATAATTAACCCAAAATAAGAGAAAATAGTAAGAGAAAGCAACCTCTTTTCTCTTGTTTGGATAGCATTTGTCTTTTAAGCAAAGTGAAAGTAAAGGGATCTATTTTTTTTTTTTGCTAACATTTGATTTATCTTGACTTTGTTTGATTTTAGAAAATAGAAAATATTGAAAGAAATATATTTTTGTTAAAATTTAAAATTTTTGAAAAATAAAAATACGTGAAAATTTAAAAATTTAAGTAAAAGTGAAGATGATGAAATAAAGATTGGTTTAAACCCATACAAAACATAAAAATATTTAAACTACTTGACAATAACTTGGAAGACGTGTGATTTCCATTACACTCTTAAGGTTGTGTAATGACACAATGACCAAAATCAATAACGTTTGTGACTGAATTGCAATAATTGAACCAGAATGTAAACTTAACCAAATATAAGTGATTGTTTTTGTAGTTTACCTTATAATAATTGAAAAAGTTGTAATATTTTTTAGGTAAATTCTATCCAATATCACTAAACTATTAATAAGTTTATGTTTTGGTCACTAAATTTTAAAAAGTTACAAAATGGTCAATAGACTATTTAAAGGTTTTTATTTAAGTCACGAGTCTATTAAGTTTAAAAAAAAGTTTGGCTAGCGAGCTCCAAGCTAGGATTTGATGATCAGTACAGTGGGTCATTATCCATCGACAAATAGAAGAACATACGTTAAATCCAAGTTGATGTAACTATAAGTGTAAAAAATCATAGAAGAAAGTTGTTTCATGAAAAATATATATATGGAAATGAAGAGGAAGAAGAGTTTTCAATTGGTGTAATGCAAACAAAAAATGTTGTACAACGAAGATTTTAACAACCTAATAACTTAAATGAAAACATTAAAATCCTTCAGTGATCATTTTATAATTTTTTAAAGTTCAGTGATCAAAACATAAACTTAGTAATAGTTTAGTGACATTTGGACTAATTTACCCACTATTTACCAAAACCGAGCCCGACTTTAAAATAGCATAAAAAGATATTTCTTGAGGGTCTAACTCTTAAACCCTAGCTGTTTGCTTACTCTTTTGTTTGTTTCAAAACCCCTAGCCGCTTCCTTAAATCTCTGTCTCTCTCATAATATTCCTTGTTACTCTTCCCCTTCAAGGTAAAGATCATTGTTTTTTTTTGTGATATGGGTCTAATTATACTTACCCGTTTACCTAAATTTTCCTTAAGATGATGATTTCATTCTGGGTTTATGGTTCTGATTTGTTTTGATGTTTCAGCTTTCTTAGTTAATTCATCTTGTTCTGTTGATTTTATTTATGTTTTCATTTATGTTTATGTTGCATGTTTCTTTGTTCTATGACTTAATGGAAAAATTCTTATATATGATATTGTTCTTGTTCATATGATGTATGAAGCATGTTAAATTTTTTTTAATGAGGTGTAAATGCTTTCATATGAGAGGAATGATTGAAGGAAGCTGGAAAATTTCACCCTGTTTTTAACAGTGATGTTATGAGAAGTAAAGTTTTTATTGGGATCATAAACCCATTTATTTATAGTATAATAGGATTTATTTTTAGGGATTTTTGAAGCTTCATATCATTATGTAGTTCTTTATTGTGTGTTTTGTTTTGGTTATTAATTAGACTATCTAGCTTTGATCTAACATGCTGTTTTGATTTTGTTCCTTTGGCTTTATATTGTCGCTGCAAAAAAAAAAAAATATTATACAGTGAAAGCATTATAATGGCATTCTCTAGCAAACTTGGAAGCCTTTTGAGGCAAAATGGGCAAACCCCAATGATATCTTCAATGCTTAACTCACTTCGTTGCATGTCGACATCGACCAAGAAGCTTTTCATTGGAGGTATTTAGACATGTTCGATTGGTGGTCAGAAATTAGATTTTTATCATGTAATGTGTATTTGACTTGAATTTAATCTGTGGTTCTTAGGTCTTTCATATGGAACCGATGACCAAAGTCTCAGGGAAGCATTTTCTGGATTCGGTGACGTTACTGAAGGTGAGTTGTATTGGTAATTCATATGGCACTATTAAGCATTTTCGTGAAGCATTGTATCTTATATTTTTGTAAATTGTTGCATAATGTATCTCCATCTTTCTTCAAGTTTTTTTGTAGAAGTTGAATTATGTTGAGTGCAAGTGAGTGTCTTTCATCGTGTTTTAATCGAAAATATAACTATTTTTGGTTATTGAACTTTGTTTGATGTGTAGGAAGAATTGTCGCTTGCATCTTGTTTGGTAAAAGTATCATGAACGCCCATGTACCAAGAGTCGTATTGTATTTTGCCCCTTTACCAAAAAAATAGGCAATTAGTCTCTGTATGTTAAATCAAAGGGCAAATTGTGTTTCTATTAAAAATTTCATCCAATTCTAGTGTTAAAAATTGGTTCCTGTACATCAACATAAGATATACATGACACCACGCGTCAGTTTGGTTATTTCATTAGTCATGCCAGTTTTTAACTGTACAAGTTGATGATATTTTTAATAAAAAGAATCAATTTGCTCTTTGATCTAATGAATAGCGACTAATATGCCCAAATTTTTATTAAAGGGGGCAAAATGCAATTTGACCCTTAATGCAAGGTCCTCCATGGTATTTTACCCATCTTGTTTAAATGATAATTCATTACAGTTTTTATGGTATTGAGGGTGGTATCCATTCTTGTTCTCATTCTGTCTTTTACAATTATCAGCTCGGGTTATCACTGATAGAGACACTGGGAGGTCCAGGGGCTTCGGTTTTGTTAACTTTTCCGATGATGAATCTGCCAGCAATGCCTTGTCAGCCATGGATGGACAAGTGAGGAAAACAAACAATTACTTATATGCAGAACATGTTTCTTTTGAACTACAGATTGACCGTTTTGTACTGAAAATTTCAGGAACTCCAAGGGAGAAATATTCGAGTAAGTTATGCCAATGAAAGACCTAGCGGCCCTCGTTCATTTGGCAACAATGGTGGTTTCGGTGGCAGTAGAGGCTTTGGAGGTGGATCCAGAGAAGATTCAAGTTACTAGGCTCCAGTATCATTATCTGTCCGTGGACATGCTTCCATAGCTAATAGGCATTTAGTTTTGAGAATGCGTTCGTTTGGTTTCAAGGATTTGCTGAACTTATGCAACTACTTTGTAATTTATTTTATAAGGTTTAATTTTGCCCATTGTTTGTATGTTTTTACCCAACACATTATCTATGTTTGGCAAGGTAAGCTTTGCTTTTCGAGTTTCAACATTGCTTGGTTCGATTCTAACATGCTCTTCATTGCATGCATCTTTACTTTCGTTGCAGGGGAATATCATGGCGTTTGCTTTCATTATAAGGTATTGCAGACACGACTAGAGGTAAGATCACGGGTCACAGCCTAGTTTTAGTGAGTTTTTATCTCTTTCATTTGCTGAGATTCATACCCTATTGATCTTGATTTTCGAGCATCGACGAATCAACATACCCTTTTATTGATCCAAGGGAGATTCTTTTCCTCGGATGAACTACAGTTTTTGCCAAATGTGAGGAATACATGTTCTACTATGTATTTTTACATTCCGAGAGTTATTAGCAATGCATGTTCTACTATATATATATATGCACATAAAAATAGGGCTAACTTTCCCGCACGAGCACGACTCAAGCTCCTGCTTGTGCTAATGAGTATTCAACCAATTATGGGGAATGTCCTTTTTACAATGGATGTTCACTGTTTTTCCGAACATTTCAGGGCTTATGCTATATATAATTTGTCTTCAAACTATAACTAAATTATCTAAGCTTTATTTTTGGTGAATGTACTCTGAAGGTCCCTTTATATTTGATCAATTTAATTTTGTATTATTAAATAAAATCAAATAATATCAAATGGAAATAGAGTTGACATTTATGTCTTACAAGTTTAATAACGAGAAGAAAAAGCTTATTTATTATCGTATTCCAAATGGTTCGACATAAGATAAAGAATAATAAATAAAATGTAAATTTGAAATTTAAAAAATGTGTGATAACTCTTGTAAAAATAAGAAAATATTCAAAATAAGTGGAAATTTACTATTTAATACATGTGTAAAAATTATATTTCTATCAAACATTATTTATTAAGTTTTTATAATTTTATAAAAGAAATATTTTGTTTATAATTCAACTACAATTAAAAAGAAAATTTCAATGTTAACTTTATTATTATTATTTGATTCTCAATATGTATTCATCTTCAACATTCAATCTTTGAATATAATGTATTTTACTGTCACTAATTAATGGAATAAATGAATGAATTAATTAATAAAACAATAGTAAATAAGAAGCAATCCTTTGGGGTTTAACACAACAAAACATGTTCTGCTTTTTTGCTTTAAAACAACTCATGTTTGTAAGTCCTTAAAGGTTGCTTCTACCTTAATTTATGGTCCCTCAAAAGAAAGAAATCTACATAAATTGTGCTGTGAATTATTATTATTTTTATTATTTTTTGTTCTTAAATACATGAGATACACGTGATTGATCCATTTGGTTGATAATTCACTGTTAATAATAATTGAGAGTGAATTAAGATAATAATAAATTTAGATCATAAAATAATTGTGTGATTTTATAAAATTGGATTTATCTGATTTGCTAAAATCTTAATTAAATCAAACATGTGATTGATGATATGATTTCATTTACACCAATGATTTTGGGTGCTAAAATTTATAAACCGATTTAATCGAGCTTGTGTCAAATATCGAGGAGTTAATTTTGATTTAAACTTATTACCATTTTAATTCAACTCGATTCTATTACATTTATCTTGAGAATGTTTAAGTTTTAGTAAAAGTATTATATAGGTCCTTTCTATTCGAAAATGAATAAATTAATCTTTATACATTAGATCAAAAGTAAATTAATATTTTTTATTAAAAAGTTAATCATTTTATAAGGTTAAAAATTAAAATAATTAATAAATTAACTAAATAATAATATGTGATATGTCATATTTATCTCGTATTAATATATTAGGACCAAATTGCACTTCACTAATACGATCAAAAGCCTGGTGGCCAAAATCTAATGTCGGAGGTGAGTATCCAAAATAGAGGATCAATAATAATACGAGAGAAAAAAAAAACAAAAAAAAAAAAGACCGCGGGGGTCTTTTCGTTGTCTATTAATTAATTAATTAATTAAAATTAATTATGTAATAAAAGAAAAAAAAGCTTGGTTGCCAAGTCTTCTACCCTGGAAAGTTCACCCAATTATTGTCTTTTGGAAAATCTAATTAATTAATTAATTAATTAATTAAATCAACTTTATCATCCTTCAAATTTTCTTCCTTTTGGGGCTGAATATCTTTTCATGTATTTAATCCAAATATAAAACCTTTAGAAATTAGAGTGAATATTGTTAAATTTATCGTCAATTTATTGTTGATATATTCTGCTTTGATCCAATCTTAACTTATCCTAAAAATTAAAACTTGAATATCTTTTATGAGTGTTAGATACATCTACAATATTCCCGTATTGATTAGTTATTTCTATTACTTTTGATATAAATTTCGACGTATAGACATAAACTAAAATATCCCACAATTATTTTAGGGTTTATTGCATAATGTATTATAATATTATTATAATTTTTAAAATAAATAAATTCAAAATTCATCCAACAGCTTAAACTTTGTTACTAAATATAAACACAGAAGAATATCAAAATCTACAGTCAATATTTAAAACTGTAATTGTCTCTCTTAATAATATCATGATCTATAAAATTCGAACCTAGTTATTAATTTAATGTTTAATGTTGTAGCATCTTACCCTTTTTTAATTTTTTATTCTTTTAATAAAATATCTAAAATAAAATTATTCTCTCTTAACTTTTAAATAAAAAAAATACGTTTTAACACATTTAAATTATATTTTTTAATAATAATATTAATTAAATTAAAACTCAAACCACTAACATGGAAACAAAAACAACTAGACTTAAATATAAAACTCAAAATAAATACAGAAATGCATAAAAAACAAAGAATCTTAATGTTATCATTGTTGTTCAATCACAAATTCATTCTTTTCTTTTCATATGAAAAATCAACGGTCAAGACCTGCCCTTTTTCTTAAGCAGACCCCACCAAATTATTACACCTCATCTCCACAGATCTACAATTTTCTCTCTCCCTTTCATAATTTTGTTCCCTTTTTTTTTTTCACATTTCCTGTATATTTCATCAAAATCTATATAAAAATCTATAATTATATATTCTACATGAACGACAATTGCAACAATTTTGATCCCTTTCCTTTTTTTTTTTTTTGGTTTTCTTTTTTTACATCAATATAACCATTAAATAACAATGAAAAATTAAAAAGGACCGGGCAGCAGCCATGGAAATGAAAATATGAAAGCTTGTTCTTAACTGGATTCATCGAAATGTTGGGTTTCTTTTGAGTGTTTCGATTCTATCCCAAAGTAATTCACGTACCATTTCACGAATTTTCTCAACCCAGAAGCTAAATCCGTGGTGGGTTTATACCCAAAATCCTTGTAAGCTAACGTGACATTGGCATGTGTGTAGGGGACATCACCATTTCTGGGCAACGTAATCACATGTTTCTTGGCTTTTGTGTTGAGTAATCCTTCTAAAATCGAGACTAATCGGCCGACGGGAACAGGGGAAGTGTTTCCCAAGTTGTAAACCCTTAATTGAGCCGGTCCTTTCTTTTTTCCGCCGCTACCGGTGCTTTTTTCCGCCGTGTCTAACGCTCCTAAACAACCTTTCACAACGTCGTCGATGTAAGTGAAGTCACGCGCCACCGCTTTTTGATCTTGGGTTCTGTAGATATCAATGGGTTTCCCTTGAAGAATATCTTTAGTGAAAAAGAAGTAAGCCATATCGGGTCTTCCCCATGGACCATAAACGGTGAAGAATCTAAGTCCCGTGAGGGAAAGGCCGTATATATGGTTATAAGTATGAGCGATTTCCTCACCGGCTTTTTTCGTTGCGGCGTAAAGACTCGCCGGACGGTCAGTTCTATCACGTTCGGAGAATGGGTTTTCAGTGTTGAGTCCATAAACGGAGCTCGACGAAGCCCAAACGATCGCCGGTTGTGGATTCACCGCTTTGGCTACTTCAAGTAAGTTCACAAACCCAGCAATGTTCGACTTAACGTACGACTGTGGGTTTTGCATGGCGTACCGTACACCGGCCTGTGCCGCTAAGTGAAGCACGTGAGTGAACGGCACGACGTCGAACAGCTTCGTCAACAACGGGCCGTCGTTCAAATCCCCTTCGACGATGAAAATTTGGTGTTTGCTTAACAGATTCTGCCTCGCCCTTTTCAACGAAGGATCGTAATAATCGTTAAAATTATCCAATCCCAAAACCCCATCGCCGCGTTTTTTCAAAGCAAGTGAACAGTGAGAACCGATGAACCCAGCGGCGCCGGTGACCAAAACGGAAAACCCATTAACCCTACGTGGAGTAGAAGAGTGACGGACTTGTTTCTCCCACGCCGCACCACCAACGAGGGAAGAACCGGAGAAAAGTGAAGTTGAAAGAAAGCTATGACGGTGGTGATGGTGAGGTGCTTTGTGGGTATTATCCGAAAGTGGAGGGTAATTAATGGTGAAAAACAAGATCAAAACTAAAGCAATAAGAAGGGTAACACGAAATAGAAATTTAGATGAAGCATTCAACAGCTTCGTGCTATGGACTTTACGAATATAGCTATTGTATCGTTCTAATTTCACGGGTTTGCTTGTATCTGTTGGCATTTTCTTTAAAATTTGTTGTTTGGGGAGAAAGAAAATGAGAGAAAAATGAAGGGCTCAATTGAAAGAAAAACAACTTCGATTTTCCTTTCCCTTTTTTTTCCTCTGAGGATGAGCCCTGAAGTTGTGAAGGGGTAGAGGGGTAGATTATAAAGAGAGAGAGAGAAGGGGAAAATGAAAATAAAATTAAAATAAAAGAGAAATTAGAGCAAAGGAAAGGGGGTTGGTATTGGTTGGAAACCACTTTCTGTTTTTGGCTTCTTTTTAACTAGCTTTGCCTTAACTAATATAATATGTCACAATATATGATATAATTACATACTATATTTGTTGAGTCGGGTGATAAGAAAATTCGATTTTATTTAAATTTTAATTTTAGGTTTTTCGATATTATTTATATTTTTTTATTATTTTTATTTAGGGTTTATGATTATTTTTGTTCGAGCATTGTATATATATTTATTTTTACGTATTGATAATAATTTTCATACCAATCAATTAAAATTTAATCGATATGAGTTTAAAAAGTATTATTTATTTTACGATATGTAATTTTACAACTGAGTCAATGAAAATCATATTATACCAAATTTAATTAGAGACATTAATATACATTATGATTTTTGGGGATTAAATTGCAAATGGGAAGTGAGCAATAAATTGGATGATAAAATGGGTATTTGATTTTCAATAATAATTGTGATATGTAAGAAAAATCAATGCATTAACTTATCACACTGATGATATAAAATGGGGAGTAAAAGACAGATTGGGATATTTGCAATTGCCAGCTTTGTTGTTTTGAGGAACCCCATTTTCTCCCCCATGTGCTCCACACGTGTTGCTATTTTAGACCAATTTCCCGTAGACTTTATTACTGTTGTTCCATTTTTAATTACCAAATCTAATTTTTACCATAAATAAATGTAACAACTACTAGACTTCTTGTTACTTCTAGATGGACTGTAAAAATTGATTGACGTAACTAAAATTAAATTAGTTGTTGTAATAATGAAAATCGAAAATTATAGATAAGCTCGAATTAAACTTGACTCGATCTGATTTTTCAATTCGTTTTAGTGTTGAAATAATAAAAGGGTATTTATCCGATTAATTCTTAGTTCGGTTGGTATTAGTATTGTTGTCAGTATAAAAGAAGATAAATTCGAGTGTACTTAATCACATCATACTCTTATTTAAAGATTGAAAAAGGACCATGGGTATTTTATATTTGATAACTAAATTGGATAAATTTATATTCTCATTATCCAAATAAATAAAAAATGGACCGACCCATATGTAAAACTTGTGGGCAGAGCAGTCCATTTAATTCACTGAAAAATAAAAATAAAAAAATCAAATTTAGAAGGCATTTTCTGGGGAAGGTTAGGTATAAATTTTAAACTAAAATTTAAAAAAAAATTGAGATTAATTTTTTAATATTTTATTAAACTAAATAAAAATACCTAAAACCATGTGACCCATGAATCATGACTTATATTAAACTTAGGTCAACAATTAATAAAACCCTGGTTTATTTTTTTGTAATTTTAATTTTCAAATGTATATTTATGACCGACAAAGAATTTAAGGTTTTGATTCATATTCTAATTTTTTTTCAAAAATTAAATTAATCAAATTTTATATAAAATTTTTAAATATTTTATTTTTAATATATATAAAAATAGATTCTATTACTGCAAGACAAGAAACTTGCCGTGTCGGTGGTCATAATCACGACTTTCCTTTTTTTTTTAATTTTGGTGAGCTGGGAATAAATTTCTTTTCCAAAAAAGCAGTTGTTTATTTCGTTTCCTATTTTTTTACTTAATTTTTTAATTAAATTATAAATTTATAAGAGATTAATTATTGTATTATTATTTAATATATTATTTTTAGGTTAAATTTTGTGATTTAGTCCTTATATTTTTTAAGTTAAAAGTTAAAAATTTTAGTCTAATTAGACTTGCTTATCAAGTTCACGATGATTTTACTTTTGACGTTATTATATGAATGTATTGATGATTAATTTTGACTAATAAAAATATTAACAGTCTCAACTTTTAGGCTAAAAATATTATTTGGTACTCGAGCTTAATATATATTTTTAATATGATACTTGTATTTGGTAAAGTTATACGTTTTGGTACTTGAAGATAATAATGTTAAATTTATAGTGTTTAATTGAGTTTTAGGGTTGATTTGATGAAAATCTTTAATCAACTAATAATATTAGTAATTAATTTTATCAAATCAATCCTAATCACAAATATCATGCTACATTTAACAAATTAAACAATAAATTAAACAAATTCATAAATAAAATTGAATTTATTCTACCAACAAGATCATGAAAATTTAAATATAATAATATTAACAATAAACTTTCATTAAGTAAATCCTAAAATACGAATTAAACACTAAAAATTGATCTTATTACATATGGATATCAAAATATACACCTTTTGCCAAATATAAGTATCTCGGTGGACAAAAAACAAAGGTATCAAATTTTAAAAATGTGTCAAACAAGGGTACTAAATAATGTAATCTAAAACAAGGACTTGCGGCATAATTTTGCCTTTTTCAATGAATTAAACATATATAATATTAATTTTTTATAAAAAAAATTGGGTTGAAAATGAAAACCATGTTTCCAGCCCTATAATTAATTCCATTTATCACTCAAAAAACGGCTTGAAAAAAAAAACAAAGGATTAATTACAAATTTAAACCCCCAATTAATTTCATCTAGAAAATAATTTTCTGGGCAAAACAAATTCATGTGCAAATTAACTATGGAAAAAATGACTGAAACCCTAAATTAAATACTCATATTAACTACGTGATTTTGACTTGGAAACCCTAAATTTATTGGATGAATCTTGATCTAGAATCAATATAATTCTAGTAAATTAATATTTTGGATTTCTTAGCTTGAAATTGACTACTTAATGAATGTTGTAGATCTAATATTAAATAATTTGTTTGAAAATCTCTTTAATAATTAAGTGTTCCCTTACTTGGAAATAAAAATGGGAATATACTCATATAAAGTGGGAAAAATAGTGTTATATTCATATTATATAAATTAAATTATTGTATCCTTACTATGTGGGTAGAAATTTTATGTAAAAATTTAATATGAAAATTAAATATGGTTATGGTTTAACGGGTAAAGTTGAGATAATGAAAATTATGAAGTTTAAGGTTCAAATCTCATTATTTGTATATTTATAAAAGATAAAAATATCCTTAAATATAATAATTGTCATTATGTAAAAAAACGAGCTTTTAATAATTTCAGAACTGAGTTAGAACTCAGTCGATGGGTAATACGAACGTAATCAAACTCTTAAATAATAAAATATAGATGGACACAGATTGCTGGATACAATTGGTTTTGGGGTTTTGCTCAATTTTTTATGTTGAACTATGGGGAATTTTAAATGGTCTGACCTTTACTCAAAGAGAGGGGCGTAAGAAGGTTTTCATTCATGCAGACAACTTAGAGATTGTCGAAGCCCTTCAAGATATTTATCTGACTGAATTAGCTTCAACCTTGGTTAGAAGAATCCATATGTTTTTACAGATCATGGAGCAATGGGAGATTAAGTATATTCCTAGAGAGAGAAATCAAGTTCTAGACAGACTAGCCAAATTAGCTTCAGAGAGTAACTCAACTATGCCAGTGTTTGAAAAGGTTCCAGAGGGGCTAGTGGCGATTGTTGATATTGCTGGAGCAACAAATATTGATGTTGGTTAGGTGGAGTAGTAAATAGTTTGATGCTTCTTAGTAATGTTTAGGTAGGGCCGGGCTCGGTTTTAGTATTTTATATGGGTCGGTGAAGGTTTTTGGGCCCGCCCAGCCCGCCCATGCACACCTCTAGAAAAAGTTTGATGCTTTTAGGGATCGAAATTAAATTATAAATTTTTATGAGTTGAAATGCATTTTCACCATTGTATTAGCTGATATATTTATAATTTTTAAAGGACTAAATTAAAATCTTACCATTTTTTGGAGTCAAAGTGCAATTTTATTATTATTGATTTATAATTTTATACATTTACAAGGGTAAAAATCACACCCCTCTCGTTGCCCTTGGTCTAGGGTTTGAATTTTGTAAATGTAGAAAATAATGCTGGAAGCTTTACCCCTCGTATAAAGATCCGCCTTAACTCGATTTTGAATTTAGTAGAAACTTAATGTAATTATCGGATACCGAAATATATATATTAGATAAACAAGAAAAGAAAAAGTTGGATTTGAATAGCTCAATTATTTTGTTCTTATAAAAACCAAAGTGAATGAATGTAAAAAAGACCCACACAAGGGTTGACGTAGGACATGGGTACTCAAAATAGGACCAAAAGTGTCATTATCCCCTATTGTGCTAGAAGCTGAGTGGGAAATGTGGGAGAAGGTTCCTAGCTCTAATGCCCACTCTCCATATCTTTTTAGGGTCACCTCCCCTGGTCACATGGGAAGATATAAATGCAATTCTTTTATATAAAATATATATAAATTTAATAATCTTATCATATATATACATTTTAATATATATAATTTGATGCATTAAGAAATTAGAAAATTATATTAAAAAAAAACTAGATAAAAAATTAAAATAATAAAATTTGAGAGACCAAAATAAATATTTTACTATTTTTTTTAAGTATTTCAGAAGTTGCATTCTATAAACCCATTAAAGATGTAGATACTGGTAATTAGTTTTAAAGCTGCTCCATATCTAGGGCGAGGATTAAACCCTCGACTACTAGTTAAGGTAAGAGAAACCTTTATCATCTCACTTAATTCCCATGATTAAACTTTCTAAATACGTTATATGTAAGTTTAAAATTTTATAAATGGAAACAAATCTATAGAGAAAGATATGCCAACACCCAAATGTTAATTGCAAACAGATTTAGGGTCAACCGTTCCCAGTTGGGTACTTCACTTGGACTTTTGAACAGCCATTCACATTCTTCTGACTTCGATTAATGATTTTGATTAAATTATAAACAAATTCAGGGTCAACAACTATATGCCGTACTAAATCTTATAATTTTCTTAAATTTTTATTTTTTTTCCTTAATACTTAATTTAACCCAATTTAGATACTCGAATCGATCATGTAAATTATAAATTATTTTTAAATAAAATACCATAATCGACGTTTATTCATTAATAAATATATTTTATCACTGATTTTAATCTCGATTTTATTTCGAACATGACAAAAGTGGTTTAAAATACTAGTAGTTGAAATTCATGTGCCCAAAATTTGGATTTTGAACATTAATTGAATTATTACGCGTTTTGTTTTTGGGCTCGATGGGGGCATTACAATAAAATAAGAATACACCGCAATGAAGTTGTAATGTTGTAAAAGTCTTAAGTTGGAACTAGCTTTCAAAATTTTAGAAGTTTCATTTATATATATATAAAATTCAATAATTATATTAAATTTTGATTAAATTTAGAGTGGAGTCAAGCTAGATCTTTAAATAAAAATAAATTTATTTTTGAAAATTTTATTTAAAAGGACATCGAACTTCTTACCATTTGACTTAATAAACATAGATATCTAATATATTATATTTAAGCACTTTCTTGAATTGATGCCACCCTTAACTGGGCTATCGTGAAATTATAAAACCATCCCTTCTTTTAAATTATAATTTAATATTATTATTGAGTATTAGCTCGAGGACGTGGGTTCGAGTACGTTGAAATACATTATCCTCCTATTTACGGGTTAGGAATGGACTATGGGTAGTTTTAAACATTCAGTAAAAAAAACAAATATTATCAAAATTTTATAATAAAATTATTAAAAAATAGAAAATAAAACAAAACAATTATAAATTATAAATACAAAGATCGAACATATAATATTTTCTTTCACTCAGATTATGAGTGTCACAAAATCGAATATATATATATATAAAAGAAATGCTGCTTAAATTAATAAGACAGAGTGTTTTGACTGTAAAATATAGAGAATATGGAAATGTAGTGGTGATGGACCACCTTCATTGAATTCCTTCATGTGGATAAGATTGTTAGATCATACTCCAACAAGATTCTCAGTGAATTACAAACTAATGTTCCAAATTTTGCTGCTTTTTTCTTTTGGTCTTTGTTTTTCATGGGTGACTATTAAACTACACACTAGCTTTGACTTAAGCTACTGAAATATAGTAATTAATTTGTTCATACTAAGTTGTTTGATTCTTAGAACTATGGGTATCAATTGCTTTAAATTATTGTATATATATATATATAGGTAAACTACACCCATCATGATTTTAAATTAGGGTCTATTCTATTTTGATCATTTTGAATATTTTTTTTAATTTTATCATTTTAAATAAGATAATTGTGCGAATTAGTCACTATCATTAAAATTTTCGTTTTCTTTTAACGGATTGCTGACGTGATACATTAACCCATTGAGTGACTGAATAGTGACATTTTTCGGTTAACTTTTGACTAAAGTTCAAGGAGAAAAAGTTTTGGACATGTGCCTACAATTATCTATGCTTAACTCATTATCTTCAGACATACACAAAGGTGAAATGTGCCAATAAATTTTGGGTGCCTAATTAAAATGTTGAAAAAGTTCAAAGGGTCTAATTAAAACTTTAAAAAAAAGGGTGTTTAATAAAAGTTTCTAAAAGTTTGAGAGACCTAATTAAAATTTAAAACTTTTGAAGGGCATGATAATAGTTGTTAAAAACTTTGTAGGGCAAGGCCCGCTGTGGCTCCAATGACATTCCGCCCCTAGGGGTAAATACAATACTAATATTTTTAAAGTTGATTTTGATATTAAATGTCATGGTCAACACCAACATGTAAATTATTGTTAATTCCCTTCGATACATTGAACCTCACAATTCTACTTACAAAACACCATATATAAGTTGAAGAAACTAATAAAGTTCTAACAAATAATCAATATGTGATTCATGACTCGTCGTTAAGATCACGACATGTAATAATATTAAAAGAGATTAGAGATGTTCATAGATCACGTCACCAGTGTACAAGTATACAAGTATTCAAAATTAAGGTTAACAAAGGACCTCTCAAGAAAACTAGAAATCTAAATCATTTATTGTTGAGATATTGTATGATTTATTTTAATAAATTTTATGTGACTATTTTAAGTTAAAAAACATTATTTAATTGAAATTATTAATCAATATCTTGATAGTGATTAAAGTAATATTTATAAAAGCATATAATTAATATATCAATTTTTGAATTTATATTCGATACATTAACATTATATAATTTTATAACCTATTAACTAACTAAATATATTCACGATTCATACATCAAATATGAGAAAGGGTTGTATGAAACAGAGATATTATCACTTTCCAATAGTTTTATGCCACATCAGTATTCTTATCCTGAATTTCAGGATTTTAATTTGGATTTGATTTTTTTTTTCAGGATGAAAATGTTGATGTGGCATAAAACTATTGGAAAAGGGATACAGATGACGTGGCGTCCCTGTTTCATACAATCATTTCCCCATCAAATATAAATACAAATTTTTTAATATAATAAAATTGAGTATGGTATACACTAGGTTAAATTCTGCTATTAGTCCTTATACCTTACACAAAAGTTGTGAAATTTTAAAATTTCAATAATTACCAAACGAATAACTGTTAAATTCATTATATTTTGTTATTTTCAAAATCTAATGCTGTAGACATATTATCACGTGTCAAATGTTATGTCAACTTGTTATTTCCACATATTACTCACTAAAAATCCAATTAATAGATTAATGACTATCAAATTTCAAAATTCAAAAAGTACAGAAACTTAGAATGATCCGATTAGAGAATATGAACTAAACCTATAACTGTACGCATAGTATAACACAATTAATCGAATTTAACCCAACGAAATTAGCTACTGTTGTTTAGGTTATGACTAAAACTTTAAATTTAAAAAATACAGAGACTAAAATCGACTAATTTAAAAAGTAAGAAAACTAAATCTACAATTTTTATGAAATACAAGGACTAATAATAAAATTTAAACTAGCTGTTAAACGATCCATATATATTTACGTTGGTTGAAAATCATGGTAAAAAACATGTTGAGACAAAATTATTGCATGCATACGTATTGAATAATGCAATGAAATGAGTACATTGCGTGTGGGTTATTATTTCCACACAAAGGGATGGGATATATATCTTATCTTACGTAACGGTACATTTGCATTCGTGTCGGTATGGTTGAGGTCTTAAAGATTTTAAGTGTATAGATTCGAATTTTTTAATTAATTTGAGTTAAATTAATTGTTGAAATTATTAATTTAAAAATTACCATAATAAGTGAAAATTATAATTATATAATAAATATATTTATAAAAATTGATATAAATAATAAATAAGGTTTTGATTAAACCATGAAGTAAGTGTATATTCGTCATTATTCAACTGAGTTGGTGTTCAGTTGATTCGTGACAATAACTCAATCAAGTGCTTAATATATAATTTAATTTGGAAAAATATGGCACCTCTATGTTTATAATGTTATTATATTAGTTAAATGCAGGGACGAAGCCAGAAGAATTTTTTAGGAGGGGCCGGATAAAATTTTAATTTTTTATAGTTTATATTTTTATAATTTGTAAAGGATTAAATCAAATTTTTATAATTTTAGGGGGGCCAAAGTGTAACTTTACTTTTACTAAATTAAAATTTTTAAAAAAATTTAAATGTCAAAATTGTAATTTTACATTTTAGGGGGCCGGGGCTCATGCCAGCCCCCCTAGCTACGCCATTGGTCAAATGGTTAATTATTCAAGTTAAAATATTGATGTGGATTAAAAAGAAAAAGAAAAAGGAAAAACACAATTTTTAACTCACTTTACTAGGGTTAAATATTAAATTTATACATGAACGTTTAATGTGAAATCTGATACTTGAACTTTGATTTGATGTAATTACATACACGAAACTTGAATTGTGGTTCATATCTATACACGAAATTTTGATTTTAGTTCAATTGTATACGTTTAAAGAAATAAATATATATATTTATCTTTATATTAGATTAATATAATTATTTGTGTAGGTAATATATTAACGTAAAATGTTGTTTTAATAACGTTATTTAATTATAAAGTATTATAATTAAATCACACACAATGAAAATCATAATTTGATGACAATAAAAGTCAAAGATTATGGTATAAACACCTTTGAAAATTAGAAATCCCTCTCTTTGTCTTGAGATTGAAGCTTGTTTAGCTAAAAATAACAGAGATAAAAAGAAGATGCTAAAGTGGTGTGGAGCCAACATTTTGACCAAAATTTGCCAGTTTATATTTGATAAAGCAATTTGGTGGGGGACTTTCTCAAATTTTAATGATTCCATTCCCTACTTGAAATCCGGGTTTAGCTTGCATCCATGGTTTTCCCCCAGTTGCCTTTTCTTTTCTTTTTAATTATTATGAAAACGGTTCAATTAGTTCACTCGGTGGATAAAAAGTCGAAAAAAGGTTTTTGAGGTCAGCTAGTTTGGAAAAGGAGGGGAATTCGGGTAGAACAGACTCTAACTATCTGAAAAAATTATTAACCTGTCGAATTCTCTGTCCAGTACAATCAACTGATCATGTTAAATGCCCTATAGTTCCACATCTAAAATAGAATAAATTCTAATAAACCGATTGTAACCCAGGTTCCAACACCCATACCTATCTCGTAGAGCCCCCTATCAAGGTAGCCCCAGTCTCCCCTTTAATTGCACCATCAGTATACAATTGAATTCAATTATCAGGTAAAGATGTGATTGAGTGGGCACTTGCCTTATTGTGTGAGGTGTATTGTTTAGTCTATCCGTATGAAACTTTGACCCACTCCTCGACACTTCACGATCATCCTTGAAAGATAAATAAATTACGATTTTTCCAAATATGCCATACAACCATACCAAAGAAAGCCAATCCACTCCTTCCATTTGTATTCCAAGTTTATCGTATAAATTGACAGCTATCCATCATGTAATTCCCATACGAGAAAGCATTGAACTTATCTTCTGATATTATTCTAGACCGTATGTCTTTAGGTTCAGGACAATCGCGTATAACGTGTTAGATATCTTCAGAGGTCCATCCGTAAAACCACAAGTACCATCTAACAATATTATATACGTGATTGATGATACAAGCTGCAGGGATACGATTATTAAATATGTAAATGATATATAACAACAATAAATATATTGGTTAATTGACGGACATAATTCCAATAGGTGCACAAAGTTATTTACTATGATTAATGTATGAACTTTTAGGAGTGCTTCATGTGATTGTACTATCTTTTTTTTTTTTTTGTTCATTTGTACTAGGGTTTTGTTTTTTAGTATAAAAGGAGTAAACTTCAAGACGATAAAATTGTGAGGCAATGAACTCTTTTACCTTCATCATAGTATAAGGGCGGTGCTATCACATGAGTCCTAGAAATTGTAAATAATAATAATGATAATAACATTAATAAAATTGAAGTGTGAGTTAGATCTATACTTAAATTGGGTTTGAAGGGTTGGTTTTGTTTGGCATAAATTTAATTTTAAAATATTTTATTTTGTCGAGTTTAAATTATTGTTTTTGTTTCGGTTTAGATAAAAAATGGATGTTATCAATAAGTTTTAGAGAAAATCATATAAAAATATGTCGATTGAATCTTAACTCGATTAGCATTAACATTATTGTCAACGTAAAAGGATATGGGTTCAAGTGCACTGAAGAGTATTATCTTCTTATTTATAGGTTAAGGAGAAACTCATAACAGATATAAACAGAACCTATAAATTTTAATTAAAAAAAACCTTTTTCCCCTTTATTCATGTCGACAAGATTATCTATCTAACTTCACCTCTTTAATTTATTTATTTTTTTTTACTTTTTTAAAATTTTTTTTTCAAGTAAGAAGGAGATAAAATCACGTGAATTATTCTATCGATAAATATCATAAAATAGTGAGGTAGATTCACATGAGTTAATGCTCAATCAATATTTCATTTGCTAAAATAGAAGGACTATTAGCATAATTAGGTGAAATAGGGATTATAGACCAATTTGACACTTTTTCTAGGTGTTAATACTATGTTACCATGTCTAACAAACTTTACCAAATATAAAATTTTATTTAAGCTTTATATATATATATATATATATAAGTAATTACGAGCTAGCTCCTTATCCATATATTCTATTTCACTGTCTTGATTAGAATTGGGTCCCTTTGCTTTAGTAGGGAGGACTGGAATTGAAAAAATTTATTCCTTTTAATTAAAATAATTAATAAAATTTGAGAAAGCTGCTTATTACCAACCAATTATGATATCTTTGCTTCAAATTTAATTACATAATTTAAAAAAATATATATATGATTGATGTTACTCTTATTTTTCTACAAGTCACCCATCTTAAAAAGAAATATTAATTTTAGAAGTTGTTGTGTTTAGTGGCTTCACCCATCCTTATCAATCCAAAATTAGATATTTATTTTTAAAAAGTTAAAAGGATAAATTTTATAATATCTCGAAAAGTTTGTTGACTCATCACCAGGTAGATTGTGAAAACTTAGTAAAATGACATATAATTCAAGAGAGAGATATCTTGATATACGTGTTAATAGTATCACATGATTTATCTCATGGATATTTAAAGGAAGATACTTGTTTAGGAATATGTATATGTAAAATATTGCTTACTCAAAAAAGATAATTTATGTCCCTACTAGATTATTAAACTTTCGTGTGAACCTCGTATTGTTCCTCAAGCTCTGCCCTCTGCCCTTCTTTCTCATATTAGTCAAGCAAGGAGTTTATCTGAAGATTTTATGTGTGATCATGTTATCATATATGATGAGATTCAATATCTTTCATTGAGTCTTACTGAAGTATAATTTTAGGATGTCATATTCACACTAGTCGAAGATTAGTTTCACGCGCAATTTGTAGCTAGATTTTCAATGAGAAAGAGTGATCTTAGGAGCTAGGTTGCAACTAAACATTTTCACGATCCGAACAACTAGGCTTGACTTGGGTTGGGCTTAGATAAGTTTTTTATGTCTCAATTCGACCTAGCCTAACCTAGACTCAATTTAAATATTTAAAAAAATATTTTTAAAATTTAAATTTAATTACAACGTATATAAAATATTAATATAAAATATATTTTTACTATTTTATTAATTTTAAATAGTGAAATGGGTTTTTTAGGCGAGTGAAGCCAAAAATAGGCCTAGATTTAGAACCGAGTTGCAACCCAACCAATGGACAATTCTAGTTGCAACTTGGTAAGTAAGTTGACCTTAAAGGTTTTTGAATCGTGTAACAAACTCATGTGTCCATATCGATTTTTACTAACAACTATTCAACACTTTCAAGTTTGATGTTTTTTCCTCATTTATCGAGCTAAATAAATGAACGGAAAAATTTTGAGACTCATCATTAAATGATCAAAACATGAACAAATTTTATTCAATTCATTTATATTTATTCAAGACCCATTTAATAAATTACTTAAAACTCATCTAAAACTCGTTTATTGTTTGATTATTATATAATTAATAAGATTATTTTATTTATTATAATATTAATATCTTAAGATAAGAGATAAATGATTATTTATTTATTGTTTGTTGATTTATTATTCATGAATATAAACAAATTCATTTAATTTTTAAAAAAGAAATATAAATATAAATAAATAAATACACATAAATATAGATATTTTCATTTATCACATGTGAAATTAAAATAAATAAATAAACACTATTCCTTGCTTTCTCTCCATCCACACAAATTGTCGGCAGAACACAAAATTGGAGAACCTTGCCATTCATATTTATGTATTGCCAACTTAAAATTAATTTCTTGATTTAAAAATTAGTCCTTTGAATCTGCATCAGTGATTATACTAATTAGGTAAATAAACAATATATTTACTGATTTAAAATTTTTATTGTAAATTTAGAATAAATCGGAAAATAAAAATTTTATGAATTTAAATTTAATTTTAAAGCATTGGATTGGATGTGTGTTGAAAATGGAAATAAAAATTGTGGTTAATTTAGTTTAATTATCAGAACGATTGGTTCATATTACGAAGCAAAAAAGTTTGATGTTGGATGTTGGATGTTGATGTTGACGGAAGCTATCAACACTTTGGAAGGCTGTCTTTTTTTTTTCTTTTTATTTATTTATTTATTTTTTCATGTATTGAATTTTTAATTAATTATATTTGTTTCGTGTAATCGTATGATCAGGAGCGCAGTTAGAGGACTGGCCGGGGTCTTGACTCTTCTGAAATAAAATAATAAAAAAGTTCATTTAGGTTTTTAAAAATTTTAAATTAGTAAAACATTGGCCCCTCTGAAACTAATAAAACATTGATTTGGTGTAATCGTATAATTAGGAGTGTAACTAGGGGTTGGCAAGGGCCTCGGTTCTTTTAAAATGAAAAAAAAAATTATTTAGGTAATAAGGTAAAAATGCATTTTAACTCCTTAAAAATTATAAAAATATGAGCTATTAAAATGGTGAAATTGTATTTTTATGATTGTAAAATTATAATTTAATTTTGACCCCTAATTTTTTTTTTTGACTTTGCCCCTATGTATGATGTTGGATATTATTAAGTTTAGTGAAAATTTTAAGTTTATAAATTTATTTTCGAGATAAATTTTAAAATTATATATAAAAATTTAATTAAATATATAATGTGATAGGCGAATTTTAATATGATTGAATATAAATATTTTAATCTTGGTCGAATAAAGAAACAATTTTTCATGTACATATTTGTAAGAAACCAAATTTTAAGCATCATAATGCGTATTTAATCAAAATTTATATATAATTTTAAATTTTATTTATTTTTATATCAATACTAAACTTTTTAAAAATCAAATTATTAACTTAATTCATATTATATCTTGAAATTAAAGTTAACTAATACAATACAATCCGATTCATGAATAATTCTAATTAGTATATAGATTAATTAATGCTGTGAGATATTTTTGTTGGTTCAAATCAAGTGATTTATATTTGATAACTAAGTCATCCTAAATTTCAGTGCTAATTATTTAAATAAAGCATTAACCAATAATTAAAAACAAATTTCTAGTTTTTAATATAATTTTTTAAAGTTATTCACAATTATACTCTATAATTTTTATATATGATGGGATTTTTTTAAGACAAAATCTCATTGTGGTTTTCGATATTATAGTGAGCAATGACTCAATTGAGATGTTTGAATTAGGAAAATAAGAAAAAGTTGAATAGTGGTCTTGCTTAGTTTATGGATAACTCTAAATAGAGATGAAGTCAGAAATTATTTTAGAAGAGATCTAGATTAAGTTATATATTTTTAAGGAAAGTTAAAATATAATTTTATCATTGTGTTGAAATATTATTTTGTAGTTTTTAAAAGGATTCTAAAGAAATTTTACCGTCTTTAGGAGGTAAAATGCAACTTAATCATTATATTCACTTAAAAGTTTATAATTTTTAAAGGGTTTAAAAATAAAATTTACCTTTTTTAGGAAGCAAGGGTGCCATCCCTAGTTCTAAACAAGGGCGAAGCCAGGGGGCTGACATGGGCCTCGGCCCCCCTAAAATATAAAATTGTTATTTAAGCCATTAAATTTTTTAAAAAAATTGTAAATTAGTAAAGGTAAAATTACACTTTGGCCTCCCTAAAATTATAAAAATTTGATTTAATCCTTTATAAATTATAAAGATATAAACTACAAAAAATTAAAATTTCATCCAAATTTCTAAAAATTGTTACTGCACTTCGGTTCTAAAGCAAGTAAACTATCTTTCCTATAGGAACGAAAGTGTCGGTGATATTAGAGATGGCAAAACCTAAATATAAGGACAAAAACAATACCGATTTTTTTAAATTTCGAGATAAAATGAACATACTTTATTAAAATTTAATTGTGTTGAGTCGAAGTTACCATAAAATTCTAGTTTGACCTTGTATCGGATTTAAAGTGGGTAATCTTGTATTAATTGAGGAAAGACTTTTAAGAGTATTTAAAAATAATCTTATCTATTGCCTTCATTTAGTAATTGAGGGCTAAGGGCTCAACATATGCGTGTCGTTGTTGTTCGGCCCAATCTATGTTCGTGTTAACAATTGTTGACGACATGTATCGTGTGTGTCCTTTTGAATAGAATTTGTTCCTTTTATCATAAATATTTATTTTTTAGAATATTTTCGATTAAGAAAAATCTTCTGCTATTTTTGAAAACTAACACTGCTATTTTATCATTTTGTTCATGGACGGGTGGCCAAGCCCATGACAGGTATTGGGCCAAAAATATAAAAAAGAAATATTTTTTATTTAATATATATAATTAAAATAATATTTTATAACATTATATTAGGGCCAGGCCAGGCCTGGCTTGGGCTAGAAAATCTTGCTCAATGCCCAAACCATATAAAAAAAGGGCTTTAAATTTTAGTTAAGTGCAAATCTTCCCATTTTTTGAGTGGGTAGCCTGGCTCATGGCAAATCTAGTTTGATCCGGTTGAATAAATTTCCGCGCTCTCTCTTCTTTTTTTTTTTAATTTTTATGAATTCTAAATAAATTATCAAATTTAACCAAACAAACAGATCGAATTACAAATCGATGATCAGACCGATAATCTTAAACCTTGCTCAAAACATAATTTAATATTTTCTTTATGTTTTTGTGCTAAAAATG
This sequence comes from Gossypium rotundifolium, assembly GCA_025506655.1. NCBI lineage: Eukaryota > Viridiplantae > Streptophyta > Magnoliopsida > Malvales > Malvaceae > Gossypium > Gossypium rotundifolium. Next base: position 202,642,945 of record CP106724.1, read on the forward strand.
AAAAATATGTTGTCATATAGCTAATGATTAACCCAATGTTGGAAAGGCAAAACAAGTGGCTAAACATTATAAGGTGGAAAGTTGGAAATAGACATTAAAAGAAAAAGACAACAAAATGGGGGGGTTTTGTTATAATGGGACCAATTGTTAATGTTGTTGTTGATTGATATGTGTTTGGCCATGTGCTTAGGCATGTGGGTTGTGTCATTTTTTCTCACTAAATTGACAACCTGGGAATTTGGAGGGTGTTCCATATGGACCAATCTTTCTCCACATTTTTTTTACTTAAACATTTTATTCTTTTCAATTTTAAGGAAAAAAAAGTATTTTTAGTCCTTTTTTTTTTTTGTGTGTGTTTTAATTCATCATCTTATCTTAGCTCAACTCTATGTTATCATCACTAGTTGTCCCTATGTACAATTTCTTTTTAAAAAGCTTAGTTTTGTCTTCATAAAAGATGTAAATAAATATGAATTTGTTATGTTATTAGAATACACATTCGGATATAAAGGTTCCGTTTGTTTAACTGAAAATAGTTTCCGAAAAAATGTCTCACTTTTCTGAAGAATCTAATATTTTCTGGTGTTTGAATGGATTTATGTAAAATATTTTCTGTTGTTTGGTAGATTTCTTGAAAATATTTCATACAAGTTGTTTTCGATGAAACAAACATACATTTGGGATTTATGATAAGCAGTGCATTGGTTGCAGAGTGATGTGAAGATGAGTTATAGTAAATAGTGAATCTTCGTGATGTTAATGATTAGATTGTAAACTTTGTGAAATTTATAATTGAAACAAGAGAAGTGATATGCATGGAAATTTGTTATGTGAATTAAGATATTATAATGAATTATTTGATTAAAGTGTTTATACGGTGAAAATTAAATTACATGGCAATAGGGACTAAATTGAAAAATGTACTGAAGTTTATGTGTGAAGCAATTTAATATGTGAATAAGGAAATTATAATAAAAGTTTAATGGATGTGTTATGAGATGATAAAATATGTATAAATTGTTGTGAAAGTGAAATTGTGGAAAAATATGAAATTATTATGATGACAAGGACTAAATTGTTAAACTTGAGAAAATATATGGATAAAATAATAGAAGTGAAATACATAGAAATTTAATATGTGAAACAAGATATTGAGATAAATTATGTGATTAAAGTGTAACAAGAAAGAAAATTGAATAATACGATTAATTAGTGAATATTGAACTTTTATGACAAAAATGGACTAAATTAAAAAGTTATGAAATTTTATAAGAAAATATTGGATAAGTGAAGAACGTATTAGAGAATGTAACATCGGATGCCTAATGAGTGCTATAATGAATAGAGCCTTATTAGTTTGGAAAATGTTTTACAAAAAATTTTGGTAAGACATTTTAATGAAATAAGAGGATAATTTTACAGTGATTGGAAATTTTGTTACATTGACCATCCTATTTTACATGAAACAAACATCGAGTAAGGATGAAAATATTTTCCGTAAAAACTTTTACGATGAAATAAACGGAGCCAAAATTAAAATAAATATTTCATTAACCTTATAAATTATTAAAAAAGTTTATTTTTAATTAAAATGGGCCTTTTTATAATAAATCCAACAAGCCAACTCTAGGCCCGTAATGACTTATTCTAACCTAATGGACCGTCTGAATGTGGGGAAGAAAATAAGAAACCCAGCCACTAAGAAATGAAGCTTCTCTCCCCTTCAATCTCTCTTCTTTTGATATATCCCCGGCAATTTATAATACTCCACCGTTTCAGTCCATCCTAGAGGGCGGAGCTCCCTTAGTTTGTTGGGTTTTTTTTGGCTCAGATCGACTCCCGGGTAAGAATTCGTGCCTTTGTTTCACAGTTCGACTCCTTATTTCTCTTATTCTCTGATTGGCGGCCAGGAAAACAGCGGCACGGTTCGCAATAACCAGGTTTGTCTTCCATCCTTTTTCCATTATTTGCTTCTATTAATGGCTCGATTAGCATGGCCTGTTGTTTAATTTGTTAGGTCAATAAGCTCTTCCAATATGACGATTAATCATCCTAAAAACTCTTAGGGTTTTATAATTTACTGAAAGAATGAATATTGTTGTGATTGTATCAGTCAGTAGTTTATTATGGAAGCTTCCAGTTTTCACTTTGAGTTAGCTCAAATTTTTATTTTGAATTCATTTTCGGATATGGGTATAGATATAATCCTCCGGAATCCTTCGAATTCATGAAAAAACTTATTAAACACGAGTCCATGTCGAACATTGACTTCCCTATAGGTTTGCAGTGTTGTATGAATGGTTAGAGCTATGTAATTGATTCTTGATCAGGCAACCAAATTCAAATAGGGGTTAATTCAAGCTAAGTTGAGTTTAAATATAAGAAGCTCAAGCTTGATTTGAAATTCAAAGCTCGCCTAAAGTTCGAGCTAGATTTGAGATAAAAATTGAGTTTATATAGTAAAAATAGACTCGATTACTCAGCTTTAAACTTAATTATTTGCACTTAAGCTCAAGTTTGAATTGAGATTTTTAATACTGATTAAAAATAACTTGACTAGGCTCGTGAGCTATTCAAGTAAAACATAAGGGTACTCTAGTTCGGCTCGCTCAAACCTTTTTATTTATGAAAAGTCTAATGCAAGTATGTTCAACTTTAGAAAGTTTTTTCATGTAGTTAAAAGTCTTTGAAGATCCATATCTCTGTAACTGTCTTGAAATTTTGATTTTTTTTTTTTTTTTTTTGTTTTGAATTGTCACTTTCAAGTAGGTTTTTGGTTTCTCTTTCAGCATTCACTTCTCTCACACCAAGCCATTACATCTCTGGCGCCTCCATAATCAAGTGAGTCCAACATAAATCATCAACAAACCATAAAGAAAAGTACTAGTAAAGAGGAGGTGGAAGGGAAAAGAAAATGGCGAGCTATCTATGGAGAAAATATGCAGACTATGTTTACAACAAATGGGAAAGAACATTTCTTTGGGACATGTTAGAGCCTTATCGAAGACCCAAATCTTTTACGCCACTCGTTACCATTTATGTTGCAGCTTTTTACACCGGTGTCATTGGTGCCGCCATTACTGAGCAGCTCTACAAGGTACTTCCTTTCCACCATCTCCATGGATTTCCTTGCATTATATTGATAAAGGGTTTTCCTTTCTTTTTCTAAAGTGTTTATATATATATATATATATATATGTATTAAATAAGCTTGGAAATCACATTAGAAATTGTGAAATACCTATGAATTGTTGAAATCACAGTAGCTTAATTCTTTAGGCTTCTTTTAGCTATTTGGTAATTGTATTACAGCAAGCTACTATTAGGCTCAATATATTGTATAGCAATTTGTAACTAGAATTGGACCGGTTGAACTGAAAACTAAAAGACTGTCTTGTCTGTTTTAATATATCAACCTGGGGAGACATTGAACTGGCCTAAAAACAGGTTTATTTTCGATTTTCCAAACATACAAAGTGGTCTATTTGTTCATCCAATTCATGAATGAGGATTGGAACATGCAACTCAAGCAAATTCCATTTATTTTCAAACTATTTTTGCCAAGCATATGTTGTGCAAAGTTCATGGAATGATCCATGTTTTTTAATCATAATAAGAATTTGTGTTATTTCTTTTATCAGGAAAAGTACTGGGAAGATCATCCTGGGGAAGCAGTGCCACTGATGAAGCCTAAATTTTACGGTGGACCTTGGAAGGTGCTCAAAGGTGATGTTCTTCCACCTAATGAGTGAAAGCTATATGATCCACTGAAAACAGCTATGGTGTCATTCCTTTTATCTCATTGTGTTTAGGATAGTGTTGCTCTGGTTCCTCATTTTTCTTTCTGTACTCCCGTTTGACTCGTATTCAAGCATCGATATGCGGGAATATGACTCTCTCCTGTTAAAATCTTCCATATACATATAAAAAGAATTTAGGATAAAAAATGAAGATATCTATGTCAAGTGTATATCCATATCTATCTTCGAAATCTTCGAGAGTAACATAGGTTTAGGATGCATATTGAAAAGTGTTTAGTCTTCAATTGTTTCTTGCACCATATTTACATGGGAGAAGCTTCGATGTTTGCAAGACACCCGACTTAAAATTCTTGGGAAAATGATTTCTCTGGCCCCTCTCAAAAGTTGATATTAAGCAAATTGGTTCCTCTAAAAAAGTGAAGTAATTTAGTCACTCAATTTTGGACGTGAGCTTTTTTATAAATTAACTCCATTTTAATTATTTCAAGTCTTTCTTTTATTAAATAAAAAAATCAAGTTATTTATTTTTAAATATTTTATAAATTAACTCCATTTTAATTATATAAATATAAATCCTATTTTCAAATCATCAAGTGATGAAATTTAATTAAATAAAATTAATGACAAATTTCAAGGAAATTCATAGTTTAGTAGTAAAATTAAATTACATTGTGTGGAATTTTAATCAAATTCTCAAAGTATAATGGCATATATTAATAAAAAGGTATAGTGATAAATTTCAATTTTTATGGTAAATTTGCATTTTAACCCAATTTTCAATAATGTTTCTTCAAAATATTTGTTATTTGTTTAAGTGGTTAAAATGTGATTTATGTCCTTATATTTTTATATATTTAAAATTGTCTTTTTTACTTTTATTGTTAGGAATTTAGTATTTTATTTTTTTAAATTTAAAATGCAAGTCAATTTACTAAAATTCTTTTATTAAATTCATGCTTATTATAACGCCATTTATATAATTACAGTGAATATTTTTTATTTTTAAAAGCAAAAATAAAGAATTAAATTCTAAACATGTAAAGACTATAAAAACATGAAATATATTTTAATCAATTGAAATTCCTCAAATAAATGTCAAAGGATAGTCCCCAAATTACACATATTTAAAATTTCTGACATCTATAAGCTGTCACCTATAAGCAAGATGATATCCTCCATTAAAGGTTGGTACTGCCATTGGACAGCTGTTCTTCACTGCAAAATATTAAGCCATTTCTTAGAAGGGTCCTTGCATACACATCTGTCATTTGCCATCTCCTTTAGCCGAACCAATATCAGACATAGTCGAAGAAGTCTGCAATGAACATTGTTGGTATCCTCATAGGTGTACCATAACATGATTTAATCTGTAATAATTGCAGCTACTGATATAAACCATGAGTGTTCAACTTGCAGTGGAAACTCCACTTTCTGATTTTGTGGATGGTTAACACGCATACATCCGGGATCATGAACTTCTACAAAACCTTGTGCCAAGTGAGTGATTTATTGTATTGCTCCCATTGGGTTAGGTTGAGTACCTTGAAAAACCTTAGCATTTCGACATTCCCAGATGACCCACATCAAGTGAGAGGACATAAAGCAACTTCTTCAACCATTCGATTATTCCATAACCATTCATATTCTCAATACGAAGGTTTCATGGGCATCCAAACCATAAAGCTGGTGCAAAGGGACATTCCTTACTTTCTGGTGCCATATCAGATTTGGATACAAGACTTCGATCCACCGGTGAATTGAGCTCATTTGAATACAGCTTGAACGAGTTGGCTTCTATTGATGCATTGATTACCTTGCCAAATTTCAACATCAACTCCACTTTTGCAAGCATCTCTACGACTCTACCATGGACCAAGCTCTTCTAAATCCAAGAGTCTGTGCTTTTTGGTGTAACATTTAAAACAATACTTAATACAGGGACTTCCTATAGAATTTAACCAAAATAAAATATACCCAAATAACCCGGTCCGGTCCGGTCTTTCAACTTTCTTCTTGAGAACAGTCTACAAAAGTTACAATCAGTGCTCATTTCCCCCCTATTTTTGTGCCTCCCTTCAATCTCTACTATGATTCAGAGTCACTCAGTCTCTGAGTAAATATATTTTCAGTATTTTCCTCTTCTGCTTAAATAAACGTTCCTACAAGAATCATGAACTTTTTTTTTTTTTTGCATGAAACCCTCTTTTTTTTTTGTTTTGTTTTTGCAGCTTTCGTGAGTTTGCTTCATCATCAGTGAGCTAAAAACACAAACCCAGAATTTGATAAAAACCCAAAGAAAAAGAAGATGAGCACGGTTGATAAAATGTTGATAAAAGGAATCCGGAGCTTCGACCCGGAAAACAAAAACGTCATCACTTTCTTTAAACCCTTAACCCTAATCGTTGGACCCAATGGCGCTGGCAAAACTGTAATCATTCATTCCTCACTTCATTTTTTTTAATTAATATATTGCTTCTTTGTAAAGTTTTCTTTAATGGGTTTTTGTTTGTTTTTATTTTTGCCCGGGGGGGTTGTTGCAGACAATTATAGAGTGTTTGAAACTTTCATGCACTGGGGAGTTGCCTCCAAATGCAAGGTCTGGTCATAGTTTCATTCATGATCCCAAGGTACCCTTATTCACTCTTTATATGTATATATATACACATATAGTTTCATTTTGATACAAAGTGAATAATTGTTTTTAAGGAATTAGAAGTTTTAGCTTTTGATAATATTAGAAAAATTGATGATTTGGCTTACATGGTAAGAAATGTGTTTTATTATGTGTTACAGTTTAGCCATTTGCTTATCTTCAGTGAAATCTGATTTTGGTTTTGTGCAATTTTAGGAAGTAAAATGTAAATGGTGAACAAAAACAAGTTGTAGCAATGAAATTGAGTATGAAGGAACTATGTGTTTTGTTTTTATAATTTTAATACTTTTAATAGTTCAAGGAATTGTTATAGGACATGTTTACCTTGAATGTAGGTTGCAGGGGAGACAGAGACAAAAGGTCAAATTAAGCTCCGGTTCAAGACAGCGGCAGGAAAAGATGTGGTATGTATAAGGTCATTCCAATTGACGCAAAAGGCATCGAGGATGGAGTATAAAGCAATTGAGAGTGTTCTTCAGACGCTAAATCCTCATACTGGAGAGGTTGTAGAGAACGATTCTTTGGCTGTTCCTACTTGTTTCAAATAAATTGTTGTGTGGTTTTATTTCGTTGCTTTAATCCACTGGTTGTAATTCTTATTTTTCTGGTTTGGTTGTGAACTGCAGAAAAGCGACAGATGCGCTGACATGGACAGAGAAATTCCAGCTTTGATGGGTGTCTCGAAAGCTATTCTGGAGAATGTGATTTTTGTGCACCAAGATGAGGCCAATTGGCCTTTACAAGATCCTTCAACTTTGAAAAAGAAATTCGATGATATCTTCTCAGCTACGAGGTATGCTGTTTTTTCCCCTGAAAAAAGCTTTTACCTGACAATAGTGAAATCTGCTGTGTACTACCCGTATCTGTTGTCTATGAAACCATTCATGTTATCATGTTTGTGGGTTTTTTATCAGGTCTAGTGTACAAAACACCCTTCCTTTCAAATGCCCTTGTATTCACAATTTTTTTTTCTCCAAGTTATATGCCAAGAATCCGATATTTGTTTTCTATCATCTCTTGAACCCTCTTTATATACTTGTGGCCCTAGGAAGTAATATACTTTCTGTACATGGTCTTAAATTGCTTATATCCTTATTTCAAAAGCCTTCTTGTTTTAATAATAATCACCATACCAGAGAAAGATTAGACTTGAATCATATGGATTTCGGTTCATTTTATGATACATTCGAGCTCCTAAATGGTTCTTAGAAAGGTTACCTACGGAAGACCGAGAGAATTTTTCTGAAGCAAGACTGCCTACTAACATAGTGCTTTCTCCTTGAGGTTTTGGTTGCAAGTTGAGAATTTTCATCTAATATTCTAAGGAAAATGGCCAATCTTTTTAGGATTGAATCATGATTTTCATATTTCTTTTCTGTTATAGGATAAAATTTTTATATATCTGAAATCGCAAATCTGGATATTGTTTAATGTCTTTACAACTTCTAGCTTTTAGTAGAGCATGATGGATTTCCTTGCATGGTTTTGGTTTACACTTTGCATGTCTTTCCTAAAACACATGTACAGTTCTTAACTGCAGTAGTTAATTTGCTGATTTATTCATAGTAAAAGTTTAATTTTCTTATTGCGACTGTTTTAGGATTTTCTTTTGCTAATGGCTGCCTGTAAACAGATATACGAAAGCCTTGGAGGTTATAAAAAAGCTTCACAAGGATCAGGCTCAAGAGATAAAGGCTTATAAGCTAAAACTGGAGCACTTACAGACCTTGAAAGATGCTGCATATAAGGTGGATATGTTATTCTTTTGTTTCATTTCTTTTTCATTTTTTTAAATCTTGTTTCTTATTCATCCAATTTAATATTTGTTTATAATTTCTGCTGAGTTACTGTTGTTCCTCTCTCATTGTAAATCGGATCATAAAGCTCCTGTGGTCTACATCATGGCATAAGCCACATAACAGACTCATACTGTTCTGTCCTTCAACAGGTGATTGTGTTTAAAGGTGCCTAATGATGCTGGTCAATTTTGTTAAGAAAAAGTGTAGGGGTTGGAAGGGTTTGATTTTATTTTAGGGAAAACACAAAGGATCTTTGTCCTTAAGTGATATAATCTGCTGGAAATTCTGTTATCAGGAGAAATAAAGAAGGAAATTGATTGAAGATGATCTCCGTGCATGTTAAGCTTTAGTTTACAGAAAAGATTCTCTGTTTTTCATGTTTGTTTAGTGCTTTATGGGTGGCATCCATGAATTCATGATATTTATCACTCTGCATCTTCATGCATGTTTGCCCATTGTTTTAGTATTCCATCTCTCTCTCTCTCTCTGTGTGTGTTTTAACTGTGGGGAATCTTAAGTTCTGTCCTGGTGGGACGTCAAAGATGTACATTGATATTACACTTGTGTTTCTAAACCTAGATTGCCCTTGTTGAATGTATGCCTTGAATGTGAAGAAAAGGACTATATGTGGAAATGGGTGAAGGCTAGCAAAGTTGAGGGGAAATGTAGTTATTGGAAATATTGGAGCTAATCTAATAGCTGGTATTTTTACAGGAAGCTAATCCATAAGATTAACAGTAGGGTTTAGGTTTATTTTTACCCTAACATTTAACATCTTATGAACCTCAACTTAAAAGGGATTTTCTTGATATGGTCTTCATACAGCATCGAGAAAGCATTGCTCAGGATCAAGAAAAAACAGAATCCTTGAAAAGCCAAATACAAGTCTTGGAGAAAAACATTGAGGATCTGGATGCTAAGATTCATAATGCTGAATTAACCCTGAAAGATCTACGAAAGCTAGAGGACCAGAAATCTACCAAGACCGCTGAAAGGAGCACTTTGTTCAAGGAACAGCAGAGACAATATGCTGCTCTTGCTGAGGAAAATGAAGGTTTTGTCAATTCAACAGCAGAAGCAGGATTCTTTCTTAATTTTTTCTTTCTTTCTGTGGGAGCTATGTAAATCCTGCATTTACAGATGAACTAATTTTTTATGTATATTTTCTTGTACTGTACTGTTAGATACTGATGAAGAGTTGATGGAATGGAAAACCAAGTTTGACGAGAGGATTATGTTATTGGATAATAAAATTCAGAAAATGGAGAGTAACCAGCGGGATTTGAATGAGGAGACTTCTGCTTGTCGGAGGAAATTAGAGACATATATTGGGGAGATTGGCAAGCTTCAAAGGGATGCTGAGGTGTTACAAAAAGACGGGAGATTTTTAAAATTAAACCATTGCCATCTATTGTGTGAATTTTATTATGGTTAACTCTTTTACACTTTTGCAGACTCTTGTGCTGTCGAAAAAAGACAGAGATACTGCCATCGAACAATTATTTGCACGGCTCAATTTAGGATCTACTCCAAATAGCCCCTTTAGTGATGAAGTTGCTTTGAACCTCACAAGGCAAATAGAAGTGAGGTTAATGGAGCTTGAAAGAGATTTGGATGAGAAAAAGGTGGTTTTGTGTGCAGTTGTTATTGTTTCTCTATTACAGGGATTAAGTTTTGTATGGTGGACAACACATTATTTATTGTCATTGATGCATTTTAGAAATTTAGATTATCCTTTCACCAGTATTAATATGGTTTGATATCAGTTGTTCCTATCCTGAATATCACTTCCCATAATTTCAGCAATCAAATGACAAGAAGCTGAAGACTGCATGGGATTGCTACACGGGTGCAAGTGAGCGTTACAACATTGCTGAGGCTCAGAAGAAGGCAAAATTAGAAATCAAGGTCTGTCTTTTTAGAAAACTTATGTAACTTACTCTCCAACTACCTTTATTCTCATATTTTATGGGCATTTACATGTGATACAATTCAGGGTTCTGTTTTGAAACGTTTAGAAGAGACAAAAAGTAATTGTGATTTTCTTGAAATTCAAATTTCGGATGTCAATCTTTCTAGCCTTGATGACAGAGAAAAGAATTTGGTGAGTATAGCCTTTCAATTTCTGCTTTGCTTGGGATTCAAAAACCTCTTCCTAGTAAATCTTGATTAGAAAAATGGGAAATAATAATCTTTCTTTTGCTGATGGCAGCAAGTTGAGATTGATAGAAAGAGTAAACAACTTGATGAACGAAACCATGATAAAATCGTAGAACAGAAGCAGCTTGAGGTGTTTGCCATAGATCAAAAGATTAAGGTCCTTAGTCATGAAAGAGATCTAGCCGCTGGTGAGGCCACGGAAAGAATGGAGCTATCTATAAGTACGAGAGAGTTGGAGAATAAGAAGAAACAGCACAAAAAGATGTAAATCTACTTTATCTGTCAACTATAATCAGGCTCATTATAATTTGTTTTGGGTCTATTACTTTTTAATTGTTGAAGCTAATGGCTTTATTATTGTTTTCCAGAATTGAAGAGTACAAGGACAGGATTAGAGTGGTGCTAAAAGGGAGGGTTCCTCCTGACAAAGATTTGAAAAGGGAAGTTACCCGAGCTTTAAGGTTAGTTGAACAAAAAAACTTGGTTCATTTTTTAACATGCTATTATGAAGGAATATTTTTTCCTTTTTAGGGGAAAAGGGGGGCGGGGGGTTGGTATTCATGATGATCAAGAGTGATGATTATACGAGTTATTCTTTGGAATTGTATATTTAGGTGCTTGCAACTATAATATTCCTTTTCCTGCTTTTAGATACTTGTCTGTGATTTTGTCTCAAAATTGAACCATTCCCTCTGCAGCGCTATTCAAAAGGAGTATGATGAATTGAGCACAAAATCCAGTGAAGCGGAGAAGGAAGTAAACATTTTGCAGATGAAAATAGATGAAATTAATAGTAACTTATCCAAACATAAGAAAGAAATGGACAGTAAGTAGCCTTCATGCCCTTTTTTTTTCATAGTGTTTAATGATACCTATGTTCTTGTTGTGATTTTTTTTTATATAGTGTGGAAGATTCTGATGTGTAGGTTTAGTACACTGGAGATTTAACATTCATGTTAAATCTAGTAGTTAATTTAGGGTTTAAATGGATTGTGATTTTATCTTAAATCATAGCTGGAATTGAAGGAAAAAGCTAAGCTGCTAAATGTGATTTAGCAAGTTTATGAGTATCACTCTTACTGTATCATCAGCATACCATGCATTGTAGCAGTTGAGAGACAAGAATGAGGAAATACTTAAATCACAGATTTTGCAGTAATGCAAAATAATAATAAGATCCTTGGGGTAATATCAAGTGAAATCAAACTTGTCATACGTGGACTTAGATTCTTAATTTTTTTTTTTTTTTTTTTGGTTTAGGAGTGTCACCAAAGTTTTATGAGCTATACACTTTTCAAGTGGGCAAATTCACTAAACACAAAATAAGCCCTAGGGAAATGACTGAGGACCATTCCTGGAAAATTAGAAATTGAAAATGTACCAAAACTTGAATTAACTCAATAAATATTGAACCTGTGATGTCATCCTCCCTAAACCGGGAGGACCTTACTACTGATAAAGAGTCCATGATCATAGCCTTTGGCTTCAAAAGAGCATGAGATTAATGTTACCAAGCTATCAATGCGATATTTCAAGGTTGTTTACTCGTATTATTTTCTTGTGTTTTCTTTTGTCATCTAAATTCAGCTAGGAAGAAATTTCTTGAAGCCAGACTAAATTCTTTAGAGAAACAATCTTTTACCATTGATTCCCATCCCCAAGTCCTGGAGACTGCAAAGGAGAAAAAAGATGTTCATAAAAGGTTCTTGCTCCTAACTTTTTAGAGGCAGTGTTCTGTTATGTATGAATATATTCATTTTCATTCATTTTCTTGGTCATGCTAGTAATATAACTGGATCATTGCTTGCAGCAAATACAACATTGCAGATGGTATGAGGCAAATGTTTGATCCATTTGAAAGAGTTGCCCGTGCTCATCATATTTGCCCCTGCTGTGAGCGTCCTTTTTCTGCTGAAGAAGAAGATGAATTTGTTAAGAAGGTTGTGAATTATGATATATAAGTTCTCTTGAGCTCATCATTGATCTTCTCTTTCTTAGATGTTTACGGATAAACTTGTCTACTTTGGGGGTTGGGGGATCTGTACTTGGGACTTCCAGAGCCTTACCGCTCTTTGACCACTTAGTATTTTTTTCTGTAAACTTTCAGGGGTATTTGCTGATATTTAAATCTTAATAGGGTGTCTATTGGTTCAGTTAGCATGAAGTTCTAAATTCTGTTGTATTTTCTTGAAAAAACTACAGCAAAGAGTCAAGGCTGCAAGTTCGGCTGAACATATGAAGGTGTTGGCAGTGGAATCATCAAATGCTGAGTCTTACTTTCAGCAGTTGGACAAGCTTCGAATGGTTTATGAGGAATATATTAAAACTATAAAGGAGGCAATTCCTCTTGCTGAGAAAAAATTGCTTGAACTAAATGAAGAGCTGGATCAAAAGTCTCAAGCCCATGATGATGTACGTTTCTGTTTCATTATATATACATCTATGATTTATTGTTACTGGTCCTACTAGTGCAACAAGGTTTAATTCCAAGTCTTTCTGAGGTCAGTTGTATATTGCTGAAATTAAGTTTACTGAAAACATTTTCCACAGTGTACTATATTTCTGCTTCATGAAAAATAACTTGGTGTTAAATGGTTCTTTTAGGATCAGATAATCTAATTTTGTAATTAAAATAATTTGCCACTTTATAGGAAGACCATTCTTCATTGTTTGTTAGTCCTTATCATCATTAGAAGTTGCTATTTCACTTTGTTATTGAACAAGAAGGAATGAGATCATGTAAGTGAAAACTCTGAAAGTCGTTATAAGTGGCTGTGAATTATGATGACACCTTTCAATCTAAAAGAATATTCTTCTTTCTTCTTCACTTTTGTTTTTTTTCTTTTCTATGTTCCTGAATTTCTGTATGTGTGTAGAATTTGTATACTACACTAACTGCCAAAGAAGCAATTATTGAATTTGCATTTCTTGGCTGTGCATTTAAAAATAATTACTGATAATTTTAAGTTTTATGGTATGGTTTTAAAAATAACAGAGAACCTTTCATGATGATTGTTTAGTTTGAGCAATGCATTATTGTTTTACTATTGTTGTTATTCTTATAGGTGCTAGGTGTTTTAGCCCAAATAAAGATGGATAAGGATTCTATTGAGATCTTGGCGGGACCTGTTGAAACTGCTGACAGGATCTTTCAAGAAATTCAGGGTTTGCAAGCAAAAGTTGAAGGTTTGGAATATAAGTTTGACATTAGAGGGCAAGGTGGTGCTAGAACTGTGGAAGATATTCAATCGAGCTAAACGATTTGCAAAGCAAAAGGTAACAACCATTGTTTTTCCTAACCCAAATATAGGTTGTTGAGAAGCTTGTTATCCATCTGTTTTAAGCTTTAAAATTTTGTAGAGACAATATTGACTTGTTATTGGTAATTAGCAACTTTCCTTCTCCTTATAACCAGGGACGTTTTACTTAAGGAAGTGGATGACTTGAGGACAGAACAGAGATACATGGAAAAGGATTTGCAAAGCGTTAAGACACGCTGGCACGATATAAGGGAGAAAAAAGTTGAGTTGGCTAACACATTGCGTGATTTTAAAAAGGCGGAAGAAGAGTTGGAGCACTTGTCAGAGGAGAAACGTCAACTTGATCTTGAGGAGAAGGTTGATAATCTCATAAGATACTTGTCTGATGTTTAACTTGTATGCTTTCTCTCATAAGATATTAACAAGTTTTCTCTCTGATTCTACTGTTATGTGTCAGCCTCTTCAATCAAGTTGAAATATACCTTGACTGATGCTATGCTAATGTAGGATAGTATTCATAGAGCTGTCTAAGCTTTACTTCTGTAGTTCTTTAGGCTATAGAGAGATTTGGTTTCAATAGGGAGCTCGTGTTGTCTTTGATTTCTTGAAAGTCAAAGTTTACCAAAAACAAAGTCAATGTTTACCATGGATAGAAGAATTGGTGATATCTTTTAGGAAAAGTTGCAAGCTTTCTCCTAAACATCCTACTGACTAATCTTCAATAGGGAGCTCGTGTTGTCTTTGATTACTTGAAAGTCAAAGTTTACCAAAACAAAGTCAATGTTTACCATGGATAGAAGAATTGATGATATCTTTTAGGAAAAGTTGCAAGCTTTCTCCTAAACATCCTACTGACTAATCTTCAATAGGGAGCTCGTGTTGTCTTTGATTACTTGAAAGTCAAAGTTTACCAAAAACAAAGTCAATGTTTACCATGGATAGAAGAATTGGTGATATCTTTTAGGAAAAGTTGCAAGCTTTCTCCCAAACATCCTACTGACTAATCTTCATTGCTTCAATCAAGGTAGGTCAGCTGAGGATGAAATAGAGTTGATTCAAGCTTTGTCTCTGAAATTATTAGTCATGATGATTCTTAATGTGATAATCGGCCCTATTTATAAACTCTTTGCATTTTGGTTTCTAATGTGATTTACGTTCAAACTTTGTTCCTTTTTAATTGCTTTTTTTCTAATGCATTGTTCTTGGAACTTTCAGCATTTAGCAGAGTCTCTAAGGTCCTTAGTCAAGGAGAAGGAATCTTTATTGGAAGACTATGATTGCTTGAAAGTAAAACTTGCAGAGGAATATGAGCAGCAGCAAAAACTTAGAAGCTCGTATCAACGTGAAGCTGAAGTACTATATGAAGTTAACAGCAAGATTAAAGTGTATATTTCTGAGCCATGAAATTTAAGCTTGCTCTTATGTGCCATTGAACTTTAATGGAAGTCCTTTTTTTTCCTTCCAGGTATTATGACTTAAAGAAAGGGGAGAAACTAAAGGAACTGCGAGAACAGCAGTCTGTGATGGAATCTCAACTTCTCAACTTTGATGCTAGGAAACAGGAAATATTGGCTGAGCTAAACAAAAGTAAAGACTTGATGCGTAATCAAGATCAATTAAGACGTAACATTGAGGATAACTTGAATTACAGGAAAACAAAAGCTGAAGTAGATGTGCTTTCTCGTGAAATTGAGTCACTGCAAGAGAGAATAATGGAGATTGGTGGTATTTTCAAATTTGAAGGTGAAATACGAAAAATTTCGGAAGAAAGGGAGAGACTTCTTTCAGAGGTATGTGTGGTTCTCACTGGCATCTTTGTATGTTGACCTTCTTCATTTTGTCCATTCACAGATAACTTTTAATCTTTGGCCAGCAGGCCATTGATTTTGCCCTGTTGAATTGATAAGGACCTACAGTTCTTTACCATCATTTTCATTCAATGTGTGAAAAAGGGGTAGTGGATTTATTGTTCTCTCTTTCATTGTGCATTATTGTCATTCACTCATTTGAGTTCACTTCACCATCCCTATTATTAAGGTTTTTTTAAAAAAAGTGTTTAATGTATCTGTCTGAGAGTTGTAAGATGCATCTATTTTTCTACAGCTCAACAGATGCCGAGGAACAATGTCCGTTTACCAGAGTAATATTTCAAAGAACAAAGCTGAACTTAAGCAAGCACAATACAAGGACATTGACAAGCGGTACTTTGATCAGCTAATCCAGCTCAAGGTGACAATTATTTTAATTATAATGCTGATTTAACCTTTGTTACTCGGTTTATATGTTATGAACTTGCATGCTGTACGACAGACAACTGAGATGGCAAACAAGGATCTTGACAGATACTACAACGCACTTGACAAGTATGCGATTTGCTCATTTTCGATTTGTCTTTCTAATTACATGCGCAACTAGAAATTTAGATTGTGAAATCTTTCCAAAAATGTTCAAGAATAGTTCTTTAATTGCTACCAGGCTAAAAGAACTGTGAATCATCTGTTAAGTGTCAATACAAAAAATCTGTTCTTGCTTTTTAATAACCATGTTTTCTTTTTGGACACCACTTCTTGTTTGCAGAGCACTTATGCGCTTCCATTCTATGAAAATGGAGGAAATAAACAAAATTATAAGAGAATTGTGGCAGCAAACATACAGAGGACAAGATATAGATTATATTAGCATTCATTCGGATTCTGAAGGTGCTGGAACTCGTTCTTACAGCTACAAGGTAAGGCCTTTCATTTATTTCTTAACTCTTTTTTTTCCCCAAAATTTCATTATGTCATTCCTTTTGCCCCCTCCAAACAGGTTCTTATGCAAACGGGTGATGCTGAGCTCGAAATGAGAGGGCGATGTAGTGCAGGTCAAAAGGTGAGTGATCATCAGTCGTGGTGTGGAAAAATAAGTTGTAATGTATTAGTTACTTTATTAGCCTCATTGAGCGAATGAAACATCATGGAATTTACTGCTTGTTTCAGGTCCTTGCTTCTCTAATCATACGGTTGGCTTTAGCCGAGACATTTTGCCTCAACTGTGGAATCTTAGCATTAGACGAACCAACCACAAATTTGGACGGCCCAAACGCGGAGAGTCTAGCTGCAGCTCTCCATAGGTATGTTCACCTTCGTCTTTCCTTCTCATATTTATTTCACTGACCAATTATTCCATTTCCTCTTTGGTCCAGAATCATGGAGGACAGAAAAGGCCAGGAGAATTTTCAGCTGATAGTAATCACTCACGACGAACGCTTTGCTCAATTGATCGGTCAACGGCAACACGCAGAGAAGTATTATCGCATTGCAAAAGACGACCAGTAAGGCTTTGTCGTTTATTCTTCTAAGTTTCTTACTTTTTTCTGTAATATCAAATCTCTCTGATTCAAATCATCTTTTCTGCCTCATTTTCTCAGTCAGCATAGTATAATTGAAGCCCAGGAGATATTT
Organism: Gossypium rotundifolium; assembly: GCA_025506655.1. NCBI lineage: Eukaryota > Viridiplantae > Streptophyta > Magnoliopsida > Malvales > Malvaceae > Gossypium > Gossypium rotundifolium. The sequence goes on from CP106724.1 coordinate 202,660,021, forward strand.
GATTGAATTCTTTCAACGGGTTTTCCTCGATACTTCATCCCCCGAGCACCGTTTCATCGAGATTGAATCTGTACATTCAACCCAATGCTGCTCCTGAAATCAAAGTGAGGGGTTTGTTTGTTATATGTAGAGTTTATAAATGTAGTAACTAAATACATTATCCATTTTCCTTGTCATACAGGTTGTGTATTTCAAGTTCTTGCCATGGAAATGCAAAAAAAAAAAAAATAATAATAAAAAACTTAAAAAGTTAATATGATTAATTAGTGAATATTAAACTTTTATGACAAAATGGACTAAATTAAAAAGTTATGAAATTTCATAAGAAAATATTGGATAATGAAGAACGTATTCGAGTCGGATACGGGAGTGCTATAATGAACAGAGCCTTATTTGTTTGGAAAATGTTTTACGAAAAAAATTTGGTAAGACATTTTACTGAAATAAGAGGATAATTTTACAGTGATTGGAAATTTTGTTACGTTGACCATTATATTTTACATGAAACAAACGAGTAAAGATGAAAATATTTTCCGTAAAAACTTTTACGATAAAATAAACGGAGCCAAAATTAAAATAAATATTTCATTAACCTTATAAATTATTAAAAAAGTTTATTTTTAATTAAAATGGGCCTTTTTATAATAAATCCAACAAGCCAACTCTAGGCCCGTAATGACTTATTCTAACCTAATGGACCGTCTGAATGTGGGGAAGAAAATAAGAAACCCAGCCACTAAGAAATGAAGCTTCTCTCCCCTTCAATCTCTCTTCTTTTGATATATCCCCGGCAATTTATAATACTCCACCGTTTCAGTCCATCCTAGAGGGCGGAGCTCCCTTAGTTTGTTGGGTTTTTTTTGACTCAGATCGACTCCCGGGTAAGAATTCGTGCCTTTGTTTCACAGTTCGACTCCTTATTTCTCTTATTCTCTGATCGGCGGCCAGGAAAACGGCGGTACGGTTCGCAATAACCAGGTTTGTCTTACATCCTTTTTCCATTATTTGCTTCTATTAATGGCTCGATTAGCATGGCCTGTTGTTTAATTTGTTAGGTCAATAAGCTCTTCCAATTTGACGATTAATCATCCTAAAAACTCTTAGGGTTTTATAATTTACTGAAAGAATGAATATTGTTGTGATTGTATCAGTCAGTAGTTTATTCTGGAAGCTTCCAGTTTTCACTTTGAGTTAGCTCAAATTTTTATTTTGAATTCATTTTCGGATATGGGTATAGATATAATCCTCCGGAATCCTTCGAATACATGAAAAAACTTATTAAACACGAGTCCATGTCGAACATTGACTTCCATATAGGTTAGCAGTGTTGTATGAATGGTTAGAGCTATGTAATTGATTCTTGATCAGGCAACCAAATTCAAATAGGGGTTAATTCAAGCTAGGTTGAGTTTAAATATAAGAAGCTCAAGCTTGATTTGAAATTCAAAGCTCGCCTAAAGTTCGAGCTAGATTTGAGATAAAATTGAGTTTATATAGTAAAATAGACTCGATTACTCAGCTTTAAACTTAATTATTTGCACTTAAGCTCAAGTTTGAATTGAGATTTTTAATACTGATTAAAAATAACTTGACTAGGCACGTGAGCTATTCAAGTAAAACATAAGGGTACTCTAGTTCGGCTTGCTCAAACCTTTTTATTTATGAAAAGTCTAATGCAAGTATGTTCAACTTTAGAAAGTTTTTTCATGTAGTTAAAAGTCTTTGAAGATCCATATCTCTGTAACTGTCTTGAAATTTTGCTTTTTTTTTTTTGGGTTGAATTGTCACTTTCAAGTAGGTTTTTGGTTTCTCTTTCAGCATTCACTTCTCTCACACCAAGCCATTACATCTCTGGCGCCTCCATAATCAAGTGAGTCCAACATAAATCATCAACAAACCATAAAGAAAAGTAATAGTAAAGAGGAGGTGGAAGGAAAAAAAAAATGGCGAGCTATCTATGGAGAAAATATGCAGATTATGTTTACAACAAATGGGAAAGAACATTTCTTTGGGACATGTTAGAGCCTTATCGAAGACCCAAATCTTTTACGCCACTCGTTACCATTTATGTTGCAGCTTTTTACACCGGTGTCATTGGTGCCGCCATTACTGAGCAGCTCTACAAGGTACTTCCTTTCCACCATCTCCATGGATTTCCTTGCATTATATTGATAAAGGGTTTTCCTTTCTTTTTCTAAAGTGTTTATATATATATATGTATGTATTAAATAAGCTTGGAAATCACATTAGAAATTGTGAAATGCCTATGAATTGTTGAAATCACAGTAGCTTAATTCTTTAGGCTTCTTTTAGCTATTTGGTAATTGTATTACAGCAAGCTACTATTGGGCTCAATATATTGTATAGCAATTTGTAACTAGAATTGGACCGGTTGAACTGAAAACTAAAAAACTGTCTTGTCTGTTTTAATATATCAACCTGGGGAGACATTGAACTGGCCTAAAAACAGGTTTATTTTCGATTTTCCAAACGTACAAAGTGGTCTATTTGTTCAATGGATGAGGATTGGAACATGCAACTCAAGCAAATTCCATTTATTTTCAAACTATTTTTGCCAAGCATATATTGTGCAAAGTTCATGGAATGATCCATGTTTTTTAATCATAATAAGAATTTGTGTTATTTCTTTTATCAGGAAAAGTACTGGGAAGATCATCCTGGGGAAGCAGTGCCACTGATGAAGCCTAAATTTTACGGTGGACCTTGGAAGGTGCTCAAAGGTGATGTTCTTCCACCTAATGAGTGAAAGCTATATGATCCACTGAAAACAGCTATGGTGTCATTCCTTTTATCTCATTGTGTTTAGGATAGTGTTGCTCTGGTTCCTCATTTTTCTTTCTGTACTCGCGTTTGACTCGTATTCAAGCATCGATATGCGGGAATATGACTCTCTCCTGTTAAAATCTTCCATATACATATAAAAAGAATTTAGGATAAAAAATGAAGATATCTATGTCAAGTGTATATCCATATCTATCTTCGAAATCTTCGAGAGTAACATAGGTTTAGGATGCATATTGAAAAGTGTTTAGTCTTCAATTGTTTCTTGCACCATATTTACATGGGAGAAGCTTCGATGTTTGCAAGACACCGACTTAAAATTCTTGGGAAAATGATTTCTCTGGCCCTCTCAAAATTTGATATTAAGCAAATTGGTTCCTCTAAAAAGTGAAGTAATTTAGTCACTCAATTTTGGACGTGAGCTTTTTATAAATTAACTCCATTTTAATTATTTCAAGTCTTTCTTTTATTAAATAAAAAAATCAAGTTATTTATTTTAAATATTTTATAAATTAACTCCATTTTAATTATAAAATATAAATCCTATTTTCAAATCATCAAGTGATGAAATTTAATTAAAATAAAATTAATGACAAATTTCAAGGAAATTCATAGTTTAGTAGTAAAATTAAATTACATTGTGTGGAATTTTAATCAAATTTTCAAAGTATAATGGCATATATTAATAAAAAGGTATAGTGATAAATTTCAATTTTATGGTAAATTTGCATTTTAACCCAATTTTAAAATGTTTCTTCAAAATATTTGTTATTTGTTTAAGTGGTTAAAATGTGATTTATGTCCTTATATTTTTATATATTTAAAATTTAGTTTTTTTACTTTTATTTTTAGGAATTTAGTATTTTTATTTTTTTAGATTTAAAATATAAGTCTAATTTGCTAAAACTTTTTATTAAATTCATGCCTATTATAACGCCATTTATATAGTTATTAAGTGAATATTTTTTATTTTAAAAGCAAAATAAAAAATTAAATTCTAAACATGTAAAGACTATAAAAACATGAAATATATTCCTCAAATAAATGTCAAAAGATAGTCCCCAAATTACACATATTTAAATTTTCTGACATCTATAAGCTGTCACCTATAAGCAAGATGATATCCTCCATTAAAGGTTGGTACTGCCATTGGACAGCTGTTCTTCACTGCAAAATATTAAGCCATTTCTTAGAAGGGTCCTTGCATACACATCTGTCATTTGCCATCTCCTTTAGCCGAACCAATATCAGACATAGTAGAAGTCTGCAATGAACATTGTTGGTATCCTCATAGGTGTACCATAACATGATTTAATTTGTAATAATTGCAGCTACTGATATAAACCATGAGTGTTCAACTTGCAGTGGAAACTCCACTTTCTGATTTTGTGGATGGTTAACACGCATACATCCGGGATCATGAACTTCTACAAAACCTTGTGCCAAGTGAGTGATTTATTGTATTGCTCCCATTGGGTTAGGTTGAGTACCTTGAAAAACCTTAGCATTTCGACATTTCCAGATGACCCACATCAAGTGAGAGGACATAAAGCAACTTCTTCAACCATTCGATTATTCCATAACCATTCATATTCTCAATACGAAGGTTTTATGGGCATCCAAACCATAAAGCTGGTGCAAAGGGACATTCCTTGCTTTCTGGTGCCATATCAGATTTGGATACAAGACTTCGATCCACCGGTGAATTGAGCTCATTTGAATACAGCTTGAACGAGTTGGCTTCTATTGATGCATTGATTACCTTGCAAAATTTCAACATCAACTCCACTTTTGCAAGCATCTCTACGACTCTACCATGGACCAAGCTCTTCTAAATCCGAGAGTCTGTGCTTTTTGGTGTAACATTTAAAACAATACTTAATACAGGGACTTCCTATAGAATTTAACCAAAATAAAATATACCCAAATAACCCGGTCCGGTCCGGTCTTTCAACTTTCTTCTTGAGAACAGTCTACGAAAGTTACAATCAGTGCTCATTTCCCCCCTATTTTTGTGCCTCTCTTCAATCTCTACTATGATTCAGAGTCACTCAGTCTCTGAGTAAATATATTTTCAGTATTTTCCCCTTCTGCTTAAATAAACGATCCTATAAGAATCATAAACTTTTTTTTTTTCGTTTTGCATGAAACCCTCTTTTTTTTTTGTTTTGTTTTTGCAGCTTTCGTGAGTTTGCTTCATCATCAGTGAGCTAAAAACACAAACCCAGAATTTGATAAAAACCCAAAGAAAAAGAAGATGAGCACGGTTGATAAAATGTTGATAAAAGGAATCCGGAGCTTCGACCCGGAAAACAAAAACGTCATCACTTTCTTTAAACCCTTAACCCTAATCGTTGGACCCAATGGCGCTGGCAAAACTGTAATCATTCATTCCTGACTTCATTTTTTTAATTAATATATTGCTTCTTTGTAAAGTTTTCTTTAATGGGTTTTGTTTGTTTTATTTTTGCCCGGGGGGTTGTTGCAGACAATTATAGAGTGTTTGAAACTTTCATGCACTGGGGAGTTGCCTCAAATGCAAGGTCTGGTCATAGTTTCATTCATGATCCCAAGGTACCCTTATTCACTCTTTATATGTATATATATACACATATAGTTTCATTTTGATACAAAGTGAATAATTGTTTTAAGGAATTAGAAGTTTTAGCTTTTGATAATATAAGAAAAATGGATGATTTGGCTTACATGGTAAGATATGTGTTTTATTATGTGTTACAGTTTAGCCATTTGCTTATCTTCAGTGAAATCTGATTTTGGTTTTGTGCAATTTTTAGGAAGTAAAATGTAAATGGTGAACAAAAAAAGAGTTGTAGCAATGAAATTGAGTATGAGGGAACTATGTGTTTTGTTTTTATAATTTTAATACTTTTAATACTTCAAGGAATTGTTATAGACATGTTTACCTTGAATGTAGGTTGCAGGGGAGACAGAGACAAAAGGTCAAATTAAGCTCCGGTTCAAGACAGCGGCAGGAAAAGATGTGGTATGTATAAGGTCATTCCAATTGACGCAAAAGGCATCGAAGATGGAGTATAAAGCAATTGAGAGTGTTCTTCAGACGCTAAATCCTCATACTGGAGAGGTTGTAGAGAACGTTTCTTTGGCTGTTCCTGCTTGTTTCAAATAAATTGTTGTGTGGTTTTATTTCGTTGCTTTAATCCACTGGTTGTAATTCTTATTTTTCTGGTTTGGTTGTGAACTGCAGAAAGTTTGCCTCAGCTATAGATGCGCTGACATGGACAGAGAAATTCCAGCTTTGATGGGTGTCTCGAAAGCTATTCTGGAGAATGTGATTTTTGTGCACCAAGATGAGGCCAATTGGCCTTTACAAGATCCTTCGACTTTGAAAAAGAAATTCGATGATATCTTCTCAGCTACGAGGTATGCTGTTTTTTCCCCTGAAAAAAGCTTTTACCTGACAATATTGAAATCTGCTGTGTACTACCCTGTATCTGTTGTCTATGAAACCATTCATGTTATCATGTTTGTGGGTTTTTTATCAGGTCTAGTGTACAAAACATTCTTCCTTTCAAATGCCCTTGTATTCACAATTTTTTTTTCTCCAAGTTATATGCCAAGAATCCGATATTTGTTTTCTATCATCTCTTGAACTCTCTTTATATACTTGTGGCCCCTAGGAAGTAATATACTATCTGTACATGGTCTTAAATTGCTTATATACTTATTTCAAAAGCCTTCTTGTTTTAATAATAATCACCATACCAGAGAAAGATTAGACTTGAATCATATGGATTTCGGTTCATTTTATGATACATTCAAGCTCCTAAATGGTTCTTAGAAAGGTTACCTACGGAAGACCGAGAGAATTTTTCTGAAGCAAGACTGCCTACTAACATAGTGCTTTCTCCTTGAGGTTTTGGTTGCAAGTTGAGAATTTTCATCTAATATTCTAAGGAAAATGGCCAATCTTTTTAGGATTGAATCATGATTTTCATATTTCTTTTCTGTTACAGGATAAAATGTTTATATATCTGAAATTGCAAATCTGGATATTGTTTAATGTCTGTTACAACTTCTAGCCTTTAGTAGAGCATGATGGATTTCCTTGCATGGTTTTGGTTTACACTTTGCATGTCTTTCCTAAAACACATGTACAGTTCTTAACTGCAGTAGTTAATTTGCTGATTTATTCATAGTAAAAGTTTAATTTTCTTATTGCGACTGTTTTAGGATATTCTTTTGCTAATGGCTGCCTGTAAACAGATATACAAAAGCCTTGGAGGTTATAAAAAAGCTTCACAAGGATCAGGCTCAAGAGATAAAGGCTTATAAGCTAAAACTGGAGCACTTACAGACCTTGAAAGATGCTGCATATAAGGTGGATATGTTATTCTTTTGTTTCATTTCTTTTTCATTTTTTTAAATCTTGTTTCTTATTCATCCAATTTAATATTTGTTTATAATTTCCGCTGAGTTACTGTTGTTCCTCTCTCATTGTAAATTGGATCATAAAGCTCCTGTGGTCTACATCATGGCATAAGCCACATAACAGACTCATACTGTTCTGTCATTCAACAGGTGATTGTGTTTAAAGGTGCCTAATGATGCTGGTCAATTTTGTTAAGAAAAAGTGTAGGGGTTGGAAGGGTTTGATTTTATTTTAGGGAAAACACAAAGGATCTTTGTCCTTAAGTGATATAATCTGCGGGAAATTCTGTTATCAGGAGAAATAAAGAAGGAAATTGATTGAAGATGATCTCCGTGCATGTTAAGCTTTAGTTTACAGAAAAGATTCTCTGTTTTTCATGTTTGTTTAGTGCTTTATGGGTGGCATCCATGAATTCATGATATTTATCACTCTGCATCTTCATGCATGTTTGCCCATTGTTTTAGTATTCCATCTCTCTCTCTCTGTGTGTGTGTGTGTTTTAACTGTGGGGAATCTTAAGTTCTGTCCTGGTGGGACTGCAAAGATGTACATTGATATTACACTTGTGTTTCTAAACCTAGCTTGCCCTTATTGAATGTATGCCTTGAATGTGAAGAAAAGGACTATATGTGGAAATGGGTGAAGGCTAGCAAAGTTGAGGGGAAATGTAGTTATTGGAAATATTGGAGCTAATCTAATAGCTGGTATTTTTACAGGAAGCTAATCCATAAGATTAACAGTAGGGTTTAGGTTTATTTTTACCCTAACATTTAACATCTTATGAACCTCAACTTAAAAGGGATTTTCTTGATATGGTCTTCATACAGCATCGAGAAAGCATTGCTCAGGATCAAGAAAAACAGAATCCTTGAAAAGCCAAATACAAGTCTTGGAGAAAAACATTGAGGATCTGGATGCTAAGATTCATAATGCTGAATTAACCCTGAAAGATCTCTGAAAGCTAGAGGACCAGAAATCTACAAAGACCGCTGAAAGGAGCACTTTGTTCAAGGAACAGCAGAGACAATATGCTGCTCTTGCTGAGGAAAATGAAGGTTTTGTCAATTCAACAGCAGAAGCAGGATTCTTTCTTAATTTTTTTTTCTTTCTGTGGGAGCTATGTAAATCCTGCATTTACAGATGAACTAATTTTTTATGTATATTTTCTTGTACTGTACTGTTAGATACTGATGAAGAGTTGATGGAATGGAAAACCAAGTTTGACGAGAGGATTATGTTATTGGATAATAAAATTCAGAAAATGGAGAGTAACCAGCGGGATTTGAATGAGGAGACTTCTGCTTGTCGGAGGAAATTAGAGACGTATATTGGGGAGATTGGCAAGCTTCAAAGGGATGCTGAGGTGTTACAAAAAGACAGGAGATTTTTAAAATTAAATCATTGCCATCTATTATGTGAATTTTATTATGGTTAACTCTTTTACACTTTTGCAGACTCTTGTGCTGTCGAAAAAAGACAGAGATACTGCCATCGAACAATTATTTGCACGGCTCAATTTAGGATCTACTCCAAATAGCCCCTTTAGTGATGAAGTTGCTTTGAACCTCACAAGGCAAATAGAAGTGAGGTTAATGGAGCTTGAAAGAGATTTGGATGAGAAAAAGGTGGTTTTGTGTGCAGTTGTTATTGTTTCTCTATTACAGGGATTAAGTTTTGTATGGTGGACAACACATTATTTATTGTCATTGATGCATTTTAGAAATTTAGATTATCGTTTCACCAGTATTAATATGGTTTGATATCAGTTGTTCCTATCCTGAATATCACTTCCCATAATTTCAGCAATCAAATGACAAGAAGCTGAAGACTGCATGGGATTGCTACACGGGTGCAAGTGAGCGTTACAACATTGCTGAGGCTCAGAAGAAGGCAAAATTAGAAATCAAGGTCTGTCTTTTTTGAAAACTTATGTAACTAACTCTCCAACTACCTTTATTCTCATATTTTATGGGCATTTACATGTGATACAATTCAGGGTTCTGTTTTGAAACGTTTAGAAGAGACGAAAAGTAATCGTGATTTTCTTGAAATTCAAATTTCGGATGTCAATCTTTCTAGCCTTGATGACAGAGAAAAGAATTTGGTGAGTATAGCCTTTCAATTTCAGCTTTGCTTGGGATTCAAAAACCTCTTCCTAGTAAATCTTGATTAGAAAAATGGAAAATAATAATCTTTCTTTTGCTGATGCCAGCAAGTTGAGATTGATAGAAAGAGTAAACAACTTGATGAACGAAACCATGATAAAATCGTAGAACAGAAGCAGCTTGAGGTGTTTGCCATAGATCAAAAGATTAAGGTCCTTAGTCATGAAAGAGATCTAGCCGCTGGTGAGGCCACAGAAAGAATGGAGCTATCTATAAGTACGAGAGAGTTGGAGAATAAGAAGAAACAGCACAAAAAGATGTAAATCTGCTTTATCTGTCAACTTTAATCAGGCTCATTATAATTTGTTTTGGGTCTATTACTTTTTTATTGTTGAAGCTAATGGCTTTATTATTGTTTTCCAGAATTGAAGAGTACAAGGACAGGATTAGAGTGGTGCTAAAAGGGAGGGTTCCTCCTGACAAAGATTTGAAAAGGGAAGTTACCCGAGCTTTAAGGTTAGTTGAACAAAAATACTTGGTTCATTTTTTAACATGCTATTATGAAGGAATATTTTTTCCTTGTTAGGGGAAAAGGGGGGCGGGGGGTTGGTATTCATGATGATCAAGAGTGATGATTATACGAGTTATTCTTTGGAATTGTATATTTAGGTGCTTGCAACTATAATATTCCTTTTTCCTGCTTTTATATACTTGTCTGTGATTTTGTCTCAAAATTGAACCATTCCCTCTGCAGTGCTGTTCAAAAGGAGTATGATGAATTGAGCACAAAATCCAGTGAAGCTGAGAAGGAAGTAAACATTTTGCAGATGAAAATAGATGAAATTAATAGTAACTTATCCAAACATAAGAAAGAAATGGACTGTAAGTAGCCTTCATGCCCTTTTTTTTTCATAGCGTTTAATGATACCTATGTTCTTGTTGTGATTTTTTTTTTTATATAGTGTGGAAGATTCTGACGTGTAGGTTTAGTACACTGGAGATTTAACATTCATGTTAAATCTAGTAGTTAATTTAGGGTTTAAATGGATTGTGATTTTATCTTAAATCATAGCTGGAATTGAAGGAAAAAGCTAAGCTGCTAAATGTGATTTAGCAAGTTTATGAGTATCATTCTTACTGTATCATCAGCATCCCATGCATTGTAGCAGTTGAGAGACAAGAATGAGGAAATGCTTAAATCACAGATTTTGCAGTAATGCAAAATAATAATAAGATCCTTGGGGTAATATCAAGTGAAATCAAACTTGTCATACGTGGACTTAGATTCTTAATTTTTTTTTTTTTTTTTTTTAGGAGTGTCACCAAAGTTTTATAAGCTATACACTTTTCAAGTGGGCAAATTCACTAAACACAAAATAAGCCCTAGGGAAATGACTGAGGACCATTCCTGGAAAATTAGAAATTGAAAATGTACCAAAACTTGAATTAACTCAATAGATATTGAACCTGTGATGTCATCCTCCCTAAATCGGGAGGACCTTACTACTGATAAAGAGTCCATGATCATAGCCTTTGGCTTCAAAAGAGCATGAGATTAATGTAACCAAGCTATCAATGCGATATTTCAAGGTTGTTTACTCGTATTATTTTCTTGTGTTTTCTTTTGTCATCTAAATTCAGCTAGAAAGAAATTTCTTGAAGCCAGACTAAATTCTTTAGAGAAACAATCTTTTACCATTGATTCCTATCCCCAAGTCCTGGAGACTGCGAAGGAGAAAAAAGATGTTCATAAAAGGTTCTTGCTCCTAACTTTTTAGAGGCAGTGTTCTGTTATGTATGAATATATTCATTTTCATTCATTTTCTTGGTCATGCTAGTAATATAACTGGATCATTGCTTGCAGCAAATACAACATTGCAGATGGTATGAGGCAAATGTTTGATCCATTTGAAAGAGTTGCCCGTGCTCATCATATTTGCCCCTGCTGTGAGCGTCCTTTTTCTGCTGAAGAAGAAGATGAATTTGTTAAGAAGGTTGTGAATTATGATATATAAGTTCTCTTGAGCTCATAATTGATCTTCTCTTTCTTAGATGTTTACGGATAAACTTGTCTACATTGGGGGTTGGGGGATCTGTACTTGGGACTTCCAGAGCCTTACCGCTCTTTGACCACTTAGTATTTTTTTCTGTAAACTTTCAGGGGTATTTGCTGATATTTAAATCTTAATAGGGTGTCTATTGGTTCAGTTAGCATGAAGTTCTAAATTCTGTTGTATTTTCTTGAAAAAACTACAGCAAAGAGTCAAGGCTGCAAGTTCGGCTGAACATATGAAGGTGTTGGCAGTGGAATCATCAAATGCTGAGTCTTACTTTCAGCAGTTGGACAAGCTTCGAATGCTTTATGAGGAATATATTAAAACTGTAAAGGAGGCAATTCCTCTTGCTGAGAAAAAATTGCTTGAACTAAATGAAGAGCTGGATCAAAAGTCTCAAGCCCATGATGATGTACGTATCTGTTTCATTATATATACATCTATGATTTATTGTTACTGGTCCTACTAGTGCAACAAGGTTTAATTCCAAGTCTTTCTGAGGTCAGTCATATATTGCTGAAAATAAGTTTACTGAAAACATTTTCCTCAGTATACTATATTTCTGCTTCATGAAAAATAACTTGGTGTTAAATGGTTCTTTTAGGATCAGATAATCTAATTTTGTAATTAAAATAATTTGCCACTTTATAGGAAGACCATTCTTCATTGTTTGTTAGTCCTTATCATAGAAGTTGCTATTTCACTTTGTTATTGAACAAGAAGGAATGAGATCATGTAAGTGAAAACTCTGAAAGTCGTTATAATTGGCTGTGAAATATGATGACACCTTTCAATCTAAAAGAATATTCTTCTTTCTTCTTCACCTTTGTTTTTTTTCTTTTCTATGTTTCCTGAATTTCTGAATGTGTGTAGAATTTGTATACTACGCTAACTGCCAAAGAAGCAATTATTGAATTTGCTTTTCTTGGCTCTGCATTTAAAAATAATTACTGATAATTTTAAGTTTTATGGTATGGTTTTAAAAAAAACAGAGAACCTTTCATGATGATTGTTTAGTTTGAGCAATGCATTATTGTTTTACTATTGTTGTTATTCTTATAGGTGCTAGGTGTTTTAGCCCAAATAAAGATGGATAAGGATTCTATTGAGATCTTGGTGGGACCTGTTGAAACTGCTGACAGGATCTTTCAAGAAATTCAGGGTTTGCAAGCAAAAGTTGAAGGTTTGGAATATAAGTTTGACATTAGAGGGCAAGGTGGTGCTAGAACTGTGGAAGATATTCAATCGGAGCTAAACGATTTGCAAAGCAAAAGGTAACAACCATTGTTTTTCCTAACCCAAATATAGGTTGTTGAGAAGCTTGTTATCCATCTGTTTAAGCTTTAAAATATTGTAGAGACAATATTGACTTGCTATTGGTATTTAGCAACTTTTCTTCTCCTTATGACCAGGGATGTTTTACTTAAGGAAGTGGATGACTTAAGGACAGAACAGAGATACATGGAAAAGGATTTGCAAAGCGTTAAGACACGCTGGCACGATATAAGGGAGAAAAAAGTTGAGTTGGCTAACACATTGCGTGATTTTAAAAAGGCGGAAGAAGAGTTGGAGCACTTGTCAGAGGAGAAACGTCAACTTGATCTGGAGGAGAAGGTTGATAATCTCATAAGATACTTATCTGATGTTTAACTTGTATGCTTTCTCTCATAAGATATTAACAAGTTTTCTCTCTGATTCTACTGTTATGTGTCAGCCTCTTCAATCAAGTTGAAGTATACCTGGACTGATGCTATGCTAATGTAGGATAGTATTCATAGAGCTGTCTAAGCTTTACTTCTGTAGTTCTTTAGGCTATAGAGAGATTTGGTTTCAATAGGGAGCTCGTGTTGTCTTTGATTACTTGAAAGTCAAAGTTTACCAAAACAAAGTCAATGTTTACCATGGATAGAAGAATTGGTGATATCTTTTAGGAAAAGTTGCAAGCTTTCTCCTAAACATCCTACTGACTAATCTTCAATAGGGAGCTCGTGTTGTCTTTGATTACTTGAAAGTCAAAGTTTACCAAAAACAAAGTCAATGTTTACCATGGTTAGAAGAATTGGTGATATCTTTTAGGAAAAGTTGCAAGCTTTCTCCTAAACATCCTTCTGACTAATCTTCATTGCTTCAATCAAGGTCGGTCAGCTGAGGATGAAATAGAGTTGATTCAAGCTTTGTCTCTGAAATTATTAGCCATGATGCTTCTTAATGTGATAATCGGCCCTATTTATAAACCCTTTGCATTTTGGTTTCTAATGTGATTTACATTCAAACTTTGTTCCTTTTTAATTGCTTTTTCTAATGCATTGTTCTTGGAACTTTCAGCATTTAGCAGAGTCTCTAAGGTCCTTAGTCAAGGAGAAGGAATCTTTATTGGAAGACTATGATTGCTTGAAAGTAAAACTTGCAGAGGAATATGAGCAGCAGCAAAAACTTAGAAGCTCGTATCAACGTGAAGCTGAAGTACTATATGAAGTTAACAGCAAGATTAAAGCGTATATTTCTGAGCCATGAAATTTAAGCTTGCTCTTATGTGCCATTGAACTTTAATGGAAGTCTTTTTTTTTCTTTCCAGGTATTATGACTTAAAGAAAGGGGAGAAACTAAAGGAACTGCGAGAACAGCAGTCTGTGATGGAATCTCAACTTCTCAACTTTGATGCTAGGAAACAGGAAATATTGGCTGAGCTAAACAAAAGTAAAGACTTGATGCGTAATCAAGATCAATTAAGACGTAACATTGAGGATAACTTGAATTACAGGAAAACAAAAGCTGAAGTAGATGTGCTTTCTCGTGAAATTGAGTCACTGCAAGAGAGAATAATGGAGATTGGTGGTATTTTCAAATTTGAAGGTGAAATACGAAAAATTTCGGAAGAAAGGGAGAGACTTCTTTCAGAGGTATGTGTGGTTCTCACTGGCATCTTTGTATGTTGACCTTCTTCATTTTGTCCATTCACAGATAACTTTTTTGGCTAGCAGGCCATTGATTTTGCCCTGTTGAATTGATATGGACCTACAGTTCTTTACCATCATTTTCATTCAATGTGTGAAAAAGGGGTAGTGGATTTATTGTTCTCTCTTTCATTGTGCGTTATTGTCATTCACTCATTGAGTTCACTTCACCATCCCTATTATTAAGGTTTTTTTTTTTAAAAAAAGTGTTTAATGTATCTGTCTGAGAGTTGTAAGATGCATCTATTTTTCTACAGCTCAACAGATGCCGAGGAACAATGTCCGTTTACCAGAGTAATATTTCAAAGAACAAAGCTGAACTTAAACATGCACAATACAAGGACATTGACAAGCGGTACTTTGATCAGCTAATCCAGCTCAAGGTGACAATTATTTTAATTATAATGCTGATTTAACATTTGTTACTCGGTTTTATATGTTATGAACTTGCATGCTGTATGACAGACAACTGAGATGGCAAACAAGGATCTTGACAGATACTACAACGCACTTGACAAGTATGCGATTTGCTCAATTTTCGATTTGTCTTTCTAATTACATGCGCAACTAGAAATTTAGATTGTGAATTCTTTCCAAAAATGTTCAAGAATAGTTCTTTAATTGCTACCAGGCTAGAGAACTGTGAATCATCTGTTAAGTGTAAATACAAAAATCTGTTCTTGCTTTTTAATAACCATGTTTTCTTTTTGGACACCACTTCTTGTTTGCAGAGCACTTATGCGCTTCCATTCTATGAAAATGGAGGAAATAAACAAAATTATAAGAGAATTGTGGCAGCAAACATACAGAGGACAAGATATAGATTATATTAGCATCCATTCGGATTCTGAAGGTGCTGGAACTCGTTCTTACAGTTACAAGGTAAGGCCTTTCATTTATTTCTTAACTTCTTTCTTTTTTTTTTTTCCCCAAAATTTCGTTATGTCATTCCTTTTGCCCCCTCCAAACAGGTTCTTATGCAAACCGGTGATGCTGAGCTCGAAATGAGAGGGCGATGTAGTGCGGGTCAAAAGGTGAGTGATCATCAGTCGTGGTGTGGAAAAATAAGTTGTAATGTATTAGTTACTTTATTAGCATCATTGAGCGAATGAAAACATCAGGGAATTTACTGCTTGTTTTAGGTCCTTGCTTCTCTAATCATACGGTTGGCTTTAGCCGAGACATTTTGCCTCAACTGTGGAATCTTAGCATTAGACGAACCAACCACAAATTTGGACGGCCCAAACGCGGAGAGTCTAGCTGCAGCTCTCCATAGGTATGTTCACCTTCGTCCTTCCTTCTCGTATTTATTTCACTGAGGCAGTGCCTTAACATAAACCAATTATTCCATTTCCTCTTTGGTCCAGAATCATGGAGGACAGAAAAGGCCAGGAGAATTTTCAGCTGATAGTAATCACTCACGACGAACGCTTTGCTCAATTGATCGGTCAACGGCAACACGCAGAGAAGTATTATCGCGTTGCAAAAGACGACCAGTAAGGCTTTGTCGTTTATTCTTCTAAGTTTCTTACTTTTTTCTGTAATATCAAATCTCTCTGATTCAAATCATCTTTTCTGCCTCATTTTCTCAGTCAGCATAGTATAATTGAAGCCCAGGAGATATTTGATTGAATTCTTTCAATGGGTTTTCCTCGATACTTCATCCCCCGAGCACCGTTTCATCGAGATTGAATCTGTACATTCAACCCAATGCTACTCCTGAAATCAAAGTGAGGGGTTTGTTTGTTATATGTAGAGTTTATAAATGTAGTAACTAAATACATTATCCATTTTCCTTGTCATACAGGTTGTGTATTTCAAGTTCTTGCCATGGAAATGCAAAAAAAAAAAAAAAAAAAAAAAAAAAAAACCACTGTAGGATTATATTTAGGCACACTGCATACTTTTTGAACTTAGTAGCAGTGGAGCATAATGTAGAAATCAGTGAAAAATATATAAAACTTTCACAAAATTGTGAATGTGAAATGTTCTTCAGATTGGTCGGCCAGTAGGCCGATTTCTTCTCCAAGGTTTTTACTGAAGCCCGAATCAAACCGGACCCCAATGTAGAACGCTAGGTCTATTTATTATTCCAAAAATATTGAAAATGCTTTTATAATTAAATTAAAATAAAACAAATTATTTATTCTTTTGAAGGATTTATAAGTATAATTTAAACTACAAATAATACATGAAACTCAATATAAATTATAAGATGATCGGGATATATTATAATTAAAATAGTTGTTCAGCTATTCAATTGTTTTTTTTAATTACTCAACTATCTTAAATTTTTAATGTTTCTTTTTTTGCTTGGTGATCATTTTATAAGTTTTCATAATTGGGTAATAACTAACAATTGAATAATTATTTTATAAATTTTATTATTAAATGATAAAAAATAATTTTATAACTTTTCACACATGATAAAAATATATAAATAGACTAATTCCGCTTCCTTTTGCGTGCCTTTCGCATCACCATTTCATTTACTCAATTTACATAATATTAAAAAAAAAACAAAATAATGAGATATGTTACACAGCTATTATATAAATATAGGAAATTGTCAACGCGAATTTATAGTTAACCTTAAATAATTTATTATATAATTAAAAATAGGGTTAATTTCACTGTATGTCCCTAAATAATGATTCAAATTTTAAAATGATCTCAAACTTCAAAATATTAATATTGTATTAATTAGGTTTTTCTTTTGCCATTAGCTTAGACACATGTATGTATCTTATGTTATGAATGACTTAAGACTGAGGTGTTAAATAAAAGAAATAGGCCTAATCGGTACAATACAAATATTTCGAGGATTCAATTAAAATGTTTTGAAGTTTGAGGATCAACTTAAAATTTGAGAAATAGTTTAGGGACATTGGTGTAATTAACCCTATAATATACCTTCTTCAACCTATTTATTTCATGCATTGGTTCTAAAGCACATCCCATCGCCATTTACCACTCTGCCTTTCTTTTTCTATCATTGCTACGCTGATCGTTTCTTTACCAAAGAGGAGGGGTGCTTTTGTGTGCTTTGTTCTCAATTTTCACTTTCACCAATGGCTCTTTCAGTCGATAAAACCTCCGGCGGCCGTGAATACAAGGTGAAAGACATGTCTCAAGCCGATTTCGGCCGTCTCGAGATCGATTTAGCCGAGGTCGAAATGCCTGGTCTAATGGCATGTAGAACTGAATTCGGCCCTTCTCAACCTTTCAAAGGAGCCAAAATCACCGGTTCACTTCACATGACAATCCAAACCGCCGTCCTCATCGAAACCTTAACCGCATTAGGAGCCGAAGTCCGTTGGTGTTCCTGCAACATTTTCTCAACCCAAGACCACGCCGCAGCCGTCATCGCTCGTGACTCCGCTTCTGTATTCGCTTGGAAAGGCGAAACTCTCCAAGAATACTGGTGGTGTACCGAGAAATCCCTCGATTGGGGTGCCGGTGGTGGACCTGACTTGATCGTTGATGATGGTGGGGATGTTACGATGTTGATCCATGAAGGGGTTAAAGCTGAGGAAGCTTATGAGAAAACCGGAAAGGTACCGGACCCGACGTCGAGCGATAACGCTGAGTTTCAGATCGTATTGACGATAATTAAAGATGGGTTGACAGCAAATCCGAAGAAATATACGAAGATGAAGGAGAGATTGGTTGGTGTTTCTGAAGAAACCACGACTGGGGTTAAAAGGCTTTATCAAATGCAGGCTAATGGAACCTTGTTGTTCCCTGCTATTAATGTCAATGACTCTGTCACCAAGAGCAAGGTATATATTTATTTTATTGCTGATTTAATTTCCCAATTTATTTTCTTTATAGTGGATCTGGTTTTATTTTATGATGCACAGATATATTGAAAATCATTTAAAATTGCTTTGAATGATCGAGTCTGCTATTTGCTTGATGTTTTCTTCACCGTTAGTAGTATTTTTGTTTTGGGTTAATTGCACTTAAGTCCCCTAAACTATCAACCAGATTCTGAATTGGACCCTAAATTTCTAAGATACTTTGGTCAGTCTAGTTGTCAACCGTCAATTTGCGCATTAAAAGGGAGTTTGGATTTAATGTGGACCATGAAAATCTCGGGAACTCAACCTTCGGCTCCTATATGCTCAGTCACTCTTGGTTAATTAATGGAATTATGATTTTAATTGTCATTTATGTATTATGATCCAATTGTATAGTTATGATTTGATTATATGGAACAGTTTGATAACTTGTATGGTTGCCGCCACTCTCTTCCTGATGGTTTAATGAGAGCCACCGATGTTATGATTGCCGGCAAAGTCGCTGTTGTCTGCGGTTACGGTGATGTCGGCAAGGGTTGTGCCTCAGCCTTGAAACAAGCCGGAGCTCGTGTGATCGTGACCGAGATTGATCCAATCTGTGCCCTTCAAGCTCTTATGGAAGGACTCCAAGTCCTAACTCTTGAAGATGTTCTTTCAACAGCTGATATCTTTGTCACCACAACAGGTAACAAGGACATCATCATGGTTGATCACATGAAGAAGATGAAAAACAACGCCATCGTTTGCAACATCGGTCATTTCGATAACGAGATGGACATGTTAGGCCTCGAGAATCATCCAGGTGTCAAACGAATCACCATCAAGCCTCAAACCGATAGGTGGGTATTCCCCGATACCAAGACAGGTATCATCGTGTTAGCCGAAGGACGTCTCATGAACTTAGGATGTGCTACCGGTCATCCTAGCTTCGTGATGTCTTGTTCGTTCACGAACCAAGTGATTGCACAGCTCGAGCTATGGAAGGAGAAATCAACCGGAAAATACGAGAAGAAGGTTTACGTTTTGCCGAAACATCTCGATGAGAAAGTCGCTGCTCTTCACCTTGGGAAACTTGGGGCTAAGCTCACTAAGCTTACCAAGGACCAAGCTGACTACATTAGTGTCCCAATTGAGGGTCCTTATAAGCCTCCTCATTACAGGTACTGAGGAGAGAATTTGAGGCAGAATCAATAACGAAAACGGTACATTCCGACGATTCCATCCTTTGCATTTTTTCATCTGAATTATTGTTAGATTGTTAGGTTTTTGATTAATGTAGGAGTTTTTGTTTGGGTGATGGGAAAGTTTTGGGGGTAATTGTCTTTCATTGGGAAAGTTTTGAATAAGGTATTGGGACAGTGTGGTAGATCAAATCATAATAGTTGCCATTGATGCAGTTATATTGCATCTGATCAATTTATCATTTAATTATATATCCAAAATGAAGTAATTTGATTTCACTTGTTTATTAAATATATTTATTAATAATATTTAATTATGTTTGGTGGATTTGGTTGAATTTTTATGAAGATTTTTATGTATTTTAATTGGTTTTCGGAGGATTATATTTTATACACAGTATTCACTAACTAAATATAATGGTGTAAATCATATTATAATGTATAAGATAAACATGTCATGTACATTATACAAATATTACATCATATTTTAAATTGATATCATATAATTTAGTTAAGCCTACCTCTTAAAATTAATAGATTTTAATTATTACAAAATAATCCTTTTATTTATTTATAGACAAATTTTATTTTTAAAAGTATAGAGATAGAGATATTTCCTCTGAAAGGATTGCGAGAAACAGAGGGCTATGTCATCTTGAATTTCTTTTAATTTTTTTATGTATTGTTACATAATTTTGGTAATTTTTTTTATTTCAGAATCCTAACCTTAAATCGAAGGTCTAAATTTAAATTAAAAAATTAAAAAATTATATATAAATCACATAAAAAAGTATAAATAATTGAAAAGGGATACAGTAACTCATGATACAATCCTCTCTCTTCCCTTACCAGATAAAATGTATGGAATATACATTCATAACCAGACACGTAGCACTGAGAAAAATAAAACAAAAAAAAAACCACACAACATTCAGTTTCGTATTAGGCTATTAGCCATAAATTACAGAAGATTTTCACAATGTTCATATGTATATATATAGTTTGATATTTTATGTAAGGAAAAAAAAAGAAGAGGGAAGATAGAGAGAAATTGGAATGGGGGAAGTAATAGGGTGTTTCAAGAGAACAGGACCAGGATATGCAACTCCATTGGAAGCCATGTCTGGTCCTAAAGAAGCTCTTCTTTATGATACTTGGGTTTATAATGGTAAATTACTACTACTTTTCTTTCAAACCAAACATGTTTTAAGTATAACTACTTATGTCCATCTATGTGGTTTGTTATTTTAGGTTTTTACAATGGATTTGTATGTATCCATGCAGGAACAGGAAGAGAGAAGCCTGATTTTCTGGCAACAGTTGATGTAGATCCGAATTCACCGACTATCTATGCCATATATAGGTGATGAACTGCATCACTCTGGGTGGAATGCTTGCAGCTCTTGCCATGGTAATCCATCGGCCGATCAACGTTTTCTGGTCCTGCCTTCGTTTCTGTAAGGGACTATACATACATACATACCAAAATTTTATTTTTAATATATTTGGAAGATCATAGTATAATGATAGAGACAATATTTTACAATATAAACATATTTTAACTGTTCTATATATACAATATGTTAAGGTACCAGATTTGCATTATACAGTTAATGTTCTGCTTGATTTAGGTCTAGTCGTGTCTATGTGATTGAGACACAAAAGAATCCCAAGGCTCCCTCTTTGTATAAAGTGGTGCAGCCGGTGGATATCATTAAGAAAACCGGCCTAGCATATCTGCACAATTCTCACTGTCTTGCCTGCGGGGATATAATGATTTCGTGTCTCGGAGATAAAGATGGAAATGCCGAAGGAAGCGGATTTCTTCTCCTTGATTCCGAATTCAACATCAAAGGGAGGTAAAGCCGATAAACCGAATGAATGTTTAGAGGGTAAAATGATGGGGAATAACTGTCACTTCTTGTTCTTTAGGTGGGAGAAACAGGGGCATAGTTCTATGTTCGGCTACGATTTTTGGTACCAACCTCGACTTAAAACAATGATCAGCTCATCGTTTGGTGCTCCGATTGCCTTCACCCAAGGTTTCCATCGTCAGCATGTTGCAGAGGGTCTGTATGGGACTACGTGGTTCTGTTTCATTTTCATTGCAGATAAGATTCCTGCATGATCCATCTAAAGATACAGGGTACGTCGGGTGCGCCTTGACGAGTAACATTGTTCGGTTTTTCAAAACTGAAGACGGATCATGGAGCCATCAGGTGGGATCTTATAATCTTTCATTACCAATGCTGATAAATTTGGACAAGCCTTATTATGTACTTGATTAACTTCTGCAGGTGGCAATCTCAGTGAAACCATTGAAGGTACAAAATTGGATCCTTACCGAATTGCCTGGATTTATAACTGACATCTTAATCTCTCTCGATGATCGGTTTCTGTATTTTGCCAACTGGCTGCACAGAGATATCTGACAATATAACATCGAGGACCCCAGAAATCCGTCTTGGTTGGCCAAGTATGGGTTGGAGGATTGATTCAAAAGGGAAGCCCTCTAGCGGCCATGACAGAAGATGGTAAAACATGGCAATCCGATGTTCTGGAAATCCAGGTCTGTTCTAAATTCTAACATTCATATCAACTTGTCGGATTAATCATATTGATGGCAATCTATGATCATCATTACGTTGTTTACAGGGACATCGATTAAGAGGGGGACCGCAGATGATCCAATTAAGCTTTGACAGTAAGCGGCTATACGTGACGAACTTGGTATTCAGCACAATGGACCGACAGTTCTATCCAGAACTTGTGGAGAAATGTTCCCACATGGTCCTTGCTTGGCTCATGAGATGAGATATCCAGGTGGTGATTTTAGTTCAGATATTTGGATTTAAAGCATATGAAGAAACCAGTTTCAGCTACAAACAACAATGAATGCAATATGCAAATTCTTAAAGAACATGTTATCTTATTATAAACAACTCAAAAGTAGTCAATAAAAACATGGCTATGGCTTCTTGAATTTGCCTGAAGAAAACAGGTAATAACAAAACAAAATAACACAAATCAAAAACATGGTACATGTTCCAATCACCAACCATAAAAGGTTGTCTAATGGAACGAACCATCTTCCGATCAAGGCGAGCCCGTTGCCGATAAACGAAAATGAGATCTCCATCATCACATTCACAAGATGAACACCATTTGAAAACTGATGTTGATACCAAATGTAAATGGTGTAATGAGATAAAAGCAAGACCCCCATGAAGAAGAACAAGTACCCTCTTGTTAAGTCGTCGTTGTCAAGCTCACAAATACTTGAAAGATGAGCACAGATGAAGAGGAAATGGTCCCAAAATAGATTGCTAAATGACTTCTCCATTTGTAGGCAATTACAGACTATGAAGAAACAACAAGGGACTGATGCGAAAGATGCTGATAATGTGGACTAGTATGAGAGACTGAAATGTTGAGAGATGAGAATCACTGAGTGAACATAAAAAACCATGGATAAAAGCAATGAAAGCTTTGATGAATCCATGGTTTGCCATGGGTTTGCCATCTTCAGGTATGGAAAATGAAAAGAGCTTAATCTGATGGAAAAGAAACCGAGAGAAAAAATGGGGATTTTGAGAGATTTAGATTGGTTGACTTCAAGTTTATCAACATATTTTTCAGTCAATGGGAAAGGTGAGGACAAGTTGGATAAAGAAGAAGACAAGTTGACTTGTTGCAGATTCAACCATTGTAGTGGAAATCTGTAATGTGTATATACATGCACATTGCTTATATATATATATATATATATATATGGTACATATTACAAATGAGGGAAAGGGATGGTTACAACAGTGTTTGAACTTTGGTTTTTCGGTTTTTCAAGTTAATCTTTGTACAAACTCATCATTCTATTAAAAATTCCATCCATTTTTTACTGTTAAAAAACCCAAACCTAATCTCAAAAGCCTAACATAACACGTATGAAGACAAGAAATAAATAATGGTAGGCTAAGCCATGTGATACTTTTGGAAACATCTACAGCAAAAGGGTATAGAGCTAAAAGATGATGCCATGGATAGATTGACCATTAGAAAATGACAGTTCAGTCTTAATTGTAAATTAACCTGTTCCTACTGTTCTCCACTTTAGATTAAACTAGCTGATTCAAACATATAACATCTTCAAAAACCCAGATTTTAACAAGCAAGCCCCAGATCTCCCAAAGATTAAACATGGATTTATATATAGGTAATATAAGGTAAAGGTTCTCTAATATACAATAAAAAACAGCTCAAACACATTAGCATTTGCAGAAACAAGCTGTTAACAGTTAAAAAAAAGACATCAAATTTAGGTCTTCTTTTTTCTTCTTCTTCTTCAGGTTTTAGTACCTTTGATACCTCTAGCACATCTTGTAATAATCTCACAACCTCTACTATAAGGATTAGCTTGAGCAGCACCACAATCATAATAAGAAGAACCTGGTTTTTGACAAGGAACCATGTCCCTCCTCAATGTTTCATAACTAATGTACCTTCTTTGCATCAAAAGCAACCTCCTTTGGGTCTCTGATTCCATATCTTCACTTTCTAAACAATCTTCAAGCTTTTTGGAACAAGCCCTTCTCACCATGGCATCAATTTCACTGGTTTTCAGTGCATTTTGGAGCTCTAAAATTGAGACAGCAACATAAGAATGAAGGAAAAGAACGGGTAGAGTGAGGGTGATGAAGATCAGTTTGAGAATGGCCATTTTTGGGGGAGGGATTGAAGCTATTTTGGAGCTATGGCTTTCATGGAGGGGAGTGAAAATAAGACATAAGAGGGTAGTTGGAGAAGTGATGGATGAAGACAAGACACTGAAACAGAACAAGGTTCCCATGTATTTATGTTCACACCCAAATTATCCCACTTTGCTTGGAAATACAGTAAAGAAGTATGGTATACATTTGTCTCACAAATTTTCTACATTATATCCATTGTTCATAAAATAGTGAAAAATTATTATTAAATTAATAATTTAAAAAAATAATATAATTTTCTCGCCCCTAAACTCGACAAGTATGTCCACTTTGGTGTCTGTACTTTTCTTTCTATTCTTATATTAAAAGAAGAAGAAAAACAAAAGCAATAATTGAAAACGGATTGATATAACGGTCCAAATAAAAATGTTGTATTGAATGATTTGAAAACTATTTGAAATTAGTAAAAATTGAAAACCGAAAAAAATTGACTATTGAACTGGTTTAATAATTTTCTATTTTTAAAAGCTTTTAGATTTTTATAAATTTTTAATTATCAGTGGTCCGACATTTAAATCAATCAAACTGGTTGAAATAGAAATCATGGTCAACCTATTCAACCACCTGTCTCGTTATTAAAATACAAAATATAACACTATGAAATTATACTACATCATCACATAAAAATTATTAATTTTTTTAATTTTTAAGTGATGATCATCAAACTCTTATAAGTTTAAGTTCCAAAATAGACAAAAAAATATAAATACTAAAGGAAACTTAATTGCTAAATTCGAAGCAAAAATTATATTATTGCTTTTAAGAAAATATATTTGACCCTTTATTAATTTTTATTTGAGCATAATAGTAAATTTATTATTTAATATTTATTATTTTTTATTTCGATCCTAATTTTATTTTATTTTATCATTTTAGTTTTAGTTTTATAAAATTAATCAAATTATCTTTTTTTTTCAAAAAACTTATTAAAATGTTAAAATTTTGATATCATTGATATACCAGCCTATGTGATAGTTTATGTGTCACGTCGATTTTTTATTTTATAATTTTTTTAAAATTTTTGAGTTCTTAATAACTTTCATTTTTTGAATTTTTTATAAAGTATGCAAGTTATTAATATAATGTTATTAAAATTTTAATAATTCGGTCATTTTATTTAAAAATGTTAATTTAATTTAATTTTTAAAATTAAAGACAATGTTTAAAAAATAAAATTAGGACTAAAATAATAAAATATATAATTATTAGATACTAAATTTGTTATTACAATTTTTTATTGATTTGGCTATCGAATTAGGCCAACTCTATAAATTGTGGGAGTAGTAGGCAGTTGGCTTATAAGTAGCATTTAATTGCTTTTTCAGTAAAAATAAATTATAGTACTATTTTTCACTTTAAAAAAAAAGAAAATAAGAAAACTATAAATATAATATTTTTATTTAAAACTTTAATTTTTTGATTAATTTAATATATTAAATTTAAGAAATAATAATTTATTTTATTGTATTTTCATTTAAATATGATTTTATAATAAATGTTACTATATATATATATTATTATTATTATGGGTTAGAACATGTCTCACCAATTTTGCAATTTTCAAAGAATTATCTAAAAATAATCCATAGATTTCCAAAGAAAATTATTGTAGTGGTGTTGATATAATTTAATGCTTATTAAAATTCGATACCAAAAGTATATGTATAATAAATGTAATGCATTTAATGTAAGAAAAAAATCTAATATAACAATTTAATAATCCTTGATGATTACAATTAATTAGTTTTAAAAGGATTTTTTTTGAAATTAGGGTATCTATTGTCTGTAACAATGATTATTTTTTTTATCGTGGGTGTTTTTTTAAAAAGGTAAACGATTGATCATGAAATATGATCCATTCTCGTGAGCAAGGATTAAACCACGTTATTAATACTAAATTTCATTATCAATTTGTGAAATTTCATTGACTTATTTCAATAAAAGAAAATGGATCAGTCCAACTTATAGATATTTGGGTAAATTGCACTCAATGTCATTAAATTATTAGTAAGTTTTGTTTTAGTCAATTAACTTTAAAAAGTTACAAAATAGTTAAAAAAAATTTATTTACATCATTGAGCTATTAAAATCGTTGTTGTATAACATTTTCTATTTGCATTGCATATATTAATCGGAAGCTCTCTTTCCTCTTCACTTCTACAATTTGCGAATCAAAATCAAAATAAAAATAGTTTTTCTTGTTCAATCTCCTAATTGGTCATCATATCGACTTAGATTTAAAGTATGTTCTTTTGCTCGTTAATGGATATTGATTCACCCTATTGATTGTTGAATCATCGCTTAGAGCTCACTAGCTAGATTTAAAAAAAAAAAAAACTTAACAACTCGTTGACTTGCATAAAAATTTCGAATAGTTAAATGACTTAAATGAAAACTTTGTGAGTTTTTTTTCATTTTTGGTCTTTGTGCTCGTGAATAAAACTTTGGCTTCATTAATCTCGTGAAAGAAAAGTAATAATTGATGTAAATTGGTTTGTTTTGTGATTTTCCTAAAAAAAAAGCAAATGTGGGATATTAAATAAGGCTCAATATTAAATAAATAAAACCAAATCAACCTTTCAAAATTAATTGATTAATGGACCCTCTGATTAGTCAATCTCTTTTCGGCTTTTAAGATAATTTATTGGATCAAGCCCAGTGAAAAATTCTCCATATTCTATATGTCTATTAAGGAGTAAATATTAGTCACGAATTTTGAAATCATTCCATACTTAGTATGAGGATCGAACCTTCGATCACTAATTAATTATCCAGTGACTAACCCTGTCCCTATGGCTAATGAAATTGTGACTTTATATTCATAAAAGTGGCTCTAATACCATCTTGTCATGCAACCATCACCGCCTTCCTCCAAAACCAGCTTGTTAGGAAGCATAGCACTCGAGTTTATATGCCCGAAAATTTTCCCGAGATTGAAGCACTCTACCTAGTTCGTGAAATGTTTAGCATGTCGATCATTTATGCATACTTTTTCTAGGTATTTTGTTTCCTCCATGATTTTTCGGCATCTAGTAGCCACATTAGGCTTCAATTATCTAGAGTTAAACCGGGCCAGACCTCAAATGGGAGAAAAACTCTCTCAACGTCTGTTCTTCACACGACTTTGAAACTATGACTATAGTTAAGGGGCACAAAGCTCCTTACGACTCGACTCAATTTACTACTGAGCTCCATTCATGAATCACCGTTTCACTCAAAATCCAACACATACGGAAGCAAAGGTAGTATTCCATTTGCTATTGTACTAATCACATTATCACCGTCTTAATATTATGATCATGTAATTTTTCAGATGAACCCTACTTTCTCAAGAAACATGAAGGTCTTATATCATGCATAACATCCACTGCACAAACTAATGAATAATTTACTCATCAATCAGTTGAAATGCACAGTTAAATGTGATATAACTCGGGATTGATGTAAGAGAAAACAACAATACCACAATGTATTATGAGATGAATTGTTAGATGAACATCAAATGAAAGTTTTGGGCACCGAAAACACTAAGAGGAGACTTCAGTTTCGATATGGGAAAAAGAAAACACATATTACGTCATTTTTGCAAGATGAACATCATTGCTTGGTTACTGAAAGTTTGAAACCTAGACGGTAAAGCTACATAACTTTCTATTTTACCATTGAAAAAAGGATGCTATATCCCCAATGCAAGAACTTACCAAGTGGAATTCAAATTTCAACATGATTTTATTCAAATTAATTTTGGGCAGTTATGTATAAAATCATTTCCTATAAACAAAGTAACTATAAATAACACGAAGAAACAGAAGGAACGAGAGAGACCTTTGTAGACTTATCACTGGATTCGCAGCAAGGCAACTTTGCTGCTAAAGACTAAGCTGCTCGATGTTCTTGGTATTCCTTGCTAGTCCATGGCCTGACCTTTTGTCGTCTTGCTCTTCGTATGGATTTGCTCGATAATTGGAACTGGCCTCTTCATTGTCAGAGGAACCTGGTCTCTCAGTGAGGAACTGTTCCCAGAATACATCGTTTACTCTAACCGGAGCAGCAGTAGGCTCTTGATTTGTGTTAGGGCCATCTTTCGATGACGACAATGTTGTTTCCCCATCAATCATGTTTCTGCTGTTATGGAAAGGTCTAGAATCAGAGTCTTTACTGTTGGCATTAGACCTTGACTCGGAGACTTTTCCGATTTCCCAACTTGGTTGGGACATCCTAGTTAAGCTCGGACTTTTATTGACTTGCAATGAAGAAGATGCTAGAGTTAGATTTAATTGACAGGAAATATGACTATCAGGTTCTTCATTGGAACTTAATCTCTGTTGCAGTGAATGCACTGCCGGGCTTTCGTTCATTGATACTCTTTGAGAGAAAGATGAATCCATGTTGAATGTAAAAGATGTGCCTGTATCTGAAATGTCTAATGTTTCAGGTGTGAATAAAAGCCCCTGCCGTCTGATATTATCATCTTTTGGTTCTCCTTGAGAAACCCTTCTCTGTGGACTTTCTCCATCTTCGTTAGAACTTTGCGTGCTTTGAGAAACCAAGTTAATCTCCGAAACAGCTGATGACAATTCTAGTCTAAGCTTGTTCGAGAAATCGAGGTGGACAACATTTCCAAACTCGGGTGTAGAACTACTTTTGTTGTCCAAAATACTATGGTCACCAACTGGCTTGGTTTGATCAATTTGAGGCAGTCTCCTTTTCTTATTATATGCTGCAACATCATCCATAGATTCAATTCTACGAAAAAGATGTTCGGCGAAAGCAGGGTCTTGTAAAGCCTTTTCTAAGAAGTTAAACAAAGTCTCTTGCCTACGCTCCATTTGATCAGCTTGTTGTGTCAGCTCTTCCACCTGATGCTTCAAAGCTGACCGCTCTTGTTCAGACCTCAAAACATCAGCCTCAAGTGCAGCTTTCTCACGTGAAAGCTTTTCAATTTCATCTTCGTATCCAGCTCTTTCATGATCTATCAAAGAACCCTGTGGATTACTATGGCTGTGAATAGGTTTTCTTCGATGAATATTCTTAAGAAGATGCCTTTGATCTTTCACAAATTCTTCATTGGCAAATTCCCATCGTTCGGGATCAATTTTCCGGAACCCCTGTCAACAAATTAAATTCATATGCTATGAGAGCACGCTTAGACACTCAATCTTCATACATCTAAACCTAAGCAAACCATAAACAAATATTATTCTTCTTTCAACAGCCCCTGCATCAAAGATAAAGAAGAATAGATACTCTTCATTAAGGACCATTTTAGTTAAGGAATGCAAAAGAAAAATCATGAAAATGTGAAACAATTACAAAGAAATTTTATAAATTTCAAAGTCAAAATCATTGACTAAAAAAACATCCCAATTCTCATAGAATTTTACCTTATGAATCACAGCAGAAGATATTGATTGACCTTAAATTTATGTGCTGGCTTTAGCAAAGATTCATACCCATAATTCAGCAGAAAAGAACACACACAAAAAAGGAGAAATTGTCCATTCTCAAGGAACAAAAACATAAAACCAAAATCACTCCATACATCTGTCATAAAAATTGAAGTTAAAAGCTAAAAAAAAAAAACATGATTTCCCCTAATTATCAAAGATACATTAATTAAACAAAAACCCAGAAAGAAGAAGAAACCCACATAGGTATTAAGCTGCCTGATGAAGCTGGAGAAATTATTGTGCTTGAAATAAGTGGGAAGCAAAAGGCGAGCAAAATCAGGAGGGTTCCAAACCACAAAGCTCTTTTTGTTAGAACTCCATGAAACGATGTCGTCGGTCGATGAGTCGTCTACCATGTCGTATGTTTTTACAAGGAAAGGTGCCGGCCCTCCTCCGCCGCCACCACCGCCGCCGACGACGACCGACGCGGAGGGTGCAGTTGGGTCCATTTTCCGAGTTGCTTCCTTTTGGGTTTTGGTGAAGAAAGGGAGATTATGGAAAAGCCAAAAGTGCTAAATGTTGAAGCCTCGAGTTGCCAATGGAGGAAATTTACAATTTTGACCTTGTTTTTGGTCAAAATATTATTATTATTTGAGGGATAATAGAAATTGTCAAGGGGCAGCCAAACATCATCGTATCGAATCGTAAAATAAACATGAAAGATATCAAATATTTTAACACGAGTTATTTGTGCTAAATGTTGAAGCCTCGAGTTGCCAATGGAGAAAATTTACAATTTTGACCTTGTTTTTGGTCAAAATATTATTATTATTTGAGGGATAATAGAAATTGTTAAGGGACAGCCAAACATCATCGTATCGAATCGTAAAATAAACATGAAAGATATCAAATATTTTAACACGAGTTATTTGTCGTTTTATCAAAGACAGATAATTATATAGGGCAAAGTTATTTAATTAATATATATTTGTATACGTCAAATCAATCAATTTTATCCGTACAATTTTAAAGAGTAAAGTACTTAAATGATCATTAAACTTTTCACGTGTTTCTATTTTAATAATTGAATAATAAAATTTTCGATTTAATTACTAAACTATTCAAATCTTTTATTAATTATCAATATGGGAATATTTAGTTAATCAATGAAATGAAATTAGAAGCTTACTTGAAAGTAAATACATATCAATTTTATCTCTTTTATTTTTTCGATTTTAAAATCTTAGTCCGATCATTAATATCGTTAGTTTTTTTATTAAAAATTATCAACTTGATGCGTTGATTAGATTGCATTCACATGAGATGACATATGATTAACGAAAAATAAATATGTTGAGTTAATAAATTTTG
The DNA here is from genome assembly GCA_025506655.1 of Gossypium rotundifolium. Taxonomy (NCBI): domain Eukaryota; kingdom Viridiplantae; phylum Streptophyta; class Magnoliopsida; order Malvales; family Malvaceae; genus Gossypium; species Gossypium rotundifolium. Next base: position 202,690,855 of record CP106724.1, read on the forward strand.
ACGAAAAATATTAGCAGTATTCTTGGTTGAATTAGAATTTTAAATCGAAAAAATAAAAGATTTAAATTTTAAAATTTTAAATATGGAGATTAAATCGATAAAATCTATTATATAATGTAAAAAAAAGAAAAATAATATGAATATTATATAAATAGCTAACATTTAGTAGTTTAATTCATATAATTTGTTGAACTGTTTATTTCCGTGTTAACAATTTAACGACAAAGTTTGGTAGTATTGCAAGATTAACTCTTTAATTTTTTATAAAGCGTGAGGACTATATTCTAATAAATTAAAGTAGAGGAGTTAGCTTTTTAATTTTCTTAAAGTAGAGGGATATAAAACCCTAATTAGACCATTATAAAATTTAAGTGTGCCCACCACCTGCTGCGTTTTAGTTACTTATGTTTGAAATGTTACGTTTTAGTCACTTAGTTATCGTGTTATAACATTTTTATCATTAAGTCGTTAATTGCCGTTAACGGTGTAATGTTAAACTAACGTGGCACGTTAAATCATCATTTCAAAAAAAAAAAGGTTAAATTATACAATTGATCCTCATATTTTTTCGTTTTGAGCAATTTAATTTTTTCTTTTATGTTATTTTAACTTTCATTTTTTTGTTTATTACATTACATTCTCTTCTGCTTCTCCATTTCTTTTAACATATAAATATGAGGACTAATTGTATAATTTAACCTAAAATTTTTATTTGATACGATGATTAATTTAAAGTACCACACCAGCTTACCATTACATCGTTAGCGGCAATTAATGGCTTAATGGCTAAAATGTTACAACATAATAACGTAAGTGGCTAAAACGTAACATTTCAAACATAAGTGACTAAAATATAACCTAAGGTAAACAAAAATGACCATGGGTATAGTTTACCCTTTAATTCAATTATTTTAGAAATTCGATCCAATGTTGAAGAAGTCAAATTCAAACTTAATGTTTTATTATCTATTTAATCATTTGGATGAATTGGACGGGTGTTTTTAAAAAAGTTTAAATATTAAATAAATATTTGTAGTATCAAATAATAATAATAATCCACTCAATATATATTATTATTTAAATTAGAAAAAGTCACATAATTTTAGTTAATACATCGTTTGAATCGGGACTAAAATATTAAAAATTAAAAAGTATAGGGAATTAAAAGTTATCAAATTAGAGAATAGAAATTAAATCCATAATTTATGCATAATTCAAGAGTAATAGTAGAATTTGATGTAACAGATTTAACAACTATTAGCTTGCTATTTGCATATAATACTAAAAAAAACCCACATCGTTTTAATTAATGGATTTAATAAAAATTTCAAAATTTAAAAAGTATAGAGACTAAAATGACTAAAAAGTATAGAGACTAAAAATGATTAAATTCAAAATTTCAAAATTGATTAATGGATTTAATTGCTATTATTTAGATCAAAATTCAAAAATACATTGATTAAAATTAACCAACTTAGAATATAGGGCTACATCCACAATTTGTGGATAGTATAAGGGCTAATAAAAATTATAAGGATTAATAACAAAAAAAATCTTTTAAATTAGTTACTACTATTGATAGTGGATTCCTAATTTAAAAAAAATTATAATTTTTTTCTTGTCAGAATGGAAATCTTTTAAAAGAGAAGAAAACCGAGTGGCTCAAGAAAAATTATTTTATTCGTTGCTTGTTCTATGTTGAATCCACCATTTGACTAACTCATATCATGTAGATATAATATATTCATATAATGATTTATTTGACTCTTTAACTTTATAAAAAAGAGTTATTTTAAACATCCATTTAATTTTTCATCCTTTTTAGTATTTAAACTTACGTTTTTTGTTAAATCACCGTAAAATAGATGAAAAATTAACATTCTTTTCACTTTGTTGACGTGGCATATATGTGATTGCCACATGGATGATAAGTTAGTATTTAATTATTTTAAAAATAAAAATAAAAATTGTTTTAAAATTTAAAATCATTAAAATTATAAAAATATAAAAAATTAATTTTAAAAATTATTTAGATGTTGACATATCAATCACATGACAATTCATATATATATCACATCAACAAGAATATTTTTATTCATTTATATTTTAATGAGAACCCACACATTAAAATTTTAAAAATAATAAACATAAAAAATATTATTAAAATCTAAACATTCATTTTATAAATTATAAAAAATTTAATATTTAGACCAACTTAAATTCAATTCAAACGATTATTCAATCGATTTTACACTAATTCACACCTTGATTTGGGGAAATTATCTTTTAGGTCCTTAAAATTTATAATACTATAATTAATAAAATGGTAAAATGTCTGTTTTGACCTCCAAAATTTTATAATTAAATTTCAATCCCTATAAAATGTTTGACTTTACCCCTGAAGGCATAGTTGGCAAGCAACAGTATAAATACATTAAATATTAATCCATTTTATATACTTATATATTATCAAGGGTTGGGTTTACTTAAAGACTGCCGTGGGGTGCAAGGCCTCAAAATAAGTAACATGAATTTCCATTTGACTTGTGGATCACGTCACCTTTGCATTTTCTCTTTTATATATGCATTCAAAATTTTTCATTTCTGTGCCAGAATTTGATTTTAATTACCCTTTATAATCATATACATACTTATATATACATATATATATATTGTATCAACTTGATATAGGCAGAATATCACATGGCTACTGCAAAACCAGAAAATGAGGAGTTACAAGCTGTTAAGAGCAAAGCCAAGAAGGATCCAATCAATCACTTGATTTTTACAATGCTTCAGCAAAACCCAAATCCAGAATCTGGGATTCAACAAGCCACGAAGTCACTTACATACTTGAATGAACAATTATTTCGAATCACAAAGACGATACACGAGAAACAGGTACGTACGTTTACCTTTTTAAATTTTTATCAATTACGATGAGTATCAACGATGAAGAGAATCAGAAAATCGTATTATGATGAACAGTTCGAAGAACGCCAAGCTTATAATTGGTTATATGGTTTGAAATATAGAGAGAAGGGATTTAGAAGTATGTGGACAAATAAAGGGAAGCAAATGGCTGCTTTGAAACGAGATCTCGATAAGCTTACTTTTGCTAATAGTGCTTATAAGGAGAGATCTATCAACACACAAGGCAAGATTAATAGCCATGTAAGCATGTTTGTCGATGTTGGTTTTCGTGAAAAGTAAGTTGATTGATTGATTGATGTAAAGTTTCGATTCTAGAATTTGTGTTTCCGAATGCATCATGAAACCGGCAATATGGTGAAAGAAAAGGAGCTGTTGAAAGAGGTGAATGCCGGTCAGAAAGGATTAAACGATTCGGATCCGTCAGTGGTCGACGAGATATCTGATCGGGTAAGTATATTTGATTCAATGATTGGAACTCATTTGTTTCCCCTTTATTTGTTTAATTCATTTTTGTTGTGAAAACAGATATGGAGATTGAAGTGGGACATTAGAAGGAATTATTTCATCCCAAGACCTGCAATAAGGGTTGATGAAGAACAAGTTCTCAAAGAGATTAATGAGCTCAAATGGGCTAGAGATAAAGCCTTTGCTAATGCTCCTATCAAGGGGAAGATTTGGAATTCATTGCCTTCAAAATATGTCATCAAACAACAAATTAAGGTAACAAATTTAACCAATGTTTGTGAGTCGAGTTGATCGTAAATCTTAGATCGTTTATTTGTAAAGAAAAACTTGATAATTAGACCCACTTTGATACTTGAATTTGGCAACTAAATTTATTTTCGTCTCTAAACTTGGATTCCATCGTAATTTGGTGATGCGATCAATGTTCTTGGAACAAGACTAGATTGATTGGTCCGATCGATAGGAACAAGAATCGACCAGTATACTAGTTCGAAAAAAAGGGCTGAACAGATTGAATTGGAAACTGCTTGAAAATGATAAAAATTGAAAACTTTGAAAAAAACCACTAGTTGAACATGTTGAAGTTTAATATTTTTTTAAAATTTTTTTATGAATTTTTAGTTGTTGTTGGCCTAGCAGTTGAACCGATTTATCAAATTAATCAAGAACTAGTGGTCTAATCAATTTAACCACTGGTTCGGTTATTAGAACACTGCATGTGACATTCTAAGATTATATCACATCATCACCTAAAAATTTATATAATTTTTAAAATTAAAAAAAATTGTATTAATCCATTTGTAGAATATGAAAACATTGGTTTAAATTGGTTTGATTTTGTTAAAATACAGGCAATGGAAGAGGCTTTGAATGAAGAAGATAGGGAGGAACATATGCAGATTAGAGGTGAAATAGAAGTGGTAAAGAGAGAAATAAATGGTGTAAAGAAGAGTATAGCTTCTTTGAAGAGGCAATTGTTGGATGTTCGTAGGAAAAAAGGGAAAGCTTATAAAGTTATTTTGAAGTTAATTAAGACTCAAAATCAACCTATTTGTTAATTCCTTGTTGTATATCTCAATACATTATGATGTATTGGTAAATAAATGCTTCAACATGCAAGCTTGGTTCAAGCAAAATTTGTCTATGTTAGTAGTGCAATTCTATAATCCTTGATGGTATTGGATAGTAGTGCACAAAAATTGATTGTGGTTGCATCGTAGAAAGTGTGAAGAGTCATTGAGAATTTTGATTTCAGGAAGCTCGTGAGATTAGGATTAGAGAATTTATTGGGAGAGATTTGATAGAGTTTTGATAGTACTCCGGGAGCTTCTTATCTTCTTACAATGGAGAAGCTCTAATGTGAGTTCTAATAGAATGATGTGTTATTTTATATGAGATGGCTGTAGAGACATGGCTCGTTTATTAAAATGTGATGAAGTGATCTTATGATAATATTCACGTGTAAAGCTGTCATGAGGTTACCTACAATTAGCCATGCCCAAGATGAAATGTGCCATTGATCATTGATGAGCACACATTTTAGGATAGGAAATTATAATTGAATGAGGCATATCAAGATTAACATCAACCACAACACAAATTTTAGTATAAGGAAATTACATAACATGATAATATTACATAACATGTTCACAATGTAAGATTCAAAATGTATGTATGTATGTATGTATGTATTACTTCGAGCTGTTTATGATTTCACATTGACATGATGATATTACATAACATGTACACAAGAATCTGCATATTGCATTGATTATTCTTCATAGCGGTTTTTTTCGTATGATTTAAATCCAAATATCTGAAGTGCAATCACCACCTGGATATCTCATCTCATGAGCCATACAAGGACCATCAGGTTCAGCTCCAAAATCGATGAAAAAGTTTGGATTTATTTTAAGACCGCCTTTCATGGTGTCGACGTCGATCTGCAACATGTGGGAACCTTTCTCCACAAGTTCCGGATAAAACTGTCGATCCCATGTGCTGAATAACGAGTTCGTCGCATATAGTCGCTTACCGTCTAGGCTCAACTGGATCATGTTCGGTCCCCCTCTTAATCGATGTCCCTGTAACCAACGTTCATTCGATTGTCATCGATCTGATTAATCTGACAAGTTTATATGAATGTTAGAACAGACCTGGATTTCCGGAACATCGGATTGCCACGTTTTGCCATCTTCTGTTACAGCCACTACAGGGCTTCCTTTTCGAACCAATCCTCCAACGTATACTTGGCCGACCAAGACCAGATTTTTGGGGTCCTCAATGTTATATTGTCGGATATCTCCTTGCAACCAGTTGATAAAATACAGAAACCGATCGTCGAGAGAGATTAAGATGTCGGTTATAAATCCAGGCAATTCGGGAAGTATCCAATTTTGTACCTTCAATGGTTTCACTGAGATTGCCACCTGCAGAAGTTAATCAATAAGGCTTGTCCAAGTTTATGAGCATTGACAATGCAAGATTATATGTTCCAAGTTCCGACCTCATGGCTCCATGATCCATCTTCGGTTTTGAAAAACCGAACGATGTTACTTGTGTAGGCACACCCAACGTACCCTGTATCTTTACATGGATCATGCAAGAACCTCATCTGCAATGAAGTGAAACAGAACTACGTATCGTCTTTGATCAAAACCGAGTTAAAAACAAAGTCGAAAGAAGTAATTAATCACCTCTAAGGGTGTGAGACCAGTTTCACCGAGATCCAACGTTTGTTTAAGTTCACCATCAGGCCAGCTATACACATGCAAATGTCTAGCATACAAACCATCTTTAACATGCTGGATATTGAAACCTCGGGTGAAGGTAGCCGGAGCGCCCAACGTCGAGCTGATCATCGTTTTATGTCGAGGTTGGTACCAAAAATCGTAGCTAAACAGAGGACTATGCCCTGGTTTCTCCCACCTGATGATTTTTTACAAGTGACGGTTATTCACGATTCGTTTATACATTGTTTCAGTTTATCGTATTTACCTCCCTTTGACGTTGAATTCGGAATCAAGGAGGAGAAATCCATTCCCTTTAGCATTTCCATCTTTGTCTCCGAGACACGATATCATTATATCCCCGGAAGCAAGGCAATGCGACGTGTGCGGATACGCTAAGCCGGTCTTCTCGATGATATCCTCAGATTGTACCACTTTATGCAAAGAGGGAGCCTTGGGATTCTTCTGTGTGTCAATCACATAAACACGACCAGACCTACGAACAAGCAGCACCTTGGTACCTTAACAACATAGATATGTTCGTATCTATCGATATAATAAGAAAATCCGGGATAATTGCTTACACGACGGAAGGCAAGATTAGAAAACGTCGAGTGGTTGATGGATCACCATGGCAAGAGCTGCATGCATTCCATCCTGAGTGATGTAGTTCATCCCCTATATATGGCATAGATAGCCTGTGGATGACTTTAGAATAAGTTAGCGAGTTTGGATCTACATCAACCGTTGCTAGGAAATCAGGCTTCTTTCTTCCTGATCCTGCATACATCATTATATTTATACAAATCCATTGAAAATCTCATTTTTAAAGCTCAGAAAATCATTAAAAAAAACTAAGGGGAAAATTACCATTATAAATACAATTAACATAAAGAAGAGTTTCTTTAGGACCAGACATGGCTTCCAATGGAGTTGCATATCCAGGTCCTGTTCTCTTACAACACCCCATTTCTTCCCTCAGTTTCTCTCCTTTTTTTTTCTCTTACAAAAATATATATTTTTTTCTAATAGTTAGTGAAAAACATTGGGAAAATCCTTTGTAATTTATAGGCTATTGGGTCAATACGGCAGAATCTTGGGATTAGATTCGATAGGTTAAATTCTGTAATTTATGAAAATTATAGATTCAGTCCCCCATAATTTAATTAATTTCAGTCTTTATATTTTTGAATCTGTCAATTTTAATCTTGACTCAAACAATAATGTTTAAATATGTTCGGTTAAATTCAATTATTAGTCTTGTACTATGCATATAAGTATAAATTTATTCTATTTTCTCCAATAGGATTATTCTAAGTTTCTACACTTTTCAAAACTTGAAATTTCGTTCTTGACGAAAATAAATTTCAGTTGCTAATCTATTAATTGAGTTTTCAGTAAGGTCAAACTAATAAACTGACATGACATTATACATATGATAATATATTTATCATATCAAATTTAGAAGATATCATAACTATCGTAAAGGTACAGGACAAGTTTCATAAAATATAGGGACTACTAATAAAATTTAACGATTTGATTGAATTTGAAGTTAAAACAAACTGATTCTTTTTAACAATATCTACTATTTTTGATATAATATCTAGAACTATTCATTGTCCATTCTCAATTCATAAATAAGAAGATAATATTTTTCAGGACACTCGAACCTACGTCTTTCTACATTAATAATAATACACATACTAATTAAATTAAGAATCAAGCAGTAAATCAAACCGAATTCAAATCTTTGACTGTAATTAAATTTTATTTGGAATAAAATTGATTTTTATTTTTATTTATTTTTCTTCTTACAAAAATGTCCAACATTGTTAGGCGAAAATGTTCCCCTTACTATGAAATTGTCCCATGGGAATTATCAAAAATAAATAAAAGGCATAGGGGGTTTTGTACCCATCAATTTTTTCTATGGGCGCGGTGTATCGAGATTCTCAATTTTCCTTACACATGTCACCATTAATCTCATCTGACGGTGGTTAGGTTGCCACGTGTCTTACAGATTGAGAACTGGAGACATTTGTGTTTGTCCAAAGGAATCATGTCCGAATGTATAAGTGGGACCAATGTTGGTACACGTGGCAAAGTTGGATAAGCTGCAAGTTAATTTAGTTAAGTCCAATGTTAAAAGGCATTTAACTGGTAGTCGATTAAAATTAAGATATATTGCTAGATTAACCCCCTAACATTACATTATCTATCAATTGGACTCACATACAAATTACACTGACTGTTATTTTATTTTTATTTTAGTCCTACAAATTTAAAAGGATGATCTTCTTCATGGCTGAAACCGGTTGATGTTTAAGTCCATATATCTGAAGTGCAGTCACCACCTGGATATCTCATCTCATGAGCCAGGGAAGGTCCATCAGGTTCGGCTCCGAAATCGACAAAGAAGTTTGGGTTTGTTTTAAGACCACCTTTCTCGGTGTTGACATCGATCTGCAGCATGTGGGAACCTTTCTCCACGAGTTCCGGATAGAATTGCCGATCCCATGTGCTGAATAGAGAGTTCGTCACGTATAATCGTTTACCGTCTAGGCTCAATTGGATCATCTGTGGTCCTCCTCTAAGGCGATGCCCCTGTAAAAGAATGTAACAATGTTCATTGATCACCATTGATATGATTAATCCGAACAAGTTGATATGAATGTTAGAACAGACCTGGATTTCTGGAACATCGGATTGCCATGTTTTACCATCTTCTGTCATAGCCACTACAGGGCTTCCCTTTTGGATCAATCCTCCAACCCATACTTGGCCGACCAAGACCGGGTTTTTGGGGTCCTCGATGCTGTATTGTCGGACATCTCCGTGCAGCCAGTTGGCGAAATACAGAAAACGATCATCGAGAGAGATTAGGAAGTCGGTTATAAGTCCGGGCATTTCGGGAAGAATCCAGTTTTGCACCTTCAATGGTTTCACTGAGATTGCCACCTGCAGAAGTTAATCAAGTACATAAATAAGGCTTGTCCAAATTTATGAGCATTGGTAATGCTAGATTATATGATCCCACCTCATGACTCCATGATCCGTTTTCGGTTTTGAAAAACCGAACCATGTTACTTGTTAAGGCGCACCCAACGTACCCTGTATCTTTAGATGGATCATGCAGGAATCTTGTCTGCAATGAAAATGAAACAAAACTAAGTATCGCCTTCGAGCAAAACCAAGCTTAAAACAAAGTAGTAACATGTAATCAATCACCTCTAAGGGTAGGAGACCGCTGTCACCGAGATCCAACGTTTGTTTAAGTTCACCATCAGGCCAACTATACACATGCAGATGTCTCCCATACAGACCATCCGCGACATGCTGAAGATCAAAACCTTTAGTAAAGGCATCAGGAGCGCCCCACGATGAGCTGATCATCGTTTTATGTCGAGGTTGGTACCAAAAATCGTAGCCGAACATAGGACTATGCCCGGTTTCTCCCACCTAAAGAAACAATGAGCAACAACAAGTCACCAATCATTTTACCTTCTAATCGTTCATTCGGTTTATCGGCTTTACCTCCCTTTAACGTTGAATTCGGAATCAAGGAGGAGAAATCCGTTCCCTTTGGCATTCCCATCTTTATCTCCGAGACACGAAATCATTATATCTCCGGAAGCAAGGCAGTGAGACGTGTGCGGATACGCAAGACCGGTGTTCTTAACAATATCCTCCGGCTGCACCACTTTATGCAACGACGGAGCCTTGAGATTCTTTTGTGTGTCAATCACATAGACACGACCCGATCTGAACCGAACAGAACATCGGTATTAAACATGTCTGTACCATTACATAGTCTGCCACACTGTTCTACATTACATGAAAACCTCATTTTCCTAGTAAGCAGGGTTAGCCAAAGGGTGCAGGCAAGGGCCCTTGGCTCAATAGGAAAATTATTTTATGGTCCCTTACTAAAATTAAAAGATTTAATTTAATCCTTTTTAATCATAAAAGTATAATTTTAACCGTTTTAAAAATAATAATAATTTAATTTAAACTTTTTTAATATAAAGTTTTTAACTTGGGCCCCTTCAAATTTTATAATATTATCTCCCTCCCCCTAAACAAAATTTCAGGCATATAGTCACTTACAGCAATGAAGGAAGGATCAGAAAACGTCGATCGGCCGACGGATCACCATGGCAAGAGCTGCAAGCATTCCACCCAGAGTGATGTAGTTCATCACCTACATATGGCATAGATAGCCTGTGGATAACTTTAGAATAAGTTGATGAGTTCGGATCTACATCAACCGTTGCCAAGAAATCAGGCTTCTCTCTTCCTGTTCCTGCATACATCATGCAAATCCATTAAAATATATCTATATACATATATATTATTTTATATGATAATTAAAAAGTAGATCTTAAAGTTGATGTTTCACTTTTGGAGTAATAACTATATTTATTTTAAAAATTAAAAGTATAAATATATGATTTTTTGGAGTAAAACTATATTTTAATATTTATAGAAAATAAAAACAAAAAGAAAACACCCACTGAATTTTCTCTAAAATTTTATGAAAATATACATGAACACATAACAATTTATAATTCAAGGAATAAATGGATCAAACGAAATTAATTCCCAGAAAAAGAAGAAGGTTGCAGACATCACACCAAAAACCAAAACAAAAAGAAGAAGAAGAAGAAGAAGAGAAAATCATTACCAGTATAAACACAAGTAACATAAAGAAGAGCTTCTTTAGGACCAGACATGGCTTTCAGTGGAGTTTCAAATCCTGGTCCTGTTGTTCTGCAACACTCAGTTTCTTCATCCATCGCAATTTCTCTTTTTTTTTCCCTCTTCTTTCTTCTTACAAAATATCTTTGTTTTTCTCTTATATATACTACATATAGCTACTATTCTTGATAATACATATAGCTACTATTCTTATTTTATTAAAAACTAAAATAAATTTTTCTTTTTTAAAATGAAATAAAATTACCATTACATATATTTTATCCAAAACAATTTAAAATAATGTAATTATATTTAATACTTATATAATTATATTTACTAATTTATTAAATAATTTTCTAATATAAATTCAACACATTATTTTTTTTACTGAAAATTTTAGTTTATCAAACAAGCTTGTGAAAAAATATATACAGGGAGCCAATTTATAATTTTCCTTTATGGCTAATAGCCTCTTAACACTTAACTAAACTTAGGTCCAATCTTGTGTTTCCTCTTTTGGTCTCCAATCCATGGGTCCCAAGGGATTTGAGACTCGCGAGTAATCACATTGGATCAGATTGACGCGTGTTGTAATAGATGAGATTTCCGGTTGTGTTTTTGGTCCGTTAAAGTACCCTAGATATCCTTGCATTATATAAATTTGATTAAATTAATCTCTTTATTATTAAATAGATCAATTTAGTCCTTATGCCATTAAAAAATTAAATATGTTTAAATTGTAATAAAGTTAACATTTAATGTATAAAAGATATATTAAATTTCTTTTCATTTACAATTCAATTCCAAACAAAAACCTTATTTACAAAACTATAAAAATTTAAAAATAATAATTCTGTTAAACAATAAATATTAATTTTATTCCAATTTAATATTATTTAAATCTTTTAATAATACAAAGATTAAATTGATCTATCAAAACTAATTTAATCAGGTACCAATAATAAAGAGACCTTTCAAGCACATTCATCGCTTTTCGTCACGTAATCTCTACCGAACAGTGGAAGTGAGACCCAGACTTGTCCACGTGGCGGTGTTGGATTAAGCTTTGAGCTGATGACAAGGATAAGATAGAGTTTAGGACTTTTATGTTAGTAAGTGCAGTTATTGTAGAGTCCTTTTCTTTATTGATTACTTTATTGAAAAAAATACTATAAAATATTAAAATGCTTTTTAATTTTAATTTTAATTTATATAAATAAATTATTAAAAATTTAAGTGTCATGGTAGAACTAGACTTATCGACCAAATTGTAAAAAAATTATTGTTTTGTTTTTTATTATTATTTTTATTGTTTTGTCATCTTACTATTACGTAGTTATAATTTGAATATTATATAGCTATTATATTATTATTAATTTATTATTATTTTAGAGATATTTGTTTGTTAAATTACATCTATCTTAATATTATTTAAGTATAAAACTTTTTAATTTATTTTTAATTTGTTGAGAAATATTTATTTTAATAATTTTTGATGTGTTTTTGATGTATTATGTTTTTTAAAAATTATATAAAAATTTTAGTATGGGCGAAATAATATGTTATTTTATACTTCTTTTTTTTTTACTTTTCCAAGGTGAAATAGAATAAATGCACTGGAATTAATTAAAATTTACAAGATTAAAAAGAATATAAATATACTTAATTAAATAATATATAATATAAGATTATACAATTATAAAATTAGCTTTATTTTCACAAAATTAATTAAAATAAAAGTTGTGATAATAGTTATAATAATATATTGTTACGAAATTTACTTAGTAAATCCTAATTTTGCAGTTATTGTTTAATAATAGATTGTTAAAAGCACTATTTAAAATATTTTAATAATCTTTTTTCTAACAAAAATGTTGTTATTGAGATTTTTATTGCTAAGTTTTATTAATATTCATTATCTAAAATAATAAATAACAGTAAAAATAAGTTTTATTATAATTATCTTTTTTTTTATATAATGCCTAGAAGGCTAAAATTACTCATAGCTCATCCCTGACCTTTAAATAAGAGGATAGTGCGTTTCATCAAGACTTTGACCTACGTCCTCCTACACTAACAACAATGTCGATGCTAATTGTCCTAAGACTCAATCGACAAAAGTTTAAAATTTAATTCTTATATTTTTATTTTTAAGAATTTAAATTTTCTATTTTTTAAATTTTTATTAAATTTATTGATGTTCATTTGGTGCTCATGTAATTGAAAAACCCCATTTTAATTAACTTGAATTTTAAAACTTAATAATATCGATAATTAGACCTGAATTTTACAATTTGAAACGTGAAAAATTAAATCAGTGAAAATAAAAATATTTAATTTTTAATTTATATGAAATTTAATATTTAGATCAGGTTGACGTGTATGGTGCAGCGAGCGGTTAATGGGAGCAATGGGCCTTTTTGTCTTTATCCAATCATTTTAGGTGCATTAATGTCTCTAGATCTCTCCTCGGATTTTCATTATCCATGTCGGTATTTGTTACGCTCCAAAGCAACCCATCTTTAACAAATGAATTTTTGTTTATATGATTATTAGTTTAATTAATATTGGTATTATCATCAGTATAAAAAAAAAATTGTAAGTTTGAGTGCGTTCAGGGACAAAGCTAGGGGCTGGCATGGGCCTTTAAATTTTTTAAAATTCAAATTAAAAATATAAAATTATATTTTAGCCCTTTAAAATCATAAAAATTTGATTTAATCTTTTATAAATTATAAAGATATAAACTATAAAAATTAAAATTTCATCCAATCTCCTCCCAAAAATTGTTAACTCTTGCTTAGTGCGTTAAAGTACGTTATACTCTTATTTAAAGGTTAGAAAGTTGGAAAGAGGTATGAATAGTTTTAGGCGTTATATCAAAAAGTAAATATGATAATAACTTATAATAAGATTAATGTTAGAAAAATAACAATGTTCGGCTCATGTATGTTAAATGTTTCAAAATTATGTTTCTGGTTATTTATTCCAATTTATATATATATATATATATATATATATTTGTTTAAGTTAAATGAAATTCTTCGTAAACATTATTAAATTTATTTACAAATAAATATGTATTTTTTAAAGGTAATATACCTTTCAAAAATAATTGAATATAGATTTTATTATGGTTAACTAATAAAATGATGATTAAACTATTGTCTTTATTCTATTTTGTTCGTTCAAATTGTTAATTTTTTTATTTAATTATTAAATTTTTAAATCAAATATTTTAGTCATTTGAAGTTGATTTGAGCATTTTTATTAGTCTAATAATAAATTTAGCCCTCAAATATTTAAACATTATATCAATTTGATCCTAAATATAAAATATTCAACAAATTTAGCTCTCAACGTTTACAAAATTTATTATTTTAGTTTGAATGCTAAAAAATTAATAAATTTAGCCTTCAAAATTTGTTAATTTAGTTCTAGTTCTAAAAAATCAATAAATTAATTTTTGGTCCTTTACAAAAATTAATAATTTAAGCTTATTAACCTAGAAATCTTAGCTTTAGGTTTCAAAATTTTATAATTTTATCTTACTCCAATATAAAATTTCTAACATCGTCTTTGACATAGATTGTTTTATACACATTATTAACCAACCCAACACATGGAAAAGAAAAAAGGAATGAAAAGAACATGGCATAGTAATTATATTTAAAACATTACAATTGATGAAGGAAAGTTGATTACAAATCTCCGACAAAATTTGCAACAACTAGCCAACTAGTTTATAATATAAGAAAAAATCACCAAACAACGAAATTCAACACCTGAAATAGGAAAAAGTGAGCTCGAGTTATCATCTCCAGCTTTAAAGCAGAAGATAAAATTATAGAAGATGGTTGTTTGGTTATAGGTAAAGTCATGTGAATTTATTAGAATTCAAATTAAAATGACAAATTTTGTAAACATTGAGGACTAAATTTGTTGAATATTTTATATTTAGGATCAAATTGATATAATTTGTAAAATTAGAGGCTAAATTTATTATTAGACCAATAAAAACACTCAAATCAACTTCAAATGACTAAAATATTTTCGAAAAATTTAGTGTCTAAATAAAATAATAATAATAATTCAGTGATAAAAAATAGAAGGAAGGTAATAGTGTAATAGTCATTTTATAATTTACCCTTTTAATAATGATAAATAAAACAATCTCACGACCTATAGAGTAAACGCCTTTTGGTCAATAAACCAAATGTTTACTAACTTGAGGTAGCTAAACCAAGAGATTATAGGAGAGTAATCGTGAATAGTGATTGTTAATTTAGAGGTAATGGAGTGTCTTACGAACAAATCTGGGGATTGTAACTCGATAACATTAGTACAAAAGATTACTGCAGTTAAGAGATACTGTCAAACAGTGAAATTCAAGTTCATTCGAAGAGAGAGGAATGTGATTACTGATTGGATTGTTAAAACTTGTTAGAGAGGAGAGTCTGAACTCACAATTATCGATTTTCCTACTTAAGCTTTTGTTAAAAGATAAATTGGGTAATTCTTTTATAAGGCCTATTTAAGTTAAAGGCACTCGATGGCCTTCTTTTATTATATATATATATATATATATATAAACCAATTGTTTATGACTAACTAATAATTAACAAATATATATTAAATTTTTGCTCTTAAATTAAAAAGTTATTGCTAATTTTGTGGATTTAATTGACATTAAATTTAAAATTCCAACCTAAATAATCTAATCTCTTTCTCTTTATTAAAAACAAATTTTAAATCTCATTAAATACAAAAAAAAAAATCAATATGGTAATCCAAGTTCTAATTTTAATCTAACAAAAGCTTACTAAGGAAATTGTTAAACCAATCCAATCTATAGATTTAATCTCATGAGATCCTACATTTAAAAAAGAGAATAATATATTTTAATTCACTCAAATTTGGGTAATTTACCAAAAAAAGCCCTAAAATTTCAAAAATTACGAAAATGGGCGGTTGTAGAAAATTTACGGAAAGGGCCATTTCCCCAAAAAGCAGCGTCCCGTCGGTAGCGTTTTTGGGAATCGACCTAAAGCGCCACAGTGACGTTTTTGTCCACCTCAAAAAAGCGTCCCACGTAAGCGCCGCTTTTTCTGAGTGGACAAAACCAAGTCCCTGTGGCGCTTTAGCATAACGGTCATATTTTTTAACCGTTGGCTCCCCACCAGAAAAAAAAGTATAAAAGCCCCCACCCTTTATTTTTTTCACATTTCAATCCTTTCTCAATATTCTCTCAATTTTCTCTCAAGGTCCTTGAAATTTACTCTCAAATTTCAAAATAGTCCATTACTATTCTGAAAAAACCCTTTTATTTTTTAATATATCTTTTTGGAAAATTTTAAAATTTTTATCGGATTACAATGGTAGGGAATTACGTCGCCTAGACGACAAGCACATTCCGTCGAGCAAATGAAAATGGTAAGTTTTAATTTTAATTTTCAATATCATTTAATTTTTTTCAATTATGCAATTTTAATTAATTGTTAATTTTATAATTTTAAATAGTCTGTAGATCGGTGTTGGAATGTTATATTCTTAACATGCATGGTCCCCATCGCCTTGATCGAGAATTACTGCAGGAAGCGAGTTTTTGCACGTGGCCACGATAGGTAGGGGTTCAAGTTGGAGCCACCTTTGATCAAGACGTTGATTGAGAGGTGGAGACCGAGACCCACACTTTCCATCGCCATGCGAGAGTGTACCATCACTCTAGAAGATGTGCAATTGCGGTTGGGATTACGGTGGGCGGGTCCGTAGTCACCGTCCGTAACATCTACCAATTGGATGGCCGTATGCTACGAGCTTCGGGTGTCATTCGGATAGAATTCAAGGAGCTCGGATCGATATGGCTGGTTATGAGACTCATTCCGGGCCGAACGAGGTTCGATCAAGTAGAAAGAATACGGTATGCTCGGGCATACATTCTTCAAATAATCGGAGGCTATCGATCTGGGACCTCTCTAGAAACCTCGTCCACGAGATGGCTCCTCAAACTTGTTGATTTCGAGCAAAGGTGAATTGAGTTGGGGTCCGCCGTCTTGTCGAGGTTGTACCGGAGATGTTCGGCGACGCGGCGAGTAAAGCAAAAATCGGAGGTTGCCTATCATTCTGCAGGTCATGGGCATGGTTCCGATTTCCATTTTTACGCCTCGACTCGACCACCCATATTCATTCCCACCGATAACGTCAAATTTAATATTATATTTTACAATTATTTCGTAGATTTATAGTATAATTGCATGCTAAAAGTTTATTTAATTAGGTGGAACCATTCGGCAAGTCATGTTGGAATACCTAACTCGCTTGAGGATATCTGGCTCTATTGGACCAAAGGTCGAATTACAAGTAAGTTTCAATTTTGTTATTATAATTTAGTATTTCGTATGTAGTGTCTAATATTAGGTATATAACTAATATATTGGTAATGTTAATATAGTTTCAATGGACACCGTACGAGGATTCAGAAATTCGGGCAGTAATTCCGGAGGAGTTCCTCCAAAATCCGAACGGTTGGCCCGTAAAGGTCCCATTGATCACCTACGCGACCGTGAAGATGCACCAGGCAGATCGGGTTCTGCGGCAATTTGGATTCCGACAACCGATCCCCGTGCCACCGGAGGTGCTCGATGATGAGCACACAGTGGACTTACGGCAGTCGCACACGAATTGGCCAAGATTTTGGTCGAGTCATATCGAGACGTGAGAGAACCGGTATGACTATATACCTGACCGAGAACCGATAGTCATTCCGGAGTTAGCGTGCGTGCCGGAGTACATGCCATGGTTTAGGATCCATGTCAAGCCGTATCTGTTGTCGGAAGAAGAAGGCGGCGGTAACCATGACGAAAGGAACGTCGGACCCTTTTAAATCAAGGAGAAGGGGTGATGAGCGGGGCCATCATCGTACCGACACGATTCAAACCCCGACAATAAAGCCTACACACACCACCGGCCCATCAGTTTAGTCGACAACATCGATATCGCAGCATCTACCGTTCATGCCAGGTGCGTACCCTTCCCCTTATATGTATCCTCCTAACCCATATATGTTTCAGTTTCTAGTCCTAGCCGGGTTGGAGTGCATGGTCGGGTTCGAGTCCGTTCCTCGACTACTTCCATTGCCACCGATGGTGAGGCCGACGTCGCATGTGGGTTCGGAGGAGGCGCGTCGGGAGCACTTCTTTCCGCCGGGCTCCTTCTCATTCGGATCGATCACCCGCCGTGGTTTATGCAAACACCTCCGGTCATTATTTTATCGAGTGGGTCACCATCGCAACATCGAACCGGACCCACCTTGGCGGAACCCGATTCCACCTGAGGTTCCACGACTCGCCGGAAGCCAAAGAAGGAGGAATCCAGTAGAATCACCGCTCGGCCGCCTCAGTGTGGCACTTGGTTCCCACCGCATCGACACTAAACCCTAAACCCCTAATTTGAGTAATTGTAAATTAATTTATAATTTGAGTTTAATTTTTTGTAATTAAGGTTTAATTTTTTGTAATTAAGTTGTAATATATTTAATAAAATTAGAGTTTGTTTTTTTATTGTAATTTAATTTTTCAATTTATTCAATTTTAATAACTTTGACAAAATAGAAATGGTTTAATTTTTTTTGTAATTAAGTTGTAATATATTTAATAAAATTTGAGTTTGCTTTTTTTATTGTAATTTAATTTTTAATTTATTCAATTTTAATAACTTTGACAAAATAGAATTGGTTTAATTTTTTTTTTGTAATTAAGTTGTAATATATTTAATAAAATTTGAGTTTGCTTTTTTATTGTAATTTAATTTTTTAATTTATTTAATTGTAATAACTTTGACAAAATAGAATTGGTTTAATTTTTTTGTAATTAAGTTGTAATATATTTAATAAAATTTGAGTTTGCTTTTTTTATTGTAATTTAATTTTTTAATTTATTTAATTTTAATAACTTTGACAAAATAGAATTTGTTTAATTTTTTATAATTAAGTTGTAATATATTTAATAAAATTTGAGTTTGCTTTTTTATTGTAATTTAATTTTTTAATTTATTTAATTTTAATAACTTTGACAAAATAGAATTGGTTTAATTTTTTTGTAATTAAGTTGTAATATATTTAATAAAATTTGAGTTTGTTTTTTTATTGTAATTTAATTTTTTAATTTATTTAATTTTAATAACTTTGACAAAATAGAATTGGTTTAATTTTTTTGTAATTAAGTTGTAATATATTTAATAAAATTTGAGTTTGTTTTTTTATTGTAATTTAATTTTTTAATTTATTCAATTTTAATAACTTTGACAAAATAGAATTGGTTTAATTTTTTTTGTAATTAAGTTGTAATTTATTTAATAAAATTTGAGTTTGCTTTTTTTATTGTAATTTAATTTTTTAATTTATTTAATTTAATAACTTTGACAAAATAGAATTGGTTTAATTTTTTTGTAATTAAGTTGTAATATATTTAATAAAATTTGAGTTTGCTTTTTTTTGTAATTTAATTTTTTAATTTTTTAAATTTTAATACCTTTGACAAAATAGAATTGGTTTAATTTTTTTTGTAATTAAGTTGTAATATATTTAATAAAATTGAGTTTTCTTTTTATTGTAATTTAATTTTTTAATTTATTTAAATTTTAATACCTTTGACAAAATAGAATTGGTTTAATTTTTTTCTTGTAATTAAGTTTTAATATATTTAATTTTAACTTTTTTTCTTTGTAATTTAATTTTTTAATTTATTTTAATTTTTTAATAAAATAAAAGTTATTGTACAAAAGTTCACCGCTTTTCCTCCAAAAAATAGATATTAAATAGCCAATATGAGAAAAAGACCTAAGAACATGGTCAACTATTCCGATTTGGACACGAGCGAGATGTATGGCCGGGTTCCTACACCATCCATACAGGTGACTTTGGTTGCTTGTTTCTCGATATCCATATTGTTATGTATTCTAGTCGAGCAAGGTCGACCTTTTGGTTTATGCCTCAATTGTCTACCCTAAGCAAATGCTTTATACGGTGCAAGCGATCTGGATGGCCACTTACGTTCATCCGGATCGGTGGGAATACGTGTCTCCACACGTTGTACATGTTTTATAATTTATACACTTCGTCGACATATCTCATTGGATCAAGACGGAGATTCGACAAGCCGCAATTACATGGGCGCATGGGTAACGGTGCATCAAATATCCACATCGCGAGTCCTATTTGTCAAATGTACACGATAATGGCGCCAACAATACCTTGGTTCGATTTGTCAAACTCCGTGACACGAAACCATAGGTTGTCACGATCGTGACACACTGTGTGCATGGTGTTATCCCATGCCTTCCCACGGTTTATTTCTTGCAAGACCTTCGGCTCCATACATGGCCTCCTTGCATTTGCCCTCATAACTCATTGCTTCTTCAAAATAGTGCCGCTAACTGAAAATATGTCTCTTGCACAACTGATGTAATCGGCAGATGACGGGTTCCTTTCAGAACAGAATTTATGCATTCGACCAGGTTTGTGGTCATACGCCCATATCATAGGCTGCCGTCATATGCTTGTGTCCACTGTTCGAAAGGAATATTGCACAGGTACCTTGCGCCTTCGGTGTTATCTCGAGCAATCGCCCAAAGATCTCATGAAAACGGTCTTTATTGATCTCATACCGCCAATATATGTTGATAGCGAATATTACATACCACTCTTCAATTGAGAATAAATTGAATATTACAAGCGAAATTATATCAATAGACATTTCATACCCATATCGGTCACTTGTCGCTTTCGTCTTTTAGATCGATGTTACCCATAGTAGTTGGATGAAACATGCCTCGTGCAATATCGATGGTGTGTGCGATGCCACATGCTTCCCTGGCGTTCTATTACCGCAAGTATTCCAGGGCCCCGATCCGATATAACGCATATGTCAGGTTGGGGGCAAACATGCCTCCTCAACCTAGATAGGAAGAAGTCCCGATCATCGGTGACTCCCGGTGTTATTATGAACGCTAATCGAAAGGATTCTCCCACGATCGTCTTGTGCCACAACTAGCAATAGCCGATCCGTATATCTACCATACATAAAGGTACCGATCAATTTGTACCAATGGCTTGCGATTTAAAGGCATCTCGGTATTGCTTAAATGTCCGTAATGACGCTTGAACACCGTGCATCCACCGAAGCGACGATCGTTGTAGTACGCAGTTCCGTTTCAAGGTGCTGGCGTCTTTGCCGGGACATATCTCTCCAAAGACTGACACCAACGCCACACTTCATTATATGAAGTGTCCCACCCACCGTAACTTTTCTAATGCCTTCGCTTGGCTATCCAAGCCTTTACGTAGAGGCGTGTACCCCAATTGGCTACTGAATACGCCAATTAAGGCCGCATCGTAGTCTTGGGATCGGCCTTCACCGTCGGCATTATTAGTTCAATAACATGTCGAATCCATCTTCGGATGATCTTGTGTTACACACAACGAAATCGTTAAACAATGCAACATTACATATTATTATCGTTATTCAAATCACTTGAACACATAGTGGTACTTGCATCAAGCAAGACATGTATGTCGACCTTTGTACTTTTTATCTCCCACAACCTGTCCTTTTCCTCAACGACGCCATGATTTTCCATGAACATGTGCCATCTTGCCTCGCACACTTCGCCGAACTTATCGAGCTTTGATTTAACCACCTTGTAGTTAACCCCGTCTTAATCTTTGAATCGTTTCAATGCAAAGAAGAAAAGTATTCTTGTTGGAAAAATGGTTACCCACTTCTAATTGGTCCGAATCCAACGAAGAATCTGTACGGTCACGCGTCCGGTGTGGTAGTTCAAAAAACTCCAATGCATCATCTTGAGATAGATCGACATTATGCATGTGGGCTGGAGGCGAGTACGCCCTGAATAGCGGATCTTCTTCTTCTTCGTCGAACCGCCTCAACGTCTTGGTACAATTGAACGGGCTCCGGTTCGAAAATAATCCAACTTCGCACTTGCGTCGCCCCGCCTCCCGGTAGATCCACATCGGATTCATCGTTCGACCTCCATAACCTACAACAAACGAGGGCCCCTCGCCGGTGGATGTCGTCGGGAGTATATCATTCCTCCTTAAACATCTTTCGTAAAGATTCCAATCGTATGTGGATTGCCAACCACTAGAAGTTGACGACGTCCCCAATACGTTTTCTATCATCGGACGTCGAATGACGGATATGCATGTCCTATCCACCAACCGAAAGTGTCGTGCGGGTTATGTTTTCCATACTACTACCGCACACGGGCACTTCGTGTTTTGCCCTCACTTACAGTGTGGCTTGGGGTCGTATATTCCCTCGAGCGGCGGAGATGTCGAGGTCGCAGAAAGATCACTTGGAGATGAAAATTCTACATATACCTTGATATAGGGTGATCCATCGGCAAGATGAGTCTTCGCCATTGCCTCAAAGCTCCGAAAGCACCTTTGATGTCGAAGCGACTCATATCTCACCGGATCAACCGAGGCACAAAATCTATACTTAATACCTCGAATTTTCATTGGCGTTGTTCAATATTTTACGCCTAATTCTTTTGCGAAGTTCTACTAAATCGATGTTCGATTAAAACTCGATCGACCTGTGTTTTCGATAAGAAAACAACGCCATTTTGATTGTCACGAACTTCACCGTCGTAGTAAATAACAGCATTAATACTTCACTCATTTTTAATTTTTTTTTCCTTTTGCCTCAATTTCCTTTATGCAACCTCAGAATGAAATTTGACTGATTTATAGCCTATTTTGTCGGAGACTATTGTAGCAAAAGCGTCCGTGGGGCGCTTTTCCAAGACGCATATCTTGAAGGCACCTCTTTGGAAGCGTTTTTACTTGTTTGTTCGAAACGTCTCCTCAAAATTATTTTGTTTGAGATCATCAGAGTAAAAGCGCGCCCACGTGGGAGCACTTTTCAAGACGCATCTTGACAGGCACCTGGCAGGAAGCGTTTTTGCCATGTTTGTTCGTAAACGTCTCCTCAAAATTATTTTGCGGAGATCTCGTAGTAAAAAGCGTCCCGTGGGGCGCTTTTAAAGACGATATCTTGACGGTCGCCCTACTAGAAGCGTTTTAGCCAATTATTTGTTGAAACGTCTCATCAAAATTATTTTGCGGAGACTATTGGGCCAAAACTTCAAAAATAATTTCATAAATTTTCCCCAAAACGCGTCCACGTCGGTAGCGTTTTGGGAAATGGCCCTTTCCGTAAATTTTCTACAAACCGCCCATTTCGTAATTTTAAAATTTTAAGACTTTTTTGGTAAATTACCCTCAAATTTACTATTTTTTTACGGGCAACAATATCAACTAATTTAATACCAATATAATTATACTTAAAAAGAGATAACTTAATTTCTAACTCTAAAAATAATATTACTTAAAGAACTAGCGATGAATCCTGAATAAACCATGCTTGTTGATGGCTTAATGAAGTTGGAGTTGGCTTGCCTCCGCCAGAAAGGGGTGTTTTTTCTAAGTCCTTTCGAAATCCCGAATGAACTCCGAACAAGTTGTTTCTTTAAGTTCCTTCACCATTCTTGAGCCAGCAGATGACTGTGATGAATGATGACAGGTTTAAAGGTTTGGTGGATGAAGGCACGAACGATGGTTTATCTCGGGATTTATTCATCTCTTTTGTTTTCACGAAGGTTCAACGTAGTTGGCGATGACTCCAAACCCTTGCTAGCTAGTTGGTGTTCCTCGGGGCTTAATTAGGACACCTTGTGGGCTGGGTTTGAGTTTGTTACCTCTCTTGAGAAAAACATATCAACAATGAACAACAGCAGCCAAACAATTAGCACAAACATAAAGTTCTAGAACATTAAGAGTCCAAGATTCATGTGATGCTATTTTTACATTATCTCCTCCTAGAACACATGTTCTTTGTTTTCACTACAGTCAACAAGATTACATTGATTATTTTGTCTTCATAACTGAAACTGTTGTTTTCTTCATATGATTTAGATCCAAATATCTGAAGTACAATCACCACCTGGGTATCTCATCTCATGAGCCAAACAAGGACCATCAGGTTCAGCTCCAAAATCAACAAAAAACTCTGGGTTTATTTTCAGACCACCATGCTCAATGTCCACATCAATCTGTATCATATGTGAACCTTTCTCTATAACATCAGGGTAAAACTGTCGATCCCATTTGCTAAACAACGAGTTCGTCACATACAGCCGTTTCCCATCTAAACTTAGTTGTGTCATACAAGGTCCCCCTCGCAGACAATGTCCCTACAAAAACAAACACAAACAATGCTCATCATCAATATCGCCATTGATAGGCATAATTCGACAATTTTGTTATTATATCAATGTTGTAAGAACAAGACCTGGATTTTAGGAACATCGGCTTGCCATGTTTTACCATCTTCTGTGACTGCTGTTATGGGGCTGCCCTTTTGAAGCAATCCTCCGACGTATACTTGGCCGACCAAGATTGGGTTTTTGGGGTCTTCAATGTTGTATTGTCGGACATCGCCGTGGAACCAGTTGACGAAATATAGGAACCGGTCGTCGAGAGAGATTAAAAGGCCGACTATGAGTCCGGGCATTTCGGGGAGAATCCAGTTTTGTACCTTCAATGGTTTCACTGCGATAGCCACCTCGTGACTCCATGATGATCCATCTTGGGTCTTGAAAAACCGTACTACGTTGCTTGATAGGACACACTCGACGTACCCTGTGTCTTTGGAAGGATCATGCAAGAATCTTATCTGCAAGGAAAATATTGCATTTTGCATTTTGCATATATACACAAAATATGAAGTAAATTCCAAATTATTCTCTAAAATTTAAAACAGTATTAATATTATATCAATCAGACTTTTCTATCAGTTTAGCCATTAAATTGGATATTAAATGTCTAGTTCAAATATGTTGTAGAACATAATTTAAACCAATAAATAAAATTATAAACATGTGTGACATTGTATAAAATAGATTGGATCCGATGTATTAAAGAAAACTACACTTCTTAAATCTATTGACACTTTGCTTTTTTTACACGTCAAACTTAGATTGGTCATGGGTAAACAATGTTTTAAAAACCGAATCAAAGTTCAATTAGTTGGGCTTTCAATTTTGATTAATTAGATCAAACAACCACTCAAAATATTAAAAACAAATAAATTAGCAAAATAATAAATAATAAATATTGAAAATTAGAAAAATATATTTACAAAAATTAAATATGATAATGAAAATTTTAAAATTTTTTATTAAAATAAAAAAAAGAAAAACTATTTTTCCCTACTTTAAACCAATTTTTTTAATTACATGTGACCAATTATATCTATATTTTCGATTCAATTTGTTAATTCAATATGATTTTGATAATATTGACTGTAAGTATACACAAATTTATAATATGATATACATGTTAATTTCAAAGTGAGTATTTGGACTGATAAAATAAGGTGATTAGTATAGTAGTTAATGAAGATTTGGTTTAATTAACCCTTAAAGTTACCTCTCCGGAGATAAGACCATTTTCACCGAGATCCAATGTCTGTTTGAGCTGACCATCAGGCCAATCATACACAAACAGTCGTCTTCCATAGAAACCGTCTTCGACATGTTTAAGGTTAAAACCTTGGGTGAATGCCGAAGGAGCACCAAACGATGAGCAGATCAGCGTTTTATGTCGAGGTTGGTACCAAAAATCGTAGCTAAACTCAGCTTTACGCCCTGGTTTCTCCCACCTAAAAAAAACCAACAGCAACAAGTGAAACAGCTTAAGCTTAATGACAAGTATTTTCATGGTCTAAATTGTTGTTTTTTTTTTTTTGCATTTACCTCCCTTTGATGTTGAACTGGGAATCGAGGAGAAGGAATCCGTTGCCTTGGGCATTTCCATCTTTGTCGCCGAGAAATGAAATCATTATATCGCCATTGGCAAGGCAGTGAGATGTGTGGGGATATGCCAGGCCGGTTTTCTCAATGATGTGCTCAGGTTCCACCACTTTGTGCAACGAGGGAGCCTTGGGGTTCTTTTGTGTGTCGATCACATAGATACGACCAGAGCTGAAACAAACAAAGTACTCATTATATACTTCTGCCATACATATATTCTCTTTAAGTTAATATCTAATATTTCTCGTGATGATTCTCATACTCATAAATAGAAAAATAATACGTTTTAACGCATTTAGATTCACATCTTTTATATTAATTAATAATAATATTTATATCAATCAAACTAAAACTCAATCAAGTTGTACTATATTATTCAAATTTAGCACTCACTTAAACTTTGTACAATATAAACGTTATTTGAAAATGGAAAAGAGAATTACATCAACCACGTTTGCTTACTCATTACTTTATTGATATAAAAGAAATATGTAAAAGGGTTATGCGTTTTCTTTTAAAAAGGGTTACATGTTAAATGGTAATTAAATGAATTAATTGTATATAAAATAATTTTAATTCTTTTAAAAGCATTTTATCATTTTTTAATAAATTTAGCATTTGTAAATACATCATAGAAGTGTTCATGAGCCGGATCGAATCGGGCTTAAGTATGATATTAATGTACTTTATATTTGTCCAAGCTCGATCTGAAATATAGGTGTAAAATTTTATCCAAGCCCACTCATATTTGAAAAAGATTAATCCAAACCAAATTTCTTTTTAAAATATTTATATTATTTTATTTAAATATACAATAATTTTATTTTTTATTTATTGAAATTTTTTATATAGTCATATTAACATTATTTTAATATTTACATTAGAGTAGTATTATATATTTAATATAGGTTAATTTTTTTAATGTGTTTTAAATTACATAATATATAAAATAACATAATATAAAATATTATAAATTTAAAAAATGGTCGGGTTGAGGCTTAAAATTTGGGCCTTCAATGTTTAAACCCAAGCCCGACCAATATTTTAAATAAGTCAAATTTTTTTGTCTAAACTCATTTTTCAAACCTAATATTTTTGTCTAAACCCTTCTAAATTTCAGGCGAACTTAAGCGGGTCTTTCGACCAATGAATAGGTCTAATACATCATAAGTGGATATAGTTTTATAAGGTAAATTGTAGTTTGAGGGTTTTTCGTTTATATATATATATATATGAAATCGGATTTCCAACACAATTTTATAAATTTCACCATTTGTTTTCACGTAATAAGTCAACCATAATCTAATATTTTTAATCTACCGAAATAAAATGTTTTAATCGGTTACAGAACTGTCTTCACTATCAAAACCGACTCCATTGAACCAAGTTAATTGAAAACTATAGTTTACTCTACCTTAAAAAATTATACATGTTACAGTTTCTTACAGCAACGAAGGCAGGATCAGAAACCGTCGATCAGATGATGGATCACCGTGACGAGAACTACAAGCATTCCACCCCGTATGATGTAGTTCATCACCTATATATGGCAAAGATAGCCGGTGTATAACTTTAGAGTAAATTGGTGAGTTGGGATCTAGATCGACTGTTGCCAAGAAATCTGGCTTCTCTCTTCCAGTTCCTATAAAGATGCATACAGATCCATTGTAAATAAAAAATAAAAAAGATAAAAGGAAAAAAAAAACACATAGATGAACATATAAGTAATTACTTAAAACATGTTTGGTTTCAAAGAAAATGAAAGAAAAGTAGTATTACCATTATAAACACAAGGAACATACATAAGAGCTTCTTTAGGACCAGACATGCCTTCCAATGGAGCTCCATATCCTGGTCCTGTTCTCTTGCAGCACCCTCCTTCTTCACCCATGGCAAATTCTCTCTCTCTCTTTCCACTCACAAACTACCAAAAGGAAAAAAACTTTACCTTTAGAAAAAGGGTTTGTATGAGCAATTTGGTAGTGGAAAGCATGGGGAAAATGCTTTGTATTTATGGGCTCTTTGTGTAGCTGTGGGGGCAGGTGAACGTCTGGGTGCCTAACTTTTTTGGGTCACAAATTAGAAATTATTGTAATTAAATTTTTAATTCGTTATTCAAATGCTTAAAAATTAATAAAAAATAATTTAACTTATTTAACAATTTAGATATAATAAAAAAATTCAAATATCATATTAAAATATTGATATAATTATTTTAACCATTAAAATATAGTACAAATACAAAATTTCCTATTATTAAATAATTTTTATAAACAATAAACAATGATATATTATAAAATAAATTCTTATTCAATTTTAATTTCTTAATAATCAACAAATTCACTATTTTAATTTATTTATTTTGACTTAATAGCTAAAATTATTTTAGTTTTCATAGTTTTCATTTTAAAATTCTCACCATAATTCTCACTATTTTTAGCTTATTCTAATCCATTTGATATGTAAATATATATTTAGTTAATCTTAAATAAAAATATTTTAAATTATAAAATAAATATTAATATAAGTATATATTTTCTAATACTTTATTAATATCAATATAAGAATTTTTTAATAATAAAACTAGGGGAGTAAGACTCGATTCGATTCCGAAAAAAATTCAAATTTCAAGTTAATCGAATTGAGTTGGTCGAGTTATTTGAGTTTTGAGTTCTGAGTCAAGTTGAATTTTACAATCCAAATAATAGTTTGGTGTAAATACCCCTTTGGTCCCCATCAATTTTAAAAATGATCAAATTGGTCTCTCTCAACAAAAATTACAAAATAATTCAAAATATTTTTCAAAAATACAAAATAATTTTAAAAGTAAAAATATTTATAAAAATTCATTTTATTTTTAAAAAATATGAAAGTTTAAAAAAAACTATAGAAAGTTAAATTTTAAAATTTTTCTAAAATAATAATTCGGAACCTAAAATAAGTTAATCAATGATTCAACTTTATCATACTGAAGTATCTTATTTATTTTTTATTTTGCTTTGAAAAAGTTTTCAAATTTATATGCTCTAACATGAAATTAGTTTATACTGTAACAATATTTTAATTTAATTCGAACAATTTCACTCTATTCGACTTGACTCAAATTTTATTTCATTCGACTTGATTCGAATTTTTTTAAATTAAATTAAGATGATAAAATATAACTCATCAACTCGATTAACTCAAAAAAATTCACTTAATTTGATCGAACGCAGTCTAATTCATGAATAAAGTCAATCAAATTACAGTATTTTAGTTTATCTAATTTGATTTTTTTGAAGTGGAGAAGTTAAAATTGATCTCTACTTCCAATAAGTAGGCTTTAACCAAGAAGTTAAAATTGATCTAATTTGTGAATAAAATGCGTAAAGTAGAAAAAAAAAAAAAATGATTGCAGATGATGAAAAGCAAGGGTTGATTTGGACTTGATGTTCATCATTTATGGAGGATAATCAAACATCGGTCCAATTCGATGACACGTATTAAAATAATTTAACATGATTCAATTATTTATTTTATGAATTGATTTGTATATTTGGACCAATCAGATATATAAAAAAGTGTTTTATTGATTAAATCTTAATTCGATTAGTATTGGAATTGTTATTAATGCAGTAAAACGTAAGTTCAAGTATGCTAAAGTGTATTATCCTTTTATTTAAGAGTTGAGGAGAGATTATAAATAATTTTAGACATTATATAAACAGTGGGTTCAAATATCTTTTCTTTCTTTCTTTTTTTTTTTCAAATGCGTTGAAATTGGTAAATGTATATTTCAGTTATTTCGATTTTGATATTACAACCACCTTGGGTTACTTTTTAAAATAAAACAGCATTTAGTCTTTGGATTTGAAATTGTAATACCCTGAAATAGGGGTAGATTTTTTACTAAATTATTTTGCATAAGTGTGGTCATCATGGTGTTGATTGAGGTATTCTAGGTGCTAGTTATAAGCTAAGGAAGGCCCGAGCTATAGGAGAAATTTTGTTTTAAGTGTTAATTAGGGGCTAGCTAAGGAGGCTTTAAGAGAAGTTGTTGAGATTTATGACATAAAAAATGCCTTGGTAAAGTGGCTTAAGGCGCCACTTAAAGGCACGGAAGTAACGCCAACAAGGGCCTGGGTTCGAAACACGGCGGCAACAAGTGGTGGTTTATTTTTGTTTTTGGCGTTAAGGGGGGGAACAAGATGAAGGATGTCTTAAAAGAAATTCGGGGTGGAACATGTCACAAAAAGTGCCTGGGTAAAGTGGCTTGAACGCTTGCTAGAAAGGGTGCTCCGGGGATGAGGTTCGATTCACGTGGGCAGCAAGGAGGGGGTTTATTTTAGCTTCAGCGTTAAGACAAGGGGGAGCTAGGAAGGAGGCTTTAAAAGAAATCGGGGAGTTTATAACACAAAAAGAATCGTGAGCAGAGTGGCTTGGGGCGCTTTATTTTATATTTGGCTTTAAGGCCAAGGTGGAGAGAAGTGGGACGGTTATGGGACTTTAAGGATAAGGGATAAGTGTTTTTTTTTTTTTTATTTGAAGTGATAAGGTTGGTTTTTATTTTTTAAATATTAAGATAAATGTTGGTTTATTCAAGATATTTTGAATAAGTGTAGATTATTTTTAGAGATAAGAGATAATTGTAGATTTATTTTGAATAGATAAGAAGAGATAAAGTATGGATTTTATTTATTTTAGTCTAAATAGGATAAGAGATAAAGATTGGCTTAATTCAAATTATTTTGAATGAGTTTGGGAGAGGAAAAATAGGTGCTTAATTTGAGTAGTATAAGTAGGGGGTTCATCCTTTGGCCATCCTTTCCTTCATTTTATTTCCTTTTGCCGAAAATTTGTTTGTTCATCTTTTAATCTCCATTGTCAAATTCTTCTACTTTTCCTTATTCATCTTTTTATTTCTTCCAACCCCAAATCCCTTGTAGTTAATATTTCTTGTGATTTAAAGCCTTAGCCAACCTTGTAAGTGCTTTTCTTCTATTTGTATTTTTCTTTTATTAATAACCATAGCCGAATCTCAAAGGAGGCCGTATTCTTTTCTTCTATCGCAAGTTCTAAAAACCGGATCCATTCTCTTAGCCTCTTCAAGCAACGTGTAGTGGTAAGTAGTTCTCTCCTAGCAATCGGTTTTGGGGTTTCTTTCCATTAAGGTGCGAAATCAAGTGTAGAGGCCTTGATTTCTTTGGATGGCGAATGTCCATTAAGCTATTTTATGTGTGTTTTGTGTAGCCGATATTAAGGAACAAGAAGGAGTTCTTCTGATTGAAAGCATCAAGGTAAGTAGTATGTGTTATTCGCCAATGGCCACTATTCATGGATTTATGTATTAGCCGATCTTTAACATATAGTATATAGGAGTTCGACAGTTTCAAGAGCAAGAGCGGTTTGGGTTTTGGTAAGTAATGCGCTTTGGCTAAAGGGTGCATCCATAAATATTCATGTGTTAAAGCCGAACCTAACGTCTAGTATGTAGGATTTCGTCAACTTCATAACCAGGGTGATTCGGAATACTTAGCAAGGTAAGTGGTGGTTAGCATTCTACCTTAGGCCATTTTGGTATCTAAGTGGCTAATCGATTCATCCATGATGGATTAGGGCTAATCGACGAGCATAAGGGCAAGTTTCGGATTCTAGATTGTGTTAGATTCAATAGATCTAATCTCGCTAAATAATCAAAAGTAGTTATCGTGACCGTCTCTTGAATGATTATATGTGTTATTTTATGTATGTGTATAATGTGAATAATAGCGAAATAAGGGCTAAGATTGTGAATACCTGGTGGGCGATTGAATAATCAAAGTCGTTGATTTACGATAATAAATGATTATTGATGAATGTATGAAAATGTGGAGGCATGTGATGTATATTTGTTTCAAGTGATATGTTGCCATGATACATATATATATATGCATAGGACTTGGGATGTGACTATCGAAGGAAAAGGGTGTACATTATGTACGTGGTCTAATGTTAGCCTTGTGCGACATTAGCGCTTGATGTTAGCTATGTGCTTCATCAAGGAGGTGCCGCTAGGTGCCACATCTCGGCGGTTGATGGTCGTGTGCATCACCGTAGATCGATTGATATGTGGGATCACTTAGGTGATCGGTGGCTCACCACACGGCCTTGAGCAAGAAGTCCGCCAAGGTAAGATATGTGGATCACTTATGTGATCGGTGGTGGATTAACCACGGCCTTGGTGGAGTCTCTAAGGTAGGTGTAATGGATGGACTTAGGTTGGGTTGGGCTTCATAATTGCATATTTATGGATTTGTGTGGATATGGGCCAAGCCCATATGTGGAGACATGTGAAATGACTATGCACCGAGTCTGCTGACTCACCCAAATTTTACCAACATTTCGGTGATGCATAAAACTTGGACCGGTCGGAGGGATACGAGGTGGCCCATGCGAAGTTATTTTTATGCCATGCGGTTGATTTTCCTTATTTTTATATATTTTATATTACCAGATTTTGGGAATTTATTTGATGTAATAATGGCCACTTATAGTATTTGGAAACTTTATTTATGGTTTTGAAGTTTATTTTATTATCGAACTAATAATGGGAAATATTTTGGATTTAATTTATATTACAATAACATATGTAAAAGTTTTAATCCGGAATTTATACCACTAAATTTTCAATGGGCTTTTAAATACATAATGTTTTTCCAAGGACGTAAATTTATACGTTTTCACCTTTAAGTCAAATTCTTTCAAAACATCTTCCGCAGTGACATACCAGATCCGGTCAAGGCTCATGGGCTGGGTTTGGGGGTGTTGCAGAAATCTTTTATCAACTTAATCCTTGACTTTTTCTTTATGCACGTTAATTTTGGAATTTGATTTTTTTTTTCAATTTTGGTCACGTGAAGGCGTGGCACTTTGATATTCTGCTACATCATTTCCTTAAAGATATAATTGTGTCGTTTCATCATATGAACTAAAATTGAGAAAAAAATTATTCACCCGATCACCTCTATTGTCTTCCTCATGTTTCTGAGCTATTTTAATTAATTTTAAAAGTAAAAATTATAATATAATATAATATTTGACTCAATCGATTTTCGATTTAACTGGACTAATCCAATTTAAATAACCATGTTATTCACATGATGGATTTTCTTTATACGAAATAAAAGAAATATTATCCTATGATACAATTGAACCTTTAAATAAACATTGTCGAAACCCTTTTTTGAAAGGTCGACTTTTTTTAAAAAAACGAAAAAGGGAGTCGCCACCAATCTTTTTTTTATAAGGTGTGATTGAATCACCTCGTAGTTTTATCATTTTAATAAAATGTTTGATTTATTAAAACAATGATTTTTGGTCTACGAAGTTTAGAAAACGGGTTAGGGAGTCAGTTACGCACGAGGAAGGGTCAGCACCCTCGTTACGTCCAAAATTGGCACCTAATTGATTACTTAATGTCTTGGTGTCGAAAGTTGAAAATTCGAAGAGAATTTAAAATACGATTTATCTTTATATTAATGTTAATTTTACTTAAAAAATATTGAAAAAACCGAAACGTATATCAAAGGCCTTCTTATCTCAAGGTAACAAAAGGTCACATCTCGTAAGTTAGGATACGACCACTTGAAATCTCGAAAATGAGAATGAACGCTAAAAATTTAGTTATTTTAAAACTCGATTTTAGAAAGAAGGCATATTCTGTAAGTTAGAAACACGACTTTTCTAATTCCCAAAAAATGAATGTCATTTTGATTTAAAAATTTATTTTTATTCATCGTGCCAAAAAAACGAACATGATGTTTAAATTGATACGCATTTAATTTATTTGGCGTGGTGCACAAATGGACAAATGTTTAAATCTTAATGTATGATGTAGCGAATATGAGATAATTTAAAATGACTATATAGATAGAATGATAAATAATAAATAAATGAAGAAATATTATAATAGTAATAACATAATTATAACAATATCATTGACATTAATAATCATACCATGGTGATAATAAATAAATGATGTAAGTATGACAATAATAAGAATATTAACTCATAACAAAATAAATAAAGTGATAAAAATTAAAAAATGAAAGGAAATATAAGTAATATTGAATTTAGATATTTAAAATAATAAATAAATAAATAGGCAAAACAAATAATATTAAATTTAAGTTTTAAAAAGTAAAAGAATAAATGAATAAATAAAATAAGTACTATTAGGTTTAAGCATACGAAAAATATACTAGAAAAATAAAAAATAATGAAGGCAATATATACAAATTAAATGTGAGGAATATAAACAACAATTTCATATATATGAGGAAGAATAGAGAAATAATAAATAAGTAAGTAGATAAATGTAAAGAAAACAATTTAATAATGATTAAAAGGTTAAAAGATTAAATGAGAATTTAAATGAAATTAAGGGTATAAAATAAAAATAATAATAAAACAAAAAAAAGATTAAAATGAAACGCGTGAAATAATAGGGACTAAACAGAACAATATTCCTGAACAAATGACTGAGGTGTAACGCGCTAAGAAAGTATAGGGGGTGAAAGGGAAAATATCCCAGACTTCCTTATGCGCACCGTTTGAAAGGACCAAAATAAAAAAAATTAAAAATAAACGGGGTAAAATACAAAAAACAAAAAGAAGGAAATAAGGCTGTATTGAAACAAGTGTAAAAAGCGGAAGGACCAGAAAAGTAATTAGACCTTCCTTGCAAAACACGCGGATCCTGAGGTAGGGTGGTTCGGGTCAGATCGGGTCGGCCAAAACAAAACCATTTTGGGCGCCCGAGGCCAGTCCCAAAAGGGCACCGCTTTAGGAGGCTATAAAAGTAAAAAAATTCTGGAAAAAAAAACATTTCAACTGTGTTTTTTTTTTAAAAAAAATCCTTTCCCTTATTTTTTTCTCTGAAACATGCCCTAAGTCCAGCCATGGTGCCGTTGGGAGCCCGCCGTGGATCGCCGTGGCCACCGGCCACCGAAGGCGACGGTAAAAAAAAATGCCCCTTTTTTTAAAAAAAATCTCTTTTTAAAACCCTTTAATCTCTTTTCTTTAAAATATGATTTGAATTAATAAAAAAAGCCGAAACCCTAGAAACTTTAGGAAAACTCTTCGACTTCCAGTCACCCTGTCGGGGTTTTCGGCGAACCACCACAGGTTCGACCACCTTCCAGGCCAGAGAAGTCTCCGGCAGCTGTGGTAGAGGTAAAAAAAGCCTTCTTTTTTATTTTTATTATTATTTCGAAATGAAACAAAGAAAAAGAAAACAAAATAAAATATCACCTTTTTGCTTTTTTTTTATTAATCTTGTGTTTTTTTGTATTCCTTTCGTGTGTACCCAAAAAATTACAAGTGTTCTGACTTTTTATAGCCGAAAGTATTACAATATGTATTATTTTTTTGCTTTTGTTTCTTTGTTGTTTCTGTTATCTGCGTCCTTTGCTTTTTGCTTTTTTCGTTTCTGTTTCTTTTTTGTAGGCAAAGTCAATGGGTGAAGATTCTGGCTTTTTGCCATTTTGGTTCAACGGAGATAGTCCTTGGACGGTGGGCGCTGCTGAGGACGCACATGGAGGCGGCGCGTCGCACATGGATGACCTAAGGAGCAGCGGCGCCAGAAACCCTAGGGTTTCTGGCTTTTTGAAATTTTTTTTAAGTATGTTGGGCCTGTTGGGCCTTATAATTTTGGGTTTATTTTATATTTTGGGCTTGTAAAAAAAGACTGTTAGTTATTTTTTATTTTAATTTTTTTATTATTCTAGGTTCGGAAAATTGGGCCTATTACAAACGTGATCTGTCCAACTTGTTATATAGAATTATTAAAATTTTAGTGATAGGAAACCTTATTATTATTATTAACCGGGTAAACTACTTAGTTGGTTACCCAATTTTTAGGGCAGTTTTATTTGGACACCTAAAATGAAATCCTTCCAATTTCGTTACTCAATTTTAAGGCACTTTCATTTTAGTCACTCAACTGTTAAATCTTTAATAGTGGTTAATTGTACATACCATATCATGCTTAAACTTTCATTTTAGTCACCCCAAAAATATATTTTTTAAAGTATTGATTGGGGCAAAAAAAAATTAAGGATTAAAGTGAAAAGTGGTAGAAACTAAAATAATGCATTAAAAATTATCAAATTGTACTTGTTTATCACATTGCCAAAATTCTAAATTTTTTAATATTGAAATTTTAAATTTCAAAATATAAAAATCAAATAAATAAATTATTAAAAAATATTCTTTAATAATATTAACCGATTTGTTATTGTAATATTCAAATTAATTAAATTAATCATCTTCTAAGTTCAAAATTTTATTTTATGTTTTTACATTATTTTTAATGAAATCAACTCAATAACTAATATTTAATAATTGTCTCTAAATTTAATATTTTTATTATATAATATCGAATCTTTCATAATTCATACTAAGCTAAAAGCAAAGAAAATTATTGCAATTATTTAAATTAACTGCTTGTTCTTTGTTTAGGTAAAGAAGCGATGAAAAGTTCTCGGTTTTGTTTGGCATGGAAGATAAAATTAATTAATTTAATTAATTGTAAGGATTTTTTTTATTACTTTTAGCTTAATATGAAATACTCGAAATCATATAATCAAAACAAATTTGAGTTTCATGTATAATTATTAAATATGATTTATTTGAGTTGATTTTAATTTGGAAATATAAAATAAAATTTTAGGATTTAAAAGGCACTAATATTAGCTAGTTGGTGTTCTTCGGGGCTTAGGACACCTTGTGGGCTGGGTTTGAGTTTGTTACCTCTCTTGAGAAAAACATATCAACGATGAGCAACAACAGCCAAACAATTAGCACAAACATAAAGTTCTAGAACATTAAGACTCCAAGATTCATGTGATGATATTATTACAATATTATCTCCTCCAAGAACACATGTTCTTTTTTTTTCACAACAGTCAACAAGATTACATTGACTATTTTGTCTTCATAACTGAAACTGTTGTTTTCTTCATATGATTTAGATCCAAATATCTGAAGTACAATCACCACCTGGGTATCTCATCTCATGAGCCAAGCAAGGACCATCAGGTTCAGCTCCAAAATCAACAAAAAAATCTGGGTTGATTTTCAGACCACCATGCTCAATGTCCACATCAATCTGTATCATATGTGAACCTTTCTCTATAACATCAGGGTAAAACTGTCGATCCCATGTGCTAAACAACGAGTTCGTCACATACAGCCGTTTCCCATCTAAGCTTAGTTGTGTCATATGAGGTCCCCCTCGCAGACAATGTCCCTACAAAAACAAACACAAACAATGTTCTTATGTTCATCATCAATATCGCCATTGATAGGCATAATCCGACAATTTTGTTATTAATCAATGTTGTAAGAACAAGACCTGGATTTTAGGAACATCGGCTTGCCATGTTTTACCATCTTCTGTGACTGCTGTTATGGGGCTGCCCTTTTGAAGCAATCCTCCGACGTATACTTGGCCGACCAGGATTGGGTTTTTGGGGTCTTCAATGTTGTATTGTCGGACATCGCCGTGGAACCAGTTGACGAAATATAGGAACCGGTCGTCGAGAGAGATTAAAAGGCCGATTATGAGTCCGGGCATTTCGGGGAGAATCCAGTTTTGTACCTTCAATGGCTTCACTGAGATAGCCACCTCGTGACTCCATGATGATCCATCTTGGGTCTTGAAAAACCGTACTACGTTGCTTGATAGGACACACTCGACGTACCCTGTGTCTTTGGAAGGATCATGCAAGAATCTTATCTGCAAGGACAATACATCAGTGTATATGCATGCATATAGCGAATCCCAAGTCTAAGAAAGCAGGATTTATTGCATTTTGCATACACAAAATATGAAGTAAATTTCAAATTATTCTCTAAAATTTAAAACATTTAAATTGAACCCTCAAAGTATTAATATTGTATCAATTAGACTTTTCTATCAGTTTAGTCATTAAATTGGATATTAAATGTCTAGTTCAAATATGTTGTAGAACATAATTTAAACCAATAGATAAAATTGTAAACATATGTGACATTGCATAAAATAGATTGGATCCGATGTATTAAGGAAAACAATACTTCTTAAATCTATTGACACTTCGCCTTTTTTACACGTCAAACCTAAATTGGTCATGGGTAAACAATGTTTTAAAAACTAAATCAAAGTTCAATCAGTTGGGCTTTCAATTTTCGATTAAATCAAACAACCACTCAAAATATTAAAACAAATAAATTAGCAAAAATAAAAATTAGAAAATTAAAAATATTAAAAATTAGAAAAATATATTTACAAAAATTAAAGATGATAATGAAAATTTTTAAAATTTTTTATTAAAAAACTGTTTTTCCCTACTTTAAACCATTTTTTTTATTATATATGAATTTTCGATTCAGCTTGTTAATTCAATATGATTTTGATAATATTGACTGTAAGTATACACAAATTTATAATATGCTACACATGTTAATTTCAAAGTGAGTATTTAGACTGATAAAATAAGGTGATTAGTATAGTAGTTAATGAAAATTTGGTTTAATTAACCCTTAAAGTTACCTCTCCGGAGATAAGACCATTGTCACCGAGATCCAATGTCTGTTTGAGCCGACCATCAGGCCAATCATACACAAACAGTTGTCTTCCATAGAAACCGTCTTCGACATGTTTAAGGTTAAAACCTTGAGTGAATGCCGAAGGAGCACCAAACGATGAGCAGATCAGCGTTTTATGTCGAGGTTGGTACCAAAAATCGTAGCTAAACTCAGCTTTACGCCCTGGTTTCTCCCACCTAAAAAAAAAAACAACAGCAACAAGTGAAACAGCTTAAGCTTAATGACAATTATTTTCATGGACTAAATTGTTGTTTTTGTTTTTGCATTTACCTCCCTTTGATGTTGAACTGGGAATCGAGGAGAAGGAATCCGTTGCCTTGGGCGTTTCCATCTTTGTCGCCGAGAAATGAAATCATTATGTTGCCGTTGGCAAGGCAGTGAGATGTGTGGGGATATGCCAGGCCGGTTTTCTCAAGGATGTGCTCAGGTTCCACCACTTTGTGCAACGAGGGAGCCTTGGGGTTCTTTTGTGTGTCGATCACATAGATACGACCAGAGCTGAAACAAGCAAAATACTCATAATATACTTCTGCTATACATATATTCTCTTTTTTAAGTCAATATCTAATATTACTAATGACGGCTTCCATACTCATAAATGGAAAAATAATGCGTTTCAACGCATTTTAATTCACGTCTTTCTATATTAATAATAATACTTATATCAATCGAACTAAAACTCAATCAAGTTGTGTTATATTA
Organism: Gossypium rotundifolium; assembly: GCA_025506655.1. Taxonomy (NCBI): domain Eukaryota; kingdom Viridiplantae; phylum Streptophyta; class Magnoliopsida; order Malvales; family Malvaceae; genus Gossypium; species Gossypium rotundifolium. Next base: position 202,729,890 of record CP106724.1, read on the forward strand.
TTCAAATTTAACACTCACTTAAACTTTGTACAATACAAAGGTTACTTGAAAATGGAAAGAGAATTACATCAACCACATTTGAACTCATCATTAGAGCATCAACAATAGCTTAATCATTACTTTTGCTGTTTGGTATTGATATAAAAGAAATATGTAAAAGGGTTATATGTTAAATGGTAATTAAATAAATTAATTGTATATAAAATAATTTTTACTTTTTTAAAAAGCATTTTATCATATTTTAATAAATTTAGCATTTGTAAATACATTATAGAAGTGTTCATGAGTCGGATTCGGTCGGACTTAAGTATGATATTAATGTATTTTATATTTGTTCAAGCTCGATCCAAATATAGGTTTAAAATTTTGTTCAAACTCACTCATATTTGTAAAAGATTAATCCAAACTAATTTTTTAAAATATTTATATTATTTTATTTAAATATATAATAATTTTATATATTTTTATTTATTGAAATTTTTATATAATTATCTTAACATTATTTTAATATTTACATTAGAGTAGTATTATATATTTAATATAAGTTAAATTTTTTAATGTGTTTTAAATTACATAATATACAAAAATAACATAATATAAAATATTATAAACTTAAAAAGGGTCGGACTCAGGCTTAAAATTTGGGCCTTCAATGTTTAAGCTCAAGCCTAACCACTATTTTAAATGAATCAAATTTTTTTGTCTAAATCCATTTTTCAAACTTAATATTTTTGTCTAAATCCTTCTAAATTTCGGGTGGACTTAAACGGGTAATTCAACCCATGAATAGGTCTAATACATCATAAGTAGATATAATTTTATAAGGTAAATTGTAGTTTGAGGGTTTTTCGTTTATCTTTTACATATTATATATATATATATATATATATATGAAATAAGATTTTAAGCAACACCTGTATAAATTTCACTATTTATTTTCACGTAATAAGTCAACCATAATCTAATATTTTTAATCCACCGATATAACCTATTTTAATCTGTTATAGAACTGTCTTCACCATCAAAACCAACTCCACTGATCCAAGTTAATTGAAAACTATAGTTTACTCTACCCTACAAAATTAGACATGTTACAGTTTTTCACAGCAACGAGGGCAAGATCAGAAACCGTCGATCAGATGATGGATCACCATGACAAGAACTACAAGCATTCCACCCCGTATGATGTAGTTCGTCACCTATATATGGCAAAGATAGCCTATGTATAACTTTAGAGTAAGTTGGTGAGTTGGGATCTACATCAACTGTTGCCAAGAAATCTGGCTTTTCTCTTCCAGTTCCTATAAAGATACATACAAATCCATTATAAAAAAAAAAAAAGAGAAAGCAAAAAAAAAAAAACACATAGATAAACATAAGTAATTACTTAAAACATGTTTGGTTTCAAAGAAAATGAAAGAAAAGTAGTATTACCATTATAAACACAAGTAACATACATAAGAGCTTCTTTAGGACCAGACATGGCTTCCAATGGTGTTCCATATCCTGGTCCTGTTCTCTTGCAACACCCTACTTCTTCACCCATGGCAAATTCTCTCTCTCTCTCTCCAGTCACAAGCTACCAAAAGGAAAAAAAACTTTACCTTTAGAAAAAGGGTTTGTATAATGAGCAATTTGTTAGTGAAAAGCATGGGGAAAATCCTTTGTATTTATAGGCTCTTTGTGTAGCTGTGGGGGCAGATAAACGCCTGGGTGCCTAACTTTTTTGGGTCTCAAATTAGAAATTATTGTAATTAAATTTTAATTCGTTATTCAAATGCTTAAAAATCAATTTAACTTATTTAACAATTTAAATATAATAAAAAATTCAAATATCATATTAAAATTATGAAAGTTTAAAAAAAATCTAAAGAAAGTTAAATATTTAAAATTTTTCTAAAATAATAATTTTGGACCCTAAAATAAGTTAATTAATGATTCAACTTTATCATACTGAAGTATCTTTTATTATTATTATTTTGCTTTGAAAAAGTTTTCAAATTTACATGCTCTAACATAAAATTAGTTTATACTGTAATAAGATTTTAATTTAACATGTTTAATTTTTAATTTAATTCAACAATTTCACTCTATTAAACTTGACTCAAATTTTATTTCATTCGACTCGATTCAAAAATTTTTAAATTAAATTAAGATGATAAAATAGAACTCATCAACTCGATTAACTCAAAAAATTTCACTCAATTTAATCCAACGTAGTCTAATTCATGAATAAAGTCAATCAAATTACAATATTTTAGCTTATCTAATTTGATTTTTTTGAAGTGGAGAACTTAAAATTTATCTAATTTGTGAATAAAATGCGTAAAGTAGACAAAACGTGATTGCAGATTATGCAAAGCAAGGGTTGATTTGGATTTGATGTTCATCATTTATGGAGGATAATCAAATATCGGTCCAATTCGATGACATGTATTAAAATAATTTAACATGATTCAATTATTTATTTTATGAATTGATTTGTATATTTGGACCCATTAGATATATGGAAAAAAGTGTTTTGTCGATTAAATCTTGATTCGATTGATATCGGGATTGTTATCAATGCAGTAAAACGTAGGTTCAAGTATGTTGAAGTGCATTATCATTTTATTTAAGAGTTGGGAGAGAGACTATAGATAATTTTAGACATTATATTAACCGTGGGTTCAAATATCTTTTCTTTCTTCTTTTTTTCTCGAATGCGTTAAAATTGGTAAATGTATATTTCGATTATTTCGATTTTGATACTACAACCACCTTGGGTTACTTTTTTAAATAAAACAACAGTTAGTCTTTGGATATTTGAAATCTTTTATCAACTTAATCCTTGACTTTTTCTTTATGCACATTAATTTTGGAATTTGATTTTTTTTTCAATTTTGGTCATGTAAAGGCGTGGCACTTTGATATTGTGCTACATCATTTCCTTAAAGATATAATTGTGTCCTTTCATCATATGAACTAAAATTGAGAAAAAAAATTATTCACCCGATCACCTCTATTGTCTTCCTCATGTTTCTGAGCAGGAGCGAAGCCAGAAGAATTTTTTAAGGGGGCCGGATAAAATTTTAATTTTTTATAGTTTATATTTTTATAATTTGTAAAGGATTAAATCGAATTTTTATAATTTTAGGGGGGCCAAAGTGTAATTTTACCTTTACTAATTTAAAATTTTTAAAAAATTTTAAGAGCCAAAATTATAATTTTACATTTTAGGGGGCCGGGCCCATGCCACCCCCTAGCTACGCCTGCTTTTTGAGCTATTTTAATTAATTTTAAAAGTTAAAATTATAATAAAATATAATATTTGACTCAATCGATTTTCGATTTAACTGAGACTAATCCAATTTAAATAACCATGTTATTCACGGGATGAATTTTCTTTATACCAAATAAAAGAAATATTATTGTATATGATACAATTGAACCTTTAAATAAACGTGATCTATCCAACTTGTTATATAGAATTATTAAAATTTTAGTGATAGGAAACCTTATTATTATTATTAATTGGGTAAACTACTTAGTTGGTCACCCAATTTTTAGGGTAGTTTTATTTGGACACCCAAAATGAAATCCTTCCAATTTCGTTACTCAATTTTTAGGGCACTTTCATTTTGGTCACTCAACTGTTAAATCTTTAACGGTGGACTTAACTGTACATGCCACATTATGTTTACACTTTCATTTTAGTCACCCAAAAATATATATTTTTTTAAAGTATTGATTGGGGTAAAAAAAAATTAAGGATTAAAGTGAAAAGTGGTAGAAACTAAAATAATGCATTAAAAATTATCAAATTGTACTTTTTATCACATTGCCTAAAATTCTAAATTTCTTTTTTTTAATATTGAAATTTTAAATTTCAAAATATAAAAATCAAATAAAAATTATTAAAATTATTCTTTGATAATGTTAATCAATTTGTTACTATAATATTCAAATTAATTAAATTAATCATCTTCTAAATTTAAATTTTTATTTTATGTTTTCATGTTATTTTAATGAAATCAACTCAATAATTCATATTTAATAATTGTCTATAAAATTTAATATTTTATTATATAATATCGAATCTTTCATACTAAGCTAAAAGTAAAGAAAATTTATTGTAATTAATTAATTTAATTGCTTGTTCTTTGATTAGGTAAAGAAGTAATGAAAAAGTTCTCAATTTTGTTTGGCATGGAAGATAAAATTAATTAATTTAATTAATCGTAAGGATTTTTTTTGTTTACTTTTAGCTTAGTATGAAATAGTGAGATCATATAATCAAAAGAAATTTGGGTTTCATGTACAATTATTAAATATGATTTATTTGAGTTGATTTTAATTTGAAATATAAAATAAAATTTTAATATTTAAAAGGCACTAATATTATAGTAACAAATCGGTTGACATTATCAAGGGAGAAAAAAGTTTTAATAACTTATTTAAATGATTTTGATATTTTGAATTTTGAATTTTCAATATTAAAAAAAAATTACAACTTTCGGCAATGGGGTAAACAAGTACAATTTGACAATTCTTAAAGCATTATTTTAGTTTTTACCGCTTTTTCACTTTAATCACTAATGTTTTTTACCCCGATCAATATTAAAGAAAAAAAAGATATTTTTTGTGTGACTAAAATGAAAGTGTAAACATGATATGTCATGTACAAGTTAACTGTCGTCAGAGATTTAATGGTGGATAACTAAAATAAAAATACCTTAAAAGTTAAGTGATAAAATTACAAAGATTTCATTTTAAGTGACTAAAATAAAAATACTCTAAAAGTTGAGTGACCGACTAAGATAGTTTACCTACTTTAACTTTTTGGAAATAGTGGGAGGCGGCGGATTTAAAATATAATGGGGAAAAGGAAAAGGCGCTACTTATATAAACCTATTTTTATCTTTCAAAATTTTATTATTATTTTAAGTTTAATATATGATTTAATTACTTTGATTTTTTTTTTTTAATATGTAACTGTATTTATTTTAAGACGTTATCATAAAATGTAATGAAAGTGTTAGATGGTCAATACTGAGATATTATGCAAACAAAATAGAAATAACATTAAGGTTTTTTTACGTAGTTCATTTTCTTATGCTTGTGGAATTTTATTCGGTTTTAGATTTTTTTTAGAGGCATGAAACTTGAGTTAAAGATATTATTAAATTGGTTTTGAGAAATACTAAAAAGCATGCAATGATCTAACTTTTTTTATTATGATTTTAATTTGTTATTAAATTCTATTGAATGATGATTTTCTTTATTTCCCAATTCATATTAGTTCTAAAATAAAGACATTTTTCAGGTTTAATTTTTTAGGATTTTATATAGAATTTTCTATCTTTTAAAAAATGATTTTGTGCTTTTTCTTAAGTATAATTTTTATATAGAATCAAGGTCACGTTGATAGAAAATATAAAAGTTGAGGACTAAAATTATTATTATACAAACTGAAAAAGTGTCGATTAATATTCGACTTATAATAAAAATAATTTTGAAAAATTTAGTGACCAAATTATAATTTTTTTTAGTTAAGTGACCAAAATGATAATTGGTTAACCCAAAGATTATGTACTGAACATAGAGAAACTTCCAAAAGTGGCATAAATATAACAATGAAACAATGGAATTGAAAACAGAGTCACCAAAAGTCATTGCATGAACATTTCCCACCCTTAAAATGGTGATATCGTTTGGCGTCTCGGACGACGATTTCTCTTTCCACTATGTCGCTAATGAGTTTTAAGACGGTATGACAATCTCCACACACGCGGAGATTCTTCACTATCCGTATGACGGTTCCCGGAACGGATTTAAGAAGCCCGTAAGCAACTGCTAATCTCTCACTATGCCAAAAAAGTTGCCTCTCCTTCTCTTGGTGATCAGTGTTATGCAAAATATAGCTGGTATCTGGAACATAACCTCTTCTTCTCATCTCTACATCCAACTCGTTCAACAAACCGAAAATCTCATCCTCCATTGGATGAGATGTTCCCCGGCGTAAAACATATGGCTTTCTTTGCCAAAATAGATGTAGCTATAACCGGGTTCTTTTCTAACTTCCAGAGACTCCAGCAAGTGCCTTGCTTTCGAAGCATGTTCCCACAAACCGGAACTAGCATATGTATTAGATAATAGGATATATGTTGAAGGTTCTTCAGGTTTCAAGCTAAATAGATGGTCAGCAAACTTAATGGCCATTTTGGCATTTCTGTATTGCTTACATGCACTTAACAATGCTGCCCATGTAGGTTCATCAGGCTTAAATGGCATCAAGTTTATAACACTTTCAGCCTCCTCGAGGTGTCCAGATCGACCAAGAAGATCCAGCAAACATGTGTAATGCTGCAAGGAAGGATGAATCCCGTAATCCTCAACCATAGACTTAAAAAGTTCACGGCCTCTATTCACTAAACCAACATGACTACAAGCGTAAATCAATCCAACAAAGGTCACTTCGTTAGGCTTGACTCCATTCAAAATCATATTATCATACAAGGACAATGCTTCCTCGGCCTGTCCATGCTGAGCAGCCCCAACTATAATTGACGTCCAGGAAACAACATCTCTTCGTGACATCCTACTAAAAACATCCCTTGCTGCCGACATATCACTACATTTTGCATACATATCCACAAGAGCATTGCTTATAAACACGCAAGATTCGTATCCAAGCTGTATAACGAGTCCATGAACCTGCTTTCCTAGTTCCAACATCGCTAAATTAGCAGAGGCACCAACAATGCTTGAAAGCACAAGAGGGTCAATTATACTAATCCCTTGTCTTCTCATCTTAACAAACAAGCCAAATGCATCAACCCCATTTCCACTCTGTATTAACCCAGATATCAAAGCAGTCCAAGCAAACAAATTTTTCAGGGGAACCCTTAAAAACAACTCCAAAGCCTCTTCTTTTCTTCCTTTTCTAGCATAGCCATATATGATAGCAGTCCAAGAAGCCATATTTTTCAACTTAATAGAATCGAAAACTAAACGACTATCATCAGGTAATCCACATTTTGCATACATATCAACCAAAGATGACTTAACAACATCATCATCAAAGTAGGCTGATACTAAAAAGTTGCCATGAACTTGCTTACCTTGTTTAATAGCACCCAAGCTACCACAAGCCTTGACAAGGCTAGAAAAAACAAAATCATCAGGCAGCAACCTGTCAAGTGAAAACATGGCAGGGAACATACATAGGGTCTTGTCGGGTAAGTTGGCTTGGTTTTGAGTAGTAAGAAAGGTAGCCCATGAAACATGGTCTCTTTGTGGCATTTCGTCGAACAGTTGGAGAGCATATTGAAGGAGGTTGCATTTGCCATAGATATTTAAGAGAGTATTGCTTAAAGCGAGAAACTGGGTTACGCCAAGTTTGATGAAATGGGCATGGAGTTGTTTGGTGGAGACGATAGAACGGTGCTTGGCACAGTTTTGGAGTTGGTGAAGATAGTGAAGAATTGGCATACATTAGCCTTTGTTGATGACTTGAAGCCAAACCCACCCGGTTCAACGAAGCGGTTCTTCTTTGGGCTTTTTAAGTGTAAGAAACAAATCCAATTATAATTTAGGGTTTATAAAGGCTACATTTGGTCACAATTTTCTTTTAATTTTATAAATTTTTAATAAATTATTTAATTAAAATTAAATCAATATAACTAACCAATTCGACCACTAATGCGCAAAGACAAAAAGATACGTTACTCCTCCAAACCTCTCTCGAGGAGACTTATAAAAAAAGTGCGTTACCCCTCCAAACATCCCTCGGGAGGCTTTAAGGAAGTCTCTGCAAACAAGAGGGTAACAACAATATAAACTACACTAAGAATGTTACCCCTCCATAATTCCCTCGAGGAGGCTTATCAGAAAGACTCTCTTAAATGCACAACAAAAAAAAAACTCTTTTAAAACCTAAAATTATTTGCATATTTCATAAATCAAGGCCTAGCTACAAGGGTAGAATGGGTCTAGATCCCTTGATTAAGTGGAGTAATATCAATTTTAGTGCCTCCCATTTATTAAGTATTCAATTCAGGCCATTTTACCATAAAATTTTTAAAATTTGATGACCTCTTGATTTCGCCGTTGTCAACAATCAAAATAGAAGACATCAAATCTATTCAATACGGCCATTTTACCAAGGAACCTTAATTTTTTTTAATTATACATGTTAATGGTGGCAAGTAACAACTGATACATTACAAAACTTAAAATAATTTATGTTCCATGTGGATTGATTTGCAGGGAAAAACAAAGAAGAACTTGAAAATGAGAAATTTTCACTTCTTTAAATTTGATGGCAAAACAAAGACAATTATTTTCTTGTAATTATGTCATAAAACACTGTTATTCCCTTACAAGAAACATAAGATAAAGTAAGTTCCTACTATATATGTGTATATATATATATATATATATAATTGACACCACTGTCTACAAGTCCTTGATAGAAGAAACCTTAAGCTTGAACTTGAAAAAAAAATCATCTTCAGAGTATCACACTTGGGAAACTGCAGTGTCCACGACCTGAAAAAAGGAACCAAATTAAAGATTTTCAAGACAAAATTTCAAGCTTGTAATGATCAGACCAAACAAAAAAACTTACTTGGGTTAGCTCTGGTCTGTCTAGCTAAGCCATTGAAGTAACAAGTTGCACCTTGTTTTCGAAAACGAGCCCAATACGAACTAAATGCATAACTTGCATGCCAAAAAACCGATACTGGTTCATAACATTGTTTACCAGGGTTCAATGCAGCACAAGTTTGGTTACCTTGGCCACAGGCATACGACAATGCCAACGATAAGTTCATCGCGTTAGCCCCCGGTGCCACTTCGCACCATACCTTACCTTTATATGGTACGTTGTTTCTAGCTGCGGGTAATGGTTTGTAACTCGAGAGAGGTTGTTTACCGGTGAGATCGATTTCGTAAATCGATGTTCCGTTGGAACGTAACAAGCCCCAATGTCTTTCGGTTGTTGGACCTGCCTTTTGGTTTTCATCATATAAGGAGAAAATAAATGTTGGTATGACTGAACCTGGTCTAGCTGGTGTCCCTAATGGTGGTTTAGCAGTCATTTTTTGGACTAGTTTTCGGTTATAAGTGGCTGCATTGTTGATATTAGCACCTACTTGATCGATATCACCTGTCGTTGGCCACCCTGTTTCGGCTATAGCAAGTCGGATATCGGGGTATCCGAGTTTTCTCATTGCGAAAATGACCGAATCGAGCATTTGGTCTAATAGATTGGTGTAAACCAAGTGACTTCCATGGTCAGTTTGGTTCACCCTGCTTCTAAAGAGAGCAAAATCTAAACTGATGTTTTTCGGATTAGCTGACCATGCTAAATAAGGATAAACATCAATGAAAAAGAACGATTTGGTTCCATTCAAGAATCTTAACAACGGTGCCATGACCGTATCAGTAATATCGGGCCGAAACCTATTGCTCGACGGTGGAACAGTTGATTGCATTACGTCCATAGCCAATGGCGTGCCGACCTTAATGTTCTTGATATCGTGCGTGTTCAACGAGTTCTTGATCCTACGCATGGCAGGGACAAGACTAGGCCAAATTCTTTGATCTTGGTGACTAAGGACTTCGTTACCAACTAACACGAACCGAATCATCGTGTCGGGGTAATAAGCCAAGACATTGTCTTGTACCCATTGTTCGGCAACAGCTTGGCTCGAAGCGATACGGATTATGTCATTGTTTTGTACCATAACAGATACATGAATGTTGGTCCCTGATAAAAGTTTCAATATTTCAGGGTCGGAATCATAGAGCTTAATGCGGCCGGCATTCATCGATTTCACAGTCTCGATGGTTCGATACGGTGATGGCAAATTGTTTCCTATTCTACCATAGTTTATACCAATCTTGCTCGAGATTTCAGCCGCTGTTAAAAACCGAACACACACAAAAAAAAAAAAAAAAGGTTAATCTTTAATTAAAAAACAGAACGAAATTTCACCATTTTTGGACATTGAAAGACTTACATGAAACAACAAGGAAAGAAGACAAGAGGATTGTTGTAAGAAAAGCCGTCACCATTGTTGATTCTTACAAGTTTCTGTGCGTTGTAATGTGATGGATTTGGCTCTAAAGTGGTTGCTTTATAAAGAGGAGAAATTGAGTAAATTAAGTGGGAAGTAGATAAGATTAGTTCTTTAATTTATTACAATCAAGAAAAAGGACATGAAACACAAGATTATATGTTAATGATTAATGTAATGTTGGTTTATAGATTTTGTAAATCAAAAGGTAAAGACTATGAAGTTAGGACAAGGTGGGGTGTGTTCTTGCCTCCTTTGGTTGAATATATGTTTTTCTTTTGACATTGTCTTTGAGTTTACTAATAGATGCTTGAAATGGTAAAATTTGAGTTGGGTTTGATGTTGAATTTTTTTTAGTTTATTCGGTTTTGATTTGAATTATTATTTAATTGTATCGATAAAAAAGATAAGATAAGTAAATTATTTCAAAGTATAGTATAAAATTTATTTTCGATTATATATAGGATTACCCTAATTTATTATGTAATCCAACATAACATTTAAGAAAATCATTAAATTATTTTATTTTTAATCCAATATTTGTAAATTATTGCATAATTTTTTAATATTATGCTATATAAATTGTGAAAATAAAATGCGTTTATCAATTAAACTAGTTTAGATTCAATATAATTATATATTTGAATAAACAAATTAATATTAATTAAAAATTTAAACTCATCACTAAATAGTAATCTAAAAATTATTATTTTGAAAATTCAACATAACCCTTTTAAATGTGTCTTAAAAATGTGTCCTGCTGCGATTGTTAAATTGTGGGGCTTATTGGATGGATTACTCATCCTTCAGAAACAAGGCTATGATGAGATTATTATTCGCTCGGATAATCTTGAGAATGTAATTTCTATCAGTGATAGTAAGCATCGTGGTCCAAAAAGCTCTTTAATAAGGAGGATTCAACAAATTTTAACCCTCGAAGAGAATTGATCCTTGAATTACGTTTTCAGAGAGACAAATCGAGTTGTTGATGCTTTAGCTAAAATGGCTCTGTTAAATGTTGAATCGCTAAATTTATTCGAGGTTCCTCTTTGAAGATTAAAGAGGTCTTCGAAGATGACAACTTTTATGATTCTACCTATGTAATTCTCTTTAGTTTAATTTACCAAAAAACAAAATGGTGAACTAATTAAAAATAATAATTATCATTACATTGAAAAAGTTAAAAAGAATATGAAAATATTATACAATTTCTCTCCCTCCAAAAATCCATTTTTTTCCCTATGGAAATAGTATATAAGTAAATTCACCAAACAAAACAAAGCAATTGGCTAGCTTTTAAAGAAACAACAACAAAGATAAACATTACATGACCAAAATACTATTTAGCTATCATTTTCCGTCACCGGCCATCAGAAGAGCTGAATGTAGCCGAAAATCCTGAGGGCTTTGCGGGGATGCTTGTTTGGGTTTCGGAGTACGAGAAATCACCGTACATCGTTGAAGTACCTTCATCAGCTTGCCATTTTTGTAGGAACTGAGGGAGGCTCATGTTAAGCTCAATACCGATGTTTCCATCATCCTCTTGGGTAGTTGGTTTCCATTGCTCTACGAGAGGGCCAAGCACGTTGACAGCATGCCCCATGTCGGGTCTTTGATGCGGTTCCCGAGCGGTGCAGTGACCGGCTAACTCGGCTACCTTGAAGATCATCGCCATTGTCTCCTCGTCATCACAGTCGATTGTTTCGTCGACCACTTTGGGAATGTTGTCTTTGTTGACTAGAACCCTGCGGAACCATGTGACCAAATGCGATTTCTCATCGGGTAAGGTTACGTCTAAAGCTTGTCTGCCGGTTATTATCTCCATCAAGACCACTCCAAATGCATACACGTCCACCTTCGTTGTCACCCGTCCAGTTGCTGTCAAGATTAAAAGAAAAATAAGTATATAGTCCATATTCTACGTTATTCGAACTCAGATATAAGTATCAGATTCTAAATTTCTCTATGGATTTGGAGGATCTTTGGGAGCTCGTACTCCCATTCTAATGTCCAGATATGCATCAAACATGGGTACCTCACGAAAAATAAAAAGCGAGGATAACATAGCCTGTATCTTCCCTGTAAGATCGACATATAAGGTACTAAACATAAACTTATTTCTAGCTGTTCAAGTTAGCAAAATTTATCAAACTATAACAGAATACAGAACATTATGATCTACTTCGAACCTGAAAAAACTACAAATGTTATTGCATTGTTGTTCGGGTTCGAGTGAAGAAACCCCACCACATTAACAGCTAATATCTTTAGTACTTGGTAATTCAAACACCAACACATTGAAAAATTAAAGATGCACCTAAATTACTTTGAAAGGTTCGAGTTTCCAGATGAGGATTGACTTACCAGCATATTCAGGAGCAAGATATCCGAATGTTCCAGCCAGTCTTGTCTCCAGCGAGTACTTTCCCTCAGGTGCGTTCTTAACAAGGCCAAAATCCGCAACCTTTGCCCTCATGTCATCACTGAGTAGTATATTGTTAGGCTTCAAATCCCTGTGAATGAAACTTTGTTGTGCCAAAGAGTGCAAATACTCGACCCCCCTCGCGACATCCAGTGCAATGGTGACTCGTTGCTTCCAAGTAAGTGGAGCATACCCATTTTCTCGCCATTCGAAAAGATGTTGACCAAGGGTACCTTGAGGCATATACTCGTAAACCAAGAGCCTCTCATTGCCATTGATGCAGTAACCCAAAAGTGCAACCAAATGCCTGTGCCTAACCTTCGTAAGTACCGCAATTTCAGCTTGAAACTCGTTCAAACCTTTAGTACCTTTAGCTGCACACTCCATCCTCTTGACAGCAATCTGCGTGCCATCGTGTAATTCACCTTTATACACGATCCCAAAACCCCCTCTTCCTAAAATATTAGCCTCACTGAAATTATCAGTCACCTCTCGTAGGACATGTATCGAGATCGCCACATTTCCACCCTCAAACAAATAGCGATCACTATGATCACCGCTACTTTGGCTCTGCATTTCACTAGGCAATCCTCCATAACCATTCATCGCCCTGTTCTTAACTACTCCCTTCTCAGCATCACTAGCATTACCATCCATCACACCGAATTTCCCATATTTCTTGTTCATCACGTACTTATACGAAACAAAACAAACAACAGCAACGAAAACCACTACACCAATGACGATACCGACAATCAAAGCTACGGAATTCTTACCATTGCTACTGCTTTTCGAGCTACCACTCGAACCTCCACTAGATCCTCCGGAACCTGAAGTTCCTCCACCACCAGAACCACTAGATTTTCCTAGTAAAATATTCCCCGCATAAGTAAACTTAACTGAAGCCGAAAATTTCGGAATGTCACCGGTGAGATTGTTGTTAGACACATCGATATGCTGCAAACTACTCAACTTAATCAAACCATCAGGGATTGAACCTGTTAAGTTATTATCATTCAGATTCAAGTTCTTCAACTTCGTGAGGTTTGCAATCGCCGGCGAAATCGTTCCGACCAAGTTTTTCTTTGCGAGATTCACAGTAACCACATTGTATTGTGAATCACAAGTAACAAAAACCCATTGACAAGCATCATTTCCAGACCAATCGTCCGAGAGAAAAACAGGGTACCCAAAACCACCAGCAATCTCAAGCAATGTAGTAACTTGAGGATCACAAGGATCACCATTACTATTACAGAAATTATTAGTACCGGTAACAGCAATGTTCTCAACTGTGTTGGGAAATTTTGGAAATGGACCCTGTAATTTGTTATTAGACAATGAAATGTTCTTCAAACTAGGGAGATTAATTAAAGATCCTGGAACTGGACCGGTCAATAAGTTTTCTCTAAGCTGAATATCAAAGATACCCACAGATTTAGACAAATCTGGGATCTGACCAGTGAACATGTTTTTATGAACCCAAACTTGAAGCAAATCTGTCATGCCAGATAAAACATCTAAAGTACCTGTGAACCCAACATTCTGATTGTTGATCCAAAGATTTTGAATCATTGAACCGGCGAGAGAAGCCGGCAATGTGCCGTTCAAGTTGTTGTAAGACAGCCTTACGCTTTGTAAACTGTTCAAAGATTGGAACACATCGGGTAAAGTGCCGTATAAGTTGGAGTTGTCGAGTTGAACTTCGACGAGACTCGTTGATTGGGATAAATCTGGGAATGTCCATGGACTCAGCTTCGTGTTTTCGCTTAAACTCAGTTTTTGAAGACTGGTTAACCCGGAGAACGCGTTGGGGGTGACCGAGGTGAACGAGTTGCCGTCGAGGTAAATGTTTTGTAAGTTGGAAAGGTTGGCAAAAGATGGGATGGACCCAGATAAGGAATTGTGTTGAAGCATTACGGTACGGAGTTCCGACAAGGTGGAGATGTCGGCGGGGAGTGAACCGGACAAGGATTTGGAAGCTAAGTTGATGTCAGTAACGCGGTTGGATTTGTCGCAATTGATGCCTGACCAGTTGCAGTAGTTGTCTGAAGAGGTGGAAGACCAGCCGCCGGGAAGTGGACTAAGGGATGAAGCTAGCTTTAGAATGACGGCACCATCCTCTGCGGCAGAGAGGACGGCGGAAAAGAGGAGGAAAGGGAGGAGGAAGTGACGGTGGTCGATGTTTTCCATTGGAAGGTACAAAGATCGAAGTGAAGAAAAAGTGTAATAATAATAGTAGTTGGGAGGGAAAGAGAAAAAATATGTATATAATTAAATGAATTTTATGACCGGAAATTATTACATTCATGAATTTCCCTTTTTTTCTTTATTATTATATTTACGTTTTACAAATATATATTAAAATATAAAAAATTATTTTTTCTCGATTTTTTATTTTATCAATTTCAAATTTTTGCTCAAAAATCGGTTCAATCCTTTTATTTTACTCGGACCGGTGAAAAATTATATTTATTATTTATGAAAAAAGAAATTTTAGTATTTTTCCATTTAAAGAAAATATCTTAGCTGTATTTTTATTTGTTTATATAAAGGAATTTACGACTTGACCAAAATTAAAAATCTCCCATTATTATGCCGTGATTTTGGGTGAATATTATTTATTTGGTAATAATATTTTAAAATGATTTATGGTATTTGAATATTTCATGAATTTTATTAATTCCATCCAATAATTGTCTGTCCCAATAATTTTATTTAAATTTTATACATATTATTTTAAAATATATAAATCTCAAAAAATTATTATTCTATTTTAAACCTATTTTGTTAAAAAATTAAAATTAAATGGGAATACCACCAAAATATACAGCTGTTGATTAGCTCATACCATAGAATGAAATCAACACTTGCCTTTTTGACGGGTAACCGCGTTTCCCTTTCAGTTTTTTTTTTTTTTTCCATATAATATTTATTTGTCATTAATCTAACTATAAACTCTTATTATGGTAAATTTCACGGATTTATTTGAATTTAGGTTCGGATATATTTCGATTAAGATAATTAAATTATTAGTATATTTATGTTTTGATCATTTAATTTTAAAAAGTTACAAAATGATCACTTGATTGTTAAGCTCTTTTTTTATATATATAAAGTCCAATTAGCGATCTCCAAGTGACAATTTAATGATTGGTACTGTGATCGATACCATCGACAAATAGAAGAACATACCTTGAATCTAAGTCAATTTAACGATCAGTATCCAAGATCTAAGAAGTTTCATAGAAAAACTAAACTATAGCAGGGAAATGGAAGAAAGTTTGGTGCAAACAGAGATAATGTAACAACAATTTTAGTAGTCCAGTGACTATTTGTAACTTTTTAAAATTAAGTGACCAAAACATAAATTTATTATTAGTTTAATGACCTTGGTATAATTCTAATTATAATAATTTAAATGTTCTCCACTTATAATTGTTTAAATAAAATATTTATATATATTGTTGTTAGATGTATTGATAGTAAAACTTTTTAAATTTTTTTATATTTATTTATTTGCATATAGAATTATAAGGTTAGAACTATGTTTCTTACATGACAAGATGAAATTAAATTTTTTATCAGATGCTACTTTGTTGTTGTTTTTTAAACAAATCACATGCTACCTTGTTGTTGCCTTTTTCCTTTAAATTTTTTTTTTATCGATTTAATCTCATCAAATTATCACTTAAATTTTAATTGATCCCTCAACTTTAAAATAATTTAATTGAGTCTCTAAATATTAATATTGTATTAATCAAATTTAGGGATAAGTGCTAATTAAATGTGATGTCCAACATATATTAAATGTAATGATCAGTATAAATACGCTATTACTTATCATATAAATAATTTAGATATCACGTGTCACAAAAAATAGTCACAACAAAATTTTAGAAAGACTGTTTTTTGGTCCAATTATGCCCTCAATCATTGTACTTTTTGCACTTTTTAAAATTTAGTCTCTCTACTTTTAATTTTAAGAATTTAGTCCCTCGTTTGATTTAAAATTTAAAGCCCAATTTACAGTGTTATTAATTTATTTCCATTAAATATTAATTTACTTACACCATACACCAAAATGAATTAAAGCATAAATTTAATACAAATTACACAAATTAGAAATTTATTTGTAACATTCCATCGAATTTTGGGTCATTTGATATCATTATGATTACAACAGCTAAGAGGAATTTGATGGTTTTAAACATGTTATTTCTTGATCTAAGAATTCGAGATATAAATGGAGATAATTATATGAAAAGATAAATTTACTTGCAGCAACCTTGAGCAACTTCATCCACAAAAGCTTTAAGGTTGATATCCAAGGAACCACCTTCCATGGCGGCCTTTCCCGCTAACCCTTTCCATTTCTCAACATTCTTCTTCCCTTGCATCCCTTTCTCCTCATCCCCCATCACCAAATCCAAGCACCTAACAATCTCATCACGTTCCACGATCCCTTCTTCATTAGCACTCACTCTCACCCCATTCCCCCACACATCTTCAATCAGCTTCGCATTAGTCCCTTGATCCGTTCATTGAGGGAAAGCCACCACCGGTACAACGCCCACCATGCTCACGAAGCAACCCAACGACGGATGAGACATTAATACTTCCACTTGCGAACACCATGGAACCACCATACCAAACTATTCCAATTCTTCCTTGCAAGTTAGTTTATCTTCTTCTTTCTCTTCGTAGCTTCCATCTTTCCGGTTCCTCACCTCCCATAGAGACGGTCGCTGGCTGGATATTAAAGCTCGAGTGATTTTCTCTACTCGTCAATGGGTTCTAATCCACCATACCGATAGTTGGAGCTCACTAGTTGGACTTAAAAAGAACTTAACAGCGTAATGACTTAAATAAAAAAATTTAAATAGTTCAACGACTTAAATGAAAGTTTGCCACACTAAACAATAATTGTTAAATTCATTAAATTCTGTTATTTTCAAAATTTGATGCAACAAACGTATCATCATATGTGTAATGGCATTTCAGTTTGCTACTTTCACATATTACTTACTAAAATTTTAGTTAATGGATTAATGACTATCATTTGTATCGAGACGAAAATTTTAGAATCCAAAAAAAATAAGGACTTAGAATGATTCAATTGGAGAATATATATTAAATCTACAATTATACACATAGTACATGACTAGTAATTAAAATTAAACAAACAAATTTAACTACTATATATTATTTGGTTCGGGACGAAAATCTCAAAAGTATAAAAGTATAGGGACTAAAATTGAACATTTTGAAAAGTGCAGGCCTAAAAGTGATCAAATCGAAGTATTGGGACTAAATCCATAGCATTCATAAAGTATAGGGACTAGTAGCCGAATTAAACCAAGAAAACCACATGCGCATAAACTTATGTGGTGGCTTATCATTCGCATGTTGCCTACAAGGCAAAACCTACTCAAGTTTCATGGTACGATAATACCTGCTCCAGCACGATGAAAGGTCCTAAAAGGGATAATAATGAATTTTGTCCTCAATATTTATATATATTATCAATTTAATCATTTTTAACTGATTATTAATCTTTGAAAAAACTTAAACCTTACACCAAAATTAATTAAAGCATACATTTAATACAAACACAAATTAAAATTTTATTTGTAACAGTGAATTGATATTGTTGCTAACTTGCTATTATAGCTGCTATTATAACAGTGAATTTATTTGAAAATGACAAATTTACTACCATCAACCTTGAGCAACATCATCTACAAAAGCTTTAAGGTTCTTGTCCATGGAGCCGCCTTCCATGGAGGCTTCCCTGGCTAACCCTTTCCATTTCTCTACATTTTTCTTCACTTCCACCCCTTTCTCATCATCCCCCATCACCAAATCCAAGCACCTAACGATCTCATCACGTTCCACGATCCCTTCTTCATTAGCACTCACTCTCACCCCATTCCCCCACACATCTTCAATCAGCTTCGCATTAGTCCCTTGATCCGTCCATTGAGGGAAAGCCACCACCGGTACACCGGCCACCATGCTCTCCAACGTGGAGTTCCACCCACAATGCGTCACGAAGCAACCCAACGACGGATGAGACAATACTTCCACTTGCGAACACCATGGAACCACCATCCCAAACTGTTCCAATTCTTCCCTGCAAGTCAGTTTATCTTCTTCTTTCTCTTCGTAGCCTCCATCTTTCCGGTTCCTCACCACCCATAAAAACGGTCGCCGGCTGGATATTAAAGCTCGAGCTATTTCCTCCACTTGTTGCTTCGTTAACACTGCAATGCTCCCGAAGGAAACGTAAACAACTGCCGATTTTGGTTTGGAATCTAACCATTGGAGGTAATCTTTTGAATCCAATTGAAAAAGATCGATTCTCAAGGAATTATCCAAGGAGTCATTTGAGTTCAAGAAAGAAGATGGGATTAAAGGTCCGATGGCGAGCATGTTGAAATTTTCAATGGCGTTTAATGCTTCGTATTCCAAAGCATCGAAGGTGTTAACAAGGATTTTAGGGTTGGATTCATTGGCGAGGACGTCCATTTGTTCATGGAACAACGACAGTGCCCAACGGTAAACGTTTGAAGCGGTGACGAACGACGGAAGGTCGCGGGTGGTGAGTAGCGGCAGACCTGGTAATTTTATTGAACGCTTGGGGTCTGTTTCATCAGCTTGAGCTTTAATGGTGGATTCGTATCCGTTGAAGTAAAAATAATAGATGTCAAAAACGGTGGCGGGTTGAATCCAAAGTAAAGCTGTCGGAATGTGATGTTTACGCGCCACCTCCGTGGCCCAATGGATGAACAGGCTGTAGACAATGCAAGTGACGGGTTTGCCTTCGTTTTCACTGCTTGTTATAAACTCGGAGATGGCTTCTTTGCCTCGTCGCCTCAATTCAGACATGTAATGGTCTATGTCATCTCCGGGTTGAAAACCGTCGTCGTAGCCATCGGAATAGGGTAAAAACGTTAGGCCTTGAGCAGTGGGGACTTTGGTCATGCGGTGGCTGGCGGAGATGCTGGTGATGAAAGTTACACGTACGCCGATACGGATAAGATGCTTGGCGAATTGTAAGGTCGGGTTTATGTGGCCTTGTGCAGGATAGGTCACTAGGATGAAATGAGGTTGTGGCATGATGGTGACGGCGGCGAGTGGGTAGTGAATTATTCTTTTTCTTTTTACGAACTTGGAGTAAATCCTGAAGGAATTTAATGGGTTTTTATAGTGACGAGAGGCATTGATAAAAGGTGACGTTTGAGCTGACGAATTTCAAAGATTCCTAAACCTTCTTGGATTTGCCTGGTGATTTTTAATGCTTAGGTTGCAGCTTGATGCATGATGCTGTCACTGTCAGTTTCATACTACACGACTCTTGGGGGTTTGAATTTAATTCACCAATTATAATTTTGGTTAAACTAAACTAGTAAGTTTATATTTGGTTAAACTACCTACCAAGTTATCCATCTATGCCTAAACTTTTTTTTTTACTCACTCAATTTTTAAAACTTTCAAAATGGTCATTCAATTAATTGGGTTCTATTTTTTTCCATTTCCCTTAAGCATTGGCAAATGCCTTATCTTTGCATACCTAGTAAGGTTAATTTTTAAAAATTATGATTAAATTAATATAATATGTAAAGTTTAAGAGAAAAATTATTATTATACTAATTTTAAACTGTTACCTCAACTTTCTGCCAAACATTAAATGGAAATGGACCAAAAAACAAATCTGATTAGTTAGGTGACTATTTTGAAAGTTTTAAAAGTTGAGTGATAAAAAATTTAAACATATTTAATAGTATTAGTGTGTTAAACAATTAAAGTATTCACTTGTCACAATTTTAAACACTTGGTAAGATTATTTTCTTGAATATTGTGTATATCATAATATAAGAAAGGATGGTACAAAATTGTTATTTTACGTCATTTCTGTTCTTTTCTAATAAGAGAATGAGAAATCAGATTTTTTCTTCTAAACAAATTTAAATTCAACTAAAAACGCTAAAAATTAAGAGGTAAAATCTGATGTCGTAAAAAAAAGACCAGGTCAACTACCTACGCGTCACCAGGGGCGAAGTTAAGATAATTTTTTAGGAGGCTGAATGAAATTTTAATTTTTTATAGTTTATATCTTTTTAATTTGTAAATGATTAAATCAAATTTTTATAATTTTAAAAGGTTAAAATATAATTTTATCCTTATTAATTTAAAATTTTAAAGCCTAAATAATAATTTTAACTTTTAGGGCCGGGCCATGCGGCCCTCGGCTTTCCCCGCGCGTGGCAGTCACCACCCATGTCACAGCCTCATAAACCCAACCTTACAATTTGCCAAGCATCTTATACTTATTGGAGTACGTGTAACTTTCATCACCTGCATCTCCGCTCGCCGCCGCATGACCAAAGTCCCCACTGCTCAAGGCCTAATGTTTTTACCCTTTCCCGATAGCTACGACGACGGTTTTCAACCCGGAGATGACATAGACCATTACCTATCTGAATTGAGGCGACGAGGCAAAGAAGCCATCTCCGAGTTTATAACAAGCAGTGAAAACGAAGGCAAACCCGTCACTTGCATTGCCTACACCCCCTTCATCCATTGGGCCACGGAGGTGGAGCGTAAACATCACATCCCGACTGCTTTACTTTGGATTCAACCCGCCATCGTTTTTGACATCTATTATTTTTACTTCAACGGATACGAATTCACCATTAAAGCTCAAGCTGATGAAACAAACCCCAAGCGTTCAATAAAATTACCGGGTCTGCCGCTACTCACCACCCGCGACCTTTCGTCGTTCGTCACCGCTTCAAACGTTTACCGTTGGGCACTGTCGTTGTTCCATGAACAAATGGACGTCCCGTCCTCGCCGATGAATCCAACCCTAAAATCCTTGTTAACACCTTCGATGCTTTGGAACACGAAGCATTAAACGCCATTGAAAATTTCAACATTCTCGCCATCGGACCTTTAATCCCATCTTCTTTCTTGAACTCAAATGACTCCAATGGTTAGACTCCAAACCAAAATCGGCAGTCGTTTACGTTTCCTTCGGGAGCATTGCAGTGTTAACGAAGCAACAAGTGGAGGAAATAGCTCGAGCTTTAATATCCAGCGGGCGACCGTTTTTATGGGTGGTGAGGAACCGGAAAGATAGAGGCTACGAAGAGAAAGAAGAAGATAACCTGACTTGCAGGGAAGAATTGGAACAGTTTGGGATGGTGGTTCCATGGTGTTCGCAAGTGGAACTGTATTGTCTCATCCGTCGTTGGGTTGCTTCGTGACGCATTGTGGGTGGAACTCGACATTAGAGAGCTTGGTTGCCGGTGTACTGGTGGTGGCTTTTCCTCAGTGGACGGATCAAGGGACTAATGCGAAGCTGATTGAAGATGTGTGGGGAACTGGGGTGAGAGTGACCGCTAATGAAGAAGGGATTGTTGAACGTGATGAGATCGTTAGGTGCATGGACTTGGTGGGGATGATGAGAAAGGGGTGGAAGTGAAGAAACATGTAGAGAAATGCGCAGGGTTAGCCAGGGAAGCCGCCACGGAAGGTGGGTCCATAGTACATATGTTAGATAGGACTATAGTACTTACACTGTCGCTTTCATTTTCTTTAAAAAACCACATCCACTTATAAATCCATTTTTCTATACCATTGCTGTTGTTATCATTTCAAACTTTCGGATCCAATGGGCGTTGAGATTAGCTCAAATAAGATTAAAGTAATAGTAAAGATGTGTAACTATGGACGGTAAAACTCGAATAACTTTATGAATTTCGAATTGATTCACTCCAAATAGAGAGGAGTTTCTTTGAAAAGTGGATGTAGTGAAAAGTGAGGTGGATTTTTTTTTTTTTTGATAACGAGTATGAAGCAATTATGGTAATTGCTTACCTTATCCCACTCCACCAGATTAAATTATCATTTTATCCTTGTATATATAACTATTGAAAAGGTGAAAAAATGTAATAATTTATTATAGAAAATTTCATATAATTTATGTTTAAATATTTTTGTGAAGAATTATGGTTAATTATTTACATAACTTTAAAATTATTATTAAACTATTCGAAGATTTTTATTTACATCACTTACAGGCTCGGCCATGGGGGTAGTTTGGGAGTATGCCTGCCCAAGGCCGAAAGGGTCTCAATTTTTTTTTTCAATTTTTAACCTGGAAAAAAATCTTCAATCTTTTAAATCTTCCAATTTATTGCATCCAGAAAAAAAGGGCCACAATTTTTTTTGTTATATTGTATTACATGTTATAATTTTTTAAAAGGGGCCCCAATTTATTGTTTCACCTAGGGCCCCAAAAATGTCAAGAATGGGCCTGATCATTTGGTTGTTAATTTTATTTTTTTGAAAAGTCTAGGTAGTGAGCTGTAAGTAACAATTTGAGAATCAATATTGTAATCGATACCCATACACAAGTAGAACATACTTTAAATCTAAGGCAATTTAACAGTCAGTATTCGATATAGAAGAAGAAAGCTATTTAAATTTTTGTCCACAAACTAGTGACATTCGAAATTGTTTCATGGAAAAAGTTGAACTATAAAAGGAGAATGAGAGTTTTTGATGTAAACAGAGAAGGTCAAAATGATTTTATAACACTTCAACAATCACTCACAACGTCTTCGAGTGAAACAAAATGAAGTAAATTGAACCCACCAATAATAGTGATAAACATGGCCTTTGAAAATGTGGAGAGAAATTATATGTATTTTTGTGGTGTATAGCTATTAGGCAATTCACTAGTCAACGACCCCTAAATTCGCCCAAAATATCTATTTTTAAACTCTTTAAATTCCATCTCATTTTCATCCTTAAGCATCAATAAAAATATATCTTTACTTATTTCTTAACCTTCTTAGAAAAAAAAAAAAAAGCCAAGGTTTTTTTGGTTGTGTTCTCATGGGATTTGGTGCTCTCAATTCAATTCGTAGTAGGACAAGAGGAGAAGGCTTTTGATGAGGCAGAATCTCCTGGAAGCCAACAAGGTACTTTTGAGTTCAGGGATGGTAGTTTCTCTAAAATCGAAAGCAGAAGCTCCAACTAGATTTTTTGGCGGGTCAAAGAGGACAATGGCATAGTGATGCTCAAAAAGCAACATGAGACCCAGATTTTAAAGAGGAAGATGCTAGCACAGAAAATGAGAAGAATTAGTCAGGGGATGATGCAGCAAATTACCATAATCGCAATGAGCAACCAAGGGCGAAGCCAGGACAATTTTTTAGGGGGGCCTGATGAAATTTTAATTTTTTATAGTTTATATCTTTCTAATTTGTAAAGGATTAAATCGAATTTTTATAATTTTGGAAGGGGGGTTAAAGTGCAATTTTACCTTTACTTAATTTAAATTTTTTAAAAAATTTTAAGGGCCTAATTTGAAATTTTACCTTTTAGGGGGCTAGGGCCCATGCCAGCCCCCCCCTTAGATTCGCCACTATAAGCAACCT
The DNA here is from genome assembly GCA_025506655.1 of Gossypium rotundifolium. NCBI lineage: Eukaryota > Viridiplantae > Streptophyta > Magnoliopsida > Malvales > Malvaceae > Gossypium > Gossypium rotundifolium. The sequence goes on from CP106724.1 coordinate 202,753,829, forward strand.
TAGGCAATGTAATTGAATAAAGAGAAAGGATTGAATGAAACAGTGACTCCACGTCATCTGTATCCCTTTCTAATAGATTCATGCCACATCAGCATTTTTATCCTGAATTTCAGCATTTTATTTTGAATTTCAAGATTTTAATTTGGATTTGATTTTTTTCAAGATAAAAATGTTGAAATTTAGGATAAAAATGTTAATGTGGCATAAATCTATTGGAAAGGGACACAGATGACGTGACGTCACTGTTTCATTCAATCCTTTCCCTTTTGTGGTTTTTAAGGAAACTAGCAACCCCGGCAATCGGGTCATTTGAGAGTACAATCGTCTAGGATTAGAAGGGGCTTAAAAAATATATTTTTCAATTTTTAATGTAAGAAAAAATATTCGAATCACTACACCAAAATAGACTTTTAATGGCGTTTTTAGTGGCGTTTTAAAGAAAAACGCCGCAAATATTACACACTAGCAGCGCTTGAAGGAAAACGCAAAAAAAATGAGCATTAGCGCGTTTATTTTCAAACGCCGCTAAAGGATAAATAGCGTTTTTCCTCAAACGCCGCTAAAAGTTCGAGAATTAAGCGCTGAGAAAACGCCGCTAAAGATAGATATTAGCGCGCTTTTAAGAAAACGCCGCTAAAGGTTCGAGCATTAGCGCGCTTTTAAAAATGCCGCTAAAGGTTCGACCATTAGCGCGCTTTTAAAACGCCGCTAAAGGTTCGAGATTAGCGCGCTTTTCAAAAACGCCGCTAAAGGTTCGACCATTAGCGGCGCCGTAAAACGCCGCTAAAGGTTCGAGCATTAGCGCGCTTTCGTAAAACGCCGCTAGTTGTTCGAGCATTAGCGGTGCTTTTAAAAACGCCGCTAAAGGTTCGAGCATTAGCGCTTTTAAAAACGCCGCTAAAGTTCGAGCATTAGCGACTTTTGAAAAACGCCGCTAAAAGTTTTTCATATTTTTTCATATTCTTGCTTTGAATTATATTTTATTTTGATAAATTCACTTATAAGTAATGAGAAAGTTTCATTTAGTTACTTAATTATGAAAAGTTACAAATTGCTAACTAAACAATTTAAAATTTTTCATTTAAGTTACAAATTAAGCTATTGAAATTGATTTAGTGTTTAATGTTTAGTATGTTAATTTTATGGTTTAGGGTTTGTTATTTTGGTGTATGGGTTTAGTGTTTTAAAATTTGTTGTTTGGGTTTATTGTTTAGGATTTAGGGTTTATGGTTTTAGGGTTAGGGGTTTGGGGGAAATGGTTAATGTGTTAGGTTTCTAAGTTTAGGGTTTATGGTTTAAGTTTAGGATTTTAAGGTTTAGGGTTTAGGGTGTTAGCTATATGACCCAAAATAATGTGTTAACATCATTTTTTATTTATATATTGCATACATAAAAATTTATATTTATTCAATATAAAAATATATTGATGTATTTATATTTTAAAATAATGTGTATGATTAAATCAAAATTAAAGTTTCAACTATACATTTAAACTACAATTAGAATTTCACATCTAGAATTACACATTAAACCAAAATTCATATATAATTACGAGATGTATCTATATTAAAATTTAGGTGTATACATATAATTAAATGTCATTTATATAAAATGTAAACAACTAATGTTGATGTAAAAAGAAAGAAAAACAAATTTCTAAAAGAATTGATATTGGTAATTAAGTTTTAAATTTTAATAATAATAAATTAAAAAATTAAAACTTAAAATTTAATATTTAATATTTTAGTTAAAAATTCAATACTCAAAATATAATAAAATAAAAATTCAAAAAAATGATAATCTTAGCACAAAAATTTTGAAAGAAAAACATAAAAAATATAGGTTAAAATCAAAATTCAAATTTAAATTCAAATAAAAACAAAATTAAAATTAAAAATAAAAAAATTAAAATTAAAAGTTCAATACTCAAAAATAAAAAAATTAAAATTTATACTAGTGGCTTTTTTTAAAAACGCCATAAAAAAGAACTATAGTGGCGTTTTTAGTAAAAACGCCACAAAAAAATAACCTATAACGATGTTGTTTTTTCTCTGCTAAAAAACTATCCTTATAACCCAGATTTTTGTTCCAAACCCTAAATTTTAAGTCCCCTAACCGTGGAGGATGCTTTTTTTTTTTTTTTCTGAGAAAGGGAAGGTAATGAGCAATATCCCGTCAATCTCAATTTGTATATCTCACATTTTCTTGAAACCCTAAGGAAAAAAGAGAAAAAAGAGAAGAAAATGACCCAAATTGAAACCCTAGCTATTCTTGAAGAGATCCAAGCTCTCGTCTCCGATAAACTTCAAGTCGTAAGTTCTGTTTGCTTAGATTTTATTTTTACTTTACTTTCGTATTGGCTTAATTCGTTGGTTTGTTTCTGGGATTTTGGTAATAGTAATATTCTCTTTTGCAAATTTTGATTTCTTTTCTTTTCCTCTTGTGGTAATAAATTCATGGGTTTTATCTATTTTATTGCTTTTTTTTTACTGATTTTTTTAGTGCATCAATTGGTTTCGGCTCTGGTGAAAGCACAAAGATTACTGTGGTCTTTGAGGCGAAGACCTTGGATTAACTGTGGCGAATCGATATAATACGGAAGACGAGCTTGATTGTGAAAAGCTTGATCAAGTTAGTTTCTTCTTCTAACTTATTTGTTGAACCTTCATTTTCTTTATACAAACATTTGATATTCAACACTAATTTTGGTTGCGTGGTCCTTATACCAAGAATAAATTTGCATATAAATGGTATAATGCGAAAAGGAGATTCTTGGGAAGAAAATGAAGGTCGGTTTCTATTTCTATGAGATTTTTCGGGACACTAATGGTCACGACAAGGGATTGGTATCGTTTAGGACTGGTTGAGATTCATGTGGCATTTTGGCATACATTCCGTGGAACCGGTGTTGATCCTTTCGGTGCACCTCTGAAATTTTAGCCATGGGAAGATGGTACCAATTCCATTGCTATGGCAAAAAGAAGAAGTAAGACTTGAATGTTAATTACCAACCTACCTTTGATCATCGATTGATACTAATATGCAACATGTAACTCTTTTGATCCTTCTCCAAACAAATTACAAGTGAGAGCCAACTTTGAATTCATAAACAAGCTTGGTGTTGATGTGGTGTTTCCATGACCGGACATTGTTCTAGGGCAAAACACTTCAAAGTTGGGTTATTTTATATATTCAAATGCTTGGATATAAGCTGGTTTTAGAAAGCTTTTGATTAATGTCTATCAATCAATTTTATTTTTATCATGTTTGGTTGTAGGAAACTAATTCAAACTTGGATGAAGTAGTGAAACTTGCTAAAACACTTCGTATCTGGTGAATAAGTACCTAATATTGGATTGGATCTCTTTACGCTTATTTAGTTATGTTTAAATGAAATTCTTTCAAGAAGGGAACTCGTTACGCTATCATGTTGATAGCCTCTAATGGTGTCCTAGCCCATCTAAGAGCTTGCTGTTTTCTTGTGGATCAATGTCACTACCCTTCTCTCGCATCGCTTACTAAGTGTCAATTTCATTGTTTCTAGCAAAGAACCACCCATTAAAGCTATTGTAATAGGTTAACGAGCCGATTCAACAGCACAAGTCAACTAAGGTATTCCTATAGCAATAGAGGGTTATAGATTTTCGGTTTACGAGGTAGTATGGGATTTGTAGTAGGTGAGAAACTCACACATTTAATAGCACAGAGATAGGTTTTGTGCATGTTGTTATAGAAGCCAAACTATGTGGGCTTGTTTTATGTCCAAATATGTCAAACTTTGGTATTAGACATGAATGCTTTAAGAAAATGAAGAGTCAGAGCAACCATATAGTGGGGGGTCTATGATATTCATTTTATTTATCCGTGTTTTGTAACAACATACATATATATATATATATATATATGATTATTGCATGAAAAATTCCGTGCTACAAATTTCACATTGCTCAAAACAATTTAGCATTTCAGATTATCTTTCCGGTATGAACAATTATTCTTGCATGTTGAGCCTCAAGATTTATCTGCTTAAGTTTTTCTTGTATGAAAACGCCAAGGTATTTGTTTCCTAAGCATCTCCTTTATGCTATGCAGGAAACAAGATCCGCCCAACGTGGGTACTGCTCAACTATTTATGCATCCTCGTTACATGCATGGTGTCGCTACAAGGTAATCATCTACATTGTTCGCCCGTAATCGATGTTTTGCATATATCTATTGTATATCACGTATGTATGTATGCATGCATACATATAGAAGAAGGTGATTAGTTTGTCCATCGATGAACTTAATACCGCCTGCTTTGTTTTGCACTCAATTGGGTGTATATGTATATGCTGCAGCTTCAAGTCAAGAAAGCCATGGAGGTAGGTGTTTAATCATTTATAACAACAAAAGGAACTGTGTATTTTGTCCTTCATTCTTTTATGATTTTTTCCTTTAAATTTTTAAATTGCTTTTAAAAGAAAATCTCTCCATGGTTGAACTAACTGCTTGAACCAAGAAATGACGCTCCACCTCCGATCCAGCTTTTTAATTCCTTGATTCGAGATTATATTGGTGTCCTATTTCATTAATCTTTTTTTCTATAGGTGACACACTATCTAGGGGAGAAAACTATGTGTTTTGGGGTGGTCGTGAAGGTTATCAAACACTATTGAACATGTACATGGAATTTGAACTTGATCATATGGTATCTATGTTTCTTCTACATTTCTTACTATGTTTTTCAATTATGTTATTCATATTTTCATTTTTCTAATTCATATTCAACATGTTTCGGACATGGGTATAGGGATATGTCCCCTCGAAAACCCTTCGGATACAATAAAAAAATTGAGAAAAAAGTTGAAAATTACCCATATCCAACACCGACACTCGAGTTTTGTGTCCAACACGGTATATTCTTTTTACTAAAATTTTAGTGTATTTGAAAAACAATATCTTAATACTCATGTTCAAATATGTGTCGATTCGGATATCGAATAAAAATGCTTTAGAAATAAAAGCTCTGAGCAACATAATCCACTGCAGTTCTTTAGTTGTTATCAAATTAAACTATTTGATATTTTGATAGGCAAAATTTCTTGAAGTCGCAATGCCACAAGAGGAAGATTGGGTTCACCGTAATTATCCATTATAATAATCTTAAACATTGCATGGAAACTTCCTCCTTCCGAAAATAGGTGGGATTAGCTATGTTGTTCTGATTTACGTATGAGTGTTGGTATATTGGTATGTATTTGATACGATATTTTATATTTATGTTTGAATATGTGTTGGACAAGGATATCAAATACGGATATTTCAAGAAAAACGAGGAATCGAGCAATATAAAATAAGAGATTCTTTTTATTTTTTACTGTTTTGTTGAAAGTCCGTTGAACATAATTTGATCCAGAACTCTATTGATTGAACCTAAGCCTCAAGAACCTACAAAACATCAAGATGTTTCAACAATCCCAAATGTTTTATGTCATTTATACTAATCAAATCCTTTTTATTGTTTTATGAACTATGCTTAATTTTTTCCTGTGTATGATTGGGATGTTGCTACAACAACTAATTTCTTGCTAAAATATGGGTTGATTGGTAAGCTCTAATGAGTTCTTGCCTCATCTCTCATAACTATCGATAGGTGTTCACGGATTGAGTTTGATTTATGAATGGTATCAACATTTTCTTATTTGTCAAAATTAGACTTAGTCCAAATATAAGTTTAAAATTTTCAATACTCTCATCCATATTTAAAGATGGATAATTTAACATATTTTTAATGTTTATGTAATATTTAATTTTGATGTGAAAAACAGGTTCAAGACTTAAATGTTGGAGCTAGTTCAACATGGACCTAATTTTTTACCCAATTTTGTTTTCCAAACTTAATGTTTTTATTACGATATCATAATTACTGATATCAAAACAAGAATTTATTAATAAAAAATTTCTGGATTTAAATATCCTTGCATATTTCTTGATTTTCAGTTCATGAATTTGTTACTAAGTTGATGGATTTATGTCCTACATTTTCTAACATTGTGTTGTTGATGGATTTGGTGTCTTCTGTCATGCTATCATTGGATTATTTTCTGAATTCCATTTTCTTTTTGGCATTTATTTTTTAGGAGGAATGAGCTTGTACGCAAAGTTGCGAAGGACTTTTTCCTTGATCTGCAGAGTGGAACACTTGGACTTGTAAGATCGACTTTGCCCACTTATTTTATGTGTATATTCAACTTGGCTCTGTGCAAATTTTTATCCAAATTGCTCCCAATAATTTATGTTTGTGGTGCGAACACACGTGTCAATGCTTTGTCATCAAATAAATCTGGACAAACCAAAGAACCTAATTCAAGATGAAACAGACATTGGTGGGAAAAGAAGGCGTCATGGTAGGGACCTACTAAAGAAACTGATAGTCTTTCTCGGCTCCAAATGCATATTTTTGTACTTTCTTTGAAATGCAGCTTGTCACTTGTGTCTTTGTTGAAGTAGATCCATGTGTTTCTCTCTAGTGCTTGGTGAACATTTGATTATTACCCCTTCCGTAATGCTATCATATAAGAGTTCAAACCCGAATATTCTTGTTTTCTACTTCCAATTTTCTTGCATTGTTTGCTAAAGCCTACCGATATGGATAATTCTCTATTCTTTGAATTTTTAATTTTTACTACACTATATCAATGGGGTTGTCCACGATTTGGATTGGCAACCAATCCCTTCTGCTACTGAGAGAGCAATTCCTCACATAAAGACCAAGTGGTTGGTTTGGTGAAGGAGTGTGAAGCTCCTAGGGAAAATGGAGAGCGAAAGAGCAATGGCATTGAAGAAGATGCTAAATCGATGATGCAGAGACAACCCGATGTGGTAGATGATCGCCTGAGCAAATCTAGGTTTCCTTTTGTATTTTTTTCCTTTTTGGTCATTTATTGAAGGAAAATATGTAGATTGATGTGACATAAAATGTGGTATTTCGCATCCAAACAAATCGAGATCCAATAGTAATGCAAAATTTTATTTTTTAATTTTTTGATATGAAGAAAAATATTTTATTTTTTTATTTTCATGACCAAATTAGCGCGTTTGTAAAAAAGCTACGTTAAATGCAAAATTTTATTTTTAAATTTTTGATATGAAGAAAAATATTTTAATTTTTTATTTTCATGACCAAATTAGCGGCGTTTGTAAAAAGCACCGCTAAAAGTTATGACCTTTAGCGGCGTTTTTGGGAAAGCCGCTAAAGGTAATGACCTTTAGCGGCGTTTACGGGAAAAGCGCTAAAGGTCATGACCTTTAGCGGCGCTAGGAAAAGCGCCGCTAAAAGTCATGGTTTTAGCGGCGTTTGTGTTGAGAGCGCGCTAAAGTCATGGTTTTAGCGGCGTTTTCACAAAACGCCGCTAAATTTTATGGCGCCACTTTTAGCGGCGTTTTTGTATGCTTTTCAAAGCGCGCAAGCTCTATTAGTGGCGCTTAAAAACACCGCTAAAAGCCTAAAAAACGCCGCTAAAAGTCTATTTTGTTGTAGTGAATGAAATAAATTAATTAAATGTCTAAAGTTTTTAATTTTTTATCATAAATGTTTTATCTCTTAAGCCGCAAAATATGTTCAGCTTTTATTGCATTACATTTTATATAATTTAAAAAAAATGTAATTTATTAATAACGGGCCTGGAAATTAGTAGAACATAATTGAGTAATGACCGGACAATAGGAGTCATTTGCAAAACTAAGTCAAAGACTCCATTTGATAAAATAAAAACCCTTGCAGACAATCATTTCTTTGTTAGTCCTACACTAAAAACATATAATTTCCTAATTAGAAAATAAATCCATGAGCTTTGTCTCTAAATACATTGTGTTGTTCTACACTCAATGTTGAGCTTTGGAGGGATTTCAAATTACTTAGAGATTAGGTTTTCAATGGATTGTGCTTGAGATGGATAATATGACTACAATCTAATTGATTCAAGATGATCAATTGAGTTCCACCATTCAATTGCGTTACGAACTAATAAAAAAATTATTCAATGTCCTTTAATGATTAGGGTGACACATGTATTTAACTAGGATAACTGAGTAGTCGATGGACCAGAAGCAATGATATTTTCAAGGCGTCTAGGCATGTATAGCTATATGCAACGCTTAGATAAAATTTTTCAAAAATTACATGATTATTGCTCTGAAATGACCTGACCCGACTGGATCCAATTATAATTTTATCTTCCATTCATGTAAAAAAAAAAAAGAAAGATAATAAATTCATAAACACTATTTAAATAATTGAAGAGAAAATAAAAATTAATTATGTAAATCACCGATAAAAAGAATCTAATTTTCGACTTAAAAAACTATATGCTCGTTGCATTTCAATTGGTTGAACAAACTTTGAAAGTGTAAAGGATTGAAAAGTTGCTAATATTATAAGACATTTCAACTAATCTGTGATCATCATTTTCAATCAACCCAAAGTCAATTTCAGAAGAACCCCACACTTTTTATCATCAAAATTTCCACCCATAAGTCATAAGTGGTGCCCATCAATCCATCTCATGCAGTCTTGATCGGGCAAACAGACTTAACTATTTTCTTAAACCGTTAAAATTAGTATTGCTGAATTTCTTTTTCCAAGGTGCCTACAGCCTACGTTGTTAAATTTCTTTAACAATACCAACGCCATGGATTCCAAGGTGCCTACTGCCTACATTGTTTTCTCCTTCACATTTCTATATCATTTCGTTGATACTGGCTTTTTTTGCTCATTCTCACATGCTTAAGATATATTCGGTCCATTTATTGTTGTCAAAAGGGAGGAAAAGAAGAGTTGGGGGTGTTCTAGTTGGGGTTTGAAAATTACATCTACCCAATGCTTTGATTCTAAGGGAACGGCTGCTGTTCATTATGTCTTTTCTGCTCTTCATTCCTCTCTATGTGTCCAGTGGGAAGCAAAGTTGGACTAATTCTATATCCATCTTTTTTTCAACTTTTTTATTTCTTTATACAATACTTGACATTGATGTAGGTTGGAAAATTGTTTTAGTTTTCATTCGTCTCCTTATAGGCTTTTATACAAATTAATTATATGAATTGTTAAAATGATTTGTGAGTTTGATATATAATATTATTTGAAGTGTTAAATATGTTATTGTTGTTATTCTTGATGGTACTGAAAGTTTAAAATTTTGTAGGGTTTAGATATTGTTAGAGTTGTGATCTAAATTCTTATTAGAATAAAATACAAGTGGCAAGATAGGAAATCCATGATAGCGAAGGTCAAGGTACGGTACAGACTGCACAAGAAGAATCTGTATAAAAGTTTACTTTCTCTATTTGATATTGAACTGCATTACTTCTATTTGAGTTGATTAGAATAAGGTTTTGTAAATTTATAAATAGACGAAGTTTATACTCCTTGTGTTCTAAACCTATAAATAGACAAGGTGATTCACCGTGCGTGTGGATTTTTTTCCCAAAAGGGTTCCATCTATGGATTCTATTTTTCTCTCTTTTCTTGCCATAATCGTCATTCTTTTTTTTTTTTTTCCAAAAGAGTTCCATCTATGGATTCCATCATGTTCACAACATTCACCATTATTGCCGACATTATCGTGTAGAGGTGTACATGGGCCGAGCGGCCCGGTCGAAATGTGGGAGGATTTGGACAAAAATATAGGCCCAAAAAATGGGCTTGGACAAAAAAAATAAGGCCCGTTTAAAAAATGAGCTGGGCTCGAGTAAGGCATTTTTTGCCTGGGCCCGGCCCGAGTTCATTAAAGGAAAAAAAAACTATTTTTTTAATATTATTTTCTTATTATTTTTCTCCTTATTTTGCTACCATTTTACTATTATGTTTCTATTATTTTATTGTTATTGTTTAGATATTATGTAAAACTTATTTTATTGTTAATTTTGTTATTATTTTAAAGATATTTGTTAATTTTTATTATTTTAGAGGCATTTGCTTGTTAAGTTACATCTATTTTAGTGTTATTTAAGTTTACATATTTTTAAAATTTATTTTAATTTGTTAAAAATATTTATTTTAATTTTTAGTATTTTTATGTATTATATATATTTAAAAATTATATAAAATAATATCAAAAATTAATACTGAAGCCCATTTTTGGCCTGCCCTGCCTGATCCCAATGAACGGGCCTAAAATTTTAGTTGAGCTCGACCCGCCCATGTATACCTCTATTATCGTGTTTAAGGTAAAATTTATAGTATGAATTTTAAAGTTATTTTATTATTACATGATTATCAAGTGATTTTTTTAAAAATTTTAAAATGTCACACCAGATAATAATTTAATAGTAAAATTTTAATAATAATAATAATTGAATCTATATTTTTAAATTTAAAAAATAAAAATCATATTTTAAAAATAAAATAGAAAATTAAATTTAAACGTGGAAAAAATTAAAACAGATTTTAACTTCCACTTTATCTTTGTTAATTTCCTAATTATTTACACAATTTTTGCTTTTGATTTTGAATCGAAACAGAGAAAAACAAAGGACAAAGAAAGAAAGGAAAGGAATGAATTGAATGAATTAAAATATTTGCTAAATGGTGTGAAACCGCATCTCTTGTACTTTCCAACCTGCGTGCGTTGAGTCTGTCGTACTGTGGTTTGAAAGGTCCATTATGTTCTTCACTCTCAATACTCTCTTTTCTTTCCAAACTTATCCCTGATAGTAACCCAATCTCTTATTTACCTCCCAATTTCTTGGAAATTTCCTCTCGTTTGGTTTCTCTCAGTTTGAGGAACTGCAATTTGAGTGGCCATTTTCCAACTGAAATTTTCTTATCTCCAAAAATTCAAAGCATTGACATTTCAGGCAATTACCAACTAATGGGCCAGTTGCCAGAATTTTCACCAAACAATGCTTTACAGAAGATGTAGGTGACTCCAGCAGAAATCATTTTTTTCAAAATCAGCAGGTATGCACCACCTTATTTCTTTTTTATCTGTGGACAATTTAACTATCATATGGTATTTGTACTTGTAGCTTGTAACATTGACATTCATTTCTCAGTCCCTTCTAATTTTATGTTACCATTTCGCAATGCAGAAGGTACTTAAAACAGACAGGCTCAAGCAAAAATCTTTGATGAAAATGGTAATTAAAAGTGTCCAACAAATATGAGCATATTTTTCCTTAATATTGTCTTTTCCTTGGTGTCGAAACCATTTTTAAATTTTGAAAAAACGGGGATCGACTTTAAAAAACGAAAATGGAGTCGCCACCGACCTTTTTATTTAAGGTGTGATCGAATCACCTAATTGGAATTGATCATTTTAATAAAACTTTGATTTATTAAAACATATTTTGGTCTACAAAAACTCGAGAAAACGGGTTCGGGAGTCAGTTACGTACGAAGAAGGGTTAGCACCCTCGTAGCGCCCAAAAATTGGTACCTGATTGATTACTTAATATCTTAATGTCGAAAATTTGAAAAGATTCTAGATTACGATCCGTTTGCTTAAGATACATTTGGACAAAATCAAATTGGATGCCAAAACGTCTTATTTCGAAGAAATAAAATGTCGTACTCAATAAGTTAGGCAAAACATCTTATATTCTCAAATTTAAATTTATCTTTTGATTTTTAAAAACCCAATAATAGGTTTGAGAAGGGTATTCGATTATTTGGGCCTTACGAAAAATTGGAACTCAGTAACTTAGGGCACAATTTCTCAAAATTCCCGAATACGGAATATTGCCTTTATTTTTTTGAAATTCTTATATCGAGATGATAAAACATCACACCTAGTGAGTTAGGGCGCAATGTTTCCAATTCCTGAGAATAAGTTTTTTATTTAAAATATTATGCATTTTGATTTAAAAGAGAAAAGGGTACTCGGTTGCTAGGTTTTAATGAGAAGAATCGAAACCCAGTAAGTTAGGGCACGATTTTCTTGTAACCTCCAAACACGAGCATTACCTTATTTTTAAAAAAACTTTGACTAAAAATGATTTTAAAACTTGAACGACATTAAACATGACTTTTTAAACGAATAAATCGCAATGGAATAATAATATTCAAAGCAAAGTAACAATGCATACACAAAATATTACAATGATGAATCACAAATAATTAATGGTTACAAATTAAGAAATATAATCCATACAATAACAAACAGATAAACACCTAATACATAAGAAATAGTATGCGATCCAAATAAACATGTGATAAAACTCGATATAAAATAAAAATAATGATGACATATGAAAGCGTCTTAAATAAATAAATATATATAATTTAAAATAGGGTCCTTTAAAAGAATAATTATATATTTATATATAGATTTAAAATAAAATAAAATATATATACATAGAGAGATTTAAAAGAAAACATATACATAAAATAATATGAAATTAGTAATATATATGCATAAAATATAATAATTTTAATACAAATTATTTGTATGTATGTATAAATTAATAATATATAAGAGTATTTAAATTAAATATTATACAAATCATCAAAGAAATACATAATGTATGATTTTGAAATTAGATATTTAGACAATAAATATAACCAAGATACATATAAATGGAAAATAAAATCAAACACAAGACAATTTTATTAAAATAGCTTGAATAATAAATGAATTTAGTTCAAAAAAAAAGTTACCAGAATTTAAACAAAGACTAAAAGATAAAAAAAATTATTTAACAAAATCTAGGACTGAATTTAAAAAATGCTCAAATAATCGGGGACTAAACTGGTAAATATTCACAGTCTCGAAAACGCTGCGTTTAAGCGGGGACCAAAACGAAAACGGAATACATGTTAAGGGCGAAATTAAAAATAAAACAAAACTTAATTAAAAGGAAATAAAATGCGGAAGGACTAAAAGAATAAATATCCCAATTTCATAAAACGAGCGGATCCTTCCTCGGGTCGGGTCACTCGAGCAGGCACGGCCTTAAACAACGCTGTTTTGGTCATTAACAGACCGTACCAAAACGACGTCGTATCAAGGGCTTATAAATACTAAAAAAAATCAGTTTAAAAATCATTTTTAACACCCTCCCCAAAAAAAAAACACAGAAAAGCTCTCTGAAAACAAGCCTTAGCCCTCCGAGCTCCGGCCATAATGGGGCCAAGTTCCGGTCATTGGGCTGCCGTGCTCCGCCACTGTCCGTCGTCGTGCGCGGTGGCCGGAGGTTCAAAAAATGGTCATTTCGGCTCCTTTAAACACCCTAAACCCAAATCTACACTTCAAACGCCCAAAACCTCTCAAAGAAAATCGAAAGAAGCAAAAACGCTCCGGTTCCAGCCCAAAAACGCTTCGATTTTTGACTTTGATAGTCACGAAAAGGTAAAAACTTTAACAGTTATTCCGTTTCAATGTATATGCGTGACATGTGAAATAACAGGAGACCAAAAGACTAACAAATACCTTTGCTTTGGTATGCTTTTTCTTTTGTATTTTCTGTATATAAAAAAAATCGTGAAGAAGGATTACAAATTTTTGCTTCGGGTTTTTTTATAACCGAAAAGAAAAATAAAAGGTAAAATAAAAATACAATATTTTTGTTCTTTGCTTCGCTGTTGTTTTGTTCTCTTGTGCAGGTACGAGACAACGTGGAGGCACAAAGGTGGTGTACGGAGGCCGTACGGTGGCGACATGGCATGGGTGGCTTGCGGCACTGCTTGGCTAGCTGTTGAGGCATGCGGAGCTGGAAAATTCTAGAAACCCTAAGGTTTCTGGAAACATTAAGATGTTGGGCCATTTGGGCCTCAGAATTTTGGGTCTTTAGTTTGGGCTGTGGGCAAATTTGGGTAGTGGTTTAGTTTAGTTTATTTGGGTCCTAATCTGAGCCATTTGTAAATAAACTATGGACTGTTTTTTGTTATATTGGGTTTTTGTATTTTTTGTATTTTTTGTTTTTGGTATGGACCGGGGCAAATTTGGGCTCCTACACTTGGCATTGACTTTATATTTTATCAAACACATGTTGGGTTTTAGGTCCGGAAGTAAAGGGTGAACCTATTAGTTCGGATTTAGTGCAATTCGACACTTGTTTTCATACTAATCAATTTGTCCTTTCAATGATAGTTTTATTTCTTTAAAAAAATACCATTCAATTAGACCTTGTATGTAATAATATGATAAAATAATAATTAAAACATAATGAAAGAAATAAGTCTTAGAATCAGGTATGCTTTCCAATGTTAGCCAAAGGCCAACAATATCTCATACGATTATTTTCTTTGTTAGTCCAAATTAAAAATATTTAAAATTTTTTACAGTTCAAGGATTTAATTAATTTTTTTAAAGTTTAAAATTAATTTAAAATATGACCCATAATTTAGGGACATCAAATGAATTAACCCTTTCCTAACATATTTATAAGTTCGAGCAACCGAACCACGGTTGGTCAAAGTTAGTGAGAAATACTAACTTACCAAGATCATGGGTGAAATGCATCCATCTTAGAACTTATACGTGTTGGTTCTTAAACCTCAACAATCCAGCAAATACCATAATTTTTGTTCTTATCGTCCATTGCAGCACCTATGGGTTTCTTCATCTTCAATTCTGCTAAAGAAGACGAGATTTAATAGTGTCGTAACCATTTTTTTTGGGGAAACAGTAAACGACGCGGTCGACTCGATTTTTTAAAAAAAAAGAAGAAGGGGAGTCGCCACCGATCTTTATTTGGTGTGATCGGATCACCTTTGTTTTAATAAATCGTTTAATTTACTAAAACAGTGCTTTTTTTGGTCTACGAACTTTGAGAAAACGGGTTCGGAAGTCGATTACGTGCGAGGAAGGATTTGCACCCTCGACACGCCCAAAATTGGTACCAAACTGATTGATTGATGTCCTTTTTGTTGAAAACTTTGAAAGGGTTCGAAAACACAATGTTTTTTTATTTTCAAAATTTGATGGGGTTGAAAGGGATGTTAAGACTCTCTTATTATCGAAGAGATAAAGCATCATGTCCAGTAAGTTAGGGCGCAATACTTTAGACTCCCGAAACTAAGCTCGTCTTTTAAAACTTGATTTTCGTTTTAGAAGAGGATCTTCCGTTATTCGCCAAATGAGAAACCGAACCCTAAGTTAGGGCTCGATTTCGAGATTACAAATACAAAAGATCGCCTCTATTTTTAAGAAAAAGAAGCTTATCTCGAAGTATCTAGATGTCGAGTCCAGTAAGTTAGGGCGCGACATTTTGAATATCCGAGATTAAGCGTTTGGTTTAATATTTAAATTGCGATTTCCAAAGGGATATCCCGTTTTTTTAACTTTAACGAGAGGAAACCGGAACCCAGTAAGTTAGGGCTCGATTCACTCGAATTGTTAATACGGAATGTCGATTTTAAAGCTGGAATTTGTGATTTTTAAAAGAGATCTTCCGTTGTTTAGCTTAAACGAGAAAAAAAATCAGAACCCAGTAAGTTAGGGCTCGATTTTCTCGAATTGCTAACACGAGATATTGATTGTTAAGAAAATTGATATGTCGAGAAAAATTAGCGCGAAAATGTGAAAACACGATGTTTTATGCGAAAAGAATAATAAAAGGACACATGCGTATATATATACACGTATAAGTACGAAGGATATATAATATATTGAAGGCGTTTTATAGTAACGGTAGTAGAAAAAAACGATGAAGTGATAATAATTACACGATATGGTAGTAATAATAAAGTAGGTATATTGTGAAAATGATAATATGATAATGATAATAATAATATACTATATAAGAGATAAAATGAGGTAAGCATATTATAATGACGATGGTAATGTGATGTATAAGGAATATGATGAAAATAAATACATATATTACATTGTAATAGTATAATAACAATAATAATATTATAATATATATGTACGTATATGAGTAACAAAATTTACATGATATAAACTTGATAACATACAAAACAATTTAATACGTAAGAATTGGCTTTAGGATGATAAAATAATATATAATGTAATATAATATAATATAATACAATGTAATATAATATAACATAATATAGTATAATATATAGTATAATAATAATAATGATAATAAGGTAATAATAGTAATAATAATAATAAAAATAATAATAATAATAATAGATAATAGTAATAATACTAGTAATAATAATAATAATAATAATAATAATAATAATAATAATAATAATAATAGAATAAAAACATGAATTCACCTAAAGGGGATTGAATTGAAATTAAAATGGAATTTTAGGGTTAAATTATGGGTAAAATAAGGTTCGGGGGGTCAAATAATAAATAAAACAAAGTTTGGGGTCGATTGGTAAATAAAAATAAAAGAAAGGGACCGATTTGCACACACGGAGGGAATAGAGGGACCACACGCGCAATAATCCCTTCCGCCCGAAACGCACAGCAGCAGGGAGGACTATATTGGGAACCGGGCTAAATTATCGGGCCATATCTTAAAATAATAAAAATTTAATTGAAAATAATAAAAAATGCGGAAGGGCTAAAAGTGCAATTAGCCCTTCCATTCAAAACACGCGATCCTCGAGCGGGTCGGGTCATGTGCGGGTCAAAGCCAAAACGACGTCGTTTTGGGCATTAAACCGACCCAAAACGACGTCGCTTTGGAGGGCTATTTAAAGCCCAAAATCGAAAAAAAATCGGTTTAATGAGAGAAAAAAATTGTTTCTTACCCTTTTTTTCTCTCAGGGCGGGAAATCCGTGAGGCCACCACCGTCACGCCAAGATTGCAGCCTGCCACCGCCTACTGGGCTTAAAAGGTAAAATTTATTTTTTTATTTTTTGTTTCTTTAAACTATATATTTTAACAACATCGTCATATGTATGTTTACTAAAAAAAATAACTTTCGAAAATAAAAGGAAAAGAATCACCTTTGGCTCGCTTTTTTGATTTTTGGATCTTTTGCTTTTTTTGTTTGGATCTGTTGTTTTGTGCTTTGAAATTTTCTTTTTGTTTGTATTGATATTTAAGAAAAAGGTTCCTTTTTACAAAATACTCTTCCTCAAAAAAAAGGAAAACCCCCATAGTTACAATGCTTGGATCGGCTTTATAGCCAAATGTGCTCTGCTTTCCTTCTTTCTTTTCTCTTTTCTATTTTGCAGCGCAAGTGGAGGCGGTGAGGGTCAGAGTCGAGGCGACGGTGGTCGAGGGTAGGTGGGCGGTGGGTAGAGCGGTGGGGGTAGGTGGTGCGTGCTTAGGGTTGGGTTAGGGTTCTATTTTTTTTTTTGTTTTTGGGTTTGTTTGGGCTGGCTAATTGGGCCTCGGGTTTGAGTGAGTTTGGGCCGGGCAATTTTTTTTTGGGCTTTGTACAGCTGCCCCTCTTTGCTCATTTTCGTGTAACGAGAATAGAGCAAAGACTTAAAGAAGCCCAATGTTGCCCGGCCTCGCTGAGTCTTGGCCTCTCAGGTGCTTTTCTTCAAGTAGCCTCATCCCGATCCTCCACATCTTGTTGCTTTGATCCACTTCACTATAGCCTTGAGGAATGAGATTTGTAGTGATCTGCTCTATTGCGACTTCAGAGAGATATATAAAAACGAAAGTGCTTTTGATCTGCTTCCTACAACTTCAGGAATGTCAAATTCGCTTATTTTCAATCTGATCCCTACAAACTCAGGGATCACCAGACTGATGTCTTCGATCTGCTTCCTGCAACTTCAAAAAAGGTCAAATCTGCTTTTTTCAATCTGATCCTTGCAAACTCAAGGATCACCAGACTGAGTCTTCGATCTGCTTCCTGCAACTTCAGGAAGGTCAAATCTGCTTTCTTCAATCTGATCCCAGCAAACTCGGGGATCACCAGACTGAACCTTCGATCTGCTTCCTGCAACTTCAGGAAGGTCAAATCTGCTTTCTTCAATCTGATCCCTACAAACTTAGGGACCGCCAGACTGACTTCTTTGATTTACTTCTTACTCCACGGGAACTTCGAGGAAATAAGAATTCAGGGAGAAGAGATTCGTAGTCTCCATCCTCTCTACCGAAATTTCAAAGAAATAAGGACTTGTCCTCATTGTTAACTCAGGGAGACGGGATTTGTAATCTCAACCTACTCCACGGGAACGTTGAGGAAATAAGAATTCAGGGAGAAGAGATTCGTAGTCTCTATCTTCTCTACCGAAACTTCAAAGAAATAAGGATGTAACCTCATTGTTAACTCAGGGAGACGGGATTTGTAATCTTAACCTACTCCACAGAACGTTGAGGAAATAAGAATTCGTGGATAAGAGATTCGTAGTCTCCATCTTCTCACCAAACTTCAAAGAAATAAGGATGTAACCTCATTGTTAACTCAGGAGACGGATTTGTAATCTTAACCTACTCCACGGAACGTTGAGGAAATAAGAATTGTGGAGAAGAGATTCGTAGTCTCCATCTTCTCTACCAAACTTCAAAGAAATAAGGATGGATCCTCATTGTTAACTCGTGGAGATGGGATTTGTAATCTCAACCTACTCCACGGAACTTCGAGGAAATGAAAATTCGAACTTTTCAATTTGCTTCCTTACTATCTTCAGGAAGACTTCAATCTTCAGCCTGCCCCACTACCATCTTGAGGGAACGAAATCTAAACTTTCCAATGTGCTTCCTTACTATATTCGGGAAGACTTCAATCTTCAGTCTGCTCCACTATCATCTCTAGGGAACAAAATTTGAACTTTCCAATTTGCTTCCTTACTATCTTTAGGAAGACTTCAATCTTCAGTCTGCCCCACTACCATCTTGAGGAACGAATCAACTTTTCAATGTGCTTCCTTATTATCTTCGGAAGACTTCATTCTTCACCTACCCCACTACCATCTTGAGGAACGAAATCAACTTTTCAATGTGCTTCCTTACTATCTTCAGGAAGACTTCATTCTTCAGTCTGCCCCACTCACATCTTGAGGGAACGAAATCTGAACTTTTCAATGTGCTTCCTTATTATCTTCAGGAAGACTTCATTCTTCAGTCTGCCCCACTAACATCTTGAGGGAACGAAATCTGAACTTTTCAATGTGCTTCCTTATTATCTTCAGGAATGTAACACCCCAAACCCGGCCTAAAAGTTAGGCCCGAATCTGGCATGCCACATGGAAGTATTTTTCAAAACCATCTTTGCAATTGTTAACAACTTGTTTGAGAATCACAGCCTCTTTGTTAAAACCCAATACAACTAAAACAATTTTGTCTACGTGAAAACATAATTATCTTTAATAAACCTTTTCGGTTGTGAAAGTATATTTGAAATAAACGATTTGCAAAAACTAGAGTTGTAACAATATTTTTGAAAACATTTCGGAAACGTAGATAAAATACAAGTAATTTGATAAATCACAAATCAAGGAATTAAACTTTAAATTCGTGACTTTTGAAAATGTCGTTAATAAATTGAAAGAAAATTCGAGTTAAATCATATTTGTAAAAGTTTATCTTGAAATCTATTTATTAATCAATTTCGGAAAAACTTTTATTTTCGTTCTTAGAAAAATTCTCGTTTAAAACAATTTAAGCAAAATAATAAGTAAACCAACCATAAAGCAAATAATAAAATAGTTCGAGGCTTTATTACAACTTAAACCAAAATAATAAAATAACGGAATAGAAATTTAAAATTCAAAACACTATTTCAAGAATGGCCTCCACCGAGTCATCCATGGCCCAAGTCCACCTCACGGAGCATTACCTGTGGTTAAGAGAAAGGGGGTGAGTTACAAGAATTCAAAGGTATAATCCCTTACCATCATCCACTGGGTGAACACACATAGCAATATTTTGGGCCTAAGCCCAATTACAATTATAACATGTATATAATATGCATGTGATATGCAATTCCCAAACCAAGCCTAATTTCCATCCGCTACACACCCCTGCATCAACCATCACACCTGGGGATCAAGTCAACCCACCCCGCCAACACACCAACAGAGGCATTAAGCCATTTTATATTTGTGGTAAAGCCACCAAACTAGAGGCAATAAGCCATTTAATTATTTGTGGCGAGAGCCACCGAACTAGAGGCAATAAGCCATATTTGTGGCGAGCCACCGAACTAGAGGCAATAAGCCATTTGATTATTTGTGGCGAGCCACCGAACTAGAGGCAATAAGCCATATTTGTGGCGAGAGCCACCGAACTAGAGGCAATAAGCCATTTGATTATTTGTGGCGAGCCACCGAACTAGATTTTGGCAATGTGCCTTTCTTCTCTTCATCATTTTCCCAACCTATGCAAACATGTATGCATAACAATTTATATCCATATGATAATTTTAGCAAAAGGCCCAATTTACAAGAGAATCAATATTTCAAGTTTTTAATTAAGGCCCATAACACAAAATAACATTTAGCCCATTTAGCACTTTAGCAACTTAGGCCCAATTAACGATCTAGCATATTTTCGCCCGCTTAATGATCTAGCGTAAATTTCGCCCATTTAACTATTTTTCGTGGTTTTCGCCCATTTAACGATCTAGCGTAGATTTCTACCATTTAACTATTTATCGTGGTTTTCTACCATTTAACAATCTAGCAAAATTTTGGCCCATTTAACGATCTAGCAAAATTTGGCCCATTAATCGATCTAGAAAATTTGGCCCATTATTCACATGAGGCCCATATAGCAACATATTTCAATTTGACCCATAAAGGGTATTTTCGTAATTTAGTCCATAGGGACATTTTCATAATTCGCCCATTAGGGCATTTTCGTAACTTGACCCATAAGGGCATTTTCATAATTCGTAATCGTACCCACAAAGGGTAATTCAAGAATTTACCCTTTAAGGGTATAATGGTAATTTCGCAACCTAAGCTTAATTACTAATTTGGGGCATAAAACTAAACTGTCCAACCGCATCACACTGACTAAATTGGCCATAACTCGAGTTAAAAAACTCAAATCTAAATCCGTAAATTTTCCTTGAAACTAGACTCAGATATCTTTCTACGTAAGTTTTCCGAATTTTACCTTAACCATTTAGTACAGTTTATTCCTTAAAATTTCCCTTGTTTCACTGTCCAATGATTCTGACCTCTCTTACCTTAATCTCAAATATCTTACTGATCGATTTTCATCTACTGCTCCCACTTATTTCTTTTGAAAATAGATTCACTAAGGAATCCATACATATCAATTATAACTCTTCATTCACTTTGTACAATTTTATATGATTTTTCCAAAACAGAACAGAATACCCCGAAGTCATTCAAAACCAGTCTCACTAAAATTAACATATCTCAGAATCTAATATTCCTTTTCCTTCTCCGTTTCTTCCATATTAAAATAGACACAGTAAGCTTTAATCTGATATCTTATTCACTTTGTAATTCCTTTTATCCAATTTTTCATAATTTTTCAAATACAAGACACTGTTTCGACCAAACTGTTTTATTACAAAATACGATTTCCACTACGAATATACGCACTCTCGAAAGTGATCACGAATGCCGTTATCGGTTTTATTCGGTATTTCTACCGAATCACAGAATATTTCATGTAAACTTTCAAAGAGATGTGAGACTTACTCACCATTTCAAACATATATTCGGAAGGGTACGGATTACACACCTTATTCTAATCCGTAACACGAAATTCTCCATGCACCTAAAGATACAATCGATCAACAATTAATCCCAAAACTGAATTTACCACTTCAACCAATTATTTTGATTGATTAACAATCTATCACTTACCAACAATCCGAGTCTCTTATTACGAGGATAGGTGTTCGGTTGGCCTCCGATAAAGTACTTGAGTCCTTAAAAGTGATTAACACAAAAACAATGTTAGCCACACCTTATTCGACTTGAGGAGGAATCACCACAATACACCCCTTCATCTATATATGGCTTGGAAGAAAAGAAAAGAAATGAAAAGAGGAAAATACGATTACTTACCGATTTGATTAAGAAGAGATTGGATGGAAGAAGAGTGCCTTGTAATTTCGAAATCAAAGGGAATAAACAATAGATGAAAATCTTGATCAAACAAAAGAGCAAGAAAATGCACAATTGTGCTAGGGAATTCGCCAAAGTAAAAAGAAAGAAGAAACTATTGTCACCTAGGCTTGTAATTTCGGCACAAAGCAAAGGAAAAGAAAAGAATTTGAGAGGAAAAACAATGCACTATTGTGCTACTATGATTTGGCAAGGAGGGTTGCAAAATTGAGAGAAATGGCACAAAGTTGTCAAAAGGATTTTTGGCCAAAACAAAGCTAAGACTTTACCAAATGCCAAATAAAATTTCAGCCACCTAATTACTCCAAAAACCATCCACATGCATCCCCTTAGGATAAGATTTGGCCACTCATACTTTCCAAAACACCTCCCCCGATATTAGCCTCTTGTCCCCCTTTCTTTCCAATTCCTCTTGATTCCTTTCCCAAACTTTAACCTTGCCATATTCTTTTAGCCACCTTACCAAAATAATAAAGCCCACACTTACCAAAAATACTTCTTGGCCGACACATAAGGAAGGAAAGCAAAAATAATAGTCAAATTTGCAAACAATGGGATTTGAACCTCTTCCCTCTAGGTACATCACTTAATGCCATAACCTCTTTACCATAAGCTCCTTTATGCTAACAAATTACTCATCTAATTCCATAAGCCTTGAAGCCACTTACTATCTCTCCTTAATAGGCTAAATCACAAAATTTTACTAAGGCCCAACTCGAACCCGGAACTTCATAAAAGCCTCGTAACCTTCCAAATTCACTTAACTAATAAGTCCAATTTGCAATATTGTCATTCTCTTGTTCTCAAAATTTTAAACATTCCTACGCCATTGGGCCCAATCCTACTAGGCCCAATTTTAGGATGTTACACTTCATTCTTCAGTCTGCCCCACTAACATCTTGAGGGAACGAAATCTGAACTTTTCAATGTGCTTCCTTACTATCTTCAGGAAGGCTTCATTCTTCAGTCTGCCCCACTAACATCTTGAGGGAACAAAATCTGAACTTTGATATTGCTATACTGTTCTTTGAGGAACCTGTCCCATAGAATTAATTTTATGTGCTCATGCTTATGCAAATGGCGAGGATGCTATGATCAGAATGACTCAAAGCCTCTTAACTACATGCGTTATGGACGACACTTTCATGAATGCAGAATGCCGTGAGAATGGTCTTTTTACAATGATTAGGATGCAATGATCAGAATGAATCGAATGCTCCTAACTAAATGACAATGGATGACTTTTACATGAATGCAGAATGTCATGAGAATGGTCTTTTTATGATGATTAGGATGCAATGAGTCGAATGCTCCTAACTAAACGTGCTTTGAAATGATGTATGAATCCAAAATGAAATGATCCCTTTTTAAATGCTTGGGGTCATCATTGCTCGTAGTCCATTAATGTTCTATCACTGATACGCTATCATGCTTTCTCGTTCAGCTGGTATCTTTGATAGAAAACCCAAAAAATGATCATATTATGCTCAACAAGTTTGCCCCGCTGTAATTTCAGGGTCCCTTCCACTGTACCTTCTGGGACATAAAGTTTGCATCTCTCACTACAACTTTAGGAGAATAACATTTGGTTTCTTCTATCCATCCTCGTTGTAATTCGAGGTATAGGATCAATTTGATCTGTTACACCATTCATCGGTGTAATGACTAGATGTGTAGGTCTGATATGTGCATGAATGCAGAGTATCATTTTTCTTTTCTCGAGAATGATCCCTTTGCACTGCTGGGTTGACATTGCTTGTTATCTGTCAAGGTCATATCACCGGCGAAATGTATTGTCATTTCGTTCAACCAATAAAAGGTCCAAAGAGATAATCATCTTTCTCCAATATTTCCAAACCTTGAGCTGAGTGAGTTCTAAACAATAGTCCTGTTTCAGGTCCTTGTATTATTCAGAGGCTTCCGGAGTAATATGCAAACTCTTTTTATGAAAGTATTATTAGTCCACTAATCGTTATTTCAATTCAAAATGCCTGAAAAAGATTGTAACAACGGACAAAAAGGAAACTGGTTGGGAGCATAGCTCGAAACAAACAAGTTAATCAATGCTAGCAAATGCAATTAAGAAGGAAATTTATCGGTGGTTTTTTTGAAAGGAATAAAATAACCACAAGTAACAAAAGGGGTAAAATAGAAACTAAGTGCCCCAGATATCACAGCTTGAGCTTCTCTGTTCCAACCCTTAAGGACCATTTTGAGCTTAATATGTGTTTAGGAGATCCAGAGTACTTTGTCGATGCCCCAAGACGTAACATACTTCTTCGAGCGTAGCAAGACTATTGTATGCCCTACTTTCAATCAAAATTTTGAGCTGCCCTTCTCGGGTTTTCAACTCAAATACCCTTTGGTCTCAAAGCGCCCTTTGCGGGTTTTCGCCTTGGCCTCTCCTTTTTTTTTTTTTTTTCGTGTTTTTCGTTTTTTGTGTTTTTTTTGTTTTTTGTTTTTTTTCTTTTTGGAAAGCCTTTTTTATTGAATCAAAACTCACCGGATTTGGCAGGTCCTTGCCATCCATCTTGGTTAACACCCATTTTCCCTAAACAGCCTTCTTTCTCAGATAAGGCATTTACTTTTCTTTGGAGTTCTTTTGGATAAGAAGAATCCTCTTAATGCTAGGTCATCTTCCGCAATTCTCTTGAGCGAACCTTCTTGTCAAGCCCGATCTGCTTTCGGTACATTTGACATCTTGAATACTTTCAATCGAGCTTCTACGGAGGCATTCTGCTTTTTCTAATTCAATCCAAGTTTGGGAAAAATAATCTTATCTTCCAACAATTGTTTTCCTTTCACGAACCAATGGGAAAGATGCCCCGGCAAAATTCCTGGCCAACGTTTAAGAAACCTAAAGGGTAAATTGTAACTTCTCTATGCCAACCTTTACAAGTCCCACCATTTTTCAAAAAATCTTGAATGTTTTTTTTTTGATAATCACGACTTTGTAATTTTGGCATATGAAGCGACCTTCACCCTCTCAAATGAGGTAACCAACGACCATGAATATGAATCGATGTTGGCTAAAAGCTTTTGAGGAGACGGCTTATTAACATCTCAGCTTCATATAGGAAAATGGAGAAGGCACGTCTTCCTCGACTTAGCATTTTATGGCATAACAGATGCAATTTCCTTTTCTTGGTGAACCAATAGCCCGAGCCTCTCGATTAACTAGGTCATTTAACAAAGATACCCATGTTTTAGTAGTTTGGCATGCCTTGATATGATCGTGCAAAAATAGCTCAACGATGCCTTGCCTTATTCCTACTAGGAGCTATGCTTCCATCTTTCTCTTTCGTTAGTTCATAGCGTCTGCTGACACTTCATAAGGTAGGATCTACCATTGGGGAAGTAAGTCGAAATCTTTGTCATCTTCAAAGCCCTTAGATCCCTCTAGATACATATCTCACTAAAAGGGAGTCAGTAACAGCGTCGCTCATGTCATTGATATTTGGAGGCCCATTGTGGGCAGAGAATCCAAAGAATAAATGATACTAAGGATGATTATTCGTATGATATGGTCATGAGTGAAAAATATTCAGCATGAAATGTAAAGAATGAAAATATTTACTTAGAAAGATGCATTTTATTGAAATAAAAATTCTGGACACAAGCCTACTTCTCAAAAGAAATATTATTGCTTCCAGGCTTGAAACAACAAGTGTGTTTTACACATTTCTCTAGATTAGCTTTAAATTTATTTTTTTATTTTTTTTTGTTTCTTTAAACTATATATTTTAACAACATCGTCATATGTATGTTTACTAAAAAAAAATAACTTTCGAAAATAAAAAGGAAAAGAATCACCTTTGGCCTCTGCTTCTTTTGATTTTTGGATCTTTTGCGTTTTTTTTTGTTTGGATCTGTTGTTTTGTGCTTTGAAATTTTCTTTTTTGTTTGTATTGATATTTAAGAAAAAAGGTTCCTTTTTTACA
The DNA here is from genome assembly GCA_025506655.1 of Gossypium rotundifolium. NCBI lineage: Eukaryota > Viridiplantae > Streptophyta > Magnoliopsida > Malvales > Malvaceae > Gossypium > Gossypium rotundifolium. The sequence continues at coordinate 202,779,690 of CP106724.1, forward strand.
AAATACTCTTCCTCAAAAAAAAAAGGAAAAACCCCCCATAGTTACAATGCTTGGATCGGCTTTATAGCCAAATGTGCTACTATTTTCCTTCTTTCTTTTCTCTTTTTCTATTTTGCAGGCGCAAGTGAAGGGCAGGTGAGGGTCGGTAGCCGAGGCGACGGTGGTCAGAGGGTAGGTGGGCGGTGGGTAGAGCAGGTGGGGGTAGGTGGTGCGGCGCTTAGGGTTAGGGTTAGGGTTCTGTTTTTTTTTTGTTTTTGGGTTTGTTAGGGCTGGCTAATTGGGCCTCGGGTTTGAGTGAGTTTGGGCCGGGCAATTTTTTTTTTGGGCTTTGTACATATAGCTTCCATTGTTTTATCAAACCCATAGTCCTCATCTTTTACAATCTTCTTCACCTCTCTCCCTAGTTCCTTCTTTAACTTTGTTTCTTCCCTTGTTTTTACTGACTCTCCTTTTTTTTCAGCCGTTGAAACAAAATGGTAGCTTCTTTAGGAACAGAAAGGAACAAGATTTTGATACCCAATAAAAAGAAACAAAGATGAAATCTTTCTAAGAAGACTATGAAAAAGAAAAAGGTTGAAAATGGAGTCTGCTGATCTAATGCATTTTCTTATACATTCTTTCTAGGATTCTAACTAGGAAGAGAGAAGAAAAAAGCCATTTTACCTAAAAATACTTATTTACGAAAATAGACAGACTTTTTAATTATTTATCGAAAAGGGTTAAATTTCTCGAAAACGCGTTCACGTCAGTACAATGTTAGGGGCCGTTTCAGCAAAACGCGTCCCTGGGGGGAGCGTTTTGTCCACCTCAGCACAAAGCGCTTCCTTGAGGGTGTGCTTTGTGCTGACATGGCAAAATGCTCCCCCAGGGACGCATTTTAGCCAATGTTTTTTTTTTGAAAAAAAAAACTATTCTCAAATTAAATAAACATTTATAAAGGCTCAAAGTAATAGCAACATTTTTTTTAAGGTGTCACTAATTAATATGAAAATAAAACTTACAAAGCAAATCTTTATATAGACTCAAAGTCTCATTTTCCTTATTTTCTTAAGCAATGTGGGATATGAGATATGTGTATATATAGACTCATGAATAGTTTTGCAGCTTGTTCCTAAACAATGTGAGATTCCTTCCTCTTTTAACTAACAACGTGAGATTAAAGGCTACACTATATTTTATATTTTTTACTTAGAGTTTAAATTTTTTACAAAAGTTAACATTTGTTACATATAAATAAAACTTTTAAACTCTATAAGTAAAAAAATATAAAATATAAATTGAGTATATGGTAAAATATTAAAAATAAATATTTAAAAATTACTAATAGTTGAGTGATCATATTGTAAGTTTTATAATTCGATAGCTAAAAATATAGTTAAGTGACTACTAATGTAATTTAATCTAGATATAAAATATGAAAAATAATTATTATATTTTATGTATATTATATATTTCTATAAAAAACTTATTTAACATAATTATATACTATGTTTAAATAGATTATCTATCTAGTCAAAATATATTTGAAATAAATTTATCGTCATTCATTAGGTGATGAAAATTAAATTAAAATTAGAATTAAAAATACTTAGTATAGTAAAATATTAAAAATAAATAAATATTTAAGAAGATATATCAATTTTTAAAATTACAAAAAATATACTATTTGAGTACCAAATACTCACATTTTATTTATTAATCAAACATTCATAATATAAATAAAATAAATAATAAAAAATTTTAAAATATAACTTATAAATTTAAATAATAGAAAATTATTTTAAAAATTAGAATTGCATTGATATTAACTTTAAACATTTAAAATTGAATAAAAGATTATTGCATGTACAAGTTTCATATGTGCAATTTGTTCTCTCTCTTTTAATAGTTCTTTTGTATATTTTAACAATTCTAAAATGCAACAAGATTAAAGATCTCAAAAGATAATTTTATAATATGAGAAAATGTTAACAAAATATAAAAAAAAAAGAAATTATTTTGTAAAAAAAATCAAATATAGTGTAGCTTTTAATCTCATGTTGTTAGTTAAAAGATGAATGAATCCCATATTGTTTAGGAACAAGGTCCAAACCTATTTATGAATCTATAAATACACAAATCTTATATCCCACATTGTTTAAGAAAATAAGGAAATGAGACTTTGAGTCTATATAAAGATTTACTTTGTAAGTTATATTTCTATAATAAAGGTTTATTCTTGTAAATTTTAAAAATTTGGTCTATTTTATAATATCTAAAAATGACTTTTTTTAAAAAATTTAATTCGAGAATAGTTTTTTTTTTTTTTTTAAAAACAAGTTTAAGGAAGAGTCTAAGCTGAGGCTATCTCTTCGAATTTTTGTCAAAAATGGTGGTTGAACAAATAACAGGATATTGCATCAGTAATACAATCTTGACGAAAAATGGGCAATGTTAACCCATATGCAAAATGGAAATCATTCTCAAAAATGATATTCTGCAAATATCATGCATACACATTTGGTTAGGACACCTGGGGAGCGATCAGCTGATTGAATAGGTTACAGTCCTCTACCCCTGAGTCGCGATGGTATGATTGGAAAATGATACAAGTCCTGTACTCTTGAATAGCAATGAGATGGATGAAAAAAAAATCCTACATTTGGGAGTCGTAGTCGGATGGATTGGAGAAGATTCAGATCCTATACCCCTAAGTCACAATGAGATGGACCTTGAAGTTACATTGGGGCAAGTCATTTGAGCAAAATATGATTGTTTATTTGAGTTTTTTGGCAAATATTGTAACATCCCAAAATAGGGCCTAACGGAACAGTGGTTGCGAAACCATGAATCCAAGCTATAAAAGTTTATTATGATTAATTATTATGATTTATCGAGTGATTAAATACATGTGTTAGAGTATTGATAAGAAATTTTATTAATTTCATGCTTAAATTGCCTATTAGGACTTGTTTGCAAAAGTTGCTAAATAGGGGTTCTAATTTATAGAGTACTTGATTAAAATGGGGTTTGAAGTAGGAGTCCTTAAATGGTAATTAGACCATTATATTTTCATGGACAAAATGGACATATATAGGTGGAAAGAACCAAAGTTTTTAATGAAGGGTAATTTAGTCATTTGGTAATAAAAGGAATTAAAAGGAAAAAGATGGCAAAATATGCTCATCTTCTTCATTAGGACGAAATTACAAGGGTTCTCCATAGCTAGGGTTTTTCAAGCTTCCAAGCTCCATAGTAAGTGATTCCAAGCCCGCTTTTAATGTTCTTTACATTTTGAAGCCCGTAGCTCGATTTAGCTTATTCTATCAATAATTCATGCTAGGGTTCATATTTGGAAAAATACCGTCGTAACCATTTTTTGGAAGACGACGAAAAGGGGTTCGACGTTGGGTTTTAAAAATAAAAATAAAAAACGGGAGTCGCCACCGACCATTATTTGGTGTGATCGGATCACCTTTATTTTAATAAAACATTTTGCTTTACTAAAACAGTGTTTTTGGTCCGAAGTTTTAAAAATCGGGTTCGGAGTCGGTTCACATACGAGGAAGGGTTAGCACCCTCGACACGCCCAAAATTGGTACCAAATGATGATTAATTAGTGTCTTAGCGTCGGAGGTTTGGAAGAGTTTTAAAATATGGGTCTTTAACGAGTATTGATACTTTTGAGATATCTTTGTTTGAGAGGGTACGAACATCACATCCAAGACGTTAGGATACGATATTCAAGCCTTCGTAATCAAAGTCGCTCTCGAGTTCTTGAAATTTATTAAAAGGATGTTTAGTGTTTTAGTCAAGCGGAAAATCGTATCCCAAAGACGTTAGGGCACTATTCCCCGAATTTCTAAACACGCAAACATTGCCTGATTTGAAAACTTTTGGACGGAATAAGGTGGTTTTGTAAATGCGCTTTGATTTTAGTGTTTGAGCTAAAATAGATATAGGTATTCGGGCCAAAAAAATCGAGATTTCTTTACTCCGAAAAGATCTAAACATCACATCCAGTACGTTAGGACACGATGTTTTAATCTCTCGAAGTTAAGGTCGTCTCATATTTCATGAAATAGGATAGAAGGATGTTTGATATTTAAGTGAAACAAAGAATCGCAACCCAGCACGTTAGGGCACTATTCCACGAATCTCTAAATACGAAACATTGCCTTATTCTTTTTTAAAAAATTAAAGGAAATATGATAATTTTCAAAATGTATTAATAATATAACACAAGGCTAAGAAAACAAATGTGGACGTAAACACGGTAAATATAAAAATACTACCACTACTAACGATAACAATGACAATAATAATAATAGATAAACTAATAATATTAATAATAGTAATAATAGTAGAAAAAAAGAATGATAACACATACAATTGTAATAATAGATGATAGTAATAGCAAACAAAAGAAAGAAAAATGGTGAAAATAATGAGAATAACGAATAATAATAATAATAACGATAATATGGTAATGAATAATAATAAAATGATAACGTAAAAATGACATATGAATAATGATACAAGAATAATAATAATACAATAATAATAGTAACATGGCAAGAATGATGGAGAATAAAATGATATTAAAACAATGATAATGAAAACATAAATAATACTAATAATAATATATATAATGTATAAATAATATTGTAAAATAAAACGAAAGAAAAATAAAAAAGTAATAGTCTTTAATAAATAATGTAATATATATGCAAAAGAATAAGCAAATATAATATAATATAATAGTAATAGTAAAAATAAAAATAGTAACGATGACAATAATTTGATAACAAAACAATAATAGAGATAATAATAATAATATAATGATACAAATACTACATAGTGATAATAACAAGAGTTATATAATAACATAATGCCAAGAATGATAATGGAAATAATAATATATGTATACATGTATATAAATAAAATAAGTAAGTAAGATAAATTAATAATTAAATAAAATAATAAATAATAATAATAATCGTAATATTAATATAAATAATGGTAAATACAATATAATATTAACAATATCAAATACAATAATAATAATAATAATAATAATAATAATAATAATAATAATAATAGAAACAATAGAAAAAGGATTAGGTTGTTAATTGATTATACTAAATAAATAGTAATAATAATAGATAATAGTAAAATAAATAATAATATGATAATAGTAAATAATAGTAATAGTAATAATAATAATAATAATAATAATAATAATAATAATAATAGTAGCAAATAAGTATTAAATAACAATAGTAATGGTGAAGATTGCAAAATAATTAAAATGGACTAAATTATGAAACCGAAGTTTTAGGGCGGATTTATAAAAATAAAAAAGAAGGACCTATTTGTATGCGCGATGAAGCCAAGGGACCACGAGGCAAATAACCCTCCGGCCAAAACGCAGCAGAAGCCTTGAGGACCAAATTACGAACCAAAATAAATTGTGGGGCTAAATTTAAAAATAGAAAAACACGATTGCAAATGTCCGAAAAAGCGGAAGGGCCGAATCATAAATAGCCCTTCTCAAAAACACGCGACCTTAGGCGGGTCGGATCGGATCGGTCGGGTCGTGCCAAAACGACGTCGTTTGGGGCTTTGACGCCAAAAACAGGTTGCGTTTGATGGCCTATTTAAAGGCCAAAATCAAAAAAATCATTCGATCTCATTTTAAAAAAAAAAATCTTTTTCTCTCCCTTTTCTCTCTGCGGAAGAAGGGAGGTGTGATTTCCGGTGAATTCGACCGTCACGCTGCGTCGGTCAGAGTTCACCACCACCCACGGTGGCGGAAAAGGTAAAACCCCTTTTTTATATATTTTATTTAAAAACTATATATATTTTAACTAAGATTGTGTGTAAAAAAACGATCTTTTGGAAAAAGGAGTCACCTTTTGTTTCGCTTTTTACTTGACGAGTCTTTGCTTTTTCTCACGTTTTAGATCTGCTTGCTTTTGTTATGCCTTGAAGCCTCCTTTTTCCGGTATATTTGAAAAGGAAAATAATAATAAAGGCTTTTGCTTAAATCTTTCATTCTTTTTATTGATTTCGGAGAAAAAACATCCCTTTACATTATTTGTTTCACGGCTTTATAGCCAAGAATGCTCTGCTTTCTTTTCTCTCTTTTTTTTTTTTTGTCTTGCAGGAGCAAGTGGGGAGTAGGTGGTGACAGTGGCATGGGCGGTGGCGATGGCGTCGTAATGAGGCGTCGAAAAGCGGTGAAGGGTCGGGGCTTATGCTGCAGAGGCAAGTGGCCCTAGGGTTTTTGATTTTGGTTTTTCTGTTTTTCTGGCTAGGGTAGTTGGGCTAGGTTTGGGTTGATTTTTAATTGGGCTTGTAAGTCCGGGTAAAATTGGGCCTGTACAGCTGCCCCTCTTTGCTCATTGTCGTGCAACGGGAATGGAGCAAAGACTTTCAAAAGGCCAATTTTGCCCGGTCTCACCGAGTCTTGAATTCTCAGGTGCTCTTCTTCAGGTAGCGTCATTCCAGTCCACCGCATCTTGTTGCTTCAATCCACTCGCCGATATGTGGCTTCAATCTGCTCTTGCTGCGACTTCAATGGGATGTGACTTGTTTATTTTCGATCTGCTCTTGCAAATTTAGGAATGTCTAAACTGCTATCTTCAATCTGATCCTTGCAAACTCAAGGATCACCAGACTGATATCTTCGATCTGCTTCCTGCAACTTCAGGAAGGTCAAATATGCTTTCTTCAATCTAATCCTTGCAAACTCAAGGACCACCAGACTGATATCTTCGATTTACTTCTTACTCCACGAGAACTTCGAGGAAATAAGAATTCAGGGAGAAGAGATTCGTAGTCTCCATCTTCTCTACCAAAACTTCAAAGAATTAAGGATTTAACCTCATTGTTAACTCAGGGAGACGGGATTTGTAATCTCAACCTACTCCACGGGAACTTCGAGGAAATAAGAATTCAGTGAGAAGAGATTTGTAATCTCCATCTTCTCTTACTGAAACTTCAAAGGAATAATGATTGATCCTCATTGTTAACTTTCGTGGAGACGGATTTGTAATCTCAACCTACTCCACTGGAACTTGAGGAAATAAGAATTCAGTGAGAAGAGATTTGTAATCTCCATCTTCTCTTACTGAAACTTCTAAGGAATAAGAACTTATCCTCATTGTTAACTCAGGGAGACGGGATTTGTAATCTCAACCTACTCCACTGGAACGTCGAGGAAATAAGAATTCAGAACTTTTCAATTTGCTTCCTTATGATTTTCAGGAAGACTTCAATCTTCAGTCTGCCCCACTAACATCTTGAGGGAACGAAATCTGAACTTTTCAATGTGCTTCCTCGCTATCTTCAGGAAGACTTCATTCTTCAGTCTGCCCCACTAACATCTTGAGGGAACGAAATCTGAACTTCAATATCGCTACACCGTTCTTTGAGGAACCTGTCTTGTAGAATTAATTTTGTGTGCTTATGCTTATGCAAATGATGAGGATGTTATGATCGAAACGACTCAAAGTCTCCTAACTGCATGTGTTATGGACGACACTTGCATGGATGCAGAATGTCATGAGAATAATCTTTTGACAATGATTTGGATGCAATGATCAGAATGAATCGAATGCTCCTAGCTAAACGTGCTTTGAAATGACGTATGAATGCAAAATGAAATGATCCCTTTTTAAATGCTTGGGGTCGTCATTGCTCGTAATTCATCAAGATTCTATCACTGATGCGTTATCATGCTTTCTCGTTCAGCTAGTATCTTTTGATAGAAAGCCCAAAAACAATGATCATATTCTGCTCAACAAGCTTGCCCCGCTGTAATTTCAGGGTCCTTTCCACTATACCTTCTGAGACATAAAGTTTGCATCTCTCACTGCGACTCTAGGAGAATAACATTTGGTTTTTTCTGCCTATCCTGCTGTAACTCCGAGGTATAAGATCAATTTGATCTGTTGCACCATTCACTGGTGTAATGACCAGGTGTGTGGGCTTGATACGTGCATAAATACAGAGTATCATTTTTCCTTTTCCCGAGAATGATCTCTTTGTACTGCTGGGTTGACATTGCTCGTTATCTATCAAGGTCATATCACCGGTGAAAAATAAAAGGTCCAAAGAGATAATCATCTTTCTCCAATATTTCCAAATCTTGAGCTGAGTGAGTTCTAAACAATAGTCCTGTTTCAAGTCCTTGTATTATTCAGAAGCTTCCAGAGTAATATGCAAAACTCCTTTTATGAAAGTATTATTAGTCCATTAATCGTTATTTCAATGCAAAATGCTTGAAAAGGATTGTGACAATGGACAAAAAGGAAATTGATTGGGAGCATAGCTCAAAACAAACAAATTAATCAATGCTAGCAAAGGTAATTAATAAGGAATTTTATCGGTGGTTTTTTTGAAAGGAATAAAATAATCACAAGTAACAAAAATGGGTAAAATGGAAACTAAGTGCCCCAGATATCGCAGCTTGAGCTTCTCATCCCAACTTCGAGGACCATTTTGAGCTTAATACGTGTTTAGGGATCCAGTACTTTGTCGATGCCCCAAGACGTAACATACTTCTTCAAGCGTAGCAAGACTCATGTGTGCCCTACTTTCGATCAAAACTTTGAGTGCCCTTTTCGGTTTTCAACTCAAATACCCTTTGGTCTCAAAGCGCCTTTATGGGTTTTCGCCTTGGCCTCTCCTTTTTCTTTTTCTTTTCTTGTTTTCTCATTTTTTGTATTTTTTTGGAAAACCTTTTTTATTGAATCGACCTCACCGGATTGGGCGATCCTTGCCATCCATCTTGGTTAACACCCATTTTCCCTAGAGTAGGCCTTCTTTGCTGTATAAGGCATTTACTTTTCTTTGGAGTTCTTTCAGAAGAATCTCTTTTAATGCTAGGTCATCTTCCTGAAATTCTCTTTGAGCAAACCTTTTCGTCAAGCCCGTATCATCTATTTTTGGTACATGAGTACTTTCAATCAAGCTTACTGTAGCCATTCTGCTTCATCCACTCAAATCAAAGCTTGGTAAAAGGAATCTTATCTTCCAACAATTTTTCTTTTAAATAAACCAATGGAAAGGATGCCCCGGTGAAAGTCCTGGCCAATGTTCAAGAAACCTAGAAGGTAAATGGTAACTTCTCTATGCCAACCTTTACAAGTCTCAGTCGTTTTCTTTCAAAAATTTTGAAGGGTTTAGGCTGCCATTACTGTAATGATATGGTGTCTGATCTTTGAACAGACTGTAAATTTGGGCCATCACGTTTCTTTCTGGCATTGCCACACACTTCTTTCTTTCTTTTTTTTTTTTTTGAATTTGAAGTTGAAGTTGACGATTGTTGACTTTGTAATTTTGACATGTGAAGCGACCTTTACCCTCTTGGCAAGGTAACCAAAGGCTATGGATATGAATCGATGTTGGCTCAAAGCTCTTGAAGAGATTGGCTTGATAGTGTCTATGCCTCACATATAGGAATCCGTGTTTGATAGAGCTCGGTGTGTGCAGTCAGAATCATGCAATAATGTCTTGCCTTATTCTTGCGGTGAGCTAAGCTTTCATCCTCATCTCCTTCGCTAGTTCATAGCGTCTATTGACACTTCACAAGGTAGGATTTACCATTGGGGAAGTAAGTCGCAATCTTTGTCATCTTCAAAGCCCTTAGATCCCTCTAGATACATATCTCACTAAAAAGGAGTCAGTAACAGCGTCGCTCATGTCATTGATATCTGGGGACCCATTGCGGGTGAAAAGGCAGAAAATCCAAAGAATAAATGATCCTATAGATGATTATTCGTAGGATATGGTCATAAGTGAAAGAATATTCAGTATGAAATGTAAAGAATGAAAATATTTACTTAGAAAGATGCATTTTATTGAAATAAAAATTCTGGACACAAGCCTACTTCTCAAAAGAAATCTTATCGCTTCCAGGCTTGAAGCAACAAGTGTTTTACACATCACTCTAGATTAGCTTTAAAAATACATGTTTCTTCCACAGCCTCATTGTTCCAAACACTCTCAAGTACATAAAGGCGTATGTTCTAAAACCTTTATTCCTCGGTTCTCTTTGGGTATACCATTGCTCCGTCATCAAACTTCACAATACCCATGTTGATGAGATTTTCCACTAATTTCTTGAAAGTGAGGCAATTTTCTATCGAATGGCACGTGATCCCCGTGGTACTCACATCGAGCGTTTGGGTCATACCATTTTGGGTATGGAGGTTGCATCGGTTACGGATATTGGGAGACACAACGTGTGCATCAAATAAACGTTGATACAACTCCTTATATGTCATAGGTATTGGCGTAAATTAGAGTTTTTCAACGTTTTTCCTTGTCTTGATTCTTTCCTTGATGAACCTTGATACTCGAGAGGTGATTTGGGTCTCTCATGTTTGTATTATTCACCTCGTCATCCTTTCTTCTAGGAGTAGGCCTTCTCTTGGTTTCCCTACTTCAATCTTGCCGATCGATTGCATGTTCGATCATTTCCCTGCCATTACCATGTCGGCAAAGCTCTTAGTGGTACTCCCTATCATATGGGTTATGAAAGGAGCCTTGTGGTGTTGATGAAGAGCATGGTAGTTTCTTTTTCTAGAAGCGGTGGTTGAACTTGTGTGGCTACTTCCTCCACCGTTGGGCATATTGCTGAAACTTTCGTTTGGCTTTTCTCCATATTTTGGGCGTGATTCGATCAGAGCTATATCGACTACGTGTCGTATTGTTTCGGAAGGCTCGTGCTAGGTCCCTCCACGACTTGATCCGGTACTGCAATTTGTGATTGTACCATTTGGCGCGACCCGGCCAAACTATCCTGAAAATAATGAATAAGCAGTTGATTATTGTTAACATATCCCGCCATCCGTCGACGAACATTGTGATGTGCGCCGGGCAATCGGTCCCATTGTATTTTTCAAAATCTGGGTCTTGAACTTTGGCGGAAGTACGAGGTCTGGGACTAGGCTCAAGTCTTTAGCGTCCACCCCGTAGCGATGGTCAGCATTCTCTATTTCCCTAAACTTTTCTTCTAACCATTTGCAACGATCCTCAAGTTGTTTGGGAAGGTTTGCTTTTACCTTATCCATTTCAGCCATTTCATCAAAATCGGGGACTACAGGTTAGCGGGCCTTCCCGGATTGGTGCTGAACCGTCGGAAAGTCTTGCCGGCATTGCGGTCTCAACTCGCATCGTGGTCTCGATAACAACAGCGCCCCTTGGGGCATATTTCTGGTGGTGCTTGGGTGTTTGGTGGGGTAAATCCAGGAGGGTAAGCAGGGTCATCATTATTCCCTGAGCTAGCAGCGGCGCCCTTTCCTCGTTCATTGGCCAATAGTTGCGCCAGCTGACTTATCATGTTGTTTTGGGATTCTTGCATCCGTTCTATCATATCTTGCTGCATTTTGGTTAATCGTTCTTGCATCTGCTCCTGTATTTCCTTTTGCATTTGTTCTAGCCTTTCCATTCTTTGATCCATGTCTTCTAGGTTACTGAAATAACTTTACCTAATTAGGGTCTTTCTACAAATCTTAATGATGCAAGGCAAATGCATGAAATGTAATGCAAATGCATGCATAAAGAAAGAGAGGCGTTGATTATGAATTCAATTTCATTAGAAGAACTTCTCTAGAAAATACATTTCTTTACATAAAACGGATTGCATATGCGGCTTTGTCCTCATAGTCCAGGTGATATCCTCCTCTTCGTATCCGGATGTTATGGTCGTGTCCCATGAACTTTTCTCAATGGATATCTCTTCTAGCTCCTTGTTGCTGGGTCCAGGCCGTGCCTCTTCACCCGCTTATCCACCGCGATATTTATACGCTTCTTTCAGAAAATAGAGACACGATGACTCTTCAATAATCCTTGTCGGCTTGAATCCTCGGGCAGAGTCTTGTATTCTTCTGTGGGTTATCAGTCCTCTCTTGTTGTTTACCTGGACTATGTTCGAACGACCGTATTATAATCCATTTTATCAAGTAACACATTTCCTTATGATAAACTCTTCTATTTAGCAATCGAATATGAATCAACACCTTCTTTCTAAGATGATGCGGTGTGATGCAATGCAATGCAATCACAAACAAAACCAAACACGTTAGCACAGGAGAAATAAACAAAATAGAGTACCTTCTGAGGTGACCACTAGGGTTTGACGTAGTTCTACTTAAAGTGGGTCCTTAAGGCTCACTATATGTGGTTTGGTTCTAAGGTAAGGGTACCCGAACTAGCAGATTCCTCGATCTTCACCCATTATAGGCTCATATAGACCGAGTTCAGTTCAGGGGAATACATTTCCCTATGGCTACACGGAAATGAAAATCTCACGAAGGCATAGGTACGGATGTATCCCGAAAGCGATCCACTATCCTGCACGGAGGTGAAAACCTCACGAAGGAGTAGTTTCTCACTCTCACCTAAAGGTGTGACCACAACGGTCATGCAATGCAATGCCGAAATTGAAGCAACACGCAATAAAAAGATTGTAATTTTCAAATCGAGCTTTCAAACTTCCGACAAAAGACAGAAAATAATCAATTTATGGCTTGACCTCTAAATCGATCCCAGTGGAGTCGCCAAGTCGTCGTAACCATTTTTGGAAGACAGCGAAAAGGGGTTCGACGTTGGGTTTAAAAATAAAAATAAAAACGGAGTCGCCACCGACCATTATTTGGTGTGATCGGATCACCTTTATTTTAATAAAACATTTTGCTTTACTAAAACAGTGTTTTTGGTCCGCAAGTTTTAAAAATCGGGTTCGGAGTTTGATTCACATACGAGGAAGGGTTAGCACCTCGACGCCCAAAATTGGTACCAAAATGATTAATTAGTGTCTTAGCGTCGGAGGTTTGGAAGAGTTTTAAAATATGGGTCTTTTAACGAGTATTGATACTTTTGAGATATCTTTGTTTCGAGAGATACGAACATCACATCCAAAGACGTTAGGATACGATATTCAAGCCTTCGTAATCAAAGTCGCCTCGGAGTTCTTGAAATTTATTAAAAGGATGTTTAGTGTTTTAGTCAAGCGGAAAATCGTATCCCAAAGACGTTAGGGCACTATTCCCAATTTCTAAACACGCAAACATTGCCCGATTTGAAAACTTTTGACGGAATAAGGTGGTTTTGTAAATACGCTTTGATTTTAGTGTTTGAGCTAAAATAGATATAGTATTCGCCAAAAAAATCGAGATTTCTTTATCGAAAAGATCTAAACATCACATCCAGTACGTTAGGACACGATGTTTTAATCTCTCGAAGTTAAGGTCGTCTCATATTTCATGAAATAGGATAGAAGGATGTTTGATATTTAAGTGAAACAAAGAATCGCAACCCAGCACGTTAGGGCACTATTCCACGAATCTCTAAATACGAAACATTGCCTTATTCTTTTTTAAAAAATTAAAGGAAATATGATAATTTTCAAAATGTATTAATAATATAACACAAGGCTAAGAAAACAAATGTGGACGTAAACACGGTAAATATAAAAATACTACCACTACTAACGATAACAATGACAATAATAATAATAGATAAACTAATAATATTAATAATAGTAATAATAGTAGAAAAAAGAATGATAACACATACAATTGTAATAATAGATGATAGTAATAGCAAACAAAAGAAAGAAAAATGGTGAAAATAATGAGAATAACGAATAATAATAATAATAACGATAATATGGTAATGAATAATAATAAAATGATAACGGTAAAAATGACATATGAATAATGATACAAGAATAATAATACAATAATAATAGTAACATGGCAAGAATGATGGAGAATAAAATGATATTAAAACAATGATAATGAAAACATAAATAATACTAATAATAATATATATAATGTATAAATAATATTGTAAAATAAAACGAAAGAAAAATAAAAAGTAATAGTCTTTAATAAATAATGTAATATATATGCAAAAGAATAAGCAAATATAATATAATATAATATAATAGTAAAAATAAAAATAGTAACGATGACAATAATTTGGTAACAAAACAATAATAGAGATAATAATAATAATATAATGATACAAATACTACATAGTGATAATAACAGAGTTATATAATAACATAATGCCAAGAATGATAATGGAAATAATAATATATGTATACATGTATATAAATAAAATAAGTAAGTAAGATAAATTAATAATTAAATAAAATAATAAATAATAATAATAATCGTAATATTAATATAAATAATGGTAAATACAATATAATATTAACAATATCAAATACAATAATAATAATAATAATAATAATAATAATAATAATAATAATAATAATAATAATAATAACATAGAAACAATAGAAAAAGGATTAGGTTGTTAATTGATTATACTAAATAAATAGTAATAATAATAGATAATAGTAAAATAAATAATAATATGATAATAGTAAATAATAGTAATAGTAATAATAATAATAATAATAATAATAATAATAATAGTAGCAAATAAGTATTAAATAACAATAGTAATGGTGAAGATTGCAAAATAATTAAAATGGACTAAATTGCGTGAAACCAGAAGTTTTAGGGCGGATTTATAAAAAATAAAAAAAGAAGGGACCTATTTGTATGCGCGACAGAAGCCAAGGGACCCTGGAGGCAAATAACCCCTCCGGCCAAAACGCGCAGCAGCGCCAGGGACCAAATTGCGAACCAAAATAAATTGTGGGGCTAAATTTAAAAAATAGAAAAAACCTGATTGCAAATGTCTGAAAAAGCGGAAGGGCCGAATGCGCAAATAGCCCCTTCTCAAAAAACACGCGGACCTTAGGCGGGTCGGATCGGATCGGGTCGGGTCGTGCCAAAACGACGTCGTTTTGGGGCTTTGGACGCCGGCCAAAACGGCGTCGTTTTGATGGCCTATTTAAAGGCCAAAAATCAAAAAAATCATTCTGATCTCATTTTAAAAAAATCCTTTTTCTCTCTGCGAGAAGAAGGGAGGTGTGACTTAGGGCGAATTCACCGTCACGGCCATTGGTTCGAGTTCTACCACCACCCACTGGTGGCCTAAAAGGTAAAACCCCTTTTTTATATATTTTTATTTAAAAAAAACTATATATATTTTAACTAAGATTGTGTGTAAAAAAAACGATCTTTTGGAAAAAAGGAGTCACCTTTTTGTTTCTGTTTTTTACTTCGGACGAGTCTTTGCTTTTTTCTCACGTTTTAGATCTGCTTGCTTTTGTTATGCCTTGAAGCCTCCTTTTTTCTGGTATATTTCGAAAAGGAAAATAATAATAAAGGCTTTTGCTTAAATCTTTCTGTTCTTTTTTATTGATTTCCAGAGAAAAAAACATCCCTTTTACATTATTTGTTTCACGGCTTTATAGCCGAATGCTACTGTTTCTTTTCTCTGTCTTTTCTTTTTTTGCTGTCTTGCAGGAGCAAGTGGGGGAGTAGGTGGTGACAGTGGCATGGGCGGTGGCCGGTGGCGTCGTAACAGGCGTCGGAAAAGCGGTGAAGGGTCGGGCTTATGCGGTGAGGGCAAGTGGCCCTAGGGTTTTTGATTTTGGTTTTTCTGTTTTTCTGGCTAGGGTAGTTGGGCTAGGTTTGGGTTGATTTTTAATTGGGCTTGTAAGCCCGGGTAAAATTGGGCCTGTACAATACCCATAGGTGAAATGTGTTTATTTTGATGTTTTATGATAGAATATGAAGTCTGAAATTATGTTAAACAACTTTTGCTAAGTGATTTTAAGTGAAAACGAGTAAAATGGCTTAATCGGTAAAAATACCTAATGTTCATAAGTACAAGTTAGAGTGAGAATTTGATGTTGCCATAGAAGGGAAAAATGATCAGCATGTCATAAAACATAATAATAAGGGATAAATTTTAATTTCTAAGCTTTGGGGAAAATGTGTAAATATGTAAAAGTTTAGGGGCAAAATTGTAATTTTGCCAAAGTTAAGAGTTAAGGACTGTTTTGATGAATGTGAGTATTAAATAAGCTAAATTTTCTATTATAGATCAAGAAGAACGAAATTCAGAGTTAGATCGAGGAAAGAAAAAGATAGAGGACTAAATCGATATTGTACAGACCCATTTCACCCTAACCCAAATAACAGACCCAAACCCATACCCTAAACCCGTTTAAAGCCCAAAACCCAACTAAAACCCAAGGCCCAAAATTGACCCTAGCCCGATTAGCCCCTTACATCAACAGAAACCCTAACCCTAAGTCCTTCCCTCTGGCTTGCAACCACCAACCCCACTGCTACATCGCCATCGCGCCACTTGCTCTACCACCGTCTTCACCTGCTCTCCTGCAAAAAGAAAAAACATGCAAACAGCACAGTAAAAAAAGAGAAAGAGAGATGATGTATTTCGACTATTTAAGCCCGAAAATTATTTTGTAAAAGGGAGTTTTTTTTCCTTCGAAAATAGAAAAAAGAATCAGAGATTCAAGAAAGTTTTTTTTTTCTTCTTTCAATCGAAAAGGGCAGAGGATCAAACACTTAAAAATCGGCAGAAATAGCAAGCAAAATCAACACAAATTCCAGTGTAAAGGATAAACAAGAACAAGAATCAAAAACAGAAAAAAAGAGGGTAAAAATCTGCGTTTTCGATCTTTTTGGTTTTCTTTTTATATACACATACATATATATATGAATAAATAATAATATATAAAAAGGAAAAAAGACATAAAAAATAATAAAAAATAGAAATTTTTACCTTTCCGGCCACCGTGGGCGGTGGTCGAGCCAGCCACGCCACGGCCGTCCGACGACCTAATCCTCCCAGTGCCCCCACCGCAGAGAGAAAGAGAGGGGATAGAAAAATTTTTTTTTTAAAGAAAGATGAAAATGGGGTTTTTTGGCAGAAAATTGGCTTATATAGCCAAACCAAAACGACGCCGTTTTGGTCGGCACCCATAAGCCCCAAAACGACGTCGTTTTGCCCTATCCGACCCGAATCCGACCCGCCCGACCTAGGATCCGCGCGTTTTTGAACGGAAGGGCTAATTGCACTTTTAGCCCTTCCGCTTTTTTTATTATTTTCAATCGGATCTTTCTTATTTTAAAATCTCACCCAATGCCTTGTTTTTGTTTTCAATTTGGTCCCCTCTTGTTGCTGCGCTTTGGGCCTGAGGGGTTTATTACATATTTGGTCCCTCTGCCTTTTAGCGCATCACAGAAAGGTCCTTCCTCCCATTTTTATTTTCAAATTGGCCCCAATATTCATTTTTGATTCAATTTTAATCCCTTTTTGCTATTTTCACCTATTTTTTTTTATAAATCGTTTTATTATTATTATTATCATTATTATCATATACTATTATATATTATATTAGTATTAGTATTATTATTATTATTATTGTTGTTATATATTATTAATCGTTTATTATATTTTTTTATAAATCGTTTTACTATTAGCACTATATTACTATATTAGTATTATTATTATCATATTACTATTATATATTATATTAGTATTATTATTATTATTATTATTATTATTATTATTATATATTATTAATCGTTTTATTATTTTTTATTAATCGTTTTACCATTATCACTATATTACCATATTAGTATTATTATTATTATCATATTACTATTATATATTATATATATTACTATTCCTATATTTATTATTATTACTATTATTATATTATTTTTATGTATATATTTTGTTAATTACCGTTATTGCTACTATTATTATTATTGTTTTATACCAATATCATTAATATTATTATATCATTATCATTTTTTTTTTACATTTCGTATCACTATTTTATTATTAGCATTTTATTATTATTACTGTCATTTTATTATTTCTTTATTACTACTCTCATTACTTTAAATGTATCGTCGTCATTATTTTTACTATTATCATTGCATTATTATTATCATCATTTTATTATTGAACAAATTAATTTAGTATTGTTACACACCTCACTCTTATTTTTATTACGCAACCTAGTTCTGTAATTTATCTTTTTACCAAACCGTATTGCATTCACCTTTACCCGATTTGTCAAGTTTTCAAACAATCAATATTCTGTATTAACACTTCGAGAGAATCGAGCCCTAACTTACTGGGTTCTGATTTTTCTCGCTTAAGTTAGACAATGGAATATCCCTTTCAAAATCACAAATTCCAGTTTTAAATTGACATTTCGTGTTAGCCATTCGAGTGAATCGAGCCCTAACTTACTGGGTTCCGATTTCTTCTCGTTTAAAGCTAAACAACGGGATGTCTCTTTTGAAATTGTAATTTAAATTTTAAAACAAAATACTTGATCTCGGAATTGAAATGTCGCTACTAACTTCTCGGACTCGACATCTAGATACTCCGAGATGAGCTTTTTCCTAAAAATAGAGGCAATCTTCCGTATTTGAGATCTCGAGAAATCGAGCCCTAACTTACTGGGTTCCGATTTCTCATTTGACGAATAACGGAATATTCTCTTCAAAAGTGAAAATCAAGTTTTAAAAGACGAGCTTAGTTTCGGAGTCTAAAGTATTACGCCTAACTTCTCGGACATGATGCTTTATCTCTTCGATAATAAGAGAGTCTTAATATCCCTTTCCCTTCCAATTTTGAAAATAAAAAGCATTGTATTTTCGAACCCCTCTAAAGTTTTCAACAAATAGGGCATTAATCAATCAATTTGATACCAATTTTGGGCGTGTCAAGGGTGCTAATCCTTCCTCGCACGTAATCGACTTCCGAACCCGTTTTCTCAAAGTTCGTGGACCAAAAAGCACTGTTTTAGTAAATTAAATGTTTTATTAAAACAAAGGTGATCCGATCACACCAAATAAAGATCGGTGGCGACTCCCTTCCTTTTCTTTTTTAAAAAAATCGAGTCGACCGCGTCGTTTACTGTTTCATCAAAAAAATGGTTACGACAGATATAGTTGATCGTATTTTGTTTTGAGGTAAGTTTACGGTAAATAAATGTAATATTCTATTATTTTACATTTAATACTGTTAAATTCCAGTATTTACATATTTATTCTGTAAATTTATTATTTAAAGACTCAAGTATGAATTGACGGGAAAGTTATCTTAGAAAGTTATCTCAGAAAGTTCCGGTTGAACCTTAGGAATGTGTAGGATACAATTGTCATGACATTAGGGTTTAAGGAAATCATGTAAGACCATGTCAAGACATGGCATTGATATGTTACTATAAGGCAAAGGTCCCATGTAAGACCATGCCAAGGCATGGCATTGGTGAGTTCATAAGGCAAGGATACCACGTAAGACCATGTCAAGACATGGTAGTGGCTAAGTTTCATAAGGAAAGGTACACGCGTATCCTTAGTATTTCAAGTGGTTCAACGGGAAAATTCAAGGAGTATTCCAAAGTAAAGGTAAGACAAGTTCAAGCTAAAAAGGTAAGGTAAGATAAATTCATGTTAAAAGGTACGGCAAGTATACAAGTTTTAAGTATATTGAGTTAAAAGTTTAAGTGATCTTGATAAGAAAAACATAAGATAATTCATTAAAAATGTTGCTATTTATTTACATGTAAACTTACTAAGCTTTATGCTTACTCCCATTCTTTAATTTTTTTTTATAGTATTACAAGCCAACTCGGGAATCACAAAGACGTCGGAGATCATTACGCACTATCAAAAGATTATACTGGTATTTTATAACTCGACGTTTTAAGCTATGGCTTGTATAGGGACTTAGCTATCTTGTGTGTATAACCTTATGATATGGCTTAAGATTGGCTTGTAAATGTTTGGTAATGATTATCTATTAAAATGGCTAATTAAGAGCATGTTTTGGATATTATGTAATGCCTAGTTGGTAATTATTAGAAAGAAATTATGTAAGTATATGCAGGGGAACAGTTTGTACAGCAGTAGTGATGTGATTTTGAAAAATCACCAAAAATAGTAAAAATAGAATTAGGTTGTGCATGAGATATATAATTAAAGCTTATTGAGTCTATTTTTATATGAAAGAAACGGTGTAGGCAAAAGAATTGTATATTATGAGATAATTGATTTTTAGTACAGAGGGGTCAGAACTGTCGGTTTGTGTAACAGGGGATACTTTAACTAATAAACTGTACTAATTGGCCACATCAAAAATTCTGGAAAAATTATATTAAGAATATATATGAGTCTAGTTTCATGGAAAATTTACAGATCTAAATTTCGAGTTTCGTAACTCGAGTTATAGTCAATTTACTGAACATGATGCAGATGGACAGTTTCAAATTTTATGCCCCAAATCAGTAAGTTAAGTTTAGTAATGCCTCGTGCTCGACTCCGGCAATGGTCTCGAGTAAAGGGTGTTACAAATATACCAGCCGAGCAAGATAGCAGAGAAATACGTCAGCAATAAGAATCTGATAGACGACAGCTTGGCGACGAGCAAGGACAACCCTAAGCATCAAAAAGGGATCATTTCATTTTGCATTCATACATCATCATTCAAGACACATTTAGTTAGGAATATTTGATTCAATCTGATCATTGCATCCTAATCATTGCAAAAAAAAAAAATCATTCTCATGACATTCGGTAATTAGGCGAATGTCGTCTATAATATATTTAGTTAAAAGCATTAGATTCATTCCGATCATTGCATCCTAACCATTTTGCATAAACATAAACATATGAAATCAAGTCTACAGAACATGTCTCCGAGAGGACGGTGTAGCAACATCGAAGATAGCAAATCTGGCAATCCTGAAGTTGCAAGAGCAGATTGAAGATAACAGATCTGGCAATCTTGAAGTTGCAAGAGCAGATTGAAGATAGCAGATCTGGCAATCCTAAAGTTGCAAGAGCAGATTGAAGATAGCAGATCTGGCAATCCTAAAGTTGTAGGAACATATTGAAGATAGCAAATCTGGCAATCCTGAAGTTGCAGGAGCAGATTGAAGATAGCAGATCTGGCAATCTTGAAGTTGTAGGAGCAGATTGAAGATAGCAGATCTGGCAATCTTGAAGTTACAGGAGCAGATTGAAGATAGCAAATCTGGCAATCCTGAAGTTGCAGGAGCAGATTGAAGATACCGAACTGCATTCCCGATGTTGCGGGAGCGATTGAAGATACCGAGTCCGCATTCCCGAAGTTGCGAGAACAGATTGAAGATAGCGGATCCGCAATCCACGAAGTTGCGGGAGCGATTGAAGATAGCAACTCGCAATCAAGATGCGAGAGCAGATTGAAGATACCAACTGCATTCCCGATGTTGCGGGAGCGATTGAAGATACCGAGTCCGCATTCCCGATGTTGCGGAGTAGATTGAAGATAGCGGATCCGCATTCCGATGTTGCGGGAGCAGATTGAAGATAGCGATCCGCAATCCGGAGTTGCGGGCAGCGATTGAAGATAGCGATGTGACAATCACGGAGTTGCGGGAGCAGATTGAAGATAGCAACCGGCAATCCTGAAGTTGCAGGAGCAGATTGAAGATAGCAAATCTGGCAATCCTGAAGTTGCAGGAGCAGATTGAAGATACCGAATCTGGCATTCCTGATGTTGCAAGAGCAGATTGAAGATACCGAGTCTGGCATTCCTGAAGTTGCAGGAGCAGATTGTAGATAGCAGATCTGGCAATCTTGAAGCTGCAGGAGCAGATTGAAGATAGCAAATCTGGCAATCCTGAAGCTGCAGGAGCAGATTGAAGATACCGAATCTGGTATTCCTGATGTTGCAGGAGCAGATTGAAGATACCGAGTCTGGCATTCCTGATGTTGCAGGAGCAGATTGAAGATAACAAGTCTGGCATTCCTGATGTTGTAGGAGCAGATTGAAGATACTAAGCCTGGCATTCCTAATGTTGCAGGAGCAGATTGAAGATAGTGAGTCTGGCATTCCTGATGTTGCAGGGGCAGATTGAAGATAGCAAGTCTGGCATCCCTGATGTTCCAGGGGCAGATTGAAGATAGCAAGTCTGGCATTCCTGATGATGCAGGGGCAGATTGAAGATAGCAAGTCTGGCAACCCTGATGTTGGAGGGGCAGATTGAAGATAGCAAGTCTGGCATTCCTGATGTTGCAGGGGCAGATTTAAGATACCGAGTCTGGCATTCCTGTTGTTGCAGGAGCAGATTGAAGATACCAAGTCTGGTATTCCTGATGTTGCAAGAGCAGATCGAATATACCGAGTCTGGCATTCCTGATGTTGCAGGAGCAGATTAAAGATACTGAGTCTGGCATTCCTGATGTTGCAGGAGCAGATTGAAGATAGCAAGTCTAACATTCCTGATGTTTCAGGAGCAGATTGAAGATAGCAAGTCTGGCAGTCCTGATGTTTCAGGAGTAGATCAAAGACAGCAAACCTGACATTCTCAAAGTTACAAAGAAGCAGATCGAAGTCAATAATCGTATCCCAAGACTGTAGTAAAGTGGGACAAAGTGACAAATAAACAATGGATTTAAATGAGGCTATATGAAGAATAAGAGCACTGAAGAATCAGGGCTTGGCCAAAGACCGGGCAAAATTGGTTCTTCTATTGTCTTTGCTCTATTCTCATTTCACGATAATAAGCAAAGAGGGGCAGCTGTAATAACCAATTTTTGCCTGACCCAATATTAAAACCAGCCCGAAATAAATTCAAGCCCCAAACCCAATTACAACCACCCAAAGCCACCCATAGCCCAAACTAAAACAAAACCTGAACGGCCCAATATGGCCCAAAGACTAAGCAAAATCAGAAAACCCTAGGGTTCCATCACCCATGCGCCGCTGATGCTCCCTCGGTCAACACCTCGGTCGACACCCTCGCCTCGGTCAACACCCTTATGCTTCTGACAACCTCCACTAGTGGCCTCCACGCCTCTGCCATTGTCCATACGCCTCTACTTGTGACCTGCAAACAACCAAATCGAAGAAGAAAAAGACAGAATGCAACAGAGAAAACAAAAAATAGATAAAAAATCAAAGCTGTAATTGGGTTATAAAAACTGAAGCTAAACATCTGTAGGGGGGCTCCCGTTTTTATAAACCATCAGCAATCAAAAAAAGAAAACAAAAATTCTAAGGTTGATCTTAGTTTTTCCGTTTCTATTTTCAAATTATTAGTTACTGTTATTGTTCATTTTATTTTATTTTCTTAAAAAAAAAAAAAATCCAAAGGAGAAAGGAGGAAAGGGACCTCACCCGGATCCGGATGCGCTGTCGGAAAACCCATTCTGTCGTCGTGTTCGCTGCGGGGAAATAAAGCCAAAAGTCTCCGGGTTTCGGTGTTTTATTGGAACGACCCAAAGCCTGTCTCTACAGCGCTCAAAACAAGGGGGTAAAGGCTTCCTTTAGTGCACCATTGGCCACCGGGCATGGTGGTGGTGCGACGATCTGCTCAGAAGTCCCATCGTCGGATAAACAAGGGAAGAGAGGGCTTTTGGGGTTTCCTTTTTGAGAGAAAAGGGGGCGGTGGGTGTTGTGTTCAAAAGAAGTTAGGGGAAATGTGTTAAAACGTTTTAGGTCTTTAAAATGAGATGAAACGGCGCCGTTTTCAAAAGGCAGGACTGCACATATCCATTAATAGGATAATTGAGCGATTGGTCCCCCATCTTTGCGACGTTAATTGATCAAATCCCCTTTCGCATTCTTTCTTTTTTTGAAATCTTACCCTATTATTTTTATTGTGCTTTAATCTGGTCCCTGCCCGCCTTTTCTGATTTATTTCGATTTTGGTCCTCACTGTTTTAATCTGATTTCAATTTAGTTTCCAACTTGTTTAAAAGGTTTATATATTTATTTATCTTTTATTTTATTTTGTTATTTATTATTATTATCACTATTTATTTTGATTTTTTTCTGTATATTATTCTTATTAAATTATATATTGTATATTTTATGTTTTTGACACCATTTTAAAATTATTTCATACATATTACTTACTTTTTTTATTATGTATTCTTGACTTAAAACCGTTTTGTTAATTCTTTTAAGTTGTTTCATGTGTCATTTCTTTCAAAATTGTTCACTTCGTTGTTCCTTTATTATTAATGCTGATATTTAAATCGCGTAAGCTATGTGATTGTCACTCTTGCATGTATCGTGATTTGTTTATTCGTATTTCAATGTCTTTGATATTATCATTTTCATCATTACTGTTTACGTTATTGTTCCACCGTCTTTAGTATTATCCATGCATGTTAATATTTTAGGATAATGATACTAATGTTATGTATTATGTGTATTATTATCGTTACGCCAAATTTGTGTTATATCATCATAGTTCGTCGAGCACAACCCCATTCATGATTTAAATAAGGTTTCTTTAAAATCTAAATTACAAAAGTTTTTTAAAATAAGGCAATACTCTATGTTTGGAAACTCGAGAAGTCGTGCCCTATGTGTTGGGTTTCGGTTCTTTCGTTTGACTAAATATTTGAATATCCTTTTGTCATTTTTAACGCTTGAGACTCGGGAATTATGAGATGATCTTGAAATCGAGGATTCAAATTATCGTGTCCTAACGTACTGGATGTGATATTTTATTCCTTCGGAGCGAGAAAATCTTAATATTCAATTCGAGAAAATTCAAATGTTTCCAAAAGAGATCGTTTTTTTATTCTTTTAAAATTTTCAAACTTTCGACATTGGGACATAGATTAATCAATTTGGTACCGATTTTGTGCGTTGCGAGGGTGCTAATCCTTCCTTGCACGTAACCGACTTCCGAACCTATTTTCTCGAACATTCGTAGACCAAAGCATCGTTTTAGTAAATCAAAATGTTTTATTAAAACAAAGGTGATCCGATCACACCTAATAAAAGGTCGGTGGCAACTCCCATTTTTATTCATTTTCAAAACCCAAGTCGATTCCCGTTTTACAAAAAGTAGTTACAACAAGTATAATTCTAATTATAATTATTTAAATGTACTCCACTTATAATTTTTATTGTATTATATATATTGTTGTTAGATGTATTGATAGTAAAACTTTTTAAAATTTTTATATTTATTTATTTGCATATAGAAATATAAGGTTAGACCTATGTTTCTTACATGACAAGATGAAATTAAATATTTTTATCACATGCTACTTTGTTGTTGCTTTTTAAACAAATCACATGCTACCTTGTTGTTGCCTTTTTCCTTTACACTTTTTTTTTTATCGATTTAATCTCATCAAACTATCACTTAAATTTTTAATTGGTCCCTCAACTTTAAAATAATTTAATTGAGTCTCTAAATATTAATATTGTATTAATCAAATTTAGGGGATAAGTGCTAGCTTAAATGTGAGGCCCAACATATATTAAATGTAATGATCAGTATAAACATGCTATTACTTATCATATGAATAATTTAGATCTCACGTGTCACAACAAAATTTTAGAAAGACTGTTTTTGGTCCAATTATGCCCTCAATCATTGTACTTTTTGCACTTTTTTAAAATTTAGTCTTTCTACTTTTAATTTTAAGAATTTAGTCCCTCGTTTGATTTAAAATTTAAAGCCCAATTTATAGTGTTATTAATTTACTTCCACTAAATATTAATATGTATTATTGATTGGACTTTAATTTTTAAATCGAGCATTTGAGTATTAGAATGCTAGATATTCAAATTTAATGAAGTCGATTAACAATATTATTAATTGGACTTTATTTTTAAACTAGACAAATAGAAGGACTAAACTCCTATAATTAAAGGCAAATGGACTAAATTTCAAATTTTCAAAGAATATAAAAATTAAAAGCATTGTTAAACCTTCTTTTTTTGTTACTCATCGGTTCCATACTATCCATGCAATAAATATAAATATATATTCAAATCACTCCACATATTTTAGATATATTTCACGTGAAATTTGAACTGACATTTAAACCCAAGTTAATGGCTAGGCTAATAGAATACTTATTCGATGTATACTTAAAGTTTCGAGGATTTAATAAAATGTTTTGAAGCTTGTAATTATTGTTGTAGTTTTGAGTTTAAATCGAAAAAAATAAAAAAAAATTTAATACTGGTATGATGGCATTGCTTCTTCTTTTTTCACAATGTGTTACGAATTTGTCACATACTCAAATATCTATTTTTAAATTAGATTTCTAAATTGTCTTATATATTCTCTAAAACAAGTATCATCGTCTGATAACACTTTGAAAGACTATAACTATCACTCTTGAGATATATGAAATATTTAGTATTTAAACATTTGGAGGAAAATGTTTTAAAACATTAATTAACCATAATCAGTATTCAAAATCTTGTATAGGGCACGTGCTTAAAATAAGTATACTGTTCATAACATTTTTTTCTTTAAAACAAATCAACGATTACCCACAACCTCTTCGAGTGAAACAAAGAGAAGCAAATTTAAACCACCGATAATAATGATAAACATAGCCATTGAAAATGTGGAGAGAAGTTATATGTATTTTTGCCGTGTATGCTTATTAGGCACTGGGCTAGTCAACGACCCCTAAATTCACCCAAATTATCTCTTTTTAAATTCTTTAAATTTGGTCTCATTTTCATCCTTAAGTATCAATAAAAATATATATTTCCTTTTTTCTTCTTAAACTTTTTAGAAAATAAAAAAGATGGCGAAGGTTTTTTTGGTTGTGTTCTCATTGGCTTTGGTGCTTTCAATCCAATTCGTAGTAGGACAAGAGGAGAAGGCTTTTGATGAGATAGCATCTCCGAAAACCGACAGGGTATTTTTGAGTTCAGGGGTGGCAGCTTGTCCAAAATCAGAAATAGAAGCTCCTACTAAATTTGCCAGTGAATCGAAAAGGAAAATGGCATCGTGATGTTCAGAAAGGAACATGAGACCCAAATTTTAAGGAGGAGGATACTAACATAGAAAATGAGAAGAATTAGTCAAGGGATGCTGTTGCAAATTACCATAATCGCAATAAGCAACCTTAGGCAATGTAATTGAATTAAAGAAGCACATGCAATAATATGGATATATATATAAAAGGGTTAGAAAATTTTCTCAATGGTCAAAACAAAAGTATTTGTTAAAAAATAAATTCAATGAACAACAATAAATTTCATACATTTCTATGTTTAAGTCCATAAATATTATAATTTAATATTTATGTTGAGAAATTAACTCTTTTTTAAATTTTATAAAGTTGTTTAACTTTAGATTCTACTTTTGGAGGAGAAAAGAATTTTTTTTTGCCATAATAACTTTTTGGCCTTCAATTTTACAAAAAAAATAGTCATTCATTTATTTTTTTATCTTTTTGTCTTTGAACTTTTATTTTTATCAAATCACCTCAAGACGAATAGAAAAGTTAACGATTTTTTAAATTTGCTAACGTAGCATACACGTGGATAGCCACATGGATGACACCTCATCATTTAATTATTTTTTAAAATTTTAAAAATTAAAAAATCTATTTTTAAAAATTAAAATTATTACATAGTATAAAAATAATAAAAATAGTTTTTAATATTTTAAAATTTTGAAAAATTAATTAAATGTTAACATGTATCCACATGGCAATCCATGTGTATGCTGCTTCAACTAAGTTAACAAATGTTAACTTCTCTATCTAATTTAGAATGACTTGTCAAAAATAAAAATTTAAGGGCTAAAAGAGACAAAAAAATTAAATGAAGAACTAAAATCACTTTTTTTTTTGTAAAATTAGAGAATAAAAAATCATTATACTTTTTTTAAACTTTCATACATTTAATATAGCTGGCACGGTGAAAACCAAATTTTGGTTTAATTCATTCATATAAGAAAAATAAACTACAAATTCAATTAATTTAAATAAAAAGATTAATATGAAATACGAATAACGTGTTTTAAATTTATTTCACATCATATCCAAACTAAAGTATAAAAGTAATTAAAATTAAACAAACAAATTTAACTACTATTATTTGGTTAGGGACGAAAATCTCAAGAGTATAAAAGTATAGGGACTAAAATTGAACATTTTGAAAAGTGCAGGCCTAAAAGTGATCAAATTGAAGTATTAGGACTAAATCCATAGCATTCATAAAGTATAGGGACTAGTATCCGAATTAAACCAAGAAAACCACATGCGCATAAACTTATGTGGTGGCTTATCATTCGCATGTTGCCTACAAGGCAAAGCCTACTCAAGTTTCATGGTACGATAATACCTGCTCCAGCACGATGAAAGGTACTAAAAGGGATAATAATGAATTTTGTCCTCAATATTTATATATATTATCAATTTAATCATTTTTAACTAAATTTAATTATTAATCTTTGAAAAAAACTTAAACCTTACACCAAAATTAATTAAAGCATAAATTTAATACAAACACAAATTAAAATTTTATTTGTAACAGTGAATTGATATTGTTGCTATTATAGCTGCTATTATAACAGTGAATTTATTTGAAAATGACAAATTTACTACCAACAACCTTGAGCAACATCATCCACAAAAGCTTTAAGGTTCTTGTCCATGGAGCCGCCTTCCATGGAGGCTTCCCTGGCTAACCCTTTCCATTTCTCTACATTTTTCTTCACTTCCATCCCTTTCTTATCATCCCCCATCACCAAATCCAAGCTCCTAACGATCTCATCACGTTCCACGATCCCTTCTTCATTAGCACTCACTCTCACCCCATTCCCCCACACATCTTCAATCAGCTTCGCATTAGTCCCTTGATCCGTCCATTGAGGGAAAGCCACCACCGGTACACCGGCCACCATGCTCTCCAACGTGGAGTTCCACCCACAATGCGTCACGAAGCAACCCAACGACGGATGAGACAATACTTCCACTTGCGAACACCATGGAACCACCATCCCAAACTGTTCCAATTCTTCCCTGCATGTCAGTTTATCTTCTTCTTTCTCTTCGTAGCCTCCATCTTTCCGGTTCCTCACCACCCATAAAAACGGTCGCCGGCTGGATATTAAAGCTCGAGCTATTTCCTCCACTTGTTGCTTCGTTAACACTGCAATGCTCCCGAAGGAAACGTAAACAACTGCCGATTTTGGTTTGGAATCTAACCATTGGAGGTAATCTTTTGAATCGAATTGAAAAAGATCGATTCTCAAGGAATTATCCAAGGACTCATTTGAGTTCAAGAAAGAAGATGGGATTAAAGGTCCGATGGCGAGCATGTTGAAATTTTCAATGGCGTTTAATGCTTCGAGTTCCAAAGCATCGAAGGTGTTAACAAGGATTTTAGGGTTGGATTCATCGGCGAGGACGTCCATTTGTTCATGGAGCAACGACAGTGCCCAACGGTAAACGTTTGAAGCGGTGACGAACGACGGAAGGTCGCGGGTGGTGAGTAGCGGCAGACCTGGTAATTTTATTGAACGCTTGGGGTTTGTTTCATCAGCTTGAGCTTTAATGGTGGATTCGTATCCGTTGAAGTAAAAATAATAGATGTCAAAAACGGTGGCGGGTTGAATCCAAAGTAAAGCTGTCGGAATGTGATGTTTACGCGCCACCTCCGTGGCCCAATGGATGAACAGGCTGTAGACAATGCAAGTGACGGGTTTGCCTTCGTTTTCACTGCTTGTTATAAACTCGGAGATGGCTTCTTTGCCTCGTCGCCTGAATTCAGACATGTAATGGCCTATGTCATCTCCGGGTTGAAAACCGTCGTCGTAGCCATCGGAAAAGGGTAAAAACGTTAGGCCTTGAGCAGTGGGGACTTTGGTCATGCGGTGGCTGGCGGAGATGCTGGTGATGAAAGTTACACGTACGCCGATACGGATAAGATGCTTGGCGAATTGTAAGGTCGGGTTTATGTGGCCTTGTGCAGGATAGGTCACTAGGATGAAATGAGGTTGTGGCATGATGTGAAGGCGGCGCGTAGGTAGTTGACCTGCTCTTTTATTACGAATGTCGGATTTGGAGTAACTAAGAAAGGAAATCAAAGTGTTTTTATAAGTGATGAGAGGCACTGAAAAAAGGTGACGTTTGGGCTGACGAATTTGGAGATCCCTAAATCCTATTGGACTTTGTGTGGTAAAACATTCATCACGTTGTCACACACTTTCTACCGCTACAAGGACAATAATACAAATGTATTATTAATATCCAAGTGAAAAATTTTGTTCGTGACCAATTAAAGAAGTTAAAAACAATTGCAAAATAGACTATATATATATACATCGTACATATATATTATAAGAGAAAAAATTATATGAAATTGTGATTTTATGTCTATTTTTTTATTAGGAGATTTACAAATCAAATTTTACCTCTTAACTTAATTTTTAGTATTTTAGTTAAATTTAAATTTGTTCAAGAAGAAAAATCTAATTTTTATTCTCTTATTGAAAAGAATATGAATGACGTGGAATGATAATTTTGTACCATCCTTTCTTATATTATGATATACACAATATTCAAGAAAATAATCTTACGAAGGGTTTAAAATTGTGACAAGTGAGTACTTTAATTGTTTAACACATTAATACTATTAAATATGTTTAAATTTCTTTTTTTTTATCACTCAACTTTTAAAACTTTCAAAATGGTTACCTAACTAATCTGATTTGTTTTTTTCGTCCATTTCCATTTAATGCTTGACAAAAAGTTGAGGTGACAGTTTAAAAATTAGTATAATAATAATTTTTTTCCCTCAAACTTTACATATTGTATCAATTTAGTCATAATTTTTAAAAATTAACCCTACCAGGTCTGCAAAGGTAAGGCTTTTACCAATGCTTAAGGGAAATGGATAAAAAAATGGAACCCAATTAATCGAATGACCATTTTGAAAGTTTTAAAATTTGATTGAGTAAAAAAAGAAGTTTAGGCATAGATGGACACATCATGCCACAACCTCATTTCATCCTAGTGACCTATCCTGCACAAGGCCACATAAACCCGACCTTACAATTCGCCAAGCATCTTATCCGTATCGGCGTACGTGTAACTTTCATCACCAGCATCTCCGCCACCCGCCGCAT
Source organism: Gossypium rotundifolium (assembly GCA_025506655.1). Taxonomy (NCBI): domain Eukaryota; kingdom Viridiplantae; phylum Streptophyta; class Magnoliopsida; order Malvales; family Malvaceae; genus Gossypium; species Gossypium rotundifolium. The sequence goes on from CP106724.1 coordinate 202,810,504, forward strand.
GACCAAAGTCCCCACCGCTGAAGGGCTATCGTTTTTACCTTTTTCAGATGGCTAAGACGACGGAATTAAACCCGGCAATAACACAGACCATTACATGTCTGAATTCAAGCGACGAGGCAAAGATGCCATCTCTGAGTTTATAACAATTAGTGAAAACGAAGGTACCCCCATCACTTGCATTGTCTGCTCTTTGCTCCTTCTTTGCGCTACGGAGGTGGCGCGTAAACATCACATCCCGTCTGCTTTACTCTGGATTCAACCCGCCACCGTTTTCGACATCTATTGTTTTTACTTCAACGGATACGAATCCACCATTAAAGCTCAAGCTGATGAAAAAAAAAACCCCCAAGTGTTCGATAAAATTACCAGGTCTACCGCCACTCTTCACCCGCGACCTTCCATCGTTCGTCAACGCTTCGAACGTTTACCACTCGGCACTGTCGTTGTTCCAAGAACAAATGGACGTCCTCGCAGAAGAACCCAACGCTAAAATCTTTATTAACACCTTCGATGCTTTGGAACACGAAGCATTAAACGCCATTGAAAAGTTCAAAACAGTTGGTATTGGACCTTTAGTCCCATCATCATTCGTTAACTCAAAAGACGCATTAGGTAATTCCTTAAGAACCGATCTTTTTCAATCCGATTCAAAAGATTACCACCAATGGTTAGACTCCAAACCAAAATCGGCCGTCGTTTACGTTTCCTTCGGGAGCATCGCGGTGTTAACGAAACAACAAGTGGAGGAACCGGAAAGATAGAGGCGAAGAAGAGAAAGAAGAAGATAAGTTACTTGCAGGAAGAATTGGAATAATTTGGAATGGTGATTCCATGGTGTTCGCAAGTAGAAGTGTTGTCTCATCCGTCGTTGGGTTGCTTCGTGACGCATTGTGGGTGGAACTCGACATTAGAGAGCTTGGTTGCCGGTGTACTGGTGGTGGCTTTTCCTCAGTGGACGGATCAAGGGACTAATGCGAAGCTGATTGAAGATGTGTGGGGAACTGGGGTGAGAGTGAGAGCTAATTAAGAAGGGATCGTGGAACGTGATGAGATCGTTAGGTGCTTGGATTTGGTGATGGGGGATGATGAGAAAGGGATGGAAGTGAAGAAAAATGTAGAGAAATGGAAAGGGTTGCCAAGGAAGCCGCCATGGAAGGTGGGTCCACAGTACTTATGTTAGATAGAACTATAGTACTTACGCTGTCGCTTTCACTTTTCTTTAAAAAAACCACATCCACTTATAAATCCATTTTTCTATACCATTGTTGTTGTTATCGTTTGAAACTTTGGGATCCAATAGGCGTTGAGATTAGCTCAAATAAGATTAAAGTAATAGTATAAATGTAGCTAGGCTTCATGGATTTCGAATCGATCCATTCTAAATAGAGAGGAGTGTTTTTGAAAAGTGGATGTAGTGCAAGGCAGGATGGATTTTGTATGGAGCAATTATGATAATTGCTTATCCGTTCTACCAGATTAAATTATTATTTTATCCTTGTATATAAAATTATTGAAAAGGTGAAAAAATGTAATAATTTATTATAGAAATTTTCATATAATTGATGTTCAAATATTTTTGTGAAGACTTTAAAAATGATGATTGAACTATTCAGAAGATTTTTATTTACATCACTTGCAGGCTCGACCGTGGGGGTAGTTTGGAAGTGAGCCCGCCCAAGGCTGGAAGGGTCTCAATTTTTATTTTCAATTCTTAACATGGAAAAAAATCTTCAATCTTTTAAATCTTCCAATTTATTGCATCCAGAAAAAAATAGGCCCCAATTTGTATTATATGTTATAATTTTTTAAAAGGGGCCCTAATTTATTGTTTCGCCTAGGGCCCAAAAATGTCAAGAATAGGTTTGGTCAGTTGGTTGTATTTTTTGAAAAGTCAAGGTAGTGAGCTCCAAGCAACAATTTGAGAATCAGTATTGTAATCGATACCCATACACAAGTAGAAGAACATACCTTAAATTCAAGGCAATTTAACAGTCAGTATTCGATATAGAAGAAGAAAGCTATTTAGATTTTTGTCCACAAACTAGTGACATTCGAAGTTGTTTAATGAAAAAATTTGAACCATAAAAGGAGAATGAGAGTTTTTGATTGGTGCAGGTGGTGCAAACAGAGAAGGTCAGAATGATTTTATAACACTTCAACAATCACCCACAACGTCTTCGAGTGAAACAAAATGAAGTAAATTGAACCCACCGATAATAGTGATAAACATGGCTATTGAATATATGGAGAGAAGTTATATGTATTTTTGTCCTGTATGGTTATTAGGCACTGCACTAGTCAACCACCCCTAAATTCGCCCAAAATATCTCTTTTTAAACTCTTTAAATTCCATCTCATTTTCATCCTTAAGCATCAATAAAATATATTTTTACTTATTTCTTAACCTTTTTAGAAAATAAAAAAGATGGCCAAGGTTTTTTTTGGTTGTGTTCTCATCGGCTTTGGTGCTCTCAATCCAATTCGTAGTAGGACAAGAGGAGAAGGCTTTTGATGAGGCAGAATCTCTGTAAGCCGACAGGGTACTTTTGAGTTCAGGGATAGCAGCTTCTCCAAAACTGGAAGCAGAAGCTCCAACTGAATTTTTTGGCGGGTCAAAGAGGAGAATGACATAGTGATGCTCAAAAAACAACATGAGACCTAGATCTTAAGGAGGAAGATGCTAACATAAAAAATGAGAAGAATTAGTCAGGGGATAGTGCAACAAATTACCATAATAGCAATAAGCAACCTTAGGCAATGTAATTGAATAAAAGAAGCACATGCAATAATATGGATATATATGCACATTATAAGGGCTAGAAAATTTTCTCAATGGCCAAAACAAAAGTAATTGTTCGAGTTCGTAAATTCAATGAACAACAATAAATTTCATGCACTTTCGATGTTTGAGTCCGTAAATATTATTATTTAATATTTGTCTTGGACAACAATTAACTCTTAGACAATTAATATTTTTATATTAATTATTATTTAATATATATATTATTGAATTATTTGAAAATTTCCATTTAATTCGATGGACTGTTAAAACTGTTGTTGTATGGCCATCTCCGCTTGCAACGCCTGCACCAACCAAAAGATCTCTTTTCCCTTCTTTTCTATAGTTCAATTTTTTTTCATGAAATAGTTTTGAACGTCACGAATCTTCAAATCAAAATCAAAACAACTTTCTTCTTCGAACTCTCATGTTAACCGTCAGATTAACTTGGATCTAAAGTATGTTGTTTTACTAATCAATGTGTACTGATTCACTGTACCAATCGTCGAATAGTCGCTTGGAGCTAGGGTTGTGCAAACAAACTAACCAAATCGAAAACCGACCCAAACTGAGGTATTTAGACAATTCATGGAATGCAAGTTCAAAAATTGCAGTTACCTGAAACTAAACCGAATTGTGTTTTATTATTTAATATATAATTCATTTTATTTTTTATGATATAAAAATAAATATTTTATATTTAAAATAGTGTAAATAATTTAAAAGTTCTTAAAAAATTTTTTGTATTTTATAAATATTTATGAAAAACCTTGAAATTTTGTCAAATAATATTCAAAAGCCATAAAACAAAGCTCATTTTGTCAAAAAAATTCTAAAAAATCAAAATAAAAAATTAATATGGAAAAACCGAACCTAGACAAACCGAATTGTGATGGACAATTCAAAAAATTTGAAAAACTCGAAAAACTCAACCAAACCGAACTAATATCACCCCTACTTGGAGCTTGCTAGCCGGACTTATAAAAAATATTTAACAGTCTAATAACTTAAATAAAGACTTTTAAATAATTTAGTTACTTAAATGAAAACATTTGAATAGTTCAGTGACCATTTTGTAAAATTTTAAAGTTGAGTTATCAAAATATAAAAGCTAAACTACATTGCAAGCCACTCAAATATGTTTAAGTTTCTTTTTTTTGTCACTCAACTTTTAAAACTTTCAAAATTATCATCTAACTAATCAAATTTATTTTTTGGTCCATTTCCGTTAAGTGTTTGACAGAAGGTTGAAGTAACAGTTTAAAATTAGTATAATAACAAATTTAGCCCTCAAAATTTATATATTATGTTAATTTAGTCATAATTTTTAAAAAATTAACCCTCAACTCTACAAATAGCTGATCTACCATATATGCAAATATAAGGCATTTAACGATGCTTAAGGGAAATGGATCAAAAAAATCGAACCCAATTAACTGAGTGACCATTTTGAAAATTTTAAAAATTGAGTGAGTTAAAAAAAAGTTTAAGCATAGATGGATAACTTGGAAGGTAGTTTAAGCAAATATAAACTTACTAGTTTAGTTTAACCTAAATTATAATTGGTGAATTAAATTCAAACCCCCAAGAGTCGTGTAGTATGAAACAGACAGTGACAGCATCATGCATCAAGCTGCAACCTTAGCATTAAAAAATCACCAGACAAATCCGAAAAGGTTTAGGAATCTTTGAAATTCGTCAGCTCAAACGTCACCTTTTATCAATGCCTCTCGTCACTATAAAAACCCATTAATTTCCTTCACGATTTACTCCAAGTTCGTAAAAAGAAAAAGAATAATTCACTACCCACGCGCCGCCGTCACCATCATGCCACAACCTCATTTCATCCTACTGACCTATCCTGCACAAGGCCACATAAACCCGACCTTACAATTCGCCAAGCATCTTATCCGTATCGGCGTACGTGTAACTTACATCACCAGCATCTTCGCCAGCCGCCGCATGACCAAAGTCCCCACCGCTGAAGGACTATCGTTTTTACCTTTTTCAGATGGCTACGACGACGGAATTAAACCCGGCAATGACACAGACCATTACATGTCTGAATTCAAGCGACGAGGCAAAGATGCCATCTCTGAGTTTATAACAAGTAGTGAAAATGAAGGTAAACCCATCACTTGCATTGTCTACTCTTTGCTCCTTCATTGGGCTGCGGAGGTGGCGCGTAAACATCACATCCCGTCAGCTGTACTCTGGATTCAACCCGCCACCGTTTTCGACATCTATTATTTTTACTTCAACGGATACGAATCCGCCATTAAAGCTCAAGCTGATGAAAAAAACCCCAAGTGTTCGTTAAAATTACCAGGTCTACCGCCACTCTTCACCCGCGACCTTCCATCGTTCGTCACCGCTTCGAACGTTTACCAGTCGGCACTGTCGATGTTCCAAGAACAAATGGACGTCCTCGCAGAAGAACCCAACGCTAAAATCCTTATTAACACCTTCGATGCTTTGGAACACGAAGCATTAAACGCCATTGAAAAGTTCAAAACAGTTGGTATTGGACCTTTAGTCCCATCTTCATTCTTTAACTCAAAAGACGCATTAGATAATTCCTTAAGAGCCGATCTTTTTCAATCCGATTCAAAAGATTACCTCCAATGGTTAGACTCCAAACCAAAATCGGCCGTCGTTTACGTTTCCTTCGGGAGCATCGCGGTGTTAACGAAGCAACAAGTGGAGGAAATCGCTCGAGCTTTAATATCCAGCCGGCGACCGTTTTTATGGGTGGTGAGGAACCAGAAAGATAGAGGCGAAGAAGAGAAAGAAGAAGATAAGTTAACTTGCAGGGAAGAATTGGAACAATTTGGAATGGTGGTTCCATGGTGTTCGCAAGTAGAAGTGTTGTCTCATCCGTCGTTGGGTTGCTTCGTGACGCATTGTGGGTGGAACTCGACGTTAGAGAGCTTGGTTGCCGGTGTACCGGTGGTGGCTTTTCCTCAGTGGACGGATCAAGGGACTAATGCGAAGCTGATTGAAGATGTGTGGGGAACTGGGGTGAGAGTGACCGCTAATGAAGAAGGGATCGTGGAACGTGATGAGATCGTTAGGTGCTTGGATTTGGTGATGGGGGATGATGAGAAAGGGATGGAAGTGAAGAAAAATGTAGAGAAATGGAAAGGGTTAGCCAGGGAAGCCGCCATGGAAGGTGGGTCCATGGATATGAACCTTAAAGCTTTTGTGGATGATGTTGCTCAAGGTTATTGCAAGTAAATTTGTATTTTTTTCTTTTAGATATCATTCTTTATTTTCAATTTAAATAACCCGTATATTAGTTTGATGGTCTAGAGTGGTCACAGTTTTAGATGTGATTTAATTTTGAGTGATTATAGTCGTATTATTATTAGTGTTTTGTCGTTAGACCTGTTTATAGGTTGAGACACTCAAAAATTAAAAGATTTGAGTAAGAATATAGGTCTGAAAAATAAACTTGGACAAAAAAAAAAAAACTAATTTAGAAAGCAAGTTGGGCCTTGGCTAAAAATTTTTGACTCGAGTCTGGCCTGACCCAAATATGCAAAAAAATTGATTTTTTTAGTGTTTTCTTATTGTTCTTTATTGTTTTATTGTTAATTTCTTATTTTTTTTTCACTATGTTGCTATCATTTCATAGTTATTATTTTGTTGTTATTGTTTAGATATTGTATAACTCTTGTTTTATTATTAATTTTGTTACTATTTTAGAGATTTTATTATTTTTAATGTATTATATTTTTTTAAAATTATATAAAAATAAAATAAAAAATTAATCTGGTAGTGAACCAAGTTCAAGTTTTAACATTTTTATCCAGGTCGAGTCGAGCCCAAACCTTGCAAATGAGACTAAAATTTTAGTTGAATTCGACCTAAATCCAGCTCGAATTATAAAGTTTACTTTTTTTTTTTGTAATTCATCAAAAGAAAATATTTATATTTAAATTCTTTCTTGATCGTTATAATAATAAGAATACTAATTAAATTAAAATTCAATCTCTTGTTATAAATAAATTTCTAGTTTGTGTTAAAATTAAATTTATGCTTTAAATAATTTTGGTGCAACCAAAAATAAATTTAATTAAAAATAAAAATCAAATTAATAAGAAGTATAATCATGATTATATCTTCTAATCATTATATAAAAAAACTTGATTAGGGTTTGACCTGTAATACTGATGGTAATGATAAACCCCCACACAAATGGAACTTCACCTAGCCAAAGTGAACAAAATAAAGGCTACCGTTTTGTCAACAAGTTCACGCGGATGTGGTTTGTTTCTTCTTGTATGAAAATTGAAAGTGACCATTATATTTTAGGATTGTGGAATACGAATCGTTTCATGGATTTCGAATTATTCTGTTTTAAATAGAATAGATTTTTCTTTAAAATATTGTTGCAAGTGGATAATTGACACGAAACAGTTATAGTAATTTTTGCTTTTTACTATATAAAATTATTATTTTACTCGTATAATATATATCACCATTCAAATAGTAAAATGTACAAATGCATTATAAAAAAAAAGCTTTTATGTTTTTTTTTAACATTATGCTTAAATATTTGTTTGTCTTATAGAAAATTTAAAATTTTAGAAATAATTAACAAAAATTAAATTTAGGTGGGATGGAGTGGGGTGTGTATCTAACATTTATAAAGATAGTAATAATTTTCAAGGTTACACATATGTAATGAAGCAGAGCAAGTGGTGAAGTGAAGTGAAGTGTACCAACTGTGGAGCAATGGTGGATTTTACAACATCTATCCCAGCTCGCTCTATTGTCATTTCTAATAAGTGTAAGTATTATTATTAGAGTTATGTGACCTAAATTCTTGTTAAATAAAATAAGAGATTGTTTGCAAGTTAAGCAAAATATATTTTCTTTCTAAAAGATTTAGTATTTATTACTATAATATATTTAGCATTTATTAGCGTAATTTATTTTACCTATGAATTTAGCCTATAAATAGGTTCTTTACAATATTAGAAAAAATACCTATTAAAAAATTAGAACATTCATATTGCACGGCCAGTTGTGGTCATACCCTTAAGTGGGAGCAGAATCTATGCCTTCGTGAGGTTTTCACCTCCGCGTGGGCTAGGGGCCTTAGGAATTCATCCGTACCTATGGTTCCGTGAGGTTTTCACCTCATGGCCATAGGAAATGTATTCTGAGCCGAACTCAATCATATGAGCCTATAATGGGTGAGGATTGAGAATCTGCTGATTCGGTACCTGTTCTTTCTTTATTTGAACCACATATAGTGAACCTTAGGAGCTCACCCTAGGTAGAGCCATGCTAAACCTTAGTAGCTACCGATGTAGTGGTTAGACATTTTTGTTTACTTGCTTTGGTTACTTTTATGTGGTACTAACTTGTTTCATTTTTGATCATATTTGCATGTCATTTCATACTTAAAAGGCGTCGATTCCTATTTTAATTACTAAGTTAGAATACTTGTTATGGGGACCAGATTCCTTGATAAAGTAGAGGATAATCGGCCGTCGTATATGGCTCAAAACATAAAAAAAGGTAATGTTGTACCTACGACTTGGTTAATCTCGAAATGGACCCTCGAAGTACATGATGGAGTCAATGGCCACGAATGGAAGAATGGCCCGATGGCAAATTTTGCTCTCGGAGTTCGACATTGTCTATGTAAACCAAAAGCGGTGAAGGGAGTGCAATAGCGATTTCTTGGCGGTGACTTAGATGATTATGAGGCCCTTAATTTCGATTTTCCTAATGAAGATCGATGTTTGTAGCTACAATTGAAGAAGATATCTTAGAAGATCGTCCTGGAAGATGAACTTTGACGGAGCATCAAATGCCGTTGGTAATGGAATTAGGGGCGATCTGGTATCCCCAATGGAATCACTATCCATTCACTTGCAAGTTGGACTTGATTGCACAAACAACATGGCGAATCTGAAGCATGTATAATGGGGATTCGACGCACCATAGACCACAAAGTTAAGGTGCTAGGGTATCACGGAGACTCTTTCTTGTCATATATCATTGAAAGGAGAATGGGAAACAAGAGATCCCAAACCGATCGGCTATCGAAGTTAGTCTTGGAACTAATTGAGGAGTTTGATGATATCACATTCTTCTACCTCCATGGGATGAAAACCAGATGGTGATGCTTTGGCCAGCTTCTATGATCAAAGTGAATGAGCGGGAGGGTATGAAGCTATCCAAATGAGTATTCATGGGCTCAGACTCATTGTTTCAATATTGACGAAGAGAAGAGAGATGATCATCCTTGGTACTATGATATTACGCAATATGTGAAGAGCCGTGAATATCCGATCAATATTTGAAAATGATAAGAAGACATTGAGAAGACTTGCAAGGTGACTATGTCCTAGATGGAGAGATCTGTCACAAAAAAGGAGGGATCAAGTGTTGCTCGAGATGTGTGGATCTTTGTGGAAGCTAAGACAATCTGGAAGAAGTCCATGAAGGTGTACGTGGAACACATGCCAATGGGTTTCGATGGCTAGGCAAATCATGAGATTTGGGTATTCTTGGTCGCGATGGAAGGAGGCTGCATCCGTTATGCCAAGAAGTGCCATAAGTGTCAAGTTTATGGAAACAAGATCCATGTGCCTCCTTCACCTCTTCATTATGACTTCTCCATGGCCTTTCTCAATGTGGGGCATGGATGTCATTGGCCGATCTCGCAAAGCTTCAATGGACATCGTTTCATCTTCGTGGTCATTGATTACTTCACCAAATGGGTAGAGGCGACTTCATATGCTAATATCACGAAGGCAATGATTAGCAAGTTTTTGAAGAAGGAGATCATATGTCGCTACGGTATGCAGAAAGGATCGTGTCGACAATGCGCTAAACTTGAACAATAAAGCGATAGCGAAGTCAGGTCGGTTCAACATTAAGCACCATAACTTCCGCCATATCGCTTAGAAGATGAATGGAGCGGTTGAGGCGATAATAAAAATATCAAGAAAATTGTGGGGAAAATGGTGAGACCTACAGGATGGCATGAAAAGTTACCGCTTGCCTCTGCTTATCGAACATCGGTTAGAACCTCTTCAGGGCAACTCCTTTCTCGTTGGTTTATGGGATGGAAGCGGTTTTGCCTATTGAAGTTGAGATCCCTTCATTCCGGTTTTGTCGAGCTAAAATTGGATGAAGCGAATGGGTTCAATCTCGATATGACCAGCCCGAATCGATCGAGAAAAGAGGCTAGAGCTATTCGCCATGGTCAATTGTACGAAGCGGATGATCGAGCTTACAATAAGAAAAGTCGCCCAGTATTCCATGAGGGAGACTTGGTGTTAAACAGATCCTCCCTATGCAAAAAGACTTGAGGAAAGTGGATGCCCAATTGGGAGGGACCTACGTTGTAAGAAGGCCTTTTCGGAGGAGCTTTGATACTAGGCAGAGATGAACGGCAAAATGTCGCAAATCAATTAGCAGACTCGGTCAGAAAGTACTCGCTTGAAGATGGACCAAGGCGAAAACCCATAAAGGGCATCTTGTAGTCAAAAAAAAAAAAAAAAACGGAGAATTACACCAACAATTACTCAACTTTGGGGTAGCTGACAAAATAGTCACTCAGATTTCAAATCAATCACTCAACTTTTGAAAAATAATAAAACAGTCACCACTAACCATTTTCCGTTACAGACTTAATGGAGCTGCCATTTTCCATCCCCTAACACTACTCTCCCATCCTTCTCCCTCTTACCACCATCCACTTGACCTCCGCTGCCAAAAAGTTCTCTTCCCAAACCGGATGCTTCGACAGCAAGAACCGGAGGAGCAATCTCACCACAAAAGAACAAGATGAGGAACAGGAGCCTGAAAGGACGGTGAATATTGCAGAATCAAACATTGCTGTTGGAGTTGTATTAGAGGACGTTGGTGGGAGTTCGTTTGAGATTTTGGTTGATGGTAAGTTGTTCCCGAATCTTCTGGGCCTTTAGCCAAATTTATGGGAAGGTCCCAAGTGGGATGTTCTCGGTTTCCTTGTTCAGTATTTATTGGCTTTTGGCATCGTTTTCATGGTATATCTCAAAGCTCTTTATCTTTGCCTTTTTGTTTCTGTTGTTCAGTTTTGTTGTGTTGGTTCCTAAAATGATTGATGTTTGAATTCATATAAGCCTATGAAGTATTAGGATTATGGGTTTAAATCAAAGTTACAAAATTTAACAGTATGATAACTTCTGCATACTAGTAAAGGGAAAAAAAATCTACCCCGAATCCAAATGGTGGTTAAAACTTGAACTTGGGTTTGGAGATTTTAGTTGCAAATTTTCAAATGAAAATTTATGAGCCGGGGATGTGCCATAGGAAAAGAATGAAACTGCTTATGTTAGAGTCCAAAGCTCCATTGTGGAGTTACAGGGAAAAGGACTAAGAAAGAATGTTAATACCTGAGAGATTTTTTGTAGATTACATTTCCTCCAAAGGGGATAAGGGAATGAATTAAAAAGTTCAATAAACACTAAATATGCACCCATGAAATTTGGAGAATTATGGGAGACTAATCTGACATTTTATTTGAATTTGGTGGCTACAACAAGGTAGCCTGGACTATTTTTTGAGATTTTCTTTTCTTGCGTTTGTGATGGAAATTAAGGAAGGTGAACAACATCCAGCACCTAGACTTGCTAGCCTTGATTTTGTGCTTACCAAATGTGAAGATGTGGTTCCCGGGTTTTGGTGAAACATGGTGGGGAAGAGGGGGTGGAAGAGAGAATCAGAGTAAGGGGGATGGTGGGGAAGAGGGAGAGGGATGGGAGCACAGTGATAGGGGATGGAAAATGGCAGCTTCGTTAAGTTTGTAACAGAAAACGGTAGCTCCGCTACGTGTATAACGGAAAAGGGTTAGTGGTGACTGTTTTGTTATTTTTCAAAAGTTAAGTGATTGAATTGAAACCTGAGTAACTGTTGGTGTAATTTACCCACCCAAAAAAAGAAGATAGTGTCACATTTGGTACTTGTACTTTCATAAAATATCCAATGTGATACATTAACTAGATCAATACGTGTTTTATTATAATACTTAGCTTTAACGCTATTAGAGAATTGCTAAAGCAATCAATAAAAGTTTTGGCACATAAAATTTACTTAAATGAAAAAGATGGCGTTTTTATTTATGTAAGTTTAATAATTGATCCTTTTATTAATAATATATTTAGTTAATTTGTATTTGTTTTATTTAGTTTTCTATATAATTTATATTATTAATGTAGATTTGGATGATTTGAAAAAGAATTACGAGTCAAATTTTCATTGGCTAGTTTAATAATTCACTAATAGTGCTAACATTAGGTACCATAATAAAAATACATTAATAGTTCAAGTATCACATTAGATATTTTACGAAATTGCAGGTACCATAATAAAAAAACATATTGGTAGTTCAAGTTAGAGGTGTGCATGGTCATTTGCTGCTGGCTGACCAAGGCCCCCTTGAAATATGGGAGGGTTTGGGCAAAAATATAGGCCGAAAAATAGGCTTGGACAAAAAATGAGGCTCGATTTAGAAAGCGGGCAGACCTCAAGTATGATTTTTTGGCCGGGCCGGCCCGACCTAAAATATTTTTATTTGTTATATTTTAATTGTATTTGATTTATTTTAAATGTATTTTATTTGTATTTGATTTATTATATTTTAAATGTATTTGATTTATTATTTTTTTATTTTTTTGTTTTAATTTTTATTTTTATTTTTAAAATGTATTGAATTTATTATATTTTATTTTTAATAAAAAATTATACTAGTCGGTGGGGCTCAAGGCCTACCAATTTCAAAGCGGGCGGCCTAGACAAATTTTCAAGCCCATATTTGGGCCGGGCTCATTTTCAATTTTTATGGGCCCGACCGAACCAAGCTCGGTCCGGCCATGCACATCTCTAGTTCAAGTGTCACATTAGATATTTTCAAAGTATAAATACTAAATTAAATAATTTATGAAAGTACAAATATTAAATATAACGTTATCCCAAAAAGATAAAACAATACAAAAGAGTTAATTATATTAAACATCCTTACATTAAAATTCATATTTTAAATTGATTTCTAAAATTTACAAAATTCTAATTGAATTTTAAAATATAAATATCGTTTTAATTAAATCCTTTTGTTACTTCAATTATTAGTTCCGACATTGTAAAACATTTTGCAAGACATTAAAACCACTTTATATACCCACGTGACACGTAATACTGTTTTATTCTCTTTTTTGCCGACAAGTGTTTTATTTTATTTTTTTAATGATGAGCTTGATTAATTATGTTTTTACGTCTCAAAATAATTGATATTTTATTAATTAAATCTTTTCATTATAAAAATTATTAAGTTAATCATTAAACGACACATAAAATTTTATGTGATATAAATTAAAATAAAATTTTAAAGAAAAGTAAAATGTTGATACATTATTTTAAAATTAAAATTAAAAACAAAGTAAGATAGACAAAAAAGGAAAATAAATCTATAAAAGCTATGAAAACCTCAAAATCGATATTTATACAATATTCATTTAAATTATGTCATGTAATATTTGAGGTCTAATTTTAATTTAACAATTTTAGTGATGGAAGAATCTTATTGATATAACATTAATAATTTAATGATATAATTAGATTGATTTAAAATTTGAAGACTAAATTAAAATGAGAGTCGTAATTTAGAGATATTTGATACAATTAACTCTAATTTTATAAGGCATAAAAATAAAAATTATTTAAAAATCCAAATTAAAATTTTAAACATAAATATATTATAAATCTACATCCTTCGAAAACATATTAATATACTAACTATTCAATCTAAACTGTTTTTTAATAATATTACTTTGAATGTTTCAATAATGTTATTTTCAAATTTTAAATCAATAATTGTTGTTGATAAATATAAAATAAAAATTCAAAGGTAATAAAAATGATTGGACATTATCAAATTAATGAAAGGCATTATCTTATTGATAGTAATAATCTCATTATAGATTTTGATCATATCTCATTATTTTTGATATAATGTCCTAATTATTCATAGTCTCTTCTCAATTCATTCTCTTGTATTGACAACAATACTTATACCAATCGAGCTAAGAATTTAAATGAATAAATGAAATATATAATGTGAATGTGTTAAATAAAAAAATATTTATATAATAAAATTGATATTAATATTAAATAATTATAACAGAAAATAATAAAATAATATAAAATTAGTAATTGTCAAATGACACTGACCTTGGACCACTTGTGTCACGCGCGTGACACGTGAATAGTGTCTGTTTTTTTCTTTAATTAGAATAGTGCCTTTTTCTTTTTTTGGAAAAAATGGACAGGTTAATAATGAATATTCCATTATTGAAATAATTTCCCTAAATTTTATTTTTTATTTTAATATATTAATTTTAAACTTAAAAATAATAAATAATTTTATAAAAGAAATGGTTGGTGATACATATTGCAATATAAATTATTGTAAGCAAATGTTTAATCAACCAAACATATTCATGTGATTTTATTATAAATTTTAATTAATACTTTATAAGATATACTAAAATCCCATTAATCATGTTCCATTGGGTGGGAAACAACCAAATTACACTTAACTTTAATTACACACCCAAAATCTTCTATGGAAATAGATTTATGATTTTGGTTTTTAATTTTAAAAAATTCTTTGATTGACTCTAATTTGATTGTTATCAATATTATTGTTAGTGTAGGAAGACGTGCGTTTGAATGTGCTGAAACACATTATCCTCCTATTTAAGGGTTGGAGAGAGACTATTGGTAGTTTTAGATTTTGTTTAAAAAATAACATATATGATAAAAAATTATTATAAGATTAATATTTTAAAAAAACCCTTATTGTTTGTCTATTGAATATGTTAATGTAAATTAATTGTTAATATCTTAAGAAATAAAGTATGAATGGAAGTGACAGTGAAATTGGATATTTCTGATAACATTGTGATAAAAAAAAAAAAATAGGTGATAATAAATTATTTACGCAATTCGGTTTCCTACATCTACACAATCTAACTTAATGAGATGAATCTACTATCTTTGTACTCAATACAACAAGTAATCCTAGTTTTATCACATCCCGGTCTAGTAACCTCAATGTTGTACTCAAAGGCTAGATTTCTTACCATCAAATTCTCCCCCTGAGAACATAGTATGTAAAACCACCAACAAGGCAACAATAGGTTTTACTATCTCATTTGCACTCTCACAATAACGTTCCTCTATGAACTAGAAAGTGCTCTAAAAAACTCAATAGGAAAATCTGTACAAGTCTCTCAAACATATAGAAGTTTTCCGAGACTTACTCACATACTAGATATCAATTACAACCCCCTTTAAACAACAATTAAAATAGTTAAATCCAATATAATAATAACAACTAAAGTAAAGTGGATTGTTGGAAGATAAGTCCTCAAGTTTTGTCCCGATCCAACATCCTTAATCAAAAGAATTTGGTAAGATTGATCCGATCCTTAAAAATATGTTTCTCTAAATGGATTGATATTCATTGATGGGTTCGAATAATTCCACAATATTAACCTAACCCAAAAATTTTATTTCAATAAATTGTCAATTTCAAATATAATAGAAGTCGGCATTTCCATTGACACATAATTGATCATTTCAAAAACTTGCTTCAATGGAATCGTAAGTAGAACGATAAAAAATTTGTGTTTAAGTTTTTGGTTAATTCAATAGAAAGTACATAAATTATTAGGTTTGTTTGATTTAAGTACCTAAGCTATTTTTTGATCGATCCAAGTACCTAAACTTTGAATCTGTTAGTGAAATGGGTACCTACCGTTATTGCTGTTAGAAAAAGAGTTCCAACCAATGGCATTGTGCCACGTTATTTAGATGCGTGTTTCCATTAATTTTAAATTTTTAAAGAAAAAATAAAATTCAAAATGAATAGAAATACACATTTAAATTATGTGGGACGATACTATTGGCTAGAATTTTTTTTAACGACACCAACGGCATGTACTTATTTTAGTAACTAAGGGCCCGTTCGTTATCCCGTTTTTGATGAGCTTTTGCTCAAAATAGCACTTTTGCTTAAAGAACAAACAACTTTTGTTTGATATTTCTGACTTTTCTAACGTGCTTATGCAGAAATGGAGATGGAGAAAATTTCTCCTTTTCTCAGCCAAAAGCACTTGTTGGATGATATTTTACCATTTTATCCTTTTTTTTTTTTTTTTGTTATGTGATTATGTTTTAGTTTTCTTCTTTGTCCTCCTTCTTTGACCATCAAAGTCAACTATGGCTTAGAAATATTTAATTATTATATTTAAATATTAAATATAGGTTATATATTTTAATTAAATTTAATAAATAATTAATATTAATTACTTAGAAATATTTAAAATTAATATTATTTATTAAAATATTAAAAGTAAATTATAATAAATTATTTTTATATTTTTGCTAAAATATCATAATATTAACTAATTTAAACATTATTTAAATACATATTTATTACTTTATAATATCATGTCTAAAATAGATATTTTACTTAAAAGTACTTTTTGACATAATGCCAAACACTTAAAATTCTCAAAAGCACTTCTCAAAAGCACTTCTTAAAAGCACCTCTCAAAAGCATTGCCAAACTGGCCCTAATTCAAAGTTTAGGTACTCAGATCTATAAAAAAAGTAATTTAGATATCTAACTCAAACAAACCAGTAATTTAAGTATCTCTTGTTTAATTAAGCTTTAAAAAAATGGTTTAATCACTTTTAACTACTAGATCAAGCTTTTCGTAGGATTCAATTAAGCCCAATTCATATTCAGGCCACCATATAAATCTAGACCTATACTAATAATACTCCAAAGCTTTTATGGAAAATAAATTGATTTTCAGTAATATATCTAAATTTGTTTTCAAAATATATTAAAAATCATGGAAAATTTTATATAAAAATAAATAAAATTTTAATTGAAATGGTAAAATTAAGGCTTTAGAAACTACCATTTGTCTTAAGTTAAAATCTCAAAATGTTTAAATAGTTTTAGAGATTTATTATGGGTTTAAATTTATTTTTATAAATTTTATATAAAAATATAAAACAAAACAAAAAACCCTCGTAGTATTATTTGTTACTTCGTAATAGAAAAAGAATATATAATCATTTTAATTAAGGTAATGTTAAATTAACTTGTCACGTCAATTAATATATTTACATAATTCATGAAATAACATTATGATTAGAATCATTCGTAGATCAGACTGGACTCGAATATAAAAAAAAAATTAATTTTTGAACAAAGATGGAAGGTCAAGTAATTCACTAACACTTAAATAAATAAAAATGTCAATGTTGATCCAAACAATCATTCCTTAATTAAATTTGGGGTTATAGTTAGCTATCTAACAACATTCAAGTACTCTTTTAGACATAAATTTCTTTTTTGGAACTAAGGAATACTTGAGACTATCATTGAATTTGATGGTGAAGTCACTTGAGATTCACTCTATGATTGATGCTATTATGCCTATTAAGTTAGTCCATTTTCAAGCTTGAATGATGAATGTGTATATATATATATATATATCTAAGGAAAAAAAAAAAGAAAAAGGGAGAATGGATGAATTGATTGCATGAAAATAATCAATTAATAGTGGCTTCAAATACAAGAGAAGAACAACAAAAACCTGTTTTTGAGCCCACCAATATATTTAGAGGAATTATAATGAATACAAGTGTTTCTAGTAGACTTCATCAGCAAAAAAAAGAAAATTAGGTTGAGTTGCACTGTTTAACTAACTATGTACCAAACCCCAACCCTACCCACTCTCTCTCCATGTGATGACAAGTGCTTATTTAACTTATTTGAACATAAAAGGTAGTGATCAATTAACATTTAGCCCCTCAACTTTATAACTTTTTAAATTTAGTCTTCAACTCTTTTTGGGTACATTTTGATTCTAGAACTTGACAACTTTTCCCTGTTCTGGTCCGATTTGTATTCAACATTAAAGAAGAAGAAGAAATTGATTTTTTGAGAATAACGCCTTCGACAATCAATTTAATAGATTTTAAGTTACCGGCACAATTTTTTAATTTCTAACTCAACTTATGAAATGGGTACAATCTCTTGTATGATATAAAATAATCGACATTAAGACCAACCATACGTAAAATCATTTCCCATGTTCTCATTTTTCAAATGCTAAAATCATTCTATCTTGATGATAAAGCCAAGGCCTAACCAAAATATAAACTGACCCAACACTTCCATTTCCATTTGCTTCTTCTCATTCATTCATATTGGTGACAAATCAATTGCCAACCCCCCAAAAAAAAACATAACATTTTGGTGATAAATCGATTGTTTTTTCTAAAGGAAGGAAAAAAAAAAAACATGAAAGAGAGAATGGAAAGGCTTGTTCTTCCTTTCACAACTGGTTGTTCTTCTCAGGCAAGTGTTGCAGTTGGCAAAAGTCCTCCAAGGAAACAAAAACCAGAACCGAACTGTCAAAATCTAACAAGTATGATCATGTCTCTCCGTTTCTGTCTGATCTTTTTTCTGCTCAGGTTTAGGGTTTTGTCTGATATATGTATATATATATATATATGTGTGTGTGTTTTGAATTAAGGTAAACAAGTTGTAGGAGAAGAGTGTTCATCAAAGGGAAGAACAAAGAATTCATTTGGTTGGTTGGCTCTTTCAAAGCCCAACATATCGAATGCGATACATAGATTGATTCGAATTACTGTAAGAAGCTTCTCTCAGTTATTTGGTAAGTTCGATGATTAATGTCTTTTTTTTTTTTTCCTTTGCTTGGATGTTCTTATTTTGATAATTTCACAAAAAAAATTTTTATTTATAAAATCTCAAAATTTGATTGATCCCATTTCTTCAAACATACCAGATGTGAGTACTTGGTATGGCATGGGGAATGCTTATTTTTAAAAGTTTTTTCTTTATATATTTTAGGTGATTATTTATGGTCCATTTCTGCTTTCAGTCCTTGTACTTTTTGGAAAAATTTAGTTGATATGTTTTTAATTTCAAGAGTCATTCAATATATCCGATTTAAAATTAAATTCAATTGATAGCACTGTTATTATTTGACATGAATCAAAATTTGAATATTTGTTGAATACTAAAATGAAACAACATTGAAATTAAACAAAAGTTCATTGCTAGTGTCATTAATTTGATTTTAATTTTTGGCTTAAATGCAAAATTCAATCTATTATGTTTTCCTACTTAGATACTTGAAGTTTTTTAGGGTTAAAGTAATACCTAAATTATTAATTTCTTTCTATTTACTCCAAAACACGATACTAACCAATAAGAACATAATACATGACAAGTTCTTATCGGACGTTGTATACTTTTTCTTTTTTTATAAAATGAGATGAAATTGATATATAGCAAAAGAACGAGTAGGAAAAATAATATAATTTGAGGGTCAATTTTGCACCAATTTTACATGGATTAATACCCATATGCAAAAACTCTTGATTGAAATTAGCACATTGTGTTCATACCATATATAATTTCCTTCAAAATTACTAATGGAAGCAACCACCCATTGGGGGTTTCACAGTTTACAAAGACATAGAGGAAGTGACAACCGAGATGGAAATTGGGCATCCGACAGATGTGAAACATGTTACACACATAGGATTGGATGGCACCACCACAACCAACAACAACCCTTTTAAGGGTTGGCAAGATTTCAGTTCACTTGACCATAACTTCATTGCTTTCCCTTCTATTTCTTTGAGGCAATTCGAGATGGCCATGGCTGCCCAATCTCAACCTGGACCACTCATTGTTTGAATGTATGTTTTTTTTATCATAATCTTTTTTATTATTTGTATCGGATTGGATCATGCTAATCATTGAGATACATTTGTGTTTGTGAAACTTTTTGTGTGTATGCACCAATATTTGATAGATTTCTCAATGAAATTTTCATAAACTTGAGGTCTTCTGGATGCCAAATTAGTAGGGTTAAATCTAGCAAACATCTCCACATTGTGTTCTATATTCTAAATTGATTCGTATATTTTAAAACGTTCTAATTTAGTCATTAAAGTATTAGCATAATATAATTAAGTTTTTCTCAGAATTTCCATTAGCTTGAGTGTTAAATTCTAACTCAAATATGGTGTGGGTTAAATTTTAAACATGAATCATTTTGGATCCGACATATTAAAAAAGAAGAAGAAATAATCTTGTTAAATTTTAATAACACTTTTGTTTCTTTTAACAAGTTAAATCCAAATTGTTTGTAAAATACGTACACATATATTTACAATTTTATCCACGAGTTTTGAAAATACTTCACCTCATATCTAAACCGACATTTAAAGCTTAAATTGAAAATTAGATAAATGAAAGAATCTAATTTATATAATACTAACTATTATATATACATCTACTTTTGTTCAGCCTTTTTCTGGAGAAGCCCATAAAATAGTTCAGCCTCCAAAATCTGAATTTAATAATCCTTTCAATTTAGTTAACCATAGATACTATTAAACACAAATACTTATATGATTTAAACATATTTGTTTTTTATATAAATAATAAAATTCTTTTGGTCTGAATTTTTTATGAAAACTTTCAAATTTTAATTAATTTTTTACATGAAAAATTGATTGAGTCATTAAATTTTAATAGTAGTGACGTGGTAACTTATGCGTACTTTATAAAAATTCAACACATTAATGATAATATATTTTTAAAAAATTATTCACATCAACAATGAAATACACATAAGCTGTCACGTTAATTATGTTGTTAAAATTTTAACAGATTACTCAGCTAAGGTCACAATAACAAAAATGGGTAAATATTAGGGACTAATTTTGTGATTATCCCGTGTAAATTTATTATTCTTGAAAAAACTAAACCCAATCAATGACTTGAAGTTAAAGTTTTATTCTAAAATTTCATCCAGTAATTTCCGTACGCGTAGACAAATTACATAAGCAATGCCTGCCAGCTATGAGAAAATTTAATATAAGTCGGTTTACACTCACCTATATATATAGACCAAGTCTCCTTCGTTGTATACACGGAACATAATACAAACAACAATGGTGAAAGCCACTTCTTCATGTAAACGCAGAAGACCCACCACCGGTTTGTCAGAGATAGAGATGGACGTAGCTTGCCAGCTGATGCAGCTTTGTAAACAATACATCAATGGCGACAAAGGGTCGAAGAAGACGAAAGAAAAAACCGATGAAAACAGTCCGTGGGATCGGTTCCTTCCATTGGAGGATGAAGAAGAGGAAAATCTTCAGCCGAGGAAAAGGAGGTTTAAATCGATGGATTTCATTTACAGTTCTACCAAGCCTGTGATTATGCAGAACCAGAATGTAAAGAAGATGAAGATCATGATGTGTAATTAGATTAATCTAAAGTTCAAAGCTGATTTAATGATCTGTTTGAATGCTTTTGGTGCTTGTTTTGTTAGCACCTAGCTAATTTTTAGCAGGTTGTTTTTTTTAGGTTTTCTTGATTTGGCTTGGTTTACTTGGGCACCAAGATTTGTGTTTTTGCTTAGATTAAATGACAAAGTGTAAAGTTGTATATATTTGGGCATTAAGATTGGATTAATAATACATTTAGCCTTCAATATTTACATATTCTATCATTTTGATTCTGATTCTCAAAAATCCATAAATTTAACTTTTTATATTTATAAATTCTATCAATTTTATCCTCAAATTTCCTAACTAAAACTTTTAACCTTTCATATTTATTGATTATTTTATTTATGGTTAAAATTGTCTAACATAACCTTTTATTTTTATTTTTAAGAAGTTAGTGTTAGAAATTAACTAATCACCATTAAAAATATAATAAAAACTATAAATTTTAAAAATATAATATACCCTAACCTTTTTTGTTTATCTATTAATTATTTTATTTATGGTTGAAGAAGGTCAATTGCACATCATATTAGACATTTTTCTGGGAAGAGAATAATAGCCTCGTGACAAGTGGTATAGAGCAACCCTTAATTGTTTGATTTCAAGCCAAGTGTTCTAAAGAAAGGTCTTCGGCTATATAAGCATAGTTACTACACATCCTATCACATATCTCTTTTTGAAAGAGAGAAATGACCCAGTGAGACTAGCATGTAGCATACTTGAAATGTGAAATCGCTCCTATCTACCTCCACTAATCTAATTGCCAACCGATTAGAAGGCTATTATGTCTCTTAATGAGTAGACCGGGATAGACCCACACATTAAGATACAAAGGCAATAGTCAATAAGTGTCTAACTTTACCTATAAATATCACTTCGTTTACCATTAGAAGGTAGAACTCTTTTCGTTATGCCAAATTAAACTCTGTCAAAACATCCTCTAGAACGACTCTCCACATGATCATTCTCTTACCACCATGTGAGCCACGTTCATGTTCTCCTCTCTCCTTACATCAACAAAATTAAAAATCTAACGTATATCACATTTAAACCGTTACGAGTCTAAAAGCCAATGAGATTTAAGAAATATAAATGGTAAGGTTCCACATATTGAAATCCAACGAGTAAATCTTATTCATTATGACAAAATGCCTTAAAGCTTAGCCCAACAATGACTTGCTGTTAAAGTTTCGCTCTAAAATTTCGTCCAGGACTTTCCGGACACGTAGACAGATTGCATAAGCAATCCCTGTCGGCTAGTAGAAATTTTAATTAAGTCGGTTAACGTTCACCTATATATAGACCAAGTCCCCTTCATCTCCATTAGAACACGAATTACACAATAGAAGCAACAATGGCGAAACCCTCATCTCCAAGTAAACGCCAAAAACCCACCAGTTTCTCAGCGATAGAGATGGATGTAGCTCGTCAGCTGATGCAGCTATGTAAACAATACATCAATGGCGACAAAGGGTCGAAGAAAACGAAAGAGAAAAGCAGTCCATTGGAGGTGGAGGAAGAAGAAGAGGAGCATCTTCAGCCAAGGAGAAGGAAGTTTAAATCGATTGATTTCATTTACAGTTCTACCAAGCCTTTGATTATAAAGGACCAGAATGTAAAGAATATGAAGATCAAGCTGTGTAATTAAATGAATTAGTTTTCATTTCTCTTTAATCCTGTCTTTTTGGGAGATTAAGCGAAAGTTCGAAGCTGGTTTTAATCTGTTTGAATGCTTGGCGCTGGTTTTGTTAGCACCTAGCTAAATTTTAGCAGGTTGTTCTTCTAGGTTTCCTTGGTTTCGCTTAGTTTACTTGTACACCAATATTTATCATTAATTTTATTATAGGTTGTTATTATATATATTTTTTAGATAAAATGTCGAAAGTTACTTATAGTCACTCTTAACCTCTAAATAGCTTAAATAGGATGATAATATTTATTAGTGCATTCAAAGTCACAATCTCTTGAATCGACAATAATATCGATACCAATTAAACTAATACTCAATTCTAAATTATAAAGTTAAAATTTCCTTATGATACATACAATGCGAAGTTTTAAATAAAAATATATGAAATATTTATGAACTCTATGCATCTTTAGTAAATTCTTATAAAAATAATAAAGTATATTAAAAAATTGTATTTTGTAAATATATAAGGTAGACGGGCAAATTTTATCTAGTGATAAGAAATTTTATTAGAAAAATCAATTTGTTTTACTTATAACCATAATAGATTGAAACTTGATGATTTAGGGGTTTTTTTTTTACCTTTACTTAATTAGGTTTATCTATATAAGGGAGTATCGATCGAGTCGAATTTGAGTAAAAAAAATTTGAATTAATCGAGTCGATGAATCTTATTTTAGCATCTGAACTCAATTTGAATTTTTTTCGAATCGAATCGAGTCAAAAAATTTCAAATCAAGTCGAGTCTAGTTAATGAATCCTATTATTTATACTCAATGTTATATTTACATGGATCATTTAACTAGTAGACGGAGTACAAGATTGTTTAACTACATAAACAAATGTAATGGTTTTGCTTTTTAAATTAATGAGTAAATATTTATCAAAACGATGTAGCCTTTTAACTTTAAAAAAGGTAAACATTTATCAAAACAACATAGTTTTGCCTTTATTTATTCGAATTTTCAGATAACTCGAATTGTGTAATTCAAATTTGAGTTAAACCGAAAAACTTAATTTTTTTTATTCGAGTTTATCCGAATAACTTGATTAACTCAAATAATTTAAACTATTTAATTCAAAATTTAAAATTTTTTATCTAATTTTTCGAATCAAATCAGATTTTGTTCACCCTATATCTATAAACTGAGATGGGTAGATTTCAATCAAGTTCAAATAAGGCATCTTTGCTCATTCACTTTCCCTAAGTTTGATTTGATTCGAGTATAAGAGCTTACCATTTGACTCAAGGCAAGCATAAATAAAATTAAAATAATTCAAAGCTCAACATAGTTTACTCATATATTTAATTTAATTTATTCTTCTATTTACATGAGCCCTCTCTTCTATTGTGTTCTTGGTTTCATTAAAGGGTAAAGGAAAAAGAAAGAGTACAAAATGTAAATTATACAAAATGTTAGGGTTAACAACGATAGTAGTTCACATTGTAGATGATACAAAAAGCCATTGAAATTATGGTGGTTCACATTATAAATAATGCGAAGAGCCATTAAAGATGGTGGCTTATTTGATTTGGAAGGTTGTCTTCTTGGCAACTTTGTAAACAATACCCTCCTCTACATATTATGGATGTCTTCTCGCTCACTAGTAAATCAGTTATAGTGTGAGCACCGATGCCTCAACCATCAATTCTTCTTTAATTGTAAATTAATTGCAGGAATCGTCCAATGATTTACCCTTACCGAACGAATAACCCTTGAAAGACGCTTTTACGATTTAATCCGTCGACAACTTTGTGTCGAAACCATTTTTTTTATTTTGAAAAACGGGATCGACTTTAAAAATATGGAGTCGCCACCAACTATTTTTTATTTAGGTGGAATTGGATCACCTTGTAAAATTTTAAAAAATATTTTGGTCTACGAAATAGAAAAAATAGGTTCGGGAGTCGTTTACACACGATGAAGGATTAGCACCCCCGTATGCCCAAAGTTGGTACCAAATTGATTAACTAATGTCCTTATGTTGAAAATCTAAAAATTTTAAAATGTAATTTTTTTTTGGAAAAAGTTGATCAATTTGAATTGAATCTCAAGATTCACTCATTCTAAGGAAATAAAACATCACATCCAACACGTTAGGATATGGCATATTTATGCCTCAATATCGAGATTATCTTTGATTTTCAAAACAAAGCAATTAAAATGTTATTTAGTTATTTGATCAAACGAAAAAAAGCAACCCAGCACGTTAGAGCACAATTTCCTGAGTTTCCAAACACTAAATATTCCCTTATTTCAAAAGGTTTTCAAATAGGTGATTTTAAAACCGGTTCAAAATATTTGGTTTGAAATTGGATGAAAGTTGGAATTGGAATCGTGATACAACAAAAAGAAATAAAAGCATAATTACGAGCATAAAATATGGATTTACAACAATAACTCTTATACAAAATGAATAATAGCATTAACATTAACATTCAAAAGATAATAAATTAAAAACTAATTTTACAAAGAAATACCAAGCCAATTAACACAAATAAAGTATAACAAATTAAAAATAAATAAATAATTTTAAGAATAACAGTTTGAAATCATTGATATATATAAATAATAAAAACAATAAATGATGATATTTATGAAAATTTAAAATCAATAAGAAATAAAGAGAATAAAATCATATATTAAATAGTAATATATAAAGGAATTTTAAAATAAACATTGAGTATGTAGAAAATCAAAAGATGTAATATATTAAGTAATTTATTTTAATTTAAATAATATATACATGTATTAAGAAATAGTTTAATTTAAATAATATATAAAAATAATGATGTATAAAAGTATTTAAAATATTATATAAATCTTTAAATCAAATAAATATACATAAAAGAGAATTTTAAAACGAACAAATTATATTAAAATAAGTTTAAAAGATATACAAATAAAAAATAAAATAAAAAACAAGACAATCAAGAAAATATTTCAAAATAATATGTTAAAGCAATTTACAAAATGAATAATGAATTAATTAAAAATAAAATAAAATACATAAACCTGAAATAGAAAAGGACCCCAATTGAAATAAAAACAAAATCAAAAGAGTAATTTTTAAACAAATAAAATTATGAAAACAGAATCAAGAACTTAAATAAAATGCGCATAAATGAACGAGGATTTAAAATGCAATATTCTCATTTGCAAAAACGTTGCGCACAGATTGGACCAAATTGGAATGGCGCACAAATCTACGAGAAAAAAATTAAAAATGAAAGAAATAAAAAAAAAACCAATCGAATATCAACACAAAAATAGAGGGACTAAGTGCGCAATTAACCCTTCAACACGTAAACACGCGGATCCTACGGGCATTGGATCGGATCGGATCGGATCGGGCGGCCTTATACGGCATCGTTTTGAGGCTATTGGAATGAGCCCAAACGACGTCGTTTCCTTAAGGAACAACAACCTCTTTAAAATAGAATTAAAACAATTAGTCACTCTTTAAAAAAAAAAAAAAACCTAGCCACTTTAGAAAAACAATATCAAAACCCTCATTCACTATTCTACCAATTCAGAAGACTGTGCCGTTCGACCACCATTTCACCATTGTAATCGGTGTATGGTGGCACGTAGTGACGCCCTCCTACCCTCGCTTAGAACAATGCCCAAGGGATCGCCTATTTCTGCTCGAAATCCCCATTCAAGCTTCGATTTTGACGAAGCGAATAGGGATCTGACCACGATATTAACAGATAAGTATTTTTGTCTTTTATTTCTTTTGCATGCAAAAATAAAATGTATAGAACATAATCGGAATAGGGTCTAAAAAAGAAAGAAAAATTTTAGATCTCAGATTCACCTTTTCAATATTTTTCTTTACTTTTGATTTTGTATTTTTTGCGTATGGGTGCGTCTATGCCAAAAAATGGGGATCCCTCCCCAGATTACATCCGTTGTTTTTATAGTCGAATAAAGGTTAAATAAAATAAAATAAAAATACAAAAACTCCTTTTTTTTTAGATTTTCTATTATATCTCTCTGTCAATTGCTGTGCTGTTTGTTTTGCTGTGTTTGCTTTGCATGTACAATTGTGGAAACTGCTCGTAGGAGGCTGGTGTGGATGCATGCGGGGCGCGCGTAGGGGCATGGCGAATAGTCTGGAAGCCTCTAGGATTTCCAATTTTTTTAATGCAATTGGGCCTAGCGGGCTAGTTTAGCATTGGGCCCGTTTATTAATTTCTTGTAATAGACTGATGGACTTTTA
This sequence comes from Gossypium rotundifolium, assembly GCA_025506655.1. NCBI lineage: Eukaryota > Viridiplantae > Streptophyta > Magnoliopsida > Malvales > Malvaceae > Gossypium > Gossypium rotundifolium. The sequence continues at coordinate 202,837,632 of CP106724.1, forward strand.
TTTTTTTAGACTATTTTATCATTTTTGGTTTTTTATTGTTTTGCTTTTTCCTGGTTTAAATTTAGTTTAATGGGCCCAAGCAAATTAGGCCCATTGCACCTTGCAAACTAAAGGAGCTTGACTCTAATTAACTATCTCAACACTATAAATCATTTAAATCAGATCACTTAATCTCATAGCATTACCCAATTATACTCCCAATCGAACCATGCTAACTTGTTCTTTGGTAAAGTAATTCCATGCGGAATTAATTGTACTAATTGTGTATCGTTCCCAACACTGTACAAGAAATTCTTCTTAAAATAACACTAAAAATAATAGTATGAGACCATCATATCTATCTCTTGAACTGAAAAAGAAGAAGAAGATTAAATGCCTAAACAAAAATGATTAAGTGCAATTTCAGATCTCACAACTCAAGTACCGAAATTTCATCGACCTTTTATTAGAAAACAATTTAGTTGCTTATAATAGAAAATTTTAAAAAACAATTAAAAAGAAAATAAAACAAAAATAAAGAAAAGAAAGCGAATTTTTTATTCCTTGCCCGAAATTCCGAAGCAAAAGTAGCGCCGTCAGTCCCCTTTAATTTTCAGAAAATTAAAATTTTTAGTGTTCTAACTCTAATCCTACAATTTTTAAAAAATAAAATAAAATATTTATTTAAACAAAATATAAAAGATAAAATTTAATTCTAATAATCTTAAAATTTTAGAAAAAAATCTTGTACATTATGTTGCTGTCATGCCTAAATCATTACATTTTAAATTTACAATAGAGATTTAGCAATAAACACCAAAATTAAAAATATCGTGCCCAAAGTTTATCAAATAAAGCACACAAATATATCGATTTAGCACTCTATTAATATTTTTATAATTAATTCAAATAAAAATATTTTATTATTGAATAATAATTTAGATACATTTAAGAAAAGTTAAAATTTTACACAAAGTATTTGTAGTATTGATTTAGTCTCTTTAATTATAAGTTCATCATCTCTAATTTTTAATTTTTCGAAATATATATTTTAGGATTAATTTTTCTCTTAATTTCTTAAAATAAGTTAACGTAACTTAGTCTTTTTTTTTAAACACGTGGGTGTGTTGATATACACTTTATATTATACCTTTCTCTTTATTATTAATTTTTTTGAATTTATTCAATTGTAAAATAAAAATATAAACTTTAAAAGATAAGCAAAATCATATTATTTTGTATTATTCCATAAAATGTCACCTAATTTTCATTAGGGCCGGTTTAATCGAGTTGTAAGAAGTTTGATCTTGAAATAATATTGAGAGAATTTTATTTTTTGTTTAAAGATTTGATCCAACTCGAATTTAGACCACGTACAAGTTTTAGAGCAAAAGAAAATTATGGGCTTTTTTTGAAAGCAAGTTCATAAATGGTAAGGCCCAAATCCATATTATTTCCCGCCAAGCTTAGCACACGTTTTCCCGCTCTTCATTCAAATACTTTTTATCATCTCTCATTTTCCCGCGAAACTCCATTAATCTATTCCTTCTAGCGCACAAGCACCGTTCCCCTGAGAGTTTACGATGGAGTACTCAAAGGGAATCTCTAAGAAACGGAAGCGGCCATCTCTACATCCCTTAATGGGAACTATAACTCGTAGCAAATCCCAGATCCATATTCTTCGCAACCGGTCGGGAAAATCCCGAACCCAGTCCGTCGGCGGAGGAAACCACCAAGGTCTACAACCCTTTCTCAAGAAACCCAAAAAAAGATCACTGGCTGAAGACTCATCGGTGGGGTACGATTTATCCATCAAAGATCTCCGGTTAAGACGGGTCTTCTCCCCTTCTTCCACTGATGGGGTAATTCCTAATTGTTTGGATGATGCCGAGAATCTGGGGAAAAGTGAGGTTGCTGGGGATTGTTTGGATGAAAAGAAAAAAGGTTGTGAAAATGGGGATTTTGAGGAATTTGGGCAATCTACCCCACCAGATGCTGAGATCCTTGGAGTTAAGCAAGAGGTTGAAAGAAACGGAAGTGAAGACATGAAGATACATGATGAATGCAAAGAAAAGGGGTTTAATGAAGAGAGAAATGGCATCAATTGTTCAATAAAAACAGTAAGGTTTTATTATTTTTTTGTTTAGAGTAATGCCCTGTTTGGTACTTTTTTTGCTATATGTTGAAAATTATGTTCATCTTGTTCATAATTTGAGTTAATTAATGTTGTGTACGTGGCGTTTCGTGTAGGTTCTTAGACCATGTTCTCAAGAGAAGCTTTTCAAAACGCCAGGCTCGTTCAGTTATAGAAGATTGCTTCCTTATTTGATGGATATCAAAAAAGAATCTTCTGGTAATTTCTTTGCTTTGGTTTTGTTACCTTTTCAAGCTTTGGTTGCAAAAGGAACTATGGGATTATAACATTATTGCATATGATTCTTCACAGGGTCCCCAATAATGGCTCATTGTCAAAAAACTGAAAAGGGTTTTGAAGAGAACATGTTGGATTCAAATGTTGAAGAAGCATTGGGAGATAAATCTGCGGAGAGTGATTGCTTTTTGGAGGGTCATAATAGTGATTCTGGTAAGTTGAATATGGTATTGGATGAATCTATGATGACACTTTTTAATGGAGAGATTAAGAAATTTGAGTTGCAATGTGAAGACCCGAATTCGAATTGCTCTTCGGGTGGTGGTGTTTCTAGTGATGAAATGTTGGCAGATGATGATGATGTTGCAAAAATTAATGTTGAATCTCCTTGTGATGCTCAAAGTCTAGAAGTTTTGGACCAGACTTTGTCTATGGTTGAAAATAAGTGTGAATCTGGTGATTATAATGAAGTTCCACCAAGTTCTAATGGTGATTTTCAGCAGTCTGAGATTGAAGTAAATGATGGTGAAGCTGTGGAACAAATTGAAGACTTGAATGGGCAATGTATTCCAATGACTCGACTGGATTCTGACATGTTTAAATTCGAGACTGATGTTGAAAAGTCGATGACCGAAAGCCCTAGTGATAAAAGCTTAGACACAAGTCCTAAGAACAAGTTGGTAAGATGCTATCAAGCTGCAAGTATTTTCAGTTATGGTAACTCATTTGCTAATATAATTGGCCTTGTGATGTTGAATAGGTTCCATATTCACGGTTGCATACGAAGTTATCTAAAATACCTGGCTCATTCAGTTATAAAAGATTGCTTCCATTTTTGATAGACATAGCAAATGATTACTCCTGTGAGTTCTTTACTTCCTAGGCCGTCTCTTGCACATTCAATGCTTCTCACTTTCTCGTAATTCTATTGTTTTAAGAATCGATTGAGTCTTTTTGTAACCTTTTCACTTGTATGCTTGCTTTATCAGGTGTTCCAGGCAAAGATGCAGGCACCGGAGCCTCCAATTGCAAAAGTTCTCATGTAGAGCATAGTGACCGTATTAGGCTCACTGTGACTGCAGCTGCTGGTATCGGTTTGCAACAGGAACAGGCAACACTTGGTAAAAATGCTGCATTGGATGCAAACCAGAGGCTAGAAGAAACGAACCCCGAACTTGTGGTTGAGCCACCAGCCGTGTCATCTATCATCGGTGCTAAACCAGTGTCTTATCGCTTACCCTTAGAAACCGAAGGGGACGCCCTAAAGTCTATTGTGAAATGTACAAACCATGTAAATCAAATTGAAGCTGATAGCTTTGGAGAAGCCTCTATTACTCCAGCAATTCCTATTGCTGGTCTCAAAAAAGGAATTCTTAAACGAAATCCTCCTGGTTGTAGAGGTGTTTGTACTTGTCTGAACTGCTCTTCTTTTCGGCTTCACGCAGAAAGATCATTCGAATTCTCGAGAAATCAGATGCTAGACGCTGAAGAAGTGGCCTTAGATTTGATTAAAGAGTTATCGTTCCTAAGGAGTATTTTGGAAAAATCTGCCATGTTAATCAATGAGGTGAATATGAAATGAACTCTTATCCATATACTTAGTATAGACTTGACATAATTATATAAAATTGTGCTAAATTTCCAACATGCTCAATTCAGGTTAAAGAAGCTTGTAAAAAGGCCTCCAAAGCTGAAGAAGTTGCGAAAACCCGTCTCGGTGAAATGAACTATGATCTAAACATCCATTGCAGAATGCCAGTAAGTATAGTTTGCACTTTGCTGTCCATAAGCATTTTGATCCATGCTTGCCTTACAATCTGAGTTCTTGTTCATGTAGTGTGGGCAGCGACCAAGAGTGAGATTCGCCAGTTATGTAGAAGAACAAGTCATTCCAATAGCCGATTCATTGAATAAATAGATTCAAAGTCAGGCGAAACTATTGCAATGGTAGCTAGTGTGATTTCTTTGTGATTGTTGCTTTTCATAGTTAGCTATGAAGCAACGTTACTCCTGGTGAGAGCGTTAGATATAGGTATTTTCATGCATTTGAGTACACACATGGCTTTGAAGTCCTCCTGTGATTGAACCAAGCATCCAATTTGAACGAGAGGAAAAATGAAGCAAAGAAAAAGAAAACTTGTGCATATCAGTTATGATTGAATGATTGTTATGGAATTGGTTTTCACTTGTATTTCTAAAGTTCTGTATATACTTATTATTATGTAAAAGAATGTGGATCTTCTTTGATTGCATATCAATTATCTTTTGATGTCTCAAAATTATGATTATTAATCCTTGGATAATTCATAAAGAAAATTTATTTTTTGGCAATTGGATTAATCCCTTGTGATATAAAAATGAATGACAGGCAAATTGGTTTGATTGTGGGGTTGTGCACAGATTTTTTAATGGAGGCTAACTGGGTTTTACTGCTTTAAAACAATGTGTTTGTTTTTAGAAGCAGCACCCAAAAATTGATTGGGAAAATAAGACTATTTTATGCGGGGACAATATCATTATTGGTGATTGAACTTGGATTCCGTTAAAGATCTGATGATGTGATTAGTGTTATTAAAACATGATTGAATTGGTCTGTTAAATTAATCAGATTGAACATTTACTTCGAACAAAGTGGTTGAATCAATTGAATTAGAAATCGCTTAAAAACTAGGATAAAAGTGGTTGAATTGATTTAATAATTTTTATTTTTTAAAATTTTTATGAATTTTAATTATTTATTAGTTATTGTTGGTCTAACAATTGTATAAGTTATTATTTAAAATTTTAATTTTCAGTGATGATGATATAATATTAAAATATTATTATATTATTATATTTTTAAATTTAAGAATTAAAATGAATTTAATTATAAATTCAAGTACTAAAACGGACTCAAAAGATGGCATTAAGGATTAGTTTTCAAGAATGATAAAAGAGACCTAAAAATAAGTAAAAGTATTATTGAGATCTTTGTACTAAGAGTTAAATTGTATTAAATAATAAATTAATTTATATATATTAAATCAAAAAATAAACCGATCATTATATTAAAATTTTTATCTATTTCTACTATTAAAACACTGTCTATATATATTAACATGTCGTACATATAGTACCAATTTTTCTTCAAAATAGATATTAATTTTAACAAAAAAGTTTAATTATTTTTAATTTAATAAATAAAATTAATTTATCTATTTTAGGAGTAAAGACCAAAATATAATCCATTCTATAATAATATTTTAAAAAACTAAATTGGTATAAAAAAATTATAAAATTATTATAATAAATATAGAGATGGAATTCAGCAGTGAAGATAATAAATGAGTCACACCACCCCTTCTTCACGTGATGTGATGGCTATTTTTTTTGGCTTATCCTATAATATTCGGACTGTAGCTGCAGTTTCACAGTCTGGAACTCGGTGAAGTCCCTTTCCTTATCATTTAATACTGTCTTTATTTCTTCAAAATTTTCGGATTAATTTCGAAATTTGACAATTTCTTTTTTAAAATTAGTCCTTGTATTTAGATTCTATTAAAATATAATACATAAGATTCTAACATATCATCAATTGAAAATTTTAGAGTGATAATCTGTATGATATTAGAGTGACATGCCATTTCAGAAATTAAATTAAAAAAATCGTCCAAAATATGAAATTAATGATCAAGGATCAAGATGAAAAAAGTAATAAATTTAGAGACTAAATGTTAATTTATCCCTAATTTAATAATAATAAAGTTGGTGAAAACTGGTGCATGCATTATTGCATCGTGATCCTATTTCACTTCCCTCAGGACAGGAGAGCCTTATCCTTTGACACACATAAAAACAAAAGCTCTTTTAGTTCCATAAATTTGCCCCATAATTCGTACGACCTTCTGCCCCATAATTACTAAGAAAAAAAATTATATTATTATTAAATAAAAAATCTTGGTACTCATTTTTAAAATGTCATTAATTCCCACTTGTTGATATAAAGATTATTGAATTACATTTACTGTTCACCAACAACAAATCGCAACCAGCAATCAACTTAAAATTTGGTAAAATTAAAATTTAGATTGAAAAAGTTGGAGCTTCTTTTTTCCTTCCTAAAGAATTTCAATCTACATTTCAGTCGGTAATTGTTTTTAGATTACAATCTGGATGCATTTGGCTCGTGTTTATGATGCAAAACTCTGGGGTGTTCTTGATTATTTTGAGGAGGTTTGGGAGTATAGTTGTTGTTAGAAATATATTGTTTGGGAATTTACATCAACAAAAGAAAGAAAATAAAAATACTCGAAAAGAAGAAATTTTATTATCAGAAACAGGGAATTTACATCTATTTTCAAGATGATTTAAGAAGCAACAAAAAGAAATAAAAATACATAAAAAGAATAAGAATAATAATAATAATAACAACAACTTATTCCATCCATCCCCAGGCATCAAGTTGAGTGCAACTTGAATACATAGTAAGAAAGTAGTGAAAAAAAGAATATATTACATGGAAAAGAGGAGAGGTTTGATTTTAGAACCTTGGGCGTTTACACTCTGGTGGAACACCTTGAGGGAAACGTTTCAAATCAGTACAATAGTTATAAATCATGAAATATTTTTGAACCCATCTTAATCTTCTTCTTCCTGGTGCATCAAGTTCGTTTGTTTCCCATGCACCGGCGGAGACCGAGTTAGTTTTAGCACATGATGAACTTTTTCCTGACCAGACACAAGCATTGGCATTGAAGTTCCTGTAATAAGCTGTGAAAGGTGCTTTTGCCCAATCAGTTTTCACTAATCCACCCCTAGTGGCCCAATCATCAGCATTCCATAAGCTAGAGTAAATCCTCATGGGTTGGCTCTTGGGGAATGGTACACCAATGGATTCAGCATTTTTGAAGACTCTAATGGGGATGTTATCCACCAAGAAACTGAGAAAAAGACAAAAAGTTGCTAATGTTATTAAGGCAAAAGACGAAGTAGAAGACATTATTTTATGGGTTCTTACATGATGTGTTGGGGTTTCCAAATGATGGAATAGGTGTGGAAGTTTCTTGTAGGGTCAAACCAAAGATAGAACTGTTGTTCTCTGTTGCCTTTGCCTTGTGTGAAGACATTGGTGTGTAAAATGTAAGGGTCACCACTCAGATTCCCTAAGAATTCAAAGTCTATCTCATCATGGGTTGGCCCTTGAGATGACAGCTGCAAAACATACGCAAAAAATACATTAAAAACACTTCTAAAATGTAACATAAAAGCTTTGTAACACATTCTATATGTATGTAGCATGAAAAAGGTCATAAAGATAGGGATGGTTCAAAACCAAAATAACTGGTTAAAAAAGCAAAATAATAATTTCATTCTTGTGAAAGAATACTTTTTCCTATTCTTTTGTTCCTACAAATTCTATTGTCATTATTGGTGTATAAAAGTTTCGGTATTAAGAAAAATATTTTTACTAAAAAAATAAATTTATGTTCGTTAGATTAAAAATAAGCTAGTCATTATTTTTAAAATTTTATCTATTTTACTATTAAATATATATTATGCAAACTTCATACATATAAAAATTAATTTTAACAGTATTAATAGATAAAATTTTAATAAAAAATTATTTTTGAATTAAAATATAAAATTAATTTACCCATTATTTAAAAGAGAGTGCGAAATATACTCGAACTCTTAATATAATCGTTGATGATGGCATATCAACTAGCCTACTCAAAATAATGAAGTACTATATGTTTAACATACATAATAAGCAGTAACAGTGCCAGCTGAGTTGCCAGCAACAAGCTTGAGTTGCATATCGATCCTTCCAAACAAATACTCTTTCTTAGATTGAAAACCAGACCCTGAAACCCTGTCTAAAGACAAAGACAAGAGCTTGCCACCATTGAAAATCTTGCCTCTTTTGTCACCCCATGTTATGTCGAAATCCTGGTAAAAGTCACCACCATGGGCAACAAAAACCAAGGAGTTCAACACCAAACAAGCCAGTAAAGCCATTGAAACAACATTACTGGAAGAACCCATTTTTGCTTTGATATCGAAACTAAAGAATGAATGAGAAAAAGAGAGAAGAAGAGAGGGGTTTTGTGGATATTTTTCAAAGAGAGGGTGTATTTATATAGGGAAATGAAAGCAGAGGGGTGGGGAGGTGGGGGTAACGCGTGAGGCAATAACTGAGGGAGAGAGCCTAATAGGAAAGCTGGTGACAGCTTAGCAAAATACAATGAAAGCTGGATGTTTGGAAGCTTTTGTTTTGTGCCTATGGGGAAGGGTGAATTTGAAAACTGCTCTTGTGCTTTAGCAAACAACAGGGAACTAAACTATATAAATAAAGAAATGGATTAATATAACTTTTAGTCCCTAAACTTGGCAATTAAGTTTATTTTGGCACATATACTTTTTTGTTATCCACTTTGGTAACTAAACTTAACAACTAGGTCCAATTTGCAAGACTTTCAGAATTAGGCTAGTGGTCGAACTGGTCAGGCCATTGATTTGACTAGTTCGGCCGATCTATACGGTTCGATTAAATAATCATTAAAAATTCACACAAAAACATTAAAATAAAAAATTTAGTCCAATCGTCTGATTCAACTGATCTGTATCGATTCCCAACTTAATTGGTTCAAAGCATTTCTTTGGATTAGTACCTCAATTGGTTCTTAGTCCAACCAGACGACTGGCCGATTAGGTCTAGTTCAGATAACCATGCCATTTTTGCCCTTAAACTTGGCAAAAAGTAAAAGTTTGATGACATGGCATTTGTGCCATGTCATCACATAAAATTATTTATTAAATTTTAGATGATAATGTGGCATAATATTAGAGTTTCATGTCATCAAATTATAATGGAATCCATGTTTAAGGACCAAATGGACCTAGTTGTTAAGTTTAGATTTTAACATGGACCAAAAAAAATAGGTATAAAATTGACTTAATTATCAAGCTCAGGGACTAAAAGTTATATTAACCCAAAGAATAATAAATGAGGAAAAAAAGGAGGGATTTTGATTTGGTTTTAAGTGAGAAAAACTATGTCCAATGATTTTGTTTCCCATGGAAATGAGGTAGAAGGAAGGGGGTCCCTACACTATGATTTGCTTAAAAATAGGTGGGTGGATGACAACTAGGATCATGGATGGGGAATAAGTGTCTTTAGTTTAAGCCATGATGGACCACTAATTATATGTAATTTCTAGCCATTCAACGTTTGCCATGTGTTCAAAATGGTATCCGAGTCATTGTCTATCGCTTGGAAATTCTTCTTTAATACATTTTTCTTGGGTCAAATTTTGATTTTGGTCCCTCTACTATGCTTAAATTTGTAGTTTAGTTCATATACTTTAATTTAATTTAATGTTATAAGAATTAGATCTATGGTCAAATAAGTTAGACAATTGGTTCCTAATTCAATATGTTAAATAATGATTAAAAATTTTAAAAATTCTAGAGAAATTAATAAATACAAATTCTAACATTTGGGCAATAAATATGAGACAAAATCACCAAAAACAACTATTCATATGTTCTTAAGCCAGTTTCGATTTTATTAATTCACAATGGTTCTCTTTATTCTATATTATATATCGAACTGGTTGAACCATCAATTATCAATTTAACCTAAAAACATTGATTTGACAATCTACTTTTATAAAGTAATTAGTTAATCCAAATAGTTAATTGATACCGTTAATTGTTCTAATTAAAGTGTTGACATGGGCATAGTTAAGGGGATTGGCAGGGGCCCGACCCCTTAAAATGAAAAAATTTTCTATTTAGTCCCTTTAAAAATGATAAAAATTTTATTTAATCCTTTAAAAACTATAAAGATATAGGCTATTAAAATGGAAATGTTACATTTTTACTATCATAAAAATTACAATTTAATTTCGACCTCTCCTAAAAAAAAATTTCGACTTCGCCCCTGAATGTTGACATGAATCTTACCTAGAAACAACACTTTCAACTTATCATACTCACATGATTTTATGTTTTCCTGTGTTAAAAAGAAATGTTTTTATTAAAAAAAATCCCACCATTTCAACCGAAAAACCTAATGGTATTAACTATTCCAACTAAATAATAACATTTAATTAATTCATATTGTTTATATACCTAATTTTAGAGATAACTCAATTTCAATCTACAAAAATAAAAGAATAAATAAAAACTTCACCACCGAATAACAATCCCTCTAGGATTATCATGCTTGATTTAGACATGTTAATGGTATTACTATCATGTTTAATTGAGACATGTTTAATGGTTTTGATATTGTGTGTGTTTTTTTTCAACCTTTTCAAATGGGAATAATCTTAAAAACAAAGAAATTAAGAGAGTCACGAGAACACTAGGGTTTTGTTGTATCATTGTCTCTTTGACCGTTGGGTATGGTTTTTTGTTTTTATATGTATCACATTTCAAACTCTTAGGTAAATTTCCCATTATTTTAAAACCTCTAAACAAAATCTTTACTCAAATTAGATTATAAAATCCCATCGTTATGACAATTTTTTGACCTTAGTATCAAGAAGATTGTCAAATTTTGAAGCACGGTTGAATAAAAACAAAAAACAAAGGCAATGAATTCGATAATCGTATCTGTTGAATCGAGAATTAACGTCTAGATGCGTGGATTTTAATTTTTTTTTATTAATATTTAAGATAGATGTTGTTGTTTAGATGGTTGAAAAATTGAAAGTGACACTAAGTGTTTTGAAAAAAGTAATTAAACTAGAACGCTACATTATATGATGTGAAATTAGTGATAATTGATGGGTAGAAAATAGATAAAGGACCAAAATGAACACAATTTTGAGTTTTGAAATTATAATGCAAACTGCAAAATAAAAATACCTTGGGTACATTCGCAGGCTTTGCGTGACTCTTATCGGTCCTTTGCACAAAAAAGAAAGGTGGAATTTTATTTATTTATTTTTCAAATTTTTACAGCTATTATTTATTTATTTTTATAAAGGAAAATGTGATGATCATGTGAAGGGATGTCTTGAAATTGTGAAAGCTATGTACCATTTTGTGTATATGAATTTTGTGTATTTTTTAACTTGGTACAATTCCATATGTAGTCTTCAATACTTATATATTCTATCAGTTTAATCCCAATTCTAAATAATTTAATAAATTTAATTCTTTATATTTATAAATTTCTTTAATTTGTAACATGGAAATGCAACAAGTAGGGATGACTAACATCAATGCCCTAATTTCACAAGATGACTTGTCATCATCTACCTCATCCTCGTGGAATGTCCGAATAATTATTATGCAGTTTTTGCTTTTCCATGTTACAAATTCATATATATTTGAAAATATAGAAAGCTAAATTTGTTTATTTATTTAAAATGAGAAGTAAATTCATAGCAGGGAAGAGAAGGGGTGGGGCACTTGGTGGGAGCTGGTAGGGCTTTGGCCCTCTTAAAATAAAATTTTTTTACTTTTGACTCTTTATACTTTATAAAATTTTAAATTAGTATAGGTCAAATTGCATTTCACTTCTTAAAATGATAAAATTTTGATTTAGTTCTTTAAAAAATTATGAACATATAGCGTATTAAAATGTAGAAATTACATTTTATCTATCATAAAAACATACAATTTAATTTTACCCTAAAAAATTTTCTAGCTTAGCCCGTGATTCATAGAATGCATAAATGTTTAGGAATAAATGTGTAATTATACCAATTAACGCCATTATTTCCATTAATGATTCAACGGAGAGTGGCTAAAATAGAAACAAATGATAATGTTGATGACTGAAAATAAGAAAATTTATAATTCGATATTGACCAAAATAGAAACCCGTTAATACATAGATGACTAACTATAAATTTACCCTAAACATATCTCTCTTAAACCCATTTTTGATATAAAGAAAGTTAGAAATAATCGGTGGCAAATGCCGAGATTTGAGTACAAAACCCATCACTTAAAAATAAGTGCATAAAACCAAAGATGCTAAGATCCTAAGCTCACATTTTTTCTGAACACTATGACAATAGCTTTGACCCCATGATAATGGAACCAATTTAGATGAGGTGTGAAATCACGCATGGTTTACACATTCCCAGTTGGTAATGTCGTAACCATTTTTTGGAAGACGACAAAAAGGGGTTCGACTTTGGTTTTGAAAATAGGAATAAAACGGGAGTCGCCACCGACCTTTAGTTGGTGTGATCGGATCACCTTTATTTTAATAAAACATTTTGTTTTACTAAAACCGTGTTTTTGGTCTCAAGTTTTAAAAATCGGGTTCGGAGTCGATTACATGCGACGAGGAAGGGTTAGCACCCTCGATACGCCCAAAATTGGTACCAAAATGATTAATTAATGTCTTAATGTCGGAAATTTGAAAAGATTTTAAAATACGGGTCTTTTAAAAGGTATTAGGATTTTCGAGATATCTTTGTTTCGAGAGGGCACGAACATCACATCCAGCACGTTAGGACATGATATTCCAAACCTTCGTAATCAAAGCTACCTCATGATTTTACAAAGTTTACAAAAGGATGTTTAGTTATTTAGTCAAACGGAAAATCGTAACTCAAAGACGTTAGGGCACTATTCCCGAGTTCCTAAATACGAAACATTGCCTTTATTTTAAAATCCTTTGAATAGAGTGTAGCGACTTTTCAAATACATCGTAGGGGATTAAATTTTAGAAAAGTCTTGAATCAAAATTTGAAATTTCTTTGTCCCGAAAAGATGTAAACATCACATCCAGCACGTTAGGACACGATGTTTTAAAAGTCATCTCGTGATTCGCAAAACTTCGTAAAAAGGATGTTAAGTTATTTAGTCAAACGAAAAATCGCAACCCAGCACGTTAGGGTACTATTTCTCGAATTTCCAAATACCAAAACATTGCCTCATTTTGAAATCTTTTAGATGAAATGTGATGATCTTATGAAAGATGTTTTGTTCAAAAATATAACACAAAACAAGGATAATAAATATGGATGTGAATATAATAAATAAAAATACAAATAATAGTAATAATAATAATGATAATACCAAGTAGTAAAAAATGAATAAACAACTAAATAAATAAAGTAAGAAATAACAATGACAAAAAAATAATGATGATTCTTGAAATAAAATAATGATGATAATATGTAAAAGAATAATATGAAATAATATATATAAAATATATGTACATAAAAAAAAAATAGAATGGGAGTAACAATATGGACAAGGTAATAGCAAAATAGATAGTAACAATAATAATACAATGATCGTCTCAATCATAATATTAGTAAATAAATAATATAGTAACATGTACAATTGTTATAATAGATAATAGTAACATGAACAAATAATAGTGGAAGTACAAAAAAATAACAAATAATAACATGTTATAATAAATAAAAGTAATAGAATCAAATAATAATGAAAATATAATCAAAATAAATAATAAAAATAATAAAAATAAAGTTAGTGAGATGTATTAATAATAAAATGTCAAAATATAATAATGATAATAACAATATTAGTGTAATTAACAAAAAAGACTAAAAAATTGCACAATAATTAAATTAGGATTGATTTGCATTAAAGATAAAAATTTTGGGGTTAATTTGAAATAAAACAAAGGAAAGGGGACTTATTTGAACGCTGCGTGAAAGAAAGGGGATCAAAACAAGAATTAATCTCTTTTATCAAAACGCATAGCAACAAATAGGGACCCAATCGCAACTGGGAAAAGTATTGAGCTAAATTTAAATTACAAAGACTTGATTGCAAAATTATAAAATGCGGAGGACCAAGCACAAAAATAAACCATCTTTTCTAAAAACACGCGGATCCTAGGCGGGTCGGATCGGGTCGGTCGCCTGTGGTGAAACGACGCCGTTTTGGCTTTTGACGCACCAAAACGACGTCGTTTTGATTCGGCTATAAAAGCAATTTTTTTACAAAAATTTCATTTCTCCAATTCTCTAAAAAAACTGATTTTTGCTCTCTTCTTCCTCTGCAGTGAGGAATTCCGTGAGGGGGCCGCCATGATCCCAAGGTTTGCTGCCGAGTTCTACCACCACCCACTGGTGGCCTAAAAGGTAAAAAGCTCGGTTTTTTTTGTTTTTTTTATTTATTTATTTTTTTTGTATATTTTTATAATAAATTTAGGTGTAGATTTTAAAAGAAAACAATCTTTCAAAAAAAAAAGTCACCTTTTGCTTCTGTTTTGTTTTGCTTTTGACGAATCTCTGCTTTTTTGTTTTGGATCTTCTTCTCCCTTTTTTTTATGCCTAGAAATTCTTCTCTCTTTTTTAGTCTATTTCGAAAGAAAAAAAAAGAAACTTTTGCTTCAATCTTTCTGCCCCTTTTTTTTATTGATTTCCAGAGAAGAGAAAAATCATCCTTTACAAAGCTGTTCTTCGGCCTTTTTATAGCCGAATATGCGTTTCTTTTTTTGTTGCTTGCCTTTTTGTTTTTGTTCTGTTGTCTTTTCTTCGCAGGCGGGGAGCGGATGGAGCAGTGGCGAGGCGACGGTGTCGGAGGTAGGTTCGGTGGTGGGTGATGTCGGTGTAGAAGGTCGGGGTAGGTGAGGGGTTGGTTCTGCAGAAGATCGGAGGACGTAGCTAGGGGGTGGCGGCTAGGTTAGAGGAGATTAGGGTTTCCAGAACCCTAATTTGGATTTTGGGGCTATTGGGCCTCCGGGTTAAAAGGGCTGAGGGATTTTTAATTTGGGTCTAGGTCTGGGTCTGTTGTCTTTATTTATTTTTTTGTTTTGGGTTTGTTTGATTTTTGGTATTGGGTCTGTGTGTTGGGTTGGTTTTAATTGGGCTTGTAAGCCCGGGTGAAATGGGTCTGTACAGCTGCCCCTCTTTGCTCATTGTCGTGTAACGGCAATAGAGCAAAGACATAAGAAAGACCCATTTTGCCCGGTCTCAGTGGGCCTTAACTTCTTTTGGTGTCTTTTCTTCAGGTAGCGTCATTTCTGCCCACCGCATCTTGTTGCTTCGATCCACTCTACTGATATGTGGCTTCAATCTACTCTTTGCTGCGACTTCAATGGGATGTGACTTGTTTATTTTTCGATCTGCTCTTGCAAATTTAGGAATGTCTAAATCGCTTTCAATCGATCCTTGCAAACTCAAGGATCACCAGATCAATCTTCGACCGCTTCTTGCGACTTTAGGAAGGTCAAATTTGCTTTCTTCAATCGATCCCAAAGAAACTCGGGATTACCAGATCGAATCTTCGACCGCTTCTTGCAACTTTAGGAAGGTCAAATATGCTTTCTTCAATCTGATCCTTGCAAACTCAAGGATCACCAGATCAATCTTCGACCTTCTTCCCGCAACTTCGGAAGGTCAAATTTGCTTTCATCAACTGATCCCAAAGAACTCGGGATCACCAGATCGAATCTTCGATCTGCTTCCTACAACTTTAGGAAGGTCAAATATGCTTTCTTCAATCTGATCCTTGCAAACTCAAGGATCACCAGACTGAATCTTCGACCTTCTTCCTGCAACTTCAGGAAGGTCAAATTTGCTTTCATCAATCTGATCCCAGCAAAATCGGGGATCACCAGACTGAATCTTCGACCTGCTTCCTGCAACTTCAGAAAGGTCAAATTTGCTTTCATCAATCTGATCCCAGCAAACTCGGGGATCACCAGACTGATTTCTTTGATTTACTTCTTACTTTATGGAACTTCGAAGAAATAAGGATTCAGGGAGAAGAGATTCGTAGTCTCCATCTTTTCTACCAAAACTTCAAAGAAATAAGGGCTTAACCACATTGTTAACTCAGAGAGACGGGATTTGTAATCTCAACCTACTCCACGGGTACGTCGAGGAAACGGGAATTCAGAATTTTTCAATTTGCTTCCTTACTATCTTCAGGAAGACTTCAATCTTCAGTCTGCCCCACTACCATTTTGAGGGAATGAAATCTGAACTTTGATATTGCTACACTGTTCTTTGAGGATCCTATCCTGTAGAATATGTGCTTATGCTTACGCAAATGGTGAGGACGCTCTGATTAGAATGACCCAAAGCCTCCTAACTACATGTGTTATGAATGACACTTACATGAATGCAGGATGTCATGAGAACGATGATTTTCCATTAAGATGCAATGATTGTAATAAATCGAATGCTCCTAACTAAATGATATTATGGAGGACATTTGCATGAATGCAGGATGTCATGAGAATGATTCTTTGTTAAAAATGTATAAGGATCACGATGTGATGATTGCACGCTCCTAATGATGATGAATGGATGAAATGACCCCTTTTTATGCTTAGGGTTGTCATTGCTCGTCGTCCACCAGAGTCGTACAACCCTGATATCTCGCTATTGCTGATACCTTTGCCAGAAACTCAAAGAAACAATCATATTTTGCTCAAATAGTTTGCCCCAATGTGACTTCAAGGCGCACTCCACGGTATATACAGGACTTTAAGGCCTATACTATCTTCAGATCAACCCATTGTGCCTTAAGGGTATAGGAATTGTATCATCTTCAATCGATCCCACTATGACTCAGGGGTGTAGAATCTATGTCATCTTCAGTCAATCCCACTACGACTCGTGGTATAGAATTTGTTGATTTGGTCATTGCACCTTTTCATTCCTCGTAGATCGTGACGGTGTGCACTCATGATAGTTGTGTGGATACAAAATCGCTTTTCTGCTAATGATTCCCCATTTATATATCCCCTTTTATCGAGATGATACTTTTTACGTAATACCTCGCCATTTGTTCAATCACCGCTTTTCAATTCAAGAGGTAGCCTCGCTTTAGAATTTTCCTCCACCATTATTCCTCGCCCTCAAAACTCGAGGAGTTTTAAGCAATGGTCCTGCTTGTGTTCCGATACTACTTAAAAGTTTCCTAGAGTAATATGTGAAACTCTTTTTGTGGAAGTGTCGTTAGTCCATTAATCGTTATTTCAATGCAAAATGTCCGAAAGAGATCATAACTATGGATAAGAACGGTTAGTTAGGAGCATAGCTCGAAACCAATGGGTTAAGCAAAAATAGCGAGTGTAGTCGGAAAGAAATTTATTGGCGTATCCGCAAAATAGAAATTAGTGCCCCAGATATCGTAGCCTCGAGCTTCTCTGCTCAAACTTCGAGGACCATTTTAGGCTCAACATGTGTTTGGGGATCCGAGTACTTTGTCGATGCTCCAAGACGCAACATACTTCTTCATTGTTAACTCAAGCGTGGTAAGACTACCGCACGCCTTACTTTTGATCAAAATTTAAGTCGCCCTTCTCGGTTTTCAACTCAAATCCCTTTGATCCCAAGGCGCCTTTATGGATTTTCGCCGACCTCTCCTTTTCCTTTTTTCTTTTTTCGTGTTTTTTGTTTTTGTAAGACTTTTTTTTTTGAAATTGGACCCTATGGATTGGACAGTCCTTGCCATCCATTTTGATTAGTATCCATGTTTCCTCGTAATGCCTTTTTTGTCAGATTTACTTTTCCTTTCGAGTCCTCTTGAATACTAAGAACCTTTCTTAATGCCGGTCTTTCTCCGAAATTCTTTTGAGCGAACATTTTGTCATAAACCAATGGTAAAGATGCCCTGAAAGTCCCGCCAACTTTTAAAAACCTAGAGTGTAAATGGTAACTTCTCTATGCCAACGCTATAAGTCTCACCATTTTCCAAAATTTTGAATAGTTTTGGCTATCTTCTCAGACCGACGTGGTGTCTAATCTTTGGACAGACTATAAATTGCATAACGCTTTTTTTTCTGGCGTTCTTTATCGCCATTCTCTCTTTATTCTTCCTCTTTTCTTCTTCTTCTCCTTTTTTTTGTGTTTTTGTATTTTTGTTTTTTTTGCCTTTTTTTTGAATTTGAAGTTGAAGTTGAAGTCAACGATCACGACTTTGTAATTTTGACATGTGAAGCGGCCTTTACCTCTTAGTAAGGTAACCAAAGGCTATGAATATGAATCAATGTTAGCTCAAAGTTCTTGAGGAGATCGGCTTGATAGCGTCCATGCCTCACATATAGGAATTCGCGTTTGATTGGCCTTAATGTGTCTAACTGTGATCATGTGATAATGTCTTGCTTTATTCTTGTGGTGAGCTAAGCTTCCATCTTCATCTCCTTGTTGGCTCGTAGTGTCGGTTAATATTTCATGAGGTAGGATCTCGCCATTTTTAACAAGTTAGGAAGTAAGTTGCAATCTCTCATCTTCTAAGTCCTTAGATCCTTCTAGACATATATCTCACTAGAAAGGGAGTTCGAATAAATCGCTCACGTCATTGATACTGGGACCCATCTTTGGTATGGAGGCAATTTCCGGAGAATGAATGATTATTTATGAATGAAGAATAAAAGAATATTCAATAGAATGTATAGCATGGATAATAAAAATATTGGTCCAAAAGATGCATTTTATTGAAGTATTAATTCAAAACACGAGCCTATTTCACAAAAGAGATCTTATTGCTTCTAGGCTTAAAGCAACAAGTATACTTCATACATTACTCTAGATAAGCTTCTAAATACTATGGGAATTACTTCCACGCCTCATTGCTTAAAATGTTCTTAGGTTCATGCTTCGCTTTTGGTGCGTTGCCTATCTCCACAACACCCATTTTGACGAATTTTTCCACCAACTTCTTGAAAGTCAGGCAATTTTCTATGGAATGTCCTGTAACTCCCGCATGATACTCACATCGGACATTTAGGTTATACCATGCTGGGTATGGAGGTTGTAGTGGCTTTATAAAATAAGGAGCTACAACATGGATATCAAATAAGTTCGTATAACTCCCAGACGTCATGGGAATAGGAGTGAACCGAGGTTTTTCGAATACGCCCCGGATTGGGTTCTTGCTTTGGTGGGATCGGTGACTGTAATCGCTTTCTTTGGTCGGCTTGTCAGAACGGCTTCAATAACCCTTAGTATACACACTGCGTTTACCCCATCTTTATCCTTCCTCTTCGGGTCATGAAGCCTCTTCTCCCTTTTTCTTTGTCTCGGTAGGTCAAAACAACGCGATTGGCTTGCTCATTACTGGGCCCATTGGAGAATTCAAGAAGACCAAGTATTAGTCCTATATTGAGATCCAATAATGACAGTACCACGCGAGAATGTGCATCTGGTTGAGTTGGGACATTTATTGGGGAATAAACGATGTCTTCATCATTATCCACATTGTCAGTCACTGGGTCACTCCTTTTTTCAAGTCTTTTGGCTAGTAACTGAGTTAGCTGGCCCATCGTGTTCTTTTGAAAGTCTAGCATTTGCTCTCGCATTTCTTGTTGAATTTGGATCAATTGTTCTTGCATCTGTATTTGCCTTTGCTCTATCCTCACCAACCTTTGTTCCATGTTTTCCAGGTTAACTGAAATAACTTCATCTTATTAGGGTTTTTCCACAAATTTTAATGCACGTGATATGATGCAATGTAAATGCATGAAATGCAATGCAAATACATGAAATGCAAAAAGAAAGAGAGGCGTTGGTTATGAATTCAATTTCATTAGAAGAACTTTTCTAGAAAATACATTTCTTTACATAAAATGGATTGCATATACAGCCTTATCCTCATAGTCCGGTGAAAACACCAATCCTCTTCTTCAGATCCGGATGTTATGGTCGTGCCCCGTGAACTTTCTCAATGGATACCTCTTCTAGCTTCTTGTTGTTTGGTCCAGTTGCACCTCTTCGCTCACTTATCTTTCGCGATATTTATGGGCTTCTTTTAGAAAATGATGACTCGAATAATCTTTGTCGGCTTGAATCCTCGGGCAAAGTCTTGTATTCTTCGTGGGTTATCATCCTCTCGTCGTTTACGGACTATGTTCGAAATGATCGTACTATAATCCACTTTATCAAGTAACACATTTCCTTATGATAAACTCTTCTATTTAGCAATTGAATATAAATCAACACCTTCTTTCTAAGATGATGCGGTGTGATGCAATGCAATGCAATCACAAACAAAACAAAACACGTTAGCACAAGAGAAATAAACAAAATAGAGTACCTATCCGGGTGACCACTAGGGGTTTAACATAGTTGTACTTAAGGTGGGCTCCTAGGGTTTACTACATGTGGTTTTGTTCTAAGGAGGGGTACCTGAACCAACAGATTCCTCGATCTTCACCCATTATAGGCTCATATATACCGAGTTCAGTTCAGGGGAATACATTTCCCTATGGCTGCACGGAGATGAAAATCTCACGAAGACATAGGTACAGATGTATCCCGAAAGCGATCCACTATCCTGCACGGAGGTGAAAACCTCACGAAGGAGTAGTTTCTCACTCTCACCTAAAGGTGTGACCACAACGGCCATGCAATGCAATGCCAAGATTAAAACAACATGTAACAAAAGGATCGTAATTTTCAAATCGAACTTTCAAATTTCCGACAAAAGACAGAAAATAATCAATTTATGGTTTGACTCTCTAAATAGGTCCCCAGTGGAGTCGCCAAGTCGTCGTAACCATTTTTTGGAAGACGACAAAAGGGGTTCGACTTTGGTTTTGAAAATAGGAATAAACGGAGTCGCCATCGACCTTTAGTTGGTGTGATCGGATCACCTTTATTTTAATAAAACATTTTGTTTTACTAAAACCGTGTTTTTGGTCTCAAGTTTTAAAAATCGGGTTCGGAGTCGGTTACATGACGAGGAAGGGTTAGCACCTCGACACGCCCAAAATTGGTACCAAAATGATTAATTAATGTCTTAATGTCGGAATTTGAAAAGATTTTAAAATACGGGTCTTTTAAAAGGTATTAGGATTTTCGAGATATCTTTGTTTCGAGAGGGCACGAACATCACATCCAGCACGTTAGGACATGATATTCCAAACCTTCGTAATCAAAGCTACCTCATGATTTTACAAAGTTTACCAAAAGGATGTTTAGTTATTTAGTCAAACGGAAAATCGTAACCCAGCACGTTAGGGCACTATTCCCCGAGTTCCTAAATACGAAGCATTGCCTTTATTTTAAAATCCTTTGAATAGAGTGTAGCGACTTTTCAAATACATCGTAGGGGATTAAATTTTAGAAAAGTCTTGAATCAAAATTTGAAATTTCTTTGTCCCGAAAAGATGTAAACATCACATCCAGCACGTTAGGACACGATGTTTTAAAAGTCATCTCGTGATTCGCAAAACTTCGTAAAAAGGATGTTAAGTTATTTAGTCAAACGAAAAATCGCAACTCAAAGACGTTAGGGTACTATTTCTAATTTCCAAATACCAAAACATTGCCTCATTTTGAAATCTTTTAGATGAAATGTGATGATCTTATGAAAGATGTTTTGTTCAAAATATAACACAAAACAAGGATAATAAATATGGATGTGAATATAATAAATAAAAATACAAATAATAGTAATAATAATAATGATAATACCAAGTAGTAAAAATGAATAAACAACTAAATAAATAAAGTAAGAAATAACAATGACAAAAAAATAATGATGATTCTTGAAATAAAATAATGATGATAATATGTAAAAGAATAATATGAAATAATATATATAAAATATATGTACATAAAAAAAAATAGAATGGGAGTAACAATATGGACAAGGTAATAGCAAAATAGATAGTAACAATAATAATACAATGATCGTCTCAATCATAATATTAGTAAATAAATAATATAGTAACATGTACAATTGTTATAATAGATAATAGTAACATGAACAAATAATAGTGGAAGTACAACCAAAATAACAAATAATAACATGTTATAATAAATAAAAGTAATAGAATCAAATAATAATGAAAATATAATCAAAATAAATAATAAAAATAATAAAATAAAGTTAGTGAGATGTATTAATAATAAAATGTCAAAATATAATAATGATAATAACAATATTAGTGTAATTAACAAAAAAGACTAAAAAATTGCACAATAATTAAATTAGGATTGATTTGCATTAAAGATAAAAATTTTGGGGTTAATTTGAAATAAAACAAAGGAAAGGGACTTATTTGAACGCGTGAAAGAAAGGGGATCAAAACAAGAATTAATCTCTTTTATCAAAACGCATAGCAAAGAAATAGGGACCCAATCGCAAACTGGAAAAGTATTGAGCTAAATTTAAATTACAAAGACTTGATTGCAAAATTATAAAATGCGGAGGATCACAAAATAAACCATCTTTTCGGCAAAACACGCGGATCCTAGGCGGGTCGGATCGGGTCGGGTCGCTCCAGGTGAAACGACGTCGTTTTGGGGCTTTTGGACGCCGGCCAAAACGACGTCGTTTTGATTCGGCTATAAAAGCAATTTTTTTTACAAAAATTTCATTTCTCCAATTCTCTAAAAAAACTGATTTTTGCTCTCTTCTTCCTCCGCAGTGAGGAATTCCGAGAGGGGGCCATGATCCCAAGTGTCATGCTGAGTTCTACCACCACCCACTGTGGCCTAAAAGGTAAAAGCTCGTTTTTTGTTTTTTTATTTATTTATTTTTTGTATATTTTTACAATAAATTTAGGTGTAGATTTTAAAAGAAAACAATCTTTCAAAAAAAAAAAAAGTCACCTTTTGCTTCTGTTTTGTTTTGCTTTTGACGAATCTCTGCTTTTTTGTTTTGGATCTTCTTCTCCCTTTTTTTTATGCCTAGAAATTCTTCTCTCTTTTTTAGTCTATTTCAAAGAAAAAAAGAAACTTTGCTTCAATCTTTCTCGCCTTTTTTTATTGATTTCGAGAAGAGAAAATCATCCTTTACAAAGTCGTTCTTCTACCTTTTATAGCCGAATATGCTTTTTTTTTGTTGCTTGTCCCTTGTTTTTGTTCTGTGTTGTCTTTTCTTCGCAGGCGTGGGAGCGGATGGAGCAGTGGCGAGGCGACGGTCGAGGGTAGGTTCATGGTGGGTGATGTCGGTCAAGGGTCGGGTAGGTGAGGGGTTGGTTCTGCAGAAGATCGAGGACGAAGCTAGGGGTGGCGGCTAGGCTAGAGGAGATTAGGGTTTCAGAACCCTAATTTGGATTTTGGGGCTATTGGGCCTCCAGTTAAAAAGTGAGGATTTTAATTTGGGTCTAGGTCTGGGTCTGTTGTCTTTATTTATTTTTTTTTGTTTTGGGTTTGTTTGATTTTTGGTATTGGGTCTGTGTGTTGGGTTGGTTTTAATTGGGCTTGTAAGCCCGGGTGAAATGGGTCTGTACAGGTAACATAATCTTTATGAGGTAATATGCAATAATTTATCTAACTTGGGAAAAGGTCAGAAAAGTAAATCAATAAATAAAGGACCAGATATTCAGTGACCTGTTTTGGAAAAGTAAGAGAATTTGTTGCTATTATTAGAAAACCTTTGCATCATCATCATCATTATCGTTGCTTTCTTAGCAAAGTAGAGTAGCTAAACTGCCCTTAGCCTTCTATTTGTATATAAAATTAAATATTATAATAATATTATAATATAAAATAAATTAAATTAAATACATCATATTAAAAATAAATACTCACTCAAAAGGATCCTTAATAGCTCCAATATTTTCTAAAGGAAATGGGAAAATGTCTCTTTTAACATTTCTTGTGCAAAAATGTTATTATTTTTAGTTTTAGTCGGATTTATTGTCACGAGACGATATTTAATGAATTTAAAATTGAATAATTTTAATTTATTTTTTACTACAAAATTTGTATTTATATAAAATTTATTCTCTTTTGTTTTCGATTTGATTATGTTTATTTTTGTCTAAGAGTTAGGCTTGCTCAATATTTGAGAGATTTTAAAAAATTATTAGACTTAAACAAAATTAAAATATAAATCTAGATTGTGTTGAAAAATTCACAACTAAGCTTTGATTAACCCGTTTTTCAATTCTTTTAGAACTAATATTTGAGAGAGTTTTCTTTTATTAGACTTGAAAATTAGACTCGGATAAAAATTTGTTCTATTTAGAAAATAGATTAAGCTTGGATTCTAAACTTGACAATTAGGCTTTGGTTGACCCATTTTCAATATGTATCATATTTTATATTATATGAAAATTAAATTATAATATTAAAATATTTAAGTTATTTATGAAAGTTTAATAAAAGGTATATAAAATAGTAAATATTAAATAAAAATATTTTATAAGAATCTTATACTTATATTTCAAATCAAAACTTGAACAATTATCTATGGTGTTGATGTGATACATAAATTTGACATGAACTCAATCGGTAGACATTTATACTTTAGAGCAAGGTGTTTGAATTGGTTTGGGGAAATGTATTAAGCTGTTGATCTAAATATTGGTACAATTAATTAAACTAAGACAAAATCAGTTAAATTAAATTTTTAATTTTAATAAATTATTTAATTAAATCAAATGAATAATTAAACTTTTAAATAAATTAATTAAATAATTAATCGGATGGATTAAACCCACAAACCGACCAATAACATGACCCATAAAAGATGTTCTCTCATTATAGAGTTTAACATCACTTATAAAAACCATGATTAAAATAATAACGTATTTATATAGCAATGATTGACCATAATTGATGATAAGCTCAAATTATATAAACCCATCGCCTATCTAAAATGCTATATTGCTGGATGCAATTAGTGTTACATAATTATACTTACATTAGCACCAAATGATGTATTATTATATCCTTCTAATTATTCTCCACCTGAGATAATGGCCAATTAAAGTAAATCCTTGGTTATATAAATATGTAACCTTTTTTTTGCTAGGTTTATTATATAAAAAGTCCCTTGAAAATAATTTAATAATCAATTGAGCCTCAATTAAAAACAATACTGGCTGAACTTCTTCTTTTAAAAATTTAACAATCTAATGACTTCAATAAAAAACATTCAAATAGTTTAGTGACTATTTTATAACTTTTAAAATTTAAAATTAAAACGTAAATTTACTAATAATTTAACGACTTCATTTTTTTTTAAACTTGGATAAATGGGGTGGTGCTAGTGGGGTATGCTTAGCCTTTACCCTCAAAATAGAAAATTTCTAATTTAGTTACTTTAAAATGTGTAAAAGTTTAAGTTAATTTAATAGTAAAATTATATTTTGACCTCTTTAAAATTTGATCAGTTCAAAAATAAAAATTTTTAATTTAATCCGTCAAAGAATAATAAAATTTTAAAATTTGATCAATTCAAAAATAAAAATTTATAATTTAATCCGTCAAAGAATAATAAAATTTTAAATGATGAAATTCCATTTGAATTCTTTTTAAAGATTTAAATATAAATCTGACCCTCTAAAAAAATTTTCATGAATGTGCCTTTGCATGTAAGCTAGAGGCGTTGTTTATATATATGTAGGACCGACCTTGAGGTAATTTGGTAGTGCAGCCACCCAAGACCCAAAGTTAGAAAGGGCTCAAAAAATTTTTATCTCCAGCTTTTAATGTAAAAAAAAAAGAAATCTTCAACCTTTTGTGTTTTCTGATTAACACTTCATTATACGTAAAAAAAAAAAAAAAAGGCCCCAATCTTTTTATTTTATTATATTACATTTTATAAATTTTTTAAAAAGGTCACAATTTATCATTTTATTTAAGGCCCAAAAATATCAAGAAGGAATCTACATACACACAAATAATGTGGTATAAAAATCTTAAAATATAAACTCAAGGGGGACAATCTCAATATTTTATGGGGTTAAAATCTCAAAGAAGGTACGATGCAATCATTATGTAGGTAGGTGCTTTCCATTTCTTTAAAGAAGCTATATAACTGAGCCAATAGAAAATGAAAACTGTACTTCTAAATTTATTTATAATAAATTTATTAATGTTTCAGAATTAAAAAATATTTATTTAAATTTATTTATTATCTATATATATATTAATTTGGTAATAATACACGAATAAATTAATCGAGCTTGAATAGAGCTTCAAATTCAATTGATTGTATTATTAATTAAGAAATTGTCAATAAATTGAATCAATCGAATCGAAACAAAATGATTTATGTAAGTTGATAGGTATATTAAAACTAAATATTTACAATGTAAGAAGAAAAATAAATGAAATAAATTAGGCAAATGAATGATATTGATTGGAAGGTTAGGGATTCAAATTTAAATGAAACCAAAAGCAATAGCTTTGACCAGCTCATGTGTATAGTTGGGTTCCTACTTGTCTCATTATTTATAGCTCTTTCAAATATCAAAATGAGATAACCTCTATCCCTTGGGGGACCATTTGTTTAAATATTAGGGACTTCAAAAAGTTATTATTATTATTATTATTATTTGTTATAAAAGATACATGCATGCACCGTATTTGAAATTTTGCATAAAATCACTACTAATATTGCATTAAAAAAGTAAATCAATATATATTATATTCAAATTAGAAATATTTTTCATACATTCGTTTTAATTTGAGTTTTGCACGAGTTGAATTTAGTTTTATATTTTAATTTGATTATTTTTAATCTTTGTCAGAAGAAAAGTTAGGAGGTTGTCAGTGGCTTAGCCCTCCCAAAATTGCAAATAATAAAATTGTAAATTAATATATGATAAAATTATATTTTGGCCCCTAAATATGAAAAAATTATATTTAGTCCCTTTAAAAATAATGGAATTATAAACTAATCATGGTAAAATTACATTCTTTTAAAAATTTTATAATTCAATTCCGCTCCCCCTAATTTTGTTTTCGCTTCGTATCTGGTTTTCGTACTTTATGAATTGGTCAATTTTAGTCTAGACTAAAAGGTAACAACCAAACTTTTTTGGATAAATTCTACAATTAGTCATGTACTATGCACAACGTTGTAAATTTAGCCAATTTTCTCCAATTGAAGTATTCTTAGTCCCTATACATTTCGAATTATGAAATTTCAATATTAACGCAAACAACTATATTTAAATCCATTAATTGACTCTTTTTTTTAGTAATATGTAGAGATTGTAAGCTGTTGCACATTTGAAAATATATTTGTCGCATCAAATTTGGAAAATAATAAAACTTAATGAATTTAGCAGTTATCATTTGATTAGATTGAAATGTTAAAATTCATAAAGTACATGGATAAAAAATAACTATATTAAAATAAATCGACAAAATTCATAACTTACATACAGTTCAAGGACTTACATCAAAATTTAACCAATTCCAAAAGGTATGTATGCTTGCTAATAATTAGTGGTTGCAAGAAATGCATGGAAGAGGTATGTGTGCTTGTGCCTTGTTATCATTATCTAATTTATAGGAGCAATTAATTAAAGATCCATACTTTCATTTTTCAATGTAGGATTGAATTACCTTACTCTTCTTCTAGCTACTTAAATTTCAAAAGAATTAGGGATGAATACAAAGTATTTCATACATTTTCACTTTTATTTTAAAAATTAATAATTTAATTTAAACCCAAAAAATTCTTTACTTTATCATTCACTTCAACACTCACGATACTTCGCTGTGATTAGTAAATTTATCTATTTAATTGGAATGCTTGACATGGCTTATCACAACTAGTTATGCTCATGCTTGGGCGAGCACGTAAGTGTCATGTCAAATGCTCTAAAGAAATAAATAATGCGTAGTAATTTCATATTAGAAAAGAAGAAGAAGAAAGTCCTAGACATACAACAGATTATGCTGCAATCTTATCAGTTATGTCTTTTGGAAAGAAAGCAATGACGGACTTCGGCCTCCCTTAATTCAGTAAGATTGTTCTTTTAATCCTCTAAAAATATAAAATTTTCAATTAATTACTCTTCAAAAATTTACGATTCAATCTTAACCTCCTCCCCTTTATTATACTTTATATTATTTTGACACCGAATTGAAACACTCTTCCCATTCTCTTTCATAAAACGCCATGACTTGACAAATGCTAACTTTTGTCATGAATGTTGTTGGTTGATAGTACTAAAGAAATGTGGGAATGGTTGAATATATGTAATTCACCAACCCAACATCAAGAAAGAAGGTAGCTCGGCGGTGGTGAGTGTGAAAGTTGGGTGACCTTTTTTTAAAATTTTATGATTGCAATTTCTTCAAAGATTCCCCCCAATTGTAATTGGACTGTCACATTAGACGCGTGATTGATTCCTATGCTTTTTTTTTTTTTGGGGGTGTTGCTTTTAGATTATGAAATGGCAACAAAAACATCATAATTGATATGCCCTTTTTAAAGGGGAATTTTTTGCTGTAACATATTCTTGGAATTTGAGTTCCTTCACCAACACTCACAAGAAATCAATTCTAGGGTATTCAAATTTTTGTACAATTCTTACTTTGCTAGTTGTATGTCTTCAATGAAATAATATATATAACGGTTAGAATTTAAAATTTGTAGTTTGGATGTTCTGAAAATTTATAGTTTAGATTTTGGGTTGAATTTTGTTTTTTATGAAAAATACAAGAGAATGTGAGTTTAAGATTTAAGATATTATTCCAATATTAATAGATTGGAGAGAGATTATGGATAGTTTTAAATATTGTGTTAAAAAATATATATAATTAAACTTATAATGAGATTGTTAAAAAATTATAAATTTAATTTTAATAATTTTATTTTTAAATTTTATTCAAATTATTATTTTTATGAAAAAATAAAAATTGATTGAATTCTTAACATTCATGTCAGCTTCTTTATGTATATATATACATTACCTTGAGAAATGGTAAATTACTTTTTGTTGTTGGCTTAGGTGTGTGGGAAACCTTACCTAGGACAAAGGGTAAATAGCTCTTTTACTTGTAGACTTGAATCTTTGGGTCAAAATGCCAGTTCAAGATAGACTTTATATTTGATATTTAGGTGTTTTTTTTTATAAAATAAATTATATTAGTGGTCACTTAATTATTAATATTTTTTATTTAGTTATGAAAAGTTATAAAATAATTATCTTAACTATTTGATTTTTTTCTTTTTGGTCAGTAAACATTAAATGGCTGACGGAAAAATGACATGTAATTTTTAAAATTGGCATAATAGTAACTTTAATCCTTAAATTAACAATCAATGTTTATATATTGTGTAATTTGGTCTTTTTGTAGTTTTGTTTTCTTTGAGACCATTTCACGTAAAAAAAACTTTAAATAAATTCATCAGCTAAATTTGATAAGAATATATACAAAAAATAGAAACACCTAAAAATCCAAGATTGTAATTTCCTTTTTTTAATTCTTTTCCCTTGATACTTAGATTTTGGGAAACTAATGGTTGACATGATTTTGTCTTCATCGGTTCACTCTTCACCGGTTTTATAAGATTCATACTTGAGGACTAAATTAGGTCATTTGTGAATGTTGAGAACTAAATTTATTGTTATACCAATTTTAAAAAGTTGTCATGTCATTTTTACAACGGCTAGTGACCAGAAAAGAAAAAAATCAAATAATTGGATGATCATTTTATAATTTTTTATAGTTAAGTGATAAAAAAGAAACTTTTTAACAATTAAGTAACTACCAATGTAGTTTACCCTTCGTTTGATTTATTAATATATGAAACTAAAACTATATTTCACATTAACCCTTATTTGAAAATAAATGAAATGAATTACTAAAGCTTTTATACAATAAACCCTCCTAAAAACCATTTATATTTTCAAAATTTTGACAAATTATATGTTGCTTGTTGTATACTTTACATCATTTTATTTTCAAAATTTGCTTTTTCCTTATTGGAGGCTAATAGGAACCATCTTAGGTTTCCATTGGTGGTATAGATTTTCCAGTTGCAAGCTGTAGGTTTGAGACTTGGAAGCTGGAACCATCCCATGGTTCATATAGCCAGGCAATTTCCTAATCCCTGGTTTTCAGGCCAAAGTATGGTCCCTCCACATACAAAAAAATTTGCAAACATTCATCTTGGTATTGTTGATAAAGGTTAAAATTTTAAATTATAAAACTAAATAAATAACCCGACCCGTAAATAATTTTACATCCATCCATAAACTAAATTCTGATAAAAATAAAAATTGGTATATAAAAATCAAACATTAAGGTTCCACTCATTATGAAATAAGGTTAAATAATGCAGATGGCACAGTTAAATAATTAACTATGAAGCCTCAAGTACTGAAGAATCCAATCATACAAATAAGCTAAAACAAAAAGGAGATGATGGGCAAAAGCCAAAGGTCCCTGCAATGACATAAAAAAAGTGGCCATACTTTAGTTATATAGCAGCCAAATAACAATATTATAAAGTGTGTATGTCTCTAAAGTGACAGCATCCTTCCTCAACAATTTTGTATGAGTTCTAACATTATTTATTTTAGGTCCTGGACAAAAGTACCATTATAATTTTTCTACAGCTCGAATGATGGGATAGATAGCCATTTGAGAGGGGCTTGGACTGTTTTGAAATTGAATTTAATTCAGTTTTTTATGGGTTTTGATGATATTTATTTTAAATTTATAAATAAGAGAATAATATATTTTAATACATTTAAGCTCATGTTCTCTTGTATTGACAATAATGTTCATGCCAATCGAGTTAAAATTCAATCGATAATTATTTTAAAATATACCATTTAATAAATTTGAATTTGAATTTTGATATTTATAATAATTTTTATTGTTAAATTACTTTTTTTTTTTTTAAATTTAGAAAAAGGAATATAGCTTTTGAACGAGTTTGGGTGGCTGGGAATAATGGAATAACTAAAGAAAAAGAAAAGGTGGGTTTTGCTTACCAGCTTGCAACAATGAGAGAAGATAATATGAAGCTCCATTATTGAGTCTGTCTGGGTTCGTATGGGAAGAATTTGAAAGTCTTTTTTGGAGTCAGAAATAAAAATTAAAATTTTGAGACTCAAAATGTAAATTTATTTTTATACTAAATTATAATATTAAACAAAGTTAAGAGGTAATATAGAAATCTTTTTCTTAGGGGTCAACATCATTGTCTGCCCTTTTAATGCCATCCCTCGTGTTATGTATGTATGGGATAAATTTGAGGCGAAATTAGAAATTTTTTAAAAGTAAATTAAGAGTAAAATATAAAATTAGGAGGTTAAAATGTAAATTTATCACTACACTTAGTTATATATAATCTTACAATTTTTTAAAAAAAAGATGTTAAAGCAATTTTGGGGGCTGAGGCCATTAGCCCTCAAATGGTAAATTATTATTTAATACTTTAATATTTTGTAAAATTATAAATTAATACAATAATAAAATTACATTTTAATCTCTTAAAAATTAAAATTTAATTTTGACCACGTTGCTACTTTCCCTTAAAAAAAAGTGGGTGATCCAAACATTTTGCCCTAGCCAGGGATAAATAGATGATGGATTTGATTTTTGTCCTTCAATTTAAAATTTCCCTTTCTTGTGGGAAATGATTAAAGATAGTGGACTCTTGGACAAGAGTGAAGAGTCCAATTAGCAAGCTGGTAATTCATAATTCCATGTACTTGCCCCAAATCACATTTTCCCAGTAAGCCCATCATATGGTGGAATATTTGTCATATTTCTTATTATGTAAGCCCATACCACAATTTGTCCTTACTTCTCACATGTTAAAGTTAAATTTATTCATGAATCGAGTTATTTTATCAAAATTTCATTTAATATTTAAAATAATTTCTAAAACAAAATTACTTGAAATACAAGTTTGAATGAAAAAAAAGAGACTTAATTAAATTAGTCCTTCTACTAGTAAATAGATCAATTTCAATATATTTAATTATTACGAACACTACACAACAACTACTAGGGATACACATTTTACTACTAGTAGCAATACTTTGAACCCAAAATTAAGAACAAAACTATTAAATTCCCTTTGTTGCAGCTTGCATCTCATTCCAGCAAAAACCAATCCCAGCAAATTTTTCCTTCTAAGTTCTAAATTTCTTAACTTTTAAACATGTTCTTCTGACACGAAATCCCTAATCCTTGATATTTTAGGGCAGCAAATGCATGATGTTGGCCTTCTTTTTGGTTTTGCATGCCTTCTTTTCTCGTCTTCCCATCTCATTTTTAGTACCCCTTTGGCATCTATTTCGTATAAAACGACTTCAATATTAGGAGCTGCTCGCTGTTGTTTCTTGGCACTCCATGAATTTGTTACCTTAGCACTGGCATCTTTGATTTTATTTTTCCATTTCGATTTCGAGCCAGGTTCATGTCTTGTGATCTTGTTGTCTGGAGGACTAGGAGTTATGGTGGTGTCTGTTTCACCACTTGGTTCCAACCATGTCCTGAATGATGGTTCTGGTAAGCTTAATAAAAGGCATGCCTCTAGTTCAGTGTCTTGCTTCTCCAAATTAAGGCTCACTTCTACTTCTGGATTTGCTGAGAAAAATTCAAGCATGGAATATATGGTTACACAAATTGAATTTTGAGCCCAATACAAAAATGAGATCAGATTAATTCGAATTTATATTTAATAACTCAAAAAATGAGTATAACCAAAAATGATTCAAACAAGTAATCCGAGATAAGTTAACTTAAACATTCGATTGACAAACTTAAATGATACAAATCTAACATAACCAGAATCTGAAATGACTAAAAAATTTTAGAACTCAAATTAATTAAACCTATATTGATCTAATTCAAAATCAACCTGCCCGCTCGAGTGACAAAGTAACTAAATTATCAACCTTACTACCTCCCTTACAGAAATTTTTTATTTTTCTCATTTGTATCCAACAAATTTGTAGAAACCTATAAATGGATAGGGTATAAATAAAAATAATTTTTGATACACTTGGGTTGAAATTTATTAAAATTTTGCTACATATTTTAGTTATTTTTTTAATTTTTAAATATAATTTAAGAATAAGAGTAATGTGAACGAAAAGAGATGCTAATTGCTTGCAAAAATAAAAAAAAAAAAAATTACGAGACAACACCTTCATTTATTGGAGGGAGGTAGCCTATTCTAGGGGAAGAAGCACTGTCGACAATGGCGGCACTTCGAAAAGAAAACGCATCGATATCTTCGTCTTGTAAATCCATTAGGTCTCTCAGTGTATAGTATATCGAACTTATTTGTAACGTTTCAACCTTACTTGAATCAGTACCTTCATCGGTTTCATCGCCACAATCAACTTGATTTCCCTTGCGATTGTTAACCTGATGTTTATTTTCTTCTCGGATTGCTGCCGACAAACCCGATTCGTCTTTAATCAAACTTAAAACAAGACCTTGAATCATGGTCATTGATTTCTAAAGCAAAAAAGGACCCAAAATTGAACTCAAATAAGCTAGATTTGGTATGGGGTTTAGTTAGGTTTTTCTTATGTGATTTGCCATAAAGAGAAGCTTGATGTCAAAGGATTCTCGAACTTTGCTAAAGCAAGAAACAAATTAATACCTTTCCAAGCTATATTAGAATAAAAACAAAGAAGTTACAATAAATACATTAAAATCTGCAATAAATGCATTAGATTAACATATCAAGTAATTTAATTAGTAGTTCAAATTGGATACTTGGTATGTTAAATTCAAGGCTATGAGTGTGGAACAATGCATGTTGTAGCAACGTAACATTTACTTGGGCGCTAATTGAGGAAATTATTAAAAATTTGAAAACAGAGTTTCAATTTTATTTAAAAAAAGGGAGTCGCCACCGATCTTTTTTCTAGGTGTGATCGGACACCTAATAAATCCTTTTTTTAAAGAAAAATCATCATTTTTTTTAGCTGTAGCGACGTAAAATTTGCTTGGGCGCTAATTGAGGAAATTATTAAAATTTGAAAGCAGAGTTTCAATTTTATTTAAAAAAGTCGCCACCGATCTTTTTTCTAGGTGTGATCGGACACCTAATAAATCCTTTTTAAAGAAAAATCATCATTTTTATTGTGATGACGTAAAATTTGCTTGGGCACTAATTGAAATTATTAAAATTTGAAAACAGAGTTTCAATTTTATTTAAAAATGGTTTATTAGGTGTCCGATCACACCTAGAAAAAGATCGTGACGACTCCTTTTTTAAATAAAATTGAAACTCTTTTCAAATTTTAATAATTTCCTCAATTAGCTTCAAACAAATTTTACGTCATACACATGTTATTTAAGAAGCAAACCCAGTTCTTCACATCATCCTAAATTCCTTAGTTTTGTTTATTAATTTAAGTAATGAAAGATTTTGTTAAGAATCTATTACATCTTGATTGATGAAAAAGGATTATATGAACATGGATATTATTACTTTGTAATAGTTTAACGTCACATCAGCAATTTTATCCTGACTTTCAGGATTTTCATTTATGTTTAATTTTTTTGTTCAGGATAAAAATACTGATGTGGCATTAAATTATTGGTAAAAGGATACAAATGATGTAGCGTAACTGTTTCATTCAATCCTTTTCCCTTAAATGAGGTGGTGTTATCCATCAATTAATTTCCAATTCAATTGAAAAATTATCAAAAACAATAAAAAAATAGTCATCCAATTATGCCTTTACTTCTAATTTGGTCACTCAACTATTACTTTTTTTTAGTTTAGTCACTTATTTTTTGAAATTAAATATTTTAGCTACTGTCCCATTAGTTGCCTTTAGATGAGTGACAGAAAGTTGACGTTGACCCATTTATATTGGCTTAATAATAAATTTAGCCCTTTAATGTTTATACATTATATCAATTTAATTCTAAATCTAAAAATTTAACAAATTTAACCATCAATGTTTACAAAATTTTTCATTTTAGTTTGAATTCTAAAAATCAATAAATTTAGCCCTCAATATTTACATAATATGACAAATTAGCTCTAATTCTAAAAGTTTCAAAAGAAAAGAAAAATATTTAAAAATGTTCATTTTTAATATTCCTTAATGTAGCTCTAAAATCCATTGGTCAAGAAGAGCATTTAATACAATTCGTATTGTGCTCATTTTAAACTAATGCAATCTTCATGCTAAAAATCAAGTTGGCTTAAATCCAACTAAGTTCCATATTTTAGATTAATATCTATTATTTAATTAAATTCCTCTAAAAAGTAACAATTTATTTTTATGTTTCTTAAACACAATTTGATAAATTTAAAATTCTTTTCAATTATACATAAAATCGCAATTAATATATTTATTTGAAATATATAATTATAAATGTTTATTAAAAATCTAATTAAACCTTGATTTAATCACTTCCACCTTCATTGAACGGAATTATCTGTTAAATTATTTGTATTTTATAACTCTTAATTTGTAATGACAGGAAAAAAACACTTAATAACTTGGAAATGTTAATAATGATAACCAAAATTTTAAAAATTTTAACAATGCATAATAAGCAAAAAAGATAAACACATGAATTCTTGAAAGTTTTAACAATAATAATAAATAAGCAATGAATTTGTGAGAGAATGATATTGAAATTAGACTTGATTATTTATTTAATTATAAAATATGTAAAAAGTATAATAAAAACTATATTTAGAATTTAGAAGCAATGAGTTTTGTTTTGAGTTTTAAATAGATTATATATTTAAAAATAAGTAAATATTTTTTTTAAAATTTTGAAGTAAACTTTTTAAACTTTTCGATGTCCAACAGAATTAATTGAAATCAAACCGAACCATAAAAACTCGAATCGAACCGAATAGGTGGATGAACTCGATTTCTTGATTTGGGGTGATTATTTTCTCAGCCTAGCACGCAAGGTCCACGGCTGGTATGTTAATTTTGATATGTGAAATTGACAAGAGGTGAGATTAGTTCGGTAAGTGTGGGTATAATAGTATTTATCATACACAGCTTAATTACCTGATTTTGTCTGGTCTGCTACCTAATTTTGGGGCCTCCTGATGTAATAACCTGATAATCATTTTCATTTTTCAC
This sequence comes from Gossypium rotundifolium, assembly GCA_025506655.1. NCBI lineage: Eukaryota > Viridiplantae > Streptophyta > Magnoliopsida > Malvales > Malvaceae > Gossypium > Gossypium rotundifolium. The sequence continues at coordinate 202,873,673 of CP106724.1, forward strand.
ATTCTAATATTAATATATTTTAATTATGTTCAGTCATTTAAATTTACTTTTGAACATGGTAGTCACATCGTAATTAATATGTACTTCGTATTAATTAATTTTTTTAAATTTATGAAGTTTTTATATTTTTAATTTTTAATTTTTGAAATTTTTGAATATTTTTATGAAATTTAAATTATTTGTTGATATAGCATATAAGATAAATAATGATATGTCAGCATGTGAAGTACAAGTGAATTGTTATGTGAGTTGCCACACCAACATATTTAAAATACTGATGTTTTAGTCTGTATTCCCGTTAGAAAAAGATTTGACTCTTTTTGAAATATTAATATATGAATTTAATTAAAAAAGTAAAGATCAAATTAATAAAATATGTAAACATTAAAAGCTATAATTAATATTATAAATTTTATTTGATAAATTGTAGTCATTAAGGGTAGATTTGGATGGACGATTAGATATGGTGCATTTAACTTACTTTTGTCTCACGCTATAATATCGTTATAGTATCTTATCTCACCGCTATCGACTAATTCTAATTATTATTTTAGAGAGTAATTTCAAATTGCAAATTGTGCTTCTAAAAAGAATCATTTAAATATATTATTTCAAAACTACTATTAAAATAAATATTTAAATATTTTTATTTTAAAAATTTCACCCTATTTATAAAATCTTAATCCATAATACCTAATTACTTTAAATAAACCATTAAATAAACTTTTCTCACTTTCATTTTGTTACATTCCTACCTAATTTCATTTTGTCCGGTAATAACTAATTACTTGAATTTTGAATTGCAAACCCAAACTCGAACAGTGAGCCTTTCACCCTAAATTCAAATCTTAAATTTTGAGGTTTGGGATTTAAGATTTAAGATTCGAGTTTAAGATTTAAGTTTCAGAATAAAATAATCATCGAAATTATATGTAAATGACATAAAAAAAACACAAAAATTTCTATTTTTTAAAATTGGCTGCACAAAAAAATTATGAAAAAACAAAATGATTAAAATTTGTAAAAAGAAAAATGTTTGTTTATAATTTAAAAATTAATTATTTAAAATAATTTAATTAAAGTTCAATTAAGTTGGAGAAAATATTAGATATAAATGAGTGTATAATACTATTTTGCTATCCTTAAAATTTAATGACATGATACTATTCTATTGGTACATAAAAAAACTATGCTTTTTAAGATAAGTGGTTGGAATAATTTATGATTATTTTATAATTAGATATTTTAATTAATAAATTAATGGTTAAGTAATTAGAAAGGATGAAAAGAAAATCATCTTCATCGCTTCCATCATCTCACTCCATTCTTCATGAAAGAAAACAAATGGACAATTATTGTCTAATTGTATTAAATCGGTTTTGTTCGAGTTTAGGGTTTTCATATTGTTTGGGGCCTTTATTTAAATATAATTGTCTTTGAATTTTTAAACTTTAATTAGATAAAATGGGTTAATATAGATATGGCTTATATAATCAAAAATATTTTTTCTACTTTCCAACGTTAAATAAAATAAACTGAAATCAAATCAAAATAATATAGTTCAATAATACTATTAACTGAAATCGAATTGAACTATAAAACTAAAATTAAACTGAACTAAATTATTATTTTGGCTTGATTTTTCCAGAATCCACTACTCATATGATAATTTTAGTCAGATCCTCGAAATTGAGGTGAGTAAGTACAAAACTATGTGTGTGTATATATATATAATAGTATTTATTTTACACTACTTTACTACTTATTTTTGTCAGGTGTGCTACCTAATTTTGGGGCCTCCTAATATAATAACTATTTTCATTTTTCACATTTTAATATAATAGACACCTCTGTACTAACTCAGTTTACCCTGGTATAATTATAATTTTATTTGTACATTGTATACATTGAGTCTAATTGTAATTTCAAAATGCAAATTGTACTCATAAAAAAAATCATTTCAAAACTACAATTAAAATAATTATTTAAATATTTTATTTTAAAAATTTTCACCCTATTCATAAAATATTAAATCAATCAACAAATCAATCACTGTAATGGCTAATTACTTTAAATAAATCATTAAATAAACTTTTTCTCACTTTCATTTTGTTCCATACCTACCTAATTTTGTCCTGTTAAACTTTCCACCCAACCTTCGAGATAACAAATTTTCCATGTGGTGGACAATATTACCCTTTTATTATGGATATAAATAGGTAGCGAAGCTCGTTGTGGTGAGCAAAACACCAGAGTGAAAGTGAAACACAACAAAGAGAATCATCCATTCAAATGGCATTGACCTTGCCCAAGTTTATCGTCCTCAAACCCAGAGACAATAAGGGCTATTTAAGCTATATACGTGAAGGCGAAAACAACCTTGGGTTTCTCAAATTCTTTGAAACTCAAGCCGTGAGTCCATATGCTAAGTTCGAAGTCGAGATTTCCGACACAAATGACTTGGTGCATATAAGAAGCTGCCAAAACAACAAGTATTGGCAACGAACCAAAACCGTTTCCATCGCCGGAGTCCCACCGGGGCAGTACTGGATTACCGCCACTGCCCAAAACAAGGAAGAAGATCAATCCAAGGAGCCATGTACGTTGTTCAAGTTTGTCCCTGTAGTAGACCATGCAACTGGTACAGTACGAATCTTGCATGGCCAATCAGGGTGCAATTTATGCTTATGGCTAGGGAGTGATCTGATACTTAATCGCTGCGTGTCGGCAAACTACCGGGAGTTTGATAGTAATGGCTTTGATATCTTCAGCATTATTGATTGTAAGTCGTTACTGGTTTCGCCGAAGTACGTTGCCTTCAAAGGACATAATAACAAGTACCCGTGTGTTCGTGAAAATTACATAGCATTTTCAGCAGATGACATTGGGGACTCAACTGTGGCATGCGAGACTTTTGTTACTGATGACGGAAAGGTTCACATCAAATCCATTTGTGCTGCAAAGTTTTGGTGGGCCGACCCGAAATGGATTTGGGTAGGATATGATGACCCTAGCAACAATGATGGCACCACGGTTCGCCCTGTCAAAGTTGACGATAAGACTATAGGTCTTATCAACCTGGGCAACAAAAACTTCTGCACGACCCTCAAAGGACAAAACGGCGTGGAATGGCTTAGCCCAGCTGTCCCAACTATCACCAAAGAAGCCAAGCTAACGGTGGAAGAGCCAGTCTTGACAAGGTATATCTATGATGTCAAATACGGTTTTTACCCAAATAATACAAAAAATTAAAAAATATCTAAATTGGTATACAATCTCAATTATTTATCAAAATGGTACAAATGGGTGGTGCTCTCGCCACCGACGGCACCTCGACATCTGTCACCTTTGGTCTTTGCTGGTGACCATCAACCCCCAATTTTGTTTTTTTTCAGCAGTTTCTTGAGGGATCAATTAAGCAATTTTTCTAATTTTTAGAAAAGAAGGAAAGCTACTGGCTGTCACAGCCAACTTTAAATTTGAATAATTGCCTTCTAAGCCCTCCCTATTTATTATTTTCTTTTATTCCCTTCAACTCAAATATTGTGTTTAAATAAACAATTAATCTATTTTTATAGTTAAATAAGCCCTTACTTAATATAAAATTTTGTAGTAAAATAATATTTTAATCCTCCTAAAATTTAATAAATAATTTTAAGAAATTTATCATAAATTTTTAGCTTTGCACCCTTCCAATATTTTATAAATTTATCTCAATCCCACGACATACAATTTTTGACTTCATCTATGCAAGAAAAAAATATAATAATAGTTGTAGTATAAGATATTCAACGTTAAAAATAAATAAAACTTTAAATCATAAAAGAAAAAAAAGAAATGATACTTATCATTTTAAAAATTATTGTAAAAAGTGTAATATGTTAATTTCAAGTGTTTAATATTATTATCGTAAAATTACGGTTGAAAGTTAAAATATCTATTTTAGACATAATGATGGGAAGTAAAAACAGTAAATAATTTAATATAATGATATATGACATATAAATTTTAAATATCTAAATTATTTGTAATATTTAATTTAAATATATAAATAGATATTATTAATAATATAATATCAATTACTCTTAGTAATATAATAATAACTATTAAATCTATGCATATATGAAATTTGAAGAGTGCAAAATGTATATCATAATGTTTACGATTTCCAAACATGTGCCCTAAGAGTAAAGTATTGTTAATTGTGTAAAGTAAAGTTAAAATAAAGCTATTTAAAAATATAAACTAATTTACATCTTATGTTGGTGTAAATTTGATGAGAATAATTTATTAAATAAAAATATATATTTAATTTAATCAACAAGTTTTTAAATTTTATAAGTAAAACCATAAGTAAGGGGCTTATTTAACTATAAAAATAGATTAATTGTTTGTTTAAACACAAAATATCGAGTTGAAGGGAATAAAAGAAAATAATAAATAGGAAGGGCTTAGAAGGCAATTATTCAAATTTAAAGTTATTGTGACACCGCACCTTTCCTCCCTTTTCTAAACATTGGAAAAATTGCTTAATTGGTCCCTCAAGAAACGCTGAAAAAAAAACAAAATTGGGGTTGATGGTTCACACAAAGCGGCACCCAAAGGTGCCAGATGTCGAGGTGCCGCCGGTGGCGTAGGCGGCACCACCTATTTGTACCATTTTGGTAAATAATTGAGATTGTATACCAATTTGGATATTTTTAATTTTTTGTATTATTTGGGTAAAAAACCCTGTCAAATATGATCTTGGTAAATCCAGGGTTTACGATGAAACAACCTTCATTATTGCCAAGAATTTTGCTAGTACGTATGCCCAAGAACCCACCCATATGGACATGAAGCTTCCATATGCAATATCAAGACTAGTACTTGGAAGAGTAATTTTTCACTCAAGTTAGCAATGGAAGCTAAAATGGAATTCAACATACCATTGATTTCTCAGGAAAATATTGAAATGTCCGGTGAATTTCACTCAGATGTCAAGTGGGAAGAGACCAAAGAATCGAATGTCGAAACCATTTTAAAAATCCGATTTAGAAAATAGGGATCGACTTTTAAAAATAAAATGGAGTCGCCACCAATCCCTTTTTACTTAGGTGTGATTGGATCAGCTTGTATAACTTTTCATTTTAAAACATTTAATTTTGGCCCACGAAAGACGAGAAAATATGTTCGGGAGTCGGTTACGTATGAGGAAGGGGTAGCACCCTCATAACGCCCAAAATTGGTACCTAATTGATAAAATCATGTTCAAATGTTTGAAATTTAAAAAGTTTAAAATAAGATCCATTATTTAGAAGGAAAACTAGGGCTCACCTATTTCAAAGAAATAAGAATACCACACCCAATAAGTTAGGATACAGTATTTTATAACCTCGAAGCTAGGTGCATCTTTATTTTAGAAAATTCTTACCTCAAGACACAAAACATCACACCCAATAAGTTAGGATATAACATTTTGAGTTCTCAAGAATAAGTTTTTTATTTGAAATTTGAGATTTCTTTATTTCGAAAGAATATAAACATCACATCCAGCATGATTGGACACGACATTTTTTAAACCCTCGTAATTAAAGTCATCTCATAATTTACGAAATTTGTTAAAATGCTATTTAGTTATTTAGCCAAATAGATAATCGCAACCCAGCACGATTGGGCACTATTTCCGAATTTCTAAATATCAAAATATTGCCTTATTTTAAAAGCTAAAAAAAAATATATATTTTAAACAAGAATTTATGAGGCAATATTGCATTTATACCTAAGTATTAAAAGTAATTATAATACATTAACATTTAATATTAATATAGACAATGAAAGAAACAATTGATATTAACATTTAATATTAATATAGACAATGAAAGAAACAATTGATCCATAACATAATATATAATAACATAAAAATTTACCTAATATTCATGCATGTTGCCGTCCACTACTATTATAAAAAGGAAATTTTGCAACATAAATCCTCCTCATTAAAAGACACATTAATTAAGCCACGCAATTACATAGAAAGCTACTTTTGTCACTTATGCAATTTAGTCCTTTTTCTTAAATTGAACACACAAACGGACAAATTAACCCACAATATTTTAACACATGCTCAATCATAAATCATAGATATCAAATATATAAAAAAATATTTTTCTATCTTGGAATCGTGGTCCCAAAACCACCGTTCTGATTAGGGTCATAATCGGGCTGTTACAGGTAGTACCGCAATCAGGCTACCTATGGTGTGTAGAGGATGGGTGGGTCGATTTAGAAATCCCCACAGGTGTGTATAAGGTTGGAAGGGAAATGGTGTGTGTAGCAGATGGATTATTGGGATGTGTTTTGCATTATCTTGTTTATATATGATACGATACGATATGATATTATATGATATAAGGTCATTGTGGGCTAAGGCCCAAGACCACCGATTTTGAGGGGGCTTAGGCCCAATGTGAATATTTGTATGTGATTTGATTTCCAAGGGTTGTACACACTGAGTTTCGAAACTCACACCCTTTTATTTAATGTTTCAGGTGATCCTGAATAAACGGTTCGACGTGGGAGAGGACTCGAGATGGCCACACTACAAGCTGATCGAATGTTTTATTTCGTTCAAATGAATTTATTTTAAATACTTTGTTTTCTTTTCATTGGATTGTAATAAGGCCATGTAACTCCTAATTGACTTTATATTTTGGGTTTTATTATTATTGTTTCAACTATCCGCTTAATAAATTTCATAAAATTTCTAAAGTTAACATGGTTTTCAAAATAACTTAACCTATGAATGTTTTCTAAAATATAGGCTTTTCAACATAACCTAACAAGATACAAGGGTTTTGGGCTTTTGGGCCTTAAATTGTTAAATGGTAAAATCGTTTTGAAGTGTGCCTTTAATGTGACATTCCGGACTCGGGCCTAACTTTTAGGCCGGGTTTGGAGTGTTACAACCCAAAATGAAATTTATTGCAATATCTACATTTTGGTTTGGAGTTACCCACATTTCTTACACTAGTTACAGATTGTGAGGAAGATCTAGGGTTGAAACATTGGAAACCTTTTTCTTTTCCAGAATTTCCTGTAAATGTTGTAGGACGATCATAATTTTTCTTCGATTTATTTGAAATAGAAAACTGTGATTTCTCTACAGGTCTTTTACTAAGAGTTCGAGCTTCTCGTTCACCTTGTTTCTTCTCTTTGCTCAACTCTTCCGCTTTGTATGCTCTTTCAACCAGTGCTACAAGTTCTCTCAACTCAAGAATCCCAATCAACAGTTTGATATCTTCATTTAGTCCTTCTTCAAATCATTTACACATTTCAGTTTTAGTCTGAACCCATTCTCTAACATATTTGCTTAACCGAACAAATTCTCTTTCATACTCAAATACTGTCATATTATCTTGTTTAAGCTCAATAAATTCTTTCATTTTTTGATCAAGGAATCTCTGACTGATATATTTCTTTTGGAATTCTGTCTAGAAAAATTCCCAAGTAACATATTCTTTCGGTACCACAAAAATTTTGGTATTCCACCAATGATAAGCTGTATCATTTAACAGAGACACTGCACATTTTAAGCATTCATCTGGTGTGCATGATAATTCATCCAAAACCTGGATAGTATTTTCTAACAAGAATTCAGTCCTTTCCGGATCATCCTCAGCTACAGCTCGAAATCCTTCAGCTCCAAACTTTCTAATTTTATCCACTGGAGCTTTACCAGTCTTGACATTCGAGAACCGATTATGGAGGAGTAGATGGGGGAGCTTGTTGCTGTACAACCGGATTAGTTCTCAAGTATTGATTAAACCATTCATTTATCATTTGAAAGAATACTTGTTTTTCCTCCTCACCTCGGCCCTCAGATACGGGCCTTCTACTATTTGTTACTTCTCTTTGAACCGAAACTGGAGCATGGCTCTCAGCTTCCTCGAAATCAGCTCGGTGGGATGACATTTTCTATAAGAAAAGACATTTAAAATAGTCAGGAGATATCACACTATCAGAAATAATATAATGGCATGTATAGCTAATCCCATACTTGCTATGTTAGTCTAAGAATCGACTAAACCGTAGCTCTGATACCAACAAATATAACACCTCTAACCGGTGTTCGTCGTCAGAGTAGGGTTGCAAGGCATTAACAGAGTTTATAGAACTATTTAAGATAAATTGAGTCATTTACTATTCACTTACCGAGATTAAGAATAACGTCCCTTAAATAGGCCCTCGAGGCCCAACACATGTATTGGAATGGATTCGAAACTTAATCGGATTCTCAGAAAATTTTTCATGAAATTCTAAAGTTTTCTCACATTCTCGGGTTATACGCCCGTATGGTCAGAACGTGTGGTCACACACGCCCATGTCTCAGCCCATGTGAGCTCTCTGACTTGTACCCATAAACAAATTGATGACACACTGCTAAGTCACATGCCCGCGTGCTAAGCCATGTGGTTAATTCGAGTTTTCTAAAAAATAGGTGAAGGGTTCACACTGTAACATCCTAGATTAGGGGTTATGCGTTCGTGCATAATTCATGAGATAGTGGGATCAGTGAGTGTGTTGGATGTGTTCTGAAGAGTTTCAAGAACCCTAAGATGAAAGGAAATGAAAGGAAATGTAAGGAAATGTAAAGAAATGTAAGGAAATATAAGGAAATGTAAGGAAATGTAAGGAAATGTAAGGAAATGTAAGGAAATGTAGGAAATGTAAGGAAATATAAGGAAAATGTAAGGAAATGAAAGGAAATGAAAGGAAATGAAAGGAAATGAAAGGAAATGTAAGGAAATGAAAGGAAATGTAAGGAAATGTATGGAAATGTGTGAAATGTATGGAAATATATGGAAATGTAAGGAAATGTATGGAAATGTATGGAAATGTGTGGAAATGTAAGGAGATGTATGGAAATGTAAGAAATGCTTTAGAAATGTTAAGTTTTGGAAACTAAACTAAAATAGGAAAGTGACCATTTTGGAAACCGAAGTAAATTAGGAAACTAAACATTTTGGAAACCAAACCAAAATAGGAAACTAAACATTTTGGAAATCAAGCCAAAATAGGAAACTAAACATTTTGGAAACTTGGAAAATACAGAGCCGCGCGAAAATTTTTGGAAACTTAAAATTGACCCCGGAATGTTGAATTTAAGAGCCCAAAGGGGAACTTAGGGCCAAGTGACCCTAAAAATATAAAGTACATGAAATTTGACCCAATAACGGACTTGGAAATGTGGCCTGAAGATGCCACATAAGGCCTTAGGAAATGGCCCACATACAAAAGGTTTTGGGCCTGAGTTTGAGTCATCTAGGAAGCAAATAAAAGAAGTTTTATTTTGCTTCCATGAGTGGGGAGTTGGACGGCACCTAGCTAAAGATTTAAGTGATTTTTTATTTAATTACTTAGAGAGGAAGCAATGGACAATAGGGACTCTTAGGAGAAGAGTTTTATTCCCTTTAGAATTTCGCTAAATAGGTGGATAAATGAAGAATTATTCTTTAATTAGGAGAATGAGGGAAGAGTGGTGGCCAAGCAAAGGATTCTTGGCCTAGTAAATTCGGCTATAAAAGGAGGGACTAGGGCCATTCATTATTCATTCTCCTCTCTTTCCTCTGTAATATTCTTCTTGAGCATCCATTCTTTTCTTCTTTTTCTTTTAGCCTCCTAGCCGATTTCCTTCTAAGCCTATTATTCCTCTCTTCTTTCATCTTTGAAACCGAATACATAAGGAATCATAGCCGATTGTTCATCAAGTCTCTAAGCGAATCTCTCAAGGTTGAAGTGAAGGTGCAACCGATTCCTTCAAATAAGGGTAAGATCCAAGTTTAGTCTCCATTCTTTTATATTTTAGACTTATCAAAATTTAGGGACTAATTTCGATTATTAATCGTGGCGAATCATGGAAGGAGAAGTTCTTTTCCGAAGGTACACCATAGGCCACGTGTTCCCTAGTTATTCGGTGAATTTCGGATTTAAAATCCACAAGGTAAGCACCTAAAAGTATTCGCCAAGGCTTGTATGATTATCTAGATTAGTTCTTTAATTATTAAAAAGCGAAAACTAACCCATATTGAGATTCAAGGTTGGTCAATATCAAGTGAAGGAAAACCAAGTTTTCGGATTTGAATAAACACCAAATCGGCATCAAAGGTAAGTCTTTTACAAATCCTACTAGGATTTGGATATCATAGCCAAATAGAATTTATGCTAAGTAATAAATGATGAATCAAATGTAGGGACTAAGGATCTAAACTTTAGATCTAGCTTTTCGGAATCTCAAGGAATCGTTAAACAAATCAGGTGTGTACCCTACACTAAATCTTGATAGATTTACTACTTTAATTCATTATGTGTGTTAATATGAAAGTGTAATAATATGGCTATGGTACCGTGTGTATTCCACACTATTCTTAATAGTTTTATGGTTTAAATATGCTATATATGTTAATGTGAAAGTGAAAGAGAGTGGCTGAAGTGCCATATTATGGTACAAAGTGCTAAGGTACGTTTTCCTACTTCTACTAGGATTACGAAATAAATATTATACAAGTGAAAAGTGATGTGAAAGTGAAATAAAAATATGTTATGCATGATATTTATAATTTGGGGCATTCGGGACTTATGTGAAAGGGGAAGAAGGTGTTGACTACGGTCTCACCAACGTTATAAGTGAAAGTGATGACTTGGTCTCACTAAGTGAATGTGATGACTTCGGTCTCACTAAGTGAATGTGATGACTTGGTCTCACTAAGTGGTAACTTCGTTTACATTACGTTGGTGGCTATGCCACAATATTATCAATGGGCGATGAGCACGCCGACCGCAAAGGATCGCCTTCGATGGAGTGTAGCGGATGGAGGGTTGACTTAGTAGTCCCCACTTGCACAAAGTTGGTACGGTGGAGTGTAGCGGATGGCATATAGGTTTGGGTTCGGTTTGCATCATTACCTTGAAATTGTTATATGCATATGATTTTTTATGGTGTGCCTATTTCTATTACGTTTAGTGATGGTTACACACCGAGTCTATCGACTCACCCCGCTGTGGGAATATGTTTCGGTGATGAGCGAGAATGGACCGGACGGTGGAACTTGTGGTGGCCATGATCGACTTGAAGTTCAATTTAATTTGATCCTTTATTTTATTTTAAGTCTTGTATAATTTATTATTTTGGGTTTCGCTTTTATGTAATAAGGCCACCGTGATTTAATTTTTATTTCGCTATAATTACTATGTTATGAATTTAGGGCTTTATAAAGAGTAAGCCCACTTAGTATGAAATAAGTTTAAATATTTTTATCACTTGAAGCAAATGGGTTTTTGTTATAAAAATAAATTTGTTTTCAACTCAAGCCCAACCCACAACAAACTATCTTCCAAAACACACAGTTTTCAAAGTATTCGAATGAATTTGAACCGGGTTACTTCGAGGAACATACCAGATCCAGTCCATTCTCGTGGGCCGGGTTTGGGGTGTTTCAATTTGGTATCAGAGCCCAGTTCAAACTCTCGGCCTGTGGCCTAAGGCCCAAAACGTTTTTAAAATAAGGCCAAATGAGTTTTTTTTAAGTATTTTTACAAATGGACAGGTACTAAGACATGGCCCCTAAGTCTCCGACCCGCAGTCCACCAGGTAAGTACCCCTAACTCTATGTGTGATTCTGTGATTTATATAAGGGTAGAAAAGGCATGGAACGTAGAATAGCATGATAGGAACTTGAACCCTAGGGTTAGACTACTCAAACACAAACACATAAGATTTAAGGCACTAAACCAACCTATGACTAAGTCAATTAAGCTAGGTGTGGCAACCATGGTATGCATGTCTAGGAGTGGATCCCAAGAGCTTGGTATTTAAGCGGTCCTAGTGACTCACCTCCTCTTCTTGAATCCTACAGTGCGTAGCTTCGGTTCACCCTAACCTGCAGGACTTAGTGGGTGTGGTAACCCCAGACGCATGTCAGGAATGGTTTCAGTGGGAGCTTGGTACTTGCAGATCCAGCGTGACTCACCTCCTCTCCACTCGAATCCTGCCTGGTGCGTAGCTTTGGTTCACCCTGACCAAGAAGGCTCGGTTATAGGCTAAACTCAATAACTAAAACCCGAAAGGGAATTAGCCATTTTTTTAACACTTAATATTAAAATTCTTAAATCACTTTCTTTCTCTCATCCTTAATTCACGAAAACTATTTCTGTACACAATTATTTTCGAAAAATTTTTGATCCAAAAAAAATTACAAAAATGCCCTTAGTGGTAAAATTACCAAAGTGCCCTTGGTTTATAAAATGATTCAACTACTCAACAGTTTTACCAAAATTTTATTACTTTATAAACATTCCAAAAAGCCCTAACTTGTAAAATATCAAAATACCTTGATTTATGGAAAATTACAAAATTGCCCCTAACTTACAAAATTACCAAAATGACCCTGATTTTCAAAATTTTTGCAACATTCCCATTTTGAAGGAACAATTTTCGAAAAGAACCCTCAGAGTTTTCCCACTTTTGAAATACCACTGATTTATTAAATTTTACAAATTTACCCTGATTTATGAGAAATTACCAAAATACCCCTGAGGTTAAAAACTACCGAAATAACCCCAGATTTAAAACTTTTTCCAAATTACCCTAGACTTCAAAATTTTCAAAAATAATTTTTGACAAAAACACCAAGGGACGTGTTTCTTCTGAAAAATTACGAAAATGCCCTTGTAGGACAAAATTACGAAAATACCCCCGGGTAGAGGACAACAACAACAACAGCAAAAACTACAACATTTCTCTGAATGAACTAAGGTTCATAATTGTTTGATGGATGAATGAATGAATGAAAAGACTGTGTGCATGTATGAATACGAAAGAACCACTCCTAAATTCCTTTTCATAAAACTTCTTCGCGGGTAATCAGTGGAACAAAGTATTAAGGCATAAAATTTCTTAAATCAGATTAAAGCACGATCGTTAGAAATGAGTTCTAGGGGACGTGAACCTTGGAATTGTGCCTAGGAAGTATGACGGTTCAATTAAGATCAGTCTTGTGACAAAAAAGCGTAAAGGTGAGTTAAGATATACGATTAATCGTTAGTAAGTAATTTCGAGGACGAAATTATTTTTAAGGGGTAGAACAGTAACATCCTAGATTAGGGTTATGTTCGTGCATAATTCATGAGATAGTGGGATCGTGAGTGTGTTGGATGTGTTCAAGAGTTTCAAGAACCCTAAGATGAAAGGAAATGAAAGGAAATGTAAGGAAATGTAAAGAAATGTAAGGAAATGTAAGGAAATGTAAGGAAATGTAAGGAAATGTAGGGAAATGTAAGGAAATGTAAGGAAAATGTAAGGAAATGAAAGGAAATGAAAGGAAATGAAAGGAAATGAAAGGAAATGTAAGGAAATGAAAGGAAATGTAAGGAAATGTATGGAAATGTGTGGAAATGTATGGAAATATATGGAAATGTAAGGAAATGTATGGAAATGTATGGAAATGTGTGGAAATGTAAGGAGATGTATGGAAATGTAAGGAAATGCTTTAGAAATGTTAAGTTTTGGAAACTAAACTAAAATAGGAAAGTGACCATTTTGGAAACCGAAGTAAATTAGGAAACTAAACATTTTGGAAACCAAACCAAAATAGGAAACTAAACATTTTGGAAATCAAGCCAAAATAGGAAACTAAACATTTTGGAAACTTGGAAAATACAGAGCCGCGCGAAAATTTTTGGAAACTTAAAATTGACCCTTAATGTTGAATTTAAGAGCCCAAAGGGGAACTTAGGCCAAGTGACCCTAAAAATATAAAGTACATGAAATTTGACCCAATAACGGACTTGGAAATGTGGCCTGAAAATGCCACATAAGGCCTTAGGAAATGGCCCACATACAAAAGGTTTTGGGCCTGAGTTTGAGTCATCTAGGAAGCAAATAAAAGAAGTTTTATTTTGCTTCCATGAGTGGGGAGTTGGACGGCACCTAGCTAAAGATTTAAGTGATTTTTTATTTAATTACTTAGAGAGGAAGCAATGGACGGCAATAGGGACTCTTAGGAGAAGAGTTTTATTCCCTTTAGAATTTCGGCTAAATAGGTGGATAAATGAAGAATTATTCTTTAATTAGGAGAATGAGGGAAGAGTGGTGGCCAAGCAAAGGATTCTTGGCCTAGTAAATTCGGCTATAAAAGGAGGGACTAGGGCCATTCATTATTCATTCTCCTCTCTTTTCCTCCCGAATATTCTTCTTGAGCATCCATTCTTTTCTTCTTTTCTTTTAGCCTCCTAGCCGATTTCCTTCTAAGCCTATTATTCCTCTCTTCTTTCATCTTTGAAACCGAATACATAAGGGAATCATAGCCATTGTTCATCAAGTCTCTAAGCCAATCTCTCAAGGTTGAAGTGAAGGTGCAACCGATTCCTTCAAATAAGGGTAAGATCCAAGTTTAGTCTCCATTCTTTATATTTTAGACTTATCAAAATTTAGGGACTAATTTCGATTATTAATCGTGGCAATCATGGAAGGAGAAGTTCTTTTCCGAAGGTACACCATAGGCCACGTGTTCCCTAGTTATTCGGTGAATTTTGGGATTTAAAATCCACAAGGTAAGCACCTAAAAGTATTCGCCAAGGCTTGTATGATTATCTAGATTAGTTCTTTAATTATTAAAAGCGAAAACTAACCCATATTGAGATTCAAGGTTGGCGAATATCAAGTGAAGGAAAACCAAGTTTTGGATTTGAATAAACACCAAATCGGCATCAAAGGTAAGTCTTTTACAAATCCTACTAGGATTTGGATATCATAGCCAAATAGAATTTATGCTAAGTAATAAATGATGAATCAAATGTAGGGACTAAGGATCTAAACTTTAGATCTAGCTTTCTCAAGGAATCGTTAAACAAATCGGTGTGTACCTACACTAAATCTTGATAGATTTACTGCTTTAATTCATTATGTGTGTTAATATGAAAGTGTAATAATATGGCTATGGTACGTGTGTATTCCACACTATTCTTAATAGTTTTATGGTTTAAATATGCTATATATGTTAATGTGAAAGTGAAAGAGAGTGGCTGAAGTGCCATATTATGGTACAAAGTGCTAAGGTACATTTTCCTACTTCTACTAGGATTACGAAATAAATATTATACAAGTGAAAAGTGATGTGAAAGTGAAATAAAAATATGTTATGCATGATATTTATAATTTGGGGCATTCGGGACTTATGTGAAAGGGGAAGAAGGTGTTGACTACGGTCTCACCAACGTTATAAGTGAAAGTGATGACTTCGGTCTCACTAAGTGAATGTGATGACTTCGGTCTCACTAAGTGAATGTGATGACTTCGGTCTCACTAAGTGGTAACCGGTTACATTACGATGGTGGCTATGCCACAATATTATCGATGGGCGATGAGCACGCCGATCGCAAATGACCCTTCGATGGAGTGTAGCGGATGGAGGTTGACTTAGTAGTCCCCACGTGTGTACAAAGTTGGTACGGTGGAGTGTAGCGGATGGCATATAGGTTTGGGTTCGGGTTTGCATCATTACCTTGAAATTGTTATATGCATATGATTTTTTTATGGTGTGCCTATTTCTATTACGTTTAGTGATGGTTACACACTGAGTCTATCGACTCACCCCGTTGTGGGAATATGTTTCAGGTGATGAGCAGTAATGGACCGGGACGGTGGAACTTGTGGTGGCCATGATCGACTTGAAGTTCAATTTAATTTGATCCTTTATTTTATTTTAAGTCTTGTACAATTTATTATTTTGGGTTTCGTTTTTATGTAATAAGGCCACCGTGATTTAATTTTTATTTACGCTATAATTACTATGTTATGAATTTAGGCTTTATAAAGAGTAAGCCCACTTAGTATGAAATAAGTTTAAATATTTTTATCACTTGAAGCAAATGGGTTTTTGTTATAAAATAAATTTGTTTTCAACTCAAGCCCAACCCACAACAAACTATCTTCCAAAACACATGCTTTCAAAGTATTCAATAAATTTGAACCAGTTACTTCAAGGAACATACCAGATCCAGTCCATTCTCGTGGGCCGGGTTTGGGGTGTTTCACACACAGCCATGAGACACGCCCGTGTACCTCACACGGCTGAGACACACGCCCATGTCTCTGCCCTGTGCTCAGTTCTGAGTATTCTGTTTCTCAATATTTAGGATGCATGGGACACACGGCCTTGACACACGCTCATTTGTCTACCAGTGTGGACAAAATAAGGCTATTTTCCAAGCCCTATTTCTCACCCATTTTCATCCAGCACTTGCACCAAACATTTCCAACAACAATCAACCAATTCAAATATGTTTTCCAACCAATTTCATCATACATTATAGCATATTTTCACATGCACATTTAGTACCAATGTTACCTTTTTTAACTTGCATGCTTACTCCCAATAATTCATATCTTATTAAGAATATATATGTATAAATCATCCATAAATTACTTTATAACATGCCAAAATTAAATCATCACTAGTCATTCCAATGACTAGGTTACATTCACCCTCTTTAACTTATACATTAGCTTTATTAGCCTATACACACCATTATACCCAAAAAAGTTCATACCTATACCAAAGTGTGTGAGATGATAGTGTGATCTGGCTCCGACCGTTCCCAACTTTCCCAAGCTTGTGAGCACTATAAAACATGGAAAATAAAACCTAGTAAGCATGTGATGCTTAGTAAGTTCATGTAATAATAATTAACTTACCATATATTTTCATCAATTTAAGTCAAGTATACATGCATCCAAGCAAAAGGAATTATTAACCTATCATGCACAAATTAAACATTTTGAGTTAGTCAAACAATCTCATATAATACCAACTCAAAGATGAATGATGAGCTCATCATTTATATACTTTCATGGTAAACTTATCCATATCCCTTTGTCCGTTTCCAAGTTTAACCTGTTGAATTTATAGGAATTTTGATGGACACTTAGTAGTACATTTTAAGTGTACGAATCCAGAATCCCTCAATTCATATTCATTCTTATCAGAAAGCACCTCCCGAACCACATTTCTTACAGCAGGATTACTAGTCCAGGCTAAATCCCTTGTAACATATGCTTAAAGAGTTGTGTCAGGATTACCAGTCAAGGCTAAATCCTTTCAGTGAAAAATGCATTAGGAAGGCTTATATTAGGATTACCTGTCCGAGCTAAATCCTTTCTGCAACACAAGCAGTATCCCTTTTTCATTAATCCATCGAATTTCTTTATTCAACTTGAACTTATCCCTTTCTCAATTAATAGTGAATATTTTAATATATTTCATACATTGAACATGTAATTGACACTCATATCATATAACATACATTTCAAACATTTCAAGATTTAATATTAAAGTACATAAACTTACCTCCATTCTTGTTCGATCGTAAAATCAACTAATCCAAAATCTTTTCCTTTCCTCGATTTGACTTCATATTTGAGTTTTCTAGATCTATATAAATGAATTTAATAATCAATTTCATTCATTTCATACTCAATTGAGTTCAATTTACTTCTTAGGTAAAATTACTATTTTGCCCTTAAACTTTTCATTAATTCTAATTTAGTCCCTAGGCTCAGAAAATGAAATTCATGCAATTTAATCCTCTATCCAAGCCTAGCAGAGATTTTCATATAACATTTACAGCACTTATGTTTTACAAATTTCAAAAATTTTCCTTAAATTTCACAAGTTTGCAAATTTAATCTTTATTTCACAATTTCATCCAAAATCACTTTGTAAAAGTTGTTTATCTACTAACAACCTTTTATTTTCTTCCATAAATTTTCAATTTCTAGCATATACATCCATGGCACAATTTTCATACTTTGTTAACTTTTCAATTTAATCTTCAAATTAGAGAGAACAAGTTATCCTGATTTCAAAAATATAAAAATTATCGTTTGCAGATTTTGAAAGGAGGAGTATCTACGTTGGAAAGTTATCATTTTCAATAGCTAAGGTGTATGGAAATGAAATGGTAGATGCAATGAGTAGATCTAGTATGTTTAAGGCTTGGTGGTGAGTATGGTCTGCGATAATTATGATAGCTTCAAGTGTGTGACTTGTTGTTACTGATTAAGTGGATTAGATGCTGGTGTTTGTTCTTTTGACCTGTGAGTAGCTTTTGTTGAAGGGGTTTTCTGGGTTTTGTGGAGTTTTTTGTGGCTTTTGTAGAAGTGTGCATTTGTTTTTGGGTATGGTTTGTTTGTTAATGGGATATTGTGCATTTGTCAGTTTTTACTGCATATGTGATTTTATAATATCATTACTGAGCAATATATATATATATATATAAATTACTAAAAATGGGACATGAGAACTTACCAATTTATTCCAAGAAAGTTTTTTTTTCTCTCCTAGGGTTTCCATGTATTTGGGGATGAAGATGATTCAATAATGATGATATTTTCAATTTAATTCAATATCATCCTTTAATTTTTCCCAATTCTAATTTAGCCCTTTTCTTTTTCTCAAATTCCATGGTTGATTCAACAAAGATATTTTTCCATATTTTGATTTATGGTCTAATTGCTAAATAAGGACCTTAAGTTTTAAATTTCATAGCTATCTAGTGCTTTTAACCTCTAGCACTCAACTTCTACATTTTATGCAAATAGGTCCTTTCTCTAATTAACCTCTAAATCGATAAAATTTTCTTATCAATATTTTCATGCAACCTTCCTATCATAATATAGACAATACCATAATTTTAAAATAAAATTTGTCTTTTTAGCTCGGATTTTGGTTACGAAACCACTGTTCCGATATAAATGAAATTGGGCCATTACATTAATCACGTTGACGAGTCCTATTTTATCATTCTAATCGATTTAAAAATTTTTTGAGTCAAGTCGAGTGAAATGAAATTCAAGTCGAATAGAATAGAATCGAGTAAAGTTATTCGAGTTAAAATGTCAAATTAAAATCTTGTTACAATATAACTAATTTCATATTGGAGGACATATATTTGAAGCAATATATATTTGAAAACTCTTTCAAAAAAAATAAGAAAAAATACTTTAGTATTATAGACTTGAATTGTTAATTAATTTATTTAGGTCCCAAAATTATTAATTTAAATTATTTTAACTTTTTATATATTCTTTAGAATTCTTAATTTTTATAAATATTTTAAAATTTTAAAATTATTTTGAATTTTTTTGTAGTTGTTAAGAGAGAGATCAATTTGCTCATTTTCAAAATTGACAAGGCTATAGAATCTCGTGTAATAGCTTGATGGTTAAGGTGTTCATCGTCTCAAGTGTGACTTGATTTCAAGTTGTACTAATCGCGTTGCTGTTAAATTTTTTATTGATTAGAAATGCAATTTTTTTATTTATTTTCTGTAATTAAAAACCCCATCACTAATATACCATTATAAATTTATAAACTTACCTCACTTATCTGTTGTTTTTCTAGATTCAATTATATCTAGTGACTATGAATAAAAAGAAAATCTTTCTCATTTTTCTAACCTTTAAAGTTTCTTTCAAAGTACATCTAAAAGAAAAAAAAAAGAACGAAAGAAAGGAACTTTCTTCAATTTTATGTCAACCTATGCATGAATTATTCAAAGATTTAATAATCCATATGTATACATTTTAATGTTTAATTTATAGCATTTTCAATTATAACAGCTCAGAAACGATCGAATCAAAGAGCTGTCTTCTTAGAAGGTGAGAGAGAAATGATTAAAAATAATAGTAAGTCAAATTCTCCTACTTTGACTAAGCTTTGAATTTAAAATTTATATTCTAATTTCTTTTAATTTTATATTTTTAAAATTTTGAAAACTCTATATCT
Source organism: Gossypium rotundifolium (assembly GCA_025506655.1). Classification (NCBI taxonomy): domain Eukaryota; kingdom Viridiplantae; phylum Streptophyta; class Magnoliopsida; order Malvales; family Malvaceae; genus Gossypium; species Gossypium rotundifolium. The sequence goes on from CP106724.1 coordinate 202,893,496, forward strand.
AAATGACAATATTTAAACTCGTTAAGGAATATTTTGCTATTAATTTTATATCTACGTAAGTTGTGAAAATTCGATCAATTTTATCTTTTATAGTAACTATTAAATCATTAATTAAAATGATGTGACTTTATTTTTTTACAAGTATTATGTGGGAATAGTAAGTTGATGCTGTATTATACATGTGATAATTTAATTTAGGGTAACTTATACAAATGATCACTCAACTATGCTCGCATTCTTATTTTGGTCACCTAATTTGAAAATATTCAATTTAGGCATTAACATTAGAATTCGTTCCTGTTCTGGTCATCCACCATTAAATTGATAATGAAAATTCTTTTTCTAATTGGTATAATAATACATTTAGTCCTTAGCACTTAAGTGTTCTATCAATTGGATCCTAATTCTAAATAATTTAATAAATTTAACCTTCACACTTACAAATTCTATCAATTTAATCCTTAAACATTCTAACCATAGCTTTCGACTTTTAAAAAGAGGCATTCGACATCTATTAATTGCCTTTTTAAGGTTGAAATTATCCAATTTGATACATAAGCATTTTGTTTATATTCTTAAGAATTTAGTGTTAGAAATTAACAAAAACCATTAAAATAATAGAAAATACAAATTCTAAAAATATAATATATAATAAAATTATATAAATAATTTAATATTTGTAAAAAATAAATTTTCACTCTGTCTAGCACAATTTTTTGAACCACATACTACCATAATGTTAGTTTTAATTAATTTAGCAAATGATTTGACACTAAATAGAATTATGAGAAATACATATTGTTTATTGTGTATTTAAAATTTAAAATAAATAGAACACATTATAATCTCTTAATGCTTTATAAAATTAAAGAAATCATTATCAATGTAACAAAAGGAAACTCAAATAATTCATCACATTTTTTCTTATGAAAAATTAAATGTTCATAATTTTTATTATATAATTATTAATTGAACAATTGGATCTTTCAAAGTAATATTTTTAACTCGGATTTAATTTCCAATTTCAAAGGTCAATTTCGAGGACTATTTCTATGTACCTCTGAGGAAATATCATAATGTTAATAACAAGAGTAAATCTAAAGTGTTTTATTTTAAGGTTTTCCATTTTCTTTAGCCAAAATTTCATCAATGAAAGGGTCATAAAATATTATATTTAGAAGAAAACTAATGAAAAAAAAAAGAAATAATTTTTCAAGATAAACTCATTAGTATCAAAGAATTGTTATTATACCCGTTAGAAAAAGGTTGTTTGTTATCAATTTAACGACGAGTGACAAAAACAATAGCGAATTTAAACATTAGTGTCTAAATTAAAATTTTTAAAATTAAGCTACAAAACATGATCAAAACTTTTAATTTAATGAATTTAAAAATACCATCGGTTCCATAATATTCAAAATAAGTTGCATAATAGCTTAAATAAAATGTAATCGTGGAATGTGAAAATTTGCATGCAGTCAACATGTTAAAATAAATTTTATAATTTTGTATAAAATATTATTAAATTAAAATTTAAGTACTAAATTGTAACTTCAGCAAAATATAAAAATTAATAGCAAAAATTTAATAAATTGAATTTGCTAATTAATAAAATATGAGACGTTAAATTGTGTTTAATTGTGCAAAATTGATTCAGAGAGTCATATGACACCGGTCAAGGAACTACGCAGGGAGAGAATTTTGACTCATTTTTGTCTAATTTTATGTTAATTAACTTATTTATTATTATTATTATTATTATTATTATTATTATTATAATAATGATTTTATTTATGGACACTTATATAGAAAAACAATATTATAGCATTACAATATTGACTCATTTATTTTGATTTTCTAGATTCTATTATTTTTAATTTGGAAGATTAAATTATTGTGACTATGAATAAAAAAATTATAATCTCAATTTCGTCACGTTTTTCCCTTTCAAATTCCCAAAGTGCACCTTGTTCCAAGTATCTTCCCGTAATAGGAAAATGTGTAAAAATTATGAAATTTTATAATTAAGAGTTAAAATGTATTTTATCTTTTTATTAAAAATAAGTAAATTAAGTATTATACGTTAAATTAATAAGTAAATTGATCTTTTGTGTTAAAAAATTATATATTTATACAATTAAAAATTAGTGTGATTGATAAAATAATTAAATAGTGACACATGTCAAGGGTGTAGCTAAAGGGCTGGTAGGGCCGACCCCTTAAAATGAAAAATTTTTTATTTAGTAAAGATAAAATTACACTTTAACCCTTTAAGTGATACAAAAATTGATTTAATCTTTTAAAAATTATAAAGATTTAAACTATCAAAATGATGAATATTTTTATTATTGTAAAAATTATAAAAATTTTGAGTGAACCCAAGAAGATGAATTATTGTGCTGGTCCACAAGTCACGACACCGGTTAATAGCAACTGCATATAGATAATTTTTTGACGATTTTTTGGAATAATTTTGAGTGATTAAAAAACCCAATTTAGTTGACAAGGAAATGAACAGCATATGCCATTATTATATATGAATTGACTTCAACTACCTGGGGTTCTTAGAATCAAACTTTTTTCACATGGCGGCTCAAAGCATTGCCTCTATAAATAAGGGGAATATCTTGCTTAAATCTTCACAAATTCATCACTTTCATAAACATGAAGTCCCTTCACCATTCTCTGTCATTGCTTTTCATTGTTGTTTGCTCATTGTCATGGGTGAGTGCTTCAGCTAATAGCCATGATGATTTTCTTGAATGCCTTTATTCATATCATCCCAAGGAATCCTCTTCCATTACTCAAGTTATCAACACTGAAATGAACTCTTCATATTCAGCACTTTTGGATTCTTCCATTAGGAATCACAGGTTCTCTACCCCTAATACCCCCAAACCATTGGTTATTGTAACACCATTGAACATTTCCCATGTTCAAGCAACGATTCGTTGCTCCAAAAATCATGGCCTCCAAATTAGAACTCGAAGTGGTGGTCATGACTTCGAAGGTCTTTCCTATGTCTCCCATGTCCCATTTGTTGTTATCGATTTGGTTAATTTGCGATCAGTCGATGTTGATGTCGAAAACGAAGAGGCGTGGGTTCAATCAGGTGCAACCATGGGTGAAGTATACTACAGAATCAATGAAAGAAGCACGAACCTTACCTTCCCAGCAGCTGTTGTCCGCACTGTAGGAATTGGTGGGTTGATTAGCGGTGGAGGCGATGGTTTATTGTTCCGAAAATATGGTCTCTCGGCGGATAACGTGATCGATGCGCAGTTGGTCGATGCTAATGGAAGAGTTCTTGATAGAAGATCGATGGGTGAAGATCTGTTTTGGGCCATTCGAGGTGGCGGAGGGGGAAGCTTTGGGATCGTTATTTCATGGAAAATAAAGCTGGTTCATGTTCCTTCAACTGTGACTGTTTTCTCAGTGGGCAGGACCTTGGAACAAAATGCAACACAGCTTCTTCATCGTTGGCAATATGTTGCACCCAATCTTCCGAATGATGTATACTCACTCGTTGCGATATCAACGACGAACGCCAGTGAAAATGGGACAAAGACGGTTCTTGCCACCTTTATTTCATTGTTCCAAGGTCGTGCCAATGAGTTTATTCCATTGATGCAAGAACGATTCCCTGAGCTTGGCCTCGTTAAGGAAGATTTTATTGAGATGACTTGGATCGAATCTCTATTGTTAATGAACGGAGTTTCAAATGAAACATCGGAGATTTTGCTCGATAGGAGCAACAGGTATTCCCTTCTTCCTCCTTCATTCAAATCAAAATCTGATTACGTGAGGGAACCAATGCCTGAAATAGCATTACAAGGGCTATGGCCCCAACTTCTCGAGGTCGACGAAGGAGGCATAGCAGTTCAAAACTTTATTGCTTACGGTGGAATAATGGAGGAAATCTCAGAGACAGAAACTCCATTTCCACATCGAAAAGGCACCTTATACAAGATAAACTACAATATCGGTTGGCTAGAGGAGGAAAACAATAATTCTCAAAGGTATATAAGCTGGATGAGGAAACTTTATAGCTACATGGGTCCTTTTGTTTCGAAATCTCCACGAGAAGCGTATGTTAATTACAGAGATCTGGATATCGGAAGGAATAATTACTATGGCAAGACAAGTTATAAGCAAGCAAGCATTTGGGGACGTAAATATTTCAAGAATAATTTTGATAGGCTTGTTTATGTCAAGACGAAGACTGATCCAAAGAATTTCTTCAAGCATGAACAAAGCATTCCTCCTCGTTTTCATTGATAGAAAAAGGAAGATTATATTATGAGTTAAATTTAGTACCTAATAATTCTAATAATTCGTCATCACTGTTGTTTAGAATGACTAATTCTTCAAAATTCAAATCTAGTTCAATATTATCATGTATAATAAGTACTTAATACAATTTCATTACTTAATAATACAGTGATTTTGTTTTCCAGTTTTAGTTTAAGTCGGTTTTGATGATCTTATCAATTTAGTTCTTAGCTTAGATGGTTTGATCAATTAACTTTAATAAAATCGATCGGTTCAATATCTGTGAGATAGACCTTTCTTTTTATACTACAAATTTAAGTTATTTTTGATGTACTCAACACTCATCCATACATCCTTAAATGCCATCACTAAGAAGATTTGATACTTTGACAATGGTTGTTCTCGACACATGATAAGTAATAAACATTATTTGAAATACTTACAAAGTTACAGCGTAAAAACTATCACATTGGGTGATGGCAGGAAAAGCAAAATATTTGGGAGAGACATTCTCAATATTTGGGAATCCTAAGCTAAAAATCTTCACTTGATGGAGAGACTTAAGGCTATTTTAATTACCATTAATAAATTATGTGACCAAGGATACCATGTCAACTTCATTAGATATGGTTATGAGGTTATAAATTTTGAAAAAATTAGTCTTTAATGAAAGGGACAAGGTCACTTCACAACAACTATAGAGTGATCAGCCAAACTACAGCAACAAATCTTTCATTAGTGACTTAGAATGGTGGCATCATTGGACATATCAACTACATATGTAACCCCTCACATTGAATTTGATCACCGAATTTGAGTACAAGGTGTCACATTACGAATGTGGAACATCTCAATTCTTTTCATTGACTTTAAGTGGAAAACATGACATAGTTTCATATTTCCTTACTATGCTAATGTTTCTCATTTAATCATTATCGATTGGGCCCACACGACTTGAGGTAGTATGGGGTCAAGTGTAGAGTCAGGATGCGAATCCAAACTTGATTTATCAAAATTCAATAGTGTGTCTTGAGACAATAAAGCCATGTCTCAAGACATGTTTCTCCTATTTTTAACCTTTACTTTCAAAATTAGTTGTCTCGAGACAATGACCCTTGTGTCTTGAGACATGTCTCATGATGACCCTTAGCTTTGATGTTTCCTGTCTTGAGAAAATGGGCCTCATGCCTAAAAACTAGACAATTTATTGAAACATGTTTAATATATCTTGAGACAATTATCTAGAAAGGCATGAAATAGTCATTTTTGTTCCTGATGTCTCGAGGCATTAATGCAGTTTCACCAATAATGCATACTTTATGACATTCAAATGATAACCAAAACTTGCCTAACTTATGCTAACATAATATCAATATAAAAAGTTATACACCTATTAACATATATAAATTCATCACGATCAAGATTCAAAACTCAACTTTAGGACCCTTCTAGGTCCAAAATATATCCAAGTCTACCAAAGTAGACAAAATAGCATATAAGACCCATAATGACATTAACAACCTATAGACAATAGACAAAACATTGTCTGAGCTGGTTGCAAGGCTTAGGATGTGTCCGAAGTCCCACAATGTAACAAAGTATCTGTTGATCATCGGTGCATGAAAACGAACGCATCCGCATGTTGAGCATTGCAAGCTTAGTGATAGTAATATTTCGTCATCACTGTTGTTTAGAAGGACTAATTCTTCAAAATTCAAATCTAGTTCAATATTATCATGTACAATAAGTACTCTATACAATTTCATTTCTTAATTATTCATTCATTCTCTTTTCCAATTTTAGTTTAAGTCAGTTTCGATGATCTTATCAGTTTCATTATCAATTTAGACAGTTTAATCAATCAATTTCAATAAAATCGATCGGTTCAATTTCTGTGAGATAGACCCTACTCTATATACTACAAATTTAATTTATTTTTGATGTACTCAACACCCATCAATAGTCCATACGTCCTTAAATGCCATCACTAAGAAGATTTTTTTAAGAATCCATTATAACTTGATTGATGAGAAAGGATTGTATGAAACATGGATATTATTACTTTGTAAAGTTTAATGCCAAATCAGCAATTTTATCCTGACTTTCAGGATTTTCATTTAGATTTGATTTTTTTTGTTCAGGATGAAAATGTTGATGTGATATTAAACTATTGGTAAAATGATACAAATGATGTCGCGTCACTGTTTTATTCAATCCTTCCCCTTGAATGAGTTGGTGTTATCCATCAATCAATTTCTATTTCAATTGAAAAATTATCAAAAACTTATTCTTTTTATAAAGTAACAATTATTATTATAATTATTATTATAAGGGTGGTTTTGAAGTAAGACACCATATAGCTTTGGGTAAACTATAAAATAGTCATCAAATTATGTATTTGTTTCTAATTTGGTCACTCAACTATTAATTTTTTTGATTTAGCCACTTAACTTTTCGAAATTAAATATTTTAATCACTGTCCCATTAGTTGCCTTTAGATGAGTGACAAAAAGCTAACGTGGGCCAATTTATATTGGCTTAATAACAAATTTAGCCCTTCAATGTTTATACATTATATCAATCGATTCTAAATCTAAAAATTCAACAAATTTAACCTTCAATGTTTATAAAATTTATTATTTTAGTTTGAATTCTAAAAATCAATAAGTTTAGCCTCAACATTTACATAATATGATAATTTAGCTCTAATTCTAAAAATTTTAAAAAGAAAAGGAAAAATATTTAAAAATAAAATAAAATTAAAACAGCATAGTTCAATAACACCACAAATCGAAATTGAACGAACTAAATTACCATTTTAACTAGATTTCTCAATTTTATCGAATTTTTTTCTTAACCCAGCTTGTATAGTCCACTACTCGCATGATAATTTTAGTCAGATCCACGAAACTGACAAGAGGTGAGGTAAGTACAAAACTATATATATATATATATAATAGTATTTATTTTACACCACTTTACTGTCTAATTTTGTCTAGTGTGCTACCTAATTTTGGGGCCTCCTAATATAATAACCTGATAACCATTTCCATTTTTCACATTCTAATATAATAGGCACCTCTGTACTAACTCAATTTACCTTGCACGTATTATTGTAATTTTGTATATACATTATATGCATAAAGTTTAATTATAATTCCAAAATGTAAATTGTACTTATAAAAATCATTTCAAAACTACAATTAAAATGGTTATTTAAATATTTTATTATAAAAATTCACCCTATTTATAAAATTTTAAATCAATCAACAAATCACTGTAATAGTTAATTACTTTAAATAAATCATTAAATAAACTTGTTCTCACTTTCATTTTGTTCCATACCTACCTAATTTTGTCCTGTTAAACTTTCCACCCAACCTTCGAGAGAACAAATCTTCCATGTGATGGACAATAATACACTTTTATTATAGATATAAATAGGTAGCGAACCTCGTTGTGGTGAGCAATACACAAGAGTGAAAGTGAAACACAACAAAGAGAATCTTCCATTCGAATGGCATTGACCTTGCCCAAGTTTATCGTCCTCAAATCCAGCGACAATAATGGCTACTTAAGCTATATACGTGAAGGCGAAAACAACATTGGGTTTCTCAATTTCTTTGAAACTCAAGCCGTGAGTCCATATGCTAAGTTCGAAGTGGAGATTTCCGACACAAATGGCATGGTGCATATAAGAAGTTTCCAAAACAACAAGTATTGGCAACGAACCAAAACCGTTTCCATTGCCGGAGTCCCACCGGGGCAGTACTGGATTACCGCCACTGCCCAAAACAAGGAGGAAGATCAATCCAAGGAGACATATGTACGTTGTTCAAGTTTGTCCCTGTAGAGCATGCTACAGGTACGGTACGAATCGTGCATGTCCAAAATTAGGGTGCAATTTATGCTTTTGGCTAGGGAGTGATCTGATACTTAATCGCTGCGTGTCGGCAAACTACTGGGAGTTTGATAGTAATGGCTTTGATATCTTCAGCATTACTGATTATAAGTCGTTACTGGTTTTGCCAAAGTACGTTGTCTTCAAAGGACATAATAAAGAGTAACTGTGTGTTCGTGAAAATTACATAGCATTTTCAGCAGATGACATTGGTGACTCAACTGTGGCATGTGAGACTTTTGTTACTGATGATGGAAAGGTTCACATCAAATCCATTTGTGCTGGAAAGTTTTGGTGGGCCGACCCGAAATGGATTTGGGTAGGATATGTTGCCCTAGCAACAATGATGGCACCACGTTTCGCCCTGTCAAAGTTGACAATAAGACTATAGGTCTTATCAACCTGGGCAACAAAAACTTCTGCACGACCTTCACAGGACAAAACGACGTGGAATAGCTTAGCCCAGCTGTTCCAACCATCACCAAAGAAGCCAAGCTAAGTGGAAGAGCCAGTCTTGACAAGGGATATTTATGACGGCTAATATGATCTTGGTAATTCCAGGGTTTACGATGAAACAACCTTCATTATTGCCAAGAATTTTGCTGGTAATTATTCCCAAGAACCCACCCATATGGACATGATGCTCAACCTTTCATATACAAATATCAAGACTAGTACTTGGAAGAGTAATTTTTCTCTCAGGTTAGCCATGGAAGCTAAAATGGAAATTAACGTACCGTTGATTTTTCAGGAAAATATTAAAATGTCCGGTGAATTTCACTCAGATGTCAAAGGAGAAGAGACCAAAGAATCAAAAACTTTAATAGACGTTGTACACAAAATTGTTGTGCCTGCGATGACTAAGGTGACGGTTAACCTTAATGATAACCAAAATTTTAAAAATTTTAACAATACATAATAGGCAAAAAAGAGATGAACACTTGAATTCTTGAAAGTTTTAACAATAATAATAAATAAGCAATGAATTCGTGAGAGAATGATATTAAAATTAGACTTAAAATTTATTTTATTTAATTATAGAACATGTAAAAGTATAATAAAACTATATTAAGAATTTAGAAACAAGGAATTTTATTTTAGGTTTTAAATGGGTTAACATATATAGCTTATATAGTTAAAAGATATTATTTTTCTACTTTTCAATGTCAAATAAAATAAACTGAAATCAAATTAAAATAACATAATTTAATAACACCACTAACAGAAATTGAACAGAACTAAATTAACATTTTAACTCATTTCTCAATTTTATCGAAATTTGTTCGTAACCCTAGCTCATAGAGTCTACTACTCGCATGATAATTTTAGTTAGATCCGCGAAATTGACAAGAGGTGAGGTAAGTACAAAACTATGTGTGTATATGTATAATAGTATTTATTTTTCACCTCTTTACTACTTAATTTTGTCTGGTGTGCTTCCTAATTTTGGGGCCTCCTAACATAATTACCTGATAACCATTTTCATTTTTCACATTCTAATATAATAGACACCTCTGTATTCTGTATTAACTCAATTTACCCTATTGGTATAATTATAATTTTATTTATACATTATACACATTGAATCTAATTGTAATTTCAAAATGTAAATTGTACTTATAAAAATCATTTCAAAATTACAAGTTATTAAATATTTTATTTTAAAAATTCACCCTATTTATAAAATCTTAAATCAATCAAACAACTCACTGTAATAGCTAATTACTTTAAATAAATCATTAAATAAACTTTTTCCCACTTTCATTTTGTTCCATACCTAGCTAATTTTGTCCTGTTAAACTTTCCACCCAACCTTCGAGATAACAAATCTTCCATGTGATGGACAATATTACCCTTTTATTATAGATATAAATAGGTAGCCAAGCTCTTTGTGGTGAGCAAAACACAAGAGTGAAAGTGAAACACAACAAAGAGAATCATCCATTCAAATGGCATTGATCTTGCCCAAGTTTATCGTCCTCAAACCCAGCGACAATAATGGCTACTTAAGCTATATACGTGAAGGGAAAACAACATTGGGTTTCTCAAATTCTTTGAAATTCAAGCCGTGAGTCCATATGCTAATTTCGAAGTGGAGATTTCCGACACAAATGGCTTGGTGCATATAAGAAGTTGCCAAAACAACAAGTATTGGCAACGAACCAAAACCGTTTCCATCGCCGGAGTCCCACCGGGGCATTACTGGATTGCCGCCCCTGCCCAAAACAAGGAGGAAGATCAATCCAAGGAGACATGTACGTTGTTCAAGTTTGTCCCTGTAGACCATGCTACTGGTACGGTTCGAATCGTGCATGTCCAATCAGGGTGCAATCTATGCTTATGGCTAGGGAGTGATCTGATACTTAATCGCTGCGTGTCGGCAAACTACCGGGAGTTTGATAGTAATGGCTTTGATATCTTCAGCATTATTGATTGTAAGTCGTTACTGGTTTTGCCAAAGTAGGTTTCCTTCAAGGGACATAATAAAGAGTACCTGTGTGGTGTGTTCCTGAAAAGTACCTAGCATTTTCAGCAGATGACATTGTTGACTTAACCGTTGCATGCGAGATTGTTACTGATGATGGAAAGGTTCACATCAAATCCATTTGTGCTGGAAAGTTTTGGTGGGCCGAGCGAAATAGATTTGGGTAGGATATGATGACCCTAGCGACAATGATGGTACCACGTTTCTCCCTGTCAAAATTGACGATAAGACTATAGGTCTTATCAACCTGAGCAACAATAACTTCTGCACGACCCTCACAGGACAAAACGACGTGGACTGGCTTAGCCCAGCTGTTCCAACCATCACCAAAGAAGCCAAGCTAACGGTGGAAGAGCCAGTCTTGACAAGGGATTTTTATGACGTCTAATATGATCTTGGTAATTCCAGGGTTTACGAGGAAACAACCTTCGTTATTGCCAAGAATTTTGCTAGTAACTATTCCCAAGAACCCACCCATATGGACATGAAGCTTTCATATACAAATATCAAGACTAGTACTTGGAAGAGTAATTTTTCGCTCAAGTTAGCCATGGAAGCTAAAATGGAAATCAACATACTATTGATTTTTTAGGGAAATATTGAAATATCCAGTGAATTTCACTCAGATGTCAAGTGGGAAGAGATCAAAGAATCGAAAACTTTAGTAAACGTTGTAGACAAAATTGTTGTGCCTGCGATGACTAAGTTGACGTTTAACCTCATTACAGCCAAAGGTAAGTGAGATGTTCCCTTCACTTTCATGCAAAGCGACACTCTTTATGATGGGACCATTGCCACCACTGAAGTTCACGGTGCCACTTACACCGGTTCCAATTATTACAGCATTCACTTTGAGACTGAAGAAACAAAGTTGGAGCCGAGAAAGAAATCGGAGCCAATGTAATCTTTGAACACACAATCATTGCATTGCGTCTGTGTTTGTGTGGGGTGGTAGCAGGTGTGTGAGTAAAATAGAATTATGTCTCCTTCATGGATGCATGCGTTTATGTTTTCCTATAATTAAGTACTGTCAATGAATGTTGCATGCATAGCCTAGTGTCATTGTATCTCTCATGTTTAATGTGATATATAAATCATGTATGCTATCTTTATGTGGTGTGCAGATCAAATATTTGTACTCCTGTTTTATATTATAATTTATGAGTTGTTGGTTGATAATTTCCGGTTAAAAATTTCTATCATTCGTATGTTTTATCTAATAAACATCTTTATTTTATAAATAAAAATAATTACTAAAGGTAGATGTTTGAGAGTTAGAGGAATTATTGCTGATAATTCAATAATATATGAGATAAGAAAATAAAGTTGCAACATGGTAATCGGTACATATTGTTTCAGTCCTAAATCAGTATCAATTAGCTTATGTTTTGTTTCAGTTAAAATTTTGGTGTGCGTCAGTTATTTCGTGTATTTCAGTCCATTTCGGTCAATAATTAGCACGTGCCGGCCCAAATTTATTAATACAAAATATTGACATTTTAAACTAATTTTTTTTCTTAACCATTTTAATTTTTCAAAATTATATTTAAAATGAAAAGTTGTTAAATTGAATTATTCAACCTAATTAATAATTTTAAAACTTATATTTAAATATAAATATAATTGAGTTATATTTGCATATTAATATAATATATAATTTATCTTTAACTAAAATAACAAATAATTTATAAACAAAATAAAATTAGTCTATAAATATATATGAAAATTATTTAAATGTATATAATTTATCAAACAACTAAAAGTTAAACTATAAATATATATGGAAAAAAATATTTAAAACACCAATAAACTTAAAATGATATATTAAAACATGTGGATACCCATAAATATGGGTAAATTACTCAAATATACCAAAAAATTAAAAAATTTACGAAATTGGGTCGATTTTTAGAAAATTTATGGAAAATGGCCATTTTCCATCAAAACTCGCCCATGTCGGTGCGTTTGAGGGAAATGCCAAAGAAAGTCGCCCCTGTGCGCGCTTTGCCTCTAACGGTCAAAATTTTCCCTATAAAAACCCCCCAACCCTTTTATTTTTTTCACACTTTAATCTTTCTCTCAATTTTCTCTCAAAGTCCTTGAAATTTACTCTCAAATTTTAAAATAGTCCTTTACTATTTACAAAAAGTCCTTTTAATTTTTTAATATATTTTTTTGGAAATTTTAAAATTTTCGATCAGATTACAATGGTCGGGAATTGCTTCGTCTAGACAACAAGCATATCTCCGTCAAGAAAATGCAAATGCAAATGGTAAGTTTTAATTTTAATTTTTTAATATTATTTAATATTTTTTAGGTCTATGCAATTTTAATTAATTTTTATTTTATAATTTTTTAAATAGTCTCAGAGATCGGGTGTTGCAATGTTATATTCTCAATATGCATGGTCCCCCATCGCCGTTGATCCAGAATTACCTACGAGAAGTGGGTTTTTGGCACGTGGCCATGATAGGCCGGGGGTTCAAGTTGGAGCCGCCTTTGATTAGTGCGTTGATAGAGAGGTGGAGACCCGAGACGCACACTTTCTATCTTCCATATGGAGAGTGTACCATCACTCTGGAAGATGTGTAGTTGTAGTTGGGATTGCCGGTGGATGGGTCGGTAGTCACTGAGTCCGCAACTTCTGGTGATTGGATGGCCGTATGCTACGAGCTTCTGGGTGCCATTCCGGATAAAATTCAGGGAGGTCGGATTGAGATGGCCTGGTTACGAGACACATTCCAGGAGCCGAATGAGGGTTCGACAGAAATAGAGTGAATACGGCATGCCCGGCATACATTCTTCGATAATTGGAGGCTATCGATGCGGCCTTTCTAGAAACCTCAGACACTTGAGATGGTCAAAAACTTGTTGATTTTAGAGCGTACGGTGAATTGAGTTGGGGTCCGTCGTGCTATCGAGGTTGTATCGGAGATGTGCGGCAACGCGCTTAGTAAAGCGAAAATCGGAGGTTGCCTATCACTACTGCAGTCATGGCCATGGTTTCGATTTCCATTTTTACGTCTTTGACTTGACCACCCATATTCATTCCCACTGATAACGAGGTAAATTTAATGTTATATTTTACAATTATTACGTAGATTTATAGTATAATTGTATGCTAAAAATTTATTTAATTAAGTGGAAGCATTCGCGAGTCATGCCGAATACCTACCTCGCTTGAAGATATACTGCTTCTATTGGACCAACAGTCGGAATCACAAGTAAGTTTCAATTTCAGATTTATAATTTAGTTTTTCGATTTAGTGTCTAGTATTATGTATATAACTAATATTTTGGTAATGTTAATATAGTTTCAATGGACACCATACGAGGATCCAGAAATTCGGGCAGTAATTTTGGAGGAGTTCTTGCAAAATTCGAACAGTTGGCACGTGAAGGTCCCATTGATCACCTATGCGACCGTGGAGATGCACCAGTCAGATCAGGTTCTGCGACAATTTGGATTCCGGCAACCAATTCCCGTGCCACCTGAGGTGCTCAATGATGAATACAAAGTGGATTTATGGCAGTTGCACATGGATTGGCCAAGATTTTGGTCAGCATATATCGAGACATAGGAGAACCGGTATGACTATTTACCTGACCTAGAATTGATCGTCGTTCTGGAGTTAGCGTGCGTGCTGGAATACATGCCATGGTTTAGGATCCATGGTAAGCCATATTTGTTGTCGGAAGAAGAGAGGCGACGACAACTTCGTCAACAAAGGGAACGTCGGGGCCCCTTAAATCCAAGGAGAAGGGGTGATGAGATGGGGCCATCAACAGTGCCGACACAGTCACCGGGCCCATCAACAGCGCCCACACAGTCACCGGGCCCATCAGTTCAGCCGACGACACCGACATCACAGCCTTTACCCTTTATGCCAGGTGCGTACCCTACCCTTTATATGTATCCTAACCCATATATGTTTCCTTTTCCCAGTCTCAGCCCAGGTTGGAATGCATGGCCAGGTTCGAGTCCGTTCCCGACTACTCCGGCTGGCCAACTGATCTTGAGGCCGTCGTCGCGTGAGGGATCACAGGAGGCATCGTCGGGGAGCACTTCTTTCTTCCAGTCTCCTTTGCCATACGAGATTCAGACACCCCCGTCGTGGTTTATGCAAACACCTCCGGGGTCGTTATTTTATCAAGGTGGGTCATCCTCGCAACACCCACAACTGCACTCCACCGCCGGAGGAGCTGAAATCCTCGCCGAGGTTCCACGACCCACGGAAGCTAGAAGAAGGAGGAATCAGTAGAATCACCGATCGCCTCTGTGTGGCACCGATTCACCCAAGCATCAATATTGATTCGGATCGACTTTTTATTTTTTAAATTGTAATAAAAATTTTATTTTTTAATAAAAAGTTGTTTTTATTTGTGTTTGTAATTTAATTTTAATATCTTCACTAAAATAGAAGTTGTTTATTTTTTTAATGTAATTTAATTTGAATTTGTTTAATAAAATAAAAAGTTATTTTTTATTTTTATTTTTGTAATTTAGTTTTAATATATTTAATAAAATAATAGTTGTTTAATTTTTAGTGTAATTTAATTTTAATATATTTAATAAAATAGAAATTGTTTAATTTTTTATTGTAATTTAATTTTAATATATGTAATAAAAGAAGAAGTTGTTTTTATTTTATTTTATTGTAATTTAGTTTTAATATATTAAATAAATAAAAGTTTTCTTTATTTTATTTTTTGTAATTTAGTTGTAATATATTTAATAAAATAATAGTTGCTTATATGTTTTTGTAATTTAATTCTAACCTCTTTTGTAAAATAAAATTTGTTTAATTTTTTTGAAATTTAATTTTAAAAATAAAAGTCCAATATTTGTGATGGATCGTGTTGGATGTAATCGCAACTTAAATTAAAACTATTTAAATAGTACATTTTATTATTTAAAAATAACAAAATATTAAAAAGATATTTTTACGCTAATGTTTATATATTTTAAAAATATTTAAATTTAGGTTGGTTCAAATATAAAAAAGAAAAAATAATTCTCTAAATTAAATTAAATTATGTAGATTTTAAATTAAATTAAATTTTACCTAAAGCGCCCCTGGGACGCTTTTCATTATTTCCTCAAAACGCTACCGACATGAACGTGTTTTGAGAAGAAATGACCCTTTTCTGTAAATTTTCTAAAAATCAACCCAATTCCGTAAATTTTTAATTTTTTTGGTATATTTAAATATTTTACCATAAATACCATAAAAAAAAATACACCCACTACCTACCTTAATTCCACCTTCACTACGGATAAAATGTCAAATCATATGACTCTTCTTCAAAATGCATATAACAGCCCATTTACGACCCTAAACGGAACGGTGGTTTCGGGACCATAAATCCGAACCGAATTAATAACAATATAAAATCTCATAATTTTATTTTATTTTCGTGTGTAGTGTTATTGATTAAGAGTATGTTGAATTGTGCAAATTTTATTTGCTTGATGTGCTTGAATTGAGAGAAAGGATTAAATAGATAAAGTGCATAAGTAACATTCATAAATTGAAGGGTTTAATTGTAGTATTGTTAAAAGGAAGGGCTTGCATTCAATTTGCCCTAAAATAAATATAGTGGACGGCAAACATTATGAAAAGCACTAATGGTTGCTTATTATATTATTAAATTAAGTTAGTGGGGTAATAATTTATTATTGGATGTTAGTAAATTAGAAAAGAAAATTTTTATTATTGTTTTTGTATCCATCTTCTTCTTCACGAAAACACAAAAAAAAAAAAAAAAAAGGGAAGGGAAATTTCAAACTCCATGGCCGG
This sequence comes from Gossypium rotundifolium, assembly GCA_025506655.1. Classification (NCBI taxonomy): domain Eukaryota; kingdom Viridiplantae; phylum Streptophyta; class Magnoliopsida; order Malvales; family Malvaceae; genus Gossypium; species Gossypium rotundifolium. Next base: position 202,909,955 of record CP106724.1, read on the forward strand.
ACTATGCATGTCTTCTTAAGGTAAGAAATCAAGTTAGATTTTGATAAATTTTTATATGGTTATGTTGGAAATCTTGAATGCTACCATTTGTATGTGAAAAATTTTGAGTCTAAAGCTTCCCCTAGGTTCGGTCATGAATGAGCATTTCGGTTTTATTATGCTTGATGAAGAAGCCTTGATTTAGTTAGAATATTTACATGTTGAATAGGAAATTCTAGATGATAGGTAGTGGCAAGGTTTGAGATTTTTGGAGATAATGGTTGAAAGCACAATTGCATAAACATATAGTTTTTATGAACTTGCGAAAGAGGGAAAAAGAGTCGGCCTTAAGGGAGTTAGCCGAATTTCATGAAAATTTAATGATTTTTTTTGGTGAGGGACTAAATTGCGAGAAAACTGAATTTATGGGAGGTAAATTGCAATTATACCAAATTTTTTATATTTCGGATTTGGGGTTAACCTATGTGTATTAATGTATAGTTAAATTGTACAAAGTTTAGTTGTATAAGTTCTTATGGAATCAATGGCATTCAACTATGGGGAGATTTAAATATTTAATCAAGTAAGATTATTTATGAATGGTATGTTTGGGACATAATTGAATGAGTTGTGAAGTTATTGGAGTAAGTAGTAATGACCGTATAATCTTGAGGATTGAATGAGATTAATTGGATATACATTGAACAAACTTTATTTGATATTTCATAGATCGTGAACACAAAAAGAAGGAGCTAGACCGGGGAAAAGCTAAGGTGAATGAATAGCCAGAAATTTCGAATCTATCGACTTCTAAGGTAAGTCCCTAAGCAATCGTACTAAGGTGAAATCTCCTTATGTACATCCTTGAAAAAAGTTTTAATTGAGATAGACTAATTTTATATGTGATGGCCGAATATGATAACATTATGTGAGTATGTATGTATGTATGAATAAATAAATGTATGGATGCATTGGATGTTTGAGGTAGGTTCAATGACATGTTACCGTAGGTATGAAAATGCATGTATTCGGTTTGAATAAAAATCTTGGGTTGACTTGTGGATAATTAGAAAATGGGAAACAAAGAAAGATATTGTGATCGAACTTGCATTATTATGCATATAACTTGTTATAAGATGTGAGATCGTTTAATATGTTTAAATGTGATTGCTAATTGGCCACCTGTGCGCGGAATGAATTAAGTAACGGCTCTGTGTGAGCGATACGTTACGAGGTGTATTAAGTAACGGCTCTGTGTGAGCGATACGTTACGAGGTGTATTAAGTAACGGCTCTGTGAGAGATACGTTACGGGTGTATTAAATAACGGCTCTGTGTGAGCGTCGTTACGAGGTGTACTAAGTAACTGACTCTGTGTGAGCGATCGTTACGAGGTGTACTAAGTAACAGCTCTGTGTGAGCGATACGTTACGAGGTGTATTAAGTAAAGGCTCTGTGTGAGCGATACGTTACGAGGTGTATTAAGTAAAGGCTCTGTGTGAGCGATACGTTACGAGGTGTATTAAGTAACGGCTCTGTGTGACGGCTCTGTGTGAGCGATACGTTACGAGGTGTACTAAGTAACGGCTTTGTGTGAGCGATACGTTACGAGGTGTATTTAAGTAACGGCTCTATGTGAGCGATACGTTATGTGAACATTAAGTAACGGCTCTATGTGAGCGATACGTTACATAAACTTTAAGTAACGGCTCTATGTGAGCGATGCGTTACTAAATTCTATTAAAGATCAAGTAAGAATAAGATTTATTAGAGGATTGTTATTGCTAATGATTTTATGCATAGGTAAATGTACAAGTGAATTATCATGCTTTATACCAAATGGTTAGGTTTGGAAGGGTAAGTACATTAAAGGTAATCATTATACCATTGAAATGAGACTTGGGTAACTTAAATGTTAAGTAGATGAATTAGTGAATGTATATGACATGTATGTTAGTTATTTCTCATGCGAAGGTGGTATACAGAATGTATTATAAGTATATGAAGATGTGTAAGTTCAACTCTTAAATGGGGTAATAATTATAGTATATTAATTTAAGTAGGTTTGAATACTTGGTGCAAATATTCTACATATGTATGTGATAATAATTTGCTTAAACTTACTAAGCTTTATATAATTTACTGTTGTGCTTGTTTAATTGAGTATAGATTTTTGGAGCAAGCTCGCATTCGGGGATCCTTGTCGAAGTCAAGCACACTATCAACTACTTTTGGTACTTTATTAGAGTTGATCTTTTGAAATAATGGCATGTATATTTTATAATACTTTTTTGAGTTCTTTTTGGATTGGGATGTATATAAAAGCCATGTGAAAATGGCTAATCTTGATATATCGGACCTATATGAATTCAGTGATAGTAATAGTTCACTACAGAAGTATATTTCATGATGTGTTATACTCGGTTTTAGTTCATATGGTATTAATAAACATGTATCGTGCCTTGGTAGTTAATATGAGGTATACGAATATATAATAAGTTTGTGAGATGCTATATGTATAGGTTAGTTAATACGTTGAATAAATTCAGACTTACGTTGTCTTCTATGATGCTTTTAAATGAATCGCTTATAATGTTTGTGTAGTAAATTATAAGATGTATATTATATGGTTACATGATTTGAGTGACTTTTGTTATACTTAAAAGTTTAAGTGGTAATATGTAAATGATGGCATAGTGGATTGTAGAGTCAAAATGTGATAAATTTACCATTGTAGTATGTTCGAATATGCATGCCTGTTCGGGTTTGGGTATGGTTTAGTAATGCTTCATAAACCGCTTACGCGACGATTTGAGGTTGAGGGGCGTTACAATGCATCAACTCCAAACCTCTTGGTTGTTGTGATGCTAATTTATCTAAAATTAATACTATTAAATTTATATTAAAGATGTTTATGAAGATTAAGTCATTAGATTTCTAATTTAAGTGTGAGGTTTGATCGAATTAAGTAAAAAAATTTCGAATTAATTACGTTGATCAGCCTTATTTTATCATCTTAATCAATTTAAAAATTTTTCGAGTCGAGTTGAGATGAGTGAAATGAAATTTAAGTCGAATAGAATAGAGTAGAGTAAAATTGTTTGAGTTAAACATGTCAAATTAAAATCTTGTTATAATATAACTAATTTAATGTTGGAGGACATATATTTGAAGCCATATATATTTGAAAATTGTTTCAAAAAAAAAAAAAATAGTATTATAAACTTGAATTGTTAATTAATTTATTTAGGTCCCAAAATTATTATTTTAAATTATTTTAACTTTTTATATATTCTTTAGAATTATTAATTTTTATAAATAATTTAAAATTATTTTGATTTTTTTTGTAGTTGTTATTGAGTGTTAAGGATATGAGTATTAGTTATTCAAGCAGTTAGTGTTAGCTGAGACTGTTAGCTAGTTTGTTATAGAGCAGTTATTTCTAAAGCTTTCTATAAATACAATAGTCTAAGTGTACAGAGGTAGGATTAAGTCCAAATACATAATTGTTTTCATTCTTCAGAGTCGTGTAGAATTCTCTCTCTCTCAAATCAATTCAGTGTTCTGTAAATTTCAAGGTTACCTGGTTTCTTTCATGGTATCAGTCGCTTCTTGAGCCTCGGCCATGACCACCGTGCATTCCGCTGACTCTGAATCCGTTGAGCCTCATGGCTCTCCTTTCACCGGTGATCGACTCATCAATTCATTGCCTCGGCATGAGGTGGTTAGACTTGATGAGGGTACCTTTGTACAGTGGCAGAAACAAGTGTGATTTATCGTTGCTGGTTATAACTTGCACTATAGCAAAAACAGGTTTTTAGCGACTCTTGGACAAAAAATGCGACTATAGATCGAGCATTAGCAAGTGATTCAGTCGAGAATGATGCCAACGTGAGGACGACATCATAGTCCGACGAGAGGCCGGCCAATATGATTTTTACTTTCTCTGCCTCCGATACCACAGATCCCGACGCCTCAAGCCACGCGTAGGTATTTTATATTTTAGCCACATATTCCTTCACTGACATCACGCCCTTCTTGATGGAATTGAGTTCTTGCTTAATGCGCGACACCTTTGCTCCAGTGGCAGCGGCGAATAGTCGATTCACAGTGCTCCACACCTCATTTTTCGATTAAGCAGCTGTAAAAGAATGCAACAAGACAACTAATTTTGATAATAACCGAGATGCAAGAAGTTTATCTTGCTGTACAAACAAAGACGAATCAAGATTCGAAGCCAAAACTCCATCTGGAGAAGTGATGAAGCGGGGCGGAACATGTAATGTCCCTTCGAGAAACCCTAACAATTCATAGCCTTCAACTATATATTAACATAATATGTTGTTGCCATTGTACGAAATTTCCTTCGTCTAACTTTACTGTATCATGACGAGGAAATGTTTGAACCAGACGAGATCCGGAAAAGGAGAGACTGCCATGATTAACAACAATAAAATCACTCGAATTATCCATGAAACGACAACGAGAAGAACCTCCAAGAACTTCAGGCAACTGATACCATGTTAGTAACTACAGAGAACTAATTACTTAGAGAATATTGAATAAAAAATAATTGAACATTTTCTTTATTGAAAAAAATTCATCAATACACATATAGGACTTATATACTTGAATGAGATCACCTAACTGTTGCTAACTATATGCCAACAATATACCAGACTTACTAACAGAATAACAACCCAACTTATTCATATACTCTAACAAAGAAACAAAGCTGGAGCGGAGAAAGAAGCCGGAGCCAATGTAATCTATGAACACACAAATTTTCATTGCATTGCGTGTGTGTTTGTGTGGTGTGTTAGCACGTGTGTGAGTAAAATAGAATCATGTTTCCTTCATGGATGCATGCGTTTATGTTTTCCTATAATTAAGTACTATTAATAAATGTTGCATGCATAGCCCAGTGGCATTGTATCTGTCATATTTAATGTGAGAATATATAAATCATGTATGCTATTTTTATGTGGTGTGTAGATCAAATATTTGTACTCCTGTTTTATATTATAATTTATGAGTTGTTGGTTAATAATATTTGGTTACAAATTTCTATTATTCGCATGTTTTATTTAATAAACATTTTATTTTACAAATAAAAAATATAACTAAAGGTAGATGGTTGAGAGTTAGAGAAATTTTGTTGATAATTCAATAATATATGAGATAAAGAATATACGTTGCAACATGGTAATCGGTATATATCATTTTAGTCCTAAATCAGATTAATCAGTCTATTTTTCGTTCTTGTTAAACTTTCGGTATGCTTCAACTATTTCAGTATATTTTAATCTATTTTGGTACGACGCCCAAATCGGTTTATACAAAATATTGACATTTTAAACAAAAATTTAAATTTTTTCTTAACCATTTTAATTTTCCAAAATTCTATTTAAAATGAAAAGTTAAATTGAATTATTCAACCTAATTAATAATTTTAAAACTTATATTTAAATATAAATATATTTATATGAATATAATTGAGATATATTTGTATGTTAATACAATATATAATTTATTTTAACTAAAATAAAAATAATTTATAAACAAAATAAAAATTAGAATATAAATATATGTAAAAAATATTTAAATATATATAATTTATCAACAAACTAAAAATTAAACTATAAATATATATAAAAAATTCAAAAACATCCACAAACCTAAAATTATATATTGAAACATACTGATGCCTATATATACCACTATTAACATAAAAATGATACACCCACTAACTACCTTAATTCCACCTTCACTATGTATAAAATGTCAAATCGTATGACTCTTTCATCAAAATGCATCAACTCCAAACCTCTTGGTTGTTGTGATGCTAATTTATCTAAAATTAATGCTATTAAATCTGTATTGGATATCTTTATCAAGATTAAGTTATTCAATTTTAATTTAAGGGTAAATGTTTAATCGAATCAAGTGAAAATTTTTGAGTTAATTAAGTTAATGAGTCCTGTTTTATCATCCTAATTCGATTTGAAAATTTTTGGAGTCGAGTGAAATGAAAATCAAGTCGAATTGAATAGAATCAAGTAAAATTGTTTGAGTTAAATATGTTAAATTAAAATTTTGCTACAGATAACTAATTTCATGTTGAAAGAAATAAATTTGAAGTCATATATATTTAAAACTCTTGTTTTCTTCTTCTAATAGTATTTGTGTGTAAAAAAATGTAAAATAAAAATAAAATAATAAAGAAAAATCACATCAGTCAAAAACTCAGTATTCTCTCAGATATTTTGCTTTTTTATTTCTCTGTATCTTGTGTATTTCTTTGGGTATTTTTTTGTTATTGGGTTTGGGTCACGGTTTAGGCTTGTTTAGTTGGGCTACGGGTGTAAATGGATTAGCTTGGTGGGTATTCTGTTTAAGCTAATTGGGCCATGTGTTTGGGTTTAAGTTTGGGTTCTGATATTAGGTCAAATGGTTTGTAAATGGACTGAAAAATATTTATTTCTGTTTTGGTTAGTATTATGGGCCCTGGAAAAATTGAGTATTTACACTTGTAATTTATCAAAATCAAAATTTGACAGGTTATATACACCAAATACCTTGAATATCTTGAAAATCAATTTTTTTTTCCAAATTTTCGAATAGAACTAAGTTTTGCTACCCTTATTTTCATAATTTAATTGTTGAGTCCGACTAAATGTTGTTGGTTCATGGTGTTCTAAATCACTCCCTGTACTCTAAATAGAGGTGTTCATGGGCCGGGCGGCCCGAAGGCCCGACCGAAATTTGGGAGAGTTTGGGCAAAAATATAAGCCCGAAAAATGGGCTTGGACAAAAAAATAAGGCCCGTTTAAAAAATGGGCCGAGCCTCGGGTAAGGTATTTTTGGCCCGGGCGCGAATTCACTATATGACAAAAAAAATACTTTTTTTTTTATTTTTGGATGCTATTTTCTTGTTGTTTTCTCCTATTTTGCTACCATATCACTATTATGTTGCTACTATTTTGTTGTTATTGATTAAATATTGTATAAAACTTATTTTATTGTTAATTTTATTATTATTTTAAAGGCATTTGTTAATTTTATTATTATTTTAGAGGTATTTGCTTGTTAAGTTACATCTATCTTAGTGTTATTTAACTTTACATATTTTTTAAAATTTATTTTCAATTTGTTGGGAAATATTTATTTTTATTTTTTGGTATTTTGATGTATTATATATATTTAAAAATTATATAAAATAATATAAAATTTTAATATGGGCGGGCCGGGCCGGGCCGGGCTCGAGTTTTAGCATTTTTATATGGGCCTGGCTTGGGGAAAAACTTAGGCCCGTATTTTTGGCCCGGCCCGAGCCCGATGAATGGGCCTAAATTTTTAGTTGAGCCCGGCCCAAACCCGACCCGACCCGGCTCGGCCCATGAACACCTCTACTCTAGATATATAGAAAAAACTTTTAAAGTCATTGATCGTTATATTACCTTGACTGCTATGTTAAAATTACTCATATCTTGCGAGAAGTTAATAATTTGACAAATTCTTTAATTAAAATAAACAAAAATAGAAATACTATATTTATGGTCTAAAATTGACATAAATAGTTGCGTTGCCGTTAGGGTTTTTCCCTCTTCTTGTAATTTACCAAAAAAAAAAAAATTTGACAGGCTATATACTCCAAATACCTTGAATAACTCGATTGAATTATCTCGAAATTCAATTTTTTTTCAAATTTTCGAATAGAATTAAGTTTTGCTACCCTTATTTTCATAATTTAATTGTTGAGTCCGGCTAAATGTTGTTGATTCATGGTGTTCTAAATCACTCCCTCTACTCTAGAGATATAGAAAAAAACTTTTAAAGTCATTGATCATTATATTACTTTGAGCGCTATGTTAAAAATACTCTCTCGAGAAGTTAATAGTTTGACAAATTCTTTGATTAAAATAAACATAAATAGGAATACTATATTTATGGTGGTGTATTGCGTTACTCTTTCTTGCAAGATCCATAAAAAACATTGTAATTTTCCAATTCCAGTAACTGGTGTAAGACAAGAAGTGTGTTAGATGGGCACAAATACAAAGGATGGTTGCAGCCATGAGGGCCCACTATTAAACTTATTGGCCACGAAATTTTAAACTTAAAAGGTAGACAATTACATATATATATATATATATAGCTTACCTACAATACATGTTGATTGTGGATTTTTTAATTTCATATAATTATTTATAAAAGAAACACATCATAATTTTTAGCTGATGGCCTAGTGATCTTCTCAAAGGCTGACATAGAACACAGCTTATTATTAAAAGATATCTTGGAACGATTCTGTACATGGGACACCGGATTAACACACGTAAAACCAATATTTTCTTTTCAGGAGGAGTGAAGGATACTATGAGCAATAGAATAAGCCGACTTCTTGGTTTCTAGAAAGTCCAAGAGCTGGGGTCCTACTTAGGAATCCCACTTTTACATAGTCGAATTACTAAAGCTACATTGGAGATTGTTATTGGAAAAGTTAGAGCTAAACTATGTAGTTGGGATGTCAAGCAACTCCACCAATACAAGATTAAAAACGCATTCCATCGCAACTAAACCAACGATTACAACAATACAAAAAAACTCACCACCAAGCTTTAAACATATTCTCCCTATTAAAACCTGCAATTACCAAAGAAGATGCCAATTCGTTACCTTTCTCATCGGCCACCGAAAATACAACATTTCTAGCCTTTAACATGTCTCTATCAATACCAGCAAAAATTGCTTGAAGAGACCATGGTCTCATTACCTTGTTAACACACCAAGAAAACACCACCAAAGAACCAAGTTCAATAAATAAGGAATTCCAATTCATAGCTAAAAATACTTCCAGAGCCACCTGAACTGCACCAGTCTCAGCTATATCAGCGTCATTGGTTGCCACAGAACCAGAAAATAATGCTCTTGCGACACCCTCCTTATCTCTCAATATACCACCATAACCAGCTCTATCTTCTTTTGCAACTCCACATACATTAAACTTTAACCATCCATGGGGAGGGGGCGGCCAAAAAAGATGCGGCAGAATTAGATATAATAGTATCAATCCTACACCTGTTCAGACAAATCCACCAAAAATTATCCTGCAACATAACTTCATTATAAACAGATCTAATCCACAACAGAGCCCTTATCTTTGATTGAAAAATTAAATTTTCCATAGACACCCTCCTACTTTCAAAAACCAACCCATTTCTTGCTACCCAAACAGTCCAACAAGCTCTTAAAATTAATGCTATTAAATTTGTATTGAGATCTTTAACAAGACTAAGTTATTAAATTTTTAATTTAAGGGTAAATGTTTAATTGAATCAAGTGAAAAAATTTTGAGTTAATTACGTTAACTAGTCCTATTTTATCATCCTAACTCGATTCAAAACTTTTGGAGTCGAGTGAAATGAAATTTGTAATTGGCCCATTTCGCCGGTCCCGTTTCATTCAGAAAAAACCAAAAAATATAAATAATGTTTAAATACAATCAATTTATAGAACCTAAAATAATTTAACCTCAGAGCCCACTTATACCCCAGCATGATGACCTAAAACATTACCCCATTACCAACAGATTACCTAGACCCGATTAACCCAAATACATCCCCGACCCAATTACGACTTCAAAACATTTCAACCCCAATACTCGGACCCAAAGAGACGGCCCAAAAGGGCCCAACACTAAACAATCAGAGACCTAGGGTTTCTAGGAAACCTTAGGCGCCATAAACCCTTTCTCGCGTGCAAGACGAGCCACCAACGTGCTGTAATTCATGCATGGATGGCGCTTCAATGACCTTTCCTTGCGCCCGAGCCACCAATCACGCCTCGCTTCTCGCCACCGATCTGCAAACAAGGAAAGAACACCACAAGAAAATAAATAAGGAAATAATAAAATGGAAAGAAAATATTTATATTTATTTCCAATTTGTTTTCGTGGTTATAAATAACCTTAACAAATCAGAACAAAGAACACACATGTAAAAAGAATACAAAAATATTCACAAAGAAAATGGAGAATACAATACACGAGTTTTTACAGAGGTGATTTCTCATTTATATTCGTGTTTTTTCGATTCATGCATATGTTTTATATAAAAAAGTACTAAAATAAAAGGGTGCGCTTACCTTTCAATGACGCTGGAAAACTGAGATTTTGGCCTCCGCCACCGTCCGCTGTGGCGCGTGGGGCGCGTGACCAAGGAGCCCGATGATTAAACTCTGGCCAGAGGAGAGGATTTTTTAGAGCATTTTTTGATTTTTTTTTAAAACAAAGGCTCAAATGATTTTTTGATGTTAAAAATGACTTATATAGGCTTGCTTTGGACGGTGTCGTTTTGTGAGTTACCTTTAAAGGCCAAAACGACGTCGTTTAAAGGCCTTAGATCTGTAGCTGACCCGAAAACACAGGGAGGATCCGCGTTTTTTGTTAAAAGGGCTAATTGCCTCTTTAGTCCTTCCGCTATTTTAGTATTTTAATTTCATCCATTTTCAATTTTTAATTTTTAATTAGCCCTAAAACTTTTGTTTCATTTCAATTTAGTCCCCAGCAATTTAAAGGCCAAAATCGAACGGTGTCATTTTGGGAAAAAGGCATAAATGCCATATTAACCCTTACAAGGTGACGCGTTTTAATCCTTTTATATTTATTTTGTTGCTATTTAATCCCATTTCTTTATTTATTTTAAAACCTTTTATTTCATTTTATTTTTAAATTATTCTAATACTATATTGAATTGTTTTGTCATATTAAAAATATATTGTTTATACATATTAATCATTCGATGTTATTAAATATATATATATATATTCTTTGCTCTATTCCGTTGCCGACAATGAGCAAAGAGGGGCATTGTCGTAACCATTTTTGTGTGAAATAAAGGCAACGACGCTATCGACTCGATTTTGAAAAAGAAAAGGAAAGGAGTCGCCACCGATCTTTATTTGGTGTGATCGGATCACCTTCGTTTTAATAAAACATTTAATTTACTAAAACAAAGCTTTACGGTCCACGAACTTTGAGAAAACGGATTCGAGGTCGATTACGTGCGAGGAAGGATTAGCACCCTCGACACGCCCAAAATTGGTACCAAACTGATTGATTGATGTCCTATTTGTTGAAAACTTTAAAGGGATTCGAAGATACAATGCTTTTTATTTTTTAAAGTTGGAAGGGACGTTAAGGCTTTCTTATTTTCGAAGAGGTAAAGCATCACGTCCGATAAGTTAGGCACAATACTTTAAACTCCGAAACTAAGCTCGCTTTTGACACTTGGTTTTTATTTGAAGAGGATCTTCCGTTATTAGTCAAATGAGAAATCGGAACCCGATGAAGTTAGGGCTCGATTTCTAGATTTCAAATACTGAAGATTGCCTCTATTTTAGGAAAAGAAACTTATCCCGAAGTATCTAAATGTCGAGTCCAGTAAGTTAGGGCACGACATTTCGAATTTCCGAGATTTTGTTTTAAAATTGCAACTTTAAAAAAGATATCCCATGGTTTAACATAAACGAGTAAAACCGGAACCCAGTAAGTTAGGGCTCGATCTTCCCGAATTTTCAAATACCGAACATCATCTTTATTTTGAAAATTTGATTGGTTAATATTAGACAAAGTAATGATAATAACAAATAAGCAAATATGTGAATAAAACTAATTCTTATAAATAAATGAATGAGCAAATAAATAATGAAATAAGAATGACGATAATAAAGCTATAGAAACAAATATAGTAATAATAATAACGACAATAATAAAATAAAGAATATGATAAATAAATAAATTGCCTTAAAGTATTAAAAGAGTAAAGGACAATAAAAGAATAAATAATAAGTAAATGAAATGATAAATAAATGAAATAATAAATAAATAATGAATAAAATAATAAAAAATCATAAATGGTGAAAATTTAAAGAATGAAGATCAAATTTAAATTAAATAATTATGATAATAAAAATAATGATATATTAATAAAAGAATGATACATTAATGAACGAATAATAATAAAAAATAAATAAATAAAAATAATAAATAAATAAATAAGAATAAAATGAAAATAATAATAATAATAATAATAATAATAATAATAATAATAATAATAATAGTAGTAGTAGTAGTAGCATAGTAATAATAATAAAATAATATAATGATACAAAATATGTACAATATAATAATATGAGTATAGTAATAGTAATAATAATAGTAATAGTGATAATAATAGAAATTTCAAATAATAGTAGTAATAAAAATGAAAATATTAGTGATAATAATATAATTTTTAAGGAAAATAAGTAAATAAATAACTCCATTAAACAAAGTTGAGGATTATCTTAAATCGAATAAAGATCAAGGGGTGAAGTTGCAATAAATCAAAAGGCTAACGAGGACCACAACGTCATGCAATAACTCACGGGATCAAATGGGTAAATAACCCATCCCGATGCGCAGCGTTCGGTCGAGGATTAAATCGGAATGAAAGAAATATTTGGGGTCGAATTTAAAAGCAAGAAAAAAAAGTGAAAAGGGGCTTAATCGAGCGGAGCGCTGAAGGAGGGGCCATTCGCAAATATCCCTTGAGGGATATCTTGAGCCTCCTTGAACCAAGCGGCCGCTTCATTCAATGCTTTTAAAACCTAAATTTCATCTTTTCATTTCGGACTCTGCTTTCTTCAAAAACAAAAAGGCGGTGACATTCTCTCTCTCCCTCTATTCTCTCGTGTCCGACGATAGGCCTTCCCGGGCTGATCTTCGTACCACCACTACATCCGGTGGCCAACGACACTTGGAGATGGGTTTTCAGCCCCGTTCGAAGCCCCATTTCGGAGGCCGAGCCTTGGTGTTTCGAGCCCCGAGAGGAGAAGATTTCCCCCCCTTTGGTTCGGCTTTGCAGACAGAGGAAGGGCTCCAACAATATCCCGGATTCAGGTAAGGTCTCGTTTTTTCTCTTTTTGATCTTGTTTTTAAAAAATTTTAAAGAAATAAAATTGTAAAAAAATAAAAAAAACAAAAACAAATAAACGGCGATATATAAAAATACAAAAACTAAATCAACCCTAAAGTTTTTTTTATTGCTGATGGTTCCTCAAAAATTTCGTAAGATCCCCCACAAACGACGAAACCGCGTGTCCCTCTACCCCCTTTAGCCTGATTTTGGCACCGGAAAAGGGGTTTTCGACGACGGAGAGGTATGCTTTTCTTTCTTTTATTCAATCATTTGCTTTTAAAGTAATAAATAATAAAATGATAATAAGCGGTAGATAAAAAATGAAAACAGAGAGATCTCAACCTTTGAATGCCTTTTTTTGCTTTTTTTTTCTTGAAATTTCGTAAGAGACCCCTTTTACAATCGTTTTCTGTGGCTTTATAGCCAAAGCTGAATATAAAAGACAAATGGCTTCTCTCTTTGCTGTGCTGTTGCATATTTTGTCTTTGCAGGCTATGGGCGGTGGAGCTGGCGGGGGACAAAGACAGACGGAGCAGCGCAGAGAGGGTGGGGGTCAAGTCGAGGTCGAGTGTAGGGCTAGGTTTTTGTTTTTTTTGTTTTTTTTTTGTTTTCTGAGTTGGGTTGGGTTTGGGCCATTTGGGCCTGATTTCTTTTATTTTAGTTTTGGGTTTGTATTTTGGGTCATTTTTTTTTATTTTTTTTTGGGTTTGTTGTTTGATTGTTGGGCCTGGGCAAATTTGGGCCGTCTACAACTGCCCCTCTTTGCTCATTGTCGTGCAATGGGAATAGAGCAAAGACATAAAGAGGGACCAAATTTACCCGGTTTTGCTGAGTCCTGACTTCTTTGGTGCTTTTCTTCTTCATGTAGCCTCATTCTAGTCTACCGCATCTTGTTACTTCAATCTACTCCACCGCTATGTGGCTCCAATTTGCTCTTGCTGCGACTCCAATGGGATGTGACTTGTTTTATTTTAGATTGCTCCGCTACATCTCCAGAGAGATGTGGTCTTTGGTCTTCAGCCTATCCCACTTCTAGTTAAGGCAATAGGACTAAAGCTTAACCATGCTCCCTACTGGTTAGGGACAGGAATTACAATTTTTTTGACCTATTCCACTGCTAGTCGGTGGCAATAGGAGGGTGGCCAAAATCATGTTCTTTACTAGTTAGAGAGCCAAGATTCGCCTTCGATCTTGCTCCACTATTGGTTAGGCGACAAGATCTATAATTTTGGCCTATTCCACTCTTTGGTTAGTGGCAATAGGAGGTGGCCTAAATCGTGTTCCCTCTTGGTTAGGGAGCCTCGATTTGCCTTCAATCTTGCCCCACTTCGGTTATGGTGACAAGATCTACAATTTTTTGCCTATTTCACTGCTGGTCAGTGGCAATAGGAGGGTGGCCTAAATCGTGTTCCCTACTGGTTAGGGAGCCCTGATTTGCCTTCAATCTTGCCCCACTACTGGTTATGGTGACAAGATCTACAATTTTTGGCCTATTCCACTGCTGGTCAGTGGCAATAGGAGGGTGGCCAAGATCATGTTCTCTACTGGTTAGAGAGCCAAGATTCGCCTTCGATCTTGCTCCACTACTGGTTAGGGCGACAAGATCTACAATTTTTGGCCTATTCCACTGCTGGTTAGTGGCAATAGGAGGATCTTCAACCTATTCCACCACTGGTTGATGGCAATAGGGCAATCTTCAACCTATTCCATCACTGGTTGATGGCAATAGGACAATCTTCAACCTATTCCATCACTGGTTGATGGTAATAGGACAATCTTCAATAGTGTTGCTACACCGTCCTCTAGGGACATATCCTGTAGACTCGATTTTGTGTTTATGCCAAATGGTGAGGATGCTATGGTCAGAATGACTCGAATGCTCCTAACTAATGGATGACACTTACATGAATGCAGAATGTCGTGAGAATGATGATCTTCGTTAAGATGCAATGATTGTAATAAATCGGATGCTCCTAACTAAATGATATTACGGAGGACATTTGCATGAATGCGGGATGTCATGAGAACGACTTATTTTTCCTTTAAAAAAATCTTAGGGTCAGAATTGCTCGCCGCTCATCGAGGTCATGGCACGAGGCAACATCTTGTCGATGTCTATGCTTGCGAATCAAGAAATGGTCATAATTTTGGACTTCTCTTCTTGAATGTTTCCAACCCTAAGTGCGGTGGTTCCTAAACAACAGTCTTGTTTTAGGTTCCTACGCTGTTTAGAAGCTTCCAGAGTAATAGGCGGGACTCGTTTCATGGAAGCATTATGGGTCAATGGGTCGTTATTTCAATTGCAAACAACTCAAAGATTTAAAATAACAATGGAATTTATAAAGAATGGAATTGGATTAATTCAACAAAAGTAAACATTATTGGAGTACAAAAATGGGTAAAAAGAAAAAGTAGGTGCCCCAGATATCGCAGCCTGGGCTTCACCACCGAATCCTTTCGAAGATCATTTGAGCTGAAAAGACGTTGGGAGATCTGCGAGGTTCTCGTAGATGTTTCGAGGTGTAACATTCCTCCTTTTGCCAATTCTAGGGAAAAGATTGTCACATACCTCCTTTTTAATTTGAGCCGCCTTATCGGTTTTCGACTCAAAGCCCTTTGGTCTCAAAGCGCCTTTACGGGTTTTCACTTGCCTCTCCGTTTTTTGGGCCGTAAAGTGCCCTTTATGGGTTTTCACTTTACCCTTTCCTTCTTCAAGCGTAATACTTTAACTCGAATCAATTTATGGGATTGGGTAGATTTTTCCCATCCATCTCACCAAGATTAGTGCCCTCCAGAAAGCCTTTTTCACCACATATGGTCCTTCCCAATTCGGCATCCATTTCCTCTGAAATCCTTTTGTATGGGAAGGATCTTTTCAACTGAGATCCCCTTCGTGAATTCCTCGGCGAACTTTTTGTTGTAAGCTCGCATCATTCGCTTTTGGTACATCCGCCATGACGGATAGCCCTCAATCTCTTTTCTTCGATTAAGTTCAACCGATCATATCGAGCTCGATCCATTCACTTCATCCGACTTCACTTCGACAATACTCAAAGAGAAGGTATTTCCACTTCGATAGGTAGAACCGCTTCTATCCCATAGACCAATGAGAAAGGTGTTGCCCAAAGAGAGGTTCTGACGGACGTTCGATAAGCATAGAGCGCGAATAATAATTTTCATGCCAATCCTTGTAAGTTTCACCATCTTCCCACTATCTTTTGATGTTTTGTTGGTCGCTTCCACTTTCCCATTCATTTTTGGGCGTACGGTGATGAATTGTGATGTTTGATGTTGAATTGGCTACAAACCCTCGCTATCGTGCTATTGTTTAAATTCGGTCGTTGTCCGATATGATCCTCGGGCATTCCATATCGACAAATGATTTCCTTATTCAAAAATCGGCTAACCATCGATTTAGTGACGTTGGCATATGAGATGACCTCTACCCATTTCGTGAAGTAGTCGATGACCACAAAGATGAATCGATGCCCGCTCGATGCCTTCGGAGATATTGGCCCAATGACGTCCATGCCCCACATGGAAAATGGCCATGGAGAAGTCATAACATGCAAAGGTGACGGGGGTACATGAATCTTATCTCCATAAATCTGGCATTTATGACATTTTTTGGCATAGTTGATACAGTCTCCCTCCATGGTGGACCAATAATATCCGAACCTCATTATTTGTCTGGCAATTGTGAAACCATTAGCGTGAGTTCCACAGACACCTTCGTGGACTTCTTCTAGGATTAACTTAGCTTCGGCGGCGTCCACACACCTTAGCAGCACTTGATCTTTCCTTTTCTTGTATAAGACTTCTCCATCCAAGACGTAATCACATGCTAATCTCCTCAGCGCCTTTTTTTCATTCTCTGTGGCTTGATCAGGGTACTCACGATTCTTCACATACCGCAATATATCGTGGTACCATGGTGGGCCAATTTTCTTTTCTTCCTCGACATTGTAGCAATGGGCTGGGGCCTCATAAATGCTCATTTGTATAGGTCTCATATCCTCCTTGTTGTTTGCTCGCACCATAGAAGCCAATGTGGCTAGAGCATCAGCCATCTGATTTTCGTCCCTTGGTAAATAACTGAAAGTGATGTCATCGAACTCTTTGATTAGTTCTTGGACCAATCTTTTGTATTCGACCAATTTGGGATCTCTCGTCTCCCATTCTCCTTTAAGTTGATAAATTACCAACGCGAGTCTCCGTATACTTCAAAGACCTTAATTTTGCGTTCAATAGCAAAGACGGATGCCTATGATACAAGCTTCATACTCGCCATATTGTTTGTACAATCAAAATCCAATTTACAGTAAATGGGTAATGATCTCCGCTTGGGGACACCAATCGCCCCAATTCCATTGCCCATAGCGTTCGATGCCCCGTCAAGTTTAGTTTCAAGGACGACTTTCCGTGGTATCTTCTTCGATGGTTGCTACATACATTAGGTCTTCATTAGGAAATCAAAGTCCAGAGGCTCATAATCTACCGAGCTCTACTAGCGTAAAATCCGCTATTGCACTCCCTTTTATCGCTTCGGTTTACATAAACTATGTCAAACTCGAAAAGTAAAATTTGCCATCGCCATCCGTCCATTCGAGTAGTTGACTCCATTAGATATTTCAATGTCTAGCTTGAGATGAGCTGTCGTATGATACAACATGTCTTGCCTCGGTCTCCGAGTTGTCCGGACAAAGGCGCAACATATTTTCTCAATCGGTGAGTACCTTGTTTCACACTCGATGAACTTTTGCTAAGGTAGTATATTACTTTTTCTTTCTTTCCCGATTCATCATCTTTGGCCGAGCACACATCCCATTGAATCATCAAGTACCGCCAAATAGAGGATTAATGGCTTCTCCGGATTAGGCGGTGTCAATATTGGAGGATTGGACAGTCTTCGCTTACTTTGTCGAAGGTCTTCTCGTCATTCCTCGTCCCACACAGGTTGTGTTTCTTAAGAAGACGAAATATGGGATCACATTTCTCGACCGGTTGTGAAATAAACCGAGCAATGTAATTTAATCTTCCTAAGAAACCTCAAACTTCTTTTTGCGTCGAGGCGGAGGCAATTCAGATAGCCTTGACTTTGTCCGGTCAACCTCAATCCCTTTTCTCGACTATAAATCCTAGCGCTTTCGACCGCTCCAAAGGTACACTTTGTCGGGTTAAGCTTCAGTTGGACTTTCCTCAACCTCAAAAATAATTTCCTTAAGACTTGGATATGCTCCTTTTCGGTCCGAGACTTGGCAATCATATCGTCGACGTAAACCTCAATTTCCTTGTGCATCATGTCATGGAATAGGTCACCATGGCTCTCTTGATATGTTGCTCCCGCATTCTTCAACCCAAATGGCATTACCTTATAGCAAAGGTTCCCCACATGGTTATGAATGTGGTTTTATTCATGTCTTCAGGAAGCATCTTTATCTGGTTGTATCCTGAGAAGCCATCCATGAACGAGAACAATGAATAACCCGCCATATTATCCACTAAGGTGTCGATATGAGGTAATGGAAAGTTGTCTTTCGGGCTAGCCTTATTTAGATCTCTGTAGTCCATACACATTCGTACTTTTCTATCTTTCTTAGGGACGGAGACGATATTGGCTACCCATTCTGAGTACTTAACCACTTGCAAGAACCCTGCGTCAAACTGCTTTTTGACCTCTTCTTTTATTTTTAGTAAAACGTCTGGCCTCATCCTCTGAAGTTTCTATTAGACCGACTTGTATTCTTCTTTTATGGGCAAACGGTGTACCACGATATCAGTGCTTAACCCGGGCATGTCTTGATATGACCATGCGAAGACATCCTTAAATTTTTGGAGTAGCTTGATGAGGTCTTGCTTTGTTTCTGCGGTGATACTAGCTCCAATCTTCACTTCTTTCTTTTCTTGCCCATTTCCCAGATTTACTATTTCCACTGATTCTTGGTGAGGTACGATTTGTTTCCCCTCTTGTTCTGCCATCCTTAACAGTTCAGGAGTTAAATCACAACCTTGGTCATCTCCAAAATCCTAAAAATCTTCCGCACCCATATCTTGCTCAAAAGGACATTCTGAGTCATTGGTAGCGTTACTCAAATCATTAATATCTGGAGACCTGTTATGGGAATGAATAAAGGCTCATAGAATCATAGGATCTTGGCATGTTTATTGGTATGATAAATGAAGAATAGAAATGTTTAGAAGAATATTTAAAGAAAGAATAATAAATGAATGAAATGAACATAAAAGAAAATTTGCTCAAAAGATAGCGGAGATGTATTTCATTGAAAATAACGATGTCTTATACAAAATCATGTTTCACAAAAGGGATTCTTATTACTTCTAGACTTAAAGCAATAAGTGTGTTCCAGTATTACTCTGAATGAGTTCTAAAGGCTATAGGAATCTCCTCCACAGTCCAATTATTTAGAACGCTACCCTTACCATAGGCGGATGCCATTCCGATTTTCTTCCTCAATTTCCCCCTCAGATATAGCGTTGACATGCACGATTTCTTCATTTTGTGTTTCTCGTCCCGATGGATAACCCCTCCTGATATAAAGGTCTCACGAATATGAGGAATTATCATCGGTTGCCATTTCATCTCATCTCCCCTCAAACGTGCCTTCCTTCTTTCTTGTTTCTTTTTTGACTCTTCTCTTTTTGCTTTATGCTTTGGCTTGAATCCTAGACCAAGAAGTCTCGCTTTTTTTTAGTCTTGGGACCTCGATTTCTCTTTGGAGGTACCTTCCAAGTCCTTTCTCTGGCACAGCTCTATTTCCGACCATCAGTTGTAGACCTATTTTCGTGGTTTTGGATAATTGAGGTACTGGGACCTTATTCCCCTCGGCGACGAATGTTGCGTTGACAAATTCCAAAGAACGGAAGGAACACTCATCTACTTCATCGTTGGCTTCTAAATAGGGTGCATTGTTTGTTACAGTTGCGATGATGTCCTCTTCAGCATTTATGGTCACTAGACAGCCCTCTGAGATTAATTTCAACTTTTGGTGCAACGATGAGGGCACTGCTCCTGCCGAGTGTATCCAAGGTCTCCCTAGCAAGCAGTTATAAGACGATCGAATATCCATCACAACAAAATCCACCTCATATGTGCCTGGTCCGATTAAAAGAGATACTTCGATCCTTCCCATGACTTTCCTCTCGGTTCCATCGAATGCCCTTACTATGTTGTGGCAGGCCTTCATATGAGAACTATCAACGGGTAATCGATTCAGTGTCGATAATGGTAGAACATTGAGCGCTGATCCATTGTCAACTAGTACCCCTGGTAATGTGTATCCTTTGTATCACGTGGTAATGTGGAGAGCCTTGAGGGAACCCGTACCTCCCGGAGGAATCTCATCATCGTTAAAGAAAATGAAGTTATCGGCACTTATGTTGCTAACCAGGCGATCCAGCTTGTTAACTGTTATATCATTTGCAACATAAGTTTCATTCAATACCTTCATCAGCGCATTACGGTGTGCTTCAGAACTTATAGTAAATCTAGCACCGATATACGAGCCGACTGTTTATGTAGCTGCTCTACGACACTGTATTCGCTATGCTTCAAAAACTTTAAGAATTCCCTAGCTTCTTCCTCCTTCACTGGCTCATTTATATGTGTCTCTCCGTCTTTGTGTTTGACAGGTCATAGCGCTTCCCACTGCGCGTGTAGGAGCCTTCCTCTTGGTTTTCTTCTCAGTGTTGGGCTAACCTCCATTCTCGTGAATCGTCACATTGCGCTTATAGTTCCAAGGACCTTCTTGTCATCCTTATATGGAAAGGTGCAGGTTTCTGATCACGATCTTAGGATATTTTTGGCTTTCTTTTGTGGATCGGACACCCTTTTCGTGAGTCGTCATGTTGCAATTATAACCCCGAGAGTCTTTTGGTTGTCTTCGATGAAAAAGTAGTAGGCTTTGAATCACGATTTTTACTCAATCGCTTTTGATTGGGAGATGGTGACTAAAGGATAGCTCGCCTCCCGAGGCTTCGACTCATCCTCCAACGTGCGAGATGTTACCCTCTTTCCTACCTTCATTGCTTTCAAAGAATTCTAGCTCTTTATTGTCCATCACTGTGATCAAAGATTCGAACTCAAGGCAACTTTGGATTTCGTGCTCTTTTGAGTTATGAAATTCACAGCCTTTTCGTGTCTCTTCATGTTCTCCCCTTGGACATGTCACAACCAATCCCCTTTTTATCATTTCCTTCCAGACCTATTTCATTGGGGTTTTCACATCGAAAATATCCCTTTTTACTCTTCCACTCGCATCTTCGCCTATCATGTTGACCCCGTGATTAGGTAGCGGGTGCCCCTTGTAAGAGGTGTCATCGACTTCTATAACTCCCATCTGGATCAGTCTTTCCACTAGTTTCTTAAAAGCGAGACAATGCTCTATAGAATGTCCCACGATTTCTGCATGGTATTCGTGACTATGCGTCGCATCATACCACTTAGGGTGCACGGGTTGCAAGGGTTTTAAGTAATGGGGAGACAACGTGTGTCAAATAATTTCGTACATTTTCTTGTATGGACCTGGGATAGGCGTAAATTGGATTTTCTCCGTATTTTGCCTTGTGTTGGACTCCTGTCTAAAGGGGCTCTGATGATCGGGGGTCACAGTCCTTGGTTGGCTCACAGTAATAGGTTTTGAATAACTTTTACCTATGTTGTTTATATCACTCTCCTCTTCTTCGGACCGTCTTTCTAGTACTTTCTCCACCTCTATTTTACCGCTTCGATTGCATTCTCGATCATTTCCCACAAAGACAATATCGTAAAAACTTTTGTGGCACTTCCAAGCATGTGATTAATGAAGGAGCTTTCAACGTATTGACAAAAAGTATGGTTGTCTCTTTTCTAGGAGCGGTGGTGAACTTGTGTGGCTACTTCCTCCACCATTGGGCATATTGCCTAAAACTTTTGTTTAGCTTTTTCTCCATATTTTGGGCGTGATTCGATCAGAGCTATATCGCTCACGTGTTCAGATATTTCGTGAAGGCTGTGCTAGGTCCTTCCATAACTTGATCTGGTACTACCGAAATGATTGTACCATTTGGTCGTGACCTCGCCAAACTATCGTGGAAACAATGAATAAGCAGTTGATCATTGTTAACATATCCCGCCATTCGTCGACAGAACATCGTGATGTGCGCTTCAGGGCAACTGGTCCTATTGTATTTTTAAAATCTGGGTCTTGAACTTTGGCGGAAGTATGAGGTCCGGGACTAGGCTCAAGTCTTTGGCGTCCACTCCGTAGCGATGGTCGTAGCCTCTATTTCCTTAAACTTTTCTTCTAACCATTTGCAACGATCCTCGAGTTGTCTGGGAAGGTTCGTTTTTGCGTTATCCATTTTAGCCATTTCATCAAAGTCGGGGACTATAGGGTTAGCCGGACCTTCTCCGGGATTACTGCCTGAACCAGTCGGAAAGTGCGCTGGCATTGCGGTCTCAACCTGACACTGTGGCCTGATAACAAAAGGCGTCCTTTGGGGACCTATTTCTGGTGGTGCTTGGGTATTTGGCGGGGTAAATCCGAGAGTGTAAGGTGGTCGTCATTATTCCCTGAACTAGCAGCGGTGCCTTTTCCTCGTTCATTGGCTAATAGTTGCGCCAGCTGGCTCATCATGTTGTTTTGGGACTCTTGCATCCGTTCTATCATATCTTGCTGGAGTTTCATCATTTGCTCCTGCATCTGTTCTTGCATCTCCTTCTGAAATTGTTCAAATCTTTGATCCATTTTCTTTGTCTTAGCACGAGTCCCGTAGTGATGTCCAGTTCCCAGATTTCTTTTTCTTCTCTCTTGTTTCTCTTTTGTTTCTCTGTTAATCTTAACCAATTAGGCTTCTTTTTATAAACTTTAATGCATGTAATATGATGTAATGCAAATGCATGAATGCAGGAAGAAGACATCGATTCTGATCAACTTCATTTTAGAAAACTTTATTAGAAGGCAAAACCCTTTACATAAAGTAGATTACAAATATGTTCTAGCCCTAAGACCTAAGGTTTTAATTTTTCCAAGCAGAGAGATTAGCTCTTCATCACGACCTTGGTAGCCCATATCTCATGCCCACTATGTCACCTCCTCACCAAAAGTCATGGGTGATCACCACTTCTCGAATCTGAATTATTGCTTCTCCCATGAGGTAGTCCCGCCGGACTTGCTCACAAGAATGGTGAAGCTCTTCCTCCCAACGTTTTCTCTTGTTTCCAAGCTCAATCCGAGCTCGCTACTATGTAATGCCGATTCTAACTCTTCAACCCTACCTTTCGCCTCTATTCTATTTAGGCTTGACTTTAGTTGGCTTTCCGAGTCTCGACTTTGGTAGTGGTGCGAGAGATCGCCCAAGCTCGGCTATTCTAGCTTCTAATCCTTTTTCTCTTTTGGTCTTCTCTCGCCTTCTCCAAGTCTTCCTTTTGGGCTCAGATTTCATGAAACTTTTCTCCCAACTGCTAACTTTGGCTCTTTCCTCTCGACCTCTTGTTGCCATCTCAAGTTTTCCCTAATCCGCTTTTTATCGTTAAGCGCATCCTCTTGTACTGGCCTTTAAGTTATCTCGGTCTTCCTCTACTTTTCGCTTTTCTTTACGAAGTTTCTCACCTCGATTCTGATCGTCCACTTCTAATTGGGGAGCATCTTTTCTTCCTCCAACCTTTCTATCCTTTTTCGAGTTCGAGCTCATCCGCTCAAAATCTTGCTTCACAATCTCTAATTCGATGGGACCACTAGCATGCATTCTTCTCTTGATCGGGCGCCTCGGATTTGGCTCAGAATGTTATCATTGACTCTTCTAGCCTCCATTCAAGGTATTCCGGTCGCCCTCGCCCGTAGATAATCTCCTCATTCGTGAATCGATTCCGTGCACTAGAAATCTCTTTAACCCTTTCTTATAGCTTCCCCTTCATATGAAAACTCGCATTGAGCTAGCTCAGTATGTCGTTGGTACAAATCGCCTTGAACCATACCGCCTTAGGACCAAAGAAAGGCGTGGCGGTGGCACCCAAATTCCCAATAGGGAACCCACAAAGCTTCCAGAAGCGGTAAAGGATCCCGCCGGAATCATCCGGGAGCTTTCCACTCGATGTCGTTCTCTTGAAGGTTTTGAAAGAGCGCGATCCAATTTTCTTCGGACACATCCTCTCTTCTAGGCGTAGTTGCTATCTCTTCTAGCGGGGAGTACTTTTCTGACATGAACCGGCAAGACACTTTTTTTATTTTCCAAAAGTGACTATGGAACCAAGCCAATAACAGCTGTGCACATCCAATAAACCTGCCTTCGCCTTTTCTCCGACATGCAATCAAGGATCTGAATGTTTCGGCTAAGATGGCAGGAACGGGTGTGACCCCTTTATCCAATCGGCTGAATAGATCGATAACTGCTTCATCAATGTGCCTTAAAGCTTTGGGGAAGATTACCAGGTAGTAAATACACAAGGCCAAGATGTCTATCTTTATCTTCAGACGGATGCGCCAGATCAGTCTCTCAAACATATCCGGGTATGCATTTACCCTCGCCTTCTTTTGCATTCTAGTCGAGACCCACTGTTAGCTTATTCGGTGATATTCATCAACTTCTTCGCGAAGGTTGGGCCATTAACCGCCTTGGAATAAGCTTTGTCAACTTGAATTCTTGGGCAGCGTAGCAAGGTCGTGTACTCTTCTACTGTGGGAACCAGATCCACTTTTCCGAAGGAGAAACAGCTATAAGCGGCATTCCAGAACTGGGTCATTGCTCGGAACAGGTGCTTGTCTATTTTGACCTCAAGCAGGTAAGGCAGGTCACCGTAAGTACCATAGAACAGCTGCTTCGCTTCATCATCCCACTGAGTCCAAATTTCTCTCAACTCCTGGAGCTCGTTCTGCGTGACACTAATATTGGTGAAGTTCCGTAGCTCCGACACATACCCTTCGACTAAGCTATCTCCTTTTTCTATTTGGCATTGCTCTGACCATATACGGACTGCCGCATTGTCTTCTACTTTATCAAGGAATTCGCTTTCCATAACCAGCTTCCTAACTCAGAAACGGACCGTGAATCGATGACTCTTTAAAATATGAAATGATATGCACGAAAGAAAGAAACAAGAAGTTAGTACCATGGAATATAAAGTAAATAAAATAAACAAACGCCTATCTGGGTGACCACTAAGGTTTGCCATGGCTCTACCTAAGGTGGGCTCTTAGGGTTTGCTATATGCGGCTTAGTTCTAAAGTTCGAGGTTCCCGAACCAGCAGATTCCTCGATCCTCACCCATTATAGGCTCATGCGGACCGAGTTCGGTTCAGGGGAATACATTTCCCTATGGCCATGCGGAAGTGAAAACTTCACGGAGACATAGGTACGGATGTATTCCGAAAGCAGTCTACTAGCCCATGCGGAGGTGAAAACCTCACGAAGGCATAGCTTCTCGCTCCCACTTAAAGGTGTGACCACAACGATCATGCAATGCAATGCCAAAGTATTTACAAGGCTAATATTGAAGATGCGTAAAAGAAGCATGATTTTTCAAAACCATTTTAATTAAAAGGACAAAATCGATCAATCTATGGCTTGACCTCGTTTCCCTAGTGGAGTCGCCAAGTCGTCAGAACCATTTTTGTGTGAAATAAAGAACGACGCGCTCGACTCGATTTTGAAAAGAAAAGGAAAGGAGTCGCCACCGATCTTTATTTGGTGTGATCGGATCACCTTCGTTTAATAAAACATTTAATTTACTAAAACAAAGCTTTACGGTCCACGAACTTTGAGAAAAACGGATTCGAGGGTCGATTACGTGCGAGGAAGGATTAGCACCCTCGACACGCCCAAAATTGGTACCAAACCGATTGATTGATGTCCTATTTGTTGAAAACTTTAAAGGGATTCAAGATACAATGCTTTTTATTTTTAAAGTTGGAAGGACGTTAAGGCTTTCTTATTTTCAAGAGGTAAAGCATCACGTCCAAGAAGTTAGGCACAATATTTTAAACTCCGAAACTAAGCTCGCTTTTGACACTTGGTTTTTATTTGAAGAGGATCTTCCGTTATTAATCAAATGAGAAATCGGAACCCAAGAAGTTAGGGCTCGATTTCCGAGATTTCAAATACTAAGATTGCCTCTATTTTAGGAAAAGAAACTTATCTCGAAGTATCTAAATGTCGAGTCCGATAAGTTAGGGTACGACATTTCAATTTTCGAGATTTTGTTTTAAAATTGCAACTTTAAAAAGATATCCCATGGTTTAACATAAACGAGTAAAACCGAACCCGAAGAAGTTAAGGCTCGATCTTCCGAATTTTCAAATACCTAACATCATCTTTATTTTGAAAATTTGATTGGTTAATATTAGACAAAGTAATGATAATAACAAATAAGCAAATATGTGAATAAAACTAATTCTTATAAATAAATGAATGAGCAAATAAATAATGAAATAAGAATGACGATAATAAAGCTATAGAAACAAATATAGTAATAATAATAACGACAATAATAAAATAAAGAATATGATAAATAAAAAATTGCCTTAAAGTATTAAAAGAGTAAAGGACAATAAAAGAATAAATAATAAGTAAATGAAATGATAAATAAATGAAATAATAAATAAATAATGAATAAAATAATAAAAAATCATAAATGGTGAAAATTTAAAGAATGAAGATCAAATTTAAATTAAATAATTATGATAATAAAAATAATGATATATTAATAAAAGAATGATACATTAATGAGCGAATAATAATAAAAAATAAAAAATAAATAAAATAATAAATAAATAAATAAGAATAAAAATGAAAATAATAATAATAATAATAATAATAATAATAATAATAATAATAATAATAATAATAATAATAATAATAATAATAGTAGTAGTAGCATAGTAATAATAATAAAATAATATAATGATACAAAATATGTACAATATAATAATATGAGTATAGTAATAGTAATAATAATAGTAATAGTGATAATAATAGAAATTTCAAATAATAGTAGTAATAAAATGAAAATATTAGTGATAATAATATAATTTGTAAGGAAAATAAGTAAATAAATAACTCCATTAAACAGGTTGAGGATTATCTTTGAAATCGAATAAAGATCAAGGGGTGAAGTTGCAATAAATCAAAAGGGCTTAACGAGGACCACAACGTCACGTGCAATAACTCACGAGGATCAAATGGGTAAATAACCCATCCCGATGCGTAGCGTTTTCAGAGATTAAATCGGATGAAAAGAAATATTTGGGGTCGAATTTAAAAGCAAGAAAAAAGTGAAAAGGGCTTAATCGAGCTGAGCTGAAGGGAGGGCCATTCACAAAATATCCCTGGAGGATATGCGCAGCCTCCTTGAACCAAGCTGCCTGCATTCAATGCTTTTAAAACCTAAATTTCATCTTTTTCATTTCAGACTCTGCTTTCTTCAAAAACAAAAAGGCGTTGACATTCTCTCTCTCTCTATTCTCTCGTCCGACGATAGGGCTTCCGGCCGATCTTCGTACCACCACTACATCCGGTACAAGCGACACTTGGAGATGGGTTTTCACCCGTTCAAGCCCCATTTTGAGGCCGAGCCTTGGTGTTTCGAGCCCGAGAGGAGAAGATTTCCCCTTGGTTCGACTGCGAAGACAGAGGAAGGGCTCCAACAATATCCCGGATTCGTAAGGTCTCGCTATTTTCTTTTTGATCTTGTTTGTAAAAATTTTAAAGAAATAAAATTGTAAAAAATAAAAAAACAAAAACAAATAAACGGCGATATATAAAAATACAAAAACTAAATCAACCCTAAAGTTTTTTTTATTGCTGATGGTTCCTCAAAAATTTCGTAAGATCCCCACAAACGCATTTAAACTCACGTGTCCCTCTACCCCTTTAGCTTTGATTTTGGCACCTAAAAGGGGTTTTCGACGACGGAGAGGTATGCTTTTCTTTCTTTTATTCAATCATTTGCTTTTAAAGTAATAAATAATAAAATGATAATAAGCGGTAGATAAAAATGAAAATGAGAGATCTTAACCTTTGAATGCCTTTATTTTGCTTTTTTTTTCTTGAAATTTCGTAAGAGACCCCTTTTACAATCGTTTTCTGTGGCTTTATAGCCAAAGCTGAATATAAAAGACAAATGGCTTCTCTCTTTGCTGTGCTGTTGCATATTTTGTTTTTGCAGGCTATGGGCGGTGGAGCTGGCCGGGGACAAAGCGACAGACGGAGCCAGCAGAAGGTGGGGGGTCAAGTCGAGGAGGTCGAGTGTGAGGCTAGGTTTTGTTTTTTGTTTTTTTTTTTTTTCCGAGTTGGTTGGGTTTGGGCCATTTGGGCTGATTTCTTTATTTTAGTTTTGGGTTTGTATTTTGGGTCATTTTTTATTTTTTGGGTTTGTTGTTTGATTGTTGGGCCCTGGCAAATTTGGGCAAATCTACATATATATTTCATTTTTATATGTGATCTTGTTTGTAGTATTTCATTTTTTTTAATTCTTATCTTCCATAAAGATTTTTTAATTGTTATTGCATATTTTTATAACTTGTATTTGTTTATTTCTATTCTTTATTTGCTTAATGTTGTTGTAACATAATCCTCTTATTATGTGTATCATTTGCTATGTCACATTATTCTTTTGTTAATTGTCTATATTAATATGAAATGTTAGTATATCATGATTGCTTTTAGTATTTATGTTTGTTATTATGTTTTTATTTAATTCATAATTTATGCATAATTATAAATTTTTAAAAATACATATTATAACTTTTTTAGTATTTTTAAATTTTTTTTAAATTTTAATTTCTTTTATATTTAATATTTTTTATTGCCTTTGTATTTAATTTACTTTAATATATAATTAAAATTTTAAATTTAATATTTTTTAAATCTTTTTCAATAGATGATTTTTTAAAATTAATTAATTTGTAAATATATGTTTAAATAGTTTTTAATTCTTGATTAATTAATTTAATAATATTTTATAAATTTTTATATTTGTAAAATTGCATTTATCAAAAATCTTTTAACTAAATATTTTAAATTTTACTTTTTTGATTTTGTAAAATTATTTTAACTTTTAAAAGTGATTTAATAATTTTTTTAAAATTTTTTAATTTTAAATTTATATATAATTTTTTATAATTTTTAATGTATTTATATAATTTCTTTAATTAATTTGTAATTTTTAATAATTTATTTTTATATTTAACAAAATTTTTATTAAATAACTTTAATAAAATTTTATTAATAAAATAATTTTATATTTATTTTAAATTTTTTAAATATAATTTAGATAATTTAATATTAAAATTAATTTATATTAAAATTACTTTAACTATGTAACTTATGTAATATATTAAATTTATTATATTTCATAATCTTAATTAAAAGTTAATATTTCTTATGACAATATAAAGTATTGATATTTAATTAATCAATATAATTTTAATAATTATATAATTAATTATTTTAAAATCAATATTTAATAATAATTTATTAATTAAATTTAATTTTGGTATTATTTTATAAAATATTAATTTATTAAATAAATTTACTTGTATAATTTGAATTCTTATTAATTTTGATAATTTTATTAAATTCATAATTATCTAATTTTACATGTATATTGAATTTAAAAATTTTAATGTACATTATTTGATAATTATAGTTATATTCTAAATGTTAAAATTAGATTCAGGGTTAAAATATCTATCATTTATTTAGTTTAAATATGTTACATTATTATTACAATTATTGTATTTAGTTTAATATTTGTTTGAATTCATTTTTAAATTAAGTTCATATTATTATAATTATAAATTGTTAGATTATGTTGATAATATAACTTATTTATCTAATATATTAATCTTTAATAATTGATAATTATAATTATTATATGATTAAAATTTTGATATTAAATATTTTAAATTAATTTATTTAATGTAATTTTAATGTATATTAGTATATTTTAAATATGATCTAATATATTATAAATTTAAGTTAGAATGTATAGTATTTAATTTAAATATTGAATTATATAACTTAATTAAATCTTTAATTTATTAAAGTTAAATTTGATTAACTGATGATTTATCAATTTATATTGCATAAATTCAATTATTAATCATAATTAACTTAATGTTAATGTATATAGATTAGCATAATATGATTATAATACTTTAAAGTCTACATTGACATATAATTTCAATTTTTAATTTTTTAATTAGCCCTAAAACTTTTGTTTCATTTCAATTTAGTCCCCTGCAATTTAAAGGCCAAAATTGGAGCGGTGTCGTTTTGGGAAAAAGGCATAAATGCCATATTAACCCTTACAAAGGTGACGCGTTTTTAATCCTTTTATATTTATTTTTGTTGCTATTTAATCCCCATTTCTTTATGTATTTTAAAACCTTTTATTTCATTTTATTTTAAATTATTCTAATACTATATTGAATTGTTTTGTCCTATTAAAATTTATTGTTTATACATATTAATCATTCGATGTTATTAAATATATATATATATATTTCATTTTTATATGTGATCTTGTTTGTAGTATTTCATTTTTTTAATTCTTATCTTCCATAAAGATTTTTTAATTGTTATTGCATATTTTTATAACTTGTATTTGTTTATTTCTATTCTTTATTTGCTTAATGTTGTTGTAACATAATC
The DNA here is from genome assembly GCA_025506655.1 of Gossypium rotundifolium. Taxonomy (NCBI): domain Eukaryota; kingdom Viridiplantae; phylum Streptophyta; class Magnoliopsida; order Malvales; family Malvaceae; genus Gossypium; species Gossypium rotundifolium. The sequence goes on from CP106724.1 coordinate 202,940,544, forward strand.
CTCTTATTATGTGTATCATTTGCTATGTCACATTATTCTTTTGTTAATTGTCTATATTAATATGAAATGTTAGTATATCATGATTTCTTTTAGTATTTATGTTTGTTGATGTATTAATGCAATATTTTCACATGGATCATCGTTTAAAATAAAAATACATTTTGCAAAATTGCTATATTTTATCTAAAAGTTTTTTTAAAATAAGGCAATGTTTTGTATTTAGAAATTCGGGGAATAGTGCCCAAACGTGCTGGGTTTCGATTTTTCGTTTGACTAAATAACTAAATATCCTTTTAATAAATTTTGTTAATCATGAGATGATTTTGATTACGAGAGTTTAAAATATCATGTCCTAACGTGCTGGATGTGATGTTTGTATTCTTTCAGAACAAAGAAATCTCAAATTTTAATTCAAATTGTTCAAGTTTTTAAATAAATCATGTTTTCAATTTTTTTTGAATTTTTGACATTTAGACATGAAATTATCAATTAGGTACCAATTTTGGGCGTTACGAGGGTGCTAATCCTTCCTCGTACGTAACCGACTCCCGAACCCATTTTCTTGAATTTCGTAGGCCAAAATTAATGTTTTGAAATAAAACGTTTTATAAGGTGATCTGATCACACCTAAGTAAAAAGGATTGGTGGCGACTCCATTTTTGTTTTTTAAAGTCGACCCCGTTTTCTAAAATAAAAAAATGGTTTCGACAAAATTCAAGTCGAATTGAATAGAATCAAGTAAAATTGTTTGAGTTAAATAGGTTAAATTAAAATCTTGTTACAGTATAACAAATTTCATGTTGGAGGACATAAATTTGAAGTCATATATATTTAAAAACTCTTGCAAAACAAAATAAGAAAAAAATATTACTTTAGTATGATAAACTTGAATTGTTAATTAATTTATTTAGGTTTCAAAATTATTATTTTAAATAATTTTAACTTTTTTTTATATATTCTATAGAATTCTTAATTTTTATAATTTTTTAAAATATAAATTTTGAAATTTTTATAAATATTTTAAATTTTAAAAATTATTTTAAATTTTTTTTTGTAGTTTTTGTTGAGAGAGAGATCAATTTGCTCATTTTCAAAATTGACAAGGTTATAGAACCTCGTGTGTTGGCTTGATGGTCAGGGTGTTCATCATCTCAAGTGTGGCTTGAGTTCGAGTTAGCTAATTGCGTTGCCGTTAGGGTTTTTCCTCTTCTTGTAATTTACCACAAAAAAATTTTGACAGGCTATATACTCCAAATACCTTGAATAACTCGATTGAATTATCTCGAAATTCAATTTTTTTTCAAATTTTGAATAGAATTAAGTTTTGCTTCCCTTATTTTCATAATTTAATTGTTGAGTCCGCTAAATGTTGTTGATTCATGGTGTTCTAAATCACTCCCTCTACTCTAGAGATATAGAAAAAAACTTTCAAAGTCATTGATCATTATATTACTTTGAGCGCTATGTTAAAAATACTCTCTCGAGAAGTTAATAGTTTGACAAATTCTTTGATTAAAATAAACATAAATAGGAATACTATATTTATGGTGGTGCATTGCGTTACTCTTTCTTGCAAGATCCATAAAAAAAACATTGTAATTTTCCAATTTCAGTAACTGGTGTAAGACAAGAAGTGTGTTAGACGGGCACAAATACAAAGGATGGTTGCAGCCATGAGGGCCCACTATTAAACTTATTGGCCACGAAATTTTAAACTTAAAAGGTAGAGAATTATATATATATATATATAGCTTACCTACAATACATGTTGATTGTGGATTTTTTAATTTCATATAATTATTTATAAAAGAAACACATCATAATTTTTAGCTGATGGCCTAGTGATCTTCTCAAAAGCTGACATAGAACACAGCTTATTATTAAAAGATATCTTGGAACGATTCTGTACATGGGACACCGGATTAACACACGTAAAACCAATATTTTCTTTTCAGGAGGAGTGAAGGATACTATGAGCAATAGAATAAGCCGACTTCTTGGTTTCTAGAAAGTCCAAGAGCTGGGGTCCTACTTAGAATCCCACTTTTACATAGTCGAATTACTAAAGCTACATTGGAGATTGTTATTGGAAATGTTAGACCTAAACTATGTAGTTGGGATGTCAAGCAACTCCACCAATACAAGATTAAAACGCATTCCATCGCAACTAAACCAACGATTACAACAATACAAAAAACTCACCACCAAGCTTTAAACATATTCTCCTATTAAAACCTGCAATTACCAAAGAAGATGCCAATTCGTTACCTTTCTCATCGGCCACCGAAAATACAACATTTCTAGCCTTTAACATGTCTCTATCAATACTAGCAAAAATTGCTTGAAGAGACCATGCTCTCATTACCTTGTTAACACACCAAGAAAACACCACCAAAGAACCAAGTTCAATAAATAAGGAATTCCAATTCATAGCTAAAAATACTTCCAGAGCCACCTGAACTGCACCAGTCTCAGCTATATCAGCGTCATTAGTTGCCACAGAACCAGAAAATAATGCTCTTGCGACACCCTCCTTATCTCTCAATATACCACCATAACCAGCTTTATCTTCTTTTGCAACTCCACATACATTAAACTTTAACCATCCATGGGGAGGGGGCGGCCAAAAAAGATGCGGCAGAATTAGATATAATAGTATCAATCCTACACCTGTTCAGACAAATCCACCAAAAATTATCCTGCAACATAACCTCATTATAAACAGATCTAATCCACAACATAGCCCTCATCTTTGATTGAAAAATTAAATTTTCCATAGACACCCTCCTACTTTCAAAAACCAACCCATTTCTTGCTAGCCAAACAGTCCAACAAGCTCTTAAAATTAATGCTATTAAATTTGTATTGGAGATCTTTAACAAGACTAAGTTATTCAATTTTTAATTCAAGGGTAAATGTTTAATTGAATCAAGTGAAAAAATTTTGAGTTAATTACGTTAACGAATCCTATTTTATCATCCTAACTCGATTCGAAAACTTTTGGAGTCGAGTGAAATGAAATTTGTAATTGGCCCATTTCGCCCGGTCCCGTTTCATTCAGAAAAAAACCAAAACAATATAAATAATGTTTAAATACAATCAATTTATAGAACCTAAAATAATTTAACCCTGTAGCCCACTTATACCCCAGACAGATGACCTAAAACATTGCCCCATTACCAACAGATTACCTAGACCCGATTAACTTGACTACATCCCCGACCCAATTACAGACTTCAAAACACTTCAACCCCAATACTGGACCCAAAGAGACGGCCCAAAAGGGCCCAACACTAAACAATCAGAGACCTAGGGTTTCTAGGAAACCTTAGGCGCCGCAAACCCTTTCTCGCGCCCAAAGACGAGCCACCAACGTGCCGTAATTCGCGCATGGATGACGCCCCAGCAGCCTTTCCTTACGCCCGAGCCACCAATCACGCCTCGCTCCTCGTCACCGATCTGCAAACAAGGAAAGAACACAGCAAAAGAAATAAGGAAATAATAAAAACGGAAAGAAAATATTTATATTTATTTCCAATTTGTTTTCAGGGTTATAAATAACCTTAACAAATCTGTAACAAAGAACACACACAGATAAAAGAATACAAAAATATTCACAAAGAAAATGGAGAATACAATACACGAGTTTTTACAGAGGTGATTTCTCATTTATATTCGCGTTTTTTCGATTCATGCATATGTTTTATATAAAAAAGTACTAAAATAAAAAGGGTGCGCCTTTACCTTTCGATGACGCTGAAAACTGAGATTTTGGCCTCCAGCCACCGTCCGCTGTGGCGCGTGGGGCGCGTGACCCAAGAGCCCGATGATTAAACTCCGGCCAGAGGAGAGGATTTTTTAGAGCATTTTTTTGATTTTTTTTTCAAAACAGTGCTCAAATGATTTTTTTTGATGTTAAAATGACTTATATAGGCTTGTTGGAGCAGTGTCGTTTTGGGAGTTACCTTTAAAGGCCAAAACGACGTCGTTTAAAGGCCTTAGATCTCGCACGTTGACCAAAACACTGGGAGGATCCGCGTGTTTTTGTTAAAAGGGCTAATTGCCTCTTTAGTCCTTCCGCTATTTTAGTATTTTTAATTTCATCCAATTTCAATTTTTTAATTTTTTTAATTAGCCCTAAAACTTTTGTTTCATTTCAATTTAGTCCCCCAGGCAATTTAAAGGCCAAAATCGGAACGGTGTCGTTTTGGGAAAAAGGCATAAATGCCATATTAACCCTTACAGTGTTACGCGCGTTTTTAATCCTTTTATATTTATTTTTGTTGCTATTTAATCCCCATTTCTTTATTTATTTTTAAAACCTTTTTATTTCATTTTATTTTTAAATTATTCTAATACTATATTGAATTGTTTTGTCCTATTAAAAATATATTGTTTATACATATTAACCATTCGATGTTATTAAATATATATATATATATATATATATATATTTCATTTTTATATGTGATCTTGTTTGTAGTATTTCATTTTTTTAATTCTTATCTTCCATAAAGATTTTTTAATTGTTATTGCATATTTTTATAACTTGTATTTGTTTATTTTTATTCTTTATTTGCTTAATGTTGTTGTAACATAATCCTCTTATTATGTGTATCATTTGCTATGTCACATTATTCTTTTGTTAATTGTCTATATTAATATGAAATGTTAGTATATCATGATTGCTTTTAGTATTTATGTTTGTTGATGTATTAATGCAATATTTTCACATGGATCATAATTTAAAATAAAATACATTTTGCAAAATTGCTATATTTTATCTAAAAGTTTTTTAAAATAAGGCAATGTTTTGTATTTAGAAATTGGGAATAGTGCCCTAACGTCTTTGGGTTTCGATTTTTCGTTTGACTAAATAACTAAATATCCTTTTAATAAATTTTGTTAATCATGAGATGATTTTGATTACGAGTTTAAAATATCATGTCCTAACGTCTTGGATGTGATGTTTGTATTCTTTCGGAACAAAGAAATCTCAAATTTTAATTCAAATTGTTCAAGTTTTTAAATAAATCATGTTTTCAAATTTTTTGAATTTTGACATTTAGACATGAAATTATCAATTAGGTACCAATTTTGGGCGTTACGAGGTGCTAATCCTTCCTCGTGCGTAACCGACTCGAACCCATTTTCTTGAATTTCAGAGGCCAAAATTAATGTTTTGAAATAAATCACACCTAAGTAAAAAGGATTGGTGGCGACTCTATTTTTGTTTTTAAAGTCGACCCGTTTTCTAAAATAAAAAATGGTTTCACAAAATTCAAGTGGAATTGAATAGAATCAAGTAAAATTGTTTGAGTTAAATAGGTTAAATTAAAATCTTGTTACAATATAACAAATTTCATGTTGGAGGACATAAATTTAAAGTCATATATATTTAAAACTCTTGCAAAACAAAATAAGAAAAAATATTACTTTAGTATGATAAACTTGAATTGTTAATTAATTTATTTAGGTTTCAAAATTATTATTTTAAATAATTTTAACTTTTTTATATATTCTATAGAATTCTTAATTTTATAATTTTTAAAATATAAATTTTGAAATTTTTATAAATATTTTAAATTTTAAAATTATTTTAATTTTTTTTTGTAGTTTTTGTTGAGAGAGATCAATTTGCTCATTTTCAAAATTGACAAGGTTATAGAACCTCGTGTGTTGGCTTGATGGTCGGTGTTCATCATCTCAAGTGTGGCTTGAGTTCGAGTTGCGCTAATTGCGTTGCCGTTAGGGTTTTTCCCTCTTCTTGTAATTTACCAAAAAAAAATTTGACAGGCTATATACTCCAAATACCTTGAATAACTCGATTGAATTATCTCGAAATTCAATTTTTTTTTTCAAATTTTCGAATAGAATTAAGTTTTGCTACCCTTATTTTCATAATTTAATTGTTGAGTCCGGCTAAATGTTGTTGATTCATGGTGTTCTAAATCACTCCCTCTACTCTAGAGATATAGAAAAAAACTTTTAAAGTCATTGATCATTATATTACTTTGAGCGCTATGTTAAAAATACTCTCTCGAGAAGTTAATAGTTTGACAAATTCTTTGATTAAAATAAACATAAATAGGAATACTATATTTATGGTGGTGTATTGCGTTACTCTTTCTTGCAAGATCCATAAAAAAAACATTGTAATTTTCCAATTCCAGTAACTGGTGTAAGACAAGAAGTGTGTTAGATGGGCACAAATACAAAGGATGGTTGCAGCCATGAGGGCCCACTATTAAACTTATTGGCCACGAAATTTTAAACTTAAAAGGTAGACAATTATATATATATATATAGCTTACCTACAATACATGTTGATTGTGGATTTTTTAATTTCATATAATTATTTATAAAAGAAACACATCATAATTTTTAGCTGATGGCCTAGTGATCTTCTCAAAGGCTGACATAGAACACAGCTTATTATTAAAAGATATCTTGGAACGATTCTGTACATGGGACACCGGATTAACACACGTAAAACCAATATTTTCTTTTCAGGAGGAGTGAAGGATACTATGAGCAATAGAATAAGCCGACTTCTTGGTTTCTAGAAAGTCCAAAAGCTGGGGTCCTACTTAGGAATCCCACTTTTACATAGTCGAATTACTAAAGCTACATTGGAGATTGTTATTGGAAAAGTTAGAGCTAAACTATGTAGTTGGGATGTCAAGCAACTCCACCAATACAAGATTAAAACGCATTCCATCGCAACTAAACCAACGATTACAACAATACAAAAAACTCACCACCAAGCTTTAAACATATTCTCCTATTAAAACCTGCAATTACCAAAGAAGATGCCAATTCGTTACCTTTCTCATCGGCCACCGAAAATACAACATTTCTAGCCTTTAACATGGTCTCTATCAATACCAGCAAAAATTGCTTGAAGAGACCATGGTCTCATTGCCTTGTTAACACACCAAGAAAACACCACCAAAGAACCAAGTTCAATAAATAAGGAATTCCAATTCATAGCTAAAAATACTTCCAGAGCCACCTGAACTGCACCAGTCTCAGCTATATCAGCGTCATTAGTTGCCACAGAACCAGAAAATAATGCTCTTGCGACACCCTCCTTATCTCTCAATATACCACCATAACCAGCTCTATCTTCTTTTGCAACTCCACATACATTAAACTTTAACCATCCATGGGGAGGGGGCGGCCAAAAAAGATGCGGCAGAATTAGATATAATAGTATCAATCCTACACCTGTTCAGACAAATCCACCAAAAATTATCCTGCAACATAACTTCATTATAAACAGATCTAATCCACAACAGAGCCCTCATCTTTGATTGAAAAATTAAATTTTCCATAGACACCCTCCTACTTTCAAAAACCAACCCATTTCTTGCTAGCCAAACAGTCCAACAAGCTCTTAAAATTAATGCTATTAAATTTGTATTGGAGATCTTTAACAAGACTAAGTTATTCAATTTTTAATTTAAGGGTAAATGTTTAATTGAATCAAGTGAAAAAATTTTGAGTTAATTACGTTAACGAGTCCTATTTTATCATCCTAACTCGATTCGAAAACTTTTGGAGTCGAGTGAAATGAAATTTGTAATTGGCCCATTTCGCCCGGTCCCGTTTCATTCAGAAAAAAACCAAAAAAATATAAATAATGTTTAAATACAATCAATTTATAGAACCTAAAATAATTTAACCCTGTAGCCCACTTATACCTCAGACAGATGACCTAAAACATTACCCCATTACCAACAGATTACCTAGACCCGATTAACCCAGCTACATCCTGACCCAATTACAGACTTCAAAACACTTCAACCCCAATACTCAGACCCAAAATAGAGACGGCCCAAAAGGGCCCAACACTAAACAGAATCAGGAGACCTAGGGTTTCTAGGAAACCTTAGGCGCCGCAAACCCTTTCTCGCGCCCAAAGACGAGCCACCAGTCGTGCCGTAATTCGCGCATGGATGACGCCCCAACAGCCTTTCCTTGCGCCCGAGGCACCAATCACGCCTCGCTCCTCGTCACCGATCTGCGAACAAGGAAAGAACACCACAGCAAAAGAAATAAGGAAATAATAAAAACGGAAAGAAAATATTTATATTTATTTCCAATTTGTTTTCAGGGTTATAAATAACCTTAACAAATCTGTAACAAAGAACACACACAGAAAAAGAATACAAAAATATTCACAAAGAAAATGGAGAATACAATACACAAGTTTTTACAGAGGTGATTTCTCATTTATATTCGTGTTTTTTGATTCATGCATATGTTTTATATAAAAAAGTACTAAAATAAAAAGCGCGCTTACCTTTCGATGACGTTGAAAAAGCGAGATTTTGGCCTCCGCCACCGTCTTGTGGTGGCGTGGGTAGCGTTACCAGAGCCAGATGATTAAACTCCGGCGGAGGAGAGGATTTTTAGAGCATTTTTTGATTTTTTTTAAAAACAAGGCTCAAATGATTTTTTGATGTTAAAATGACTTATATAGGCTTGCTGGAACGGTGTCGTTTTGGGAGTTACCTTTAAAGGCCAAAACGACGTCGTTTAAAGGCCTTAGATCTGCTGCTTGACCGAAAACATGGGAGGATCCGCGTGTTTTTGTTAAAAGGGCTAATTGCCTCTTTAGTCCTTCCGCTATTTTAGTATTTTAATTTCATCCAATTTTAATTTTTAATTTTTTAATTAGCCCTAAAACTTTTGTTTCATTTCAATTTAGTCCCCCAGGCAATTTAAAGGCCAAAATCGGAACGGTGTCGTTTTGGGAAAAAGGCATAAATGCCATATTAACCCTTACAGTGTGACGCGCGTTTTTAATCCTTTTATATTTATTTTTGTTGCTATTTAATCCCCATTTCTTTATTTATTTTTAAAACCTTTTTATTTCATTTTATTTTTAAATTATTCTAATACTATATTGAATTGTTTTGTCATATTAAAAATATATTGTTTATACATATTAATCATTCGATGTTATTAAATATATATATATATGTATATATATATATTATTTTTATATGTGATCTTGTTTGTAGTATTTCATTTTTTTAATTCTTATCTTCAATAAAGATTTTTTAATTGTTATTGCATATTTTTATAACTTGTATTTATTTATTTCTATTCTTTATTTGCTTAATGTTGTTGTAACATAATCCTCTTATTATGTGTATCATTTGCTATGTCACATTATTCGTTTGTTAATTGTCTATATTAATATGAAATGTTAGTATATCATGATTGCTTTTAGTATTTATGTTTGTTGATGTATTAATGCAATATTTTCACATGGATCATCGTTTAAAATAAAAATACATTTTGCAAAATTGCTATATTTTATCTAAAAGTTTTTTTAAAATAAGGCAATGTTTTGTATTTAGAAATTCGGGGAATAGTGCCCTAACGTGCTGGGTTTCGATTTTTCGTTTGACTAAATAACTAAATATCCTTTTAATAAATTTTGTTAATCATGAGATGATTTTGATTACGAGAGTTTAAAATATCATGTCCTAACGTGCTGGATGTGATGTTTGTATTCTTTCGGAACAAAGAAATCTCAAATTTTAATTCAAATTGTTCAAGTTTTTAAATAAATCATGTTTTCAAATTTTTTTGAATTTTTGACATTTAGACATGAAATTATCAATTAGGTACCAATTTTGGGCGTTACGAGGGTGCTAATCCTTCCTCGTACGTAACCGACTCCCGAACCCATTTTCTTGAATTTCGTAGGCCAAAATTAATGTTTTGAAATAAAACGTTTTATAAGGTGATCTGATCACACCTAAGTAAAAAGGATTGGTGGCGACTCCATTTTTGTTTTTTAAAGTCGACCCCGTTTTCTAAAATAAAAAAATGGTTTCGACAAAATTCAAGTCGAATTGAATAGAATCAAGTAAAATTGTTTGAGTTAAATAGGTTAAATTAAAATCTTGTTACAAAGATAACAAATTTCATGTTGGAGGACATAAATTTGAAGTCATATATATTTAAAAACTCTTGCAAAACAAAATAAGAAAAAATATTACTTTAGTATGATAAACTTGAATTGTTAATTAATTTATTTAGGTTTCAAAATTATTATTTTAAATAATTTTAACTTTTTTATATATTCTATAGAATTCTTAATTTTATAATTTTTTAAAATATAAATTTTGAAATTTTTATAAATATTTTAAATTTTAAAATTATTTTAAATTTTTTTTTTTGTAGTTTTTGTTGAGAAAGAGATCAATTTGCTCATTTTCAAAATTGACAAGGTTGTAGAACCTCGTGTGTTGGCTTGATGGTCAGGGTGTTCATCATCTCAAGTGTGGCTTGAGTTCGAGTTGCGCTAATTGCATTGCCGTTAGGGTTTTTCCCTCTTCTTGTAATTTACCAAAAAAAAAAAAAATTGACAGGCTATATACTCCAAATACCTTGAATAACTCGATTGAATTATCTCGAAATTCAATTTTTTTTTCAAATTTTCGAATAGAATTAAGTTTTGCTACCCTTATTTTCATAATTTAATTGTTGAGTCCGCTAAATGTTGTTGATTCATGGTGTTCTAAATCACTCCCTCTACTCTAGAGATATAGAAAAAACTTTTAAAGTCATTGATCATTATATTACTTTGAGCGCTATGTTAAAATACTCTCTAGAAGTTAATAGTTTGACAAATTCTTTGATTAAAATAAACATAAATAGGAATACTATATTTATGGTGGTGTATTGCGTTACTCTTTCTTGCAAGATCCATAAAAAAAACATTGTAATTTTCCAATTCCAGTAACTGGTGTAAGACAAGAAGTGTGTTAGATGGGCACAAATACAAAGGATGGTTGCAGCCATGAGGGCCCACTATTAAACTTATTGGCCACGAAATTTTAAACTTAAAAGGTAGACAATTATATATATATATAGCTTACCTACAATACATGTTGATTGTGGATTTTTTAATTTCATATAATTATTTATAAAAGAAACACATCATAATTTTTAGCTGATGGCCTAGTGATCTTCTCAAAGGCTGACATAGAACACAGCTTATTATTAAAAGATATCTTGGAACGATTCTGTACATGGGACACCGGATTAACACACGTAAAACCAATATTTTCTTTTCAGGAGGAGTGAAGGATACTATGAGCAATAGAATAAGCCGACTTCTTGGTTTCTAGAAAGTCCAAAAGCTGGGGTCCTACTTAGGAATCCCACTTTTACATAGTCGAATTACTAAAGCTACATTGGAGATTGTTATTGGAAAAGTTAGAGCTAAACTATGTAGTTGGGATGTCAAGCAACTCCACCAATACAAGATTAAAAACGCATTCCATCGCAACTAAACCAACGATTACAACAATACAAAAAAACTCACCACCAAGCTTTAAACATATTCTCCCTATTAAAACCTGCAATTACCAAAGAAGATGCCAATTCGTTACCTTTCTCATCGGCCACCGAAAATACAACATTTCTAGCCTTTAACATGTCTCTATCAATACCAGCAAAAATTGCTTGAAGAGACCATGGTCTCATTGCCTTGTTAACACACCAAGAAAACACCACCAAAGAACCAAGTTCAATAAATAAGGAATTCCAATTCATAGCTAAAAATACTTCCAGAGCCACCTGAACTGCACCAGTCTCAGCTATATCGGCGTCATTAGTTGCCACAGAACCAGAAAATAATGCTCTTGCGACACCCTCCTTATCTCTCAATATACCACCATAACCAGCTCTATCTTCTTTTGCAACTCCACATACATTAAACTTTAACCATCCATGGGGAGGGGGCGGCCAAAAAAGATGCGGCAGAATTAGATATAATAGTATCAATCCTACACCTGTTCAGACAAATCCACCAAAAATTATCCTGCAACATAACTTCATTATAAACAGATCTAATCCACAACAGAGCCCTCATCTTTGATTGAAAATTAAATTTTCCATAGACACCCTCCTACTTTCAAAAACCAACCCATTTCTTGCTAGCCAAACAGTCCAACGAGCTCTTAAAATTAATGCTATTAAATTTGTATTGGAGATCTTTAACAAGACTAAGTTATTCAATTTTTAATTTAAGGGTAAATGTTTAATTGAATCAAGTGAAAAATTTTGAGTTAATTACGTTAACGAGTCTTATTTTATCATCCTAACTCGATTCGAAAACTTTTGGAGTCGAGTGAAATGAAATTTGTAATTGGCCCATTTCGCCCGGTCCCGTTTCATTCAGAAAAAAACCAAAAAAATATAAATAATGTTTAAATACAATCAATTTATAGAACCTAAAATAATTTAACCCTGTAGCCCACTTATACCCTAGACAGATGACCTAAAACATTACCCCATTACCAACAGATTACCTAGACCCGATTAACCCAGCTACATCCTGACCCAATTACAGACTTCAAAACACTTCAACCCCAATACTCAGACCCAAAACAGAGACGGCCCAAAAGGGCCCAACACTAAACAGAATCAGGAGACCTAGGGTTTCTAGGAAACCTTAGGTGCCGCAAACCCTTTCTCGCGCCCAAAGATGAGCCACCAGTCGTGCCGTAATTCGCGCATGGATGACGCCCCAACAGCCTTTCCTTGCGCCCGAGCCACCAATCACGCCTCGCTCCTCGTCACCGATCTGCAAACAAGGAAAGAACACCACAGCAAAAGAAATAAGGAAATAATAAAAGCGGAAAGAAAATATTTATATTTATTTTCAATTTGTTTTCAGGGTTATAAATAACCTTAACAAATCTGTAACAAAGAACACACACAGAAAAAGAATACAAAAATATTCACAAAGAAAATGGAGAATACAATACACGAGTTTTTACAGAGGTGATTTCTCATTTATATTCGTGTTTTTTTCGATTCATGCATATGTTTTATATAAAAAAAGTACTAAAATAAAAAGGGTGCGCGTTTACCTTTCGATGACGCTGAAAAACTGAGATTTTGGCCTCCGGCCACCGTCCGCTGTGGCGCGTGGGGCGCGTGACCCAGGAGCCCGATGATTAAACTCCGGCCAGAGGAGAGGATTTTTTAGAGCATTTTTTTGATTTTTTTTCAAAACAGTGCTCAAATGATTTTTTTGATGTTAAAAATGACTTATATAGGCTTGCTGGAACGGTGTCGTTTTGGGAGTTACCTTTAAAGGCCAAAACGACGTCGTTTAAAGGCCTTAGATCTGCGCGTTGACCCGAAAACATGGGGAGGATCCGCGTGTTTTTGTTAAAAGGGCTAATTGCCTCTTTAGTCCTTCCGCTATTTTAGTATTTTTAATTTCATCCAATTTCAATTTTTTAATTTTTTTAATTAGCCCTAAAACTTTTGTTTCATTTCAATTTAGTCCCCCAGGCAATTTAAAGGCCAAAATCGAAACGGTGTCGTTTTGGGAAAAAGGCATAAATGCCATATTAACCCTTACAGTGTGACGCGCGTTTTTAATCCTTTTATATTTATTTTTGTTGCTATTTAATCCCCATTTCTTTATTTATTTTAAAACCTTTTATTTCATTTTATTTTTAAATTATTCTAATACTATATTGAATTGTTTTGTCATATTAAAATATATTGTTTATACATATTAATCTTTCGATGTTATTAAATATATATATATATATATATATATATTATTTTTATATGTGATCTTGTTTGTAGTATTTCATTTTTTTAATTCTTATCTTCCATAAAGATTTTTTAATTGTTATTGCATATTTTTATAACTTGTATTTGTTTATTTCTATTCTTTATTTGCTTAATGTTGTTGTAACATAATCCTCTTATTATGTGTATCATTTGCTATGTCACATTATTCTTTTGTTAATTGTCTATATTAATATGAAATGTTAGTATATCATGATTGCTTTTAGTATTTATGTTTGTTGATGTATTAATGCAATATTTTCACATGGATCATCGTTTAAAATAAAATACATTTTGCAAAATTGCTATATTTTATCTAAAAGTTTTTTAAAATAAGGCAATGTTTTGTATTTAGAAATTGGGAATAGTGCCCTAACGTCTTTGGGTTTCGATTTTTCGTTTGACTAAATAACTAAATATCCTTTTAATAAATTTTGTTAATCATAAGATGATTTTGATTACGAGAGTTTAAAATATCATGTCTTAACGTCTTTGGATGTGATGTTTGTATTCTTTCGAACAAAGAAATCTCAAATTTTAATTCAAATTGTTCAAGTTTTAAATAAATCATGTTTTCAAATTTTTTGAATTTTTGACATTTAGACATGAAATTATCAATTAGGTACCAATTTTGGGCGTTCTGAGGGTGCTAATCCTTCCTCTAATGCGTAACCGACTCGAACCCATTTTCTTGAATTTCAGAGGCCAAAATTAATGTTTTGAAATAAAACGTTTTATAAGGTGATCGATCACACCTACGTAAAAAGGATTGGTGGCGACTCCATTTTTGTTTTTAAAGTCGACCCGTTTTCTAAAATAAAAAATGGTTTCGACAAAATTCAAGTGGAATTGAATAGAATCAAGTAAAATTGTTTGAGTTAAATAGGTTAAATTAAAATCTTGTTACAAAGATAACAAATTTCATGTTGGAGGACATAAATTTGAAGTCATATATATTTAAAACTCTTGCAAAACAAAATAAGAAAAAATATTACTTTAGTATGATAAACTTGAATTGTTAATTAATTTATTTAGGTTTCAAAATTATTATTTTAAATAATTTTAACTTTTTTATATATTCTATAGAATTCTTAATTTTATAATTTTTAAAATATAAATTTTGAAATTTTTATAAATATTTTAAATTTTAAAAATTATTTTAAATTTTTTTTTGTAGTTTTTGTTGAGAGAGAGATCAATTTGCTCATTTTCAAAATTGACAAGGTTATAGAACCTCGTGTGTTGGCTTGATGGTCAGGGTGTTCATCATCTCAAGTGTGGCTTGAGTTCGAGTTGCGCTAATTGCGTTGCCGTTAGGGTTTTTCCCTCTTCTTGTAATTTACCAAAAAAAAAATTGACAGGCTATATACTCCAAATACCTTGAATAACTCGATTGAATTATCTCGAAATTCAATTTTTTTTTTCAAATTTTCGAATAGAATTAAGTTTTGCTACCCTTATTTTCATAATTTAATTGTTGAGTCCGGCTAAATGTTGTTGATTCATGGTGTTCTAAATCACTCCCTCTACTCTAGAGATATAGAAAAAAACTTTTAAAGTCATTGATCATTATATTACTTTGAGTGCTATGTTAAAAATACACTCTAAAGTTAATAGTTTGACAAATTCTTTGATTAAAATAAACATAAATAGGAATACTATATTTATGGTGGTGTATTGCGTTACTCTTTCTTGCAAGATCCATAAAAAAAACATTGTAATTTTCCAATTCCAGTAACTGGTGTAAGACAAGAAGTGTGTTAGATGGGCACAAATACAAGGGATGGTTGCAGCCATGAGGGCCCACTATTAAACTTATTGGCCACGAAATTTTAAACTTAAAAGGTAGACAATTATATATATATATAGCTTACCTACAATACATGTTGATTGTGGATTTTTTAATTTCATATAATTATTTATAAAAGAAACACATCATAATTTTTAGCTGATGGCCTAGTGATCTTCTCAAAGGCTGACATAGAACACAGCTTATTATTAAAAGATATCTTGGAACGATTCTGTACATGGGACACCGGATTAACACACGTAAAACCAATATTTTCTTTCAGGAGGAGTGAAGGATACTATGAGCAATAGAATAAGCCGACTTCTTGGTTTCTAGAAAGTCCAAGAGCTGGGGTCCTACTTAGGAATCCCACTTTTACATAGTCGAATTACTAAAGCTACATTGGAGATTGTTATTGGAAAAGTTAGAGCTAAACTATGTAGTTGGGATGTCAAGCAACTCTTGATTGCAGGAAGGCTCACTGTGGCCCAATCTGTCCTCCTCTCCATTCCAAATTACTTCATGCAATCCATCGAAATTCCAAAAGGAGTGTGTGAAGAACTTGAACGATTGGCGAGAAAATTTATTTGGGGACCAAATAAAGGAAATCAAAAAATGGCCCTAGTAGATTGGAAATATATCTGTCAACTTCACAAAAGTAGAGGCTTGGGCATTCGACAGCTAAAAGATCAAAATACCTCTTTCCTTTTAAAATTAGGATTCAATTTTGTTTCTAAAAAGGACACTTTGTGGGTACAAGTCTTAAGATCCAAATATCGAATGACAGAGGCGGTCCCAGAAAACATCATGCGTGAAAACTGCTCAGCTATTTAGGGAGGAATTGCGAAAGTCTATCCATTACTAAAAGAGAACCAATGTTGGTACATTGGAATAGGAGACAGTGTCAGATGTTGGGAAGATCCATGGATCCCAAAAATAAGTCCGCTCAAAGCACATGCATCACCAACTGAAGGATTAGTTTCAGAATGTTTAGTTAAAGACATGGTTACAGAAGAGGGCTCTTGGGACATTTACGCATTTAGGAACTGGCTGACAGAAGATATAATTTAGAAGATTACAAACATCCCTCCCTTACATCCCTAGTGATAAACCATAAAAGTAACACATTTTAATCCCACGCGTAGCGTGTTTTTGATGTTTACTTATAGAATTTGGTGAATTCGATGCTCCTAATCCTTTAAATTCATGTTTCCATACTTAGGAGAGCATAGGGGAGTGAAAGGAACAGAAAATGGGCCATCTTAAGGATCCATACGGCCAAAGCCCGCACCACACGGGCTAAACACACGCTTGTGTACCAGCCCGTGTCAATTGAGAGCCATGCAAATTCCTACACGGCCTAAGCCTCCTTACACGGGTTGATCACACGCCCGTGTCCCTATCATACCCTGCTTTGTTTTCACGCAGAAAAAGCCAATTTTTAGGGTTTTAAGCCTTCTAAAGTCTATAAATACACATCAAAGGAAGACCTAAGGAGCATGCAGAGTAGATCGAAGAAAAAAAACTCGAAGGAAGCCATCGGAATCATCTAGAAGGCAGATTCACTCCAAGATTGAAGATCTCCATCAAGTTCTTTAGAAGTTTTTGGGTTCTTTATGTCTTGTTGTTTTCTTAATTCTATGATGTTTTCCTTTTGCGTTATGAACTAAACTCCCTAAATAGCTAGGGAGGATGAAACCTTGATGAATCTTATTATTCAATAAATTTGAATTACGTGATAAATACTTGATCTTGTTCTTAATTATGTGTTTTTAATCCTTGTGTTGATGTTTTCAGGAATATTAATTCAAGTTTAATGTGCTTATTCGATGGAGCAAAAGAGTCTGTTTAAGAGAAGATCCGACATAATTAAGCGGAGTTGATTGCAACCTTCGAAATAGGATGACATAAATATGTCGGATTAGAGTCAAATCTAATAAGGGAATCCATAGATAAAGTTAATGCGACAATAGGGGTTTTAATTAGAAAGAGATTTCAATTAAACAACCTAGAGTCAGTTGTTCTTAGTCTTGAAAGAGATATTAACATAATTTAGGGATTTCTATGGATCAAGTCAAGTGAATAAATCATTTAACTTCAGAGTCAGAATAATAAGTGAAGTCTAGGTGGATTCTTCCTTGGGTATTGTCTTTATTCATTCGATTATTCTCTTCATTCTCTATCGCGTTCATAGTTAGTCAATTAGTTAGTTAAATTTTAGATTGAAACAAAACCCCTTAATTATTAGGCTAGATAATAAAAAGATAGTTATTGCTAGTAATTTTAGTCTTTGATGATATGATATTTCGGACTCACCAAAGCTATACTACTATTCGATAGGTGCGCTTGCCTTTGTCGAAATATTAGTTAGTTTCGAGCCCATCACCTAGCCGATCTTGACAAAATTTTTTGGACTCACACATCTTATGGGAAATTCTCAGTAAAAAGTACGTACCAAATGCTAAAAGGAAACACATAGAATGAGCAAGATAGTAAATGGAAGAACGTTTGTAAACCAGCAAGATAGTGAATGCTAAAAGGACATGTAAAATGTCTTATGTCTCGTAATATCATACTGCGCATCACCTCTTCCCTACCCAATAACAATCTTGTAAAGAATTCATTCTAGTCATCTCTACACAACCTTGCAAATCTAAAAAAATCAGCTAACGAACTTTCCTTATGTTTAGCAAGACGAAAAAGTCTTGGAAAGCTCTGTTTTAATGGCATACTACCCCACCAAATGTCAATCCCAAACAATACCATCCTACCATTCCCAATCCGCCAATAGAAAGATTCCATCCCCACCCATTTAGGCATTACAACATCTTTAAAGTTCTCAACAATACCTCTCTACACAGATGACATATCTTTTGATTAGTCATTTTAAAGTGCCACATTTGCACTTTCAACCCATATTTTTCCAATATAACTTTTCGCCACAACGCTTCTTTTTCAACCGCAAATCTCCAGCTCCATTTAGCCAATAAAGCTTTATTTTTTACACCTAAATTCACCACTCCCGCCCCACCCTTCACCTTTGGCTTACATACTATATTCCAATCAACCTTAGCCATTTTATTTTTCCCTTCCGTATTCCCTGATCATTTTTGAGAGTTTTAATATTTATATAATAAATGATCGAGCCTAGAAACTGACTATCACCACGATTGAGGCAAGCGCAACTATCAAACAGTAGTATAGCTTAGTGGAAAGATCGGATGTCGAACCCACGGGAACCAAAAGTACTAGTACTAAATTTTTTTTTATTATCTAGCCTAAAATAAAGAGGATTGATGTTTATCTAACTAATCCCTAAACTAAGGATGCCAAGACACAGAGAATGAATTGGAAAAATACTTTTGAGGAAACCAATTGATTAAGATAATACTCGAGGAAGAATCCACCTAGACTTCACTTGTTATTTAACTCTGAACCAGACGATTTATACACTTGACTTGATCCGTAGGATTCCCTAATTTATATTAAAACCTATTTTGAGGCTACTAACGTCTAACCCTAGGTTGATTAATTAAAATCCCTTTCTAATTAAAACCCTAGTGTTGAATTAACTGGATTTATGGACTCCCACATTAGGTTTGACCCTAATCCGGTAGATTTTCGTCGTCCTATCTCTAGGAGTGCGATCAACTCCGCTTAATCATGCTAGATCTACTCTTAAATAGGGACTTTTGCTGCTCTAAATAATCACATCAATACTTGAATCAATATCCTAAAATATTAAAGCAAGAATTAAGAACACATAATTAAGAACAAATCAAGTATTTATCATATAGTTCAGAAAACAATAACAAGATCCGTCTTAGGTTTGATCCCCCTAAGGTATTTGAGGGGTTTAGTTCATGTTTATAAAAGAATACATCTCAGAATAAATTAAATAACAAAACATAAAGAAAAACCCTAAAACCCCTGGAGAAAAATGAAGGGAAAATCCTCAGTCTTGAGTGTGATTTTTGCCTCTGAGATGGATCAACTGGCTTTCTTCGAGTAATTCCATATATTTAGCCCTCTCTAGCTTTGCTCCCCATCAAAAGCCCTGACAGAAACCTTCCGTTGAACTTCCCTTTTAGGTTGCCCTCTAGGGTGTTTATATAGGCTTTCGGGATGCCTTACTTAGCCCACAAGTATCCTATTCTGAGTGGAATTAAAATGGGTCACGGCAGGGACACGCCCGTGTGAAACGCCTGTATGAATCAAGCCCAAGGCCGTGTTCAAGTCTACTAAAGTGGCACGGTCATGTAGTTTACCCATGTGGTGAACTTCAGGCTGTGTTGATTTCTTACTTTGGCCCATTTTCCCCTTTTTGGCCCATTTCTTATTTTTTTCATCCACCTATGCTCTCTTAAGTATAAAACATAAAATTAAAGGATTAGAAGCATCAAATTCCACAATTCAAGGGATAAATCATCCAAAGATATGCTAAATGTAGGATTAAAATATGTATATATTATGGTTTATCAAATACCCCCACACTTAAGCATTTGCTTGTCCTCAAGCAAAATCCTCAACTCACAATTAAAATTCGTTCTTCTCAACTTATAACTCCTATCAATAATGTTTCGAAATAATCCATAGGTAATCATACATTGAGAATTCAACTAAAAGAACATCAAAGTTTCAAATAATCCAAATTGAGCATTTTATTCATGGAAAAACCTAGGTATTCCCCATTATCTTAGTAATCACCTTTGATTCAAAATATCACAGAGTTAACATCCTCACTAAGGATTCACTCAAATCACTCGAAGTGTTTAAGGGATAATAAATTAAGCTCTCAATAGTCAACATGAAAAGTTATTACCATAGGCTTGCATGAAAATAAAATTTCTACCACTATAAATTGAGATGATACATCGATCAAAAGGTCTTTAAAAAGGGTTGTAACGTGGCTTGGGTTTAAGGTGTGGATAAAGGCTAAATTAAAGGGTTAAAATTGAGATCGAATTGACAAATTTCCTAACTAGAAAAATAGACTAATACTGAATAATTACAATAAACACGAGCTTCTTCTCAAGATGTGAAATTAATTGCTTAAGCTTAAATAATGAATATACTTTTAATTTTTTTAAGAACAAATCAAGTACAATAATAATTTAACAACTGAAATGGAAAACATAGTTGGGCAACTTCTCAAATCAAATATCGATAAAAATGTTAATACAATAGGACAAAATTCTTAATGAATCAAAAAGAGTAAGTCTTAGGTTAATATTAAGGGTAAATCAATTAATGGTTTATTAGGATCAAAGGGGTTCACTAGGGGTTAATTATGAAGGTAGGCCTTTTGGGAAGTAAGTGGGTTAAATCCTAGGTGCCTTTATCATCTCAGTATATCAAATCAAAAGTGTAGTCTTGACATGCATAATCAAAGTAAGTTCTAGAATAACAAATCAATATTGACTCACTCAAAGCAATAATAAAGGTGAGCAAGAAAAGAAAATGCACTCAAAGGCTCAAGATCTCACAAAAATTATGGTTTTTGATGTCAACCCTGTGAACTTCAAACTTCAAGATAATACCTAAACTTGGGAAAACAACCTAGCACATTTTTAATTTTCAAAAATCAACTTATCATGCTTGATTCTATAAAGCTTTCAAGTTTAAACAATCAATGCACAACTGCCTATGCTTTAATTCAAGACATATCAATAAAAATCATAAATCAATCAGAATTTTTTCTAATAGTGATATGAGAAAGAAAAGACAAAATTTAGGGATTTGAGAATAATGCAAAAAAGTTAGAAACTTTTCTGAATAAAATTCACCCCCCACACTTAAGATGTACATTGCCCTCAATGTACAAAGATAGATATCTACAATATATAAAATCATAAGATAAGGAGAGAAGTGAACTTTCTAAATTTTGGATGGAGTCAAGGAAAAGAAACGATAAATTGGGCATAGATGAATGTGGTGGTGGTGTCTATGGTCGTGGTGTGGTGATTCCCAAGCAGCCTTTTGAACCTAAATAAAAGAAATCAAAATGTAATAATAAAAGTTAAAGATAAGAAAGATAAAGGGAAGGAAAATAAATGAGATGAGAAAAGAAAAGTAAAAATTCAATGGACTCAAATGTCCTTGGCTTATCGGATAAATGAAGCGGCCGACATAAACTCATGTAGATCGGTCTCTCACGGGGAGGCTGTGCTAGGGTCCTTTCACTTCTTCAACATGCAAATGGTGGTGTAAAGAAAGAATGAGGGAAAGGGGGAAAAGAAACTGAAGGGGAAGAGATAATAGTCAAAGAAAAGGTGTGGTGGCTAAGGTTTGATTGAAGAAGAAATTGGGAAAAAGTGAGAAAAAAAAGGGGGTTTATATAGGAAATAGGGATCTGATGGCTTCCCATGCCCTTGTACCATAGGCGTGTTGGGTCACACGGCTATATTGCATGGCCGTGTTGTGCTTCATTCGTTTCTCCCACGCCCGTATAGTGGTCACCATGCCCATGTTGATAAATCAGTGTCGACCACGGCCATATCGCACAGCCGTGGCATTTTATCGCCGCTTGTGGTTTAGAGATTTTTATCCTTGGTTTGTACGATCTCTGCCACGCTAGTGTGTAAATTCGTGGTGTCCACACGGCCATGGCCACGCCCGTGTGGTAGGAAAACCTTGTTTCATTAATTTGGTTAGTTTGTAGTTAGATTCTAAAATTAAAAATTAAAATTAAAATTAAAATATGAAAATTAATGGGGTTAGTGTTCGAGTTGCTTCTCGAGAAGCGCTCGTTTAAAGTCTTTAGCTAGACTTACCTCTTATTCACACATTCATGGTGGTTTGAGGAGTTGAAACTCTTATCCCCCACTATCAGTTTTATGATCATTATATAGTTCGAGTCGAGTAGTGTTTACCTTAAAAGTGTCAAATTTAGGATTAGTTACCTTGACTATTCCATATGGGAAGATATTCAGTACCTCAAAAGGGATTTTTTTGTTTGTATCAAGGTCTGAAGTGGCGATCCGAGGGTCTGTTTTATTCAATAATACCTGATCTCTGATCTTAAATTGGTTTGGCTTATGGTGTTGCCTCGATTTTGCTTCGTGTGTTCCTAGTTTCTCTTTGAAATACGTCTTCCACTCGTCTAGTTCATCGATCTGAAGCATTCGTTCCTCATGAGTTATTTCCTTTTTGGCATGAGGTCTAGGATCTGGCTCAGTTGTGTAGTTTCGTTGTGCTTCCTGAAAAGAAGGTTTAACCAAATGGTCATTAATAGAATTTATGTTCTCACATTTATTACTTGATGTCCTAGCCGAGTCAAGAGCTTGAAGAGTAACCGCCTCGTCACCTACACGAAGTATAAGTTCTCCTGTACCAAGATCAATTTTAGTTCTAGCAGTTGCTAAAAAGGGTCTTCCCAAAATTAAAGGAATATTATTGTCCTTATCCATGTCTAAAACGACAAAGTCTACTAGAAATATAAATTTATCAATTTTCACGAGTACATCTTCAATTATACCCCTAGGAATTCTATTAGTTTTATCAGCTAATTGAATGCTCATCCTAGTTTGTTTGGGTTTCCCAAGACCTAGCTGTTTAAACATTTTATAAGGCATAACGTTTATGCTCGCTCCTAGATCAGCTAAAGCATTATTAACAGATAAGCTACCAATTAAGCACGAAATTGTAAAACTCCCTGGATCTTTTAACTTTCGTGGTAGTTTATTTTGTAAAATTGATGAGCACACTGCATTTAGCTCCACATACAACGTATCGTCTTACCTCTGTTTGTTTGTCAGAAGCTCTTTTAAAAATTTCCTTGAATTGGGCATCTGCGAAAGAGCTTCAAGAAATAGTAAGTTAATATGTAATTTCTTTAGAAGTTTAAGAAACTTACCGATTTGTTCATTTGTGCGGTCTTTCTTTGTCGCATTAGGGTATGGCACACGAGGTTGGTACTCTTTAATGACAGGTTTCTGCGTATCGTGGCTTACCTCAACCTTACCTTTATTGACCATAGGTTATTGCCTTGGTTCAGATTCAGATTCAGATTCTGCTAACTCTTCTTCATCACATGCTGTGATCGCGTGAAGTTGCTCCCTTGGGTTAGGTTTGGTGTTGCTTGGCAAGCTACCTTGTGGTCATTCTTAGATCAACTTAGAAAGCTGACCTAGTTGGTTTTCGATCCCTTGAATCGATGCTTGCTAGTTTTTGAGGGTTGTTTCGGTGTTCTGGAAGCGTGTTTCTGACATCGCGATAAATTTTGTAAGCATCTCTTCGAGGTTTGGCTTTTTCTCCTATGGGTAGGGTTGTTGTTGGAAGCCTGGAGGGGGTTGTTGACTTTAATTTCCTTGACCACCCCATGAGAAATTGGGGTGGTTCCTCCAACCTGGATTGTAAGTATTACTATAAGGGTTATTTTAAGGTCTAGAATTATTACCCATATAGTGAACATGTTCGTTTTCAGCTCGAGTTGTAAGGTGGATATTCTGTATTGCTTATCTCTTCCATGTAACAACCCAAACCCCACCTAGAAGTTAGGCCCAAATTTGGCGTGTCACATTGAAGAGTTTTTCGAAAACCATGCTTCCATTAGAAACCCTTTTTCGGTAAAACTTTCTATCGTTTAAAAACCCCGATTTTCGTTGCTTATTGACAAAACAAATTTGCTCAAAGTCCTTCCTTTATAAAAATATTATTGTTTTTAAAACCTTACTTATTGCAGAAGTTTGTTTGGAACCGTTGCGGAAACATGTTGTTTTGAAACCAGTGGGTATTGTTTAAAAACACATGTTTAATAGACTAGCAGTTTCTAATTAAAAAGGCATACCAAATAAAAGTTAAAAAGAAAATTCCAAAGGCCTTATTACAAAAATTATTAACCCAATAATTAAAATAAAATATAATAGGAGTTGCTAAGTTTAACTCTCAAACATGTCGGTCGTGTGGCTACTTCTGAGTCCCTCGCAGCTCCAAATCCTCTACAAATGGGGATTACCTGCACGGTTAAAAGAAAGGGTGAGTTAAGAGAACTTAGTGTGTAATCCCCTATTACAATCACAGTCTGGGCCCGAGCCCATACGGTGTCGGTCTGGGCTAAGCCTTATTTGGTAACAATCTGAGCCTAAGCCCTATTCGGTAACAAGCTGGGCTTAAGCCCCAAATCAAATGAATGCAATGGATTTGTACCCACCCCAATCCTATCCAGCCAACTAACTCTCCACCCATACCAACCAACACACCATATGGGGACCATGTCAACCCACTCAACCAAACTCACTAATAATACAGTCAAGCTACTAGTAACGGTATATGTGGCTGAGCCACTAAATCAGTAGACGTGGCAAAAGCCACTAAATCAGTAAATCGTGGCATAGCCACCAACGATGGTAATATAATCGACACATAGCCTTGGGTAAATATGATCGACATAGAGTCATTGATTCATATGTTAGGCACATAGCCACGGGTAAATACGTTTGGCACAAAGCCATAATCAAAATGGAACAGAGCCATATTTAGGTTGGCATATAGCTATTATCAGTTTATATGGTGATGCCACTAAAATGGTATGTGGCGATGCCACTAGAACGGTACTTCCTCTAATTAGCAACCCAACCCAATGCAGTATGTCTTATATGTCATGCTCAATCACTACACATGTATGCAAAATGGCCATACTCAATAACAGTCATCAAAACATATATTAACAACAGATCAGTCACACGACCACATTCAATTCAGTTAAAACACAATCATACGATCACAGTCAAGCTAGTCAAATTCATAGTCTAAGTCAATTATTTACCCACAAAGGCAAAACAGTCATTTTACCTTATAAGGGTATTTCGATAATCCTACCTTTTAGTGCTATTTCAGTAATTCTACCCTACAAGAGTATTTCGGTAATTCTACCCTACAGGGGTATTTTAGTAATTCTACCCACCAATGGTATTTCGGTAATTTTACCCACCAAGGTATTTCGATAATTTTACCCACCAAAGGTATTTCAATAATTTTACCCATCGATGGTATTTCAGTAATTTTACCCACCGAGGGTATTTCGATAATTTTACCCACCGATGGTATTTCAGTAATTCTACCCTATAGAGGTATTTCAGTAATTCTACCCTACAGGGGTATTTCGGTGATTCTACCCTACAGGGGTATTTCAGTAATTCTACCTTACAGGGGTATTTCGCTATTTTATCCTCTAATGGCTTTTTTGGGGGCCCATTGTCGTCCTGAGTGACACGGGTTCCCTTTTTGGTCACTGCGGTGTAATTGGGCCTAAACTCTAATTTTGGCCCAAACGCGCCCACATGCCCGTATGGCCCATTCGGCTCGATTTCAATTTCGATTCTGTGAACTTTGCAATCGCATCAGTCATCCGGTGCTTACTATTGATTTTGCTCATGTGGGCCCATTAACCTATCGGGCCCACTCAGCCCGCTTTTGGCTCAATAAGGCCCATTACGGCCTCAGTTCCATAAGAGAGTTCATGACACACTCAACGGTCTATCACCATCCCTAGTGGCTCCGTTTATCCCTACGAGCGCTCGCATGCTCGAGAGATCTTAGTTGCTGATAGTTCAACTTTTCGGTATGTCAGCTTTTAGCCGATTCACAGATCATAACATATCATATTAGCAGTAGTGTGAGATTACACACATTAATTAAGAGTGTACCGCCAATCCCTAAGCACCGATCCTTATCACGTAGAGTACTAAATAATCACGAGCGTCGTCACCTTCACTAGAGCGATCAACTGCGATTTGCCTAGTTAAACCAAAGTATTCTAAGCAGAGATAATGATGTGAATGGGCTTAGGGCCCATTCTCGGCCCAAATGCGTCCACACACTCGTGTGGCACATTTAGCCCAAATCTAGCCATAGGTATGAGATTCACATAGACCAATCCAATATCTACTACACAATCATACAATTTATTCATGTGGGCCCATGGGCCCACTTGGCCCATTTCGGCCCATCGTGGCCCAAACAGCCTAAACCCACAAGAACACTGATGATGGCCTCAACTATCACGTCAAAGCTCCCAAACGTGCACTCATACACTCGTGTGGCTACCATCATCGTGTGACTGGCATTTCGACATTTTCCGCTCTACAGCTAGAGTAGTGCGAAATACACACCTGGTAGGAACCTGAAGTTAATTCGCGCTCCGAGCACTCTTATGCCCAAACGCCAACCAAGGTATGCTTACTCTCCTCATAGATTGCTCTATTTAAAGCCAGCTTCTCACCTTTCTTCATGCTAGCTTTCCGATGTGGGATCCTTCCTTCAGCAGAGTTTAATTCCATCACAACCACCTGTCACCCCAACTTAGCAAAATAAATATTCCTTTTTGCTTGAAATGGGATTCGAACCCTTGCCCTCTCATATGCTCCAGACGCTACATGCCACCACAATTCAAGCTCTTTTTGTGACTTAAAGCATGCGCAACTAAATATAAACCTATGGGCCAAAGTCTAAGTTCATTTAAAAAGAAAACAAAATGAATTGCAAGCACCAAGACTTGAACCTTGGACCCCTTGCTTCCTTTATGGAGTCACTTCCTTGTCTCCCATGTGGCATCATTTGCCACTAGACCACAACTCCTTTTGTGTCATTTTTTTCCCACATTTTATTCTTAAAGCCTACTTTCTAACACCCAGGGTTTTACTCACCTAAAACCAAAATTTTCCTAAAGCCCAGGTTTGAACCTGGGACTTCATAGAAGCCTCCTAATCTTCCAAAAGCACTCACCTAATAGGTCCAACTTGCATTAATGCCGTTATCATGTTCTCAAAAATTTTAAATGCTCCCAGGCCCAATGGGCCCAATTCTACTAGGCCCAAATTTGGGGAGTTACAAATCTACCTCCCTTAAAGAAATTTCGTCCCCGAAATTTCCAACTAACAGGGTAGTCGTGTAACAACTACCCCACTACGCTACCGCTGCGTACTCTAATTCTAATATCCCTATCACATTTTAACTAGAATTTAGAACTCCCTACACATACTCAAAACACCTAACCATTAAAGCAGACAGATATCTCATACGCAACCAATTTCTATATCCAAACATCACATCCAAACCAAACGCACAGAGAATAAATACAACAAATACAGTCCAATACCTAAAGAAATCATTGTATTTCTAACTCACTGTATTTAAATTCTAAATAGACAAAAGTATTAAGAAAACTTACGAATTCGGCGCCTAAGACTTAGTGTATCACACTTTCAGAAAATGGTCAACACAACATTTTAGAACTTCAAATCTTTTTAAGGCTTTTTGAAAGAACAGTTTCAGAAATTCAATTTTGAAAATCCAATCCACAGCCGAGTTTTGCAATCGGGCTCTGATACCACTAAATGTAACACCCCAAACCTAACCTAGAAGTTAGGCCCAAATCTGGTGTGTCACATTAAAGAGTTTTTCGAAAACCATGCTTCTATTAGAAGCCCTTCTTTAATGTAAAACTTTCTATTGTTTAAAAACCTCGATTTTCGTTGCTTATTGACAAAACAAATATGCTCAAAGTCCTTCCTTTACAAAAATATTACCGTTTTTAAAACCTTGTTTATTGCAGAAGTTTGTTTGAAACCACTGTGGAAATGTGTTGTTTTGAAACCAGTAAGTATTGTTTAAAAAAGTGTGTTTAATAGACTAGCAGTTTATAATTAAAAAGGCATACCAAATAAAAGTTAAAAAGAAAATTCCAAGGCCATATTACAAAAATTATTAACCCAATAATTAAATTAAAATAAAATAGAAGTTGCTAAGTTTAACTCTCAAACATGTCAGTCGTGTGGCCACCTCTGAGTCCCTCGCAACTCTAAATCCTCTACAACTGGGGATTACTTGCACGGTTAAAAAAAAGGGTGAGTTACGAGAACTCAGTGTGTAATCCCCTATTATGGCCACAGTCTGGGCCCGAGCCCATACGGTGTCGGTCTGGGCCTAAGCCCTATTCGATAACAATCTGAGCTTAAGCCCTATTCGATAACAAGTTGGGCCTAAGCCCCAAATCAAATGAATGAAATGGATATGTACCCACCTCAATCCCATCCAGCCAACTACCTCTCCACCCGTACCAACCAACACACCATGTGAGGACCATGTCAACCCACCCAGCCAAAATCTCTAATAATGCATTCAAGCTTCTAGTAACGGTATATGTGGTTGAGCCACTAAATCAATATACGTGGCAAAAGCCACTAAATCAGTAAAACGTGGCATAGCCACCAGCGACAGTAATATAATCGGCACACAGCCTTGGGTAAATATGATCGACACAGAGTCATTGATTCATATGTTAGGCACATAGCCACAGGTAAATACGTTTGGCACAAAGCCATAATCAAGATGGCATAGAGCCATATTTAGGTTGGCATAGAGCCATTATCAGTTTATGTGGTGATAGATCTGAAATTTCATTTGGATTTTCCACCTTCGGAATAAGTTTGATAAATGATGAGTTGATGTTTTCTCATGTTTTCCCTATATGAAAAAATCAGACATCAATCCAAACAAGTCTATCTTCGCCATTTCCCAACAATTTCAAAAAAAAAAAACACAAGTTGAAGCCATCTAGACCAGGCACTTTTGACTTATCACAACTCTAAATTGCCTCTTTGATCTCTTCCAACAAGAATGGTTCCTCCAATTTCAAAGTTTTTCCTCGTTTAACATTCTGAAATTTATATTTAAGTCCACATTCCATCTTCTTGCAGGGCAATCAAAATAATTATTGAAAAAATTATACAACCCCTCTTTCATCTCCTTAGGTTTCTTGTACCACCAACCCTTAATTTTTAAGCTATACACTTAGCTCTGATTTTTACAGCTCTATGGTAAAAAGCACTGTTAGCATCCCCTTCTTTTAACCATGAAATTCTTGATTTTTGATGCCAAATAGATTTTTGAAATTTTATTGCTTCCCAAAGCTCAATGTTCAACTTTTTTAACTCCTCCATTGCTAGCTAAGTCAACTTTCTTTGTTCACTTACTTCATCTATCTCTTTAATCCAATATTCGCTTTCAATAATTCTTTTTTCCAAAATATTGCTAGCTTTAACATTCCATTTCTTAAGAGCTCTCTTCAATTTACGCAATTTAATAGCCGTTTGCCCTCTTAAACCACCCATTCCAAACCATTCCATTTCAATTAATCTCCTATAGTCTTCCTTTTTGAGCCATGCATTAACAAACTTGAAAGGTCTTGGCCCTTAGTCAAAAGATTCATTTACTAACAAGATTGGAATATGATCCAATATCGACCTGTGAAGTCATTGCTGTTGTAAATCCTTCGAATAAAACACCAATCTTCCTCAATTAAAAATCTGAAAGTCTGCTATGTTTACTATTCGGACTAGTCCAAGTGAACTTTTTCCCCAATAACGGCAAATCAACCAACTTACATCTATCCATAAACTCTCCAAACTCCTTCGATCCCCTCTCAATGCCCGAACAATTTATTCATTCACTTCTATTTCTCATGATCGTGTCTGAAAGTCTTAATATTTATATAATGAATGATTGAGCCTAGAAACTAGATATCACCACGATTGACGCAAGTGCACCTATCGAACAGTAGTATAGTTTAGTGGCAAGACCAGAATGCCGAACCCAAAGGAACCAAAAGTACTAGTACTGACTTTCTTTTTATTATCTAGCCTAAAATAAAGGGAATTGTTGTTTAATCTAAAATTAACTAACTACTAAGCTAAAGATGCTAAGACACAAAGAATGAATTGGGGAAAATACTTTTGGGAAAAATCAATTGATTAAGACAATACCCAAGGGAGAATCCACCTAGACTTCACTTGTTATTTAACTCTGAACCAGACAATTTATTCACTTGACTTGATCCGTAGGATTCCCTAATTTATATTAATACCTCTCTCGAGGCTACTAATGTCTAATTCTATCTCTTTCTAATTAAAACCTCTAGAATTGCATTAACTCGATCTATGGACTTCCATATTAAGTTTGACCCTAATCCGGTAAATTTTCGTCATTCTATTTCTAGAGTTGCGATCAACTCCACTTAATTATGCTAAATCTACTCTTAGACAGAGACTTTTACTCCACTGCCTAAGCACATCAGTACTTGAATCAATATCTTGAAATATCAAAGCAAGAATTAAGAACACATAATCAAGAACAAATCAAATATTTATCATATAGTTCAGAAAATAATAACAAGATTCGTCTTAGGTTTCATCCCCCTCAGGTATTTGAAGGGTTTAGTTCATATTCATTAAAGAATACATCTCAAAAGAAGATATAAAACAAAACATAAGAAAAACCCTAAAACCCCATGAAGGAAGTTGAGGGGAAGATCATCCATCTTGAGTATGACTCCGACTTTTTGAGATGAATCAACTAGCTTTCTTTGAGTAAATCCTACAATTCTAACCTCTCTGGCCTGGCTCCTTGGCCTACCTGAACGCCCTGCTCAAGGTTGGCCTCTATGGTATTTATATAGGCTTTTGGAATGTCTTTCTTTGCCTCTAAGTATCCTACTCTGAATGAAATTTCTCTTTGTCACGGCAAGGACACGCCCATGTGGCATGCCCGTGTGAATCGAGGCCAGGCCGTGGTCGGATCTGCTAAAGAGGCACAACCATATGGCTCGAGCCCAGGTCGTGTAAATTTCACACCTTGGCCCATTTTTTCATTTTGGCCCATTTCTCGTTCTTTTCGATTCCTAATACCTCTTGAACATAAAACAAGAAATTTAAAGGATTAGGAGTATCGAATTCATCAAATCAGGGGATAAATTATCCAAAAGTATGCTAAATGTAGGATTAAAATATGTACATATTACGATTTATCATCTCACCACGTTGTAATTCCCACCAATTATCCAAGCTTTACTAAATATATTTCTCAATCTGAATATCTTATCCCACATAATTTTTTAATCCGAAAGATTATTAAGAGCATATACGTTAATCAGAACTGCCTTTTTCCCTTCATGCACCCATTTACCTTCAACTCCAATGAACCTCTTCCCACAAAACACTACATCGATCAAAAACCAACCCTTATCCTATATTGTTAATAACCTCCTGATCTTTCAATAGTAGTAGATAATTTAAAATAAAAATAGTCATCACCCCAAATCTTTGAACTAAATCTACTGACACTATTTCTAACTTAGTTTCTTGAAGAAAACATACATTAGCCCTAGTCATTCTCACTAGTCTATTGACTGCATCAATTTTAGCACCCGAACCCAGCCCTCTAACGTTCCATGTGACAACCCGCATATTTTCGACCTAATTGAACAATTGAAAGGAAAATCGAAAGAAAAATAACTACCCATCGAAATCTCGAAACCCCTAACCCTCTGCCTTTGAATGCTCCCTATTGTTTCTCTTCAACCCTCATTATCTCTTCGATAACAATCTCCTCATCACCTTGCACTCTAAATCCTAGCCTCCTCCCCACCTCCTACGTCTTCTTCGTTTCTTTTAGGATAACTTTCCTTCAGTTGCTAATGTCTGAGTCTGATAAGGATAAATTTGCTATGCTTTCATCGATCCTGGAATCCATCTTTCCTTTTGATTTTCTTGCTTCCATGTCCCTCTTCTAGTTCTCCTTCGTTGTGAGCACTATGTCCTGAATCTCTCGTATAGATCTAATCTTCTTGTTCAGCACTTTCTTGTTTCTTTTATTCTGTCTTATTTGATGACTTCCTCTTCTACTTCATCTGCTATAACCCAATCCCTTGGTCCCTCTGAATCTAATAAATGTTATGAAATTTGATTTAACTTTAGGCTCTCTACATTAACTGGACACTGCGTAACTTTCTCATTTAAGCCCAAATCATTACCCACCGATATTTGAGTTTCCACCTCATTATTCTGATCCAAACCTATTGCCAATGCCAAGCCCATATTGTTTAAATCTTTCAAGGCTCGTATGTCAACAATTACCTCCCTTGCTACAGGAACACTCATCACGTTACAAAAAAAGCTATCTTCAACATTAAATGCCTCAGCCGACATACCCTGCACCCCATTATTATTTCTTTCATTCTCGAGGCCTGTCTCAATAACTCTGATGGAGCTTGAAACTAACTATTATTTCGACAAAGGCAAGGGCACCTATTGAACAATAGTATAGCTGTCGTGAGTCCGAAATATCGTATCCTCAAGAACCAAGAGTAATTAGTAATAACTATCTTTTTATTATCTAGCCTAGTAATTAAGGGGATTTGCTTTTAATCTAAAATATAACTAACTAAATTAACTAGCTATGAACTTGACAGGGAGTAAATTGGGAAAAAACTTTTGGACAACTTTATATGAGTTAGACGACACCAAAGGAAGAATCCACCTAGACTTTACTTATTACTTTTGATTCATGTGATTTATTCACTTGACTTAATCCGTAGAAATCCCTGAATTATATTAATACCTCTTTCGAGGCTACTAACAACTAACTCTAGGTTGATTAATTAAACTTTCTTTCTAATTAAAACCCCTATTGTCGCATTAATTCGATCTATGGATTCCCATATTAGGTTTGACCCTCATCTGGTAGATTTTCGTCACCCTATTTCTAGGGTTGCAATCAACTCCGCTTAGTTGTGTCGATCTACTCTTAAACAAGGACTTTTGCTCCACTGAATAAGCACATTCGACTTGAATCAATAATCTGAATTATCAAAACAAGAATAAGAACTCACAATTAAGAATAAATCAAGTATTTATCTCATAAATCAAATAATAATAAGATCTATCATAGGTTTCATCCCCTTAGGTATCTAAGGGATTTAATTCATACTAAAAGAGGAAAACATCATAAAAGAGGAAAACAACAAAACATTAGAAAACCCAAAAACTTCTAAAGAACTAGATGGGAGATCCTCAGTCTTGATGGAGATCCTTCTACTAAGCTATTCCTAATGGCTGTCTTGGAGTATTTTCTTCTTCTACTCGGCATCTAATTGATGACTTGTCAACCTCCTCTCTTAAGTTACCCCCAAGGGTGTTTATATAGGCTTCGAAATACCTTACTTGGCTCGAAAGTATCCTAATCTGAATGAAATTCCTCTTTGCCAAGGCAGGAACACGCCCGTGTGAATCGAGCCTAGGGCCATGTTCGAGTCTACTAATGTGGCACGGCCGTGTGGTGAACTCTAGGCTGTGTTGATTTCTTACTTTGGCCCATTTTCTCTATTTTTGGATCGTTTCTCGTTCTTTTCATCTTCCTATGCTCTCCTAAGTATAAAATATGAAATTAAAGGATTAGGAGCATCAAATTCCTCATTTCAAAGGATAAATCATCCAAAAGTATGCTAAATGTGGGATTAAAATATATATATTATGGTTTATCAAATACCCCTACACTTAAGCTTTTCCTTGTCCTCAAGCAAAATTCTCAACTCATAATTAGAACTAACTTCCCTCAATTCATAATTCTCATCAACAATGCCTCATCATAATTCATAGATAATTTATACATGGATAATTTAACTCAAAGATTCCTAAAGATTCAAACAATCTAAGTTACAAGTTTTTGTAGCATGAAAACATAGGTGTTTTCCCTTATCTAAATAATTACCTCTTATTCAAAACCGACAAGGATTGACATCCTCACTAAGGATTCACTCAAACCACTCAAAGTGTTTAAGGTTCAAGAAAGCACTCATAAGTCAAACATGAAAAGTTAATCCCATAGGCTTGCATGAAAATCAAATCTCCACAACTGTAAAATGAGATGATACATGATCTTGTCTGAATTATTGAGTTTTAAAATTTATAAAAAGAATGTTCGAACCTGGAAACTAACTCTGGCAATGACTTAAGGCAAGTGCACCTATCGAACAGTAGTATAGTTTAGGCAAGATCGAATTGTCGAACCCAAAGGAACTAAAAGTACTAATGCTCAATTTCTTTCTATTATTTAGCCTAAATATGAAGTGATTGATTGATTAAATTAAAAACTAGCTAATTACTAAACTAAGATGCAAAGATAAAAAGAAAAAATTGAAGAAATAACCTTTAAAAAAACTCAGTTGATTACGACGATACCCTAAATAGAATCCACCTAAACTTCACTTGTTATCTAACACTAAACCAGACGATTTATTCACTTAGCTTGATCCATATGACTCTCTAATTTATATTAAACCCTCTCTCAAGGCGAATAACGTCTAACCCTAGGTTGATTAATTGAAACTCTTTCTAATTAAAACCCCATGAATCACATTAACTCGATCTACGGACTCCCATATGAGGTTTCACCCTAATCCAGCAAAATCTCGTCACCCTATCTCTAGGCACGCGATCAACTCTGCTTAATTATGATCGATCTACTCTTAAGCAGGGACTTTTTCTTCACCACCTAAGCACATCACACTTGAATTAATACCCCAAAATATCAACTCAAGAATTAA
Organism: Gossypium rotundifolium; assembly: GCA_025506655.1. Taxonomy (NCBI): domain Eukaryota; kingdom Viridiplantae; phylum Streptophyta; class Magnoliopsida; order Malvales; family Malvaceae; genus Gossypium; species Gossypium rotundifolium. Next base: position 202,975,334 of record CP106724.1, read on the forward strand.
GCACACATAATTAAGAAAAAACTAAATATTTATCATACAGTTCAGAAAACAATAACAAGATTCATTTAGGTTTCATCCCCTTCAGGTATCTGATGGGTTTAGTTCATAATGATAAAACAAAACATCTCAAGAGAAAAGATAAAACAAAACATAAGAAATCCCTAAAACCCCCTGAAGGAATTGAAGGAGAAATCCGCCGTTTTGAGTAGACTCGCTTCTTGAGATGGATCAACTGGCTATCTTCGAGTGATTCCCACGAATCTGGCCTTCTGACTCTGCTTCTTGGCCTAGCTGACTGCCTAACTGACCACCCTCTTTCAGTTTACACTTAGGGTCTTTATATAGGCTTTTGGAATGCTATTCTTTCTCTTTAAGTATCCCTTTCCGAGTGAAATTCTCTCTTTTGAGTGAAATTCCTCTTTTCCACGATAGGGGCACGACCTTGACGCACACCCGTGTAAATTGACTTTAGGTCGTGGTCGGGTCTGCTGATGGAGGCACGCCCGTGTATTTCGATTTCAGGTAGTGGTCGAGTCTGTTGATGGAGGCACGACTATGTAAATAGTGGTTAGGCCGTGTTCTAGTTAATTAGTGAAAGCACAACCATGTAGCATGAAATTAGGCCGTGTCAATTTCTACTTTGGCCCAAATTGGCCCGTTTTAACCCCGTTTCTTGTTCTTTTTACCCCTAGGTGCTTTTCTGAGTAAAAAACATGAAAAATAAGATTAAGAGCACCTTTTTACATAAATTGAGGGCTAAATCATCCGAAAATATACTAAATGTGGGATTAAAATATGTTACTTTTACGGTTTATCAATACACAAATCAAAAGGTCTTTAGAAAGGGTTGTAATGGGGCTTGGGTTAAAGGTGTGGATAAAGATTGAATTAGAGGGATAGAATCAAGATTGAATTGACAAATCACTTAACTAGAAACAATGAACTGATAATGAATAATTACATTAATAACACGAGCTTCTTCTAAAGATGTGAATTTAACTGTTTAAGCTCATAAAACATAGAACTAATGATGAATAAGTTTTCTAACATTTTTTTAAGCATAAGTATTTAATACAAGATGAATTCAACTACTAAAATAATATAATTAGCCAACCGATAAAATCAAATCTTCACAAAAGAGGAGTCAAGAAAATGGGATAAACAAGTTAATAAGGGGTTTCGAGTTAATATTAGTGGTAAATCAAGAAACAGTTAATTAGGCTCAAAAGTGGGTTCACTGGGGGTTAATTATGAAGGTAGGCTTTTTATGGAGTATGTGGGTTAAATCCTAAGTGCCTTTATCATCTCTATATATCAAATCAAAGGTGTGGTCTCGACATGTATAATCGAAGCAAGTTCTAGAATAACAGATCAATATTGACACACTCATAATCAATAAAGTGAGCAAGAAAAATGTATGCTCTATAAGGCTAAAAATCTAACAAAAATTATGGTTTTTGATGTCAACCTTGTAAATTTCAAACTTCAAAGTAACATTCAAATTTAGGTTAACAACCTAGCAAATTTTTAATTATGAAAATAGACTTAGCATGCTTGATTCTCTAATATCTTTATAATTTAATCATCAATGTACAATTAACTATGACTTAATCGAAAACATATCAATAAAAATCATAAATCAAAAGAACTTTTGTTATAATTAGTAATATGAGAGAATATCTTAAGACAAGATATCATTCAGGGATTTGAGAATAATGCAAAAAGTTAGGAACTTTTCTAAATAAATTTCACCCCCAGACTTAAGATGTACATTGCCCTCCATGTACAAAGATAGATAATAATTATATAGTAATAGATCATAAGAAAGGGAGAGAGGTGAAACTTCCTAAATTTCGGATGAATTTATTAAGTTGGAAGTGTGGAAACTTGATTTGGAGGTGAAAGATAAGTTGGAGGAGGCGTCTCTGGTGGTGGTACGGTGGCTGCCAACAATCACTACGCTAGATGAAGAAATTGAGTAACTCGTGAATAAATAGCCAGGAAATAGTAAGAATAATTCAAAATATACTAAATATGTATTTCAAGACAAGAAAGATAAAGAGAAGGAAAATAAAGGCGAAGAGAAAAGAAATAGAAAAAGTAAATGGACTCAAAGGTCCTTGTCTTGTCGATTAAATGAAGTGATCGGCATAAACTTATGTTGATCGGTCTCACACAGGGATACTGTGCTAGGATCCTTTCGTTTCTTCGACATTGAGAAGGTGGTGAAGAAAAAGAGTTAGGGGAAGGGAAAATGAAAGAAAATGAGAGGGGAAAACTAAAGGGGTATGGAAGAAGAGGAAATTGGGAGTAGGTGAGAAGAGGGGTGGGAGTTTGAAATAGGAATCTTAGATTTGGTACATCCCCACGCACGTGTGTCATGGACGTGTTAGGTTGCACGGCCGTCTTACATGACCGTGTGGTGGTTCGTTCATTTCTCCCATGCATGTGTGAAGATTTCTATGCCCGTGTTGTTTACTCAGTGTCGGCTACGGCCGTATCACACTACCGTGGCATTTTATCGAAGCCCGTGTTTGGGGAAAATTTTATCCTATTGCCACACGGTTATGGGCACGCCCATGTACCTATCTGTGGTGCCCACACGGCCATGGCCACGGCCATGTGAAAGGCCGTGTGGGTATGGAAAACCTGCGCATAAACAAGAACAAAAATAAACTAAACTAATTAGTAGGGTTAGTGCTTGAGTTGCCTCCCGAGAAGCGCTCGTTTAAAGTCTTAAGTTTGACTTACCTCTCATTCACGTATTCACGGTGGTTCGTAGAGTCGAGACTCTTTTTCTCATTATCAATTCTATTAACATTGTACGATTTGAGTCGAGTGATATTTAACTTAAAAGTGTCGAGATTAGAGTGAGTTACCTCGATTGTTCTATATAGAAAGATTTTAAGTATCGTAAGAGGAGTCACTCGTTTGCTTTATGCTCGAGGTGCTAATTCGAGGATCGGTTGCCTCTAGTAGTACCTGATCTCTAATTTTAAACTAATTTGTTGTTCCTATAAGCTCGTCTGGGGGTTCTCTTTGTTTTACTTCATGTGTTTTCTGTTTTTCCTTAATGTGGGTCCGCCATTCATTTAACTCATCGATTTGTAACCTTCGTTCCTCATGAACAGTTGTATTTTCAGTATGAACACTAGATCCTAGCTTTATTATCTTTTCATAAGCGATTTCTTGTAAAGAAAATTGCACGTTAAGTACATTCATATTAACATGACTTGTGCTCTCTTGATCGTTAGATATTCTTTCAGAATCACGCGCTTTGAGTTTAATTATGTCATCACCTACACGAAGTGTTACTTCTCCTGTATCAACATTGATAATGGTCCTAGCAGTTGCTAAAAAGGGTCTTCCTAATATTAAGGGAACATCATTATCCTCATTCATATCTAAAACAACAAAGTTTACTAGGAATATGAATTTGTCAATTTTTACTAGTACATCTTCAATTATGCCCCTAGGAACTCTAATAGTTTTATCAGCTAATTGAATGCTCATCCTCGTCTGTTTGGGTTTCCCTAGACCTAGCTGTTTAAACATTTTGTAAGGCATAACATTGATGCTTGCCCCTAAATCAGCTAACGCATTTTTAACAGTTAAACTACCAATTAAACATGGAATTGTAAAACTCCCTGGGTCTTTTAGTTTTCATGGTAGTTTGTTTTGCAAAATTGCTGAGCACATTGCGTTTAATTCCATATGAGTCGCCTCATCAAGCTTCCGTTTGTTTGTCAATAGCTCTTTTAAAAATTTCCTTGAATCTGGCATCTGAAAGAGCTTCAAGAAATGACAAGATAATATGTAATTTCTTTAGGAGTTTAAGGAACTTACCAAACTATTTATCTGTGTTATCTTTCTTTATCGCATTTGGGTATGGCACTCGAGGTTGGTACTCTTTAATTATCGATTTTGGTTTTTCATGGTTTACTTCAACCTTACCTTTTTCTAGCTCATTTTCCCTCTGTTTTGGTTCGTCTAACCTCTCACTGTCATGAACAGAAACGGCATGAGTTTTCTCTTTTGGGTTAGTTTCAGTGTTGCTCGGCAAGCTACCTTGTTGTCGTTCAGATAAGGCCTTAGCAAGTTACCCTAATTGATTCTCGATCCCCTGAATCGACGCTTGTTGATTTTTTAGCATTGTTTTGGTGTTTTGGAAATGAGTTTCTGACACTGCGATGAATTTTGCTAACATCTCTTCGAGGTTCGATTTCTTCTCTTGTGGGTAGGGTTACTGTTGGAAGCCTGGAGGGGGTTGCTGTCTCTTATTTCCTTGGCCACCCACGAGAAATTTGGATGATTCCTCCAACCTAGATTGTAAGTATTATTATAAAGGTTATTTTGAGGTCTAGAATTGTTACCCATATAGTTCATCTGTTCGTTCTCTGTTCCATGGTTGTAGGGTGGGTATTCTGTATTGATCGCCCCTCCTCAACTTGAATCGCACTCAATCACCAGATGAACCTGCGAAAAACACAAACCATCAATCCTTTTATTTAACAGCTCTACCTGATTTGATAGCATTGTTACTATCTCGAGGTTGAAAACTCCGGCTGCTTTTGTTGGCCTTGTCCTTGTAACTTGCCACTGATAGTTATTCAGTGACATCTCCTCTATAAACTCATAAGCTGCTTCAGGAGTTTTGTTATTCAGGGTTCTGCTGGCGGCTGAATCAATTAATTGCCTTGTTGAAGGGTTCACACTGTTGTAGAAGGTTTGAACTTGTAACCATAGAGGTAACCTATGATGTGGACACCTTCTCAACAAGCCCTTGTATCTCTCCCATGTATCATAAAGAGTTTCTAGATCCATCTGCACAAAAGAAGAGATATCATTCCTTAACTTAGCCATTTTAGCTGGTGGAAAATATTTTAACAAAAATTTTTCGGTCATTTGGTCCGATGTAGTGATTGATCCTCGTGGTAACGAGTTCAACCACTATTTAGCCTTGTTCCTTAATGAAAAGGGAAACAACCGAAGGTGAATGGCATTATTAGAAACGCCATTTATTTTGAAGGTATCATAAATTCTAAAAAATTTGCTAAATATGTATTTGGGTCTTCATCCTGCAATCCATCAAATTGAACAAACTGTTGAATCATTTGAATATTGTTAGGTTTCAGTTCAAAATTATTAGCAGCAATAGTAGGCCTAACAATACTCGATTCAGCTCTTGTTAAATTAGGTTTAACATAATCATACATAGTACGAGGAGTAGGATTTTGATTCACTGGGTTTACGGTAACTACAGGAGGTAGTGGATTGTTATCAGCCATCTCTTCGGTAGTATTGGTTTCGTCTTCTTGCTCTTCTTCTAGGTATTGTAAGCTTCGCCTTATTTCTTTACGATTTCTATGAACGGTAGCTTCTATATCACTATCAAAAATCAAGGGTCCTGTCAGGTTCCTCCTAGTCATAAACTAGAGTTACCTGCCAGAAGCAAAGAAAAATTAGTAGAGTTAAAAATTTAAAATAAATTAAAATTTCAAATAAAAATAAAAAATGGATAAAGTAATAAAAATCAAGTGTTCCTAATATCTTAGTCCCCGGAAACGATGCAAAAAACTTGATGGAGCTCGAAACTAACTATTATTTCGACAAAGGCAAGCGCACCTATCGAACAATAGTATAGCTGCCGTGAGTCCAGAATATCGTATCCTCAAGGACCAAGAGTACTTAGTAATAACTATCTTTTTTATTATCTAGCTTAGTAATTAAGGGGATTTGCTTTTAATCTAAAATTTAACTAACTAAATTAACTAGCTATGAACTTGACAGGGAATAAATTGGGAAAATACTTTTGGACAACTTTATATGAGATAGACGACACCTAAGGAAGAATCCAACTAGAGTTCACTTATTACTTTTGATTCATGCGATTTATTCACTTGACTTAATCCGTAGAAATTCTTGAATTATATTAATACCTCTTTTGAGGCTACTAACAACTAACTCTAGGTTAATTAATTAAAATTTCTTTCTAATTAAAACCCCTATTGTCGCATTAATTCGATCTATGGATTCCCATATTAGGTTTGACCCTCATTCGGTAGATTTTTGTCACCCTATTTCTAGGGTTGCAATCAACTCTGCTTAATTGTGTTGATCTACTCTTAAACAAGGACTTTTGCTCCACTGAATAAGCACATTCGACTTGAATCAATAACCTGAATTATCAAAACAAGAATAAGAACCCACAATTAAGAATAAATCAAGTATTTATCTCATAAATCAAATAATAATAAGATCTGTCATCGGTTTCATCCCCTTAGGTTCTAAGGGATTTAGTTCATACTAAAAGAGGAAAACATCATAAAAGAGGAAAAACAACAAAACATTAGAAAACCCAAAAACTACTAAAGAACTAGATGGGAGATCCTCAGTCTTGATGAAGATCCTTCTACTAAGCTATTCCTAACAGCTGTCTTGGAGTATTTTCTTCTTTTACTCGGCATCTAATTGACGACTTGTCAACCTCCTCTCTTAAGTTGCCCCCTAGGGTGTTTATATAGGCTTCGAGATACCTTACTTGGCCCAAAAGTATCCTAATTCGAATGAAATTCCTCTTTGCCACAGCAGGGACACGCTTGTGTAACACTCCCGTGTGAATCGAGCCCAGGGCCGTGTTCCAGTCTGCTAATGTGGTACGACCGTGTGGTGAACTCCAGGCCGTGTTGATTTCTTACTTTGGCCCATTTTTTTCATTTTTGGCCCGTTTCTCGTTCTTTTCATCTTCTTATGCTCTCCTAAGTATAAAACATGAAATTAAAGGATTAGGAGCATCAAATTCCTCATTTCAAGGGATAAATCATCCAAAAGTACGCTAAATGTGGGATTAAAATATATATTATGGTTTATCAAACTCATTCAACCCCATCATTTCGTCTTCCCTCCGGTGACAGTTCCAATTCTGATTTATTTGCCAACTTTACTTCCAATGATTCATCTTCTTCTCTCGCCATTTGATCCCCATTTCATTTTTGAATTCTATTTGTTTTATTCCACCATACCTCTTTTTTTTTTATATGGATTGGAAATGTCTCATTGCCTACCTCCAACATTATCATTTCTTTGAGTTTGTGAACTTTCTTTATAAAAATCAAAATATCCATCTTCTCAAAGCTGTTCGCCATTGTTAGCTTTTCACCCATAGCAATTATCTTACCCCATAAAACAACCTCTCTTTAACGTTTGGTAATTCCATCAATGAAGAGGGATCCCAGGAACTTCGATCCAAGCTGCCCTTTCTGAAACTTTAAATTTTTCCTACCATGGTTCTATATTGATGAAAAATTCTTTCAGATATGCGCAGTCTCTTTGCTTTAAAATCTCCATAAGCTCATCGTCAGGAACCTCTATTAGAAAGTATCTACCCTGAATTCTCTTAACATTTAATTCTCTAAGGCCTAAACTAGCTATTCTTTTGGCAAGCTATATGCATTACAAAAAGACGTCGTCTCCCCAACCAAGCAACGCTGAAGCTTCCATAATTGTTCTTTCTCGACATGCCTTCAACAACTTTTAATTTGTTCATCCCTGTTCTTTCCATTTCAACAGACGTTAGCCTTCCATTTGACATATTTTGATTTATCCCATTCCTCTTCCTGATACTCCATCCCTCTCGACTGCAACACCTCCTTTTGGCTTAAAGCTTTCTTTGGTTGGACTTTTTTCGATACCTTCCTTTTGCCACTGAATTTGGCCATTTTCACCCAAACCTTTTTTCCTAAAATCACAAAACCATCTAGCCTTGAAATTGCCCTTTGAGCATCCTCCAGATTAGCAAACTTTACAAAACCAAACCTCTTACCCTCCATGCTTCTCTTAACTAGGACAAAAGCATCCAATACATTCCCATGAAATCGAAATAATGCCCATAATCCTTTCCAATCCATGCTGTCCAGAATATTGTATAGGAATATCATTCTCATTTTGCTTCAACGATCCCAATACCAACATCAACTTAATTATGATATTAGGGATTGCCCAATTGCTAAGGACATTTGGAAATTAATCATGCCAGAAATAAGATGGTCCCAATTCTTCTCCGACAGTCTGCTTGAGTGGATTAAGACAAATTTAGAAACTCATGGTCAACTAACAAGGCACGAAGTCCTTTGGGCCACACTCTTCGGAATCCTAATATGGCAATTATGGAAAAACAGAAACCTTTTTGTCTTCCAAGGACTCTCATGGAGTTCTATGGAAGTTATTAAAGCCTCAACAAGCTGCGCAAAGCAGTACAACGAAGTTAGTAGTAGTGAATCATCTAGGAGTAAGACTTCATATTATTTTCCAAGGAATTGTTTAAACATTGACGAAGAGAATGTTAGTTTTTGTAAAAGAATCTTAGGATTTTTCTTTTCAGCAAAAAAATTAATAAATTTCGATTTCTTAAATATGTTTTAATATTTTATTAGTATTATTATTTGAATTTATAATCTAACAAAAATTCAATATTTTTGAATATTTGAATCCATAAAAAATTAAAATTGAACATCCTAAAATTATTTATCTATATAAAATCAAAATTATAAGCATAAGTAATGTGGATTCAATAATGAATATTCATTATTTAAGGTATCTCTCTGCATCCGCTTGAATCCACAATGGATAATAATTTTAAAATTTAAATTCAAATATTATGTAGTTTCTAAATTAAAAAAAAAGAAATTGATTGAGTCCTAATTTGGTTAATATTGATATTATTATTAATATAAAAAACATAAATATTTAAGAATAGGGATGAGTTATGTGTTTGGTTCACAAGTTACGGCACCAGTGATAGTGAAATTTATTTGACCATTGTTTTGGAATAATTTTGAGTGATTAAAAAACCCAATTTAATTAGACAAGGAAATGAGCAGCATGTGCGATTATTATATATGAACTGACTTCAAATACCTGGGTTTCTTGAATCAAACTTTGGTTCACATGGCGGCTCAAAGCATTGCCTCTATAAATAAGGGGAATATCTTACTGAAATCTTCACAACTTCATCACTTCCATAAACATGAAGTCCCTTCCCCGTTATCTGTCATTGCTTTTCATTGTTGTCTGCTCATTGTCATGGGTGAGTGCTTCAGCTAATAGCCATGATGACTTTCTTGAATGCCTTTATTCATATCATCCCAAGGAATCCTCTTCCATTACACAAGTTATCTACACTGAAATGAACTCTTCATATTCAGCAGTTTTGGATTCTTCCATTAGGAATCACAGGTTCTCTACTCCTAATACCCCCAAACCATTGGTTATTGTAACACCATTGAACATTTCGCATGTTCAAGCAACGATTCATTGCTCCAAAAAGCATGGCCTAGAAATTAGAACTCGAAGTAGTGGTCATGACTCCGAAGGTCTTTCCTTTGTCTCCCCTGTCCCATTTGTTGTTATCGATTTGGTTAATTTGCGATCAGTCGATGTTGACGTCGAAAACGAAGAGGCGTGGGTTCAATCAGGTGCAACCGCGGGTGAAGTATACTACAGAATCAATGAACGAAGCACGAACCTTTCCTTCCCAGCAGCTGTTTTCCGCACTGTAGGAATTGGTGGGTCCATTAGCGGTGGAGGCGATGGTGCATTGTTCCGAAAATATGGTCTCTCGGCGGATAACGTGATCGATGCGCAATTGGTCGATGCTAATGGAAGGATTCTTGATAGAAGATCGATGGGTGAAGATCTGTTTTGGGCCATTCGAGGTGGCGGAGGGGGAAGCTTTGGGATCGTCATTTCATGGAAAATAAAGCTGGTTCATGTTCCTTCAACTGTGACTGTTTTTCAGTGGGCAGGACCTTGGAACAAAATGCAACACAGCTTCTTCATCGTTGGCAATACGTTGCACCCAATCTTCCGAATGATGTATACTCACTCGTTGCAATATCGACGACGAACGCCAGTGAAAATGGGACAAAGACGGTTCTTGGCACCTTTATTTCATTGTTCCAAGGTGGTGCCAATGAGTTTATTCCATTGATGCAAGAACGATTCCCGGAGCTTGGACTCGTTAAGGAAGATTTTATTGAGATGACTTGGGTCGAATCTCTATTGTTACTGAACGGACTTTCAAATGAAACATCAGAGATTTTGCTCGATAGGAGCAATAGGTATTCCGTTCTTCCTCCTTCAGCCAAATCAAAATCTGATTACGTGAGGGAACCATTGCCTGAAATAGCATTACAAGGGCTATGGCTCCACCTTCTAGAGGTGGACGAAGGAGGCGTAGCAGATTCAAACTTTTTTGCTTACGGTGGAATAATGGAGGAAATCTCAGAGACAGAAACTCCATTTCCACATCGAAAAGGCACCTTATACAAGATAAGCTACAATATCGCTTGGCAAGAAGAGGAAAACAATAATTCTCAAAGGTATATAAACTGGATGACGAAACTTTATAGATACATGGGTCCTTTTGTTTCGAAATATCCACGAGAAGCGTATGTTAATTACAGAGATCTCGATATCGGAAGCAATAATTACTATGGCAAGACAAGTTATAAGCAAGCAAGCAATTGGGGACGTAAATATTTCAAGAATAATTTTGATAGGCTTGTTTATGTCAAGACGAAGACTGATCCAGAGAATTTCTTTAAGCATGAACAAAGCATTCCTCCTCGTTTTCATTATACGAGTTCAATTTAGTACTTAATAATTTGTCATCACCGTTGTTTATGTACGGTAAGTACTCTATACAATTGCATTACTTAATAATACATTAATTCTAGTTTTCAGTTTTAGTTTAAGTTGATTTTTATGGTCTTATCAGTTTCGTCATCAGTTTAGACAATTTAATCAATCAGCTTTAATAAAATACATCAGTTTAATCTCTGTGAAAACTATCCTACTCTCTATATTGCAAATTTATTTTATTTTTTATGTACTCAACACCCATCAATAGTCCATACGTTCTTAAATGCCATCACTAAGAAGATTTGATACTTTGAAAATGATTGTTCTCACGCATGATAGGTAATAAACATTATTTGAAGTACTTACAAAGTTACAATGTAAATAAATGTCACATTGGGTGATGGCAGGAAAAGCAAAATAATTGGGATGGACATTCTCAATATTGAGGAATTCCTAAGCTAAACACTTGATGGAGAGACTTAAGGCTATTTTAATTACCATTAATAAATTATGTGATCAAGGATACAGTGACAACTTCATCAAATATGGTTATGAGGTTATACATTAAAAAAAGGGGTCCTTAATGAAAGGGGCAAGGTCACTTCACAACTACTGTAGAATGATCAGCCAAACTACATGCAACTAATCTTTCATTAGTGACTCAGACTTGTGGCATCACAGACTTGGACATATCAACTACAAATGTAACACCTCACATTGAATTTGATCGCCGGATTTGAGTACAAGTGTCTCATTACGAATGTGAACCATCTCAATTCTTTTCATTGACTTTAAGTGGAAAACACGGCGTAATTCCATATTTTCTTCCTATGCTAATGTTTCTCATTTAATTATGATCAATTAGGCCCACACGACTTGAGGTAGTGGGGTCAAGTGTAGAGTCAGGATGCGAATCTAAACTCAATTTATCAAAATTCAATAGTGTGTTTCAAGACAATGAAGCCATGTCTCGAGACGTGTTTCTCCTATTTTGAACCTCTACTTTCAAAATTAGTTGTCTCGAGACAATGACTCTTGTGTCTCGAGACATGTCTTAAGGTTAGCTCCCTTATTTTGGACCTTTAGCTTTGATGTTTCCTGTCTTGAGACATGATAAACCCTAATTTATACATATTTTGACTCCATGCTTGGCTTATTTTTGGATGAATTTTTATTAGATTTGATAAATTCAATGCTCCTAATCCTTTAATTTCATGTTTTACATTAGGAGAGCTTAAAGAGTCGAAAAGAACTAGAAACAGGCCAAAAAGAGACAAAATGGGCCTACCTCAGAAATCAACACGGCCTGGACTATCGCATACAGGCAGACCACACGGCTTTGTGTGACGAGCAGAATCGAACACGGCCTAAGCTATCACACATGGGCGTGTCCCTAACGAACCCAAGTCTGATTCTCTTCGGAAGAGACTACTTGTGGGCCAAGAAAGGTACTCCAAAGCTTATATAAACACTCTAGGGGAGGACATAAAAGGACGGATAGAGTAGGAAGCAGAAAATACTCGAAGACAGCCATTGGGAGCATCTTGGAAGAAGGATCCCCATCAAGACTGAAGATCTCCTACCAATTTCTCTTGAAGTTTTTAGGTTTTCTTATGTTTTGTAGTTTTCCTTATTTTAAGATGTTTCTCTCTATCAGTATGAACTAAACTCCCTAAATACCTAGGGAGGATGAAACCTAGATGAATCTCATTATTTAATAAATCTGAATTACATGATAAATACTTATTCTTATTCTTAATTATGTGTTTCTAACCCCTGCTTTAATATTTCCAGGATATTTATTCAAGTTTAATGTGCTTATTCAGTGGAGAACAAGTCCCTGTTTAAGAGAAGATCTCGCATAATTAAGCGAAATTGATTACAACCCTAGAAATAGGATGACATAAATCTGATGGATTAGAGTCAAATCTAATAAGGAAATCCATAGATCGAGTTAATGCGACGATAGGGGTTTTTATTAGAAAGATATTTCAATTAATCAACCTAGAGTTAGTTGTTTGTAGTCTTGAAAAGACATTAACATATTTTAGGATTTTACGGATCAAGTCAAGTGAATAAATCGTTTAATTCAGAGTTAGAATAATAAGTGAAGTCTAGGTGGATTCTTCCTTGGGTATTGTCTTTATCATTGGTTTGTTCAATTATTTCTTTCGCTCTCTGTCACGTGTATAGTTAATTAGTTAGTTGAATTTTAGATTAAAAGAAATCCCTTTAAATATTAGGCTAAATAATAGAAAGATAGTTATTACTAGTAATTTTAGTCCTTGAGGATACGATATTCCGGACTCACCACAACTATACTACTGTTCGATAGGTGCGCTTGCCTTTGTTGAAATATTAGTTAGTTTCGAGCCCATCAAGTTTTTGGCGCCGTTGCCGGGGACTAGAATATTAGGAATGCTAAATTTTTATTACTTCAGCCATTTTTAGTTTATTGCAATTTATTTTTATTTTATTGTTACTTTTCTAATTTTTCTCTTTCTTTTCTTATGGCAGGTCTCTCTAGTTTATAACTAGAAGAAACCCGTCAGGACCTTTGCTTTACGATAGTGAGATTGAGAGTACAACTCGCAAAAATGGAAGAGAGATAAGGTGAAGCCTACAATACTGATAAACCGTAAAAGTAACATATTTTAGGCCCACATTTAGCATGCTTTTGGATGTTTAAGCCTTGATTTGTGTAATTTGGTGCTCTTAATCCTTTGTTTTCATGTTTTTACCCAAAAGAGCACCGGGGGATGAAAAGAACGAAAACGGGCCCAAAACGGAGCAAATGGGCCATACCACAAAATTGACATAGCCTGATCACGATTTACATGAGCGTGTCTCCTCATTAAAAATCCGAACACGGCCTAAAGATGATTTACACGGGCATGTGCCATAGTCGTGTCCCTGCTACGGCCAAGAGGAGTTTTACTCGGAATAGGATACTTGGAGACAAAGAAACACATTCCAAAGCCTATTCATACACCCTAGTTGGAATTCTAATTGAATTAGGATACTTAGGGACCAAGTAAGGCATCTCAAAATCTATATAAACACCCAAGGGGGCAACTTGAAAGGGAATTCGGCAGAAGCCTTCTGCCAGGACTTTTGTCAGGGGGCGGTTAACAAGGCCAATGAGCCGAGTGAAAAGGTCAGATTTATGGGAATCACTCAAAGAAAGCCAGTTGATCCATCTCAAGAAGCCGAAATTCTACTCAAGAAAGGGGATCTCTCCTTCAATTCCTTCAGGGAGTTTTAGGGATTTCTTATGTTTTGTTTTATCTTTTCTTCTGAGATGTTTTCTTTTATTGTTATGAACTAAACCCTTCAGATACCTGAAGGGGATGAAACCTAAGACGGATCTTGTTATTGTTTTCTGAACTATATGATAAATATTTGATTTGTTCTTAATTATGTCTGCTTAATTCTTATGTTAATATTTTCGGGATATTGATTCAAGTTGGATATGCTTAGGTCGTGGAGCAAAAGTCCCTACCTAAGAGTAGATATAGCATAATTAAGTGGAGTTGATCGCGCGCCTAGAGATAGGGTGACAAAATCTGCCAAATTAGGGTCAAACCTAATATGGGAGTCCATAGATCGAGTTAATGCGATTCTAGGGGTTTTAATTAGAAAGAGATTTCAATTAATCAACCTAGGGTTAGACGTTATTCGCCTCAAGAGAGGGTTTAATATAAATTAGGGAATCCTACGGATCAAGTCAAGTGAATAAATCGTCTGGTTCAGTGTTAGATAACAAGTGAAGTCTAGGTGGATTCTTCCTAAGGGTATCATCTTAATCAACTGAGTATTCCCAACAGTATTTCCCAAAGTCATTCTTTTTGTCTTTGCGCCTTTAGTTTAGTAGTTAGTTAAATTTAGATTAAACAACAACTTCACTTATTTTAGGCTAGATAATAAAAAAAAGTTAGTATTAGTACTTTTAGTTCCTTTGGGTTCGACAATCCGGTCTTGCCTAAGCTATACTACTATTTGATAGGTGCACTTGCCTTAAATCATTGTCAGAATTAGTTTCCAAGTTCGATCATTCTCTTTATAAATTTTAAGACTCGACAGACACGATCAAGTTTTTGGCGCCATTGCCGGAGAACTAAAAATATTAAGAAAGCTCTATTTTTATTACTTTAGCCATTTTTTATTTTTTGCAATTTATTTTTTTTATTATTATTTTACTTTACTAATCTTTCTTTTATTTCCTTTTCGCAGATAATTTTGGTTTATAAAGGAGATGTCACTTAACTATCAGTGGCAAGTCACGAGGACAAAGCCAACAAAAGCCGCCAGAGTTTTTAACCTCGACGCAATAACCATGCTATCAAACCAGCGTTTAAATAAAAAATTTGATGATTGGTATGGTTCTATACAGGTACATCTGCAATACAGTATGATACAAATAGAGGAGGGGTGCACAACACAGAGTATCTATCCTACAACCATGGCATGGAGAACGAAACAAGTGGATGCGTGGCGAATCCTGAGTACCCACCCTACAGACATGGCATGGAGAATGAACAAGTCAACTATATGGGTAACTATTCTAGATCTCAAAATAATTTTTATAGTAACACTTATAATGCATGTTGGAGGTACCATCCTAATTTCTCGTGAGAAGATCAAGGTAATTAGAGACAACAACCCCTTCCAGGCTTTCAACAGCAACCCTACCCATAAGAGCAGAAGCCGAACCTTGAAGAGATGCTGACAAAATTCATGGCAACCACAGAAACCCGTTTCCAAAACACCGAAATAGAACTCAAAAATCAAGAAGCATCAATTCAAGGGATTGAGAACCAGTTAGGGCAACTTACTAAGTCAGTTGGGCAACTTGCTAAGCTGATCTCAGAAATACCACAAGGTATCCTGCCAAGTAACACCGAAAAAAGATGACAGAGCCATGGTCTAGCTCTCATGTTGAGAACAGAATTATTCATGAGGAACAAAGGCTCTAGATCGAGGAACTAGATGAATAGCGAACACAGTTTAAGGAGAAATTTAAAGTACACGATGAACCAAAGTAGAGCCATGACGAGCCTAAAAATAAAACAAGTCAAATTAAGGTTGGAGACCGAGTCCTAATGGATAATGCAAATCCTCGTGTTGCGGCTTTTGAACCTAATGGAACAACCCCTTTCACAGTACTTAATATTTTCCCATACAGTACAGTCGAGGTAACTCATTCCAAATTTGGCACCTTCAAGGTAAATATTACAAATCTAAAACCTTATTTTAACAAATTAATAGCAGGAATGAGGAGTTTCAACTCCTCGAACCACCATGATTATGTGAATGAAAGGTGAGTCGAGCTTAGACTCTAAATAACACTTCTCAAGAGGCAACCCAAGCATTAACCTCATTAATGTCCATATTTTCAATTTTCTCGGGAGGTAACCTGGGCGTGGCCGTGGCCGTGTGACACCACGAGTAGGTACATAGGCATGGCAGAGACCGTGCGAAAACAAGACTAAAATTTCCCCAAAACACAGGCTGCGATAAAATGCCAAGGCTGTGCGATGCGACTGTGGTCAAACCGACTAAAGAACACGGGATGAGATAAACCCACACAGGCGTGCCTTAAGACCATGGATGATACTGAGTAAGTGACACGGGTGTGCGACACGCCCGTGCCTATAGGCTGTGGTCGATATTGATTAATTAACACGGCGTGTGAACCTCTACATGGGTGTGAGAGAAATGAACGAAGCATCACATGACCATGCGATTCGGTCGTGTGACCCAACACGCCCAGGGAACACTAGCGTGGACAAAGACTTAGACACGCCCTAAACCAACATTTACTAAACACACGAACTAAACACAGGGCACATAGGCATAGGACGCGACCGTGTTCCTCAATCTCTATTTAAACCCCTGTCTACTGTTCACCTGCTCCCCCAAATTTAACCCCAACCTCCGTCACAACTCCGGCCACCAGCCACCGACCACCCCCTCCCTCTTTCCTCTTTTTTCTTTCTTCTCGAACCGAAACCCTCCCTCTTCCTTCTTCCCTCTCTTCCCCTTTTCTTTCTCTTCCCTTCAAACCTCAAACACCCAAATCTGGTCACCCATCCCTTGCGTCTTCACTGCCAGCATTTCTTCCACTCAAAACCCACCGACCAAGCCCTCATCACTGATCGACCTCGCCACTATAACACCCAAAACTCGGCATTGACGTTATGTCTGAATCTAGCATGGCACATCAAAAGGTTGTTTTAAAACTATACGATCATTAACACCTTTCCTCATTTCAAAAACTTTTTATCAATGAAAAACCCCGAATTACGATGCTTATCAAACCAAATTTGCTTAAGGCTATTTCCTTGCAAATATAATGAAATATTCAAAACGTGGTTTATTAGAAAACATTTTTTTCTTTTTTTATTTATTGAAAACATTATTATTTTCAAAACCTCGTTTGTTGCGGAAGCTAAATTTAAAATAGTAGCGAAATGTAATATTTTGAAAATGATAGTTAATGCTTTAAAACCCGTGTTTAATCATATGGCAGTTCGTAATTAAAGGAATTACCAAATGAAAGTTAAAAGAAGATCCCAATGGCCATATTACATAAATTATTAACCCAAAAAAATAATATAAAAATAAATTAAACCAAAAAATTACTAAGTTCCATTTATGAACAAATCCGGCGTATGGCCACCTCCGAGTCCTCCGGAGCTCCAAATCCTCTAACGCTGGGGATTACCTGCATGGTTAAGAGAAAGGGGTGAGTTACAAGAACCGAGTGTGTAATCCCTTATAACGGTCATAATCTGGGCCCGAGCTCATACGGTGTCAGTCTAGGCCTAAGCCTTAGTCGGTAACAAGTTAGACCTAAGCCCCAAATTAAATCAATGCGATGAATATGTACCCACCCTAATCTAACCAAACTTTCCACCCGTACCAACCAATCTCTCCATGGGGATCGTATCAAACCACCCGACCAAAACTCTCCAATAATGCAGTCAAGCTGCTAATAACGGTATATGTGGCTGAGCCACTAAATTAAAAACATGTGGTGAAGCCACTATAATGGTATGTGGCGAAGCCACTATAATGGTATGTGGCGATGCCACTAGAACGGTATGTGGCAGAGCCACTAGAACGGTACTTCCTTCAATCAACAAACCCAACCCAATGCAATATGTTATGAATGCAGAGTAATAAGATCGTATACAGATATATAAAATCACATAAACAATATTTAAACTATTGCTAAGAGCATAACGGTCATTTCATCGCTTAGGGGTATAACAATAATTTCACCCTTTAGGGGTATTTTGGTAATTTTACCCATCGAGGGTATTTCGGTAATTTACCCACTGAGGGTATTTCAATAATTTACCCACTGAGGGTATTTCAGTAATTTATCATTTAATGGCCTTTCTAGAGGCCCACGGTCGCCTCAGCGATACAGGTTCCTTTTTGGGTCACTACAGTATAATTGGGCCTAAAATCAAATTTTGGCCCAAATGGGCCCACACGTTCGTGTGGCCCATTCAGCTTATTTTTTATCTCAATTCTATGGACTTCGCAGTCGCAGCAATCATCCGATACTTACCATCGATTTTGCTCATGTGGGCCTGTTAACCCATTGGGCCCACTTAGCCTGCTTCGGGTCCACAAGGCCCACTACGGCCTCAGTTCCACTAGAGAGTTCGTGACACTCTCAACGGTCTATCTTCATCCCTAGTGGCGTGTTTATCATCATGAAGCGCCAGACGCTCAAGTGATCGCAGAGTGACCCTCCCATTGTCGCCGATTCACAGCATATTGCACTATCAAAATAGACACAGGTGTGAGATTACACACCTTGATTACGAGTTGTGGTTTCAATCGCTTCGAAGCCACCTATAGTAACAGTTGATCAAAAGTTAGTCTCATCCTTTGATAACTTTAACATTGAAACATCCTACTAGACTAACTTTACTTACCATGAACGCGATCTCCTTCAGTGCACCAAGTAATCGGCCCTATCCCTTGGCTACGGAAATCAAGACCCTAATAATATTTGATGAGCAAACGAGTGTTAGTACTTATCCAACATTCAGGCCCCCACAGAGAAAGGAGAGAGACCGAATTTTACCCAAGCAGTCACAGAAATCTTCACTAGAACGAAATAAGAAAGCGCTTGTGTTACTTTACCCTTACCAATTACCAATTAACAATGACAATTGTCAATTTCCTGACAACAAGATCCAGCCTAACCACCAAGACAAAAGATTCATAACGAAGAGAGTAAATAGCTTTGGCTTATAAGGTTCGACCAGCAAAAGAGAACCAACACTTCAAGAAAAAAGTATTCAGCTACGAGAGGAGGCGGTTCAAGAGAGGGAAAGAATAATGTGAGGAGAGGAAAAGAGTGTAGGTATTCGACAAGAGAAAAAGACAAGAGATGAATAAGGTGTGAAGAGAAATGGGAAGAAGAAGATTCGGCCAAACAAGTGCTCAGACTACTAGCAAAAAGAAAGAATTTACGTAAGGGAAGGAGGAGCAGAAAAGAAAGAAACTTAAGCATTCGGCAAGATAACTTGAGGAGAAAAAGACCTGAAATTCTAGAGAAAAAAACCCCAAAATGCAAAAACCCTTCAAAGACAACTAAAGGAAAAATGACACTCCATCCTCTCAAAATCGAATATGCACATCCCACAAGACCCCTATGGCCAAAATTCCTTAACACCACTTTCCCACATTTGGCCAACACTCCCTCACCTCTTCATCCCTTGATTATAGGGCTTAGGCCCAGATTGTTGTCATATGGGCTCAAGCCCAGTCAGTGACCATTTAGGGGATTACACACTGAGTTCTCGTAACTCACCCCCTTCCTTTAACCTTGCAGGTAATCCCCAGTGATAGAGGATTTAGAGCTACGGAGGACTCAGTGGTGGCCATACGTCGAGTTATTTCTCGTGAACTTTAGTAAATTTAACTTTTACCTTATTTTAAGATTATTTATTTTGGGTTTATATTTTTATAAAAAGGCCTTTGGATTTGATTTTTCTTTTAACTTTCAATTCGGCTATTTATAATTCGTTAGATGTTTGAATACTAAGTTTTCCAAAGGGTGATAACCGCTTTTCCAAAATATCACGTTTCCGCAACTAATCAAGTTTGATTTTCGCAACAAAAACATTTTTTTCCAAAATTAACACAACTTTATAAAAATAGACATTTAGTAGATCGGTTTTTTTTACAGTAAAATTTTAACTCAGAATTTTCAAAAGAACAACAACATTTTTCAATGAACGCTTAGCTTTTCAACTACCCTTTGATGTGGAATGCTAGATCTGGCCGTAACATCTAGGCCGGGTTTAGAGTGTTACATTTTATGGTATTAGAGCTCGTTTGCAAAACACGACTGTGGAATGGGTTTGAAAATTTTCCAAATCAGTTTAAAATATGGTGTAGAAAAAGTGATAGTGTTATTGAAAGTATGGCACAATGAGTTTCAGGCACCAAATCCGTAAGTTCTCTGATTTTATAGTCGGTTATATGCTATAGTAATTGTACTGAAAAACTACTAGGGATAGTAGTAGTATGGCAAACTCTAGATTAGGGAAATTGAGATTATAGAGACTTAAAATTTTAGGAAAATCGAGTTGCAAAAACTACTCATATCACTGCTCCTTCATAAAACATTTGTCAATAATTACTTGAACAGTAAGCTGATGCATAAAACTCTTAAACATATTGACTTGATTCAGCAAAATGAGTATAAAAGGACGTGGAAGAGGTACACGGGGCTACGGTAGAAGCTGAGGTTCTAGGGCTAGATCCTCAACATAGGGGCATATGCCAGAAAGGGAGGCGTCGGCATCGCCAGAGATTGAGACGGGATCTCATGATTGAGCCGGGGCTAATGTGCTGACTCAGCTAGTTAGGGAGGTTTGGAGGAGGTTAAAGAAATTGGTGAAACACTTCGAGTTGGGTGCGTGGATTGTAAGAAAAAAAGATATCACGGTTCTCTAGGGTCGCAATCTCGTTTGGAGAAGCGTGTTAAGGCACGTCCAAACTTTTTGGCTTACGAATATTGCAGAAGGTGTCACTCGGGTGAATGTTGAAGAAGTTAGGAGCATGCTTGAGATGCGGGTCTAAGGAGCATAAGGCTCAAGATTGTTCCATCACTATTAAGTCGGGTATGTTTTGGTTGGATATGGTGTTCGAATGTAGAAAATTTTATGTATGTGTGATAAATATCTGTTTACTTCTGTGGTTAGATATTTGGTTGTGTGAAGAGGTTTCTAGATTAGGTTAGAAGTGTATTAGTGTTATTGAAATGAGAGTGCGCAGTAGCAGCATGGTAGAGTAGCCGGTGTTAAAACCACTGTTAGATAGCTGGAAATTTTGAGGACGAAATTCTTTAAGAGGGTAGATTTATAACACCCCGAAAGTGGGCCTAGGAGAATTGGGCCTATTGGACCTTGAGCGTGGGAGCATTTTAAAATTTTTGAGAATATGATAACGGTATTATTGCAAGTTGGACCTATTAGGTAAGTGATTTTAGAAGGTTACGGGTTTCTATGAAGTCCCGGGTTCAAGTTAGGCCATAGGAAAAAATTTGGTTTTTGGCTCTTTAGTGGAGAGGGCTGTTGGAAACAAGACTTAAGGAAATTTGTTGGTGTTTTGCTAGCACAAGTTGAGCATGTGGCAAGGTGGTGTGGCGTCAAGGGGAGTGTAAGGAGGTTGGAGGTTCGAATCTCACAAGTGGCATTTTGGTGGCTATTATTTTGTGTTTGGGAGAGGAGGAAGCAAAGTTGAGTTCAAACTCTGCCAGGGTGGTTGAAGAATGAGTCAAATGGTTTGAATAGGAGGTGGAGAGTGTTTGGTGGAGCAAAAAGATGAGAGAATCATGGGGTTGGATGAGTGTAAGGAGTTGGCCGAATATGGGGAGGAGTATAGAGAATTTCGGCCAAAGGTTTTGGCATTTTGAAAGTGCATATTCGACTAGTTTTAGGGAGGTGCCGTTTTTGCTCAAAGTGCAATTTGGAAGAGTGCACATTCGATTTTGAGTAGGAGGATGCCGAAATTCCTTTGCATTTGTGCATTTTGGGCACTTATTCTTTAAGCATTTTGGGGTCATTTTCTCTTGTAATTTCCTGTTTACCGAAATCATTGTCTCCATTCTTTCTTTTTCTCTCTTTGAGAGTTGGCCGAACCTATTGGAAAGTTACCACCCGTGCAACTCTTATTCAACCTCCCATATCTTTCAATTGTTCTTTTTCTACTCAATAGCCGTAACCCCTAACCTTTTCCTTCTAGCTTTTGATTGGCTTACTTTGCTTCTTCTCATCTTTGGGTTCTTCATTTTGGTTAACTTTGTAGCCGAATCTCAGCCCTGTGTGTTTGCTGCTTGTGCCGAATCTCTTCTCCCATTTGGCTCATTTTTGGCCTAAGGTATGGTGTGCCTTCCACGAGTTTCTTTCTTATCTTTCCTCTAAAACCAAATCTCTCACTCTGGTTCTTTTTTAGTAAGGCCGAATCAAGTCATTCTCTTCTACCTCTCATCATTCTTCTAGCCTTGGATTTCAGAAGTTGGTTGGTAGGTAAGATTAAGGCAGAATATAGGTGGTGAGGTTATACTCATTGGTTGATTCTTACTCAAGCCGAATGGCTATCTTCAGTTCTTTTGTGGTCATGATTAAGGTGTTGCTAACATCTATTTTTCGTGCCAAACACTGCTAGGGTCTCGACGTGCTTAATCAGAGGGCCAACTAAACACCTATCCCTTGTAGTGGATCTCTTGGCTGTCGGTAATTGGTGTAGATTAAGTTGTCGATTTCGACCTATTGGATATGTCTTACTAAGATTAAGACTAATGGATTAAAGTTTATTGATTTAATAGGTGCGTAATCTCGAAGGTTTCAATCTACGCTTGTAACAGGTGTGTAATTTCACACTCACCTTGATGGTTGCATGTGATGCTTTGTGAATCGGCCAAAAGCCGAAAAGTCGACAACTGTGACCACTCGAGCATGCGAACACTCGTGGTGAAAAATTGATATACGAATGATGACGATAGATCATTGAGAGTGTCGTGAGCACTCTCGCGAAATTAAGGCCGTAACGAGCCTGGTCGAACTGAAATGGGCTAAATGGGCCCAATAGGCTTACGGGCCCATGGGGGCAAAATCGATGAAAAAATACTGAGTGATAGATTTGGTTGCAAAATCTGCAAATCTGAGAAGCGAAACCACGTATGATGGGCCACACGAGCGTGTGGGCCCATTTGGGGCCTAAAATGGGTTTTAGGCCCAACAGTACCGTAGAGACCCAAAAAGGGTCCCGAGTCGCTCGAGGCGAAAGTAGGCCTTTAGAAAGGCCGTTAAATGCAAAATTACATAAATACCCTTGGTTGCAAAATTATCGAAATACCCCAAAGGGTAAAATAATGATATACCCTTGATTGTGGTAGAATGCCTTGTGTATGATTTTATTTACACTTTTATACGTTTGATACATTGCACTTTATCATGTTGCATGGGGGCAGGCTTAATGACTGAAGAGAAGTGTAGCCTGGTGGCTCTGCCACATACTGTGTTAGTGGCGATGCCACATATTCATATACTATTGGTGTGATTAGCAGCTTGTCTGCAATATTGGTGTGATTGGCGGGGTGGGTTGACTTGATCCCCACAGGTGATGATTGGTTGGTACGAGGGTGTGATTGGTTGGATTGGGTTGGGTTACATTACATTATCTGCACTTTCATGATTATAGGGCTTAGGCCCAGATTGTTGTCATATAGGCTCGTGCCCAGTCAGTGACCGTTTAGGGGATTACACACTGAGTTCTGATAACTCACCCCGTTCCTTTAACCTTGCAGGTAATCCCCAGTGATAGAGGATTTAGAGTCATGGAGGACTTGGTGGTGGCCATACGTCAGAGTTATTTTCGTGAACTTTAGTAAATTCAGCTTTTACCTTATTTTAAGATTATTTATTTTGGGTTTATATTTTAGTAAAAAGGCCTTTGGATTTGATTTTTCTTTTAACTTTCAATTTGGCTATTTCTAATTCGTTAAATGTTTGAATACTGAGTTTCCAAAGGGTGATAACTGCTTTTCCAAAATATCACGTTTTCACAACTAATCAAGTTTGATTTTCGCAACAAAACAATTTTTTCCGAATTAACACAACTTTATAAAAATAGACATTTAGTAGATGGGTTTTTTTTACAGCAAACATTTTAAGTCGAGTTTTCAAAAGAAAAGCAACATTTTTCAACGAACGCTTAGCTTTTCAACTACCCTTCGATGTGACATGCTAGATCTGGCAGTAACGTCTAGGCCGGGTTTGGGGTGTTACACAAAAATAAGCCAAGCATGGGGTCAAAATATGTATAAATTATGGTTTATCAAATATCCTCACACTTAAACATTTGCTTGTCCTCAAGCAAAATCCTCAACTCACAATCAAAATAAATTCTTCTCAACCAATAATTTTCATCAATAATGTTTTCAAATAATTCACACATAATCATGTATTGAGAATTCTACTTAAAAGAGCATCAAGTTTTAAACAATCCAAGTCAAACATTTGAATCATAAAATCATCGGTATTCCCCTTCATCTAAGTAATTACCTTTAATTCCAAATCAACAAGAGTTGATATCCTCACTAAAGATTCACTCAAATCACTCGAAGTGTTTAAGGTTCAATAATTAAGCACTCCAAAGTCAATCATGAAAAGTTATTACCATAGGCTTGCATGAAAATCAAATCTCCACCACTATAAATGAGATGATACACAAATCAAAAGGTCTTTAGCAAGGTTGTAATGGGGCTTGGGTTAAAGGTGTGGATAAAGGCTGAAAAAGATGGTTAGAATCGAGATTAATGTAATAAATTACCAACTAGAAAAATAGTGCTAATTACTGAATTACAAATAAGTACCCAAAATTAAAACTACTCATACTTTAGAACGTGAGCTTTCCCTTGAAATAATAACTTTAACTTGTACAAGCTCAATAAAGAATGTAATTACATGGATTTGTTTTTGTTTTTTGTTTTTAAGAATAAGAACAAGTAATAAGTATACGTAGGTAGTACCTCAAAAGAAATAATTCAGGAACTAGAATTGACGAACATATTTAGGTAACAAATCAAATTAAATCTCAATAAAAAGGGAGTCAATAAAAAGGGAAAAAATTTTAATGAATCAAAAATAGTTAAATTGTGGGTTATCATTAAAGGGGAAAATCAAGCGACGATGGTTAAATCTCAAATAAACCATAAATTATACATTTTTTGACCCCATGCTTGGCTTATTTTTGGATGAATTTTCATTAGATTTGGTGAATTCGATGCTCCTAATTCTTTAATTTCATGTTTTATACTCAGGAGAGCTTAGGGA
Source organism: Gossypium rotundifolium (assembly GCA_025506655.1). Taxonomy (NCBI): domain Eukaryota; kingdom Viridiplantae; phylum Streptophyta; class Magnoliopsida; order Malvales; family Malvaceae; genus Gossypium; species Gossypium rotundifolium. The sequence goes on from CP106724.1 coordinate 203,000,347, forward strand.
GTCTAAAAGAACAATTAACGGGCTAAAAAGTGACAAAATTGGCCTACCTCAGAAATCAACATGGCCTGGACTATAGCACACGGAAGATCAAACGGCCGTGTGTGACAAGTAGAATCGAACACGGCCTAAGCTATCATACACGGGCGTGTCATACGGGCATGTCCCTGCCAAAACCAAGTCTAATTCTATTCGAAAAAGGCTACTTGTGGGCCAAGAATGGTGCTCCAAAACCTATATAAACACCCTAGAGGAGAACCTAAAGGGGGACATAAAGTAGAAAGTAGAAAATACTCGAGGACAGCCATCGATAGCAACTTGGAAGAAGGATCTCCATTAAGACTAAAGATCTCCTATCAGTTTCTCTTGAAGTTTTTGGGTTTCTTATGTTTTGTAGTTTTTCTTATTTTAAGATGTTTCCCTCTATCAGTATGAACTAAATCCCTTAAATACCTAAGGGGATGAAACCTAAGATGGATCTTATTACTATTTGATTTATAAGATAAATACTTGTTCTTATTCTTAATTGTGAGTTCTTATTCTTATTTTGATAATTCAAGTTATTGATTCAAGTCGAATGTGCTTATTCAGAGGAGCAAAAGCCCTTGTTTAAGAGTAGATCAACACAATTAAGCGGAGTTGAAGGCAATCCTAGATATAGGACAACGTAAATCTGTCGGATTAGAGTCAAATCTAATAAGGGAACTCATAGATCGAGTTAATGCGACAATAGGGGTTTTAATTAGAAAGAGATTTCAATTAATCAACCTAGAGTCAGTTGTTTTTAGTCTTGAAAGAGATATTAACATAAATCAAGGATTTCTACGTATAAAGTCAAGTGAATAAATGATCGTGTATAAAAAGAATGATCGAACCTGGAAACTAACTAAGACAACGATGGAGGCAAGCGCACCTATTGAATAATAGTATAGTTTAGTGGCAAAACCGATTGTCGAACCCAAAGGAACCAAAAGTACTAATACTAACTTTCTTTCTATTATTTAGCCTAAGAATTAAGAGAATTGTTATCTAATCTAAAATTAACTAACCACTAAGCTAAATATGCTAAGACACAAAGAAATAATTGGGAAAATACTCGTAGGAAAAACCAATTGATTGAGACAATACCCGAGGAAGAATCCACCTAGACTTCACTTATTATCTAACTCTGAACTAGACGATTTATTCACTTGACTTGATCCGTAGGATTCCCTAATTTATGTTAATACCTCTTTCGAGGCTACTAACGTCTAACCTTAGGATGATTAATTAAAATTTCTTTCTAATTAAAACCCCTAGAATTGTATTAACTCAATCTATGGACTCCCATATTAGGTTTGACCCTAATCCAGTAGATTTACGTCATCCTATTTCTAGGGTTGCGATCAACTCGTCTTAACTATGGTAGATCTACACTTAGGCAGGGACTTTTGCTCCACCACCTAAGCACATCAGTACTTGAGTCACTATCCTGGAATACCAAAACAAGAATTAAGAACACATAGTTAAGAACAAATCAAGTATTTATCATATAACTCAGAAAACAATAATAAGGTCCGTCTTAGGTTTCATCCCCCTCAGGTATTTGAGGGGTTTAGTTCATAATTATAAAAGAATACATCTCAGAAGAAAATATAAAACAAAACATAAAGAAAAACCCTAAAACCCCATGAAGGAATTGAAGGAGAGATCCTCAATCTTGAGCATGATTCCGGCTTCTTGAGATGAATCAACTGGCTTTCTTCGAGTGAATACCACAATTCAGCCTCTCTAGCTTGGCTCTTTGGCCTAGCTGAACGCCCCCAAAAGCCCTGACAGAAGGCTTCTGTCGAACTCCCCTCTAAAGTTGCCCTCTAGGGTGTTTATATAGGCTTTGAGATGCCTTAGTTGGCCCGAAAGTATCCTAATCCGAATAGAACTCTTCTTTGCTGCGGCAGGAACACGTCCGTGTGCCACACCCGTGTGATTAGGGGCCAGGCCATGGTCGAGCCTGTTAAAGAGGCACAGCTGTGTGAATCGAGGCTAGGCGATGTTCGAGTCTATTTAAAAGGCACGGCCGTGTGATTCGGGACTCATCCATGTGGATTTCGTGCTTTGGCTCATTTTCCTCATTTTCAGCCTATTTCTCATTCTTTGCATCCTCTGGTGCTCTACTGAGTATAAAACATGAAAACAAAGGATTAGGAGCACCTATTCCCATAAATAAAGGGATAAATCATCCAAAAGTATGCTAAATGTGGGATTAAAATATGTTCATATTACAGTTTATCAAATACCCCGACACTTAAGCTTTAGCTTGTCCTCAAGCAAAATTCTCAACTCATAATTAAAACGAACTTCCTCAATTCATAACATTCATTAATAATGTTTCATCATAATTCATAGATAATTCATGCATGGAGAATTTTAACTCAAAGAGTCCAAAAGATCCAAACAATTAAAGTCATAATTTTGTAGCACAAAAAAAGATAGGTGTTTCCCCTTACCTAACTAATTCCCTTTAATTCAAAATCGACAAGAGTTGACATCCTCACTAAAGATTCACTCAAATCACTCAAAGTGTTTAAGGTTCAATATTAAGCACTCAAAAGTCGAACATGAAAAGTTAATCCCATAGACTTACCTGAAAATCAAATCTCCACCACTGTAAAATGAGACGATACACAAATCAAAAGGTCTTTTAAGGGTTGTAATGGGGCTACGGTTAAAGGTGTGGATAAAGGCTGAATCACAAGGTTAAAATCGAGAATGAATTGACAGTTGACCTAACTTAAAAAAATGAGCTAATCCTAAATAATTACATCAATTGAAAACTTATAATACTAATAATACGAGCTTCTTCTTCAAGATATTGAATTTTAAATGTATAAGCTCACTTAATCACAGAACTAATAATGAATATACTTCAAATTTTTTAAGAACAAATCAAGTATTTACATAATATAAAAAAAATTTAACAACTAAAATAATAAAATTAGGCAACTAGTCAAATCAAGTCTCGATAGAAGGGTAGTCAAAAGAAATGGTGATAACAAATACAAAATGTGTTTTGGGTTAATATTAGTTGGTGAGTCAATAAAAAGGTTGTTAGGATCAACGGGGTTTACTAGGGGTTAATTGTGAGGGTAGGCTTTTAGTGGAGTAAGTGGATTAAATCCTAGGTGCCTTTATCATCTCAGTATATCAAATCAATAATGTGGTCTTGAAATGTATAATCGAAGCAAGTTCTAGAATAACAAATCAATGATGACACACTCATAAAAGTGAGCACGAAAAGAATGTATGCTCTAAAAGGCTCAAAATCTCACAAAAATTATGGGTTCTTGATATCAACTTTGTAAATTTCAAACTTCAAGGTAACAATTAGATTCAGGTAGAAAACTTAACAAGATTTTAATTTTTGAAAATAGACTCATCATGCTTGATTCTCTAGTATTTTAAAAGTAAAATCATCACTGTACAATTATCAATGACTTAATCTAAAACATATCAATAAAAATCATAAATCAACAGGAATTTCATTTCAATTAGTGATATGAGAAAATTACTTAAGATAATATATCATTCAGGGATTTTAGAATAATGCAAAAAGTTAGACACTTTTTTTTTTTTAAAATAAACTTCCACCCCCCACACTTAAGATGTATATTGCCCTCATTTCTTCAAGCATGAACAAAGCATTCCTCCTCGTTTTTATTGATAGAAAAAAGAAGATTATGTTATGAGTTGAATTTAGTACCTAATAATTCTAATATTTCGTCATCACTGTTGTTTAGAAGGACTAATCCTTCAAAATTCAAATCTAGTTCAATATTATCATGTACAATAAGTACTCTATACAATTTCATTACTTAATTATACATTCATTCTGTTTTCCAGTTTTAGTTTAAGTTAGTTTCGATGATCTTATTAGTTTCGTTATCAATTTAGACAGTTTAATCAATCAATTTCAATAAAATTGATCGGTTCAATCTCTGTGGCGAAGCTCGTTGTGGTGAGCAAAACACGAGTGAAAGTGAAACACAACAAAGAGAATCTTCCATTCAAATGGCATTGACCTTTCCCAAGTTTATCGTCCTCAAACCCAGCGATAATAATGGCTACTTAAGCAATATACGTGAAGGCGAAAACAACATTGGGTTTCTCAAATTCTTTGAAACTCAAGCCTTGAGTCCACATGCTAAGTTCTAAGTGGAGATTTCCGACACAAATGGCATGGTGCATATAAGAAGTTGCCAAAACAAGAAGTATTGGCAACGAACCAAAACCGTTTCCATTGCCGGAGTCCCACCGGGGCAGTACTGGATTACCGCCACTGCCCAAAACAAGGAGGAAGATCAATCCAAGGTGACATGTACGTTGTTCAAGTTTGTCCTTGTAGACCATGCTATAGGTACGGTACGAATCGTGCATGTCCAAAATCCGGGTGCAATTTATGCTTATGGCTAGGGAGTGATCTGATACTTAATCGTTGCGTATCGGCAAACTACCGGGGGTTTGATAATAATGGCTTTGATATCTTCAGCATTATTGATTATAAGTCGTTACTGGTTTTGCCAAAGTACGTTGTCTTCAAAGGACATAATAACAAGTACCTGTGTGTTTGTGAAAATTACTTAGCATTTTCAGCAGATGAAATTAGTGACTCAACTGTAGCATGTGAGACTTTTGTTACTGATGATGGAAAGGTTCAAATCAAATCCATTTGTGCTGGAAAGTTTTGGTGGGCCGACCCGAAATGGATTTGGGTAGGATATGATGACCCTAGCAACAATGATGGCACCACGTTTCGCCCTGTCAAAGTTGACAATAAGACTTTAGGTCTTATCAACCTGGGCAACAAAAACTTCTGCACGACCCTCACAGGACAAAACGACGTGGAATGGCTTAGCCCAGCTGTTCCAACCATCACCAAAGAAGCCATGCTAACGGTGGAAAAGCCAGCCTTGACAAGGGATATTTATGACGTCTAATATGATCTTGGTAATTCCAGGGTTTACGATGAAACAACCTTCATTATTGCCAAGAATTTTTCTAGTAACTATTCCCAAGAACCCACCCATATGGACATGAAGCTCAAGCTTTCATATACAAATATCAAGACTAGTACTTGGAAGAGTAATTTTTCTCTCAGGTTAGCCATGGAAGCTAAAATGAAAATTAACGTACCATTGATTTCTCGGGAAATATTGAAATGTCCAGTGAATTTCACTCAGATGTCAAGGGGAAAGAGACCAAAGAATCGAAAACTTTAGTAGACGTTGTACACAAATTTGTTGTGCCTGCGATGACTTAGGTGACGTGTCGAAACCATTTTAAAAGTTGATTTTAAAAACGGGGATCGACTTCAAAAAACAAAAATGAGAGTTGTTACTAATCCCTTTTCACTTAGGTGTGATTGGATTACCTTAAAAGAATGATTTATTTCAAAATACTGATTTTAGTCTACGAAAAAACAAGAAAAATAGGTTCGAAAGTAGTTAATTATGAGGAAGGATTAGCACCCTCATAACGCCCAAAAATTGGTACCTAATTGATAAAATCATGTCCTATTGTTGAAACTTTGAAAAATTTTAAAAATGATCCTTTTATTAGAAGGAAAAGACCTAGACTTACCTATCTCAAAGAAACTAAATACTATACCCAATAAGTTAGGATATAGTATCTCATGACTTTGAAATTAGGCACGTCTTTGTTTTAGAAAATTCTTACCTCGAGACACAAGACATCATACCCAGTAAGTTAGGATACAATATTTTGAATTCCCAAGAATAAGTGTTTGATTATTCTAAATTTGTAAGTTTTGGTTTTTAAAAGATAAGGGATATTCGATACCTTAAGTTCTACGAGAAAAATCGAAGCCCAGTGAGTTAGGGTACAATTCTTCTTAAAGTCCCCAAATATCATATATCACCTTACTTTTTAAAAAATGCATCAAAAAAGGTATTTTATAAAACAATGGTTTGAGTATACAACCTACATATTTAATAACAATTTTACATAATTACAAATTATACTAACAATAAATAATAAAAGAATAATATTACATAAATGAATATATATAAAGCTATGTTAAATAATAATAGACAATCTAAGAATATAAATAAATAAACATGTAATAAATAACAATAATTGAAATTGTCATGAAATAACAAAATTAGAGGAAAAAAAAGGAAAAATTTACTTAAACACCAAATAATTATTATAACCAAAACCAAAATAAAAAATAACATGATAATTTTGTAAAACAATTAACTTATACAACAAAAAAAGGTAAAAAATTATATTAATAATGTAATACCTATGAATATATGATAAAATGATTAATAAATAGTTTATAATAATTTTAAATAGATACAGTATAATATAATTAATATTAATGAAACATATTTTATAATATGAAAATAAAAATATATGATATATAATATAATACTATACAATGTATAAAATTTTTAAAATATATAATATAATAACTAATATATAAAAATAATATGTAATAAAAATAATATTAAATAAAATAATAAATAATGAAAATATATGTATACATGTAGCACATTAATTATAAAATTATATACATAATATAAATAAAATAGATTAGATAATATAAATAAATTTTATATAAGGCAACATAATACTATATAATATAGAAAATATAAAATAATAAATAATAAAATAATAATATATAAATTATTAAACAAGTAAAATAATATATATAATAATAATTAAATATAAAGATAGTAATATATATATATATTTATATAAATTTATACTATTAATAGATTAATATAAAATAATTAAAAATAAAAATAAAAATACTTTAATATAATATTAGAATAATTTAAATTTAAAAAGATTTGAAAAATAAATAAAGAAACCAGGATCAAATAATAATAAAAATAAATATAAAGGGGTTAAATTATAAGAAAATAATTAATTATAAAACTGAATAATACGGAGGACTAAAGGGATAAATTTCCTATTTTCAAAAACACGCGAATCTGTTCGGGTCTCCGGCCAACGCTGGTCTTTTTTTGAAACGACGCCGTTTTTACGCTTATTGAATTGCTTAAACGCGCCTGCTTCCACATTACTATATATATAAAATGTGTTTAAAAAAATTCATTTAAACAAACAGTTTAAAAAAAAAACAGAAACTCCAAAAAAAAAAATCCTCTGATGTGCTCTCGTCTGGGCTCCGTGGTCGAACGTTCACATCGCCTCGCGCCCATGCACTGTCACAACAAGGCATGAGGCCTAAAACCCCGTTTCAAAGGTAGTTTTCTCGCCCCTTCTTTATTTTAGTACTATTTTATATAAAATATGCACAAAATAAAAATAAAAATAGAAAATCACCTAAAAAGAATCTATATTCTACTTGACTTAACTTTTACTTTTTTTGTAATCTAAAAAATTGTGTACTCTTTTGTCTCTCAGATATTCGAGCCCTCCTCAGACATAAGATAATCAGCTTTTATAGCCTTTAAAAATAAAATGAAAAAGGAAATCATTGTGGTTGCCATTTTCGCCACTGTTTTTCTTTCCTTTCTTGTGCAGGAGCGAAAATCTCGAAGGTGGCCAAGCGCGCTAACTGCGGCGCAATTTGGTGGTGCGCAGTTCGTGAGGATTTCGACGCTATCGAGGGCACAAGGGTTGGTGGCTACGACGCGACGATTGGCCTGGGTGCGGGGCTGTGGCGCAACGGTTTCCTTAGGGTTCCAGGAACCCTTAGTTTGGGCCATTGGGCCAACGGGGTATTAGGTCTTGGTGTAAATGGGTTAAGGGGTTTGGTCTGTTTAGGTAGTGTCTGTCGTTGGGTTGCTAGGTAGTTTTAGGTGCTGGGCTAATGGGTGTAAGTGAGCCTATCAGGTTTATTTTTATCATTGCAACCAAAGGTAAGTGTGATGTTCCTTTCACTTTCATGCAAAGCGACACTCTTTATGATGGGACCATTGCCACTACTGAAGTTTAAGGTGCCACTTACACTGGTTCCAATTACTACAGCATTCACTTTGAGACTGAAGAAACAAAGCTAGAGCCAAGAAAGGAGCCGGAGCCAATGTAATCTATGAACACACAAAATTTCATTGCATTGCGTGTGTTTGTGTGGTGTGCTAGCACTTGTGTGAGTAAAATAGAATCATGTTTCCTTCAAGGATGAATGCGTTTATGTTTTCCTATAATTAAGTACTATCAATAAATGTTGCAAGCATAGCCTAGTGGCATTGTATCTCTCATGTTTAATGTGAGATATATAAATCATGTATGCTATTTTTATGTGGTGTGTAGATCAAATATTTGTACTCCTGCTTTATATTATAATTTATGAGTTGTTGGTTGATAATATCTGGTTAAAAATTTCAATCATTAGCATATTTTATCTAATAAACATCTTTATTTTACAAATCAAAATAATTACTAAAGGTAGACGGTTGAGAGTTAGAGGAATTCTTGCTGATAATTACATAATATATGAGATAAGAATGTAAAGTTGGAACATGGTAAGATCGGTACATATCGTTTCAAGATTAAATCAGTATAAATTAGCCTATATTTTGTTCCAGCTTAAAATTTCAAGTGTTTCACCATTTCGTGTATTTAAGTCCATTTCGTCAATAATTAGTACGTGCGCCCAAATCGATTGATACAAAATATTGACATTTTAAACTAATTTTTTCTTAACCATTTTAATTTTTCAAAATTACATTTAAAATAAAAAGTTGTTAATTTGAATTATTCAACCAAATTAATAGTTTTAAAACTTATATTTAAATATAAATATAATTGAGTTATATTTACATGTTAATATAATATATAATTTATTTTTAACTAAAATAACAAATAACTTATAAACAAAATAAAAGTTAAACTATCAATATATGTAAAAATATTTAAATGTATATAATTTATTAAAACCTAAAATTAAACTATATATATATATATACAAAAAGAAAATATTTGAAAATATTTAAAATATCGATAAACTTAAAATAATATATTAAAACATGTGAATAGCTATATATACCATAAGAAAAAATGATACACCCACTAACTATTAAAACATGTGAATAGCTATATATACCATAAGAAAAAAATGATACACCCACTAACTACCTTAAGTCCACCTTCACTATGGATAAAATGTCAAATCATATGACTCTTTCTTCAAAATCCATCAATTCCAAACCTCTTGGTTGTTGTGATGCTAATTTATCTAAAATTAATACTATTAAATTTGTATTGAAGATCTTTATGAAGATTAACTCATTAGATTTTTAATTTAAGGGTGAATTTTCGATCGACTTAAGAAAAAAATAAATTAATCATGTTGATGAGTCCTATTTTATTATTTTAATCGATTTAAATTTTTTAAATTAAAATTTTATTACAATATAACTAATTTCAGGTTGAAGGACATATATTTGAAGCCATATATATTTGAAAACTCTTTCAAAACAAATAAGAATAAAATAATTTAGTATTATAAACTTGAATTGTTAATTAATTTATTTAGGTTCCAAAATTATTATTTCAAATTATTTTAACTTTTTTATTTATTCTTTAGAATTATTAATTTTTATAAATATTTTAAAAATTTAAAATTATTTTGATTTTTTTTTTTTTTGTAGTTGTTAGTGAGAGAGATCAATTTACTCATTTTTAAAATTGACAAGGCTATAGAATTTTGTGTGTTAGCTTGATGGTCAGTGTGTTCATCGTCTCAGGTGTGGCTTGGTTCAAGTTGTGCTAATCGCGTTGCTGTTGGGGCATTACCCTCCTCTTGTAATTTACTAAATTGAGTTATTCGAATTGTAAAATTCAACTCGAATTATTTATTCGAGTTTATTTAAAAAAAACCAAATACTTTGAATAACTCGATTTGATTATCTCGAAATTTAATTTTTTTAAAAAAATTTCAAATAGAATTAAATTTTGGTCACCCTTAATTAAATCATTGATCATTATCTTGTGAGAAGTTAATAGTTTGACAAATTCTTTGATTGAGATCAACATAAATAGAAATACTATATTTATGGTTTAGAATCGAGGTTTGCTGTAATTAAAAACCCCATCACTAATATACCGTTAGAAATTTACGAACTTTTGTTTTTCTAGATTCAATTAAATCTAGTGCCTATGAATAAAAAGGAAAATCTTTCTCACATTTCTAACCTTTAAAGTTTCTTTCAAAGTACATCTAGAAAAGAAAAAAGAACGAAAGAAAGAAACTTTCTTCAATTTTATGTCGACCTTGTTCCAAGTGTTATGATGAATCAACATTCAGACCACGTATGCATGAATTATTCAAAGATTTAATATTCCATATTTATACATTTTTAATGTTTAATTTATAGCATTTTCAATTATAACAGCATAGAAACGATCAAATCAAAGAGTTATCTTCTTCGAAGGTGAGAGAGAAAATGATTAAAAATAATAGTTAGAATTAAATTAAAAATAATAGTTAGAAAAATTGACATTAACTAAATTGTTAAGTTAAATTTTGCTACTAATTTTATATTGTTAGAATTAGGTGAACTGAATCCTTATTTAAATAAGATATGATAAAATAAAATAAAAGTAAAATCCCTATAGAACTACACTTCTTTTATTTTATTTTAGAATAAGGTTTTTTAAACCTTATTAAACTCTATCTATTTGATTTTGATTAGAATAAGATGTTTCAGTCTTACTACACTTCTATTAGAATATGGTTTTACAAGCCTATAAATAGACATAGTCTACTCCTCTTGTAATCATTCCAATTCGACATTGTGAATTTTCTTCTCCTCTGCCCGTGGTTTTTTTCCCGAAAGGGTTTCCAAGTAAAAATCTGTGTGTTCTTTATTTTTATTTCTCTTTTTGTTACGATATATTGTCATGACTAACATTCTATTTTTACAAATTGGTAACACAGTTTCCGGGTTGTTCATCTCAATCACGGTAATGGCGTCTTTGAAGTATGAAATTCCATTGTTGGATCGCAACACTAGATTCGCGTTGTGGCAGATAAAGATATAGCCAATTCTTGCATAGATGGACTTAGAAGAAGCCCTGATAGGGGTGGACAAGATGCCTTTGACATTGACGGAGGAAGAGAAGAAGCGCAATGATCGAAAGGTGTTAACATAGTTACATCTGCATTTGTCTAACGAAATTTTACAGGATGTGATGAAGGAGAAGACCGCCACTGGATTATGGAAGAGGTTGGAACAAATATGTATGTCAAAAACTCTAACCAACAAGCTGCATATGAACCAGTGTAACACTCCATACCCGTATCCGTCGCCGGAATAGGATACGAGGCATTACCAGACTTAAACACAAACAATCATACCATTCCGAGTCATAAATTTCCATTCAAATTTAAAACTTTTCATACATAATCACAATGTCCCTATTATGGACCCTCGAGGCCATAAACACACTTTGGAAGAGGTTTGGGACGTAACCGAGAACTTTGGAACACTTAATTTTTTGCTCAAAACAGGGTCACACGCCCGTGTGGCTTGTGTGGGTAGGCCGTGTGGTCACACACGTCCGTGTCCTAACCCCGTGTGAAAAACATCGAGTATTCTATTTATGACATCATTGACGATTTATGGTCACAAGGCCAAGTCACAAGCTCGTGTACTAGGCAGCGTGGCGAATTTAATTTTCGCATTTAAGGAGCAGACTTCACACTCCCTGGACACACGCCCATGTCATGAGGTCGTGTCCTTCACACGGCTGAGACACACGGTCGTGTCTCTGCCCGTGTGACCAATTCGAAGCTAAAATTTAAAATACAAGGGACACACAGCAAGACCACAAGCCCATAGGGTAGACCGTGTGTCACACACGGCCTAGACACATGATCGTGTGTCTACTCGTGTGGATAATAATAAGGCTATTTACCAAACCATTTGCCACCCTGAAACAATTGCACTTCTGCACTAAATTAAAGACACATAACATGACATAATTAAGCTATCAAACATCCTAAAATCAAGTCATCCACACATCATTCACACACCACATCCATCATACATTTACCTCACATACTTAACAATTTAAACATGTGAGATACCGCATTCATGAATAACATCATCATATGCATATACCAAGAACTAATACTGGCCAATTTCAAATGGCCTTATATAAAATGGTCATTCATCAAATAAGCCAACATTCTTGGCCAAATCAATTATGACATATATAACAAAATGACCAAGTCCCCTATACATGCCATAATCTAAAATATCAATAACCACATATACCAAAAGATAGTTTGATAGTGTGAAACGATTCTCCAAGATCTCCAATCCGAGTTAGCTTGGTGACACTATAAGACAAGGGAAAAGAGAGGAGTAAGCCAAATAGCTTAGTAAGTTTATATGTAATAATAAGCATTATAAACACACATTTAACATACAATTAATATTATAACAATTTCATGGTTGCCACTATGATCTTATAACCATAACTTACTTATTCTCAACTTTATCAATAACTCATCATATATCGATCTCATTCCTTAAGGGTTTCATATACATACCTGTGCCACATCACAACATAACCACATGCATTTACACTTCGTTATTTCACTGAATCACTCGTTGAACCACTTGGAATACTAAAGGATACGCGAAAGTCATGCACATAAGTGCCACACTTATTTGTAGTTGAAGCTACCACTTATCACTTGTAGCCGAAGCTACCACTTATCACTTAAACACTTGGTTTCCTAGTGACATGTCACTTGTATCCTATTCGACTCTTAAGGTTCAATCAGGATTTTCTCACTTATCGAAGCTTGGTCGATATACATATCCAAATAGTTATTCACAGAGCACACAATAATTAAAGTATTCAAAACATAAATGTAGCAATACATTATTTACATACAAACTTATCTTGGTCCAAAAATGACAAGTTATTCGGTTTAGCCCACAACCTTGCCTTTCCCCTAGTTAAGGTCAATTTCTCGTCTTTCTTGATTATGAAGCTTGAAAGTTGAAAAACCCTAGCTATGGATGCCTTGTGATTTTCAGCTATGGAGGATGAAGATGGACAACATTTTTTTACTCATTTTCCCTTTTTATTCATTAAATAACCAAATGACCAAAATGCCCTTTACTTAAAACTTTGATATTTTATTCCACCATGTCTATTTTTGTCGAAACTAAAGTGTAATGGTATAATTACCACATAAAGACTTCTAATTTAAGAACTTATCACAATCAAATCCCTTTATCAATTAAAACACACATTTTGTAAATTTTGTAATTTAGTCCTAAAAATCAAATTGGATACTTAATCAACAAGATTTCTTAACAAAATTTTCACACAAGCATTTAATCATATCATAGACCTTAAATTTATCGGAATAATTTTTTTACTCTGAATTTATGGTCTCAAAACCACTATTCCGTTTAAGCCCTAAATCGGGCTATTACAAGCAGCGTCTTTATGCTCATATTTGGAGGAAGGTGCGTCTGTGCACGAACACTTAACAGGTTTAAAGAAATTCTTTCAAACTTGGAGGCCATGGAGGTTCAGTATGATAAGGAAGATTTAGGGTTGATTTTAATTTGTTCATTGACCCCATCTTATTTAAACTTTAGAGGCACGATTTTATATAGCCGCGAGTCTCTCACAGTTGATGAGGTTTATGATTCTTTGACCTGGTATGATAAGATGCAGCATTTTGTGGTTAAAATTGACTCTCAGTGAGAGGGTCTAATTGATCGTGGGAGACAAGATCGAAATGCTGATAATGATCGTGGAAGGACACAGAAACAGAATCCTCATGGTAAATCTAAAGGTAGTTCGAAGTCTTCAAATAGAGGAAAAACTTGTAACTTCTATAAAAAGAAAGGGCACATTAAATTTTAGTGCTATAAGCTACAGAACAAGATCAAAAGGGAGGCTGCGAATCAAAAGGGAAAACAAACAGAAAATTTCAGTGAAGCTGATGTTGTAGAAGACTATAGTGATGGTGAACTTCTAGTAGCTTCTGTCAACAATTCTAAAGTGGTCGAGAAGTGGATCCTTGATTTGGGCTGCACCTTTCACATGAATCCCAATCGGGATTGGTTTGCAGCTTATGAAACAGTGTCTGAAGGTGTTGTTTTGATAGGAAAATATGCTTCGTGTAAAATCACAAGTGTTGGAACAATTAAAGTTAAGATGTTTGACAAAGTTGTTAGAACACTTAGTGACGTACGACATGTTTCAGAATTGAAGAGAAATTTAATTTCATTAAGTACTCTCGATTCAAAAGGGTACAAATACACAGCTGAAATAGGGGTTTTAAAGATTTCCAAAGGTTCCCTCTTTATGACGAAAGGGTAGAGAAAGACTGCCAAGTTATTTGTACTACAAGGTTCTACTGTTACTGGTAATGCAACTGTCGCTTCCTCTTCCTTAACAGATGATGTTATTACTAAACTTTGGCATATGCACCTAGGGTATATGAGTGATAATAGCATGGTAGAATTGAGCAAAATAGGGTTTCTTGATGGGCAAGGAATTTACAAATTGAAGTTTTGTGAGCACTGCGTTTTTGGAAAGCAAAAGAGTGTTCGATTCACAAAAGGAATCCATAACACAAAAGGAACATTGAAGTATATTTGTTCTCATCTATGGGGGCCATCCAAAGTGCCTTCGAGATGTGGAGCTAAATATATGCTAACTTTTATTGATGATTTTTTCAAAAAAGTTTGGGCGTTCTTTCTAAAGTAGAAAAGTGATGTGTTTTTCGTATTTAAGTATTAGAAAACTATGATTGAAAAATAGATGAGAAAAAAATAAAATACATCCACACAAACAATGGCTTAGAGTTCTGTTCTGATGAGTTTAATAAACTATGCAAGTCAGAAGGGATCGTGAGACACTTGATAGTTCGTCATACTCCATAGCAAAACGACGTTGCAGAACGAATGAACAGAATTATCATAGAGAAATTTAGATGTATGTTGTCAAATGCCAACTTATCAAAGTCATTTTGCGCCGAAGCAACCTATATTGCATGTTTTTTTATCAATCGATTTCCATCCGTTGCCATAGAGAAAATGACTCCACAAGAGTTATGTTCTGGTAATCCTGCTGACTATTCTAATTTAAAGATATTTGGGTATCCTGCATATTGATCGCATGTCAGAGTCTTAAAAATTTATAAAAAGAATTTTCGAACTTGGAAACTAACTAAGACAACAATTGAGGCAAGCGCACCCATCGAACAATAGTATAGTTTAATGGAAAGACCTGATTGTCGAACCCAAAGGAACTAAAAGTACTAATACTAACTTTCTTTTTATTATTTAGCCTAAAAATTAAGAGAATTATTATCTAATCTAAAATTAACTAACTACTAAGCTAAAGATGCTAAGACACAAAGAAGGAATTGGGGAAAATACTTGAGGGAAAAACCAATTGATTAAGACAATACCCAAGGAAGAATCCACCTAGACTTCACTTGTTATCTAACTCTGAATCAGATGATTTATTCACTTAACTTGATCCGTAGGATTCTCTAATTTATATTAATACCTCTCTTGAGCCTACTAATGTCTAACCCTAGGTTTATTAATTGAAATCTCTTTCTAATTAAAACCCCTAGAATTGCATTAACTCGATCTATGGACTCTCATATTAGGTTTGACCCTAATTCAGCAGATTTTCATCATCCTATGTTTAGGGTTGTGATCAACTCCGCTTAATTATGCTAGATCTACTCTTAGACAGAGACTTTTGCTCCTCTGAATAAGCACATCAAAACTTGTGAAATACCAAAACAAGAATTAAGAACACATAGTTAAGAACAACTCAAGTATCTATCATACAACTCATAAAACAATAACAAGATTCATCTTAGGTTTCATCCCCCTCAGGTCTTTGAGGGGTTTAGTTCATAATTATAAAAGAATACATCTCAGAAGAAAATATAAAACAAAACATAAGAAAAACCCTAAAACCCTCTGAAGGAATTGAAGGAGAGATCTTCAATCTTGAGTATGATTTAGGCTTCTTGAGATGAATCAATTGGCCTTCTTCGAGTGAATCCCACAATTTTGCATCTCTGGCTTGGCTCTTTGGCCTAGCTGAACGCCCCCTAAAGGTTGGGCTCTAGTGTCTTTATATAGGCTTTTGAAATGCCTTTCTTTGCCTCTAAGTACTCTAATCCAAATAGAACTCTTTTTTGCTGCGGCAAGGACACGCCCGTGTGCCACGCCTGTGTGATTCGGGGCCAAGCCCATGTTCGAGCTTGTTAAAAAGGCACGGCCGTGTGTTTTGGGACCCAGGCCATGTGGATTTCGTGCCTTGGCCCAATTTCTCTGTTTCTTTTCATCCTCTGGTGCTCTACTGAGTATAAAACACGAAATTAAAGGATTAGGAGCACCTATTTCCATCATTAAAGGGATAAATCATCCAAAAGCATGCTAAATATGGGATTAAAATATGTTCATATTACGGTTTATCACGTATGCTCATGGTAATAATGAAAAATTGGAACCGAGATCCATTAAATGTGTTTTTCTTGGTTATAGAGCTGGTGTAAAGGGGTATAAGTTATGGTGTCCTAAAAATAGAAAAGTTGTGATTAACAGATATGTTGTTTTTAATGAAACTGCTATGCTACCTAACTTATCTCTTAAAGACTCTTCCAATAAAGAAAATCAAAAGCAGGTAGCACATTAGATTAATCCAGAATCTACAACAGAGTCGACTCCTCAAGCCAGTACAAAAATTCAAAATAGAGTTGCTTCTTCACCACAATACTCTATTTCAAAATACAGAACTAGAAGAGAAATTAAACCTCTAAAGAAATATGCCGAGGCTAATCTAGTTACTTATGCTTTAAATGTGGCTGAAGATATAGATGCAAACCAAGAGCTATCTAATTATTCTGAGGCGGTTAGCTGTGAAGACTCAGAAAAGTGGATGCTAGAGGAGATGGAATCACTCCACAAATACAGAACATAGGATCTTGTAAAACTTCCTAAAGGTAAAAAGGTTGTTCGTTGTAAATGGGTGTTTAAAAAGAAAGAAGTTATTCTAGGAGTTTAAGAACCCATATATAAAGCAAAGCTTATTGCAAAAGCTTATAGTCAAATTTTAGGAGTAGACTTCACAGAGGTGTTCTCCCCAGTTGTGAAGCATAGTTCGATTCGAGCTTTACTTGGTATTATGGCCATGCATGATTTGGAGCTTGAGTAGTTTGATGTAAAACTGCATTTTTGCATGGAGAACTTAAGGAGGATATTTACATGCAACAACCAGAGGGTTTTACAGTCTCAAAAAAGATGGCTATGTTTGCTTGTTGAAAAAGTCCCTTTACGGTTAGAAACAGTCACCAAGACAGTGGTACAAGAGATTTAATTCATTTATGACTTCTCATGATTCCAAAAGAAGTAGCTTTGACAGTTGTGTTTATTTTAAGAAAAACAATGATGGTTCTTTTTTGTATATACTCCTTTATGTTGATGACATGTTGATAACAACAAAAGATAAAAGAGAGATAAGAAAGGTCAAAGCCCAATTAAATGAAGAATTTGAGATGAAAGATTTGGGACCAACAAAAGAAGATACTTGGTATGGAGATTCTCAGAGATAGAAAAGCAAGTAAATTATACCTAAGTCAGAAGGGGTACATTGAGAAAGTTCTTTGCAGGTTCATTATGCAAAGTGTTAAGCCTATTAGTACTCCTTTAGCAGCCCATTTCAAACTTTCATCAGGTTTGTCTCTATAATCAGATGATGAGGTTGAGTACATGTCACATGTTCCATACTCTAGTGCAGTGGGATCTCTCATGTATGCTATGGTTTGTTCACGTCCATATGCAGTCAGTGTAGTCAGCAAATACATAGCGAATCCCTGTAAAGAACATTGGAAAGTAGTTTAGTAGATTTTAGATACTTATGAGGTACTACTGATGTTTGCTTGTAGTTTGGAAGAACTAGAGATGGAGTTATTGGGTATGTTGATGTTGATTTTGCTGGAGACCTTAGTAGAAGAAGATCTCTAACATGTTATGTCTTTACAATCGGAGGTTTTGCAATTAGTTGGAAAGCCACTTTACAAACTACAGTGACTTTGTCTACCATTAAAGTTGAATACTTGGCGATTACTGAGGCTTGTGAAGAAGCTATTTTGTAGACGGGACTCTTTATTCAATAAAGACCTTCAAATCAGTACAGTATTTTGTGACAGTCAGAGTGCCATCTTCCTTACAAAATATCAAATGTTTCATAAGAGAACAAAACATATTGATGTTCAGTATCATTTTGTTCGTAATATTATTGCTTGTATTGATATTGTTTTAAGCAAAATTAGTACTCATAAAAATCCTGCAGGTATGGTGTCTAAATCACTTCCTATAACCAAGTTTGAGCACTGCTTAGACTTGGTTGGTGTTCATTGTTGAAGTTAAACCCTTAGGGGGTTTATGGAAGAGGTGGAGAACTTGTTCGTTGAGAGTTCGCGATGAAGAACTTGTTCATTGAGAATTCGTGTCAAGGTTGAAATTATTAGAATTAAGTGACCCGAATCCTTATTTAAATAAAATAAAGTGGTAAAATAAAATAAAAATAAAATCTCTATAGAACTACACTTCTTTTATTTTATTTTAGAATATGGTTTTTAATCATTATTAAACTCTATCTATTTGATATTGATTAGAATAAGGTGTTTCAATTTTACTACACTTCTATTTGAATATGGTCTTAGAAACCTATAAATAAACATAGTCCACTCCTCTTGTAATCATTCGAATTCGACATAGTGAATTTTCTTCTCATCTGCTTGTGATTTTTTCCCGAAAGAGTTTTCACGTAAAAATCTATGTGTTCTTTATTTTTATTTTTCTTTTCTTTGTAATATATTGTCATTACCGATATTCTATTTTTACATATATCATGCGTAAGTTGTGAAAATTGATCAATTTTATCTTTTATAGTAACTATTAAATCATTAATTAAAATGATGTGACTTTTTTTACAAGTATTATGTGGGAATAGTAAGTTGACGCTATATTATAATGTGATAATATATTTATCACAAAAATTTTGAAAACATCATAATTTACTTTAGGGTAACTTATACATATGATCACTCAACTATGCCTACATTCTTATTTTGGTCACTTAACTTTGAAAATATTCAATTAAGAAATTAACATTAGAATTCTTTCCTGCTCGGTCATCCACCATTAAATTGATAATGAATTTTTTTTCTAATTGGTATAATAATACATTTAGTCCTTAGTACTTAAGTGTTCTATCGATTGGATCCTAATTCTAAATAATTTAATAAGTTTAACTCTTCACGCTTACAAATTCTATCAATTTGATCCTCAAACATTCTAACCAAAACTTTCAACTTTTAAAACAGAGGCATTCAAAGATCTATTAATTACTTTATTTATGGTTGAAATTATCCAATTCAATACATAAGCCTTTTGTTTATATTTTTAAGAATTTAGTGTTAGAAATTAACAAAAACCATTAAAAATAATAGAAAATACAAATTTTAAAAAATAATATATAATAAAATAATAATTTAATATTTGCAAAAAATAAATTTTCACTCTAACTAGCATAAAATTTTTGAACCACATACTACCATAATGTTAGTTTTAATTGGTTTAGCAAATGATTTGACACTTAATCGGATTATTAACTATACATATTGCTTATTGTGAATTTAAAGTTAAAAATAACTAGAACACGTAATAATCTCTTAATTTGTTTATAAAATTAAAGAAATCATTATCAATGTAACAAAATGAAATTCAAATAATTCATCACATTTTTTTCTAATGAAAAATTAAATGTTCATAATTTTAATTATATAATTATTAATTGAACAATTGGATTTTTCAAAGTAATATTTTTAACTTTAAATTTAATTTCCAATTTCAAAGATCAATTTCGAGGACTATTTCTATGTACGCTTAAGGAAATATCATACTGTTAATAACAAGAGTAAATCTAAAGTGTATTGTTTTAAGGTTTTCATTTTCTTTAGCCAAAATTTCATCAATCAAAGGGTCATAAAATATTATATTTAGTAGAAAACTAATGAAAAAAGAAAGTAAAATAAATTTTCAAGATAAACTCATTGGTATCAAGAATTATTATTATATCGTTAGAAAAGACTTTTTACTATTAATTTAACAGCGGTGGCCAAAACAATAACGAATTTAAACATTAATGCCTATATTAAAAATTTTTAAAATTAAGTGACAAAACATGATCAAAACTTTTAATTTAATGAAAAATACCATCAGTTCCATAATATTCAAAATAAGTTGCATAATAGCTTAAATGAAAATGTAATCGTGGAATGTGAAAATTTGCATGCAGTCAACATGTTAAAATAAATTTTATAATTTTTATAAAATATATTTGATTATGTCTGTCAAGTCTTAAAAATTTATAAAAAGAATGATCGAATTTAAAAACTAACTAAGACAACGATGGAGACAAGCGCTCCTATCAAACAGTAATATAGCTAATAAAATTAATAGAAAATTTTAACAAATTGAATTTGCTAATAAAATGTGAGACGTTAAATTGTGTTTAATTGTGCAAAATTGATTCAAAGAGTCATATGACACCCGTCAAGGAACTACGCAGGGAGAGAATTTTGACTCATTTTTGTCTAATCTTATGTTAATTAACTTATTTTTTATTTTTGTATTGAATATTGGTTGTTAACCCATATCTGTTTATTATTATTATTACTATATTTTATTTATGGACACTTATATAAAAAACAACATTATAACATTACAATATTGACTCATTTATTTTTTATTTTCTAGATTCTATTATTTTCAATTTGGAAGAATAAATTATTGTGACTGTAAATAAAAAAATTATAATCCCAATTTCGTCACCCTTTTTTCCCTTTGGAATTCCCAAAGTGAACCTTGTTCAAAGTATCTTCCCGTATTACACTAAGTCAAAGATCCACGTACATATGCAATAAGAAAATAGGTAAAAGTATTATGGAGTTAGAGTTAAAGTTGTATTTCATCTTCTCTATGAAAAGAAAAGTAAATTAGTTATTGCATGTTAAATTAATAAGTAAATTTATTTTTTATGTTAAAAATTATATATTTGTATGGTTAAAAATTAATGTGATTGACAAAATAATTAAATAGTGATATGTCAAGGGCGTAGTTAGCGACTGGCAGGGGCCGACCTCCTAAAATAAAAATATTTTTATTTAATAAAGATAAAATTACATTTTAATCCCTTAAAAGTAATACAAAAATTAATTTAATTTTTAAAAATTTTAAAAATATAAACTATTAAAATAATAAAATAATATTTTTGTTATGCTAAAAATTATAATTTAATTTTGCCGCCTGCAAAAATTTGAGTGAACCAAGAAGATGAATTACTATATATGAATTGACTTCAAATACCTGGGTTCCTTGAATTAAACTTTGTTCACATGGCGGCTCAAACCATTGCCTCTATAAATAAGGGGAATATCTTGCTGAAATCTTCACAAATTCATCACTTCCAAAAACATGAAGTCCCTTCACCATTCTCTGCCATTGCTTTTCATTGTTGTTTGCTCATTGTCATGGGTGAGTGCTTCAGCTAATAGCCATGATGATTTTCTTGAATGCCTTTATTCATATCATCCCAAGGAATCCTCTTCCATTACTCAAGTTATCTACACTGAAATGAACTCTTCATATTCAGCAGTTTTGGATATTTCCATTAGGAATCACAGGTTCTCTACGCCTAATACCCCCAAACCATTGGTTATTGTAGCACCATTGAACATTTCCCATGTTCAAGCAACGATTCATTGCTCCAAAAATCATGGCCTCCAAATTAGAACTCGAAGTGGTGGTCATGACTACGAAGGTCTTTCCTATGTCTCCCATGTCCCATTTGTTGTTATCGATTTGGTTAATTTGCGATCAGTCGATGTTGATGTCGAAAACGAAGAGGCGTGGGTTCAATCAGGTGCAACCGTGGGTGAAGTATACTACAGAATCAATGAAAGAAGCACGAACCTTTCCTTCCCAGCAGCTGTTATTCCCACTGTAGGAATTGGTGGGTTGATTAGCGGTGGAGGCGATGGTTTATTGTTCCGAAAATATGGTCTCTCGGTGGATAACGTGATCGATGCGCAGTTGGTCGATGCTAATGGAAGAGTTCTTGATAGAAGATCGATGGGTGAAGATCTGTTTTGGGCCATTCGAGGTGGCGGAGGGGGAAGCTTTGGGATCGTTATTTCATGGAAAATAAAGCTGGTTCATGTTCCTTCAACTGTGACTATTTTCTCAGTGGGCAGGACCTTGGAACAAAATGCAACACAGCTTCTTCATCGTTGGCAATACGTTGCACCCAATCTTCCGAATGATGTATACTCAGTCGTTACGATATCAACGACGAACGCCAGTGAAAATGGGACAAAGACGGTTCTTGCCACCTTTATTTCATTGTTCCAAGGTGGTGCCAGTGAGTTTATTCCATTGATGCAAGAACGATTCCCGGAGCTTGGACTCGTTAAGGAAGATTTTATTGAGATGACTTGGATCGAATCTCTATTGTTAATGAACGGAGCTTCAAATGAAACATCGGAGATTTTGCTCGATAGGAGCAACAGGTATTCCCCCTTTCCTCCTTCATTCAAATCAAAATCTGATTTCGTGAGGGAACCAATGCCTGAAATAGCATTACAAGGGCTATGGCCCCAACTTCTCGAGGTCGACGAAGGAGGCATAACAGTTCAAAACTTTTTTGCTTACGGTGGAATAATGGAGGAAATCTCAGAGACAGAAACTCCATTTCCACATCGAAAAGGCACCTTATACAAGATAAGCTACAGTATCGGCTGGCTAGAGGAGGACAACAATAATTCTCAAAGGTATATAAACTGGATGAGGAAACTTTATAGCTACATGGGTCCTTTTGTTTCGAAATCTCCACGAGAAGCGTATGTTAATTACAGAGATCTGGATATCGGAAGGAATAATTACTATGGCAAGACAAGTTATAAGAAAGCAAGCATTTGGGGACGTAAATATTTCAAGAATAATTTTGATAGGCTTGTTTATGTCAAGACGAAGACTGATCCAAAGAATTTCTTCAAGCATGAACAAAGCATTCCTCCTCGTTTTCATTGATAGAAAAAAGAAGATTATGTTATGAGTCGAATTTAGTACCTAATAATTCTAATATTCCGTCATCACTGTTGTTTAGAAGGACTAATTCTTCAAAATTCAAATCTAGTTCAATATTATCATGTACAATAAGAACTCTGTACAATTTCATTACTTAATAATACATTGATTCTGTTTTCCAATTTTAATTTAAGTCAATTTCGATGATTTTATCAGTTTCGTTATCAATTTAGACAGTTTGAACAATCAATTTCACTAAAATCGATCGGTTCAATCTCTCTAAGATAGACCCTACTTTATATACTACAAATTTAATTTATTTTTGATGTGCTCATCACCCATCAATAGTCCATACGTCCTTAAATGCCATCGCTAAGAGGATTTTTTTAAGAATCCATTATATCTTGATTGATGAGAAAGAATTGTATGAAACATGGATATTATTACTTTGTAATAGTTTAATGTCACATCAGTAATTTCATCCTGACTTTTAGAATTTTTATTTAGATTTGATTTTTTTTGTTCAAGATGAAAATGCTGATGTAGTATTAAACTATCGGTAAAAGGATACAAATGATATGGCGTTACTGTTTTATACAATCCTTCCCCCTTGAATTAGTTGGTGTTATCCATCAATCAATTTCCAATTCAATTGAAAAATTATCAAAAACTTATTCTATTTATAAAGTAACAATTATTATTAAAAGGGTGGTTTGGACGTAAGACACCATATAGCTTTGGGTAAACTATAAAAATAGTCATCAAATTATGCCTTTGTTTCTAATTTAGTCACTTAACTATTAATTTTTTCGATTTAGTCACTTAACTTTTCGAAATTAAATATTTTAGTCATTGTCCCATTAGTTGCCTTTAGATGAGTGACAAAAACTGACGTGAGTCGCTTTATATTGGCTTAATAACCAATTTAGCTATTCAATGTTTATACATTATATCAATTCGATTCTAAATTTAAAAATTCAACAAATTTAACCTTCAATTTATAAAATTTGTCATTTTAGTTTAAATTCTAAAAATTAATAAATTTAGTCTTCAATATTTACATAATATGACAATGTAGCTCTAATTCTAAAAATTTTAAAAGAAAAGGAAAAATATTTAAAAAATGTTCATCAATTTGTAATGTTCTTTAATGTATCTCTAATCCCGCTGAACAAGGAGAGTATTTAACACCATTCAGATTGTGCTCATTCAAACTAATGCCATTTTCATGCTAAAAATCAAGTTGGGTTAAACTCAACTAAGTTTGATATTTTAAATTAATATCATATTATTTAATTAAATTCCTCTAAAAAATAACAAAATTCTTTATGTTTCTTAAACACAATTTGACAAATTTAAAATTCTTTTCAATTATACATAAAACTGCAATTAATATATTTATTTGAAATATATAATTATAAAAGTTTATTAAAAATCTAATTAAATCTTGATTTAATCACTTTCCATCTTCACTGAATATAATCAAATGTTAAATTATTTGCATTTTATAATTCTTAATGTGTAATGACAGAGAAAAAACCCAACTTGGAAATGTTAATAATAATAACCAAAATTTTAAAAATTTTAACAATACATAATAAGCAAAAAGAGATGATCACTTGAATTCTTGAAAGTTTTAACAATGATAATAAATAAGCAATAAATTCATGAGAGAATGACATTGAAATTAGACTTAAGGTTTTTTATTTAATTATAGAATATATAAAAGTATATAAAACTATATTTAGAATTTAGAAGCAATGAATTTTATTTTGGGTTTTAAATGGGTTAACATATATGGCTTATATAGTTAAAAAGATATTAATTTTCGAGTTTTCAATGTCAAATGAAATAAACTAAAATATCATAATTCAATAACACCATTAACCGAAATTGAACAGAACTAAATTACCATTTTAACTCATTTCTCAATTTTATCGAAATTTGTTCTTAACCCTAGCTCATAGAGTCTACTCCTCGCATGATAATTTTAGTCAGATCCGCGAAATTTACAAGAGGTGACGTAAGTACAAAACTATGTGTGTATATGTATAATAGTATTTATTTTTCACCACTTTACTACCTGATTTTGTCTGGTGTGCTTCCTAATTTTTGGGCCTCCTAATATAATTACCTGATAACCATTTTCATTCTTCACATTCTAATATAATAGACACCTCTGTACTCTGTACTAACTCAATTTACCTTGCAGGTATAATTATAATTTTGTTTATACATTATACGCATTGAGTCTAATTGTAATTCTAAAATGTAAATTGTACCTATAAAAATCATTTCAAAACTACAATTAAAATGGTTATTAAATATTTTATTTTAAAAATTCACCCTATTTATAAAATCTTAAATCAATCAACAAATCACTGTAATAGCTAATTACTTTAAGTAAATCATTAAATAAACGTTTTCCCACTTTCATTTTGTTCCATGCCTACCTAATTTTGTCCTGTTAAACTTTCCACCCAACCTTCGAGATAACAAATCTTCCATATGATAGACAATATTACCCTTTTATTATAGATATAAATAGGTAGCCAAGCTCGTTGTGGTGAGCAAAACACAGTAGTGAAAGTGAAACACAACAAAGAGAATCATCCATTCAAATGGCATTGACCTTGCCCAAGTTTATCGTCCTCAAACCCAGCGACAATAATGGCTAGTTAAGCTATATACGTGAAGGTGAAAACAACCTTGGGCTTCTCAAATTCTTTGAAACTCAAGCCGTGAGTCCATATGCTATGTTCGAAGTGGAGATTTCCGACACAAATGGCTTGGTGCATATAAGAAGTTGCCAAAACAAGAAGTATTGGCAACGAACCAAAACCGTTTCCATCGGCGGAGTCCCACCGGGGCATTACTGGATTGCCGCCCCTGCCCAAAACAAGGAGGAAGATCAATTCAAGGAGACATGTACGTTGTTCAAGTTTGTCCTTGTAGACCATGCTACTGGTACGGTTCGAATCGTTCATGTCCGATCAGGGTGCAATCTATGCTTATGGCTAGGGAGTGATCTGATACTTAATCGCTGCGTGTTGGCAAACTACCGGGACTTTGATTGTAATGGCTTTGATATCTTCAGCATTATTGATTGTAAGTCGTTACTGGTTTTGCCAAAGTAGGTGCCTTCAAATGACATAATTAAAAGTACCTGTGTGTTCGTTAAAAGTACCTAGCATTTTCAGCAGATGACATTGTTGACTCAACTGTTGCATGCGAGATTGTTACTGATGATGGAAAGGTTCACATCAAATCCATTTGTGCTGGAAAGTTTTGGTGGGCCGACCCGAAATGGATTTGGGTAGGATATTATGACCCTAGCAACAATGATGGCACCACTTTTCGCCCTGTCAAAGTTGACAATAAGACTTTAGGTCTTATCAACCTGGGCAACAAAAACTTCTGCACGACCCTCACAGGACAAAACGACGTGGAATGGCTTAGCCCAGCTGTTCCAACCATCACCAAAGAACCCAAGCTAACGGTGGAAGAGCCAGTCTTGACAAGGGATATTTATGACGTCTAATATGATCTTGGTAATTCCAGGGTTTACGATGAAACAACCTTCATTATTGCCAAGAATTTTGCTAGTAACTATTCCCAAGAACCCACCCATATGGACATGAAGCTCAAGCTTTCATATACAAATATCAAGACTAGTACTTGGAGGAGTAATTTTTCTCTCAGGTTAGCCATGGAAGCTAAAATGGAAATCAACGTACCGTTGATTTCTCAGGGAAATATTAAAATGTCCGGTGAATTTCACTCAAATGTCAAGGGGGAAGAGACCAAAGAATCGAAAACTTTAGTAGATGTTGTACACAAAATTGTTGTGCCTGCGATGACTAAGGTGACGGTTAACCTCATTGCAACCAAAGGTAAGTGCGATGTTCCCTTCACTTTCATGCAAAACGACACTCTTTATGATGGGACCATTGCCACTACTGAAGTTCAAGGTGCCACTTACACTGTTCCAATTACTACAGCATTCACTTTGAGACTGAAGAAACAAAGCTGGAGCCGAGAAAGGAGCCGGAGCCAATGTAATCTATGAACACACAAAATTTCATTGCATTGCGTGTGTTTATGTGGTGTGCTAGCACCTGTGTGAGTAAAATAGAATCATGTTTCCTTCAAGGATGCATGCGTTTATGTTTTCCTATAATTAAGTACTATCAATAAATGTTGCATGCATAGCCTAGTGGCATTGTATCTCTCATGTTTAATGTGAGATATATAAATCATGTATGCTATTTTTATGTAGTGTGTAGATCAAATATTTGTACTCCTGCTTTATATTATAATTTATGAGTTGTTGGTTGATAATATCTGGTTAAAATTTCAATCATTAGCATATTTTATCTAATAAACATCTTTATTTTACAAATCAAAATAATTACTAAAGGTAGACGGTTGAGAGTTAGAGGAATTCTTGCTGATAATTATATAATATATGAGATAAGAATATAAAGTTGGAACATGGTAAGATTGGTACATATCGTTTCAGTCCTAAATCAGTATAAATTAACCTATATTTTGTTTCAGTTAAAATTTCAGCGTGCTTCAGCCATTTCGATGTATTTAAGTCCATTTCGGTCAATAATTAGTACGTGCCGACCCAAATCGATTGATACAAAATATTGACATTTTAAACTAATTTTTTTCTTAACCATTTTAATTTTTCAAAATTACATTTAAAATAAAAAGTTGTTAATTTGAATTATTCAACCTAATTAATAGTTTTAAAACTTATATTTAGATATAAATATAATTGAGTTATATTTACATGTTAATATAATATATAATTTATTTTTAACTAAAATAACAAATAACTTATAAACAAAATAAAAGTTAAACTATAAATATATGTAAAAATATTTAAAAGTATATAATTTATCAAAACCTAAAAATTAAACTATAAATATATATATAAAAGAAAATATTTAAAAATATCGGTAAACTTAAAATAATATATTAAAACATGTGAATAACTATATATACCATAAGAAAAAAATAATACACCCACTAACTACCTTAAGTCCACCTTCACTATGGATAAAATGTCAAATCATATGACTCTTTCTTCAAAATCCATCAATTCCAAACCTCTTGGTTGTTGTGATGCTAATTTATCTAAAATTAATTTTATTAAATTTGTATTGAAGATCTTTATGAAGATTAACTCATTGGATTTTTAATTTAAGGGTGAATGTTGGATCGAATTAAGAAAAAAATTAAATTAATCATGTTGATGAGTCTTATTTTATTATCCTAATCGATTTAAATTTTTTTCAAATTAAAATCTTATTACAATATAACTAATTTCATGTTGAAGGACATATATTTGAAGCCATATATATTTGAAAACTCTTTCAAAACAAATAAGAATAAAATAATTTAGTATTATAAACTTGAATTGTTAATTAATTTATTTAGGTCCCAAAATTATTATTTCAAATTATTTTAACTTTTTATTTATTCTTTAGAATTATTAATTTTATAAATATTTTAAAATTTAAAATTATTTTGATTTTTTTTTTTGTAGTTGTTAGTGAGAGAGATCAATTTACTTATTTTCAAAATTGACAAGGCTATAGACACTACAGTAAAACAGACTTTTAGCGGCGTTTTTAGTGGCGTTTTAGAGAAAAAAGCCGCAAAAATTATACATTAGCGGCGTTTGAAAGAAAACACCGCTAAAAATGAGCAATAGCGGCGTTTATTTAAAAACGCCGCTAAAATGATATATAGCGCGTTATTCGTAAAACGCCGCTAAACGTCTCGAGCATTAGCGGTACTTTTAAAAAACGCCGCTAAAACATCGAGCATTAGCGGCGCTTCAAAAAATGCCGCTAAAAGTATGAGCATTAGCGGCGCTTTAAAAACGCCGCTAAAAGTCTCGAGCATTAGCGGCGCTTTCAAAAAAAAAGCCTAAAGGTTTAGTATTAGCGGCGCTCGAAAACGCGCTAAAAGTCCGAGCATTAGCGACACTTTTGGAAAAACACCGCTAAAATAAGTAATAGTGGCGTTTTTATGATAAACGCCACAAAAAAATTATTTTACTTTAATTAAAATGACTCGCTTTGTTAGCTTTTTAGTGGCGTTTTTTATAAACGCCACAAAAGGATAGACATTTTGCTCTCAACCTTCCCGTCCTATATACCCCAAAATTCTTAATTTTTTCCCCAAAATTTCCCCAATTACTAAAACTTTCTCCAAATAAAGGAAAGAGGAAAGCCTATTTTCCCGATTCTTAATCTGTTTCGCTTGCTGCTCGTTCATCGGATCGACCATGGCGACGCAGTAACCTTCTTCTTCTTTCTTTATTTTTTCCCGATTCTCCGTCTATTTTCCAAAAATTCCGAAACCAAAATTTGATTAACGATTCCTTGATCGATCTAAAATTTATTCACTGCTTCCTTATATATTTAATTTAATATGGGTCACTTCTTTTGATTTTTCAATACTTTCATTATAAAATTTCTAGGTTTTATTTGTGAATGTTCTCATTCCTTGCCAACGCTTGAACAATAAGTGGAATACTATGAATTGTAGAAGTCATTTTCCCTATCCCTTCTTTTTGGTCGCTTCCACTCCAATCCTTCGATTTATTTTGTAAGGATTTTAATCTTATTTTTTGCCGATTTTTTTCCTTATTTTGAGCTATCATAATATTGTTATAATTCGGTTGGGGTGACGATTAATTGCTTATCATAATATTTTTTTCCTTATTTTTAGTCTGTGCTTCATCTTTGCTACTTGTGTCTGTTTCCATATTTGCAAATTTACGGTATCATTTGATTCATTTGTCACATCAATTTTCAAGTTTTTTCTCTCATTGGTTTCTGCAGATTGGAGGCATTCAAAATCAAGAAAGTTTAATGTTGTCCTTCCTCCGGCTTCTAATGAAGGTTTATATGTAAATTTATGTGGTTATTGATTTTATTATTTCATGTTTGTTACGATCTGAAATACTTGAGATAAATCCTATTTCAGAGTTGAGATTACTATTTTCATGCAAAATTGAGGTTTTACATGAATTTAGGTAGAGTCATGATGGCCATTCCAACTGCCTAAGTGAAATCGAGTCTACCATTTGGTTCACACATAGAAACGAATACCTTGACCAATGTGCTGCATTTAGCACGTTGTTTTACTTAATTTTTAGGGAAATCGACCGTCTCGTCGTTGCAAAGCAAGATTTATGGTTTTAATTTCTTCCGCCAAGAATTCAAATGCGGATATACCCATTCCATCCTCCTTCCTTAGTCACATTGCTTTCACATTTACGGTCAATTTGTATCTTGTTGACCCATCACCCCACATTCATTCTGGACTTATAACCTTGGGATAACTAGATTTTTTTCTCCGGTTTAGTGTTGGATCGGGATAAATGAAGCTCAAGTGGAAGTTGTTCTTGTTTGTATCATTAGTTTGATTTGGATTCAAAGAAAGCCTTTGTGGTTAGTATGAATAAAACTCTCTTTAAATCTGCTTTCTCTCGGTATCTTTTTTTTTTAATTTTAATACCTTATTACCATTGGAAACACTGGTTCGGCTGCACCTTTGTTGGGTTATGTGTTGACAACCAAGTCTAGCTCTCCTTTAAACCATTTGCGACTGAAGAATTGAAATGCTTCTCATGGTTTGTTTGCTATTTATTTGAATGGTGCTTAGCTGAATTTCCTTCGGATCACTTAATGGCGATGAATTTTCTAATACATCGGTGTAAGCAATCGGACATGCACATGCTCTTCCTAAACCGAGCTATATCCTTAAATCTAAGTGTTTTAGGTCCCGTGATTGCAAACATAAAAGATATCGTGCGCTTAAGGAAGTTGGGAAGATTAAAATGAGCGTTGGTGTTATTGCATACTATCAATTAGTTCAAGTTTGTCGTAATTTTGTTTTTCTTACTGTTTCTGATTTCGTGTGTCATTGCAGTGTGTCCTTGGAAATGCAAAAAAAAAAAAAGCCTTAAATATATCCATGTGTGCCATGTCAACTGTGGTTTTATTACTAATTTTGCAATGCATGATTTTATTAAGTTGATATGCCTCTTGGTTTTAGTTACCTCATGTGTTTTAGGCAATCGGAGTTATTAATGCTGTAATCTGTTACCTCATGTGTGCTCTCTCTTATTGGTGGGTGTAATTACGATCCCGCTTTTCACTATTTACATTCTACACATTTTATATTATTGTGATTCTTCTTTAATAAAGCAGCTTGGTCTGCATACTATACCACTTCTTTATGTTTTAATCACCAAATTTGCTACTGTCTCTGTCTCAATATAGATGATGAATGTTTTTCCCAATAGGTTGAGCGATTCCTCTTCCTTTGTTGTTTATGCGCATCAGTAGTACAAGCCATTGGTGCTTTTCCCGACCGGTAAGGAATTTATTTCGCTCAATTATTAAAATGTTTCTTCTATTGGTGCTCTTTATCTCAAGAAAAGAAATAAACCTGTTTAAAGAATTTAACATGATAAAAAATATATTCACAACTTATTGATGACTTGATCACCCTAAATTTTGTAGGTGGAATTCATAATGGAGATTCTTTCTCCATGCTCAAGTTATGGTTATGGGGTTTTTCTTAAAACTTAAATTTTAAGACCCAAACATGAAATCTGGTTATGGGTTCACTCTTTTTCTCTTGTTTCTCTTCTTTTCAGCTTTTGTCTTTAATTACAATGAAGCTACAAGCATGGCCCAAGTAAGTTACAAAAAACCTTGCATTTGAATGCATAGATCCCTTTTCCTTTCCATCTCAAAGATTTTGAACTTTTTTTTTGTGGATTCATAGTTGGTTTGTTTTTTGAAGGTAAATGGGTCTTCGAAATGTTCCCATTGGTGGAAGAGAAGATGTTGTTGTTCAATGAAAGCGAAGAAAGTTGGGGAGTTTCGGATATGTGCTGTTTGTACATGTTGTGGTGGAGCAAAAGGTGCTTGCTTACCTTCTCCTTGTTGCTATGCTATCAATTGCAATATTCCAAATGCACCCTTTGGTTTCGTTCTTTCACTCCCAAAACCTCGTAATTGCTTTGGATGCTATCTCTAGTTTAAACCTTTGTTTTATCTATAGTTCTTACTCTTTTTTTTTTAAATTTAGGAGTTAAAATAAAAAAATATTGATTCTGATGCAAGTTTGAAAGTGGAGAAAGAGAATATCTGCTTTCTTTCATTTGTTTGTTTATAAGTTTTATAGGAGTTTTTTCAGTTAAGGTTTTTGGCAATTTTGTCTATAATTTTGTTCTTTTCAAGGCAGAATATTGCACGGCATATGCTTGTTTATTGTTATCTTGTTTACCTTTTTTAATTCATGTTTAATATACTTATTAGTGGGTGTATTGCATTATGCAACTTGGAACCATGTAATACCAATTTATTTTTATTATTAAAATTGAAGTAATGTTTGATGTTGCTTTAATTATGCTTCACACTTGATCTACCACAGTATCTTTAGTCAGAGTTGGTCAATAAACAAATAAATAAAATACCCTTGATGTTGGTGAGATGATGCTCAAGGAAAGTGAATTGTTAGAACTATGTAGTTTGGCTTGTTGTGTCTACCACATTTTGATGAATTTTGTAGCCTTCACTTAAAAGGATAGTGGAAAGTGTCTCAAATATTGAGATTCAATTATAGAAATATGTATTCTTCTATAATTTTCATTTTAATGTCTTTAAATTAAATTATACATTTTAAATTGAATTTTTGGTGTTTTTATAATATTATAATTTTTTTAATTTTTCATGACTTTTAGCGGTGTTTTTGAAAACAAGCATCGCTAAAAGTATAATAATTTTTTTATTTTTATGCTTTTTAGCGGCGTTTGTGTGAAAAGCGCCGCTAAAAGTCATGACTTTTAGCGGCGTTTTTTCTCATAAACGCCGCTAAATTTTGCGGCGCCTCTTTTAGCGGCGTTTTTGTATGTTTAAAAGCGCAAAAAGACTTTAGTGTGCGCTTAAAACGCCGCTAAAGGCCTAAAAAAATGCCGCTAAAAGTCCAAATTGCTGTAGTGAGAATTTTGTGTGTTAGCTTGATGGTCAGTGTGTTCATCGTCTCAGGTGTGGCTTGGTTCAAGTTGCGCTAATCGCATTGCTGTTGGGGCATTACCCTCCTCTTGTAATTTACTAAATTGAGTTATTCGAATTGTAAAATTCAACTCGAATTACTTATTCGAGTTTATTTTAAAAAAACCAAATACTTTGAATAACTCGATTTGATTATCTCGAAATTTAATTTTTTAAAAAAAATTTTAAATAGAATTAAATTTTGCTCACCCTTAATTAAGTCATTGATCATTATCTTGTGAGAAGTTAATAGTTTGACAAATTCTTTGATTAAGATCAACATAAATAGAAATACTATATTTATGGTTTAGAATCGAGGTTTGCCGTAATTAAAAACCCCATCACTAATATACCGTTAGAATTTTATGAACTTTTGTTTTTCTAGATTCAATTAAATCTAGTGACTATGAATAAAAAGGAAAATCTTTCTCACATTTCTAACCTTTAAAGTTTCTTTCAAAGTACATCTAAAAAAGAAAAAAGAACGAAAGAAAGAAACTTTCTTCAATTTTATGTCGACCTTGTTCCAAGTGTTATGATGAATCAACATTCAGACCACGTATGCATGAATTATTCAAAGATTTAATATTCCATATTTATACATTTTTAATGTTTAATTTATAGCATTTTCAATTATAACAGCATAGAAACGATCAAATCAAAGAGTTATCTTCTTCGAAGGTGAGAGAGAAATGATTAAAAATAATAGTTAGAATTAAGTTAAAAATAATAGTTAGAAAAATTGACATTAACTAAATTCGTTAAGTTAAATTTTGCTACTAATTTTATATTGTTAGAATTAGGTGAACTGAATCCTTATTTAAATAAGATATGATAAAATAAAATAAAAGTAAAATCCCTATAGAACTACACTTCTTTTATTTTATTTTAGAATAAGGTTTTTAAACCTTATTAAACTCTATCTATTTGATATTGATTAGAATAAGATGTTTCAGTCTTACTACACTTCTATTAGAATATGGTTTTAAAAGCCTATAAATAGACATAGTCTACTCCTCTTGTAATCATTCCAATTCGACATTGTGAATTTTCTTCTCCTCTGCCCGTGGTTGTTTTCTCAAAAGGGTTTCCAAGTAAAAATTTGTGTGTTCTTTATTTTTATTTCTCTTTTTTTTTACGATATATTGTCATGACTAACATTCTATTTTTACAAATTGGTAATACAGTTTTCGGGTTGTTCATCTCAATCACGGTAATGGCGTCTTTGAAGTATGAAATTCCACTGTTGGATCGCAACACTAGATTCACGTTGTGGCAGATAAAGATACAGCCAATTCTTGCACAGATGGACTTAGAAGAAGCCCTGATAGGGGTGGACAAGATGCCTTTGACATTCAAGGAGGAAGAGAAGAAGCGCAATGATCGAAAGTCGTTAACATAGTTACATCTGCATTTGTCTAACAAAATTTTTTCAGGATGTGATGAAGGAGAAGACCGCCACTGGATTATGGAAGAGGTTGGAACAAATATGTATGTCAAAAACTCTAACCAACAAGCTGCATATAAACCAGTGTAACACCCCATACCCGTATCCGTCGCCGGAATAGGATACGAGGCATTACCAGACTTAAACACAAACAATCATACCATTTCGAGTCATAAATTTCCGTTCAAATTTAAAACTTTTCATACATAATCACAATGTCCCTATTATGGCCCCTCGAGGCCCTAAACACACTTTGAAAGAGGTTTGGGACGTAACCGAGAACTTTGGAACACTTAATTTTTTGCTCAAAATAGGGTCACACGCCCGTGTGGCTTGTGTGGGTAGGCGTGTGGTCACACACGTCCGTGTCCTAACCCCGTGTGAAAAACATTGAGTATTCTGTTTATGACGTCATCGACGATTTATGGTCACAAGGCCAAGTCGCAAGCCCATGTGCTAGGCCGCATGGTGAATTTAATTTTTGCATTTAAGGTGCAAACTTCACACTCCCTGGACATACGCCCATGTCATGAGGTCGTGTCCTTCACACAGCTGAGACACACAGTCGTGTCTCTGCCCGTGTGACCAATTCAAAGCTAAAATTCAAAATACAAGGGACACATGGCAGGACCACAAGCCCATAGGGTAGACCGTGTGTCACACACGGCCTAGACACATGATCGTGTGTCTACTCGTGTGGATAATAATAAGGCTATTTACCAAACCATTTGCCACCCTGAAACAATTGCACTTCCGCACCAAATTAAAGACACATAACATGACATAATTAAGCTATCAAACATCCTAAAATCAAGTCATCCACACATCATTCACACACCACATTCATCATACATTTACCTTACATACTTAACAATTTAAACATGCGTGTTACCACATTCATGAATAACATCATCATATGCATATACCAAGAACTAATACTGGCCAATTTCAAATGGCCTTATATAAAATGGTCATTCATCAACTAAGCCAACATTCTTGGCCAAATCAATTATGACATATATAACAAAATGACCAAGTCCCCTATACATGCCATAATCTAAAATATCAATAACCACATATACCAAAAGATAGTTTGATAGTGTGAAACGATTCTCCGATGATCTCCAATCCGAGTTAGCTTGGTGACACTATAAGACAAGGGAAAAGAGAGGAGTAAGCCAAATAGCTTAGTAAGTTTATATGTAATAATAAGCATTATAAACACACATTTAACATACGATTAACAATATAACAATTTCATGGATGCCACTAAGATCTTATAACCACAACTTACTCATTCTCGACTTTATCAATAACTCATCATATATCGATCTCATTCCTTAAGGGTTTCATATACATACCTGTGCCACATCACAACATAACCACATGCATTTACACTTCGTTATTTCACTGAATCACTCGTTGAACCACTTGGAATACTAAAGGATACGCGAAAGTCATGCACATAAGTGCCACACTTATTTGTAGCCGAAGCTACCACTTATCACTTAAACACTTGGTTTCCTAGTGACATGTCACTTGTATCCTATTCGACTCTTAAGGTTCAATCAGGATTTTCTCACTTGTCGAAGCTTGGTCGATATACATATCAAAATAGTTATTCACAGAGCATACAATAATTAAAGTATTCAAAACATAAATGTAGCAATGCATTATTTACATACAAACTTATCTTGGTCCAAAAATGACAAGTTATTCGGTTTAGTCCACAACCTTGCCTTTCCCCTAGTCAAGGTCAATTTCTCGTCTTTCTTGATTATGAAGCTTGAAAGTTGAAAAACCCTAGCTATGGATGCCTTGTGATTTTAAGCTATGGAGGATGAAGATGGACAACATTTTTTTTACTTATTTTCCCTTTTTATTCATTAAATAACCAAATGACCAAAATGCCCTTTACTTAAAACTTTGATATGTTATCTTACCATGTCTATTTTTGTCCAAACTAAATTATAATGGTCTAATTACCACATAAGGACTTCTAATTTAAGAACTCATCACAATCAAATCCCTTTATCGATTAAAACACACATTTTGTAACTTTTGTAATTTAGTCCTAAAAATCAAATTGGATACTTAATCAACAAGATTTCTTAACAAAATTTTCACACAAGCATTCAATCATATCGTAGACCTTAAATTTATCGGAATAAATTTTTCTACTCTGAATTTATGGTTTCAAAACCACTATTCTATTTAGGCCCTAAATCGGGCTGTTACGAGCAGCGTCTTTATGCTCATCATTTGGAGGAAGGTGCGTCTGTGCACTAACACTTAACAGTGTTTAAAGAAATTATTTCAAACTTGGAGGCCATAGAGGTTCAGTATGATAAGGAAGATCTAGGGTTGATTCTAATTTGTTCGTTGACCCGTCTTATTCAAACTTTAGAGGCACGATTTTATATAGCCGCGAGTCTCTCACAATTAATGAGGTTTATGATTCTTTGACCTGGTATGATAAGATGCAACATTTTGTGGTTAAAATTGACTCTCAGTGAGAGGGTCTCATTGATCGTGGGAGACAAGATCGAAATACTGATGATGATCATGGAAGGACACAGAAACAGAATCCTCGTGGTAAATCTAAAGGTAGTTCGAAGTCTTCAGACAGAGGTAAAACTTGTAACTTCTATAAAAAGAAAGGGAAAATTAAATTTTAGTGCTATAAGCTACAGAACAAGATCAAAAGGGAGGCTGCGAATCAAAAGGGAAAACAAACAGAAAATTCCAGTAAAGCTGATGTTGTAGAAGACTATAGTGATGGTGAACTTCTAGCAGCTTCTATCAACAATTCTAAAGTGGTCGAGAAGTGGATCCTTGATTCGGGCTGCACCTTCCACATAAGTCCCAATCGGGATTGGTTTACAACTTATGAAACAGTGTCTGAAGATGTTATTTTGATAGGAAATAATGCTTTGTGTAAAATCACAAGTGTTAGAATAATTAAAGTTAAGATGTTTGACGAAGTTGTTAGAACACTTAGTGACGTACGACATGTTTCAGAATTGAAGAGAAATTTAATTTCGTTAAGTACTCTCGATTCAAAAAGGTACAAATACACAGCTGAAATAGGGGTTTTAAAGATTTCCAAAGATTCCCTCTTTATGATGAAAGGGTAGAGAAAGACTGCCAAGTATTTGTACTACAGGGTTCTACTGTTACATGTAATGTAGCTGTCGCTTCCTCTTCCTTAATAGATGATGTTATTACTAAACTTTGGCATATGCGCCTAGGGTATATGGGTGATAATTGCATGGTAAAATTGAGCAAAATAGGGCTTCTTGATGGGCAAGGAATTTACAAACTGAAGTTTTGTGAGCACTGCATTTTTGGAAAGCAAAAGAGTGTTCAATTCACAAAAAGAATCCATAACACAAAAGGAACATTGAAGTATATTTATTATCATCTGTGGGGGCCATCCAGAGTGTCTTCGAGATGTGGAGCTAATTATATGCTAACTTTTTTTAATGATTTTTCCAGAAAAGTTTGAACGTTCTTTCTGAAGTAGAAAAGTGATGTGTTTTCCGTATTTAAGTATTAGAAAACTATGATTGAAAAATAGATGAGAAAAAATAAAATAAATCCGCACAAACAATGGCTTAGAGTTCTGTTCTAATGAGTTTAATAAACTATGCAAGTCAGAAGGGATCGTGAGACACTTGATAGTTCATCATACTCCATAGCAAAACGACGTTGCAGAACGAATGAACAGAATTATCATGGAGAAATTTTGATGTAGGTTGTCAAATGCCAACTTACCAAAGTCATTTTGCGCCGAAGCAACCTTTATTGCATGTTTTTTTATCAACCGATTTCCATCCGTTGCCATTGAGAAAATGACTCCACAAGAGTTATGTTCTGGTAATCCTACTGACTATTCTAATTTAAAGATATTTGGGTATCCTGCGTATTCATCGCATGTCAGAGTCTTAAAAATTTATAAAAAGAATGGTCGAACTTGGAAACTAACTAAGACAACGATTGAGGCAAGCACACCTATCGAACAATAGTATAGTTAAATGGCAAGACCTGATTGTCGAACCCAAAGGAACTAAAAGTACTAATACTA
This sequence comes from Gossypium rotundifolium, assembly GCA_025506655.1. Classification (NCBI taxonomy): domain Eukaryota; kingdom Viridiplantae; phylum Streptophyta; class Magnoliopsida; order Malvales; family Malvaceae; genus Gossypium; species Gossypium rotundifolium. The sequence continues at coordinate 203,039,107 of CP106724.1, forward strand.
ACTTTTTTTTTATTATTTAGCCTAAAAATTAAGAGAATTATTATCTAATCTAAAATTAACTAACTACTAAGCTAAATATGCTAAGACACAAAGAAGGAATTGGGGAAAATACTTGAGGGAAAAACCAATTGAATAAGATAATACCCAAGGAAGAATCCACCTAGACTTTACTTGTTATCTAACTCTGAATCAGACGATTTATTCACTTGACTTGATCCGTAGGATTCTCTAATTTATATTAATACCTCTCTTGATCCTACTAACGTCTAACCCTAGGTTGATTAATTGAAATCTCTTTCTAATTAAAACCCCTAGAATTGTATTAACTCGATCTATGGACTCCCATATTAGGTTTGACCCAAATTCGACAGATTTTCATCATCCTATCTCTAGGGTTACGATCAACTCCACTTAACTATGCTAGATCTACTCTTAGACAGGGACTTTTGCTCCTCTGAATAAGCACATCAAAACTTGAATCAATATCCTAAAATACCAAAACAAGAATTAAGAACACATAGTTAAGAACAACTCAAGTATTTATCATGCAACTCATAAAACAATAACAAGATCCGTCTTAGGTTTCATCCCCCTCAGGTATTTGAGAGGTTTAGTTCATAATTATAAAAGAATACATCTCAGGAGAAAATATAAAACAAAATATAAGAAAAAACCCTAAAACCCTCTGAAGGAATTGAAGGAGAGATCTTCAGTCTTGAGTATGATTCCAGCTTCTTGAGATGAATCAATTGGCCTTCTTCGAGTGAATCCAACAATTCTGCATCTCTGGCTTGGCTCTTTGGCCTAGCTGAACGCCCCCTAAAGGTTGGCCTCTAGTGTCTTTATATAGGCTTTTGGAATGCCTTTCTTTGTCTCTAAGTACTCTAATACAAATAGAACTCTTCTTTGCTGCGGCAAGGACACGCCCGTGTGCCACGCCCATGTGATTCGGGGCCAGGCCCGTGTTCGAGCTTGTTAAAGAGGCACGACCGTGTGTTTCGAGACCCAGGCCGTGTAGATTTCGTGCCTTGGCCCAATTTCTCCGTTTCTTTTCATCCTCTGGTGCTCTACTGAGTATAAAACACGAAATTAAAGGATTAGGAGAACCTATTTCCATAATTAAAGGGATAAATCATCCAAAAGCATGCTAAATGTGAGATTAAAATATGTTCATATTACGGTTTATCACGTATGCTCATGGTAATAATGAAAAATTGGAATCGAGATCCATTAAATGTGTTTTTCTTGGTTATAGAGCTGGTGTAAAGGGGTATAAATTATGGTGTCCTAAAAATAGAAAAGTTGTGATTAACAGAGATGTTGTTTTTTATGAAACTGCTATGCTACCTAACTTATCTCTTAAAGACTCTTCCAATAAAGAAAATCAAAAGCAGGTAGTGCATTAGATTAATCCAGGATCTACAACAGAGTCGACTCCTCAAGGCAGTACAAAAATTCAAAATAGAGTTGCTTCTTCACCACAATACTCTATCGCAAAAAACAGAACTAGAAGAGAAATTAAACCTCTAAAGAAATATGCCGAGGCTGATCTAGTTACTTATGCTTTAAATGTGGCTGAAGATATAGATACAAACCAAGAGCTATCTAATTGTTCTAAGGCGGTTAGCTGTGAAGACTCAGAAAAGTGGATGCTAGAGGAGATGGAATCACTCCACAAATACAGAACATGGGATCTTGTAAAACTTCCTAAAGGTAAAAAAGTTGTTCGTTGTAAATGGGTGTTTAAAAAGAAAGAAGGGATTCTAGGAGTTTAAGAACCCATATATAAAGCAAAGCTTATTGCAAAAGGTTATAGTCAAATTTTAGGAGTAGACTTCACAGAGGTGTTCTCCCCAGTTGTGAAGCATAGTTCGATTCGAGCTTTACTTGGTATTGTGGCCATGCATGATTTGGAGCTTGAGTAGTTAGATATAAAAATGCATTTTTGCATGGAGAACTTAAGGAGGATATTTACATGCAACAATCAGAGGGTTTTACAGTTTCAGAAAAAGATGACTATGTTTGCTTGCTGAAAAAGTCCCTTTACGGTTTGAAACAGTCACCAAGACAGTGGTTCAAGAGATTTAATTCCTTTATGACTTCTCATGATTTCAAAAGAAGTAGCTTTGATAGTTGTGTTTATTTTAAGAAAAACAGTGATGGTTCTTTTGTGTATATACTCATTTATGTTGATGACATGTTGATAACAACGAAAGATAAAAGAGAGATAAGAAAGGTCAAAGCCCAATTAAATGAAGAATTTGAGATGAAAGATTTGGGACCAACAAAAGAAGATACTTGGTATGGAGATTCTCAGAGATAGAAAAGCAAGTAAATTATACCTAAGTCAGAAGGGGTACATTGAGAAAGTTATTTGCAGGTTCAATATGCAAAGTGTTAAGCCTATTAGTACTCCTTTAGCAGCCCATTTCAAACTTTCATCAGGTTTGTCTCTATAATCAGATGATGAGGTTGAGTACATGTCCCATGTTTTATACTCTAGTGCAGTGGGATCTCTCATGTATGCTATGGTTTGTTCACGTCCATATGCAGTCAGTGTAGTCAGCAAATACATGGCGAATCCCGATAAAGAACATTGGAAAGTAGTTTAGTAGATTTTAAGATACTTATGAGGTACTACTGATGTTTGCTTGTAGTTTGGAAGAACTAGAGATGGAGTTATTGGGTATGTTGATGCTGATTTTGCTGGAGACCTTGGTAGAAGAAGATCTCTAACATGTTATGTCTTTACAATCGGAGGTTGTGCAATTAGTTGGAAAGCCACTTTACAAACTACAGTGACTTTGTCTACCATTAAAGTTGAATACTTGGCGATTACTGAGGCTTGTAAAGAAGCTATTTGGTAGACGGGACTCTTTATTCAATAAAGACCTTCAAATCAGTACAGTATTTTGTGACAGTCAGAGTGCCATCTTCCTTACAAAAGATCAAATGTTTCATAAGAGAATAAAACATATTGATGTTCGGTATCATTTTGTTCAATATTATTGCTTGTATTGATATTGTTTTAAGCAAAATTAGTACTAATGAAAATCCTGCAGGTATGGTGTCTAAATCAGTTCCTATAACCAAGTTCGAGCACTGCTTAGACTTGGTTGGTGTTCATTGTTGAGGTTAAACCCTTAAGGGGTTTATGGAAGAGGTGGAGAACTTGTTTGTTGAGAGTTCGCGATGAAGAACTTGTTCATTGAGAATTCGTGTCAAGGTAGAGATTATTAGAATTAAGTGACTCGAATCCTTATTTAAATAAAATAAAGTGGTAAAATAAAATAAAAATAAAATCCCTATAGAACTACACTTCTTTTATTTTATTTTAGAATATGGTTTTTTAATCATTATTAAACTCTATCTATTTGATATTGATTAGAATAAGGTGTTTCAATTTTACTACACTTCTATTTGAATATGGTCTTAGAAGCCTATAAATAAACATAGTCCACTCTTCTTGTAATCATTCGAATTCGACATAGTGAATCTTCTTCTCATCTGCTCGTGATTTTTTCCCGAAAGAGTTTTCACGTAAAAATCTATGTGTTCTTTATTTTTATTTCTCTTTTCTTTGTGGTATATTGTCATTACCGATATTCTATTTTTACATATATCATGCGTAAGTTGTGAAAATTCGATCAATTTTATCTTTTATAGTAACTATTAAATCATTAATTAAAATGATGTGACTTTTTTTTACAAGTATTATGTGGGAATAGTAAGTTGACGCTATATTATAATGTGATAATATATTTATCGCAAAAATTTTGAAAACATCATAATTTACTTTAGGGTAACTTATACATATGATCACTCAACTATGCCTACATTCTTATTTTGGTCACTTAACTTTGAAAATATTCAATTTAGGCATTAACATTAGAATTCTTTCCTGTTCTAGTCATCCACCATTAAATTGATAATGAAATTTTTTTTCTAATTGGTATAATAATACATTTAGTCCTTAGTACTTAAGTGTTCTATCGATTGGATCCTAATTCTAAGTAATTTAATAAATTTAACTCTTCACGTTTACAAATTCTATCAATTTGATCCTCAAACATTCTAACCAAAACTTTCAACTTTTAAAACAGAGGCATTCGGCATCTATTAATTACTTTATTTATGGTTGAAATTATCCAATTCGATACATAAGCCTTTTGTTTATATTTTTAAGAGTTTAGTGTTAGAAATTAACAAAAACCATTAAAAATAATAGAAAATACAAATTTAAAAAATAATTTATAATAAAATTATATAAATAATTTAATATTTGCAAAAAATAAATTTTCACTCTAACTAGCATAAAATTTTTGAACCACATACTACCATAATGTTAGTTTTAATTGATTTAGCAAATGATTTGACACTTAATCGGATTATTAACTAAACATATTGCTTATTGTGGATTTAAAGTTAAAATAAATAGAACACATAGTAATCTCTTAATTTGTTTATAAAATTAAAGAAATCATTATCAATGTAACAAAATGAAATTCAAATAATTTTGTCACATTTTTTCTAATGAAAAATTAAATGTTCATCATTTTAATTATATAATTATTAATTGAACAATTGGATTTTTCAAAGTAATATTTTTAACTCTGAATTTAGTTTTCAATTTCAAAGATCAATTTGAGGACTATTTCTATGTACATTTAAGGAAATATCATACTTATTAATAACAAGAGTAAATCTAAAGTCTTTTGTTTTAAGGTTTTTCATTTTCTTTAGCCAAAATTTCATCAATCAAAGGGTCATAAAATATTATATTTAGTAGAAAACTAATGAAAAAAGAAAATAAAATAAATTTTCAAGATAAACTCATTGGTATCAAGAATTGTTATTATATCGCTTAGAAAAAATTTTTTACTATTAATTTAACAGCGGTGGCCAAAACAATAATGAATTTAAACATTAATGCCTATATTAAAAATTTTTAAAATTAAGTGACAAAACATGATCAGAACTTTTAATTTAATGAAAAATACCATCAGTTCCATAATATTCAAAATAAGTTGCATAATAGCTTAAATGAAAATGTAATCGTGGAATGTGAAAATTTGCATTCAATCAACATGTTAAAATAAATTTTATATTTTTTTATAAAATATATTTAATCGTGTCTGTCAAGTCTTAAAAATTTATAAAAAGAATGATCGAACTTAGAAACTAACTAAGACAACGATGGAGACAAACGCTCTTATCAAACAGTAGTATAGCTAATAAAATTAATAGAAAATTTTAATAAATTGAATTTGCTAATAAAATGTGAGACGTTAAATTGTGTTTAATTGTGCAAAATTGATTCAAAGAGTCATATAACACCCGTCAAGGAACTACGCAGGGAGAGAATTTTGACTCATTTTTGTCTAATCTTATGTTAATTAACTTATTTTTTATTTTTGTATTGAATATTGGTTGTTAACCCATATCTGTTTATTATTATTATTACTATAATGATTTTATTTATGGACACTTATATAAAAAACAACATTATAACATTACAATATTGACTCATTTATTTTTATTTTCTAGATTCTATTATTTTCAATTTGGAAGAATAAATTATTGTGACTGTAAATAAAAAAATTATAATCCCAATTTCGTCACCCTTTTCTCCCTTTGGAATTCCCAAAGTGAACCTTGTTCAAAGTATCTTCCCGTATTACACTAAGTCAAACATCCACGTACATATGCAATAAGAAAATAGGTAAAAGTATTATGGAGTTAGAGTTAAAGTTATATTTTGTTTCTCTATTAAATTAAATTATTCATTACACATTAAATTAATAAGTAAATTTATTTTTTATGTTAAAAATTATATATTTATACGGTTAAAAATTAATGTAATTGACAAAATAATTAAATAGTGATATGTCAAGGGCGTAGTTAGTAACTGGCAGGGGCCGACCTCCTAAAATAAAAATATTTTCATTTAATAAAGGTAAAATTACATTTTAACCCCTTAAAAGTAATACAAAAATTAATTTAATTTTTAAAATTTTAAAGATATAAACTATTAAAATAATAAATAATATTTTATTATCCTAAAATTATAATTTAATTTTGCCGCCTGCAAAACTTTGAGTGAACCAAGAAGATGAATTACTATATATGAATTGACTTCAAATACGTGTGTTGCTTGAATTAAACTTTGTTCACATGGCGGCTCAAACCATTGCCTCTATAAATAAGGGGAATATCTTGCTGAAATCTTCACAAATTCATCACTTCCAAAAACATGAAGTCCCTTCACCATTCTCTGTCATTGCTTTTCATTGTTGTTTGCTCATTGTCATGGGTGAGTGCTTCAGCTAATAGCCATGATGATTTTCTTGAATGCCTTTATTCATATCATCCCAAGGAATCCTCTTCCATTACTCAAGTTATCTACACTGAAACGAACTCTTCATATTCAGCAGTTTTGGATATTTCCATTAGGAATCACAGGTTCTCTACGCCTAATACCCTCAAACCATTGGTTATTGTAGCACCATTGAACATTTCCCATGTTCAAGCAACGATTCATTGCTCCAAAAATCATGGCCTCCAAATTAGAACTCGAAGTGGTGGTCATGACTACGAAGGTCTTTCCTATGTCTCCCATGTCCCATTTGTTGTTATCGATTTGGTTAATTTGCGATCAGTCGATGTTGATGTCGAAAACGAAGAGGCGTGGGTTCAATCAGGTGCAACCGTGGGTGAAGTATACTACAGAATCAATGAAAGAAGCACGAACCTTTCCTTCCCAGCAGCTGTTATTCCCACTGTAGGAATTGGTGGGTTGATTAGCGGTGGAGGCGATGGTATATTGTTCCGAAAATATGGTCTCTCGGTGGATAACGTGATCGATGCGCAGTTGGTCGATGCTAATGGAAGAGTTCTTGATAGAAGATCGATGGGTGAAGATCTGTTTTGGGCCATTCGAGGTGGCGGAGGGGGCAGTTTTGGGATCGTTATTTCATGGAAAATAAAGCTGGTTCATGTTCCTTCAACTGTGACTGTTTTCTCAGTGGGCAGGACCTTGGAACAAAATGCAACACAGCTTCTTCATCGTTGGCAATACGTTGCACCCAATCTTCCGAATGATGTATACTCAGTCGTTACGATATCAACGACGAACGCCAGTGAAAATGGGACAAAGACGGTTCTTGCCACCTTTATTTCATTGTTCCAAGGTGGTGCCAGTGAGTTTATTCCATTGATGCAAGAACGATTCCCGGAGCTTGGACTCGTTAAGGAAGATTTTATTGAGATGACTTGGATCGAATCTCTATTGTTAATGAACGGAGCTTCAAATGAAACATCGGAGATTTTGCTCGATAGGAGCAACAGGTATTCCCCCTTTCCTCCTTCATTCAAATCAAAATCTGATTTCGTGAGGAACCAATGCCTGAAATAGCATTACAAGGGCTATGGCCCCAACTTCTCGAGGTCGACGAAGGAGGCATAGCAGTTCAAAACTTTTTTGCTTACGGTGGAATAATGGAGGAAATCTCAGAGACAGAAACTCCATTTCCACATCGAAAAGGCACCTTATACAAGATAAGCTACAGTATCGGCTGGCTAGAGGAGGACAACAATAATTCTCAAAGGTATATAAACTGGATGAGGAAACTTTATAGCTACATGGGTCCTTTTGTTTCGAAATCTCCACGAGAAGCGTATGTTAATTACAGAGATCTGGATATCGGAAGGAATAATTACTATGGCAAGACAAGTTATAAGAAAGCAAGCATTTGGGGACGTAAATATTTCAAGAATAATTTTGATAGGCTTGTTTATGTCAAGACGAAGACTGATCCAAAGAATTTCTTCAAGCATGAACAAAGCATTCCTCCTCGTTTTCATTGATAGAAAAAAGAAGATTATGTTATGAGTCGAATTTAGTATACCTAATAATTCTAATATTTCGTCATCACTGTTGTTTAGAAGGACTAATTCTTCAAAATTCAAATCTAGATCAATATTATCATGTACAATAAGAACTCTGTACAATTTCATTACTTAATAATACATTGATTCTGTTTTCCAGTTTTAATTTAAGTCAATTTTGATGATTTTATCAGTTTTGTTATCAGCTTAGACAGTTTGATCAATCAATTTCAATAAAATCGATCGATTCAATCTCTCTAAGATAGACCCTACTCTATATACTACAAATTTAATTTATTTTTGATGTGCTCATCACCCATCAATAGTCCATACGTCCTTAAATGCCATTGCTAAGAAGATTTTTTTAAGAATCCATTATATCTTGATTGATGAGAAAGAATTGTATGAAACATGGATATTATTACTTTATAATAGTTTAATGTCACATCAATAATTTCATCCTGACTTTTAGGACTTTCATTTAGATTTGATTTTTTTAGTTCAAGATGAAAATGCTAATGTAGTATTAAACTATTGATAAAAGGATACAAAAGATGTAGCGTTACTGTTTTATACAATCTTTCCCTTGAATTAGTTGGTGTTATCCATCAATCAATTTTCAATTCAATTGAAAATTATCAAAACTTTATTCTATTTATAAAGTAACAATTATTATTAAAAGGGTGGTTTGAACGTAAGACACCATATAGTTTTGGATAAACTATAAAAATAGTCATCAAATTATGCCTTTGTTTCTAATTTGGTCACTTAATTATTAATTTTTTCAATTTAGTCACTTAACTTTTCAAAATTAAATATTTTAATCATTGTCCCATTAGTTGCCTTTAGATGAGTGACAAAAAGCTGACGTGAGTCAGTTTATATTGGCTTAATAACCAATTTAGCTATTCAATGTTTATACATTATATCAATTCAATTCTAAATCTAAAAATTCAACAAATTTAACCTTCAATTTATAAAATTTGTCATTTTAGTTTAAATTCTAAAAATCAATAAATTTAGTCTTCAATATTTACATAATATGACAATTTAGCTCTAATTCTAAAAATTTTAAAAGAAAAGGAAAAATATTTAAAAATGTTCATTAATTTTAATGTTCTTTAATGTATCTCTAAATCCCGCTGAACAAGGAGAGTATTTAACACCATTCATATTGTGCTCATTTTAAACTAATGTCATTTTCATGCTAAAAAATCAAGTTGGGTTAAACTCAACTAAGTTTGATATTTTAGATTAATATCATATTATTTAATTAAATTCCTCTAAAAAACAACAAAATTCTTTATGTTTCTTAAACACAATTTGACAAATTTAAAATTCTTTTCAATTATACATAAAACTGCAATTAATATATTTATTTGAAATATATAATTATAAAAGTTTATTAAAAATCTAATTAAATCTTGATTTAATCACTTTCCATCTTCATTGAACATAATCAAATGTTAAATTATTTGCATTTTATAATTCTTAATGTGTAATGACAGAAAAAAAAAAAACCCAACTTGGAAATTAATGTTAATAATAATAACCAAAATTTTAAAAATTTTAACAATACATAATAAGCAAAAAGAGATGATCACTTGAATTCTTGAAAGTTTTAACAATAATAATAAATAAGCAATAAATTCATGAGAGAATGACATTGAAATTAGACTTAAGGTTTTTTATTTAATTATAGAATATATAAAAGTATAATAAAAACTATATTTAGAATTTAGAAGCAATGAATTTTATTTTGGGTTTTAAATGGGTTAACATATATGGCTTATATAGTTAAAAGATATTAATTTTTCGAGTTTTCAATGTCAAATGAAATAAACTGAAATATCATAATTCAATAACACCATTAACCGAAATTGAACAGAACTAAATTACCATTTTAACTCATTTCTCAATTTTATCGAAATTTGTTCTTAACCCTAGCTCATAGAGTCTACTCCTCGCATGATAATTTTAGTCAGATCCACGAAATTATTTACAAGAGGTGAGGTAAGTACAAAACTATGTGTGTATATGTATAATAGTATTTATTTTTCACCACTTTACTACCTGATTTTTGTCTAGTGTGCTTCCTAATTTTGGGGCCTCTTAATATAATTACCTGATAACCACTTTCATTTTCACATTCTAATATAATAGACACCTCTGTACTCTGTACTAACTCAATTTACCTTGCAGGTATAATTATAATTTTGTTTATACATTATATGCATTGAGTCTAATTGTAATTCTAAAATGCAAATTGTACCTATAAAAATCATTTCAAAACTACAATTAAAATGGTTATTAAATATTTTATTTTAAAAATTTCACCCTATTTATAAAATCTTAAATCAATCAACAAATCACTGTAATAGCTAATTACTTTAAATAAATCATTAAATAAACTTTTTCCCACTTTCATTTTGTTCCATACCTACCTAATTTTGTCCTGTTAAACTTTCCACCCAACCTTCGAGATAACAAACCTTCCATATGATAGACAATATTACCCTTTTATTATAGATATAAATAGGTAGCCAAGCTCGTTGTGGTGAGCAAAACACAGTAGTGAAAGTGAAACACAACAAAGAGAATCATCCATTCAAATGGCATTGACCTTGCCCAAGTTTATCATCCTCAAACCCAGCGACAATAATGGCTAGTTAAGCTATATACGTGAAGGTGAAAACAACCTTGGGTTTCTCAAATTCTTTGAAACTCAAGCCGTGAGTCCATATGCTATGTTCGAAGTGGAGATTTCCGACACAAATGGCTTGGTGCATATAAGAAGTTGCCAAAACAAGAAGTATTGGCAACGAACCAAAACCGTTTCCATCGCCGGAGTCCCACCGGGCATTACTGGATTGCCGCCCCTGCCCAAAACAAGGAGGAAGATCAATCCAAGGAGACATGTACGTTGTTCAAGTTTGTCCTTGTAGACCATGCTACTGGTACGGTTCGAATCGTTCATGTCCAATCAGGGTGCAATCTATGCTTATGGCTAGGGAGTGCTCTGATACTTAATCGCTGCGTGTTGGCAAACTACCGGGACTTTGATTGTAATGGCTTTGATATCTTCAGCATTATTGATTGTAAGTCGTTACTGGTTTTGCCAAAGTAGGTGCCTTCAAAGGACATAATTAAAAGTACCTGTGTGTTCGTTAAAAGTACCTAGCATTTTCAGCAGATGTCATTGTTGACTCAACTGTGGCATGCGAGATTGTTACTGATGATGGAAAGGTTCACATCAAATCCATTTGTGCTGGAAAGTTTTGGTGGGCCGACCCGAAATGGATTTGGGTAGGATATTATGACTCTAGCAACAATGATGGCACCACTTTTCGCCCTGTCAAAGTTGACAATAAGACTTTAGGTCTTATCAACCTGGGCAACAAAAACTTCTGCACGACCCTCACAGGACAAAACGACGTGGAATGGCTTAGCCCAGCTGTTCCAACCATCACCAAAGAAGCCAAGCTAACGGTGGAAGAGCCAGTCTTGACAAGGGATATTTATGACGTCTAATATGATCTTGGTAATTCCAGGGTTTACGATGAAACAACCTTCATTATTGCCAAGAATTTTGTGTAATTTTTCTCTCAGGTTAGCCATGGAAGCTAAAATGGAAATCAACGTACCATTGATTTCTCAGGGAAATATTAAAATGTCCAGTGAATTTCACTCAGATGTCAAGGGGGAAGAGACCAAAAAATCGAAAACTTTAGTAGACGTTGTACATAAAATTGTTGTGCCTGTGATGACTAAGGTGACGGTTAACCTCATTGCAACCAAAGGTAAGTGCGATGTTCCCTTCACTTTCATGCAAAGCGACACTCTTTATGATGGGACCATTGCCACTACTGAAGTTCAAGGTGCCACTTACACTGGTTTCAATTATTACAGCATTCACTTTGAGACTGAAGAAACAAAGCTGGAGCCGAGAAAGGAGCCAGAGCCAATGTTATCTATGAACACACAAAATTTCATTGCATTGCATGTGTTTGTGTGGTGTGCTAGCACTTGTGTGAGTAAAATAGAATCATGTTTCCTTCAAGGATGCATGCGTTTATGTTTCCTATAATTAAGTACTATCAATAAATGTTGCATGCATAGCCTAGTGGCATTGTATCTCTCAGGTTTAATGTATATAAATCATGTAGATATCTTTATAAATCATGTATGATTTATGCTCAATTTTTTATGTTTCAACATTTTATCCCGAAAAAATCAAATCAAATTAAAATCTCAAATTCAAGATAAAATGAAATTCGTGATAAAATGTTATATGTAAATCTATTGTGTCTTTATGTGTGTGATCAAATATTTGTACTCCTGCTTTATATTATAATTTATGAGTTATTGGTTGATAATATCTCTGGTTAAAAATTTCTATCATTAGCATGTTTTATCTAATAAACATATTTATTTTACAAATAAAAATAATTACTAAAGGTTGACGGTTGAGAGTTAGGGGAGTTCTTGTTGATAATTATATAATATATGAGATAACAATATAAAATTGGAACATGGTAAGATTGGTACATATCGTTTCAGTTCTAAATCAGTATAATTAGCCTATATTTTGTTCCAGTTAAAATTTCGGCTTGCTTCAGCCATTTCGGTGTATTTAAGTCCATTTCGGTCAATAATTAGTACGTGCCGGCCCAAATCAATTGATACAAAATATTGACATTTTAAACTAATTTTTTTTCTTAATCATTTTAATTTTCAAAATTACATTTAAAATGAAAAGTTGTTAATTTGAATTATTCAACCTAATTAATAGTTTTAAAACTTATATTTAGATATAAATATAATTGAGTTATATTTACATGTTAATATAATATATAATTTAATTTTAACTAAAATAACAAATAACTTATAAACAAAATAAAAGTTAAACTATAAATACATGTAAAAATATTTAAATATATATAATTTATCAAAAACCTAAAAATTAAACTATAAATATATATATAAATAAAATATTTAAAATATCGGTAAATTTAAAATGATATATTAAAACATGTGAATAGGTATATATACCATAAGAAAAAATGATATACCCACTAACTACCTTAAGTCCACCTTCACTATGGATAAAATGTCAAATCATATGACTCTTTCTTCAAAATCCATCAATTCCAAACCTCTTGGTTGTTGTGATGCTAATTTATCTAAAATTAATATTATTAAATTTGTATTGAAGATCTTTATGAAGATTAAGTTATTGGATTTTAATTTAAGGATGAATGTTCGATTAAATTAAGAAAAAAATTGAATTAATCATGTTGATGAGTCTTATTTTATTATCTTAATTGATTTATTTTTTTCAAATTAAAATCTTATTACAATATAACTAATTTCATGTTGAAGGACATATATTTGAAGTCATATATATTTAGAAACTCTTTCAAACAAATAAGAATAAAATAATTTAGTATTATAAACTTGAATTGTTAATTAATTTATTTAGGTCCCAAAATTATTATTTCAAATTATTTTAACTTTTTTATTTATTCTTTAGAATTAATAATTTTTATAAATATTTTAAAAATTTAAAATTATTTTGATTTTTTTTGTAGTTGTTAGTGAGAGAGATCAATTTGCTCATTTTCAAAATTGACAAGGCTATAGAATTTTGTATGTTAGCTTGATGGTCAGTGTGTTCATCGTCTCAGGTGTGGCTTGGTTCAAGTTGCGCTAATCGCGTTGCTGTTGGGGCATTACCCTCCTCTTGTAATTTGCTAAATTGAGTTATTCGAATTGTAAAATTCAACTCGAGTTACTTATTCGAGTTTATTTTAAAAAAATTAAATATTTTGAATAACTCGATTTGATTATCTCGAAATTTAATTTTTTTAAAAAATTTCAAATAAAATTAAATTTTGCTCACCCTTAATTAAGGCATTAATCATTATCTTGTGTGAAGTTAATAGTTTGACAAATTCTGTGATTAAAATCAACATAAATAGAAATACTATATTTATGGTTTAGAATTGAGGTTTGCTGTAATTAAAAACCCCATCACTAATATATCGTTAGAAGTTTACGAACTTTTGTTTTTCTAGATTCAATTAAATCTAGTGACTATGAATAAAAAGGAAAATCTTTCTCACTTTTCTAACCTTTAAAGTTTCTTTCAAAGTACATCTAAAAAGAAAAAGAACGAAAGAAAGAAACTTTCTTCAATTTTATGTCGACCTTGTTCCAAGTGTTATGATGAATCAACATTCAGACCACGTATGCATGAATTATTCAAAGATTTAATATTCCATATTTATACATTTTAATGTTTAATTTATAGCATTTTCAATTATAACAGCATAGAAACAATCAAATCAAAGAGTTATCTTCTTCGAAGGTGAGAGAGAAAATGATTAAAAATAATAGTTAGAATTAAATTAAAAATAATAGTTAGAAAAATTGATATTAACTAAATTCGTTAAGTTAAATTTGCTACTAATTTTATATTGTTAGAATTAGGTGACCTGAATCCTTATTTAAATAAGATATGATAAAATAAAATAAAAGTAAAATCCCTATAGAACTACACTTATTTTATTTTATTTTAGAATAAGGTTTTTTAAACCTTATTAAACTCTATCTATTTGATATTGATTAGAATAAGATGTTTCAGTTTTACTACACTTCTATTAGAATATGGTTTTACAAGCTTATAAATAGGCATAGTCTACTCCTCTTGTAATCATTCCAATTCGACATTGTGAATTTTCTTCTCCTCTGCCTGTGATTTTTTCGAAAGGGTTTCCAAGTAAAAATCTGTGTGTTCTTTATTTTTATTTCTTTTTTTTTTTGCGATATATTGTCATGACTAACATTCTATTTTTACAAATTGGTAACACAGTTTCCGGGTTGTTCATCTCAATCACCGTAATGGAGTCTTTGAAGTATGAAATTCCACTGTTGGATCGCAACACTAGATTCACGTTGTGGCAGATAAATATGCAGCCAGTTCTTGCATAGACGGACTTAGAAGAAGCCCTGATAGGGGTGGACAAGATGCCTTCGACATTGACGGAGGAAGAGAAGAAGCGCAATGATCGAAAGGCGTTAACACAATTACATCTGCATTTGTCTAACGAATTTTTACAAGATGTGATGAAGGAGAAGACCGCCATTGGATTATGGAAGGGATTGGAACAAATATGTATGTCAAAAACTCTAACCAACAAGCTGCATAAGAAGCAGTGTAACACCCCATACCCGTATCCGTCATCGGAATGGGATACAAGGCATTACCAAACTTAAACACAAACAATCATACCATTCCGAGTCATAAATTTCCATTCAAATTTAAAACTTTTCATACATAATCACAATGTCCCTATTATGGCCCCTCGAGGCCCTAAACATACTTTAGAAGAGATTTGGGACTTAACTAAGAACTTTGGAACACTTAATTTTTTTTGCTCAAAACAGGATCACACGCCCGTGTGGCTTGTGTGGGTAGGCCGTGTGGTCACACACGTCCGTGTCCTAACCTCGTGTGAAAAACATCAAGTATTCTGTTTATGATGCCATCAACGATTTTGGGTTACGCGGCCAAGTCATACGCCCGTGTGGTAGGCTGTGTGGCGAATTTAATTTTCGCATTAAAAGGTACAAACTTCACACGCCCTGGACACACGCCCATGTAATGAGGTCGTGTCCTTCACACCGCTAAGACACACGGTCGTGTCTCTGCCCGTGTGACCAATGAGAAGCTAAAATTCAAAATACAGGGGACATATGGCAGGACCACAAGCCCATAGGGTAGACCGTGTGTCACACACGGCCTAGACACATGATCTTGTGTCTACTCGTGTGGATAATAATAAGGCTATTTACCAAACCATTTTTCACCTTGAAACAATTGCACTTCATCATTGATCACTCCCCCTACTCTAGAGATATAGAAAAAAACTTAAAGTCATTGATCATTATATTACCTTGACTGTTATGTTAAAATTACTCACATCTTGCGAGAAGTTAATAGTTTGACAAATTCTTTGATTAAAATAAAAATAAATAGAAATACTATATTTATGTTCTAAAATTGACTGTTATGGTGGTGTATTGCGTTACTCTTTCTTGCAAGATCCATAAAATAATCCTAGTTTATTAGAAGTGCAATTTTTTATTGATTTGTTCTAACACTGTAATTTTCCAATTCCAGTAACTGGTGTACGACAAGAAGTGTGTTAGATAGGCACAAATACAAAGGATGGTTGAAGCCAAGAGGCCACTATTAAACTTATTGGCAACGTAATGTTAAACTTAAAAGGTAGCAATTATATATATATATATATATATATATATATAGTTTACCTACAATACATGTTGATTTTGGATTTTTAATTTCATATAATTATTTATAAAAGAAACACATCATAATTTTTAATTTTATATAATTACTTATAAAAAAAACACATACCTATTTATTAATTTTACTTCAACATTAAGAGCACGTATGCAAGAATTATTCAAAGATTTAATATTCCATATGTATACAAAGGATGGTTGAAGCCAAGAGGGTCAACTATTAAACTTATTGGCAACGTAATTTTTAACTTAAAAGGTAGACAATTATATATATATATATATATATATATATCTTACCTACGATACATGTTGATTTTGGATTTTTTAATTTCATATAATTATTTATAAAAGAAACACATAATAATTTTTTAATTTTATATAGTTACTTATAAAAAAACACATAACTATTTATTAATTTTACTTCAACATTCAGAGCACGTATGCAAGAACTATTCAAAGATTTAATATTCCATGTGTATACAATGAAGGATATGGTTGAAGCCAAGAGGGTCAACTATTAAACTTATTGGCAACTTTAAGAGCACGTATGCATGAGTTATTCAAAGATTTAATATTCCATATGTATACAATTTTAATGTTTAATTTATAGCATTTCCAGTTATAACAGCATGGAAATGATCAAATCAAAGAGTTATCTTCTTAGAAGGTGAGAGAAAATGATTAAAAATAATAGTAAGTCAAATTCTTCTGCTTTGATTAAGCTTTGAATTTAGAATTTATATTCTAATTTCTTTTAATTTTTATATTTTAAAATTTTGAAATCTCAATATTTAAATGACAATAATTAAATTTGTTAGGTCAAATTTTTCTATTAATTTTATATCATGTGCAAGTTGTAAAATTTGATCAATTTTATCTTTTATATTTTTTCAATTTAAAATTTTAGTCCTAACACTTAAATAGTAATTATCAAATCGTTAATTAAAATGAAGTGACTTTTTTTTACAAGTATTATGTGAGAATACCAAGCTGACGTTGTATTATACATGTGATAATATATTTATTGCATAAAATTTTAAAAACATCATAATTCAATTTAGGGTGATTTATACAAATGATCACTCAACTATGCCCGCATTCCTATTTTGGTCACCGAACTTTAAAAATTTTCAATTTAGGCATTAATATTTGGATTTGTTCATGTTCTGGTCATCCACCATTAAATTGATAACGAGAATTCTTTTTCTAATTGGTATAATAATACATTTAGTCCTCAGTACTTAAGTGTTCTATCAATTGGATCCTAATTCTAAATAATTTAATAAATTTAACCCTTCACATTTACAAATTCTATGAATTTGATCCTCAAACTTCTTAACCAAAACTTTCAACTTTTAAAATAGACACATTCCACATCTATTAATTGTTTTATTTATGGTTGAAAATTTCAATTTTATCACCTTTTTTCCCCTTTGAAATCCCCAAAGTGCACCTTGTTCCAAGTATCTTCCCATATTATAGTAAGTCAAACATCCATATACGAATGCAATAAGAAAATGGAAAAAGTATTATGGAGTTATTTGTATTAAGAGTTTAATTATATTTTATTTCTAAAATTATAAACAAATTAGTCATTGTATGTTAAATCAATAAGCAAGCTAATCCTTTGTGCTAAAAAATCATACATTTGTATTGTTCAAACTTATCATCATTGACGAGATAATTAGATAGTGACAATGTCAGGGGCGTAGCTAGGGGGCTGGTAGGGCCCCAACCCCGTAAAATGGAAAATTTTTTATTTAGCAAAGATAAAATTACACTTTAACCCTTTAAAAATGATAAAAAAATTGATTTAATCTTTTAAAAGTTATAAAGATATAGGCTATTAAAATGGTAATATTGCATTTTTATTATTATAAAAATTATAATTTAATTTTGGCCCCCTCTAAAAAAATTTCTAGTTTTGCCCCTGTGCCATGTTTACCTCATGTTAATGTACGAGAACTAGCTTTATTAATGGTAGAAATGGATGAATTTTTAATAGAAGAATCAATTTGCTCTTTGGTTTAATGTATAAAAACTAATCTACTCTTTTTTTAATAGAAAGAACAAAATACAATCCGACTCCTAATATAAAGGCTTCCACGAGACTTACCAAAAAAATGTCAAATTGTTGAAAGATCTAATATTTCTCATCTCTCTCTTGATATTTATAAAAAATATATAGTTCTTCTTTCAACAACATAGAAATGATCAAACGAAAGATTTAAATTCTTAAAGGCAACAGATTAAATGAATATATATTATATTATATTATATCATATCATATTTATTTTCCAATATTGAATTGATAATTTATTCTTGGTTTGATTATGATCTAGTCTATTTAAATAATACAGTATTGGAAGTACAGTTTGTGAATGGGTTAAAGGTGTATTCAGAGGAAAGCCCATAGAGCCTGATTTAAAAAATACATTTATTGTGCTCATCCCAAAAATAGCTCAACTTGAAGGGATATCCCAATTTAGACCCATCTGTCTTTGATTAGTTCTCTATAAGCTAGTTATGAAAGTTATTGCTAACAAACTCAAAATAATTTTTTCGAAAATCATCTTATAGGAATAGGCGGGATTCATTGCAGGACAACAATTTCTGATAACATCATCATTGCTCAGGAAGTTGTGCACTCTATGCAAGGAAAGAACAGAAAATAGGTGACAGTCAAAATTGATCTGGAGAAAGCATACAACAAGGTTCGATAGGACTTTATTGATAGTTCTATTCAGGTTGCAGGCATTATGTCAGCCATTTCGACATCTACCATGCAGATTTTGTGGAATGGGGTCTCCACCAAAAAATTCCAACTAGCAAGAGGAATTAGGAAAGGATGTCCCATATCACCCTACCTCTTTGTGCTTTGTAAGGAGTGGCTAGGTCATAGTTTCCAAACAGCTGTTAATACAGGGGCATGGAGCCCAATACTACAATCTAGATCAGGCCCAGCCTTGTCATACCTCTTTTTTGCTGATGGCCTAGTAATCATCTCAAAGGCAGACATAGAACACAACTTACTATTAAAAGATATCTTGGAATGATCCTGTACATACTCGGGACACCGGATTAACACACGCAAAACCAATATTTTCTTTTCAGGAGGAGTGAAAGATACTATGAGCAATAGAATAAGCCGACTTCTCATTTCTAAAAAGTCCAAGAGCTGGGGTCCTACTTAGGAATCCCACTTTTATATAGTTGAATTACTAAAGCTACATTGGAGTTTGTTATTGAAAAAGTTAGAGCTAAACTATGTAGTTGGGATGCCAAGCAACTCTTGATTGTAGGAAGGCTCACTTTGGCCCAATCTGTCCTCCTCTCCATTCCAAATTACTTAATGCAATCTATGCAAATTCCAAAAGGAGTGTGCGAAGAAATTAAGCGATTGGAGAGAAAATTTATTTGGGGATCCAATAAAAGAAATCAGAAAATGGCCCTAGTAGATTGGAAATATATCTGTCAACTTCACAAAAGTAGAGGCTTGGGCATTCGAAAGCTAAAAGATCAAAATACCTCTTTCCTTTTAAAATTAGGATTCAATTTTGTTTCTAAAAAGGACACTTTGTAGGTACAAGTCTTAAGATCCAAATATCAAATGACAGAGGCGATCCCAGAAAACATCATACGCAAAAACTGCTCAGCTGTTTAGAGAGGAATTGCGAAAGTCTATCCATTACTAAAAAAGAACCTATGTTGGTCCATTGGAACATGAGACAATGTTAGATGTTGGGAAGATCCATGGATCCCAAAAATAAGTCCACTCAAAGCACATGCATCACCAACGGAAGGATTAGTCTCAGAATGTTTAGTTAAAGACATGGTTACAGAAGATGGCTCTTGGGGCATTTATGCATTTAGGAACTGGCTGACAGAAGATATAATTTAGAAGATTACAAACATCCCTCCCCCATGTCCCCTAGCCTGTCCTGACAAAATTTTTTGGACTCACACATCTAATGGGAAATTCTCAGTAAAAAGTGCATACCAAATGCTAAAAGGAAACACATAGAATGAGAAAGATAGTAAATGGAAGAATGTTTGGAAATTCCAAGGATCACAACGTGTTCAATTTTTCTTATGGATGGTTTACAAAAAACACCTGCTTATTAACTATGAACGAGTTAAAAGAGGAATTAGCCAAACTGAAGCATGCCTAGTATGATATTACGAGACATAAGACATTTTACATGTCCTTAGGGATTGCCTTTTTTTTTTTGCTTCATTCGAACTATAGTATTGTCAAAGACAAACAGAATAACAACAAAGTTCAGAATTACAACATACAAGATTAAAAATGCATTCCATCACAACTAAACCAACGATTACAACAATACAAAAAAACTCACCATCAAGATTTAAACATATTCTCCATATTAAAACCTGCAATTACCAAGGAAGATGCCAATTCGTTACCTTTCTCATCGGCCATCAAAAATATAGCATTTCTAGCCTTTAACATGCCTTTATCAATACCAGCAAAAATTGCTTGAAGAGACCATGGTCTCATTACCTTGTTAACACACCAAGAAAACACCACTAAAGAACCAAGTTCAATAAATAAGGAATCATTAATCTTTCAAATTATAGCTAAAAATACTTCCAGAGCCACCCTAACCGCTCCAGTCTCAGCCATATCAGTGTCATTAGCTGCTGTTGAAATATGGCCTCCATGCAGCCCATGCAACGTCCAAAAGCAGCTCAAGGAAACTAGCTATGCTGCAACTGTTATTTCATGTGAACCATGTTTTAGTTTTGCTATTTTGTAATCTAATGCCAATGTAACTTAGTTTGGTTTATTTTGAACCATGTTAGGTTGATATTTCATGTCATTTTGATGGTGACAAAGCTGATCAAATCAGCAAGATTAAGTCCACAAGTTATTATTTCAAGTTTCCATGTAATTTAATGGGATTAGGTATGTTTAGGTAATGATTTGTTAAGATTTACATTGACCATGGCTGATATATGTAATGGCAATGTATCATTGATGAATGTAATGAAAAGTTAGATGCATTTTCATCCAACTTTAAGCTCCATTCTCCTTGACTCTCGTTTCTCCCTTCAACATTCTGTCATTTTTTTCTTCTTTCTTCTGCAGCAAGTCTCGAGACTTAAAGTTGCTAAGCATACCTCAACTCCTTGACAAAGGATACTCACTTGACTCTCGTTTAATGTTGAAGTGTTTGGTTCTACCATGGAAGACAGGGTTCTTTGAAATTGCAACAGCTGACTTGTTGTCACAATAAATCTCTGTTGCTCCTCCTGATACAAGTTTAAATCAGCTAGGATTTTTCTTAACCACACTGCTTGATTAACAACATTTGCCATAGCAACATATTCAGCTTCTGCTGTTGACTGAGCTACAAGGTTCTGCTTCTTTGAACTCCAGCAGAACAGTGTTGATCCAATGGTGAAACCATATCCAGATGTACTCCTCATGTCATCACTCGATCCACCCTAGTCACTGTCTGTGTAGCCTCTCAACTTTAGCTGTTGAGCCTTGTTAAACTTCAATCCATAGCTCAAGGTACCTTTGATGTACCTGAGCACCCTTTTTGCTGCTTGAAAGTGCTGCATGTTGCAGCAATGCATGAATCTCGATAGCATGCTCACAGCAAACATTATGTCAGGTCTTGTAGCTGTTAGATAGAGCAAGCATCCCACCAAGCTTCTGTAGGTGGACTCCTCGACTGGATCATAGTCACCTTGACTTGTCAACTTTAGCCCAGCAGTCATAGATGTGCTCATCGGTTTACTGTTTTCCATAGAGAATTTGTTTAAAATTTTCTTGGCAAATGCCTGTTGGCTCAAGAAAATTTCTCCTTCAGCTTGGTTCACTTCCATTCCAGGGAAGTAAGTCATTTAACCCAAGTCTGACATTTCGAACACCATCTTCATTTTGTTCTTGAAATCCCTCAAGACATTGTTGTCTCCTCTTGTAACCAACAAATCATCAACATAAAGAGACACAATAAGCTGAGTTTCAGCTTCATTCTTCTTAACATACAGTGTGGGCTCACTGATGCTTCTTTGAAATCCCAAACTGATGAGATAGCTATCAATTCGGGTATACCAATCTCGAGGAGCTTGTTTCAGACCATATAGGGCCTTCTTGAGCTTATAGACCATGTGTTCTTTGCCTGGCACTTCAAAGCCTTGTGGTTGGTCAATGTATATCTCCTCTTCAAGTAGTCCATTTAGAAATGCTGACTTGACATCGAGTTGGTGTATGGACCATTACTTTTGTGCTGCCAATGCAATCAACAATCTAATGGTGTCGAGCCTGGCTACTGGAGCAAAAGTTTCCATGTAGTCCAGGCCATATTTCTGACTAAAGCCCTTGACAACTAGCCTTGCCTTTAGCTTGTTTAATGTCCCATCAGCATTATGCTTGGCACGATAGACCCACTTAACACCTATGACCTTTCTATCTTGTGGCCTATCGACCAGATCCCAGGTTTGATTCTTCTCGATCATTTTCATTTCTTCAACCATTGCAGCCTTCCAGCCCTGGTGTGTTTCAGCCTCTTCAAAACTTGTTGGCTCCATGATGGCAACTTCAGCCCTTTCATAAACATTTGTCAATGATCTGGTCCCTCTAACTGGAACATCATCGACGTCCATTTCTGGACTAGCTTGTTCAGGTTCTATCTGCCCTACTACAAGCTCTTCTGAAGTCTCCATTGGTTGATTGTTATCCCAGTTCCATTAGGCATTTTCATCAAAGACCATATCCCTACTCACTTGAACTTTTTTTGTGCTTGGGTCTATGATCCTATAGCCCTTTCTGACTGAGCTTTATCCTACTAAAACACTAGAAGCTGCTCTCTTTGATAGTTTATCCCTCTTTACTGATGGAATCTAAACATAACATAGACATCCAAAGACTTTTAAATGAGCCAATGAAGGTTTGAAGCCATGCCGAGCTTCAAAGGGTGTCTTTCGAGCTAAGGCCTTTGTTGGAAGCCTATTCTGAAGGTAAACAGTTGTGTTGACAGCTTCAGCCCATATAAACTTTGGCACATTCTTCTCGAATAGCAAGCATCTTGCCATATTCATAATGCTTTGATTCTTCCTTTCACTTACCCCATTTTGCTGAGATGTATACACGTTAGTTAGTTGTGTTTGATGCCTACTTCACTACAAATTGCTTGGAATTGAGCTGAAATGTATTCAGCCGCATTATCTGACCTGATGGTCTTCAGCTTACAACCTGTCTCAGTTTCTACTTGAACTTTAAACTTCATGAACACTTGTGGAACTTCAGATTTGTTTTAAAAAATAAATCCAACAGAATCTTGAGTAATCATCAATAAAGAGAATGAAGTACCTGTTTCCACTAACTGATTCTATCTTCATAGGGCCACAAACATCTGTGTGAACAAGTTGAAGCTTCTCTGATGCTCTCCAGGCTTGGTTCGAGGGAAAGGGTAGCCTGGCTTGTTTTCCAAGTTGACACATTTTACAGATTTCATTATTCATGCTGAGTTAGTGAAATTCTCAACCAGTTCTTCATGGATCATTCTGGCCATTATTTTAAAGTTTGTATGACCGAGCCTTTTGTGCCATATCTTTGAGTCACTTTCTGAGGCAGTGTAGGCTGCATTCAAGCTTTCTGACTAGTTAACCTCAAATAACTTATCGGTCATAGTGACTTTCATGAAGCATGATCCACTTGGATCAGTTATTTGACACACTTTGTCTTTAAACACAAGTGAGTATCCTTTGTCAAGGAGTTGAGGTATGCTTAGCAAGTTTGTGAGCTTGCTTTATAGAAATCAAAATATCCATCTTCTCAAAATTGTTCGCCATTGTTAGCTTTTCACCTATAGCAATTATCTTACCCCATAAATCAACCACTCTCTTAAACGTTTGGTAATTCCATCAATAAAGAGGGATCCCAGCAACTTTGATCCAAGCTGCCCTTTCCAAAAATTTAAATTTTTTCGACCATGGTTCTATATTGATGAAAAATTCTTTTAGATATGCCCAGTCTCTTTACTTTAAAATCTCCATAAGCTCATTGTCAGTAACCTCTATTAGAAAGTATCTACCCTGAATTCTCTTAACATTTAATTCTCTAAGGCCTAAACTAGCTATTCTTTCTGACAAGCTATATGCATTACAAAAAGACGTCGTCTCCCCAACCAAGCAACGCTGAAGCTTCTAGAGTTGTTCTTTCTCAATGGCCTTCAACAACTTTTAATTTGTTCATCCCTATTCTTTCCATTTCAACAGATGTTAGCCTTCCATTTGATGTATTGCCATTATTGATTTATCCCATTCCTCTTCCTGATACTCCATCCCTCTCGACTACAACACCTCTTTTTGGCTTAAAACTTTCTTTGCTTGTACTTTTTTCCATACCTTCCTTTTTCCACTGCATTTGGCCATTTTCACCCAAACCTTTTTTCCTAAAATCACAAAACCATCTAGCCTTGAAATTGCCCTTTGAGCATCCTCCAGATTAGCAAACCTTACAAAACCAAACCTCTTACCCTCCATGCTTCTCTTAACTAGAATAAAAGCATCCAATACTTTCCCATGAAATCGGAATAATGCCCATAATCCTTTCCAATGCATGCTGTCTAGAATATTGTATACGAATATCTTTCTCATTTTGCTTCAACGATCCCAATACCAACATCAACTTAATTAAGATATTAGGGATTGCCCAATTGCTAAAGACATTTGGAAATTAATCGTCCTAGGAATAAGATGGTCCCAATTCTTCTTCGGCAGTCTCCTTGAGTGGATTAAGACAAATTTAGGAACTCATGGTCAACTAACAAGGCACGAAGTCCTTTGGCCCACACTCTTTGGAATCTTAATATGGCAATTATGGAAAAACAGAAACCTTTTTGTCTTCCAAGGACTCTCATGGAGTTCTATGGAAGTGATTAAAGTCTCAACAAGCTAGGCAAAGCAGTACAACGAAGTTAGTAGTAGTGAATCATCTAGGAGTAAGATCACTTCATATTATTTTCAAGGAATTGTTTAAACATTGACTAAGAGAATGTTAGTTTTTGTAAAAGAATCTTAAGATTTTTTCTTTTCACCAAAAATAAAATTTAATAAATTTCGATTTAGTAAATATGTTTTAATATTATATGAGTATTATTATTCAAATTTATAATCTAAAAAATTCAATATTTTTGAATATATGAATCCATAAAAAATTAAAATTGAACACCCTAAAATTATTTATCTATATAAAATCAAAATTATAAGCATAAGTAACATGGATTCGAATAATGAATATTCATCATTTAAGGTATCTATCTGCATGCACTTGAATCCATAATGGATAATAATTTTAAAATTTAAATTTAAATATTTCAAGTGGTAGTTTCTAAAATAAAAAAGAAAAGAAATTGATTGGGTCCTAATTTGGTTAATATTGATATTATTATCAATATAAAAAAACATAAATTCTAAAGTGTTGAGTATTTAATAATAGGGATGAGTTATTGTGTTTAGTTTACAAGTTACGACACCAGTTATAGAGAAATTTATTTGACCATTGTTTTGGAATAATTTTGACTGATTAAAAAACCCAATTTAATTAGACAAGGAAACGAACAGCATGTGCCATTATTATATATGAACTGACTTCAATTACCTGGGTTTCTTGAATCAAACTTTGGTTCACATGGCGGCTCAAAGCATTGCCTCTATAAATAAGGGGAATATCTTGCTGAAATCTTCACAAATTCATCACTTCCATAAACATGAAGTCCCTTCACCGTTCTCTGTCATTGCTTTTCATTGTTGTTTGCTCATTGTCATGGGTGAGTGCTTCAGATAATAGCCATGATGATTTTCTTGAATGCCTTTATTCATATCATCCCAAGGAATCCTCTTCCATTACTCAAGTTATCTACACTGAAAAAACTCTTCATATTCAGCACTTTTGGATTCTTCCATTAGGAATCGCTGGTTCTCTACGCCTAATACCCCCAAACCATTGGTTATTGTAACACCATTGAACATTTCCCATGTTCAAGCAACGATTCATTGCTCCAAAAAGCATGGCCTAGAAATTAGAACTCGAAGTGGTGGTCATGACTTCGAAGGTCTTTCCTATGTCTCCCATGTCCCATTTGTTGTTATCGATTTGGTTAATTTGCGATCAGTCGATGTTGATGTCGAAAACGAAGAGGCGTGGGTTCAATCAGGTGCAACCGTGGGTGAAGTATACTACAGAATCAATGAACGAAGCACGAACCTTTCCTTCCCAGCAGCTGTTTTCCGCACTGTAGGAATTGGTGGGTCCATTAGCGGTGGAGGCGATGGTTCATTGTTCCGAAAATATGGTCTCTCGGCGGATAACGTGATCGATGCGCAGTTGGTCGATGCTAATGGAAGAGTTCTTGATAGAAGATCGATGGGTGAAGATCTGTTTTGGGCCATTCGAGGTGGCGGAGGGGGAAGCTTTGGGATCGTTATTTCATGGAAAATAAAGCTGGTTCATGTTCCTTCAACTGTGACTGTTTTCTCAGTGGGCAGGACCTTGGAACAAAATGCAACACAGCTTCTTCATCGTTGGCAATACGTTGCACCCAATCTTCCGAATGATGTATACTCAACCGTTACGATATCAACGACGAACGCCAGTGAAAATGGGACAAAGACGGTTCTTGCCACCTTTTTTTCATTGTTCCAAGGTGGTGCCAATGAGTTTATTCCATTGATGCAAGAACGATTCCCGGAGCTCGGAATCGTAAAGGAAGATTTTATTGAGATGACTTGGGTCGAATCTCTATTGTTAATGAACGGACTTTCAAATGAAGCATCGGAGATTTTGCTCGATAGGAGCAACAGGTATTCCGTTCTTCCTCTTTCAGGAAAATCAAAATCTGATTACGTGAGGGAACCAATGCCTGAAATAGCATTACAAGGGCTATGGCTCCACCTTCTAGAGGTCGACGAAGGAGGCATAGCAGTTCAAAACTTTTTTGCTTGCGGTGGAATAATGGAGGAAATCTCAGAGACAGAAACTCCATTTCCACATCGAAAAGGCACCTTATACAAGATAAGCTACAATATCGCTTGGCAAGAAGAGGAAAACAATAATTCTCAAAGGTACATAATCTGGATGAGGAAACTTTATAGATACATGGGTCCTTTTGTTTCGAAATCTCCACGAGAAGCGTATGTTAATTACAGAGATCTCGATATCGGAAGGAATAATTACTATGGCAAGACAAGTTATAAGCAAGCAAGCATTTGGGGACGTAAATATTTCAAGAATAATTTTGATAGGCTTGTTTATGTCAAGACGAAGACTGATCCAAAGAATTTCTTTAAGCATGAACAAAGCATTCCTCCTCGTTTCATTGATAGAAAAAAGAAGACTATATTATGAGTTAAATTTAGTACTTAATAATTCGTCATCACCGTTGTTTATGTACAGTAAGTACTCTATACAATTTCATTACTTAATAATACATTGATTCTGTTTTTCAGTTTTAGTTTAAGTTGATTTTTATGGTCTTATTAGTTTCGTCATCAGTTTAGACGATTTGATCAATCAGCTTTAATAAAATCGATCAGTTTAATCTCTGTGAGATCTACCCTACTCTCTATACTGCAAATTTAATTTATTTTTTATGTACTCTGTAATAGGCCAATTTAGCTCGGGCCCATACAAAAAAATAATAAACCCAAAATAATAAAACAAAGTTCAAGTCCAGTCTAAAATATATCATTTGGGCCGATCGGAATGGCCTATTACTTGAAAAGATTGAAGGTCCTTCTACAAGCTTGACGTATATGGCAACACAATCTTCAAAGATATGAAATCTTAGATATGATATGCAAATATTAGATATAATATGCAATCTTAGATATGATATGCAAATCTTATATATGATATGCAAATCTTAGAAGATATGGTATGCAATCTTAAAAGAAATGATTTTGTAATCTTAGAGATTTAATTTGTAGATACCTTCTAATCTTAGCTGTATCTGTACTGTTAGATTTTGGGAGGCTCAGCTATAAATAGAGGCCTCTCCCTTCATTGTAAAGGGACTTGAGCTTTGGGGAAGCAATAAGAATTCTTGAGAGCATTCACACAAATCTCTCTCTCTCTCTTGCGTTCTTATTTTCTATGGTTTGTTCTTATTTTATTCTTTATTTATCTTCATTTTTCAACCTTTTTATTTATCCATTTAATTGTTTAATTGTTTAATTATTCTTTTTATTTTATTCGTTTATTTTCTATTTCTGTATAGAGATTTATTTTATTTTTACACTTTTGCAAATTTGTATTTTATTTATTTATTTCAAATTTTATGTGGTATTAATTTCAAGTTGTTTTATTTTATTATTTTTATATTACTTATTTTAAATAGTTTTATTTTGATTAAGTTTTTTATATTATTACTTTAAATTATCTTATATATCATTCATTTTTCTTATTGTTTTATATAACG
The DNA here is from genome assembly GCA_025506655.1 of Gossypium rotundifolium. Taxonomy (NCBI): domain Eukaryota; kingdom Viridiplantae; phylum Streptophyta; class Magnoliopsida; order Malvales; family Malvaceae; genus Gossypium; species Gossypium rotundifolium. Next base: position 203,067,780 of record CP106724.1, read on the forward strand.
ATTATTTTAAAGTGACTTTATTTTATATCATTTTAAACTTTTTATATTATCTATTTTAAGTTTTCGATATTATTTATTTTAAACTTATACGTATCTTTTAGGATTTGTCACATATCATTTTTTAAAGTTATTTTGTATATTATTTATTTAGATTGATATATATATATATATATATATTTTATATATATACTTATTCAAACTTCTTATATAATATTTATTTTAAAATTCATTTATATATTACTATTTCATATATTATTTATTTTTATCTTTTTTTGGATTTATTTCAAACTTTTACATTTATTACTTACTTTAAAATTTTTATACATAAATTTATTTTTAAATTGCTTTTTATTGTCGATTTCAAAATTCTTTTCTTTCACATTATTTGTTTAAACATTGTCCATTATAATTTGAAAGCTTGGTACATTTTTTTTTATTTGTTTTTAGATTTGTTATTTTTTAAAAAATCATTAATCTTTATTTATAAATGTGGTCAAATATACCTTCATATTTCAAAATCAATGATTTTTTAAATTTAAAAATAAGGCAATATTCGATATTTGAGAGTTTTGAGAAAATCGTGCCTTAACTTACTGGGTTTCGATTTTTCTCATTAAGTCAAAATGATTGAGTACCCTTTTTGAAATTAAAACATATGAATTTTTAAATAAAAAACCTATTCTAGGGAATTTAAGATGTTGTGTCCTAATTCACTGGATGCGACGTTTTGTCATCTCGAGGCAAGGATTTTTAAAAAGCAAAGGATATTCGGTGTTTGGAAAATTCGAAAGATTGTGCTCTAACTTACTGAGTTTCGATTTTTCTTTTAAAATCCAAATAATTGAATGTCCATTTAAAATTAAAGACATAAGTTTTAAAAATCAAAAGGATCGTGTTTTAAAATCTTTTCAAATTTTTGACATTAGGACATTAATTAATCAATTAGGTACAAATTTTTGGTTGCTTAAGAGGGTGTTAATCCTTCCTCGTGTGTAACCGACTCCCAAGCTCGTTTTCTCGAATTTTGTAGACCAAAATCATTATTTTAATAAATCAAAATGTTTTATTATAATGATTAATCTCAAGGTGACCCGATCACACCTCGAAAAAAGATTGGTGGCGACTCCATTTTCGTTTCTAAAGTCAACCCCCATTTTTTAAAATTAAAAATGGTTTCGACAGCTTGGCGACTCCGCTGGGGACATAATAAGAGAGTTAAGCCGTAAAATTGATTATTTCCTATCCTTTTGTCTAAATTTGAAAATTCGATATGAAACATTATGATCCTTTTTATTGCATGTTGTTCTAGACCCTCCTCCACCTTAGCACATCAGATTCGGATTAAGCATGAATAATTAAGAACAAACTAAGTATTTATCATATAACTCAGAAATCAATAACACGATTCATCTAGGTTTCATCCTCTTCAGGTATCTGAAGGGTTTAGTTCATAACAAACAAAGAAAACATCTCAAGAGAAAAGATAAAACAAAACATAGAAAATCCCTAAACCCCTGAAGGAATTGAACGAGAAATCCGTCGTCTTGAGTTGAATTCCGGCTCTTTGAGATGGATCCACTGGTTATCCTCGAGTGATTCCCACTAACGTGATCTTTCTGGCTCGGCTCCTTGGCCTAGCTAACCGCCTAATGCCCCTTTTAGGATACAATTAGGGTGTTTATATAGACTTTTAGAATGCTTTGCTTGGTCCCTAAGTGTCCTAATTTAAGTCTACTTCCTACTCGGTATTTGAATAAGCTTTGGAAAGTGTTTCTTTGGCTCTAAGTATCCAAATCTGAGTGAAATTGCTCTCTCCCGCGGTAGGGGCACGGCCATGGCACACACCCGTGTAAGTCATGGTTAGGCCATGTTTTGATTCTATTGTTTGAGGCATGGTAGTGTAAATCGGGGTTCAAGTGAGTGAAGTAATTTGATGATGATCGGCCATGTGGCTTGAGGTCCAGGCCGCGTCGATTTCCTCTTTGGCCCAAATTAGCTCGTTTTAAGCCCGTTTCTCATTCTTTTCGTCCTTAGGTGCTTTCCTGAGTATAAATATGAAAAGAAAGTATTAAAAGCACCTTTTTACATAAATCAAAGGCTAAATTGTCCAAAAGCATACTAAATATGGGGTTAAAATATGTTACTTTTACGGTTTATCAATATCTCCAAGGAGGGATTGAAGTTTCGATGCTGAAAGAGAAAAGAGACCGTTTCGGCTTGGGTTTCAGGCCAGATGCTAGGCAAAGAAAGAAGGAAATAGAAAAGAAGCAAGAGAGAATAAAGGCACGGCTAAATGGGGAAGAAATCAAGTGGGAATTAATGAAGTTCCCTCATATATCCCAGACTTTTGTATCAGGAGGGATAGTTCACCCGGAGAGAAGATTGTTGGAAAATAAAAATCTTCACATCAATTCTATACACGAGGAAGAAACTGGGCAAAGAAACTTCTTTGGTATTCACCCTTATGAGCCTGGAAGCGTTTTGAATAATTGGACTGCAGAAGAACTTCCTGTAGTTTTTAGAGATTACACAGAATAATGTTCAGAACACACTTGTTGTTTTTTAGGCCTAGGAACAACAAGATTTCTTTTGTGAAATAGACTCATGTTCAAACATCTTTTGTTTCAATAAAATACATCTTTAATGATCATTTTGGGCAAATATTCTTTTATTTTTTTAAATTTCATTCCAATTTTTTTATTCTCATTCATATCATGTGAATAGTTTTTCTTGAATTCATTTTTTCTTTGTACATTCTTTTGTGCCTACCACAGGTTCTTAGATATCAATGACATGAAGCAACGATACTACAGATTCAGAGGTCTTTTTGAGCAAGACATGTGTTTAGAGGAATCTCAAGATTTTGAGTGTAACAGAGATTGTGACTTATCTCCAGATTTGTTAAGAATGGTAAAGCAAGAGGAGAAACAAATTTTACCCCATGAAGAGGAGGTAGAGAACATAGCCTTGGAGGAAGGAAAGTTGTGAAAATTGGAACGTGCATATCCAAGTAAACGAAGAAATACCTCGTTGAGTTATTGCCAGAATTCAAAGACGTCTTTGCATGGTCATACCAAGATATACCTAGGCTAAGTACTGATATTTTAATGCATCACCTTCCCATAAGAGAAGAGTGCAAGCCAGTTCAACAAAAGCTACGAAGGATGAGGCCTGATATGATGTTAAAAATAAAAGAGGAAGTCAAGAAACAGTTTAATGCTGGTTTTCTACAAGTGGTAAAATACTCAGAATGGGTAGCCAACATTGTACATGTTCCTAAGAAAGATGGAAAGGTTCGGATGTGTGTAGACTATAGAGACTTAAACAAAGCCAGCCCAAAAGACAATTTCCCTTTGCCTCATATTGACACGTTGGTAGATAATACGGCTGGATACTCGCTATTTTCTTTCATGGATGGTTTTTTGGGATACAATCAGATCAAGATGCACCCTGAGGTTATGGAGAAAACTACTTTCATAACATTGTGGGGTACCTTTTGTTATAAGGTGATGCCATTCGGCTAAAGAATGCATGAGTAACATATCAAAGGGTTATGGTGACCTTATTCCATGACATGATGCACAAAGAGATTGAAGTATATGTTGATGATATGATCGTCAAATCTCGAACAAAAAAGGAACACATTGAAGTTTTGAAGAAGTTGTTTTTGAGATTGAAAAATTTCAATTAAAGCTCAACCCGGTAAAGTGTACTTTTGGAGCTCGGTTAGGGAAATTACTAGGCTTCGTGGTCGAGAGAGAGGAATCGAAGTTGACTCAAATAAGGTCAAAGCTATACAATAATTGCCTTCACCATGCACTCAAAAGGAAGTTCGAGGTTTTCTTGGAAGGTTAAATTACATCACTCGGTTTATTTCACAATTAACTAAGAAATGTGACCCCATATTTCGTCTTCTTAAGAAACACAACCAAGGCGTATGGGATGATGAGTGCCAAAAATCTTTTGACAAAGTCAAACAAAATCTATCAAATGCCCTAGTACTATCTCCCCCAATCCAGATAGACCACTAATACTGTACTTAACAGTGTTCAGTAACTCCATGGGATGTGTGCTTGTCAACATGATGAGTCAGGAAGAAAAGAAAAGGCGATATATGATAAACCATAAAAGTAACACATTTTAATCCCACATTTAGTATGCTTTTGGATGAATTTATCCTTAATTTATGTAAAAAGGTGCTCTTAATCCTTTCTTTTCATGTCTTATACTCAGTAAAGCACCCAAGGATAAAAAGAACACAAAATGGGCTTAAAATGAACCAAAGTGGGCCGACCCAAGAAGTCAGCACAGCCTGGACTTCATGCCACACGGCTGTGCCTCGATAGTCATCTAGACCATGGCCTTACCCCGATTCACACGGCCATTTTCCCATCTATAAAGTCCACATACGGGCATGCCTAGTGATCTACACGGTCGTTCCCAAAATGGCAAAATCGAGACACGACCTCTACCTATATATTGCACGGGCGTGTCATAGCCGTGCCTAAATCGACAAGATAGAGACACGGGCTGGACCACGATTTACACGTGCGTGTCAAGGCCGTGCCCCTGCCACGAGAAAGAGCAATTTCACTTGAATTTGGATGCTTGAAGGCAAAGAAACACATTCCTAAGTCTACTTAAACATCTAAGTAGGAATTCAATTTAAATTAGGATACTTAGGGGCCAAGTAAGGCATCACAAAGTCTATATAAACACCCAATTGGGCAACTTGAGAGGGGGAGTTCGGCAGAAGCCGAAATAGGGCATCAGGTTTTAGCAGAGTTTTATGCCAGAGCTTTACTCGTTTAGGGAATTACTCGAAGATAGCCAATTGATCCATCTCAAAGAGTCGGAGTTCTACTCAAGACGGAGGATCTCCTCTTCAATTCCTTCAGGGGGTTTTAGGGATTTCTTATGTTTTGTTTTATCTTTTCTCTCAAGATGTTTTCCTATTTTATTATGAACTAAACCCCTCAGATACTTGAAGGGGATGAAACCTATGATGGATTTTGTTATTTAATTCTTTCGGTTTATAGATAAATACTTAGTTTGTTCTTAATTATGTTGCTTAAATTCATCTATGTGCTTAGGTGGAGGAGGAATAGACCCTGCCTAAGAGTAGATCTAGCATAATTAAGCGGACTTGATCGGGCGCCTAGAGATAGGGTTACGAGATTTTACCGGATTAGGGTGAAACCTAATATGGGAGTCCATTGATCGATTTACTGCTTCATTAGGGGGTTATTATAAGAGAACGAGAGTTCCACTAATTAACCTAAGGTTAGACATTATTCACTTCGAGAGAAGGTTTAATATAGGTTAGGGAGTCTCACGAATCAAGCTAAGTAAAAGAAATCATGTGAATTGGAAGTTAAATAATAAGTGAAGTCATAGGTGGATTCTTACCAAAGGTATCGTCTTTATCAATTGAGTTTTCTTCAAAGTCTTTTCCCAAAGTTTTGTTCTTTTGTCTTTGCATTTAAGTTTAAGTATTTCATTTGTTTTAGTTTAATAAACCAATCATTCCATATTTTAGGCTAAATAATAGAAAGAAAGTGAGTAATAGTACTTTTAGGTTCCTTGGGTTCGATAAGATATTCTTGCTCGAGCTATACTCTTTGCTCGATAGGTGCGCTTGCCTCTATCGTTGTCACAATCGATCTCTGTGTTCGATCACTCTTTATAAATATTAAAACTTGACTTATTTTTTTTTTTATTATTATATTATTCTTTATTATTATTTCTTTTACTTTGCTAATTTTTTACCTCTATTTTGCTTTTGGCGAAAAATTTTAGTCTACTAAAAGATGGCATTGAATAATTATTAGTGGCAAGGCATGGGGACAATTCCTACTGAAGCAACCAGTATTTTCAACCTCGACGTGGTCACCAGGTTATCAAATCAGTTCGAAATAATGAATAAAAAGATTGATAATTGGTATAGTCCCTCGCAGGTACAACCAGAAATACAATATGATTCAAATCTAGGAGGCGTGGCGAATCCTGAGTACCCACCCTACATATATGGCATGGAAAACGAGCAAGCTCACTATACAGGTAACTATTTTAGATATCAAAATAATTTTTATAGTGACACTTATAATGCAGGTTGGAAGTACCATCCCAATTTCTCGTGGGATGATCAAAATAGCCAAAGACCGAAACTTCCTCCAGATTTTTAACAACCACCTCACCAACAAGAAGAGGAGTCGAACCTCGAGGAGATGCTAACAAAGTTTATCGCGGTGATAGAAACTCGTCTCAAAAAACCGATACAACACTTGATAACCAAGAAATATCGATCAAAGAGATCAAGGACCGAGTCAGGGAAATCACTAAGTCGGTTGGACAACTCGCACAGCTGATGTCCGAAATACCACAAGGTCTCTTACCAAGCAACAATGAAACTAACCCAAGAGAGCAAAATCAAGCCATTTACGATAGTGAAGGGTTAGACGAATCAAACTTAAGGGAAGAACCTATGGTAAGTGAAGGTAAGGTTGAGGTAAGCTAGGATGTACCAAACCCGGTAATTACAGAGTACCAAGCTCGTGCGCCATACCCCAATGTGGCAAAGAAAGACCACACAGAGGAAGAACTCGGTAAGTTTCTTAACCTTCCAAAGAAATTTCATATTAACTTGCCGTTTCTTGAAGCTCTTTCACAGATGCCAGATCATAGACCTCGTGCCAATAAAGAAGAATTACATGAGGAACGCAGCTTTAATGTTGACAAACTAGAAGAGTGGAAGACACACTTTAAAGAGGAACCAGAACCACACGAAGTGAAACCGAAGGAAACTCCAAACGAGCTGATAGGAACAAATCACTTAAAAATAGGGGATCGGGTATTGTTGAATAAGGAAGACCCTCGAATCACCAATTCAGGCCTCACGGCAAACGAAGAAATCACTTTTGAGGTACTTAATGTCTTCCTTTACGGCACAGTCAAGGTAAGCAATCCTAAATTCAACACTTTTGAGGAAAACACTACTCGACTTAAACTTTATATCAAAAACGAGTTGATTGCATGAGAAAGGATTTTCACCTCCTCAAACCACCATGACCATACAAATAACAGGTAAAGTCTAGCTCAAGACTTTAAACGAGCGCTTTTCGGGAGGCAACCCGAGCACTAACCCTACTAATTAGTTTTGTTTTATTTCTTTTCATATTTAGGCACATGTTTCTAAACCCACACGGCCTTTCACATGGCCATGGCCGTGGCCGTGTGAGGATACTGACTTATCGACCACGGGCGTGGCATCTGAAAAACGAGCGTGGGTGAACCAAATTGCCTAGACACACGGCCGTGCGATGCGGTCGTGTAAAACGACACACCCTCGGTACACGGCCATGGGATGTTTCTCTATTTAAACCCCTTCCTTCTATTTTTTTTCCCTTTCTTTCTTTTCCAATTTCATTTTCCATTATTTACTTTTATTTTTACTTTTACTTTTATTTTATTTTTATTTTATTTTATTTTTTTTTTTTTTATTTTTATTTTTATTTTTATTTCCTTTATTATTTTCTTCTTATTCTTTATGATATTTAGATTTAGCTTAGGATTCAATAAAATCAGACCGGCTACTTTGAGGATTCAATTTCAAAACAGCTCGAGGCACTCCCCACGTTTCTTTTCAACACCATCCAAAATTCAAGAAGTTCCACCTCTCCCTCTCTCTCTTAAATTTCACATATATCTTTGTACATTGAGGGCAATGTACATCTTAAGTGTGGGGGGTAACAATGTCAAACTTTTTGTATTATTCTAAAAACCCTAATTTAGTCTTGTTCGAATGTAAATTCCTCATATTACTAATTAGGATGAATTTCTGATGATTTATGATTTTTATTGATATGTTTTAGAATAAGTCTTAGGTAATTGTGCATTGATGATTAAATTTGAAGAATACTAGAGAATCAAGCATGATAAGTCTATTTTTCAAAAATGAAAATTGATAGGTTGTTGAACTAAATTTGAGTATTACTTTGAAATTTGAAATCTATAGGGATTGATGTCAAAAACACCCATAAATTTTGGTGAGATTTTGAGCCATATAAAGCATATATCCTTTTTCATGCTCACTTTAATTGATTATGAGTGTGTCAACTTTGAACTGTTATTCTAGAACTTGCCTCGCTTATACATGTCGAGACCACATTAATGATTTGATATACTGAGATGATAAAGGCACCTAGGTTTAACCCATTCACTCCACTAAAAAGCCTACCTTCACAAATTAACCCCTAGTGAACCCCGTTGAAACCTAATAACCTTTTTATTGACTCACCCACTAATATCAACCCAAAATCCCTTTATATTTGTTATCACCATTCTTTTGACTACCCTTTAATCGAGGTTTGATTTGATTAAATTATCGAATTATATTAGTTCCGTAATTACATTTATCATTTATGATGTAATGTTTTAGTTTGTTCTTAAAAAAATCAAAATCAAAGTTTAGAGCTCATGTATCTAAATTCCAATTGTTGAAGAAGAGCTCGTATTGAAGTATTATAGTATTCCTATTAGCTTTTAATCGATGTAAGTACTTATATTAGTTCATTGTTTCTAGTTAGGTAATTGGTTAATTCAATCTCGATTCTAACCTTCTAATTTAGCCTTTATCCACACCTTTAACCTTAGCCCTATTACAACCCTAATAAAGACCTTTTGATCTATTTATCATCTCATATACAGTGGTGGAGATTTGATTTTCAGGCAAGCCTATGGGATTAACTTTTCAGGTTTGACTTTTGAGCCCTTTTTTTATCCTTAAACACTTTGAGTGATTTGAGTGAATCTATCTTTAGTGAGGATGTCAGTCCTTGATGGTTTTGAATCAAAGGTAATTACTTAGATAAGGGAGACACCTACGGTTCCAGACTATAAAGGTATGACTTATCGTAATTGAAACTTTAGGGCACTTCCAGTTAAATCATCCATGTATAAATTATCTATGAATTATGATGAGACAATATCGATAGGAATTATGAATTATGGAAAGTTTGTTTTAATTGTAAGTTGAGAATTTCGCTTGAGGATAAGAAAAAGTTTAAGTGTGGGGGTATTTGATAAACCATAAAAGTAACACATTTTAATCCCACATTTAGTATGCTTTTGGATGAATTTATCCCTAATTTATGTAAAAAGGTGCTCTTAATCCTTTCTTTTTGTGTTTTATACTCAGTAAAGCACCCAAGGATAAAAAGAACGTAAAACAGGCTTAAAATGAACCAAAGTGGGCCGACCCAAGAAGTCAACATGGCCTGGACTTCATGCCACACGGCTGTGCCTCGATAGTCATCTAGACCACGACCTTACCCCAATTCACACGGCTGTTTTCCCATCGATAAAGTCCACATATGGGCGTGCCTAGTGATCTACACGGTCGTTCCCAAAATGGCAAAATCGAGACACGGCCTCTGCCCATATATTGCACGGGCATGTCATAGTCGTGCCTAAATCGATAGGATAGAGACACGGGCTGGACCACGATTTACACAGGCGTGTCAAGGCCGTGCCCCTACCACGAGAAAGAGCAATTTCACTCGGATTTGGATGCTTGAAGGCAAAGAAACACATTCCTAAGTCTACTTAAACATCTAAGTAGGAATTCTACTTAAATTAGGATACTTAGGGGCCAAGTAAGGCATCACAAAGTCTATATAAACACCTAATTGGGCAACTTGAGAGGGGGAGTTCGATAGAAGCCGAAATAGGGCATCAAGTTTTAGCAGAGTTTTCTGTCAGAGCTTTACTCGTTTAGGGAATTACTCAAAGATAGCCAATTGATCCATCTCGAAGAGTCGAGTTCTACTCAAGACGGAGGATCTCCTCTTCAATTCCTTCAGGGGGTTTTAGGGATTTCTTATGTTTTTTTTATCTTTTCTCTCGAGATGTTTTCCTATTTTATTATGAACTAAACCCCTCAGATACCTGAAGGGGATGAAACCTATGATGGATTTTTTTATTTAACTCTTTCGGTTTATATGATAAATACTTAGTTTGTTCTTAATTATGTTGCTTAAATCCATCTGATGTGCTTAGGTGGAGGAGGAATAGACCCTGCCTAAGAGTAGATCTAGCATAATTAAGCGGAGTTGATCGGGCGCCTGGAGATAGGGTTACGAGATTTTGCCGGATTAGGGTGAAACCTAATATGGGAGTCCATTGATCGATTTACTGCTTCCTTAGGGGGTTATTATAAGAGAACGATAGTTCCACTAATTAACCTAAGGTTAGACGTTATTCGCTTCGAGAGAAGGTTTAATATAGGTTAGGGAGTCTCACGGATCAAGCTAAGTAAAAGAAATCATGTGAATTGGAAGTTAGATAATAAGTGAAGTCATAGGTGGATTCTTCCCGAAGGTATCGTCTTTATCAATTGAGTTTTCTTCAAAGTCTTTTCTCAAAGTTTTGTTCTTTTGTCTTTGCATTTAAGTTTAAGTATTTCATTTGTTTTAGTTTAATAAACCAATCATTCCATATTTTAGGCTAAATAATAGAAAGAAAGTGAGTAATAGTACTTTTAGGTTCCTTGGGTTCGATAAGATATTCTTGCCTGAGCTATACTACTGTTCGATAGGTGCGCTTGCCTCTATCGTTGTCACAGTCAGTCTACAGGTTCGATCACTCTTTTATAAATATTAAAACTAGACTGTTTTGCAGCGATCAATATACTATCTCAGTAAAAAGTTAATATTCGTTTATTGAGAAATTGTGTTGCGCCTAGATTTGGACAACTCGGAGATTGAGGCAGTATATGCTATATCATACAACTTGGTTAATTTCGAAGCTTGACCCATTAAAGTATATGATGGAGTCAACTGCTCTGAATGGAAGAATGGCAAGGTGGCAGATTCTGCTTTCTGAATTTGATATAGTCTATGTGAATCAAAAGGCTATAAAAGGGAGCACAATAGCCGAATTTCTGGCTAGGAAGGCTTTGGAGGATTATGAACCTTTGAACTTTGATTTCCCCATTGAAGAGCTAATGTTTGTGTCAACTACTGAAGAGCATCCGTGAAAGCTAAATTTTGATGGAGCGTCAAATGTTATGGGAAATGGAATTGGGCTAGTCTTAGTATCCCCTAGTGGTGATCATTATCCATTTATATGCAAATTGGATTTTGATTGCACAAACAATATGGCAGAGTATGAGGCATGCATCATGGGAATTCGAGCAGCTGTAGAGCTTAAAATCAGAGTGCTAGAAGTATATAGAGATTCTGCCTTAGTAATCTATCAGCTTAAAGGAGAATAGGAAACAAGAGATCCCAAACTAATTGATTACCAAAAATAGTTTTGGGATTGATTGAGCAGTTTGATGACATTACTTTTAATTATCTCCCACGCGATGAAAACCAGATGGCAGATGCTTTGGCAACCTTGGCTTCTATGATCAAAGTAAACAAACCAGAGGATATGAGACCTATTCAGATGAGTATTTTTGAAGTTCCAGCTCATTGTTATAACATGGAAGAGGAGGAAAAGAATGACCACCCTTAGTATCATGATGTATTGCGATACGTAAAAAATCGTGAATACCTGGAGCATGCAACTAAAAATGATAAAAGGACATTAAGAAGATTGGCCTCTGACTATGTTTTGAATGGGGATATCTTGTACAAAAGAATAAAAGATTAAGTACTATTGAGATGTGTTGACGCCGTTGAAGCTAGGAAAATTTTGGAAGAAGTTCATGAGGGCGTTTGTGGAACACATGCTAATGGATTCACAATGGCTAGAAAAATAATGAGATTCGGATACTATTGGTCTTTCATGGAGGGAGATTGTATCAATTATGCTAAAAGATGTCATAAATGCCAGATCTATGGAGACAAGATTCATGTACCACCTTCACCTTTGCATGTTATGACTTCCCTATGGCCTTTTTCCATGTGGGGCATGGATGTCATTGGGCCTATCTCACCAAAAGCTTTGAATGGGCATCGATTCATATTTGTGGTTATTGACTACTTCATGAAATAGCTAGAGGTTGCTTTATACGCTAGTGTTACTAAGCAGTTAATCGGTTCCTAAAAAAGGAGATCATTTGTCGATATGGAATGCCCTATAGGATCATATCAGACAATGCACACTGAACTTAAACAATAGCATGATAGCGAAATTTTGTAGTCAATTCATGATCAAACACCACAACTCGTCTCTCGTATCGTCCAAAAATGAATGGGGCAGTGGAAGCGGCCAATAAAAAATCAAGAAGATAATAGGGAAAATGACTGAGACTTATAAGGATTGGCATGAGAAATTACCATTTGCACTCTATGCTTATCGGACGTCCGTTTGAACCTCTACTGAGGCAACTCCTTTCTCATTGGTCTATGGGATGGAGGCAGATCTACCTATTAAAGTAAAATACCCTCTCTTCGAGTTTTGTCAGAGATAAAATTGGATGAAGCTGAATAGATCCAGGTTCGATATGATCAGTTGAACTTGATTGAAGAAAAGAGGCTAAGGGCTATTCGTCACAGTCAGATGTACCAAAAATGAATGATGCGAGCCTATGATAAAAAGGTTCGCCCAAGAGAGTTTCACGAGGAGGACCTTGTACTGAAAAAGATCCTTCCCATACAAAGTGATTTCGGGGAAAATGGATACCGAATTAGGAAGGACCATATGTGGTGAAGAAGGCTTTCTCTGGGGTGCACTGATTTTAACCAAAATGGATAGGAAAAGCTTGCCTAATCCTGTGAATTCAGATTCAGTCAAAAAGTATTTTGTTTGAAAAGGAGAAAAGGCTAAGGTGAAAACCCGCAAAGGGTACATTAAGACTTCAAAAAAAAAAAGAGAGGCTTGGGCGAAAACCCTCAAAGGGCACCTTGAGACCAAAGGGGTTTTGAGTTGAAAACCCGAAAAGGGCGGCTCAAATTCTGGATGGGCATGCAGTGATCTTGCTATACTTGAATCAACAAGAAATGAAGTATGTTGCATATCGAGGCATCAACAAAGTACTTTGGATATTCTAAACACATGTTAAGCTCAAAGTAGTCTTCATTGAGTTTGTATATAGAAGCCCAATCTGCAATATCTAGGGCATCTAATTTTTATTCTACTTATATCAATTCACTATCTTTGGATTTTTTTCTTCTCAAATATATTTTCCTAATTATTTTTTTTCAATCAACAATTTATGCAGTCTGAACTATCCTCAAAATCAAGTTATTTGTTGTCCATTATAAGTATGTTGCATTGAAATAATGATTGATGAACTAATAATTTCACAAAAGAAGTTCTACATATTATTCTAGAAATCTCTAGATAATACAAGAAACTAAAATAGGACAATTGTTTAAGAATTTTCGTAAGTGAGGATTGGAAGTACTTGAGAAAGTCTAGATTAAGACTATTTCTTTTTCTTTGTCCAAATGGTGACAAAATATTGATATTGTTGTGACAAAGCAATGTTAATCCTAAGAGAGGATCATTTTACAAAGCACATATGTCGGGTCATTACACTCAGGGAATGGTGTAACAGATCAAATTGAAGATGATACAAATTTCATACCTCTAAGTGGTAACAGGATGGATAGAAGAAACCAAATGTTATTCCCCTAAAGTTATAGTGGGAGGTACAAACTTTATGTCTCAAGGTTCAAGTGGAGTGGACTCAGAATTACCATGTGGAAAATTATTTGAGCAAAATATGATTGATACTTCAAGAGGAATGAGGATGACAAATAAATGAGTGATGACACCTGAAGTAGGAGTCATTCTCATAACATTTTTGCATTCACATATCATAGTGTATCTAATTAGGAGCATTTGACTCATATCTATCAGGGCATCCTAATTATTCGACATAAGCATATACCCATTCTACAGGTCATAGGACGATGTAGTAGGGTAAATTGTCACTTTTAGCCTTGTCTCCCTGAAGTTGCAGTGAATCAAACTGAAGACAACAGATCTTATCTTCCTGAAGTTGCAGGAAGAAGATCAAAGACATCAGTCTTGACTCTCTTAGTTTGCAGTAGAGCAAGCTAAAAGACAATAGATCTTGCTTTCTTGAGATTGCAGTGAAGCGGATCGAAGATACTAATCTGACCTCCATGAAGTTGTAGTGGAGCAAATTAAAATAGCAGATCTGGCATTCCTAAAGTTGCAGTAAAGCAGATCGAAGACATCATCGACCTCCACGAAGTTGCGATGGAGCGATTAAAATAGCGATCCGCATTCCCGAAGTTGCGAAGAAGCGGATCGAAGACATCAGTCTTGTCTCCCTGAGTTTGCATTGGAGTAGATTAAAACAACAGATCTTACCTTCCTAAAGTTGCAGGAAGAAGATCAAAGGCATCAGCCTTGCCTCTCTGAGTTTACAGTAGAGCAGGCTAAATGACAACAGGTCTTGCCTTCCTGAGATTGCAGTGAAGCGGATAGAAGATACTAATCTGATGTCCTTGAAGTTGCAGTGGAGCAGATTGAAGATAGCAGATCTTGTCTTCCTGAGATTGCAGTGAAGCGGATCGAAGATACTAGTCTAACATCCCTGAGTTTGAGTGGAGCAGACCGAAGATAGCAGATCTTGTCTTCCTGAGTTTGTAGCGAAGCGGATCGAAGATACCAGTCTAGCATCTCTGAGTTTGCAGTGGAGCAGACTAAAGATAGTAAATCTCATCTTCCTAAAGTTTCAGTGAAGCAGATTGAAGATACTAGCCTATCTCCCTGAAGATATAGCCATTTGACAAGACCGGGTAAAATGGGACCTTTTATTGTCTTTGCTCTATTCTCGTTACACGACAATGAGCAAAGAGGGGCAGCTGTAGTAGCCCATTATTGCCCGGGCTTAAACAAATAAAAGATAATAATAAAATAAAACCCAAATGTCCAATTACAGTCTATTTACAGGCCCGAATTACACCATAAACCCAATTAGCCCAACACCAAAACCCATTACACCTTCAAACCCAAAACATTGACCCAAACTAATACCAAAAATCGAATGGCCCAATGGCCCAAATTCGGTTTCGAAAATCGAAACCCTAGGTTTCCCCCCACTCCGCAAGCGCCCAAAACAAGCCATCGGTCGCACCGCAATCCACACGGATAATGCTCCACCGCCGATTTTTCGTCATTAACCTGTAAAAGGAAAGAAAGACACAACAACAAATATGGAAAAAACATATGGACAGAATATTTGTATTCTATTTTCGGGGCTATAAAAGCCCCAGCATAATCTGTAAAATGGACACATACACAGACATATACGAAAATATACACAGAGATTAATAAAAAAAAAATCAAAAAGTAGAAGGTGATTTTTTATTATTCCACTTTTTTAAGTTTTTTTTATTTTTCTCTTCGATTCATGCATTTTTTTATATATATACAAAATAGTACTAAAAAAATAGAAAATATGAGGTTACCTTTCGATTTATGCAAAAATCGAAGTTTTAGCTTCCTACCGCCGCTACTGAGGATAGCGCGTCGCGACGATCATCACCGGAGCTATGGCCGGAGACAGAGAGGGAGAGAGAACTTTCTGAAGCTCTGTTTTGATTTTTTTTAGAATGGCTTTAAAAATATTTTTTTTACAGGTTTTCGATTTATATAGGCCAGGGAAATGGTGCCGTTTTGGTGTGGTCAATTAATGACCAAAACGGCGTCGTTTTAAAGGTCAGATCCGCGCGTTGACCCAATATCCAGGGGAGGATCCGCGTGTTTTTATAAAAGGGGCAATTTCCTCTTTAGTCCTCCGCAATTTTATTCTTTATAATTTCGTCCCAATTTAAATTTTCTTTTATTTTTAAATTAACCCTAAAATATGTATTTCGCTTCAATTTAGTCCTTCAGGCTATTTCAAGGCAAGAGACAGAACGGTGTCGTTTAGGAGATAAGGCATAATTGCCTAATAAGTCCCTACATTATGACGCGCGTTCTAATCTGGACCTTTCACATTTTTATTCTAGATTTTCTATTTTATCTCAATTTAATACTTGTTTCTTCAATTAATTTTATCCTCTTTTATGTTTTTTTTTATTTTTATCTTAATCATTTTAATGTTATATCAAGTTATTTCATTTTTTATATAAAAATTCTATATTATTTTTTGTTTTAAAATTAATATAGTATATGATTTATTATTATTATATAGTTCAATGTATTGTTTATTTTAAATATGCATTATTTTTCATTTATATCCCTTATACATATATTTTATATATTCAAGTTTTGTATTATTTGTTTATTTTATCATGTACTTATATATATCCATTTCATATTTTGCAATGTCATATATGTTTTTTTTAAATTTTGTATTATTAATTTATTATCGGCATATATCATTCATTTTATATTAATGCTTTGTTTCTATATTAGATCTTGCATGTAAAGTTTCATATTTATTTAGTAGTTTTCTTTTTATTTTTCGTTATTTATCGCTTTATATCTTTTATTTGTCCATGTTCTTTTATATATTTATTATTTTATGATTGCTTTAGTATAGTTATTTTATTATTTATATTATTCGTTATCTTATATTATTATTTCTTTAATTATCTATATTAGTATTATTTATTATAGGACTTGTAATTATGGAGAATTGCTATTTGGTATTTATGTTTTGTAGTATATTAATACAATAGTTTATTCAAATCCTTCTTTTACAAAAACATATTTTGCTAAATTGTCGCATTTTATTTAAAAGTTTTTTTGGTTTAAAAATACAATGATACATAATATTTGGGGGCTACGAGGAAAATTATACCCTAACTCACTGGGTTTCAATTTTTCTCGTTGAACTTAAAATATCAAGTATCCTTTATTTAAAAAAAATTTAAAACTCATAAACTTCAAATCAAAACTTATTCTCGGGAATTCAAAATATTGTATCCTAACTTATTGGATATGATGTTTTGTGTCTAGAGGAATGGATTTTCTATAAATAAAAGCAATCTTAGTCTCGAAGTTTTGAAATGTTACATCCTAACTTATTGGATGTAGTATTTTATTTCTTCGAGCTAAGAGAGTTTTGGTTTTCTTTCAAATATAAGGATCATTGATAAACCGTAAAAGTAACATATTTTAATCCCACATTTAGTATGCTTTTGATGAATTATCCTTGATTTATGTAAAAAGGTGCTCTTAATCCTTTCTTCTCGTGTCTTATACTCAAGAAAGCACCTTAGAACGAAAAGGACGCAATACGGGCTTAAAATGGACTAAATTGGGCCAACCCAAGAAACCGGCATGGTTTGGACTTCATTCCACACGGTCGTGCCTTGATAATTATTTAGAACACAGTCACACCCCATTTACACGATCGTGCCTCGTCGACAAAAAGCCCAACACGGCATGTCCCCGATGTACACAACCGTGCCCCAATTGGCAGACCCGAAGCACAGTCTCTACTCTGCATTGCATGGGCATGTCACAGCCGTGCCTAAATCGATAGAATGGAGACATAGCTTGAACCTCGACTTACATAGGCGTGCCTTGGCCGTGCCCCTGCCATGGGAGAGAGCAATTTCACTCGGAATAGGATGCTTGGAGCCTAAGAAACGCAATCCTAAGTCTACTCAAACACCTAGGACGAATTATACTTGAATTATGAGTACTTAGGAGCCAAGTAAAGTATCCCAAAAGTATATATAACACCCCAAGGCGGCTATTCAAAAAAAGGCATGAAGTTTTAGTAGAGTTTTTTGCCAGAGCTTTCCTTATTTTAAGGGAATTACTCGAAGATAGCCAATTGATCCATCTCGAAGAGCCGAACTTCTACTCAAGACGGAGGATCTCCTCTTCAATTCCTTCAAGGGGTTTTAGGGATTTCTAATGTTTTGTTTTATCTTTTCTCTTGAGATGTTTTCTTATTTAGTTATGAACTAAACCCTTCAGATACCTGAAGGGGATGAAACCTATGATGGATTTTGTTATTTGATTTCTAAATTTATATGAGAAGTACTTAGTTTGTTCTTAATTATGTTGCTTAATTTAATCTGATGTGCTTAGGTGGAGGAGGAATAGAACCCGCCTAAGAGTAGATCTAGCATAATTAAGAGGAGTTGATCGGGCACCTAGAGATAGGATTACAAGATTTTGCCGGATTAGGGTGAAACCTAATATGGGAATCCATTGATCGATTCTTCGCTTCCTTAGGGGGTTATTATAAGAGAACGAGAGTTCCACAAATTAACCTAAGGTTAGACGTTATTCGCCTCGAGAGAGGGTTTAATATAGGTTAGGGAGTCTCACGGATCAAGCTAAGTAAATAAATCATATGGTTTGGGGAATAAATAATAAGTGAAGTCATAAGTGGATTCTTCTTGAGGGTATCGTCTTTATCAATTGAGTTTTCTTCAAAGTCTTTTCCCAAAGTTCTGTTCTTTTGTGTTTTGCATTTAAGTTTAAGTGTTTCATTAGTTTTAGATAAATCGAACAATCACTCCATATTTTAGGCTAAATAATAGAAAGAAAGTGAGTAGTAGTACTTTT
Source organism: Gossypium rotundifolium (assembly GCA_025506655.1). Taxonomy (NCBI): domain Eukaryota; kingdom Viridiplantae; phylum Streptophyta; class Magnoliopsida; order Malvales; family Malvaceae; genus Gossypium; species Gossypium rotundifolium. The sequence continues at coordinate 203,086,242 of CP106724.1, forward strand.
AGGTTCCTTGGGTTCGATAAGATATTCTTGCCTAAGCTATACTACTATTCGATAGGTGCACTTGCCTCTATCGTTGTCACAGTTAGTCTACAGGTTCGATCGCTCTTTTATAAATATTAAAACTAGACATGCTTTTACGATCAAGTTTTTAGCGCCGTTCTTTGAGAGTCTCTAAAATATTAAGAAACCTCTATTTCTATTACTTTAGCCATTATTTTTATTTTTAATTTCTCTTATATATATATATATATATATATTTTCTCTAAATTTCTTTCTTTCTTTTCATAGCAAGTACCTCTAGTTTATGGCTAGAAGGAACTCGAGAGAACCATTAGAATACGAAAGTGACATTGAAGCTACCGCTCGTAGAAATCGCAGAGAAATTAGACGAGCCCTAGACTATCAAAGAGAAGAATAGCAAAGATCCAATCCTACTGAATGGATGGATGAGAACAATCCACCAAATGTGCAAGAACAGAATGCTCTGCGTACTATGTATGATTATGCTAAACCTAATTTGACAGCAAAATCTAGTATTGTTAGGCCCGCTATAGCTGCTAATAATTTTGAATTAAAGTCTAACACAATACAAATGATTCAACAATTTGTTCAATTTGATGGTTTGCAAGATGAAGATCCAAACACTCATATATCTAATTTTTTAGAATTCTGTGATACTTTCAAAATAAATGGCATTTCCGATGATGCCATACGTCTTCGGTTATTTCCTTTTTCATTAAGGAATAAAGCAAAGCAGTGGTTGAACTCGTTACTACGAGGGTCAATCACCACATGGGACCAAATGACCGAAAAATTTCTTTTAAAGTATTTTCCACCAGCCAAAACGGCCAAATTTAGGAATGACATATCTTCTTTTGTGCAGAATGACGCGGAAACATTATATGATGCATGGGAAAGATACAAGGATCTCCTAAGAAGATGCCCACACCACGGATTACCTTTGTGGCTTCAAGTCCAAACTTTCTACAATGGTGTGAATTCTCCAACTAGGCAAATGATTGATTCATCAGCCGGTGGAACTTTGAACAACAAAACTCCTGAAGCGGCTTACGATTTTATCGAGGAGATGTCATTCAACACCTATCAATGGCAAATTACAAGGGCTAAACCGACAAAATCAGCCGGAGTTTTTAACATAGATGCAGTGACAATGTTGTCAACACAAATGGAGTTAATGAATAAAAAGCTTGATAATATATGTTCTTCATAGGTACATCCAGTCATGCAACACGAAGCGAGCTGGAATATGGTGAATTTTGAGTACCCACCTTACCAACTAGGATCAAAAATGAGCAGACAAACTATATAGGTAACAATTTCAGATCTAATAATAATCCTTATAGTAACACTTACAATCTAGGTTGGAGAAACCGCCTAAATTTTTCGTGGGGAGGATAAGGAAATCAAAGGCAGCCATCCACTCCAAATTACCAAAATCAGCCCTATCCGGAGGAAAAGAAGCATAGTCTTGAAGAGATGCTGAAAAATTTCATGGCAAACACAGATGCCCGTCTCAAAGAACTGATACAACGCTTGATAACCAAGGATATCGATCAAAGAAATCAAAGAACAAGTCAGGGAAACCACTAGGTCAATGGGACAACTCACAAAGCTTGTTTCAGAACATCAACAAGGGCGTCTACCAAGCAACACAGAAATAAATCCAAAAGAACAGATACAAGCCATCACATCTCAAGAGGATACAAAGGTAGACTAGCCCACTTCAGTATAAGAAACCATGGAAGAAACATGTAAGAAAGAGGTAGCACAAGAAAAATTGGTAATTAAAGAGTACCACCCTCGAATACCTTATCCTGAAGCATTGAAAAGAGATGATTCAGAGGAACAATTCGATAAGTTTCTAAAACTTCTAAAGAAATTACACATTAACTTACATCCTCTTGAAGCTCATTTTAAGATGCTTGACTCAAGAGATTTTTAAGACAGCTCTTAACAAACAAATGCAAAATAGATGAAGATCACTATGTGTAATTAAACGCAACATGTTCACTATGCTACAGAACAGGCTACCAAAAAAATTAAAAGATCCAGGGAGTTTTACGGTTCCATGCTTAATTGGTAGTTTGACTATTGATAATGCATTAGCTGATTTAGGGGCAAGTATAAATGTTATGCCTTATGCACTGTTTAAATGACTAGGTCTAGGGAAGCCCAAACAAACTAGGATGAGCATTCAACTAACTGATAAAAGCTGCCGAATCCCTAGGGGCATTATTGAAGATGTTTTAGTCAAAATCGATAAATTTGTTTTTCCAATGGATTTTGTTGTTTTAGACATGGATGAGGAAAATTCAATCCCTTTAATTTTAGGAAGATATTTTCTTGCAAATCGCCAAGACTAAAATTGATGTTTCCATAGGAGAACTCATACTTCGTGTAAGAGATGAATCAGTCAATCTTCAAGCTCTCGACTCAGCCAGAACCATAGAAGATGAAGGTAAGAAAGACGTTTCAATAGATAATCAAATTATTCAACCTTCATCATAGGAAACATCACAAAGCATCAAAACTGAGCCAACACAAAATCGTACGATCAACAATTTAGAAGAGCAGAAGATACACACCAAAGAAAAGCCAAACCCACAAGAAAGAAAACCGGAGGAACCACCAGAATAGCTCATAGGGACATCAAATCACTTTAAAATAGAAGATCAAGTGCTATTAGATAAAGTCGATCCTTCCATCAGCTCAACAGAAATGAAGAAATAAGAAGAAATACTCCTTCAGGTACACAATGTTTTCCCACACGAAATAGTCGAGGTAAGCAATATAATGTTCAGCAATTTCAAGGTAAACTCTTCTCGACCTAAACTTTGTCACGAAAATAAAATTGTCAGTAAGAAGAAAAATATTCAAACCTTTAAACCTCCTTAAATTTTCAAAGCCTAAGACAGTCTAGCTTAAGACTATAAACAAGCGCTTCTCGGGAGGCAACCCGAGCACTAACACTTTTTATTTCTCAAAATTATTTTTCTTTCCTTTTCTTTTCTTTTCTCTCTTCTCTCTCCATAATTAAAACAAAGATGCAGATTTTCAGGCCATACGGCCTTACACACGACCATGCCCGTGGCCTTGTGGACCACCAGAACCACCACACTGACAGAGCAGAGCCGTGCAAGTTAGTCCAACCCCCCTCACATCACGGATCCAACCACCCAAATCACATGCACCGACAAAAACAGCACGGCCATGCCTCATAATCGTGCTAAGATACTAACTTATTTAGCACGGACAGACCACGCCCGTGCAGTCCAACCGTGCTCCTATACTGGCTTTTTAGGAACGGGCGTGCAAACCAACAAAACGGGCGTGGAAGGACAACACACCCCACAACACGACTATATGATACAGCCGTGTGAATAGACACACCCTCGGTACACGGGCGTGGGAACGTGCCAGAGTTGAAATCCTATTTAAATCCCCACAGCCCGTCCTCCTTGTCCCATCTTCTTTCTTATTCCTTCTTTCTCTTTTCTTTCAAATTTTTCTCCCTATTCATAGAAAAGATCTAAGACACTTGAGCAACACAAAGATCATGCCGAAGAAACGTAAGCATCATCTCCTCAGAGGAGACCTCAAATGAGTTCATGCCGGCAGCTTCACTTGATTGACACGCCAAGGGTCTCGGAAACCTTTTTGGTTTTATTTTTCTTTTCTCATCTCCTTTATTTTCCTATCTTTACTTATTTCTTGCTTAAATTAATTTATTTCATTTTAGTTTCTTGGTTTTAGGTTCTAAAGGCTGCTTGGGAATCACGCACCACAGCATTCGAGGTCACATCGTGAACCATTCAACAATAAGGACTCCTTAGTCCATTAGTATTCCTTTTTAATTTCAATTTTCTTCTTAGTCTCCTTCATTTTATTTCCTTAATCTTTAATTATATTATTAGTATAGTATTATTATTTCCCTAGATCTCTTGGCTATATCTTCACAAGCTACCCAATTTCTTCATCTAGCAATTTGCTTCCCGGTAGCCACTCCACCAGGCCCATAGAAAACACCATCACCGCCACCAAAGACTCCAAGGATCATCTAGATTTCAGGGAGTATTACTTTCCCCACTTATCTTTTTGATTTGGCACATAAATATCATTATCTATCCTTGTACATTGAGGGCAATGTACATCTTAAGTGTGGGGGGTAATAGTGCCTAACTTTTTGCATAATTCTCAAAACCCTGAATTTAGTCTTGATCTTAAGTATTTTTCTCATATTATTAATTAGGATGAAATTTCTAATGATTTATGATTTTTATTGATATGTTTTAGAATAAGTCTTAGGTAATTGTGCATTGATGATTAAATTTGAAGAATACTAGAGAATCGAGCATGATAAGTCTACTTTCTAAAAATTAAAATTGATAGGTTGTTGAACTGAATATGAGTATCACCTTGAAGTTCAAAATTCATAAGGATTGCTGTCAAAACACCCACAATTTTTGTGAGATTTCGAGCCTTATAAAGCATATATTCTTTTTCATGCCCACTTTAATTGATTATGAGTGTGTCAACTTTGAATTGGTATTCTAGAACTTGCCTCGTTTATACATGTCGAAACCACATTAATGATTTGATATACTGAGATGATAAAGGCACCTAGGTTTTAACTCGTTCACTCCGCTAAAAAGCCTACACATACAAATTAACCCTTAGTGAACCCCGTTGAATCCTAATAACCTTTTTATTGACTCACCCACTAATATTAACCTAAAATCCCTTTGTATTTGTTATCAACATTCCTTTGACTACCCCTTTATTGAGAATTGATTTGATCAATTGCCAAATTAGGTTATCTCAATCACCAAAGTTCCTTCTATTATGTTTATTTTAGTTTGTTCTTAAAAAAAAAGAAAAAAAATCCAAGTATATTCGATATTAGTAGTATATAAAAGAGCTTAGAGCATTTAAACTCCAATTGTTAAAGAAAAAGCTTGTGTTAAAGTAGTATCAAAATACTCCTTATTATGGAGTAATTATCTAAATTGATATTATTAGTTTTCATTCAAGTTAAATATTCATATTTAGTTCAGTGTTCTAGTTAGGCAATTTGTCAAGTCAATCTCGATTCTAAACCTCCCTATATCCACACCTTTAACCCTAGCCCCGTTACAACCTTGATTTAAGACCTTTTGATCTATGTATCATCTCATATACAGTGGTGGAGATTTGATTTCCAGGCAAGTCTATGGGATTAACTTTTTAGGTTTGACTTAGAGTGTTTATTCTTGAACCTTAAACACCTTTGAGTGATTTGAGTGAATCTTTTGTGAGGATGTCTGATCTTGTCAAAACAGTCGAGTTTTAATATTTATAAAAGAGTGATCGAACCTGTAGACTGACTGTGACAATGATAGAGGCAAGCGCACCTATCGAACAATAGTATCGCTCAGGCAAGAATATCTTATCGAACCCAAGGAACCTAAAAGTACTATTGCTCACTTTCTTTCTATTGTTTAGCCTAAAATATGGAATGATTGGTTTATTAAACTAAAAACAAATGAAATACTTAAACTTAATTGCAAAGACAAAAGAACAAAACTTTGGGAAAAGACTTTGAAGAAAACTCAATTGATAAAGACGATACCTTCGGGAAGAATCCACCTATGACTTCACTTATTATTTATTCCCCAAACCATATGATTTCTTTACTTAGCTTGATCCGTGAGACTCCCTAACCTATATTAAACATTCTCTCAAAGCGAATAACGTCTAACCTTAGGTTAATTAGTGCAACTCTCGTTCTCTTATAATAACCCCCTAAGGAAGCAGTAAATCGATCAATGGACTCCCATATTAGGTTTCACCCTAATCTGGCAAAATCTCGTAACCCTATCTCTAGGTGCCTGATCAACTCTGCTTAATTATACTGGATCTTCTCTTAGGCAGGGTCTATTCCTCCTCTACCTAAGCACATCAGATTAAATTGAGAAACATAATTAAGATCAAACTAATTATTTATCATATAAACCAAAAGAATTAAATAACAAAATCCATCATAGGTTTCATCCCCTTCAGGTATCTGAGGGGTTTAGTTCATAATAAAATAGGAAAACATCTCGAGAGAAAAGATAAAACAAAACATAAGAAATCCCTAAAACCCCCTGAAGGAATTAAAGAGGAGATCCTCCGTCTTGAGTAGAACTCTGACTTTTCGAGATGGATCAATTGGCTATCTTCGAGTAATTCCCTAAACGAGTAAAGCTTTGGCAGAAAACTCTACTAAAACCTGACACCCTTGAGTTGTTGCCTTGAATTGTTTATATAGACGTTTGGGATGCTTTACTTGGCTCCTAAGTGCTCGTAATTCAGGTATAATTCGTCCTAGGTGTTTGAGTAGATTTAGGATTGCGTTTCTTGGGCTTCAAGCATCCAATTCCAAGTGAAATTGCTCTTTTTTGTGATAGGGGCACGGCCTTGACACGCCTGTGTAAATCATGGTCCAGCCCGTGTCTCCATCCTATCAATTTAGGCACGGCTGTGACACACCCGTGCAATATTTGGATAGAGGCCGTGTCTCGATTCTGCCATTTTAGGAACGATCGTGTAGAACACTAGGCACGCCCTTGTGTGGACTTTATCGATGGGAAAATAGCAGTGTAAATCGGGGTAAGTCCGTGGTCTAGATGACTATCGAGGCACGGCCATGTGGCATGAAGTCTAGGCCGTGCTGACTTCTTGGGCCGGCCCACTTTGGTTCATTTTAAGCCCGTTTTGCATTCTTTTTATCCTTGGGTGCCTTCCTGAGTATAAGACAAGAAAAAAAAGGATTAAGAGCACCTTTTTTACATAAATTAAGGACAAAATTCATCCAAAATCATACTAAATGTGGGATTAAAATGTGTTACTTTTATGGTTTATCAAATACCCCCACACTTAAGCTTTTGCTTGTCCTCAAGCAAAATTCTCAACTTACAATTAAAACGGACTTTCCATAATTCATAATTCCTATCGATATTGTCTCATCATAATTCATAGATAATTTATACATGGATGATTTAACTAGAAGTGCCCTAAAGTTTCAATTACGATAAGTCATACCTTTATAGCACGGGCCGTAGGTGTCTCCCCTTATCTAAGTAATTACCTTTGATTCAAAATCGACAAGGACCGACATCCTCACTAAAGATAGATTCACTCAAATCACTCAAAGTGTTTAAGGATCAAGAAAAAGCGCTCAAAAGTCGAACCTAAAAAGTTAATCCCATAGGCTTGCCTGAAAATCAAATCTCCACCACTGTATATGAGATGATAAACAGATCAAAAGGTCTTTATTAGGGTTGTAACGGGGCTAGGGTTAAAGGTATGGATAAAGGCTAAATTAGAAGGTTAGAATCGAGATTGAATTAACCAATTACCTAACTAAAAACAATGAACTAATATAATTACTTACATCGATTAAAAGCTAATAGGAATACTATAATACTTCAATACGAGCTCTTCTTCAACAATTGGAATTTAGATTTATGAGCTATAAACTTTGATTGATTTTTGATTTTTTTTTAAGAACAAACTAAAACATTACATCATAAATGATAAATGTAATTACGGAACTAATATAATTTGGTAATTTAATCAAATCAAACTTCAATTATAGGGAAGTCAAAAGAATGGTGATAACAAATATAAAGGGATTTTGGGTTGATAGTAGTGTATGAGTCAATTAAAAAGATTATTAGGTTTCAACGGGGTTTACTAGGGGTTAATTTGTGAAGGTAGGCTTTTTAGTGGAGTGAATGGGTTAAACCTAGGTGCCTTTATCATCTCAGTATATCAAATCATTAATGTGGTCTCGACATGTATAAGTGAGGCAAGTTCTAGAATAACAGTTCAAAGTTGACACATCATAATCAATTAAAGTGACCATGAAAAAGGATATATGCTCTTATATGGCTCAAAATCTCACCAAAATTTATGGGTGTTTTTGACATCAATCTCTATAGATTTCAAATTTCAAAGTAGTACTCAGATTTAGTTCGACAACCTATCAATTTTTATTTTTGAAAAATAGACTTATCATGCTTGATTCTCTAGTATTCTTCAATTTTAATCATCAATGCACAATTAACTATGACTTACTCTAAAACATCTCAATAAGAATCATAAGTAATTAGAAATTTCATCCTAATTAATAATATGAGAATAATTCTTAAGATCAAGACTAATTTCGTGGTTTTGAGAATTATGCAAAAAGTTAGGCACTATTACCCCCACACTTAAGATGTACATTGCCCTCAATGTACAAAGATAGATAGTGAAATTTATGTGCCAAATCAAAAGATAAGTGGGAAGGTAATACTCCTTGAAATCTGGATGATCCTGGGCATTTTTGGTGGCGGTGATGGTATTTTCTATGGGCACGGTGGAGTGGCTATCGAGAAGCAATTTGCTAGATGAAGAAATTGGGTAGCTTTGTGAAGATATAGCCAAGAGATCTCGAAGGTCATGGTGTGTGATTCCTAGCACCTTTAGAACCAAAAACTAAGAAACTAATAAAAAATAAATTACATTAAGCATAAAAGAAGTATAGATAAGGAAAATAAAGGAGACGAGAAAAGAAAAATAGAACTAAAAAGGTTTTGGAAACCCTTGGCGTGTCAATTAAGTGAAGTTGCAGGCATGAACTCATGTTGAGGTCTCCTTTGAGGAGACGATGCTTACGTTTCTTCAATATGATATTTGTGTCGCTCAAGAGTCTTGAACCTTTTCTATGAGTAGGAAGAAAAATTTGAAAGTAAAGAGAAAGAAGGAATAAGAAAGAAGATGGGAAGAAGAGGAAGGGCTGTAGGAGTTTAAATAAGATTCCAAATCTGGCACGTTCCCACGCCCGTGTACCGAGGGTGTGTTGATTTACACGGCCGTATCGCACGATCGTGTTGTTGGGTGTGTTGTTCTTCCACGCCCGTTTTGTTGGTTTGCACGCCCGTTCCTAAGAATTCAGTATATGAGCACGGTTGGAATGCACGGGCGTGGTCTGCCCATGCTGGGGGTGGTTGGACTGACTTGCACGGCTCTGCTCTGTCAGTGTGGTGGTTCTAGTGGTCCATACGGCCATGGGCACGACCGTGTATAAGGCCGTGCGGCCTAGAAGTCTACACTTTTTTGTTAGTTTCCAACTAAATATTTAGGGAAGAGAGATGGAAAGAAAAGAAACTGAAAAAAAATTTGAAAACAAATAGTGTTAATGTTCTAAGTTGCCTCCCGAGAAGCGCTGCTTATTGAAACACCCCACACCCTACGAGCCCGAGCCGGATCTGGTATGTTCCTAAAGTAAACCGGTTTCAAAGATTTTCACATTTACTTAGAAAATTTGTAAAATTTTAGAAAAATCTTTGTTGTGGATTGGGCTTAGATTGGAAACCCATTTAATTAATCTTGTGAATCCAATTTTTATTAAGGTGACAAAATAATTTTTAAGGTTTAAAAAAATCACTTAACTTTAGTTATAATAGTTCGTAACATAACAATTTAAAGTAAAGCAGAATAAGAAAAATCCACTGGGCCTTATGGCCTTATTACATCAAGTAAAACCCAAAAAAAAAATAACAAAGTCCAAATCGAATAAAATCTTCAAATGAAACATGGCCACCTCAAGGTCTACCGTCCCGGTCCGTCACTGTTCATCACCTGAAAATATTTCCCACAACGGGGTGAGTCAACAGACTCAATGTGCACACAGTACTAACATTCAACAAATCAGGCATACATGTTCATATCAAATTCATATTCATATAAAAATGATGATGCAACCCGAACCCAAGCCTAATGGTCCATCCGCTACACACCACCCGTACCTGCCAGTCACACCGTGGGGACTACTAAGTCAACCCTCCATCCGCTACACACCATCGAAGGCGCCATTGCGATGACGTGCTCATCGCCTATATAATTTGTGTCATTAGACACCATATTCAAATAATGTAACCGGTTACCAAATTCAGATAATGTTACCTGAGTTACCATATTCAAAATGTTGTGACCGTAGTCACCATATTTAGATTAGTGAGACCAAGTCAACACCTTCTTCCCTTTCACATAGATCCCGAATGCCCCATAAATTTTATATCATGCATAACATACTTAATTCCACATTCATATATATATTTTCACATGTTATAAAATAACATATTTCATAATCCTATCAGAAGTAGGAAACGTACCTGAGTACTTTTTGTACCACATTAGGGTTCTTAGCCATATTCACATTCTTACGTATAATCATATAATTAATATTGCCATATAACGTATTGAAGGTTAGTATGGGTACACACCTGATTCGTTTAATGGACTCTTTGAGATCCCGAAAATCCCGATCTAACTTTAGATCCTATATTCGGCCCATCATACAAAAACACATTAATTGCCTTTTCGCTTTTAAAACCAAATCCTAATAGGAATGGTATTACTAATACTTACCTTGCTTGCCGATTTGATTGATGATCAAATCCCGAAGATTTGTGTTCTTCTCCCTTGAAATCGGCTAACCATTAAATCCATTGATTTGATTAGTCTCTGATTATAACAAATAGATCTAGACATTTAAGAGAGAACCTTGGCCGATTATAACCACTTACCTTATGACGAGATTCCCAAAATCGATTCCTTGCTCCCTTGGTGATGTCGAAATTCCTAAAATTCATATGTTAGATCTGATCTAACTTAAATAAATAACTTTGGCCTTTGGCCGAATGTACCTCACCTTAAATTCCTTGAATCTGAAATCCCGAAACTCTTCCTTTGATATTCGGCCATGAGACATAAAAAGGGATATCTCTTAGATCTTGATTAAAAGAATTAGAAGAACAAGAATTAATTGTTCTTACCTTAATGCCTCAGTCGACTGCACCTCTTGCTTGGAGTTACAAGGATTCGGCTATGGAGTCTTTCGAATAACTAGGGAAAGGTTGAAAGAGAAAGGTAGATTTGGCCGACTAGTAGAGAAAAGGAGAGGATTTCTGCTTAGGAGAATTTCGACAGAGAGAATTTTGCCAGAGAATTTCGGCACACTTAGGAAAAAGATGAGAGAATAGCCTAACTCTCCTCCTTTAGCCGAAATTATCAATAGGAGAGTCCCTACTTGGCCTACTCCTCATAAGTGATAATATTATCTCTTTTAATTATCACCTAATTAAATCAAAAGTATTTAATCCATTCTTTAACTCTTTAAAGAAAAATCCTTTATTTATCACTTAATTTATCAAGTTTTAACCAAATAAAACTCCTCCTTTCTAGAAAATAGGTGCATTCCACCCTCTTACTTATGGAAGCAAAATAAACCTTCATTATTTGCTTCCCAAGTGACTCGAACTCAGGCCCATTCCTCTTACACATGGCGCCATTTCCATAGGCCCCAAGTGACACCTTGAGCCACTTTTCCAAGCCTGCTTGTGTGTCAAACTTTACCAACTTTTTCTTTTAAGGCCATCTTGCCCTTATTTCCTATTTTAAACTTTAAAATTTGTCATTCTGCATTATTTCTAAGTTTCCTAAAATTTTCGATCGGCTCAGAACTTGCCATTTTTCTTACATGTTCAAATTTCCAAAATGTTCGGTTTCCAAAATGTTCGGGTTTCCAAAATGTTCAAGTTTCCAAAATGTTCGTGTTTCCATTTTCATGCATTTCGTGTTTCCAAAAATATCAAAATTTATTCTTAGTGCTTAAACTTGTCATTTCATACAATTAAACCGAAAATGCATAGGCCCTTTTCGGGATGTTCTGCTTCTACCCCTTAAACAAAATTTCGTCCCGAAATTTCCTAACTAAAATAGTTGAGGTATTGTCATCATCATAGACTCTTCCGGCTCCCACGAAGCTTCTTCCGATCCATGATTGTGCCATAACACTTTGACTAGAGGCACTTGTCTTCCTTCGTAGTACTTTCACATCTCGTTCCAAAATCAATCGGTTCTTCCTCATAGGATAAGTCCGCTTTAGTTCCACTTCTTCAGCAGATACCACATGCATGGATCGATCGGTGGCGGCGTAGTATGGATCGTGAAATACGTTGTGCATCTCTTTGTAATTCGGTGGCAACTCTAATTGGTATGCCATCGCCCAACTCGTTTCAAGACTCGATAAGGCCCTATAAACCTTGGGCTTAATTTCCCTTTTGACCGAACCTCATTACCTTCTTCCAAGGCGAGACTTTCGTGAATACTTGGTCTCCCACTTCAAACTCTATTTCCTTTAAGCTAAGGTCTGCGTCACGACTTACGCCTATCGAGGCTTCCTTCAACTGTGTCCGAACTAACTCAACCTTCTCTTGAGTTTACGCCACTAATTACGGTCCCAAAACTCGGCGTTCTCCTAACTCGGTCCAACAAGTAGGTGTTCTACACTTCCTTCCATACAATGCTTCGTATGGAGCTTAAGCTAGACTTCTTAAGCTTTTCAAAGCTCTCCTAAAATTAGTCCATTCAAGGTTTAAAGGTTTGAATATCTTCCCTCATACTTCCGAGATTTTATTTTCATGACAAGATTGGAATTTAGAAGTAGGGTTGGAAAACCGATTCATCATGTCCATGAACGCAATTTGAGCGTTAAGTTAACCCAAACGGCATTACTATAAACTCGAGTGGCCATATCTTGTCCTAAAAGCGGTCTTATGGATGTCGACCTCCTTCACCTTCAATGATGATATCCCGACCTTAAGTCGATCTTTGAAAATACTGCGGCCCCCTTCAGCTGATCGAATAAGTCATCAATCTTTGGCAAAGGATACTTGTTCTTAATGGTCAGTTTATTCAACTGACGATAATCTATGCACATACGCATAGTTCCGTCCTTCTTCTTCACAAATAAGACCAGTGCTCCCCACGGAGACACACTGGTCGGATGAACCCACGATCCAACAGTTCTTGGATTTGAGCCTTGAGCTCCACTAACTCCTTTGGTGCCATTTGGTATGGAGCGATTGACACGGGAGTTTGTTCCTAGTAGCAAATCTATCCCAAATTCCACCTCCCATCTAGGGGTATTCTCGGTAATTCCTCTGGAAATACATCCACGAAGTCCCTTACCGTCCTAACTCCATTAATACCTTCTTCCTTCCCACCTATCGCACTTACGAAGGCTAGGAATGCTTTGCAACCTTTCTTAACCATCTTCCGACCTTTCGGTCAAAACTACGTTAGACAAGTAGTTCCTCCTTTCTCCGATCATTACAACCACTTCATCCTCTGGGGTTCTTAGTTCCATAAGTTTAGCCGCACAATCTAACACGGCTCGGTGTTCTACTAGCCAATCCATTCCGAGTATAAGCTTAAACTTTCCGAAGGGTAACTCCATTAAATCGCTTCAAAGTTCACTCCCCGAATCTCTAGGGTACATTCAGAAAGATCTTGTCTACCACTACGATTTGGCCTAATGGGCTTACTACGGTCATCATCTGCTCGAAAAGTTTAGAGTCTAGGCCTAGTGTTTCCACTACACTACTTGCAACATAGGAATGGGTCAAGCCCACATCAATCGAGCAAAATAGGGTTTGTCAAAAATAAAGAACGTCTGGTTATTACATCCGTGCGTCACCATCTTCCTCCAATGAACCGCATAAACCAAACCGGTTGCCTTGCATCGGCATTAGTAGTACCTCGTACATGTTCCACGGCCTCGCCAACACCACTATCTCGGTTACAGAACCACGACCCGTTGAGGTCGCTTATCCGCCTCTACCAGCTGGCTAGCATTCGAATCGTTCGGTTGGCTCTCATCGATTGCTTGGGACAATCCTTAAGCATATGGTCCTTGGACCCACACTTGAAACATCCTCCCATCTTTCTCCAACACTCTCCCATGTGCTTCTTTCCACAATGCTCACAAGAAGCGATATCGCCGGCCGCACTAACTCTTGTTGATTTTGTGGTCTGTCAACCCTAGGCCCTTGTGACCCTTTCCAGATGGCCCAAATCCTCTTTTGGCCTTATTCCTATCCACGGTCTACTTAGTAGCGTCCTTAATCCCCTCGGCCACCTTGGCCTTTTCCACCAAAGCCGAGAATTCTCGCTCCTAATGTGGTGCTATCAACAGTCTCAGATCGTCCCTCAATCAGTCCTCAAAATGAACACAGCGTTCATGCTCAGTTGCCACTACCCCTCGATTTACCTCGAATTTGTTGAATTTTGGATCCCGAATGCCCCATAAATTTTATATCATGTATAACATACTTAATTCCACATTCATATATATATATTTTCACATGTTATAAAATAACATAGTTCATAATCCTATCGTAAGTAGGAAGCGTGCACAGTACTTTTTGTACCACATTAGGGTACTTAGCCATTACCACTTACCTTATGACGAGATTCCCAAAATCGATTCCTTGCTCCCTTGGTGATGTCAAAATTCCTAAAATTCATATGTTAGATCTGATCTAACTTAAATAAATAACTTTGGCCTTTGGTAGAATGTACCAAGAATTAATTGTTCTTACCTTAATGCCTCGATCATTGCACCTCTTGCTTGGAGTTACAAGGATTGACTATGGAGTCTTTTGAATAACTAGGAAAGGTTGAAAGAGAAAGGTAGATTTGGCCGACTAGTAGAGAAAAGGAGAGGATTTACGCTAGGAGAATTTCATGAGAGAATTTTGCTAGAAATTTCGCACACTTAGGAAAAAGATGAGAGAATAGCCTAACTCTCCTCCTTTAGCCGAAATTATCAATAGAAGAGTCCCCTACTTGGCCACTACTCCTCATAAGTGATAATATTATCTCCTTTAATTATCACCTAATTAAATCAAAAGTATTTAATCCATCCTTTAACTCTTTAAAGAAAAATCCTTTATTTATCACTTAATTTATCAAGTTTTAACCGAAATAAAACTCCTCCCTTTCTAGAAAATAGGTGCCGTCCACCCTCTTACTTATGTTTCCATAGGCCCTAAGTGACACCTTCAGCCACTTTTCCAAGTGGGGAAGATTTTTCTTACATGTTCAAATTTCCAAAATGTTCGGGTTTCCACCTTTCGTGTTTCCAAATGTTCAAGTTTCCAGGATTTTCATGCATTTCCCTTGCCATTTCATCGATGTCATTTATAGTCTTATTGAAGTGTTGTGAAGACCGGTTTTATCTAATAGCACCTGGTCTATTATTTTAAAGTGATTGGATGTTCCTATGAGCTCATCTGGTGATTCCTTAGGTTTTATTTCGTGTGGATCCGACTTTTCTTTGGTGTATATCTTCTGCTCTTCTAAATTGTTGATCGTATGCTTCTGTGTTAACTCAGTTTTGATGTTTCGTAATGTTTCCTGTGATGGAGGTTGAATAATTTGATTATCTATTGAAACGTCTTTCTTACCTTCATTTCTGTGGTTCTAGCTGAGTCGAGAGCTTGAAGATTGACTGATTCATCTCCTACACGAAGTATGAGTTCCCCTGTGGCCACATCGATTTTAGTCTTAGCAATAGCAAGAAAAAAGTCTACCTAAAATTAAAGGGATTGAATTTTCCTCATCCATGTCTAAAACAACAAAATCTACTGGAAAAACAAATTTATCGATTTTGACTAAAACATCTTCAATAATGCCCCTAGGGATTCTGACAGTTTTATCAGCTAGTTGAATGCTCATCCTAGTTTATTTGGGCTTCACTAGACCTAGTCGTTTAAACAGTGCATAAGGCATAACATTTATACTTGCCCCTAAATCAGCTAATGCATTGTCAATAGTCAAACTTCCAATTAAGCATGGAATCGTAAAACTCCCTGGATCTTTTAATTTTTTTGGTAGCCTGTTCTGTAGCATAGCTGAACATGTTGCGTTTAATTCCACATGGTGATCTTCATCTATTTTGCGTTTGTTCGTCAAGAGCTTGCTTAAGAATTTTCTTGCATCGGGCATCTGAAAAAGAGCTTCAAGAAGAGGTAAGTTAATATGTAATTTTTTTAAGAGTTTTAGAAACTTACTGAATTGTTCCTCTAAATCTTCTTTTTTCAATGCTTCGTGGTAAGGTATGCTAGGTTGGTATTCTTTGATTATCGGTTTTACCACGGTCTTATCCTTCTTTTCTTGTGCTGATGTGGGTCTATCTACTTCTGTACCCTCTTGAGTTGTAACGGCTTAGATTTGTTCCTTGTTGGCGTTCAGAAATTAGCTTTGTGAGGTGTCCCACTAACCTAGTAAGTTCTCCAACTTGATTCTCAAGTCCTTTCATCGACTTCTGTTGTTCATCAAGGTTTGTATCAGTCTTTTGAAGGCGAGATTCAGTGGCTGCGATGAATTTTGTCAGCATCTCTTCAAGGCTTGATTTTTTTTCCTATGGGTAGGGCTGATTTTGATAATTTGGAGGAGACTGCTGCCTTTGAATTCCTTGATTTCCTTGTCCTCCCCACGAGAAATTTGGGTGGTTCCTCCAACCTGGGTTATAAGTATTACTATAAGGATTATTATTGGATTTGAAATTGTTACCTATATAGTTTGTCTGCTCATTTTCTGCTCCTAGTTGGTAGGGTGGGTACTCAGCATTCGCCACATTCCCGCTTGCTTCGCATTGCATTACTGGATGTACCTGTAAAGAACATAAATTATCAAGTTTTTTATTCATTAACTCCACCTGTGTTGACAGCATTGTCACTGCGCCTATGTTGAAAACTTCAGCTGATTTTGTCGGCTTTGCCCTTGTGATTTGCCATTGATAAGTGTTCAATGACATCTCTTCAATAAAATAGTAGGCCACTTCAGGAGTTTTGCTGTTCAGAGTTCCACCGGCTGATGAATCAATCATTTTACTAGTTGAAGAATTCACACCATTGCAGAAAGTTTGGACTCAAAGCCACAAAGGTAATCCGTGGTGTGGGCATCTTCTTAGGAGATCCTTGTATCTTTCCCATGCATCATATAATGTTTCCGTTATTCTACACAAAAGAAGATATGTCATTCCTAAATTTGGTCGTTTTGGCTGGTGGAAAATACTTTAAAAGAAATTTTTCGGTCATTTGGTCCCATGTGGTGATTGACCCTCGTAGTAACGAGTTCAACCTGTAACATCCTGAAATAAGGCCTAAACGGAATAGTGGTTGTGAAACCATGAATCCAAGCTATAAAAGTTTATTATGATTAATTATTATGATTTATCGAGTGATTAAATACATGTGTTAGAGTATTGATAAGAAATTTTATTAATTTCATGCTTAAATTGCCTATTAGGACTTGTTTACAAAAGTTGCTAAATAGGGGTTCTAATTTATAGAGTACTTGATTGAAATGGGGTTTGAAGTAGGAGTCCTTAAATGGTAATTAGACCATTATATTTTCATGGACAAAATGGACATATATAGGTGGAAAGAACCAAAGTTTTTAATGAAGGGTAATTTAGTCATATGGTAATAAAAAGGAATTAAAGGGAAAAAGATGGCAAAATATGCTCATCTTCTTCATTAGGCCGAATTTTCAAGTGGTCACCATAGCTAGGGTTTGTTTCAAGCTTCCAAGCTCCATAGTAAGTGATTCCAAGCCCGCTTTTAATGTTCTTTACATTTTGAAGCCCTTGAGCTTATTCTATCAATAATTCATGCTAGGGTTCATATTTGGAAAAATACCCATAGGTGAAATGTGTTTATTTTGATGTTTTATGTTAGAATGTGAAGTCTAAAATTATGTTAAACAACTTTTGCTAAGTGATTTTAAGTGAAAACGAGTAAAACGGCTTAATCGATAAAAATACCTAATGTTCATAAGTACAAGTTAGAGTGAGAATTTGATGTTTCCATAGAAGGGAAAAATGATCAGCATGTCATAAAACATAAGAATAAGGGATAAATTTTAATTTTCGAGCTTTGGGGAAAATGTGTAAATATGTAAAAGTTTAGGGGCAAAATTGTAATTTTCCAAAGTTAAGAGTTAAGGACTGTTTTGATGAATGTGAGTATTAAATAAGCTAAATTTTCTATTATAGATCAAGAAGAACGAAATCCAAAGTTAGATCAAGGAATGAAAAAGATAGAGGACTAAATCGATATAGTTGATCGTATTTTGTTTGAGGTAAGTTTACAGTAAATAAATGCAATATTCTATTTTTTTACATTTAATACTGTTAAATTCCAGTATGTAATTTTGTAAATTTATTATTTAAAGACTCAAGTATGAATTGACGGAAAAGCTATCCCAAGAAGTTCCGATTGAACCTTAGGAATGTATAGGATACAAATGTCATGACATTAGGGTTTAAGGAAATCATGTAAGACCATGTCAAGACATGGCATTGATATGTTACTATAAGGCAAAGGTCCCATGTAAGACCATGCCAAGGTATGGCATTGGTGAGTTCATAAGGCAAGGATACCACGTAAGACCATGTCAAGACATGGCAATGGTTAAGTTTCATAAGGAAAGGTACCCACGTATCCTCAGTATTCCAAGTGGTTCAACGGGAAAATTCAAAGAGTATACCAAAGTAAAGGTCAGACAAGTTCAAGCTAAAAAGGTAAGGTAAGGCAAATTCATGTTAAAAGGTACAGGTAATAATACAAGTTTAAGTATATTGATTTAAAAGCTTAAGTGATCTTGATAACAAAAGAATGAGATAATTGATTAAGAATGTTGTTATTTATTTTCATATAAACTTACTAAGCTTTATGCTTACTCCCATTCTTTAATTTTTTTTATAGTATTACAAGCCAACTCGGGAATCACAAAGACGTCGGAGATCTTACGCACTATCAAAGGATTATATTGGTATTTTGTGACTCGAACGTTTTAAGTTATGGCATGCATAGGGACTTGGCCATTTTGTGTGTATGTCCTTATGATATGGCTTAAGATTTGCTTGTAAATGTTTGGTAATGATTAGCCATTAAAATGGTTAATTAAGAACATGTTTTGGATGCTATGAAATGCCTAGTTGATAGTTATTTTAAAGAAATTAGGTAATTATATGCAGGGAACAGTTTGGACAAAGAAGAAGTGATGTGATTTTGAAAAATCACTAAAACTAGTAAAAATGGAATTATGTTGGCCATGAGAAATAGAATTAAATATTATTGAGTCTATTTTTATATAAAAAAAACAGTGTAGGAAAAAGAGTTGTATATTATGATATAATTAATTTTTAGTATAGAGGGTTGAACTGCCGATTCGTGTAATGGGAGAATTTAACTAATAAACTGTACTAATTGGCCACACCAAAAATTCTAGAAAAATTATAGTAAGAATATATATGAGTCTAGTTTCAGGAAAAATTTACGGATCTAGATTTCAAGTTTCGTAACTCAAGTTATAATTGATTTACTTAACATGACACAGATGGATAGTTTCAATTTTTATGCCCCAAATCAGTAAGTTAAGTTTAGTAATGCCTCATGCTCGACTCCTAAATGGTCTCGGGTAAGTGGTGTTACATTTATTGGTATCAGAGCAAGGTTTAGTTGGTTCTCTAAATATTTAGTATGAGTAAGAGTCTATCTATACATGCCATACTTATATTTTGATAGTGTGATGACTCTTGACGATTTAAAAATATTTTTCTTTTATAGTTATGGATCCCGAATGAGTGCAGATGATGTAGAGTAGTGCACCCACTCCCACTGAGGGACGGTGCCACAAGATAGTCATGAAAGGCCCATTATGATTAGTCGGGGAGGAAGGACTAGAGAAGCCTTCTTCCAAGCTATGAATGAATGGTTTGTTGAGTTCGTTAAGATGAACCCGGCCGTTAGACCTCCACCCCCTCATGATCCAAATACCACCCATGTAGTTTCCCACCATAGATACATCGGAAGAGAGAAGCCACCCGTTGACAAAATCAAAAAACAAGGGGCTGAAGAGTTTCGGTCATAAAGATGATGATGCAGAGAAAGCTGAATTTTGGCTCGAAAATACTATCAGAGTTTTTGACGAGTTATCCCACACACCTAAGAGTGTATTAAATGTGTAGTGTCACTTCTTAGAGATCCAGCCTACCAGTGGTGGAAGACACTTGTATCAGTAGTATCGAAAGAAAAAGTTACATGGGATTTCTTTTAGGAGGAGTTTCGTAAGAAGTATATCATCAAAGGTTTATTGACCGTAAAAGAAAAGAGTTCCTTGAATTAAAACAGGTAAGATGATCGTGACCGACTATGAATGTGAATTTGTCCGATTCAAGAATTATGCTCGAGAGTGTGTGTCTCTGAGAGGCTATCATGTGCAAAAGATTTGAAGATGGGCTCAATGATGATATCCGATCGTCGCTTGGTGTTCTAGAGATAAAAGAGTTTGTTGCTTTAGTTGAACAAGCACGTAAGGCGTAAGAGTTATTAAAAGAAAGGTAAATCTGAAATTGAGATGCAAGACTCAAAGAAAAGACAGATGAGCAAGTCATTTCACCTACATCCAAGAGGCCTAGAGAGTTTTCTACGAGATCTAATTTTTCAGCTGGGTATTCTAATCGGAACAGAGGTGGAAGATTTATGGATTCAAAAGCTCAAACCACTTCGATTGCGAGTGTTGGTAGTATTCAACCTAATAGACCCGAGTGTCCTCAATGTGGTCAACGTCATCCAGGTCAATGTCGAGCAACTGAGATTGGTTGTTTCCGATGTGGTGCACCGAATCATTTCATTCGGGAGTGTCCCAAAATGGTTAAAAGATAAGTAATACCGAGTGCAAGATCAGGTAATGCCCCCGTTAGAGGCAGACATCAGAGAAATCCGGGAGTAGGGCCAGGTAGAGGTGCATTTAGAGATACAAAGAACGAGATCGGATGTTAGAGCACCGCAAGGACTTATGCTATCCGTTACTCGTGAAGAGGCATCCTCCCGATGCAATTATGGGTACATTTTCTTCATGATGTTAATGTTATTGCTTTGATTGATCCGGTTCAACCCATTCCTATGTTTGCATGAAATTAATGCCTAGTATGAACATGCCCATAGAGTTTATGAAATTTGTGATTAAAGTATCGAATCCATTTGGTCAAGATGTGTTAGTAAACAAAGTATGTAAAAATGCCCTTTGATGATTAGAGGTTATTGTTTTCTACTGATCTCATGCTATTGCCATTTGATGAGTTTGATGTGATTCTTGGTATGGATTAGTTAATCGCACATGATATGATAGTGAATTGTGGAAAGAAATTCATTGAGTTGAAATGTGAAAATGGTGAGATCCTTCGGGTTAATTCAGATGAGTCAGGTAGTTCAATTTCCATGATTTCTGTTATGTCTGCTCAGAAATGTTTAAGGAAAGGATGTGAAGCTTATCTTGATTTTGTGTTGAATACTAAAGACCCAGAGTTGAAAATTGAATCAA
This sequence comes from Gossypium rotundifolium, assembly GCA_025506655.1. Lineage (NCBI taxonomy): Eukaryota > Viridiplantae > Streptophyta > Magnoliopsida > Malvales > Malvaceae > Gossypium > Gossypium rotundifolium. The sequence continues at coordinate 203,107,509 of CP106724.1, forward strand.
TGCATGTGGTAAATGAGTTTCCTGATGTGTTTCCAGAAGAACTACCAGGTTTGCCTCCTATTAGAGAAGTTGAGTTTGGTATTGAATTAATTCCAGGTACCACACCTATTTCTATTGCTCCTTATAGAATGGCTTCAATAGAATTAAAAGAATTGAAAGCTCAGCTATAGGAATTAACTAATAAAGGCTTTGTAAGACCTAGTTATTCACCATGGGGTGCACCAGTGTTATTTGTGAAAAAGAAGGACGGTTCCATGAGATTGTGCATAGACTATCTGTAGCTTAACAAGGTAACCATCAAGAATAAATATCCACTGCCTAGAATAGATGATTTGTTTGATCAACTGAAAGGAGCCACTGTATTTTCTAAGATAGATTTGAGATCTGGATACTATCAGTTGCGAGTTAAAGAGTCAGATGTTTCGAAAACTACTTTTCGAACTAGGTATGGTCATTATGAGTTTCTTGTGATGCCATTTGGTTTAACCAATGCTCCCGCCATCTTCATGGATTTAATGAACCAAATTTTAGACCTTACATGGACAAGTTTGTAGTTGTGTTTATTGATGACATCTTGATTTATTCTCATGATGAGACCGAGCATGCGAGCATTTGAGAATAGTTTTATGATTTTGAGAAATAATCGACTTTATGCCAAATTTAGCAAAAGTGAGTTCGTTACGGAAGTTTGTTTTCTTGGACACGTTGTCTCGAGGTGAAGGTATTAAAGTTGATCCGAATAAGATTTCACCATTGTCCATTGGAAGCCTTCTAGGAATGTATCGAGGTTAGAAGTTTTCTTGGTCTTGCTTGGTTATTATAGACGATTTGTAGAGGATTTTCCATGATAGCTACTCCATTGACAAGATTGTTACAGAAAGATGTCAAGTTTGAATGGACTGAGAAGTGTCAGCAGAGTTTCGAAAAATTAAAGGTATTGTTGACTAAAGCTCCTATTTTAGTACAACCAGAACCGGGTAAAGAGTTTGTAATTTATAGTGATGCATCGTTGAATGGACTAGGCTGTGTACTTATGCAGGAAGGAAGGGTAATTGCTTATGCCTCTAGACAATTAAAACCACATGAGAAAAATTATCCGACACATGATTTAGAGTTAGCTGCCATTGTATTTGCATTGAAAATCTGGAGACATCATTTGTATGGTGAGAAATGTCGAATATTCACTGATCATAAAAGTTTGAAATACTTGATGACTCGAAAGATCTAAACTTGAGGCAAAGAAGATGGCTAGAGTTGATTAAAGATTATGAACTAGTGATCGATTATCACTTTCGGGTAAGGCAAACGTTGTTGCTGATGCTTTGAGTAGAAAACCGTTATTTGCATTGAGAGCTTTGCACACTAGTTTGGCCTTGTCAGATGATTGTTCTATTTTAGCTGAGTTGAGAGCTAAACCGATGTTTCTTGAAGAAATTTGTGAAGCTCAGAAGGATGATAGTGAGTTGCAAGCCAAAAGGGTTCAGTGCGAGTCAAGTGTAGAGTCTGATTTTCAGATCAGATCTGACGGTTGTTTGATGTTTAGAGACAGGGTATGTGTACCAAAGAATGATGATCTTATTCGGAAGGTTTTACAGGAAGCACATAGCAGTTCTTGGTCTATTCACCCAGGTAGTACAAAGATGTATAATGATTTGAAAAAAATGTATTGGTGGACAGGAATGAAAAGAGATATATCAGAGTTTGTTTCTAGATGTTTGATCTGTCAGCAGGTAAAGGCCGAACATCAGGTACCTTCAGGTTTATTGCAGCCTGTATTAGTTCTTGAGTGGAAATGGGACCGAGTTACTATGGATTTTGTGACAGGATTGCCTTCGACACCGAGAAAGAAAGATGCAGTATGGGTTGTGATTGATAAGTTAATGAAGTCGGCTCATTTTATCCCAGTTCATATGGATTATTCACTTGAAAAGTTGGCCGAGTTGTATATTTCGTAGATTGTGAGACTACATGGAGTATCATATCGATTATCTCAGATAGAGATCCGAGATTTACTTCACGATTTTGGAAGAAATTGCAGGAAGCTTTAGGTACAAAGTTGAGTTTTAGTACAGCTTTCCATCCACAGATCGATGGTCACCGGATACAATTATTCAGGTACTTGAAGATATGCTTAGATATTGTGTATTGGAATTTCAAGGTAGTTGGGAGAAATATTTGCCTTTAATAGAGTTTGCTTACAATAATAGTTATCAATCGAGTCTAAAGATGGCACCTTATGAAGCTTTGTATGGACGTAAATGTCGCACGCCTTTGTATTGGATAGAGCTTAAGGAAAATAAGATTTACGGGGTTGATCTAGTCAAAGAAACAGAAGAGAAAGTAAAAGTCATCAGAGATTGCTTGAAAGCAGCTTCGGATAGACAGAAATCTTATGCAGATTTGAAAAGAAAAGAAATTGAATTTCATATTGGAGATAGGGTATTCTTGAAAGTATCCCCTTGGAAGAAAGTTCTCAGATTTGGCGAGAAAGGCAAATTAAGTCCCCGTTTTATTGGACCGTTTGAGGTGATCGAGAGAGTTGGGCCATTGGCATATCGGTTAGCATTGCCAACTGAGTTAGAGAAGATTCATAATGTCTTTCATGTGTCTATGCTACGTCGTTATCATTCAGATCCATCGCATGTAATTTCGCAAACAGAGTTGAGATTCAGCCATATATGACTTACGATGAGGAACCCAAAAATTTTAGCTCGGGAGGTTAAGCAATTAAGGAACAAAAGTATTGCACTTGTGAAAGTATTATGGAATAGGCATGGGATAGAAGAGGCTACATGGGAGCCCAAGAGATTATGCTAAAACAAGACTCAAACCTCTTTACAGTAAGATTTTCGGGGATGAAAATCCCTAAAGGGAGGAGAAATGTAACATCCCAAAATAAGGCCTAAACGGAATAGTGGTTGTGAAACCATGAATCCAAGCTATAAAAGTTTATTATGATTAATTATTATGATTTATCGAGTGATTAAATACATGTGTTAGAGTATTGATAAGAAATTTTATTAATTTCATGCTTAAATTGCCTATTAGGACTTGTTTGCAAAAGTTACTAAATAGGGTTCTAATTTATAGAGTACTTGATTGAAATGGGGTTTGAAGTAGAAGTCCTTAAATGGTAATTAGACCATTATATTTCATGGACAAAATGGACATATATAGGTGGAAAAAACCAAAGTTTTTAATGAAGGGTAATTTAGTCATATGGTAATAAAAAGGAATTAAAAGGGAAAAAGATGGCAAAATATTCTCATCTTCTTCATTAGGACAAATTTTCAAGTGGTCACCATATCTAAGGTTTGTTTCAAGCTTCCAAGCTCCATAGTAAGTGATTCCAAGCCCCGTTTTTAAAGTTCTTTACATTTTGAAGCCCCTGAGCTCGATTTAGCTTATTCTATCAATAATTCATGCTAGGGTTCATATTTGGAAAAATACCCATAGGTTAAATGTGTTTATTTTGATGTTTTATGATAGAATATGAAGTCTAAAATTATGTTAAACAACTTTTGCTAAGTGATTTTAAGTGAAAATGAGTAAAACGACTTAATCGATAAAAATACCTAATGTTCATAAGTACAAGTTAGAGTGAGAATTTGATGTTTCCATAGAAGGGAAAAATGATCAGCATGTCATAAAACATAAGAATAAGGGATAAACTTTAATTTTCGAGCTTTGGGGCAAATGTGTAAATATGTAAAAGTTTAGGGGCAAAATTGTAATTTTGCCAAAGTTAAGAGTTAAGGACTGTTTTGATGAATATGAGTATTAAATAAGCTAAATTTGCTATTATAGATTAAGAAGAATGAAATCCAGAGTTAGATCAAGAAAAGAAAAAGATAGAGGACTAAATCGATATAGTTGATCGTATTTTGTTTCGAGGTAAGTTTACGGTAAATAAATGCAATATTCTATTATTTTACATTTAATACTGTTAAATTCCAGTATGTAATTCTGTAAATTTATTATTTAAAGACTCAAGTATGAATTGACGGAAAAGCTATCCCAGGAAGTTCCGATTGAACCTTAGGAATGTATAGGATACAAATGTCATGACATTAGGGTTTAAGGAAATCATGTAGGACCATGTCAAGACATGGCATTGATATGTTACTATAAGGCAAAGTTCCCATGTAAGACCATGCCAAGGTATGACATTGGTGAGTTCATAAGGCAAGGATACCACGTAAGACCATGTCAAGACATGGCAATGGTTACCCACGTATCCTTAGTATTCCAAGTGGTTCAACGGGAAAATTCAAAGAGTATACCAAAGTAAAGGTAAGACAAGTTCAAGCTAAAAAGGTAAGGTAAGGCAAATTCATGTTAAAAGGTACAGTAATAATACAAGTTTAAGTATATTGATTTAAAAGCTTAAGTGATCTTGATAAGAAAAGAATAAGATAATTGATTAAGAATGTTGTTATTTATTTACATGTAAACTTACTAAGCTTTATGGTTACTCCCATTCTTTAATTTTTTTATAGTATTACAAGCCAACTTGGGAATCACAAAGACGCTTGAGATCGTTATGCACTATCAAAGGATTATATTGGTATTTTGTGACTCGAACGTTTTAAGTTATGGCATGTATAGGAACTTGGCCATTTTGTGTGTATGTCCTTATGATATGGCTTAAGATTTGCTTGTAAATGTTTGGTAATGATTAGCAATTAAAATGGTTAATTAAGAACATGTTTTGATGCTATGAAATGCCTAGTTGATAGTTATTTTAAAGAAATTATGTAATTATATGCGGGAACAGTTTGGACAAGAAGAAGAATGTGATTTTGAAAATCACCAAAACTAGTAGAAATGGAATTATGTTGGCCATGAGATATAAAATTAAATATTATTGAGTCTATTTTTATATAAAAAACGGTGTAGGAAAAATAATTGTATATTATGAGATAATTGATTTTTAGTACGAGAGGGTCGAATCGTCACCGTGTAATAGGGAGAATTTAACTAATAAATTGTACTAATTGACCACACCAAAAATTCTGGAAAAATTATAGTAAGAATATATATGAGTCTAGTTTCAGGAAAAATTTACGGATCTAGATTTTGAGTTTCAGAACTCAAGTTATAATTGATTTACTTAACATGACACGATGGACAGCTTTCAATTTTTATGCCCCGAATCAATAAGTTAAGTTTAGTAATGCCTCGTGCTCGACTCCGGCAATGGCCTCGGGTAAGGGGTGTTACACAACCACTACTTTTCTTTATTCCTTAATGAAAAAGGAAATAACTGAAGACGTATGACATCATCGGAAATGCCATTTATTTTGAAAGTATCACAGAACTCTAAGAAATTAGCTATATGAGTATTTGGATCTTCGTCCTGTAATCCATCAAATTGAACAAACTGTTGAATCATTTATATTGTGTTAGGTTTTAATTCAAAATTATTTGCAACTATGGCAGGCCTAACAATACTAGATTCTGCTCCTGTCAAATTAGGTTTAACATAATCATACATAGTACGCGGAGCATTCGATCTTCTTGATCGTGGATTATTTTCGCCATCCTTCAAGAGGATTGGATCTGCCTTGTTGTTCTTCTCTTTGGTAGTCTAGAGCTCATCTAATTTCTCTGCGATTTCATGCAGTGGTAGCTTCAATATCACTTCAGATTCTAATGGTCCTCTAGGGTTTCTTCTAGTCATAAACTAGAGGTACCTTGCAAGTTTAATAAAGGAAGAGGGTTAGAAAAATTAGAAATTTAATAAAAAAGATAAAAATTAGAAATAATGGCTAAAGTAATAAAAATAGAGCTTTCGTAATATTTTAGAAGTTCCCCGACAACGGCGCCAAAAACTTGATCGTGTCAAAACAGTCGAGTTTTAATATTTATAAAAGAGTGATTGAACCTATAGACTGACTGTGACAATGATAGAGGCAAGCGCACCTATCGAACAGTAGTATAGCTCAGGCAAGAATATCTTATCGAACCCAAGGAACCTAAAAGTACTGTTACTCACTTTATTTCTATTATTTAGCCTAAAATATGGAATGATTGGTTTATTAAACTAAAAACAAATGAAATACTTAAACTTAATTGCAAAGACAAAAGAACAAAACTTTGGGAAAAGACTTTGAAGAAAACTCAATTGATAAAGACGATACCTTCGGGAAGAATCCACCTATGACTTCACTTACTATCTAACTTTCAATTCACATGATTTCTTTTACTTAGCTTGATCCGTGAGACTCCCTAACCTATATTAAACCTTCTCTCGAAGCGAATAACGTCTAACCTTAGGTTAATTAGTGGAACTCTTGTTCTCTTATAATAACCCCCTAAGGAAGTAGTAAATCGATCAATGGACTCCCATATTAGGTTTCACCCTAATCTGGCAAAATCTCATAACCCTATCTCTAGGCGCCCGATCAACTCCGCTTAATTATGCTAGATCTTCTCTTAGGTAGGGTCTATTCCTCCTCCACCTAAGCACATCAGATTAAATTGAGCAACATAATTAAGAACAAACTAAGTATTTATCATATAAACCGAAAGAATTAAATAACAAAATCTATCATAGGTTTCATCCCCTTCAGGTTTCTAAGGGGTTTAGTTCATAATAAAATAGGAAAACATCTAGAGAGAACAGATAAAACAAAACATAAGAAATCCCTAAAACCCCCTGAAGGAATTGAAGAAGAGATCCTCCGTCTTGAGTAGAACTCTGACTTTTCGAGATGGATCAATTGGCTATCTTCGAGTAATTCCATAAACGAGTAAAGTTTTGGCAGAAAACTCTGCTAAAACCTAACGCCTTTGAGTTGTTGCCTTGAATTGTTTATATAGATGTTTGGGATGCTTTACTTGGCTCCTAAGTACTCATAATTCGGGTATAATTCGTCCTAGGTGTTTGAGTGGACTTAGGATTGTGTTTCTTGGGCTTCAAGCATCCAATTCCGAGTGAAATTGCTCTTTTCTACGACAGGGGCACGGCCTTGACACGCCCGTGTAAATCGTGGTCCAGCCTGTGTCTCCATCCTATCGATTTAGGCACGGCCGTGACATGCCCGTGCAATATATGGGTAGAGGCCGTGTCTCAATTCTACCATTTTAGGAACGGCCGTGTAGAACACTAGGCACGCCTGTGTGTGGACTATATCGATGGGAAAACGGCCGTGTGAATCGGGGTAAGGCCATGGTCTAGATGACTATCGAGGCACGGCCATGTGGCATGAAGTCTAGGCAGTGCTGACTTCTTGGGCAGGCCCACTTTGGTTCGTTTTAAGCCCGTTTTGTGTTCTTTTTATCCTTGGGTGCTTTCCTGAGTATAAGACAAGAAAAGAAAGGATTAAGAGAACCTTTTTACATAAATTAAGGATAAAATTCATCCAAAAGCATACTAAATGTGGGATTAAAATGTGTTATTTTTACGGTTTATCAATGTCAATCCTTGTCGGCTTTGAACTAAAGGTAATCATTTAGATAAGTGGAGATACCTATGTTTTCATGATATATAAAGGTATGACTTATCGTAATTGAACCTTTAGTACTCTTTGAATTGAATTATCTATGTATAAATTATCTATGAATTATAATGAGACATTGTCGATAACGGATTATGAATTATGGAAAGTTCGTTTTAATTGTAGGTTGAGAATTTTGCTTGAGGACAAGCAAAAGCTTAAGTGTGGGGGTATTTGATAAATCGTAAAAGTAACATATTTTAATCCCGCATTTAGTATGCTATTGATGAATTATCCTTGATTTATGTAAAAAGGTGCTCTTAATCCTTTCTTTTCGTGTCTTATAACCAGGAAAGCACCTTAGAACGAAAAGGATGCAATACGAGCTTAAAACGGACCAAATTGGGCCAACCCAAGAAACCGACACGGCCTGGACTTCATTCAACACGATCGTGCCTTGAAAATTATTTAGAACACGGTCACACCCCGATTTACATGATCGTTCCTCGTGGACAAAAAGCCCAACATGGCCTGTCCCCGATGTACACGGTCGTGCCCAATTGGTAGACCGAAGCACGGTCTCTACTCCGCATTGCACGGGCATGTCAAAACCGTGCCTAAATCGACAGAATGGAGACACGGCTTGAACCTCGACTTACACGGGCGTGCCTTGGTCGTGCCCCTGCCATGGGAGAGAGCAATTTCACTCGGAATTGGATGCTTGAAGCCCAAGAAACGCAATCCTAAGTCTACTCAAACACCTAGGACGATTTATACTTGAATTATGAGTACTTAGGAGCCAAGTAAAGCATCCCAAAAGTATATATAACAACCCAAGGTGGCTATTCAAAGGCGTGAAGTTTTAGCGTTTTTCGCGAGCTTTTCATTTTAAGGGAATTGCTCAAGATAGCCAATTGATCCATCTCAAGAGCCGACTTCTACTCAAGATGGAGGATCTCCTCTTCAATTCCTTCAGGGATTTTAGGAGTTTTATCTTTTATCTTAAGATGTTTTCTTATTTATTGAACTAAACCCTTGAAGATGAAACCTATGATGGATTTTGTTATTTGATTTCTAAATTTATATGAGAAGTACTTAGTTTATTCTTAATTATGTTGCTCAATTTAATCTGATGTGAAACACCCCAAACCCGGCCCACAAGCCCTGACCGGATCTGGTATGCTTCTAAAGAAAACCATTCGAATCGTATTTAGGCTTTGCCAAAAACTTGTATGTTTTTGAAAACAGTTGATTTGGGTTGGGTTTGAAATTAAATTCCTTGTTGATTAGGTGTCAAAACATTTGATGTTTAATCTTAAGAAAAATTATACTTTTATCTTTAATTGGATAACATTCATATCGTACTAAGTAATTTGAAAACATGCATAAACAATCTAACACTTTGGCCTTATTACATCAAATAAAAACCCGGAGTAATTTAAAACTTAAACATAAATAAAAATAAAACAATTCTTTGAGCTTTGCATGGCCACCCTTGAGCTCCTGCCGACCCGGTCCATTACTGATCATCACCTGAAAAATAGTCCCACAAGGGGTGAGTCAAACAGACTCAATGTGTACAACCAACACCAAACTCAAATAAATTCAGGCATATCAAATCATACATAATAACATATATAATTATGATGCAATCCCGAACCCCAGCCTACTTATCCATCCGCTACACATCACCCGTACCAACCATCACACCGTGGGGACTACTAAGTCAACCCTCCATCCGCTACACACCATCGAAGGCAATCGCTGCAGTCGACGTGCTCATCGCCCTTATAATTTCGTGGCATAGCCACCTTATATAAATTCGTGACATAAGTCACCACATTCTTATACTGTGACATAAGTCACCACATGCTTATATCGTGACATAAGTCACCACATTCTTATATTGGGGTATAAAACCGCCAATTCACTTTCCCTTTCCATATCACCCATATGCCCCATGTCATACAATCATGCATTAACCATATCATATTCCTTATTCGCATTCTTATAATTTCATATATATGCCATAGCAAAACTTATCATACTCATAGTAGGAGTAGGAAAACGTACCTGAGTACTTTGTACCATTACATGGTACCTTAACCATAATCTTACACTTTTTATATTAGCACATATAATAAATTAAAGCCGTAAATCTATCAAGATTTAGTGTGGGGTACACACCTGATACACTTAGCGGTTCACTTAAATCCCGAAAATCCAATCTACTGCTTTAGATCTTTAATGCCTATATTCGGCCAATCCCATTCATATTAGTAAAAAGCCATTCGGCTATAAAACCAAATCCCACTAGGATTATAACTCAAAACTTACCTTGGTGCCGATTTCACTACTAATCAAATCCCGAAATGTTGAAATCCTTCTACCTTGTATTCGGCTAACATTAGATCACTTAAAGGGTTAGTTTCCAGCTTTTGAATAATGATGAAATAGATCTAAATCATTGTTTTATAGCCCTGGCCGAATGTACCTAAGTGTTTATGTAACATCCTAGAACCGGGGCTATTTGTGGTTAAATGATTTTTTTTTCTTGTGTTTGAATTGCTATAGTATTAATCGTGGAATAATACGGCTTAATTAGAGGTCTTGAGTGGGCTTGGTTTAGTAGAAAATTTTAATGTGGAAGCTTTAAAGATAGGGAGCCTCAGAAGATAGGGGTTAAGTATAAATTTGGGCGAATTATAGCACAAGGAATAGGCTTGGTGCAATTGGTTGGGTGCGTCTAAGGGTGCTGCAAAGGCTTGGGTTCAAGGCACGGCAGCAGCAAGGGGCGTTTTAAATTTTTGGGTTGGCGTTACAAATGGAAGAAGGCTTTAAAAGGAGTTGGGGCGACTTTAAGACACAAAGAACTCATTGGCAAAGTGGTGCCGTGCGTCACTTAGGAGCTGGAGGTGTCGCGCTGTTCGAGGGGTTGAGAAAATCTTGCATGTTTTATTTTTGATATGCGGTTATGGGCTGGAGTAGGAAGGGTTTAAAAATAAATGTTGTGGTTAATTGACATGAAAGTCAATGTGGCCGAGTGGCCTGGGGCGTGTTAAGGGGGCGCTACTTGGGTTCCGTGTTCAATCCAAGCAAAGAAGAACATGGTTATTTTTTTCCTCTTTTTCTTCCCCGCCATAGCGTGAGGAGCGTAATTGGCAGCATTTTGGACTCTAATTTTGATAAGAGATAAGGCATTTTTTTGCTCATAATCACCGGAAGGGGTTATTAGTAGTTTAATTACAATTAAATTGTTGAGGGATTAGGAGATTAAAGCTAGATTTATTTTGTGATAATTCAAGGCTGGAAATTATCACAAAATAAAGAGAATTTGGCCAGCTTTGGGACTCCTTAGGGCTGTCCATAATTGTTTTTTTAAAGAAAGAAGGGCCAAAAGTTCTTCAATTTTTCTTCTTTTCTCACTTGTTGTCACGAAATTCCCTAAGCAATTGCTCATCTCTTCTTCTTTAAAACCCTTTGAACCCCTAACTTCTACTCAAGACGGAGGATCTCTCTCTTCAATTCTCTTTTTCTTCAATCGGTTAGAAGAGGTAAGTGGATCTCGTCGAATGTTCTGCTTTTGTTGGATCAAGATCTATGGTTATAACATTATGTCTATTTTAAGGATTTCTAATGTTTTGTTTTATCTGGATTTAGGGACTGTTAGGCTTCGATTTGATTGGAAATCAAATCCATTCAAGGGACAAAATTCTCTTAAGATGTGAAATTAATTGATGTATAAGCATGTATTTAATTTATGAATGGGTTGGCCCCATCGATTATTTGTGACCGATGGTCATCGCTGGTTTTGACCACAACGATTGAATATTTGCGACTAAGTCCCGTGGTTTGGTACCCTATGGTCATCGGTGGTTTTGACCACACGATGGGTTGGCCCCATCATTTAAATTGTGACTCTAAGTCATCATGGTTTTGACCACACGGGTAGATAAGGAGTATGGATGGTTAGGTTGGGTGCATATTTGCATGTTAATTAATATTTCGTATGAGTTGTATTTTCCGGAGGGGGATTTACACACCGAGTCTTGGTGACTCACCCTTTCCTTAACATTTTGCGATGAGTAGATCGCGAGATGGACCGAGAGGACTCGAGGCGGCCATGCCATCATTGGATTTGAAATCTCCTGTTTAGTTAATCATATTTATTTTCCTAAGTCTTTTATTTTGGGATTGTAATAAGGCCGAAAAATAATTTTTCAAACTTAATAAATTTCTACTGGTTTTAAAAGATGTTACCATCGGGTAACAAAAATAAACTATCACTTTGATGATTTTAAATGATACATGATCAATATTTTCAAAAGGGTTTATAAAGCCCAATCAGATTTATAAAAGGCCCAACCGATGCCAAATTTAATCGAATTTTCACCCAACTTTCAAATTGGCCCAAAATATTTTACCCAAGGACATACCGGATCCGGTCAGACTCATGGGTCGGGTTTGGGGTGTTTGTTATTTGATTTCTAAATTTAGGCATAGATGAACTTTAAATCACATAAAAGATGGTCAATGTACTTAGTTTTCTCTTTGTTCTTAATTATGTTGCATTAATTTACCTTGTTTTCACTGATGTGCTTAGCTTAAAACCTCAAAGATGGCTTCTACTTTAACAATGGTGGCGAGAAAGAGATGAAAACGAATTTTATGGAGGCTTAAGTATGAATCTCCGCTAGGGAAAAAGAAAGGAAGAATTGAGAGAGTTGGGAAGAAGAGTTTCGGTTTTGTCAAACAAAAGAAGAAAAAAGAAGAAGACTTGCTTAGAGAATTCAGCCTATATTAGTCTACCTAGAGACCCTTATTCGCCAACACTTGTTCTCCTACCTTGCCGAAATTTCTAAAAGATTAGACTTCATCTTAAACTCCTCTCATAGACTCATTTTGTCAGCCCACTGCAATAATTAAAGCTCCATTTAGCTTCCTACACGACTCGAACCTTGGCCCATTTACCCGCTAGTGGCGCCATTTCCGAAGCCTTAAGTGCCTCCTCCGCCACTTTTCCAAGCCCAATTATATGTCATATTTCCCTTATTTATTTTCTTAAGGCCACCTTGCTTCAGCCTCTCTTTAAACTTAAAACTTGATATTTTTCTAAGGCATTTTCCTTATGTTTCAAGATTCTAAAATTCACATAACACATTCATAACATATAAGACATGCTATTTCATATAATTTAGCAATAGTGCATAAGCCCTAATCCGGGATATTACATGATGTGCTTAGGTTAGACCCCGCCTAAGAGTAGATCTAGCATAATTAAGAGTTGATCGGGCGCCTAGAGATAGGTTACGAGATTTTACCGGATTAGGGTGAAACCTAATATGGGAATCCATTGATTGATTTATCGCTTCCTTAGGGGTTATTATAAGAGAACTAGAGTTCCACTAATTAACCTAAGGTTAGACGTTATTCGCCTTTAGAGAGGTTTAATATAGGTTAGGGAGTCTCACGGATCAAGCTAAGTAAAGAAATCATATGGTTTGGGGAAAAAATAATAAGTGAAGTCATAGGTGGATTCTTCCTGAGGGTATCGTCTTTATCAATTGAGTTTTCTTCAAAGTCTTTTCCCAAGGTTCCATTCTTTTGTCTTTTGCATTTAAGTTTAAGTGTTTCATTAGTTTTAGATAAATCGAACAATCACTCCATATTTTGGGCTAAATAATAGAAAGAAAGTGAGTAGTAGTACTTTTAGGTTCCTTGGGTTCGATAAGATATTCTTGCCTAAGCTATACTACTGTTCGATAGGTGCACTTGCCTCTATCATTGTCACAGTTAGTCTACAGGTTCGATCACTCTTTTATAAATATTAAAACTAGACTGTTTTACAGCGATCAATCATATTTTAAATTTTTCAAATTTTCAACATTCGGACATGAATTTATCAATTAGGTACCAGTTTTTGGGCGTTACGAGGGTGCTAACCCTTCCTCGTATGTAACCGACTCTCGAACCTGTTTTCTTGAATTTCGTAGGCCAAAATCAATATTTTCAATAAAACAAAAAATGTTTTGTAAGGATGCGATCACACCTAAATAAAAAGAATCGGTGGTGACTCCGTTGCTTTTAAATTGATCCCTATTTTTATCAAATAAAAAATGGTTTCGACAATTTCATTTACCCAAACATGTATCAAAATAACATGATCATGACTTTAACTCATACTCATTTCATGCCATTACAAACACTTCCAATTCATCATTCAAATCTATGCCATTTTACTCAGTCAATTATCACAACAAGACATGACCATATTTCAACCAACTCATCATTATAAAACCAAGCTACAATCATACCATTTCTCAAGCTATAATCCACCATATGTCTATTAGCCAAAAACACAACCCTATGACATCACCAACTTCAAATCAAGCATGCCTAAGTACAAGGCAATATATAAACATCATATAACACATGCCAATCTCACATCTCAAGCCAATCTACATGGCCAACTTCATAATAAGCTTTACATTAATAATTAGCCAAATCTCATGGCTAAAAAAAAATACATCAAACACATAGGCATCAATTGCCAATATTACCAAATTCCACTATCACATTCATAATCAACCATCTCAAATGACCAAATACATTTCCAACCATAATATCAAATACCATAGCCTATACATGCCATATAACCAAGTCATAAAGGGTATAAATATAGAAATCATTAGCCAGATAGTGTGATGCAATCTCCATCGACTTCCAACCCGAGCGAACATTTGAATCACTATAAAATATAGAAAAACAACACAAAGTAAGCTATTAAGCTTAGTGAGCTCGCATCTTAATAAACTTAACATAACAAATAATTTCAATTCAATGTCATAAGCATAATATGCTAAAACACAACTTATCTCAAGTTTATAACATGATTTCATATCAAATCATCACCATTCAATAATATACTTACTTACTAACTTTAGCTTTCACAAGCTTATTCAATTTGATTCTCATATAACATTCAATTCTCACTTTCATATAGCCAAATAAGCACATTTTGGGAAATAACATATTTAATAACATATCTTTCTCATATGAATCACATATCATCACTTATATTAATACTCACCTTTCATTCTCAAGATTCATATAGCATCTGCCATACCTAAATCATCTAACTCATTCATATAGTCATTTGCTTCTCGACTTTGCCCATTGAACTGTTCGGAATTGATAAGGATACTCGGATAGCTCATAAAGCTCATACAATGCCATATCCCAAATATGGTCTTACATGTTATCATATATCGATGCCACTATCCCAAACAGGGTCTTACACGAAATCATATACGATGCCAATGTCCTAGACATGGTCTTACGCGTAATCTCAGATCTATGCCAATGTCCCAGACATGGTCTTACACGATATCACATCTCGAAATCCTATGTCATGACATATGTATCCTATTCTATTCCTATGGTTTGTACGGGGTTTTCGAACGTCGTAACACTGTCGATACTTACTTGTATTAACATATTCTACTTCTCAAATAATTCAATATCATAAAAACATATATAACTTAATCATAATACATTTATTTGCATAATCATGCAACATTGAGTTCAATTTCATAAATAATAAGCACTTATAACACAATTACATAATGTTTATTAACATAAGAACTTACCTCGTTCGTTAAAACGACGAATTAGGTCGATTTGTCGATAACTTTAGTTTTCCCTAGATCTAGATATATTCAAAATTAACTTTTTTATTTATCCAATCATTCAATTTCATCCAAAACACACAATTGGACATTTTTACACATTAGCCCTTAAAGTTTCACATTTATGCACTTTAGTCCTTGTTACACAAATACACAAAATTCACAAAATTACTTAAATACCCATGCTAGGCGAATTACCAAAGTGCCCTTAGCAGCCCATATTTTTAATTTATTTCACATTTCAACGTCATATTTTACACATTTCACAAATTAGTCCAAAATTGACATTTTCACTCAAAATCACTTTATAAAACTTGTAAAACTATTAGCAAATATTCATATTTCATCATCAAGCATCAAAGAACACATAGATTCAATAATGGAAACTCTCAAAATCATCAATAGATTTGAAAATTGAAGCATAGGTTAGCTAGAATACAATGCAACGATTTTAAAATATAAAATCATCAAAATCGAGCTCGAAAACTTACCTAATTGAACTCAACAATGGCGAATCCTAAAAACTCATCCATGGCTTCTCCTTTCTTTTTATTTTCGGCAAAATGAATGAAAGATGAACAAAATCATCTTTTTGGTTTATTAAACTAACCATTATTTATTTAATTACCAAAATGTCCTTTAATAAAACATAATTAAAACACTTAATAGTTGTCCATCTTAGAGGTGTTCATGGGCCGGGCAACCCGACCCGGCCCGAAGGACCGACCAAAATTTGGGAGGGTTTGGACAAAAATATAAGCTCAAAAAATGGGCTTGGACAAAAAATAAGGCCCGTTTTAAAAAATGGGCCGGGCCTCAATTAAGGTATTTTTGGTCCTTATTTTTGAATGTTATTTTCTTGTTGTTTTCTCCCTATTTTGCTACCATATTACTATTATGTTGCTACTATTTTGTTGTTATTGATTGAATATTGTATAAAACTTATTTTATTGTTAATTTTCTTATTATTTTAAAGGCATTTGTTAATTTTATTATTATTTTAGAGGTATTTGCTTGTTAAGTTACATCTATCTTAGTGTTATTTAAGTCTACATATTTTTTAAAAATTTATTTTCAATTTGTTGGGAAATATTTATTTTGATTTTTTTAGTATTTTTGATGTATTATATATATTTTAAAATTATATAAAATAATATAAAAATTTAATACGGGCAGGCTGGGCTGGGCCGGGCCTGGATTTTAGCATTTTTATATCGGTCGGACTTGGGGAAAATTTAGGCCCATTTTTTGGGCCCGGCCCGACCCGAGCCCGATGAATGGGCCTAAATTTTTAATTGAGCCCGGCCCGAACCTGGCCTGGCCCGGCCCATGAACACCTCTAGTCCATCTTTGTACACTCAAATATTCAATGGTCAATTTACAACATAACGACTTTTCCTTTAATAAAACATAACAAATAAGTAATTTAACAAAGGGAATGGTACTTTTGCATTTTACGCGATTAAGTCCTTTTATCAAATTGAGCACTCAAACGATCAAATTTGTTTACGAAACTTTCTCACATATCACAAATCATGCTATAAACACGGAAAATAATATTAAAAATATTTTTCCAACCTAAGATTTGTGGTTCTGAAACCACTATTCTGACTAGGGTCTAAACCGAACTATTACACGCCTAGTGCTAATAAACTCAAATACATATATATCTAACCTTAAAACATGTTAATTATACTTGTATCTCTATTCGACACCGCTTTCTTGTTATTAACCATTATCAAAGTACAAATCAATATTGTATTCATCATAGTATCTTAGGTTATAATTCAAATACATATAAACATAACATCATTATAAGGAAAGGGAAAAAAAATTTATGAAATAAAAATAAATGGATTTAACGATGAAATGGTGAATTTAATGATGGAGTGATTGATTTGATCAATTTAATTAATAATAGTGATTAAATTAATAAAAAAATTAGAGTAATATAAATAAAAATAACCTAAATTTTTAATTACTAAGGGGTAATTTTACCTTAAAATTTTATAAGGGCCAGGGAGACGGCCACCATTAAGGGCAGGCGAAGCCATATGTATGTTTCATAAATTTGTTTGGTTTCGATTATACCATATTTATGTTTTATAAAATTGTTTCATTTCTATTATAATTTTAATTATAAAAAAAATCACATTAAAAAGAATTAATTCACTTTTTTATATTTCATTTTTAGATTCTATTATTTTCAATTTGGAAGAACTAGTTCTTGAGATCATGAATAAGCAAAATATCTTTCGTATTTTCTTACCCTTCAATCACATCACGAATTTTCTTTTTTCGTTTAAAATTTCTACCAAAGTTCATCCATATATAACATAACAAAAAAAAAAAAAAGAACTTTCAACTCATTTTAAAATCCACTTTGTCCCAAGTTTCTTCCTGTATTATCATTGCACGAAACCCAATAGTAAGTACTACGATAAGTGAACATTCAGAGCACGTATGCTATAATTATTCAAAGATCTAATTTTCCATCTATATGTATAGCTTTTCCAAATATAACAGTCGAAAGTTGACTTCAAATACATGCGTTTTCCGTGTCAAACTTATACCAGCCACGCTAGCTAAGAAACTTCAGTTTTCTCCACATGGCGGCTCAAAGCATTGTCTCTATAAAAAAGGAAATATCTAATTGAAATCTTCGCTAAGTCATCAGTTTCATAAAACATGAAGTCCCTTTACCGTTCTTTGCCATTGCTTTTCGTTGTTGTTTGCTCATTGTCATGGGTGAATGTTTCAGCTAACAGCCATGATGATTTTCTTGATTGCCTTTCTTCATATCATCCCGATGAATCCTCTTCCATTTCTAAAGTTACTTACACTGAAACAAACTCATCATATTCGGCAGTTTTGGAATCTTCCATTAGGAATCACAGGTTCTTCACGCCAAATACCCCGAAACCATTGGTTATTGTAACACCATTGAACATTTCCCATGTTCAAGCAACGATTCATTGCTCCAAAAAGCATGGCCTCCAAATCAGAACTCGAAGTGGTGGTCATGACTACGAAGGTCTTTCCTATGTCTCCCATGTCCCATTTGTTGTTATCGATTTGGTTCATTTTAAATCGGTCGAGGTCGACGTCGAAAACGAAGAGGCGTGGGTTCAATCAGGTGCAATAGTGGGTGAAGTATACTACAGAATCAATGAAAGAAGCACGAACCTTACCTTCGCAGGGGCTCGCCAACATATACTAAAACATAAAGTGTAGAGTCAGTCGAACCCAATAAAGAGAAGCATCGATTTCGAGGCAACCGATGGACACGATAAACACTTCAATTTTTTTCAAACCAAGCTCGACGCTTGAGACTATATAGAGCTTCGCATTTACACAAGAGGTTGTCCCAAGAATTATATTGAACATACCCCTTGAGGTTGATGCATATAGACCTCAGATTCAAATCACCATTTTATTAACATTCATCCACTGTTTAGCTGCCACGTCTGCTACACTGTAGGAATTGGTGGGTTCATTAGCGGTGGAGGCGATGGCTTGTTGTCCCGAAAATACGGTCTCGCGGCGGATAATGTAATCGATGCGCAGTTTATCGATGCTAGTGGGAGAGTTCTTGATAGAAGATCGATGGGGAAGATCTGTTTTGGGCCATTCGAGGAGGAGGAGGGCAAGCTTCGACTCCATAGACATACCAACCGAGCCAACAGAGACAATCCCATTTCAACAATATGCCGATGTTTACGCTCACCACGCCTGCTTTGTTCAAGTATAGGGCAAGTCAACTGCGGAATAATTCCTTGAGACGAAAAGAATGTACGCTAAAGCCCGATACTCACCACCCCAACCACTTTGAAATTGCTTAATATCTTTACCAAATTGTGTTTTTATCAACCGCTGAAATCTAGTGAAGCATTCCACGCTTTGAGATTTTTGTCGAGAAGATATATCCGTAAATCGAAAGTGCTCATATCAATGAATGAAACATAATACCGATTTGCGTGATTAGTAACATTTGCAGACCCCACGATCGATACCATCAACTCAAATGGTGATATTTCAGACAGATGAGGAAAGGACAATTTATGTGACCGACCTTGTTGACAAGCAAGACACAAACTATCAAGCTTAATCGAACTCTACAGAAGTCACTTTTATTTTTAGCATTTATATGAGACTTAGTATTCTCATCAAACATTTGTATTAGCAACAAAGAGACTTTTATCATGCCGAGGAGATACCGCAGGACGGAAAACGACATCCTTCATGAATGTGCCCCTCATCAAAACTTCCTTGGTCACGACATCCTTAATAATGCAATGTGTCTGATGAAATTCAAGAACACATTATTATCGTTAAGAGCGAAGAATTACCCAATAAGGAGTAGCATGATGTAGAAAGTATGATCCCGACACATGGTTACTGCTCCTCGAGTCGTGGTACCAAGATGTAGTGCCAATCGGTACGGAATATACGACCCATCAAGGCACCCCATGGACTCAAATTGAGAGGTATTAGCTTGAGATCCAGAGCAATTAGAGTAACTGATGCATGAAGAGCACCTACCGAGGCATTCCAATGCAAGGGTCGACACAGATAGGTGGTCATGACTACGAAGGTCTTTCCTATGTCTCCCATGTCCCATTTGTTGTTATCGATTTGGTTCATTTTAAATCGGAGTGCAACTCATGGCGAGTCGAAAGAAGGCAAGACCGACGTAATGTATCGTCACACTCCCATTAGAAAACAAAGAGAGCACGTTGAGACGCAGCAGATGGGTTCAATGCTACACTTGTAGGAATTGGTGGGTTTATTAGCGGTGGAGGCGATGGCTTGTTGTCCCGAAAATACGGTCTCGCGGCGGATAATGTAATCGATGCGCAGTTTATCGATGCTAGTGGGAGAGTTCTTGATAGAAGATCGATGGGGAAGATCTGTTTTGGGCCATTCGAGGAGGAGGAGGAAGCTTGGGATCGTTCTTTCATGGAAAATAAAGCTGTTTCATGTTCCTTCAATTGTGATTGTTTTCTCAGTAGGCGGGACCTTGGAACAAAATGCATCACAGCTTCTTCACCGTTGGCAATACGTTGCACCCAATCTTCCAAATGATGTATACTCACTCGTTGTGATGTCACCGTGGAACGTCGGTGAAAATGAGACAAGGACGGTTCTAGTCACCTTTACTTTAGTATTCCAAGGTGGTGCCAATGAGCTGATTCCGCTGATGCAAGAACGATTCCCTGAGCTTGGGCTCGTTAAGGAAGATTTCATTGAGATGACTTGGATTGAATCTGTATTGTTCATAAACGGACTTTCAAATGAAACATCGGAGGCTTTGCTCGATAGGAATAGGTCCTTCTTCCTCCTTCATTCAAATCAAAATCGATTACGTGAATGAACCGGTGCCTGAAATAGCATTACAAGGGCTATGGCCCCAACTTCTCGAGGTCGACGAAGCAAGCACAGCAGTTCAAACTTTTATAGCTTACGGTGGAATGATGGACGAAATCTCAGAGACAGAAACTCCATTCCCCCATCGAAAAGGCACCTTATACAAGATACATTACAACATCGGTTGGCAAGAAGAGGAAAACATCAGATCTCAAAGGTATATAAGCTGGATGAGGAAACTTTATAGCTATATGGGTCCTTTTGTTTCAAAATCTCCGCGAGCAGCGTATGTTAATTACAGAGATCTCGATATTGGAAGAAATAATGATGATGGCAAGGCAAGTTATAAGCAAGCAAGCGTTTGGGGCCATAAATATTTTAAGAATAATTTTGATAGATTAGTTTCTATCAAGACAAAGATTGATTCAGAAAATTTCTTCAAGCATGAACAAAGCATTCCTCCTCATTTTCATTGATAGAAGAAGAAACTTTAATCTCGTTCAATATTATGATGTATACTTAGTAATACATTTTATCTTAAAGTTTTGTTTAGAATAAATTTGTTCTTCATATTATGATGATTAATAAATACTGTATCTACTCCAACCTTACCCAAAGCATCTAAAAAAATTAGTCTTGCCAAAAGCAGCACACCTCATAGGAGAAAGCAGGGCCGGCCTTGGGGCAGGGCAGGTGAGGCACTGCCCAAGGCCCAACAGAAAATTTTTTAAATTTTATTAAAAAAATTCAGTTCGAGACTTATTTTTTGAAGAAAAGAAATATATTAGGGTCCATTTGTTAAAAAAAATCAGTGCGAAGTGCATTAGGGGCTATTTTTTTAAAAAAAATTTAGGCTCAAAGAAGAAGTACGTTAGAGACCTATTTTTTTCAGTTAGCCCCGGGCCAAAGAAAATTCAAAGACGGCTTTGGGAGAAAAGATATTCAAAAAATAAACTTGCGTTTTGAAACAGTTATTGCCATTGGATGTCAATGTCTTGGTACAAATTCCAACATCTTATTATTGTATTAGAATGAATGGCAATAAACTTGCATTTGAAACAAAATTTTAGTTATGGTGATTGGATGCTGACATATAGTATGGATGTCAACCAACGTCTTAGTACTGAATTAGAATCAACATCCTTCATTTGCAAATGTGAGTAAAGTTCTGGATCATTTTCCAATGAATACCTCATTTTTTTTAATATTATTATTTTTCTCATTCATATAATATATTATTATATATAAATAACTTTAAACTGTAAGTCTTTATCATGAATTTCTTCAATGAAAAATTTTAAAGACTAATTAAAGTAGTGAAAAAAAAAATTTTATTTAAACTGATCTGTTGTAAATACAACAAAATAAGAATTCAAATGAACAACTTACAAATACCACAAATTAAACATTTCCAACAATTGAAAAACAAATACTTGACATCAAAGCTAATACTCACCATCAAGTTTTAAACATGTCATCACAATTAGTACTTGCTACCGCCAAAGTTGAAACCATTTCATTACCTTTCTAGTCTGTCATCGAGAATACTACACTACCCACTTGCTCAATTTTTCTCTCAAAATCTGAAAGTGTTGTTTGTAACGACCACGGTCTCATATCCTTGCTCAGACACTAATTCTACACCATCTTTGAACCAATTTCTACAATAAGATAGCCATTAATCTTCCATCCCATGGATAAGAACAAATCCAATGCTATAAACACCGCCCCTGCCTCTGTTAAAACTGTATCATTAACTGCAATAATAGGACCCGAAAATAAAGCTCTTGCAAAACCCTCCATATCTCTTAGTTCTCCACCACAACCTGCAACTTCCTCATTTGCTATCCTACATACATTGAACTTCATACAGCCTTGTGGAGGAAGGCGCCGTATCGATAAAGAGGATCTGGTTTTAATTGTATCAAACCTACACTTATTCGGACAAATCCACCAAGAACTCTCCTGCACTATTAACACCTGCACCAAATAGTGAGAAAATTCCACATTTAGAATTATTTTCCAAATCATTTCTTTATTTTAAACCCACCTGGTCCAACTATCTTCCTATACTTTTGTCACACAAAACCCAATAATATTAAGATAAGTGAACATTCAGAGCACGTATGCAAGTGTTGTTCAAAGATTTAATTGTCCATCTGTATGTATAGATTTTTCAATATATAACAGCATTGAAAGTTCAAACAGTCAAACTAAATACCTGGGTTTTTTACTCAAACTTGTACCGCCCACGCTAGCTAAGAAACTTCAGTTCTGTTGTTGTTCACATGGCGCCTCAAAGCATTGCCTCTATAAATAAGTAAATCTCTTGTGAATTCTTCACAAATTCATCAGTTCCATAAAACATGAAGCCCTTCACCGTTCTTTGCTATTGCTTTTCGTTGTTGTTTTCCCATTGTCATGGGTGAATGCTTCACTAATAGCAATGATTATTTTCTTGATTGCCTTTCTTCATATCATTCTGTTGAAATCTATATGAATTCTAATATTTAATTTCTATTTTACATTATAAATACTTTATTCTTATTCTTAATTATGTGTACTTATTTCTTATTTTAATATATTTGAAATACTAACTCATGTTTAATGTGTTTAATTGAGTAGAGAAAAAAATTATGTTTAAGAGTAGATTTAGCATAATTGAGTGGAGTTGCATGCAGTCCTAGAAATAGGATGACATAAATCTACTGGATTAAAGTCAAATCTAATAAGGGATTCCATAGATCGAGTTAATGTGACGATAGGGATTTTAATTATAAAGAGATTTCAATTAATCAACCTAGAGTTAGTTGTTCTTACTCTCAAAGGAGATATTAGCATAATTTAGAGATTTCTACGGATTTCTACGGATCACGACACCAAGTGAATAAATCGTTTAATTAAGATTCATAATAATAGATGAAATTTAGATGGATTCTTTCTTGGATATTGTCTCTCTCGTTGGTTATTATTCGATTATTTTCTTGATTTATTTTATGTTGAATTCTTAGTTAGATTAGTTTTGTAATTTTAGCTTACAACCAATCACTCCAATTTTTCGGTTAAATAAAAAGAAAACAATAATTACTAATACTTTTAGTCATCGTGGATACGATATCTCTACTCACCATAGCTATACTATTTATCGATAGGTACACTTATCTTCGTCGTATTTTTAGTTAGTCACATGAGACACATCAGAATGGAAGCAACAAAGAACACTTAAAGGAAATAGAGAACAGTTGTAAAGAAGCAGCAAAAATGCTTGAAATGCTTTAACGCTGCAAAATAGCTTGGATGTTGAAGACAAAACCTATTTATATAACCCTCCCTAAACTGGTGTGTTCGATAGCACAAACACTTTGACATTTCATAGCCAATATCACCTAGACACGTGTTGTTCGTGTCTATCCAGTCTTAAGATTTTATAAAAAGAATGATCGAACCTAGAAACTAACTAAGACAACGATGGAGGCAAATGCACCTATCGAACAGTAGTATAGCTAGCGGCAAGACCGGATTGTCGAACCCAAAGGAACCAAAAGTGCTAATATTAACTCTCTTTCTATTATTTAGCCTAAGAATTAAGTGGATTTTTATCTAATCTAAAATTAACTATTTAAATAAGCTAAAGATACGAAAACAAAAAAGAAATTTGGGGAAGGACTTGAGAGAAAAACCGATTGATTTGGACAATACCTGAGGAAGAATCCACCTAGACTTCACTTGTTATCTAACTCAACTGATTTAATTATTCACTTGACTTGATCCGTAGGATTTCCTAATTTATATCAATCCCTCTCTTCAAGGCTATTAACATCTAACCCTAAGTTGATTAATTGAAATCTCTTTCTAATTAAAACCCCTAGGATTGCATTAACTCGATCTATGGACTCCTATATTAGGTTTGACCCTAATCCGGTAGATTTTCGTCACCCTATCTCTAGGCGCGCAAGCAACTCCGCTTAACTATGCTAGATCTACTCTTAGACAGGGTCTCTTCCTCCTCTGCCTAAGCACATCACACTTGAATCAATATCCCGGAAATACCAAAATAAGAATTAAGAACACATAGTTAAGAACAATTCAAATATTTATCATACAGCTCAGATAACAATAACAAGATTCGTCTTAGGTTTCATCCCCTTAAGTATCTGAGGGTTTAGTTCATAATTGTAAAAGAAAACATCTCAGAAGAAAAGATAAAACAAAACATAAGAAATCCTTAAAACCCCCTGAAGGAATTGAAGGAGAGATCCTCAATCTTGAGTATGATTCCGGCTTCTTGAGATGAATCAACTGGCTTTCTTCGAGTAAATTCATGAAATTAACTGCTCTAGCTCGGCTCTTTGGCTTAGCTGAACGCCCCTTAAAGGTTGGCCTCTAGGGTCTTTATATAGGCTCTCGGAATATGTTTATTTGCCTCCAAGTACCCTAATCCGAATAGAATTCTTCTTTCCTGCGGCAGAGACACGCCCATGGCACACACCCGTGTAAATCGTGGCCAGGCCGTGTTCGATCCTGTTGATGAGGTACGACCATGTATTTCGGGGTCCAGGTCGTGGTCGACTTTTTTCAGAAGGCACGACCGTGTGGTCTTGTGCCCAGTTGTGTGGATTTCATGCTTTGGCCCATTTTCTCCGTTTTCGGCCCGTTATTCATTCTTTTCATCCTTGGTGCTCTCCTGAGTATAAAACATGAAAACAAAGGATTAGGAGCACCTATTTCCATAATTAAAGGGAAAAATCATCCAAAAACATGCTAAATGTGGGAATAAAATATGTTACTATTTTAGTTTATCACGTGTCTTGTGAAATGACTCATTCCATCAATTGTCTAGTTTCTCCATGAATAGTTGAAAAATATTTTCATTTAATGCACCCGTTCTAAAAGCTTCAATGCAAGCCTTCTATCCTAAAATGTCTTTAGCATGCACAATAGTTAACTTTTGGTATTTCGATCGTTCCGTCCCTTTATGTATTCAACATGCAACCCGTTGGGGAACCACTTAGATGGTCTTGACATAGGACATTTTATAACTTACCTCTCAAACAGGGAGCAATTGTTACACACCTACCCTAGCTTGGAATGTGGTAGCACAAGAAGTGGCTTGGAAAGCACCCACGAGTGGCCCCAACCCTTTTACCCTCAATGAAGACTATCAAGTTGGTCATTGGTGACTAGCCATTCATGTACTTCACACCATCCATAGAGAGGACACGAGCTTTTGACCACCCGTTAGACTCTTCATTAGGCTACCTACTTTTGGTAGCCCACTTTTTATCCTTTAAGACTATTGAGGCTGTTGTGGGCCAATTCTGCCTGAGGCCCATTAAACCCCAAAATCAAAACCAATTACAAGACCCAAACCTAACCTTAAACCCAATTACAAATTAAACCAAAGTAAAAACCCAAACCCGAAGCCCAATCAAATAGCCCAAATGACCCACTATATTAAACTCTTCCAAAAACCCTAGCCCCTAGGCCTACTGCCCACGTCAACCCCTAGCACCGCCGTAATCACATCATCAGCGCAAGTGGCGCACTTGCTCCACCGCCCACATCAGCACCGCCCATTCGCTTGCAACGAAATGACGGATATAATAAAATAAAACAAGTGTAAAAGGCTATAAAAAGCCATGGAAACCAATTGTATTTTTTTAGATACAGAGAGACTGAATGCCAAAAATAGATTTTTTGAATACAATCAAAGACAAATTCAAAAATATACAAACAACAAAAAAAAGCAAGCAATGGCAGGAGTAAAAAATGTGTTACTTTTACGGTTTATCAATGTCAATCCTTGTCGGCTTTGAACTAAAGGTAATCACTTAGATAAGGGGAGATACCTATGTTTTCATGATATATAAAGGTATGACTTATCGTAATTGAACCTTTAGGACTCTTTGAATTGAATTATCTATGTATAAATTATCTATGAATTATAATGAGACATTGTCGATAACGAATTATGAATTATGGAAAGTTCGTTTTAATTGTAAGTTGAGAATTTTGCTTGAGGACAAGCAAAAGCTTAAGTGTGGGGCATTTGATAAATCGTAAAAGTAACATATTTTAATCCCACATTTAGTATGCTTTTGATGAATTATCCTTGATTTATGTAAAAAAATGCTCTTAATCCTTTCTTTTCGTGTCTTATACCCAGGAAAGCACCTTAGAACGAAAAGGACACAATACGGGCTTAAAACGGACCAAATTGGGCCAACCCAAGAAACCGACACGGCCTGGACTTCATTCTACATTATCGTGCCTTGATAATTATTTAGAACACGGTCACACCTCGATTTACACGACCGTGCCTCGTCGACAAAAAGCCAACACGGCCTGTCCCCGATGTACACGGCCGTGCCCCAATTGGTAGACCGAAGCACGGTCTCTACTCCGTATTGTACGGGCATGTCACGACCGTGCCTAAATCGACAGAATGGAGACACAGCTTGAACCTCGACTTACACGGGCATGCCTTGGTCGTGCCCCTCCCATGGGAGAGAGCAATTTCACTCGAATTGGATGCTTGAAGCCCAAAAATGCAATCCTAAGTCTACTCAAACACCTAGGACGAATTATACTTGAATTATGAGTACTTAGGAGCCAAGTAAAGCATCCCAAAAGTATATATAACAACCCAAGGTTGCTATTCAAAGGCGTGAAGTTTTAGCAGAGTTTTCTGCCAGAGCTTTCCTCATTTTAAGGGAATTGCTCGAAGATAGCCAATTGATCCATCTCGAAGAGCGGACTTCTACTCAAGACGGAGGATCTCCTCTTCAATTCCTTCAGGGGATTTTAGGGATTTCTAATGTTTTGTTTTATCTTTTCTCTTAGGATGTTTTCTTATGTAGTTATGAACTAAACCCTTCAGATACCTGAAGGGGATGAAACCTATGATGGATTTTGTTATTTGATTTCTAAATTTATATGAGAAGTACTTAGTTTGTTCTTAATTATGTTGCTTAATTTAATCGATGTGCTTAGGTGGAGGAGGAATAGACCCACCTAAGAGTAGATCTAGCATAATTAAGTGGAGTTGATCGGCGCCTAGAGATAGGGTTACGAGATTTTGCGGATTAGGGTGAAACCTAATATGGGAATCCATTGATCGATTTACTGCTTCCTTAGGGGGTTATTATAAGAGAACGAGAGTTCCACTAATTAACCTAAGTTTAGACGTTATTCGCCTCGAGAGAGGTTTAATATAGGTTAGGGAGTCTCACGGATCAAGCTAAGTAAAGAAATCATATGGTTTGGGGAAAACATAATAAGTGAAGTCATAGGTGGATTCTTCTGAGGGTATCGTTTTTATCAATTGAGTTTTCTTCAGAGTCTTTTCCCAAGGTTCCATTCTTTTGTCTTTTGCATTTAAGTTTAAGTGTTTCATTAGTTTTAGATAAATCGAACAATCACTCCATATTTTAGGCTAAATAATAGAAAGAAAGTGAGTAGTAGTACTTTTAGGTTCCTTGGGTTCGATAAGATATTCTTCCCTAAGCTATACTACTGTTCGATAGGTGCACTTGCCTCTATCATTGTCACAGCTAGTCTATAGGTTCGATCACTCTTTTATAAATATTAAAACTAGACTGTTTTACAGCGATCAATCATATTTTAAATTTTTCAAATTTTCAACATTCAGACATGAATTTATCAATTAGGTACCAGTTTTTGGGCGTTACGAGGGTACTAACCCTTCCTCGTACGTAACCGACTCCCGAACCTGTTTTCTTGAATTTCGTAGGCCAAAATCAATATTTTCAATAAAACAAAAAATGTTTTGTAAGGTGGTCTGATCACACCTAAATAAAAAAGGATCGGTGGTGACTCTGTTTTCGTTTTTAAATTCGATCCCTATTTTTATCAAATAAAAAATGGTTTCGACAATTTCATTTACCCAAACATGTATCAAAACAACATGATCATGACTTTAACTCATACTCATTTCATGCCATTACAAAAACTTCCAATTCATCATTCAAATCTATGCCATTTACTCAGTCAATTATCACAACAAGACATGACCATATTTCAACCAACTCATCATTATTAAACCGAGCTACAATCATACCATTTCTCAAGCTATAATCCACCATATGTCTATTAGCCAAAAACACAACCCTATGACATCACCAACTTCATATCAAGCATGCCTAAGTACAAGGCAATATATAAACATCATATAACACATGCCAATCTCACATCTCAAGCCAATCTACATGGCCAACTTCATAATAAGCTTTACATTAATAATTAGCCAAATGTCATGGCTAAAAAAAAAATACATCAAACACATAGGCATCAATTACCAATATTACCAAATTCCACTATCACATTCATAATCAACCATCTCAAATGACCAAATACATTTCCAACCATAATATCAAATACCATAGCCTATACATGCCATATAACCAAGTCATAAAGGGTATAAATATAGAAATCATTAGCCAGATAGTGTGATGCAATCTCAATGACTTCCAACCCGAGCGAACATCGATTCACTATAAAATATAGAAAAACAACACAAAGTAAGCTATTAAGCTTAGTGAGCTCGCATCCTAATAAACTTAACATAACAAATAATTTCAATTCAATGTCATAAGCATAATATGCTATCTCACATGCCAAAACACAACTTATCTCAAGTTTATAACATGATTTCATATCAAATCATCACCATTCAATAATATACTTACTTACTAACTTTAGCTTTCACAAGCTTATTCAATTTGATTCTCATATAACATTCAATTCTCACTTTCATATAGCCAAATAAGCACATTTTGGGAAATAACATATTTAATCACATATCTTTCTCATATGAATCACATATCATCACTTATATTCATACTCACCTTTCATTCTCAAGATTCATATAGCATCTGCCATACCTGAATCATATAACTCATTCATATAGTCATTTGCTTCTCGACTTTTCCCATTGAATTGTTCAGAATTGATAAGGATACTCGGATAGCTTATAAAGCTCGTACAATGCCATATCCCAAATATGGTCTTACATGTTATCATATATCGATGCCACTATCCCAAATAGGGTCTTACACAAAATCATATACGATGCCAATGTCCTAGACATGGTCTTACACGTAATCTCAGATCGATGCCAATGTCCCAGACATGGTCTTACACGATATCACATCTCGAAATCCTATGTCATGACATATGTATCCTATTCTATTCCTATGGTTTGTACGGGGTTTTCGGACGTCGTAACACTGTCGATACTTACTTGTATTAACATATTCTACTTCTCAAATAATTCAATATCATAAAAACATATATAACTTAATCATAATACATTTATTTGCATAACCATGCAGCATTGAGTTCAATTTCATAAATAATAAGCACTTATAACACAATTTCATAATGTTTATTAACATAAGAACTTACCTCGTTCGTTAAAACGACGAATTAGGTCGATTTGTCGATAACTTTAGTTTTCCATCTATCTAGATATATTCAAAATTAACTTTTTTATTTATCCAATCATTCAATTTCATCCAAAACACACAACTGGACATTTTTACACATTAGCCCCTAAAGTTTCACATTTATGCACTTTAGTCCTTATTACACAAATACACAAAATTCACAAAATTACTTAAATACCCATGCTAGGCGAATTACCAAAGTGCCCTTAGCAGCCCATATTTTTCATTTATTTCACATTTCAACGTCATATTTTACACATTTCACAAATTAGTCCAAAATTGACACTTTCACTCAAAATCACTTTATAAAACTTGTAAAACTATTAGCAAATATTCATATTTCATCATCAAGCATCAAAGAACACATAGATTCAATAATGGCAACTCTCAAAATCATCAGTAGATTTGAAAATTGAAGCATGGGTTAGCTAGAATACAATGCAACGATTTTAAAAATATAAAAATCATCAAAAATCGAGCTCGAAAACTTACCTAATTGAACTCAACAATGGCCGAATCCTAAAAACTCATCCATGGCTTCTCCTTTCTTTTTATTTTCGACAAAATGAATGAAAGATGAACAAAATCATCATTTTGGTTTATTAAACTAACCATTATTTATTTAATTACCAAAATGTCCTTTAATAAAACATAATTAAAACACTTAATAGTTGTCCATCTTAGAGGTGTTCATGGTAAGAACTTGAGACCCACCCAAAGGACCACCAAAATTTGGGAGTGTTTGGACAAAAATATAAGCTCGAAAAATGGGCTTGGACAAAAAATAAGGCCCTTTTTAAAAAATGGGTCGGGCCTCAATTAAGGTATTTTGGTCCAGCCCACCCCTTTAGAAATTCACTAAATGACAAAAAACTGCTATTTTTTATTTTGAATGTTATTTTCTTGTTGTTTTCTCCTATTTTGCTACCATATTACTATTATGTTGCTACTATTTTGTTGTTATTGATTGAATATTGTATAAAACTTATTTTATTGTTAATTTTGTTATTATTTTAAAGGCATTTGTTAATTTTATTATTATTTTAGAGGTATTTGCTTGTTAAGTTACATCTATCTTAGTGTTATTTATGACTACATATTTTTTAAAATTTATTTTCAATTTGTTGGGAAATATTTATTTTGATTTTTTAGCATTTTGATGTATTATATATATTTAAAATTATATAAAATAATATAAAAATTTAATACTGGCAAATTTGGGTTTGGGTCGGGCTCGGTTTTAGCATTTTTATATGGGTCAGACTTAGGAAAATTTAGGCCCATTTTTGGGCCCGCCCACCCGAGCAGATGAATGAGCCTAAATTTTAATTGAGCCCTACCAACTCGCCTGCCCTACCATGAACACCTATAGTCCATCTTTGTACACTCAAATATTTAATGGTCAATTTACAACATAACGACTTTTCCTTTAATAAAACATAACAAATAAGTAATTTAACAAAGGGAACGGTACTTTTACATTTTACGCGATTAAGTCCTTTTATCAAATTGAGCACTCAAACGATCAAATTTGTTTACGAAACTTTCTCACATATCACAAATCATGCTATAAACACGGAAAATAATATTAAAAATATTTTTCCAACCTAAGATTTGTGGTTCCGAAACCACTATTCTGACTAGGGTCTAAACCGAACTATTACACGCCTAGTGCTAATAAACTCAAATACATATATATCTAACCTTAAAACATGTTAATTATACTTGTAACTCTATTCGACACCGCTTTCTTGTTATTAACCATTATCTAAGTACAAATCAATATTGTATTCATCATAGTATCTTAGGTTATAATTCAAATACATATAAACATAACATCATTATATGGAAAGGGAAAAAAACTTTATGAAATAAAAATAAATGGATTTAACGACGAAATGGTGAATTTAATGAGGAGTGATTGATTTGATCAATTTAATTAATAATAGTGATTAAATTAATAAAAATTAGAGTAATATAAATAAAATAACCTAAATTTTTAATTACTAAGGGTAATTTTACCTTAAAATTTTATAAGGGCCAGGAGACGGCCACCATTAAGGGCAGGCGAAGCCATATGTATGTTTCATAAATTTGTTTGGTTTCGATTATACCATATTTATGTTTTATAAAATTGTTTCATTTCTATTATAATTTTAATTATAAAAAATCACATTAAAAAGAATTAATTCACTTTTTATATTTCATTTTAGATTCTATTATTTTCAATTTTGAAGAACTAGTTCTTGAGATCATGAATAAGCAAAATATCTTTTGTATTTTCTTACCCTTCAATCACATCACGAATTTTCTTTTTTCGTTTAAAATTTCTACCAAAGTTCATCCATATATAACATAACAAAAAAAAAAAAAAAAAAGAACTTTCAACTCATTTTAAAATCCACTTTGTCCCAAGTTTCTTCCTGTATTATCATTACACGAAACCCAATAGTAAGTACTACGATAAGTGAACATTCAGAGCACGTATGCTATAATTATTCAAAGATCTAATTTTCCATCTATATGTATAGCTTTTCCAAATATAACAGTCGAAAGTTGACTTCAAATACATGCGTTTTCCGTGTCAAACTTATACCGGCCACGCTAGCTAAGAAACTTCAGTTTTCTCCACATGGCGGCTCAAATCATTGTCTCTATAAAAAAGGAAATATCTAATTGAAATCTTCGCAAAGTCATCAGTTTCATAAAACATGAAGTCCCTTTACCGTTCTTTGCCATTGCTTTTCGTTGTTGTTTGCTCATTGTCATGGGTGAATGTTTCAGCTAACAGCCATGATGATTTTCTTGATTGCCTTTCTTCATATCATCCCGATGAATCCTCTTCCATTTCTAAAGTTACTTACACTGAAACAAACTCATCATATTCGGCAGTTTTGGAATCTTCCATTAGGAATCACAGGTTCTTCACGCCAAATACCCCGAAACCATTGGTTATTGTAACACCATTGAACATTTCCCATGTTCAAGCAACGATTCATTGCTCCAAAAAGCATGGCCTCCAAATCAGAACTCGAAGTGGTGGTCATGACTACGAAGGTCTTTCCTATGTCTCCCATGTCCCATTTGTTGTTATCGATTTGGTTCATTTTAAATCGGTCGAGGTCGATGTTGAAAACGAAGAGGCGTGGGTTCAATCAGGTGCAATAGTGGGTGAAGTATACTACAGAATCAATGAAAGAAGCACGAACCTTACCTTCGCAGGGGCTCATGGCTACACTGTAGGAATTGGTGGGTTCATTAGCGGTGGAGGCGATGGCTTGTTGTCCCGAAAATACGGTCTCGCGGCGGATAATGTAATCGATGCGCAGTTTATCGATGCTAGTGGGAGAGTTCTTGATAGAAGATCGATGGGGGAAGATCTGTTTTGGGCCATTCGAGGAGGAGGAGGGGGAAGCTTCGGGATCGTTCTTTCATGGAAAATAAAGCTGTTTCATGTTCCGTCAATTGTGACTGTTTTCTCAGTAGGCAGGACCTTGGAACAAAATGCATCACAGCTTCTTCACCGTTGGCAATACGTTGCACCCAATCTTCCAAATGATGTATACTCACTCGTTGTGATGTCACCGTGGAACGTCGGTGAAAATGAGACAAGGACGGTTCTAGTCACCTTTACTTCAATATTCCAAGGTGGTGCCAATGAGCTGATTCCGCTGATGCAAGAACGATTCCCTGAGCTTGGGCTCGTTAAGGAAGATTTCATTGAGATGACTTGGATTGAATCTGTATTGTTCATAAACGGACTTTCAAATGAAACATCGGAGGCTTTGCTCGATAGGAATAGGTCCCTTCTTCCTCCTTCATTCAAATCAAAATCTGATTACGTGAATGAACCGGTGCCTGAAATAGCATTACAAGGGCTATGGCCCCAACTTCTCGAGGTCGACGAAGCAAGCACAGCAGTTCAAACTTTTATAGCTTACGGTGGAATGATGGACGAAATCTCAGAGACAGAAACTCCATTCCCCCATCGAAAAGGCACCTTATACAAGATACACTACAACATCGGTTGGCAAGAAGAGGAAAACATCAGATCTCAAAGGTATATAAGCTGGATGAGGAAACTTTATAGCTATATGGGTCCTTTTGTTTCAAAATCTCCGCGAGCAGCGTATGTTAATTACAGAGATCTCGATATTGGAAGAAATAATGATGATGGCAAGGCAAGTTATAAGCAAGCAAGCGTTTGGGGCCGTAAATATTTTAAGAATAATTTTGATAGATTAGCTTCTATCAAGACAAAGATTGATTCAGAAAATTTCTTCAAGCATGAACAAAGCATTCCTCCTCATTTTCATTGATAGAAGAAGAAACTTTAATCTCGTTCAATATTATGATGTATACTTAGTAATACATTTTATCTTAAAGTTTTGTTTAGAATAAATTTGTTCTTCATATTATGATGATTAATAAATACTGTATCTACTCCAACCTTACCCAAAGCATCTAAAAAAAATTAGTCTTCCCAAAAGCAGCACACCTCATAGGAGAAAGCAGGGCCGGCCCTGGGGCAGGGCAGGTGAGGCACTGCCCAAGGCCCAACAGAAAATTTTTTAAATTTTATTAAAAAAATTCAGTTCAAGACTTATTTTTTGAAGAAAAGAAATATATTAGGGTCCATTTGTTAAAAAAAATTCAGTGCGAAGTGCATTAGGGGCTCATTTTTTTAAAAAAAATTTAAGCTCAAAGAAGAAGTACGTTAGGAACCTATTTTTTTCAGTTCATCCCGGGCCAAAAAAAATTTAAAAACGGCTTTGGGAGAAAAGATATTCAAAAAATAAACGTGCGTTTAAAAACGGCTTTGGGAGAAAAGATATTCAAAAAATAAACGTGCGTTTTGAAACAGTTATTGCCATTGGATGTCAATGTCTTGGTACAAATTACAACATCTTATTATTGTATTAGAATGAATGGCAATAAACTTGCATTTGAAACAAAATTTTAGTTATGGTGATTGGATGCCGACATATAGTATGAATGTCAACCAACGTCTTAGTACTGAATTAGAATCAACATCGTTCATTTGCAAATGCGAATACCTCATTTTTTTAATATTATTATTTTTCTCATTCATATAATATATTATTATATATAAATAACTTTAAACTGTATGTCTTTATCATGAATTTTTTCAAAAGAAAAAATTTTAAAGACTAATTAAAGTAGTGAAAAAATTATTTTTTTTCATTCAAACTGATCTGTTGTAAATACAACAAGATAAGAATTCAAATGAACAACTTACAAATACCACAAATTAAACATTTCCTACAATTGAAAAACAAATACTTGACATCAAAGCTAATACTCACCATCAAGTTTTAAACATGTCATCACGATTAGTACTTGCTACCGCCAAAGTTGAAACCATTTCATTACCTTTCTAGTCTGTCATCGAGAATACTACACTACCCACTTGCTCAATTTTTCTCTCAATATCTGAAAGTGCTGTTTGTAACGACCACGGTCTCATATCCTTGCTCAGACACTAATTCTACACCGTCTTTGAACCAATTTCTACAATAAGATAGCCATTAATCTTCCATCCCATGGATAAGAACAAATCCAATGCTATAAACACCGCCCCTGCCTCTATTAAAACTGTATCATTAACTGCAATAATAGGACCCGAAAATAAAGCTCTTGCAAAACCCTCCATATCTCTTAGTTCTCCACCACAACCTGCAACTTCCTCATTTGCTATCCTACATACATTGAACTTCATACAGCCTTGTGGAGGAAGGCGCCGTATCGATAAAGAGGATCTGGTTTTAATTGTATCAAACCTACACTTATTCGGACAAATCCACCAAGAACCCTCCTGCACTATTAACACCTGCACCAAATAGTGAGAAAATTCCACATTTAGAATTATTTTCCAAATCATTTCTTTATTTTAAACCCACCTGGTCCAACTATCTTCCTATACTTTTGTCACACAAAACCCAATAATATTAAGATAAGTGAACATTCAGAGCACGTATGCAAGTGTTGTTCAAAGATTTAATTGTCCATCTGTATGTATAGATATTTCAATTATAACAGCATTGAAAGTTCAAACAGTCAAACTAAATACCTGGGTTTTTTACTCAAACTTGTACCGCCCACGCTAGCTAAGAAACTTCAGTTCTGTTGTTGTTCACATGGCGCCTCAAAGCATTGCCTCTATAAATAAGTAAATCTCTTGTGAATTCTTCACAAATTCATCAGTTCCATAAAACATGAAGCCCCTTCACCGTTCTTTGCTATTGCTTTTCGTTGTTGTTTTCCCATTGTCATGGGTGAATGCTTCAGCTAATAGCAATGATTATTTTCTTGATTGCCTTTCTTCATATCATCCTGTTGAAATCTATATGAATTCTAATATTTAATTTCTATTTTACATTATAAATACTTTATTCTTATTCTTAATTATGTGTACTTATTTCTTATTTTAATATTTCTGAAATATTAACTCATGTTTAATGTGTTTAATTGAGTAGAGAAAAAAATTAAGAGTAGATTTAGCATAATTGAGTGGAGTTGCATGCAGTCCTAGAAATAGGATGACATAAATCTACCGGATTAAAGTCAAATCTAATAAGGGATTCCATAGATCGATTTAATGTGACGATAGGGATTTTAATTATAAAGAGATTTCAAGTAATCAACCTAGAGTTAGTTGTTCTTACTCTCAAAGGAGATATTAGCATAATTTAGAGATTTCTACGGATCACGACACCAAGTGAATAAATCGTTTAATTAAGATTCATAATAATAGATGAAATTTAGATGGATTCTTTCTTGGATATTGTCTCTCTCATTGGTTATTATTCGATTATTTTTTTGATTTATTTTCTGTTGAATTCTTAGTTAGATTAGTTTAGTAATTTTAGCTTAAAACCAATCACTCCATTTTTTCGGTTAAATAAAAAGAAAACAATAATTACTAATACTTTTAGTCATCGTGGATACGATATCTCTACTCACCATAGCTATACTATTTATCGATAGGTACACTTATCTTCGTCGTATTTTTAGTTAGTCACATGAGACACATCAGAATGGAAGCAACAAAGAACACTTAAGGAAAGAGAGAACAGTTGTAAAGAAGCAGCAAAAATGCTTGAAATGCTTTAACGCTGCAAAATAGCATGGATGTTGAAGACAAAACCTATTTATATAACCCTCCCTAAACTGGTGTGTTCGATAGCACAAACACTTCGACATTTCATAGCCAATATCACCTAGACACGTGCTGTTCGTGTCTGTCCAGTCTTACAATTTTATAAAAAGAATGATCGAACCTGGAAACTAACTAAGACAACGATAGAGACAAATGCACCTATCGAACAGTAGTATAGCTAGCGGCAAGACCGGATTGTCGAACCCAAAGGAACCAAAAGTACTAATATTAACTCTCTTTCTATTATTTAGCCTAAGAATTAAGTGGATTTTTATCTAATCTAAAATTAACTATTTAAATAAGCTAAAGATGCGAAAACAAAAAAGAAATTTGGGGAAGGACTTGAGAGAAAAACCGATTGATTTGGACAATACCTGAGGAAGAATCCACCTTGACTTCACTTGTTATCTAACTCTGAACCGGACGGATTATTCACTTGACTTGATCCGTAGGATTCCCTAATTTATATCAATCCCTCTCTTCAAGGCAATTAACATCTAACCCTAAGTTGATTAATTGAAATCTCTTTCTAATTAAAACCCCTATAATTGCATTAACTCGATCTATGGACTCCTATATTAGGTTTGACCCTAATCCGGCAGATTTTCGTCACCCTATCTCTAGGCGCGCAAGCAACTCCGCTTAACTATGCTAGATCTACTCTTAGACAGGGTCTCTTCCTCCTCTGCCTAAGCACATCGCACTTGAATCAACATCCCGGAAATACTAAAATAAGAATTAAGAACACATAGTTAAGAACAATTCAAATATTTATCATACAGCTCAGATAACAATAACAAGATCCGTATTAAGTTTCATCCCCCTCAAGTATCTGAGGGTTTAGTTCATAATTGTAAAAGAAAACATCTCAGAAGAAAAGATAAAACAAAACATAAGAAATCCTTAAAACCACTAAAGGAATTGAAAGAGAGATCCTCAGTCTTGAGTATGATTCTGGCTTCTTGAGATGAATCAACTGGCTTTCTTCGAGTAAATCCATGAAATTAACTGCTCTGGCTCGGCTCTTTGGCCTAGTTGAACGCCCCTTAAAGGTTGGCCTCTAGGGTCTTTATAGATGCTCTCGGAATATGTTTCTTTGCCTCCAAGTACCCTAATCCGAATAGAATTCTTCTTTCCTGCGGCAGAGACACGCCCATGGCACACGCCCGTGTAAATCGTGGCCAGGCTGTGTTCGATCCTGTTGATGAGGCACGACCATGTATTTCGGGGTCCAGGCCGTGGTCAAATTTTTTCAGAAGGCACGACCGTGTGGTCTTGTGCCCAGGCTGTGTGGATTTCATGCTTTGGCCCATTTTCTCCGTTTTGGCCTGTTATTCGTTCTTTTCATCCTCCGGTGCTCTCCTGAGTATAAAACATGAAAACAAAGGATTAGGAGCACCTATTTCCATAATTAAAAGGAAAAATCATCCAAAAACATGCTAAATGTGGGATTAAAATACGTTATTATTTCAGTTTATCACGTGTCTTGTGAAATGACTCATTCCATCAATTGTCTTGTTTCTCCATGAATAGTTGAAAAATATTTTCATTTAATGCACCCGTTCTAAAAGCTTCAATGCAAGCCTTCTATCCTAAAATGTCTTTAGCATGCACAATAGTTAACTTTTGGTATTTCGACTGTTTCGTCCCTTTATGTGTTCAAC
Source organism: Gossypium rotundifolium (assembly GCA_025506655.1). Classification (NCBI taxonomy): domain Eukaryota; kingdom Viridiplantae; phylum Streptophyta; class Magnoliopsida; order Malvales; family Malvaceae; genus Gossypium; species Gossypium rotundifolium. The sequence continues at coordinate 203,146,317 of CP106724.1, forward strand.
ATGCAACCCGTTGGGGAACCACTTAGATGGTCTTGACATAGGACACTTTATAACTTACCTCTCGAACAGGGAGTAATTGTTACACACCTACTCTAGCTTGGAATGTGGTAGCACAAGAAGTGGCTTGGAAAGCACCCACGAGTGGCCCCCAACCCTTTTACCCTCAATGGAGACTATCAAGTTGGTCATTGGTGACTAGCCATCCATGTACTTCACACCATCCATAGAGAGGACACCAGCTTTTGACCACCCGTTAGACTCTTCATCAGGCTACCTACTTTTGGTAGCCCACTTTTTATCCTTTAAGACTATTGAGGCTGTTGTAGGCCAATTCTGCCTGAGGCCCATTAAACCCCAAAATCAAAACCAATTGCAAGACCCAAACCTAACCCTAAACCCAATTACAAAATAACCCAAAGTAAAAACCCAAACCCGAAGCCCAATCAAACAGGCCCAAATGACCCACTATATTAAACTCTTCCAAAAACCCTAGCCCCTAGGCCTACTGCCCACGTCAACCCCTAGCGCTGTTGTAATCACGTCATCAGTGCAAGTGGCGCACCCGCTCCACCGCCCACATCAGCACCGCCCATTAGCTTGCAACGAAATGACGAATATAATAAAATAAAACAAGTGTAAAAGGCTATAAAAAGCCATGGAAACCAATTGTATTTTTTTAGATACAGAGAGACTGAATACCAAAAACAGATTTTTTGAATACAATCAAAGACAAATTCAAAAATATACAAACAACAAAAAAAAAAAAAGCAAGCAATCGTAATAGTAAAAAACAAGGAAAAGAGGCGCTAGAGCTTTTTATTTTTAAGGTTTTTTCTTCTCTTTATTTTCTTTTCGAAACAATAATATACATATATATATATATTTAAAATATAAATTGAAAGAAGAAAAGAGGGGTTTACCTTTTAAATCACCAAAAAAAGGCGACTTTTGGCCATCCAGCCGCCGTGGACGGCGGCGACGGTTCGCTGGAGCTCCCACCAGCGTGTGGAGAGGAGAAGGGATTTTGAGAGAGAATTTGTTGGTTTTTTTTTTGGAAAAGAGGAAGGAGAATGAATTTTTAAAAAATCTGACCTATATAGGCCCCCAAAACGACTTCGTTTTGAGAATGGCCTCAGACTCCCAAAACGACATCATTTTGCATGATCCGATCCTACCTGACCCAAGACCGCCTAGGATCAGCGTGTTTTTGGCACATGGGTTATTTGCGCTTTTGGCCCTTCCTCTTTTTCGACCATTTTCAATTTAGTCCTTTTTGTTTTTCTTTTAATTTTACCAGATAATGTTGTTTCTATTTCAATTTAATCCCTTAAAGAAACAATGCCGTTTTGGAGGCCTGGATAAATTTCCTTTTTGGTCCCCTTCCCTTCGCAGCGTTACAAATTGATCCTCCACCCTATTTTTCACTCCCAATTTTTACCCAAAATTCCATTTTGATTTCAATTTAGTCCTTTTTTAGTTATTTTTGTTATTTTATTATTAAAATTAATTAATTTAACATTCATGTTATTATTATTATTATTATTATTATTATTGCTACTATTGTTATCAGTGTTATCGTTGTTATTATTATTATTATTATTATTATTATTATTATTATTATTATTATTATCATTAATTTAGCATTGTTACTACTATTATTTTTCTTTGTTTCTATTTACCTAATGTCTTTAAATACATTTTTTAATTTTTTTATCCATATCCTTATATATTGTCATTCATATTAAAGCATTTATTATCGTTGTGCTATGCATATTAACACCATAATTTGTTTTACTACCAATTCGCGTTGCATTAATTTTTACCCGACTCATTAAAATTTGTTTTAAAATAAGCAATATTCCACGTTTTTATTTCAAAAAGTCGTACCTTAACTTACGGGGTTTCAATCTTTCTCAACAAATCCGAACAAACGAACGTTTTAAAATTTTTAAAAATAATCTCAGGAATTACGAAAAGATCGTGTTCTAACTTATTGAATACGATTTCTTTCTAAAACCGAGATAACCGAATGTCTTTTAAAATAAATTTTTTGGTGTTTATTCTCGTTTCGAGGATTTAAGACATTGTGTCCTAACTTATTGGAAGTAATTCTTTTTTCGATTAACGTGAAATATGCCATTTTTTCAGAAAATTTTCAATTAAACAATATTTTAACGAAGGGTCGTATTTTAAATCTCTTCAAAGTTCTCAATTTTCGACACTAAGACACTAATTAATCACATGGTACCAATTTTGAGCGTTACGAGGGTGCTAATCCTTCCTCGTGCGTAACCGACTCCCGAACTAATCTTTCTGAATTTTGTAGACCAAAATCGTTGTTTTAATAAATCAAACCGTTTATTGAAAACAACCACTTTTCGAGGTGAACCGATCACACCTCATCAAAAAGGATTGGTGGCGACTCCCTTTTTTCGTTTTCATTCTTAAAATAAAAAGTTGACCCCATTTTTCATAAAAAATGGTTTCGACGAGGCATAATAACCTCATACTATATCAACAAAAGGAATGTTAGGGCAAATCCACACAATACTACGATTGACGACAATTGACATGTAATGGGCCTTCCACTTGACCGATCACACAAGCGGGTCACTATCCCTGTTGTTGATGACATGCATGGCACTACCAGAAAAGGGGATCTTCCCCTATATGTACCCCAACGCACAATGGATGAGTTATCTCTTCCTTTTTGCTCCCTTCAGCCTTTTACTTGTTTATCTAGCACTCTACAACCTTCTATCCTTTCTCCCTTCTCCTCCTCTTCCCTTAGCTACTTCAACTCTCTATTTGTCATAGGTGAACTAGTTTCTTTGTCATGACCAACATCTCCTTCTTGTCTCCTCCTCCTTGAACACTTAAATCAACAATGTGTAATTTGGTGATCATAACTCTAATATATATAACTTTTTTTTATGTTAATCTTAGCTTCTACTTAGCTCATAATCAGTTAAGAATTTTATACTCATCTTTGTGAAATTTCTAGTGAAGCTTTTTTGCTTTGGTAAAAGATTTTCTAATCTTAAACTCATTCACAAAGTTCTTCATTTTTTGCAAGAGAGTCTTCCATCAAGGTTACAACAATTGAGCAGGTTAAAGACAACACTACTCTTAGAAGTGATGAACTCATTGGTTAACTTAGAACCTTTGAAATGAACTTGGAAGAATCTGAAAGGGAGAAGGTGAGAATTGAGATAACATTGCCTTCAATATTCAAACAACGGTTACAACATTACGTTTAACAACTACCTTTATTGAAGAACTTGGAGACATCCTTGCTCGCAAAGTATTTTAAAATGGCTTTTGAAAAATGTTTGAAGAAGAGGAATTAACTCAAATACCGAAAATAATAACAACCAATAAAAGTGAAAGTTTCTATGAAGGAGGAATAATTTTAACCTAAGAAAATGGGCATTTAGTTTCATGAATGCAAAAGGAATGGTTAAATTCAATTTGAGTGTGCCAATACTCGCAAGAAGAAATAGAAGTCCCTTGTTGCGAGTGATGAAGGATCCAAAAGTGAATACAATGATTCAGATAAAGGTCAAATGAGAAACTATGTAACATTTACATATGTTGCATCTCATATTGCAACAAGCTCTAAGACATATAAAGAAAGACCCTAACAATGATGATGGCGATGGATTCATTGAGAACTTGGAGGAAACAAACAAACTCATGTTAAAGAAATGAGATATGTTGTGATAGATTAATAAGCCTTTGAAAATGAGATGACATGAAGCTGAGCATCCTTAAACAAGAAAAGGACGAGCTCATTGCTCAAAAATATGCAAAGTTGGGGGCTACAGAGTAATAGTTGAATGTTTCCAAAGTTATCCTTAATAAGCTTGGTAGTCAAAGTACGAACCTGGACAAGATTTGGACTAGGTTACACTGGTAAGAATTATTTTCCAACCAACCAACCAAAATTCTACATTTAGAATTATTTTCCAAATCATTTCTTTATTTTGACCCACCTGGTCCCAACTATCTTCCTATATTTTCGTCACAGAACCCAATAATAATAAGATAAGTGAACATTAGGAGCACGTATGCAAGTATTATTCAAAGAATTAGTTTTCCATCTGTATGTATTGATTTTTCAATTATAACAGCACTGAAAGTTCAAACAATTAAACCAAATACCAGGGCTCTTTTAATCAAACTTGTACCGTCCACGCTAGCTAAGAAACTTCAGTTTTCTTCACATTGCGGCTCAAAGCATTGCCTTTACAAAAAGGAAATCTCTTGTTGAACTCTACACAAATTCATCAGTTTCATAAAACATGAAGTCCCTTCACGGTTGTTTGCCAATGCTTTTCGTTGTTGTTTTCTCATTGTCATGGGTGAATGCTTCAACTAATAGCAATGATTATTTTCTTGATTGCCTTTCTTCATATCATCCCGATGAATCCACTTCCTTTTCTAAAGTTATTTACACTGAAACAAACTCTTCATATTCAGCAGTTTTGAAGTCCTCCATTCGGAATCCGAGGTTTTCTACGCCAAATACCCCAAAACCATTGGTTATTGTAACACCATTGAACATTTCCCATGTTCAAGCAACGATTCATTACTCCAAGAAGCATGGCCTCCAAATTAGAACTCGGAGTGGAGGTCATGATTTCAAAGGCCTTCCTATGTCTCTCAAGTCCAGTTTGTCGTTATCGATTTGGTTCATTTTCGATCCATCGATGTTGATGTCAAAAAAGAAGAAGCATGGATTCAATCAGGTGCGATCACCAGTGAAGTATACTACAGAATCAATGAAAGAACCACCAATCTTACCTTCCCAGGGGCTCTTTGCCACACTGTGGGAATTGGCGGATTCATTAGTGGTGGAGGTTACGGTTTCTCGTTCAGAAAATATGGTCTTGCAGCGGATAATGTAATCAATACACAATTTGTCGATGCTAATGGGAGAGTTCTTGATAGAAGATTAATGGGCGAAGATCTGTTTTGGGCCATTCGAGGTGGCGGAGGAGGAAGCTTTGGGATCGTCCTGTCATGGAAGGTAAAGCTGGTTCATGTTCCGTCAACTGTGACTGTTTTCTCAGTGGGCAGGACCTTGGAACACAATGCAACACAGCTTCTTCATCGGTGGCAATACGTTGCACCCAATCTTCCAAATGATGTATACTCAGTCGTTTCGATTTCATCGATGAACTCTACTGAAAATGGGGAAAAGACTGTTCTAGCAACCTTTACATCAGTGTTCCAAGGTGTTGCCGATGAGTGATTCCATTGATGCAAGAACGATTCCCTGAGCTTGGACTCCTTAAAGAAGATTACATTGAGATGAATTGGATTGAATCTATATTGTTCTTGAACCAACTTTCAAATGAAACATCGGAGATTTAACTCGATAGGAGCAATAGGAATTCCCTTATTCCTCTTTCATACAAATCAAAATCTGATTACGTAAGGAGACCAATGCCAGAAATAGCATTACAAGGGCTATGGTCCCGACTTCTCGAGGTCGACGAAACAAGCACAGCAGTTGTAAACATCATATCTTACGGAGGAAAAATGGACGAAATCCCAGAGACAGAAACTCCATTCCCTCATCGGAAAGGCACCTTATACAAGATAAACAACAACATCGTTTGGCAAGAGGAGGAAAACAGTAACCCTCAAAGGTATATAAGTTGGATGAGGACACTTTATAGCTACATGGGTCCATTTGTTTCAAAATCTATACGAGCAGCTTACGTTAACTATGGAGATCTTGATATTGGACGGAATAATGATGATGGCAAGACAAGTTATAAACAAGCAAGCGTTTGGGGCCGTAAATATTTCAAGAATAATTTTGATAGATTGGTTTATGTCAAGACAAAAATTGATCCAGAGAATTTCTTCAAGCATGAACAAAGCATTCCTCCTGGTTTTCATTAATCGAAAAAGAAAGATTATGTTACGAGTTAAATTTATTACCTAACAATTCTACATCTCTAAGTAGCTTTTAGGTGTTTTTTTAGAATAAACATGTCCTTTAAAATTCAAAGCTTGTCCGATATTATGTTTAGTAGTAGGTTTTGTCTTCAAGATTTTGTTTAGAATAAACTTGCTATTCTTATTATAAACTCCAGCTTTTGCCAAAACATAAATAAAAAAAAAAAAATTGAGTGGCTAAAAAATTATTATTCCTTAAACAAAATAAAAAATAATTTTTTATATTTTATGTCCGCTTAAGTTTAAGTAGACCTCATCCAACCCGACCTAAAGGCCTACTTAAAAAATAGGAATGTTTAGGTAAAAATATAAGTTCGAAAAATAAATTTAGACAAAAAAATTAAGTTCATTTTTAAATGGGTTACGCCTCATGTAAGAATTTTTTGGTCTGGCCCGACCCAAATAAATTAACTATTTTTTAATAAAAAATCATATTCCTTTTTTGTTGTCCCTAGTGTTTTAGTGTTGTTTTGATGCTATTTTTACTGTTGTTTTGTTGTTTTGATTTTTTGTGTATTTTTATTATTGTTTCGCCATCGTTTTTAATATTATTTGAAATTGTAGAATCTATATATATTTATTATTAATTTTATTACTATTTTATTTGTAACTTAGTATAAAAATTTTTAATGTATTTTCAATTTATTTATTGTTTTAATATCTGTTCTAATATTTTTAAGTGTATTTAATATATTATAATTTTTTAAATTTATTGTATATAATAAAATAATTTAAAAATTAATACCAACTAACCGAATTCAGATTTAAATTCTATAATTCAAATTCAACTTAAAACAAAATTTTAGAATAAATTTTCAAGTCAAACCCAACCCAAACCTAAAATTTTATTGAGAATCGATCCTACCTACAAGTTCAATGTATCTTCCCACATTTTTGTCAGACAGAATCCAAAGAATTATAGGATAAGTCAACATCCAAATCACATATGCAAGAATTATTCAGAGATTTAATTTTCCATCAATTATATAATATTTAGCCCTTTCAATTTAACAGCAAAGAAAATGATTAATAAATGATTTATTCTCCGACGCGTAATTGACAATTTGACATTTGCTAGTAAAATACAAGTTCTTATATTATGTTTCTTCAATAATAATAATAAAAGTTGTTAAATTGTGTTGAAAAAAAAAGAATTGTTTCATGAGTAGACAGGTAACGAGGAACAATGTAGAGAGAAAATTTTGACCAAAATTTTTGGTAAAAGAATATAGTAACACTCAATTTTAATATTGAATAAATTAATTTATTTTAAAAAATTAAATTTTGAAGCAATTATCTAAAGATAATTAATTATAAAGTTAATATTTTCGTTAATTTTATATAATTTTTATTGATAAGAATAAATTCAGCTTTCAAAATTTACATATTCTATATATATATATATATATATATATATTGCTATAGTTTCTATATTTTTAGATAATTTTATAAAATTATAATTAAATTGTCAGCAAATATTAAAAGTTTAATATGTTATTATATTAATTAAAATCATATACAAAATAGAAAACTTCGTGATTAATTGTTTTAGTTATTCACTTTTAAAATTAATAGGGTTAAATTACACTCTTCTTTTTTAAATAAACTAATTTATTCAATATCAAAATAGATGTTTTTACCAAAATCTTGTGATAAATCAAACCCTTAATACTTAAGGAAATTAATGACGTAGGAAAACTCTATGCATAAGGAAACCTCTTATTTCAAGTGTTCACAAAATTCATCAGTTTCAGAATAGATGAAGTCCCTTTACCGTACTTTACCATTTCTTTTCGTTGTTGTTTGCTCATTGTCATGGGTGAATGCTTCAGCTAATAGCCATGAGAATTTTCTTGATTGCCTTTCTTCAAATCATCCACAGGAATCCTCTTCCATTTCTAAAGTTATTTACACTGAAACAAACTCTTCATATTCAGAAATTTTGGAGTCTTCGATTCAGAATTACAGGTTCTTTACGATAAATACCCCAAACCATTGGTTATTGTAACACCATTAAACATTTCCCATGTTCAAGCAACGATTCATTGCTCCAAGAAACATGGTCTCCAAATTAGAATTGAAGTGGTGGTCATGATTTGAAGGTCTTTCCTATGTCTCCCAAGTCCCGTTTGTCGTGATCGATTTGGTTCATTTTCGATCGATTGATGTTGATGTCGAAAATGAGGAAGCATGGATTCAATCAGGTGCAATCACCGGTGAGGTATACTACAGAATCAATGAAAGAAGCACAAACCTTACCTTTCCAGGCGCTGTTGGCCACACTGTTGGAATTGGTGGATTCATTAGTGGTGGAGGTTATGGTTTGTTGTTCCGAAAGTACGGTCTCGCGGCGGATAATGTAATCGATGCGATGTTCGTTGATGCCAATGGGAGAGTTCTTGAGAGAAAATCAATGGGTGAAGATTTGTTTTGGGCTATTCGAGGTGGTGGAGGGGGAAGCTTTGGGATCGTTCTTTCATGGAAAGTAAAGCTGGTTCATGTTCCTTCAACCGTGACTGTTGCCGCTGTACGAAGGACCTTGGAACAAAATGCAACAAATCTTCTTCATCGTTGGCAATACGTTGCACCCAATCTTCCAAATGATGTATACTCAGTGGTGTCGATTTCAACAACGAACTCTACTGAAAATGGGGAAAGGACTGTTGTAGCAACCTTTGTTTCAGTGTTTCAAGGTGGTGCTAATGAGTTTATACCATTGATGCAAGAACGATTCCCTGAGCTTGGTCTCGTTAGGGAAGATTACATCGAGATGACTTGGATTGAATCTATATTGCTCTTGACCGGACTTACAAATCAAACATCGGAGGTTTTACTTGACAGGAGCTATAAGAATTTCTTTCTTTCTCCTTCATTCAAAGGAAAATCTGATTACATGAGGAAACCAATGCCTGTAATTGTAATACAAGGACTATGGTCACGACTTCTTGAGGACGAAGCAAGGATTTCAACTCTAAACATTATAGCTTACGGTGGAAAAATGGACGAAATCCCAGAGACAGAAACACCATTCCCGCATCGAAAGGGCACATTATACAAGATAAGCTACTATGTCGGCTGGCAAGAAGAGGATAACAGTAACCCTCAAAAGTATATAAGTTGGATTCGAAAAGTTTACAAGTATATGGGTCCATTTGTATCAAAATATCCACGAGAAGCATATCTCAATTACAGAGATCTTGATATAGGAAGGAATAAAAATGAGGGTAAGGCAAGTTATAAACAAGCAAGTGTCTGGGGTCGTAAATATTTTAAGGAGAATTTTGATCGGTTGACTTATGTTAAGGCTAAGATCGATCCGGAGAATTTCTTCAGGCATGAACAAAGCATTCCTCCACGCTTCCATTGATAAGGAAAAGAAGAGTATATTATGTGTTCAACTTATAACCTAATAAATTTGATATATGTAAGTCGATGTCACTCTTACACAATTTCATTAATAGTAATACATTTTATCTTAACAATTCGTTTTCCTGTTTAGGCTTTCTTTATATTGTTTTTCAAATATATTTTATTTGCCCATCATGGAAATTGTATTCTAATAAAAAAACACAGCTGGGTCAACCTTGTCAGAAGAAGCAATATCCAATATTATTGGCAGCAACCCATATCTTTGAAAAGTCAAAGATAATTGGTGTCGGAAATTTGGCACCGAAAATAGGAGCATTTAAGACACCAAAATTTAGTTTGAAATTTGGCATAGGTTAATTCTAATTTTGGCCCCTATTTGTATAGCTATTTTGCAAGTTGATCCCTGAACCTCAACTATAAATAGGCCTAATCATTTCTCATTTTCTTTATCCCAAAATTTGTCATTCTCTACATAAGGCATTGTTCTCTCTCCTTATTTGTAAATTTTCACTTGTAATTTTGGAGTGACATATATTTGGTAGTGCCCGAGGACGTAGGCAAAATTTGTCGAACCTCGTTAAAATTCTGGTGTTCTTTATTATTTATTTTTCATATTTTGTGAGTGTGATTGTAGTGATTTATTGTGCTATTAAATTATGACAGAGGGATATTCTGGCTAGGAAAGATCTAGTACTTAAGTGATCCTCATGATCCACCTCTCTTTCCTGGGAATTGAACTTAGTGTGATTTTTCAATACAATAATTTTACTCTTTTACACGCTTCGGCACAACAATTGGTATCAGAGCTAGATTTGTACTTGGGAATAGAATCATTTACGACCTGCTCACGTATCTGATGAGTTGGGATTGAGGAGAAAAATGGCAGAGGCATCGTCATCAGCAAGGACTATTGTGACCAATGCAAAATTTGAAGTGGAGAAATTTGATGGTACCAATAATTTTGGTATGTGGCAATGTGAGATCCTGGATGTCTTATGTCAGCAAGAGCTGGATATAGCCCTTGAAGAAAAATCTGGCAAGATGGATGACAAGGACTGGGCCAAGATTAATAGACAAGCGTGTGGTACAATCCGTCTATGTTTGGCGAAAGAGCAGAAGTACTCTGTCATGAGGGAGACATCAGCGAAGAAGTTATGGGATACACTGGAAGAAAAGTTTCTAACAAAAAGTCTTGAAAATAGGCTTTATATGAAAAAAGAAACTTTTTCGGTTTACCTATGCTCCTGGTATGTCAATGAATGACCATGTGAACTCATTCAATAAAATTTTAGCAGACTTGCTAAATTTGGATGAGATATTTGAAGATGAAGACAAGGTATTATTGTTGTTGAATTCCCTTCCTGATGAATATGATCATCTTACCACCACATTGCTTCATGGGAAGGACACGATCACATTTGATGCAGTCTATAGTGCATTGTATAGATCTGAGACTCGAAAAAAAGATAAAAGAGATCACAGAGATACAACTGCAGAAGTCTTAACAGTAAGAGGTCGTTCACCCAGCAACAAACTTGATAGAAGGGGAAAGTCCAAAGGGAGACCCGCCAAAGATGAATGTGCCTTTTGTCGTGAGAAAGGGCATTGGAAAAAGAATTGTCCTAAGTTACAAAAGGGCAAGGCTATTTCTAATGCATGTGTAGCAGAGCATGATGAGAAGTCAGACTTTAGCTTGGTTGGTATGGCAATGGCATGTCCTACAGATGAGTGGATTTTGGATTCGGGATGTACTTACCATATGTGTCCTAATAAGACTGGTTTTCTAGTCTTAAAGAACTAGAAGGTGGAGTTGTTCTTATGGGCAATGATAGTGCTTGTAAGACAATGAGAGTAGGTACAATCCAATTGAAGAATCACGACGGCTCAATCCAAGCCTTGATTGATGTTCGCTACGTACCTAGCTTGAAGAAAAATCTCATCTCATTACGGGCCTTAGAATCTAAAGGGCTCATAATCACTTTGAGAGATGGATTACTAAAGGTAGTAGCCGAGGAATTGACGGTGATGAAAGGCACAAGAAGAAATAACTTGTACCTTTTAAATGAAAGTACAGTTATTGGATCAACATCAACAGTTTCTGCGAAAGATACAGATTCAGAGGCTATCAGGTTATGGCATATGCGATGGGACATGCTGGTGAAAAAGCTTTGCAGACTTTGGCGAAGCAAGGCTTGTTGAAAGGTGCAAATTCTTGCAAATTGAAATTCTGTGAACATTGTGTTCCGGGCAAGCAGACAAGGGTAAAATTTGGTTCAACAATTCACAATACGAAAGAAATTCTAGACTACGTTCATAGTGATGTATGGGGACCTACCAAAGTGGCTTCTTTGGGAGGTATGCACTATTTTGTTACCTTTGTTGATGATTATTCAAGAAAAGTATGGGTGTATCTAATGAAAAGAAAAAGTGAAGTATTTGATGCATTTCTGAAATGGAAAAAGATGGTGGAAACTCAGACTAGTCGAAAAGTCAAACGACTTCGATCAAACAATGGTACTGAGTACAAAAACGATCCATTTCTACAAGTATGTCAAGATGAGGGCATTGTGTGACACTTTACTATTCGGGATACACCACGAGAATGGGGTGGCAGAACGTATGAATCGAACTATACTGGAGAAAGTTCGATGTATTTTGTCCAATACTGGATTGGGCAAGGAATTTTAGGCTGAGGCAGTTACATATGCGTGCCATCTAATTAACCATTTTCCATCAGCTGCAATAAATGGAAAAACTCCTATGGAGATGTGGACTAGTAAACCTGCTACTGATTATAATTCTTTACATGTTTTTGGTTCCACTGCATATTATCATGTAAAAGAATCGAAATTAGACTCAAGAGCAAAGAAAGCATTATTCTTGGGTATAACTGGTGGAGTAAAAGGATACCGTCTCTGGTGTCCTGATACAAGAAAAATTGTTTTCAGTAGAGATGTGACTTTTGATGAATCAAGAATGTTAAAGAATTCACAAAAGGATGACAAAATCAGTAGTACTTTGCAGTAGGTGGAGCTTGAAAAGGTTAATGATGATCCAGCTAATATTGGAAGGACAAATGATGAAGAAGTTCCGACCCAAGAACCTCTACAGCAACAAGATTCAATTGCATATAAGAGGCCAAGAAGAGAGTGATAAACCATAAAAATAACATATTTTAACCATATATTTAGTATGCTTTTGGATGATTTAGCCCTTGATTTATGTAAAAAAGTGCTTTTAATCCTTTCTTTTCATGTTTATACTTAGGGAAGCACCCAATGACGAAAAGAATGAGAAACGGGCTTAAAACGGGCTAATTTGGGCCAAAGAGGAAATCAAAACAGCCTGGACCTCAAGCCACACGACCGTGTATCATCAAATTACTTCACACGGCCTGAATCCTGATTTACACTGCCGTGCCTCAAACAATAGAATTGAAACATGACCCAACCACGAGTTACACGGGCGTGTGCCATGGCCGTACCCCTGTTGCGGGAGAGAGAAATTTCACTCGGATTTGGATATTTAGAGCCAAAGAAACACTTTTCAAAGCTTATTCAAACATCGAGTAGGAAGCAGACTTAAATTAGGACACTTAGGGACCAAGTAAAGCATTCTAAATGTCTATATAAACACCTTAAGTGCATCCTGAAAGGGAGGCGGTTAGCTAGGCCAAGGAGCCAAGCCAGGAAGATCGCGTTTGTGGAAATCACTCGAAGATAGCAAGTGGATCCATCTCAAAGAGCCGGAATTCTACTCAAGACGGTGAATTTCTCCTTCAATTCCTTCAGGGGGTTTTAGGGATTTTCTATGTTTTGTTTTATCTTTTCTCTTAAGATGTTTTCTTTATTTGTTATAAACTAAACCCTTCAGATACCTGAAGGGGCTGAACCCTAGATGAATTTTGTTATTGATTTCTGAATTATATGATAAATACTTAGTTTGTTCTTAATTATGCATGTTTAATCCAAATCTGATGTGCTTAGGTGGAGGAGGAATAGACCCTGCTTAAGAGAAAATCTAGCATAATTAAACGGAGTTGATCGCACGCCTAGAGATAGGGTGACGAGATTTTACCGGATTAGGGTGAAACCTAATATGGGAATCCATAGATTGATTTACTGCTATTCTAGGAGGTTATTATAAGCGAACGAGAGTTCCACTAATTAACCTAGGGTTAGACGTTATTCGCCTCGAGAGAGGGTTTAATATACGTTAGGGAGTCTTACGGATCAAACTAAGTAAATAAATCATATGGTTCAGTGTTAAATAACAAGTGAAGTCTAGGTGGATTCTTCCTAAGGGTATCGTCGTGATCAATTGAGTTTTCTTCAAGTTATTTCTCAATTCGTTCTTTTTGTCTTTGTCTTTAGCTTAGTAATCGTTAAACTAGATTAAATCAACCAATCACTTCATATTTTAGGCTAAATAATAAAAAGAAAGTGAGTATTAGTACTTTTAGTTCCTTTGGGTTCGATAATCCGGGCTTGCCTAAGCTATACTACTGTTCGATAGGTACACTTGCCTTTAATCGTTGTCAGAGTTAGTCTCAAGGTTCGATCTCATTCATTATAAATTTTAAAGCGTTGATTTTAACGATCAGAGAGATTCGTAAGCCTGCTCGCTTTGATGATATAGTGGCCTATGCACTTCCAATTACAGATGATGATGCTCCTTCTACTTACACAGAAGCAATAAGTAATATTAATGGTGCAAAGTGGAAGCAAACCATGAATGAAGAAATGCAGTCTCTTTATCAAAATAGGACTTGGGAGTTGGTGACACTACCCAAGGGAAAGAAGGCAATTGGATGCAAATGGGTATATGCAAAGAAGGAAGGATTTCCTGGTAAAAATAAAATTCGGTACAAGACTAGATTGGTAGCAAAGGGTTACGCTCAGAAAGAAGGAATAGACTACAATGAAGTGTTTTCTCCAGTTGTGAAGCATTCGTCTATTCGGATTTTGCTAGCCTTGGTTGCGCAATATGATCTTGAACTAGTTCAGCTTGAGGTGAAGACTGCGCTTTTTACACGGTAATTTGGAAGAGAAAATCTATATGACTCAGCAGATGGATTCAAGGTTGCTGGTAAAAAAAATTTGGGTTTGCAAACTGACAAAGTCGCTTTATGGATTGAAACAATCTCCGAGGCAGTGGTACAAGCGATTTGATCAGTTCATGAAAGGGCAAAGGTACACAAGAAGTAAATTTGATCATTGCGTGTATTTTCAAAAGCTACAAGTAGGAACTTTCATATACCTGCTCTTATATGTTGATGATATGCTGATAGCATCTAAGAGCAAAGTTGAAATTGAGAGATTGAAGACTCAACTCAATCTTGAGTTTGAGATGAAAGATCTAAGTGAATCTAAGAAGATTCTTGGCATGGAAATATGTAAAGATAGAGCTCATGGCAGAGTTAGCTTGTCTCAGAAGCAGTATTTGAAGAAGGTACTACAACAGTTTGGCATGAATGAGCAGACAAAACCTGTAAGTACCCCGTTGGCTTCTCATTTCAAACTTTCTGCACAACTATCTCCTTCTACAAATACAGAACGAGAATACATGTTGCAAGTTCCATATTCTTATGCAGTGGGTAGCTTGATGTATGCAATGGTGTGTACAAGACCCGACATTTCACAGGAAGTTAGTATAGTGAGCAGGTATATGCATAATCCTGGAAAAGGACATTGGCAAGCTGTGAAATGGATTCTACGGTATATTCAAAAGACCGTGGATGTTGGATTAATGTTCAAGTAGGATAATACACTTGGTAAAGGTGTTATTGGGTACGTTGATTCTGACTATGCTGGTGATTTGGACAAACGAAGATCAACCACCGGTTATGTGTTTACACTTGCTGGAGGACCAATAAGTTGGAAGTCTACACTACAGTCTACAGTTGCGTTGTCAACCACAGAAGCCAAATACATAGGCGTAATGAGGTCGTAAAGGAAGCTATTTGGTTACAAGGTATGGCTAAAACCTTGGGATTGGTTCAGGAGCATATTAACGTGTATTATGATAGTCAAAGTGCTATTCATTTAGCAAAGAATCAAGTCTATCATGCACGTACAAAGCATATCGACATACAATTCCATTTTGTGCGGGAAATTATTGATGAGGGGAAAATTCATCTTTAAAAGATTAAGACTGCAGATAATCCCAAAGATATGATGACCAAGATGATAACAGCAACCAAGTTCGAACATTGTTTGAACTTGATCAACATCCTACAAGTTTAACAGTTGAAGAAGGTACTATCAAGTATTGTTGGCAAAAGCAAAAAGAATTATGTGAAGATATGATTATCCTAATCAAATCTTCAAGGTGGAGATTATTAGCAGCAACCCATATCTTTGAAAAGTCAAAGATAATGCATGTCAGAAATTTGGCACCGAAAATAGGAGCATTTATGGCACCGAAATTTGGTTTGAAATTTGGCATGGGTTAATTGCAATTTTGGTCCCTATTTGTATAGGTACTTTACAAGTTGATCCCTGAACCTCAACTATAAATTGGCCTAACCATTTCTCATTTTCTTCATCCCAAAATTTGACATTCTCTACTTAAGGCATTGTTCTCTCTCCCTATTTGTAAATTTTCACTTGTAATTTTGGAGTGAAATATATTTGGTAGTGCCCGAGGACGTAGGCAAAATTTGCCGAACCTCGTTAAAATTCTGGTGTTCTTTATTATTTATTTTTCATATTTTGTGAGTGTGATTGTAGTGATTTATTGTGCTATTAAATTACGATAGAGGGATATTCTGGCTAGGAAAGACCTAGTACTTAAGTGATCATCATGATCCACCTCTCTTTCCTGGGAATTGAACTTAGTGTGATTTTTCAGTACAATAATTTTACTCTTTTACACGCTTCTGCATAACAAATATCCCACAAAAGACAATGAAAACTCACGACTAAACTTCCTAGAAAATCACCTACAAACCCTGCACTAAAAAGAACTTCTCACCAAGCAAACCAACAGCTTATGTTTGTTCTTATAAACAACTCATACACGACCTACAATGCATTAAATTCACAAAACACACACAAAAAAAAAAAAAAGACCCAAGGCAAAAACCAAAAGTATAGTCCAAAAAACATAAAAGATATTACCACCAGGCCATAAACATCTGGTCTCTATCTGCATTAGTCTTTGCTGAAACATATGCAAAAGAATCAGTCTCACGGTGGACATGAACAAAACGCACCTCTCCAACCAGGCTAAGGGCAAAAATTGTGTGTTTTGTCAGTTCACCGACCTTGGAGACTTTGGGAGCTGATGGTTTCTTTAAGTTTGATCATATGGTATAGATTATTAATATAACTATATTGGAAACTTGAAAATTCGGAATAAGGTAGAAGCCTATAATATTTAAATTACCTATGATTTAATTCAGATATAATGTCAAGTTTTGAATTCAATAAGATAAAAGTATGTAATTAGAATGTAATTGTTAATATCATAAAATTATAAATATAATATATCATCCAGAATAAAAAAATTTTACTGTTTTGATAAAGAGAATGATGGGCGATATACTCTTAATAGACTCATAATATAAATTCATTAGAGTGCTATAATTACGGGAGCACTCTCGATGGAATCTATATATATATGAATATGAAGTGTGGTCACTTTTAAGAGTTCGAGAGTTTAACTCTAACAAGACTCATGAAAAAGGTTATAGATACATGGTCATAATAGTGTCCCTAGTGATGTCCATGAAACCAACTAAAAATTTGACTAAAGCAAGTGCACTTATCAATTAATAGTATAGTTACAGTGAGTAAAGATATCATTCCCATGAAGACCAAAAGTACTAGTAATTACTGTCTTTCTATTATTTAACTGAAAAATTGGAGTGATTGATTAAAACTAAAATTAACTAAATTAATTAACTAAAGAATCCACCTAGGAAATAATACCTAGATTTCATCTGTCACTATAAATCTGAATTAAATAATTTCTTTACTTAGTATCTTAATCCGTAAAAATCCCTAAATTATGCTAATATTTTTTTGAGACTAAGAGCAATTAACTCTATATTGATTAATTAAATTTTTTCTAATTAAAACTCCTATTATCTCATTAACTCGATCTATGGATCCCCTATTAGATTTGACTCTAATACAGTAGATTTATGTTGTCTTCTTATTTCTAGGATTACATGCAACTCCATTCAATTATGTTAAATTTACTTTTAAACAGGGTTCATCCCTCCTCTAATTTAAGTACATCAAACATGGATTAATAGTGTGAAAATATTAAACCAAGAATTAAGCACACATAATTGAGAATAAGCTCCAAGTATTTATTGCATAAGGTTCATCCCCTTAAGTATTTAGAAAATTAGTTCATAAACGCAAATAAAAACATCTCAAAGACAGTATAACCATAAAAATAAAAAAACTCATAATAAACTTCAAAGAAATAAAAAGGATATCCTCAATCTTAATGGAAATTTAGTTCAGAGTCAGCTTCAATGGTGTTTTTTGAGTCGTTTTCTTGAGTATTCTTTGATGGCTTCCTGCCATCTTCTTGTATTTGGTATATAGGTCTTTAAATACCTGAAAAACCTAAAAATTGTGTTTTTCAACGTGTTTGGAGTGCGATTCGCGCGTAACAAATATATACAAAATCTGATATAAAAAGATATATATCCTGATTTTATTTGATTCTAATCAATTTGATTTGATTTTAATCAAATTGATTTAATTGCCCTTTAATGCAGATTTTGTCTCTTTATACATAGATATTTCCAAAAAATTCATCCATTTTGAATGCATATAAAAGGCTAAGACTTCTTCTGAAATTTTTGCTCAATCTCACTCTCTCACACCGAGATTATTTTCTCTCCAAAATTCTTCTCTTTTCCTCTCCATATTTTCCAATGTTCTGTGATAGAAAAATGCATCGTTTGTTCGTTGATCACTGCAGATGTGCTACTGCTTTAATCATTGTGTTGTTGTATTCTGCGAGATAGTCGACTAATGTTTCTCCAAGTACCGTAGGTGCGGCCGAATTTATCTTAAGGAAACTGTGTTAAACTGGACTCAACATTTAGTAAATCTCCATTTTGCTTTTTGATTGCGGGTTTTGACTTTGTTACAGTATTTATTGGTTTCGTATTTGATAATTTAAATATAAATTATTCAATGTATTTATTTTATATATATAAATATTTGTTTATTTATAATTATATATTTTTGTTTGCTAATTTGTTTTGTCGAACATGTATATTTTGTTAATGGTTCCCAACACCCCAAACAGTTAACATGTTTAAGTTATTCTTCATCATTTTTAGTGGAAATTAATGGATCTTGAAGGGCAACATGCTCAATCTCTTTCAAATTATTTTCGGAAATATCAAGTATATAAATAAAGCACATTTACTATTAAAGTCCAAATTGCAAGAGCACTGATAAACAAATTCATTACCGCCTTTATCGCAAAAATCACTAATGTACCTCGATCAATAAGCTGGATGCTTAATAAGAAGACTATGATGCATAAGATCAAGTGGATGGTCGCGATGGAAAGGGTCATTAAGCTTCAAAGGTGCATCAGCACATATCTTGTGAAGGTAAAATCCACAGTTTTCCGCACAGCTAAAACATGGAGCAGACACCTTCTCCCCACACTTGGAGCAGTCAGCTACTCCACTTTGATTGTCGATCAGCTGCTCTTCATTCAACAGAAGTAGCAGTGGTTGATGCCCATAATTCTCTGGCTCCACCATTTCTCCTTCCTCACTGTCACTTCCCCCAAACAATAAAACCTTAAAAAGACCCAATATAAATAAAGGAAAAGTTGATTTTGGGAGCAAAGTTTCAATGAAAAAGTAAGATTACAAGTGCATAAAGATAATGATTCAAGAACTGGGAGAGGCAGAGGCCCACTTATAGTAAACAGAGGTCAACTCAGTTAGCTAGTCAACGCTTTTTCTTATCTTTTTCGTAAAGCTCTGCTTGCTTCACTCATGCTGTCATAAAAGAGTAATGAGGATATTGATGCCATATCCATATAATTGATATTTAGAGCTAAACCCTCCACAACAAATACATAATCAAATGCTAAATGTAATTTAAATGTGAATCTAAGAATGAGAGATCTCAGAAAAGTATTAAGAAACAAAGAGCTATTAAGCATCAAGCAAAAACCTTATTATCGTAGTCTTCATGTAAGTAAAATAACATTGTCCAATTACAAGAAATTCTAAATTCAACAATCAAACACCAATGCAAATCTCATAAGTTTTGGCTTCAGATTAATGCATTAAAACTTAAAAGTCGAAAAAACCAATTACTCTGACAACAACAACTAGCATTACAAGGCAAAATCAAACTTTGTTCTTCAGTCTTTAGTTTTCCTGCAAATAAAGTGGTAGGTTTCAAATATGATTAGGTCTAAATTGCTACATGAACCAATTCCATAAACTTTGTAGAGAACTGGGTACTACACAATTCCAGTGAGCAATATATTTGCACTCTGACTTCATGCATTCAAGTGCCAAATCTTCACAAGGCTTACTGCATTCATCACAATCAGGATAGTAATACTTCTTCTTCACAATGTTGAGTGGGTGTGGATGACCTTTTTCTTCATATATGCTCTTAAGTTTGAGGAATGGATATTTTCCAAGAACACAATCAACATGAGCAGAAGTGCCGCATGTTGCACAATAATAAAACCAATGATTTGGATCTCGACTTTCTTCACAGACATCACAATAATGATTTTCTGAATAACTATTATCATCAATATCATCATGATCAGTGAGTGAAAGAATATGCTCATCACATTTTGTTGAGCCGTAATTGGAAGTGAAAAACATCTATGATGTAGCACAAAACTGCAATCCTTACAACAAAATGCCCCCATGAAAAATCATTACAAGCATTGCACTTCACTTCGTACCGTCTATAGAAACGGAGGGGGTGTTCATGTTTCAAACATGTTCGAGCACCAGGAGTAAAAGCAATCACACATCTGAGACATGTCCTACTCTTACATTCACTACATTCATAAGCAAAACCATTAGATATATTATAACAAATTTCACACCTAAAAACCTCATCTGAAATGAGGATGAGAGGTTGTTTGCAATGTCGATGATGCCAAACACGCTTCATCCTAAGTGACTCCGCACAAGCTTTATGAAGAAAAAAATCACATTGCGAACAATAGTAAAATGGGTCTGAGATTGGTAACATACACCCATCACAACTGTTTTCATACCCTGCAACGGAATCACTTAGCATTAGATTGTGCATATGCTTGAAGTGTTTTATTTTTGTAGCTTTTTTGGCATCATTCCACTCCAAAACAGTGATTGAACTTTCATTGGATGTCTCATCTTCATCTTCGCGTGAAGGTATAGGATATGAATTTTTATCCTCTGTCACACAACGGGCATGGAATGTAATATTACAATGTGAACAACAATAACAACCGAGCTATGATTGACCTCATCATGACAAATATCGTAGTCTGAATTTCTAAAATCTCGTGGAAGAAAGTATTTGAGATAAATGCAATGATCATGCCACTTGCTAATGATGATACTGTCATAACCATTTTTTTGAAAAAACGGGAATCGACTTTGGTTTTGGAAAACAAAAATAAAACGGGAGTCGCCACCGATCTTTATTAGGTGTGATCGGATCACCTTTGTTTTAATAAAACGTTTTGGTTTACTAAAACAATGTTTTTGGTCTACAAAATTTGAGAAAACAGGTTCAGGAGTCGGTTACGTGCGAGGAAGGATTAGCACCCTCGTCACGCCCAAAATTAGTACCAAATCGATTAATTAGTGTCTTAATGTTGAAAGTTGAAAACCGAGAATGAACTTTAAATCGATCCCTTTATTAGTGTTGATTTTAAAACATTTGAATAAGTTAGAATAATCATTAAATACCTTATCTCGAGGCGACGAAATGCCACATCCAGTAAGTTAGGACGCGGCACCCGAATCTTTGTGAATAAGCCCGCCTTTAAAAAACAATTGTATTTAATTTTAAAAGAATATTTGGTTATTTAGATCAAACGAGAAAGACGAAACACAGTAAGTTAGGACACAGTCTCTCGAATTTCTAAATACGGAATATTGTCATTTTTAGAAATTCTTATCTCGAGGTAACGAGATGTCACACCCAATAAGTTAGGACACAACACTTTATACTCTCGAGAATAAGCCTTTTATTTTAAACTTGTATTTCGTTTTAAAAGGATATTTCGTTATTTTGGCTAAACGAGGAAAATCGAAACCCAGTAAGTTAGGGTACGATTTTCTCGAATTTCCATAAACAAATCCTCTTCGCCTTGTTTCTAGGCATATCTTGCAGGAGAGCCGTTTGCTATTAAATTGTAGAACAAGAGGATGCTCGCGATGCAACATATGATTCAATTTGAAAGGAAGCTTAGCGCATTTCTCATGTAAATTAAATCCAGTCAGGAGAAAAGTGTGTATACTTTGCTAATGGTTCCCTACATCCAAAGCACATGCTAACATCTTCAAGTTCTTCATCACCATTTTCAATGGAAAGCAATGGATATTGAAGGGCAACATGCTCAAGCTCCTTCAAATTATTCTCAGCAATATTAAATGTAAACAAAGCACATTTAATATGAAAGTCCAATTCCCAAGAGCAGTGATAAACAAACTTATTATCCTTTTTATCACAAAAATCACAAATGTACTCTCCGGCTGAATAAGGTGCATTTTGCATAAGAAGAAGAGGGTGATGAGTATGAAGAGGATGATTAAGCTCCAAAGGTGCCTTGGCACATACCTTGTGAAGATAAAACCCACAGTGCTCCGCACAACAAAAACATGGATCAGAGACCTTCTCCCCACACCTCGATCAATCAGTTACACCACTTTGATTGTGGATCAGCTGCTCTTGATTCAACATAAGAAGCAGGGGATGTTGGTGGCCATAATTGTTAGACTCCTGCATATCCCCTTCCTCTCTTGTCTCTTCCCCAAGCAATACAACCTTAAAAAACTTGATTTGGAGAGCAAAGTTTCAATGGAAAAAACCAAGATCAGAAGTGCAGAAAGATAAAAATAGAGTGAGGTGTTGGAAAATTTGGACATCACATATATAATAAGGATAATTACATGTTATTATTTACTATCATAATAGGTTAGCGCAAATTAAAAGTGATCTAATTTGGTTAAAATTTTATTGGGCTTTAATTATTAAATAAATTATGGGTCAAATATGTGTAGATACTCCTCTAATCAAATTTTAATTAATAATGGGCTAATTAGAATTTGATTAGAACTATATATACTAATGTTATAAATATTAGGTTATGGTCCCCAAATTATACACAACATATCTTTTCTAATATCCCATCATTAGGAAAGAGAGAGCATATATTCTTTGAATTTCTTGTGTGCTAATTTGGAAGATCAAATCCCGAAGATCCTGTAAAACTTCAAGAAATTCATGGATTCAGGTACGCTTCCGCATTTAGTTTTATTTTTGATTTATTCTTGATGATTTGACATGATAGATCTTGGTTTATTAAGTTTTACTTGATTTATTTTATAAATCTAGCAAGTGGTATCGAGTTTTGTCATGTTGAATTATTGAGAATGAATTGATTCTTTATTATTTTGAATTGATTCATTTTTTTAATTTTATGGATTTGATATTTTAATTATATATTATGTTGAATCTTTGATATTCTGAGGATTTTATGTTGTTTATACAGTTCTAATAAATATTTAAAAACTGCGTAAATTTGGGTTCATTAGAAACTTTTATGATATATATTTGATTATATCAATAGATGAATTGTTAATCGCTTGTCTCTTCCCCAACAATACAACCTTAAAAACTTGATTTGGAGAGGAAAGTTTCAATGAAAAAAACCAAGATCAGAAGTGCAGAAAGATAAAAATAGAGTGAGGCACAGACAGAGGATCGCTTAAAGTAAACAGAGAGGTCAACTAACTAGTCAATGCTTCAAGTTATCCTCTTCCCACTAGCCTCTTTTGCGGGATTGATTGATATTATATTTATGGTTTTTCATAAATCCAACGAAAAAATTGTCTATTTGTTTAATACATGAAAGGATGAACTTCAAATTTGTACAGTAAACGACATATATGCCATCCATAATTTTAAAATTTACTATTAAAATTGCAATTATACTCTCGATCATTTTAAAATTAAATGATTTATTAATATTAAATTAAATTATCAATTAATTTGTTGGTTGTATTATTTTATTAAATTTCTTTATTAATGTTTATCAAGTATTTTTATTTCACTCAATCCTGAAAGTTGTCGTTGATGTTAATCTTTACACACAGAATTAAAGAAGAAATCAGAAAAAATTTAAGGGTTAAAATTAAATTATAATTTTTATGATAGTAAAAATATACGTTTATTATTTGAATAATTTATATTTTATAAATTTTAAAGGATTAGATTAAAATTTTATTATTATTAAATTTACTAATTAAAATTTTAAAAATATAAAGTATCCAGATAGAAAATTTTCACGCACCAGCGCAGAGCCCGTGTTCCAATGAGTCACCCCATTTTTAGTGTCCAATAAAACTATTAAATATTAGTAATTATTAAAATATTGAAATGGGACCAAAATTTTACTTTATTCAATGTTAATGGTAATTAAAATACATAAAAGTAGCTATTAGTTTATTTTGGAGTGTTGGAAGATGTACTTAAATATTATCCTACTGGTGTTGTCGGTGTAAGTGTTCTACAATTGGTATCTTGATTGGAGTGAAACTTTTTTAGTATGGTTTATGGTTAAAGTATTATTTAATTTTTCACATGAGAGAAAATTTTTATAGCTATTTGAAGATTAACTTTGATTACTTAATTTTTGGGAGGAAGCGTAGTTGTGTGAAATTATTTATTTAAGAAAGGTTTTGACTAAAAAGATTTGATATTTAATAATATTTGTTGTGACCTATTTCTCTTTTCCGTAAATTTATTTAGCATACTGTTCACGAACTATTTTCACTATTCCAATATTTCGTGAAAATCATTTGTTGACACAATGACAAATCTACAAATTGTTGACGAAATGAAGAAGCTTAACAAACAATAACTACAATACACGGTCAACTTGCATAATGTCTTATATGCAAAGACAAGACATATGGGAGATTGTTAACAGTAGTGGAGTAACGCAATCAGAAGCCAAGGATGCAAGTGGCAAGCTAAGAAAATAAAAAATAGAGAGTTAAACACTTACTATTTAAAAATGTCATTTATTGTTTAATATAGTCATATTTGAAAGATTTTTTGATAATTTTGTAGATAAAATATTTTATTCGGAGTTTAACTGTAAATGAAAAAATAATTTTCACGATATTTTTAAAGAATAAATGTTTAACTGTTTTTCACTTTAACCTTGTTTGAGTTTTTTAATAATAAATAGATTAAATTGATCTATTTAATAATAGATAGACAAATTTAATCCAATAACTATAATTAATTTTCGTAACTTTCTAACAATATTTGTAATAAAATTATAATATGTAAATCATACTATATGATTGCTATGCGCAGTCCAATTTGACTAAAATACTTATTGTGTGTTTTGTGTTTAGAAGGAGATATGTCCCTGTTAAAACACACGAACGTGAAACATTCTTGTCCTTTTATCGAATAAAAGATAATCAATGCAGTGCAATTAGTATACATATAGCTGAAGCACACACCATGATTACATAATCAAATATTTAAATGTTAATTTAAGAATGAGAGAAAATAATTCAGAAAAAATTGAGATTTCAAATAAACTGAGTTATTGAGAGAGTATAAACCATCAAGCAACAACTTTATTATCGTAGTTTCATAAGAGCATTTAGTTGAAACCATTTTTAAAATGGATTAAATATTTATCATCACTAGCTTTTGGATTGATGGAATCTGGTCAACTCATTGAGGTGTGTATAAAAATGAGTCGTTATAAGTTCCAATTTGCATTTTGCTCTTCTTTTCATTGTTCACTATTTAAGTTCAATGGTAGTTTCTGTGAATAAATTCACCTGTGAGTTCTTGAAAGATAGAATTATGTGCCAACAAGTAGCATTCCTAGTAAATTTCCAGTAGCTTTATTGTTGCTTTTTACTTGATTTATAACAAAGTAGTTGTTCTTTGTAGAATTGCAATGCAGCTGCCCTGTCATCTTTACTAAAAGAAATTCTTTTCATTGTTCATTACATTTTGTTTTTGCCTAAGTTTCTAAGTAGTTCTGCTAATATCCAATCTCATTTACTAATGATTAGTCAAGACAGTTTTTTATATTTCTCTACCTAATTTTCTTGTTGGGGATCAACCCTTGTAAACAACGAATAAGAAAAGTGGAGAAGAACGAGGGAAAAATCACGGGCAAAGGAGGTATTGACTTCTCACTAAATAAGTAAACAAATGAGAGTACAATATGGAAAAATAAACCTAAAAGTACTAAACGTAAATCTCAAACTCCGAAAACAAAATCCTAACTTGGGAACAAAATTCTCTTTATAGTTACCACGAAACTCTTACAAAAAATTCATATGCGACTACATTTTGTCGCCCTCAAAGAAAAATCTTAGTTGATTGGCATGTCAAAACAAGGATACAATGATCCTTTAAATAAGTTTAGATTAGAGTTCTAATCAGACTAAAATATCTCTGAAATAATCAAAGTCCAACTGAGGAAACAGTCCTACTTGAAATTTAATACGCAACTGCATAACTTGGAAAATCGTCGTGACATTGTGACGCCCCATGCATGCTCATCACGATGTCACTGCCACGTTTGTTTGGGGTTTCATTGCATCATTGCAACTTCACCTCTATTTTACCTTTTCTTTAATAAATTATCAATCATATTCCTAAATACCTACAAAACACCTAATAAATACAAGTCACACCCCACACATCCTCAAATCTATTAGTTACAATTTTAATCATCCTATAGCCACTAAATTTTGTAGTGTATACCATAGCTTTTTTTTTTTTTTTGGTGAAAAGAAAAGATAAAAATATCAACTACATAAAATAGCCATTAGCTTTATCAGCTTGAAGTAAATCTAAAATCTCTTTAGGAGCCTCTGTAATGATTTGTAGATTTGTCTTCCAATTCAGACTCAACTTGGCAATGCAATCTATTACCATATTCATACTCCTTGGGACATGTTTGATCTTCCATTCCCCTTCTGAGTGTATGATGCACTGAGTTCTTCTAAGAACAACAAGCCCTAAATCTTCCGAGCCTAAAGTAGATAAATACAAAGTTTTATTTTTAAATACCATAGCCTATTCTTTTATTTGTGTATACCATAGCCTATTCTTTTAAATACAAAGTTTGTCATTAATGTATGCCAAAATATTAATGTATGCCAACTATAATTAAAGATTATTTCATTTTAATTGAACTCATTACTTCTCGAAAATAATATTAATTACAATTTTACAGTACATAGCATATGTCACTTAATGTTATCTAAAAGAAAACACAATATGGTCCATCAATTAAAAAAATGGTATCCACATCTTATTGACACAATTCCAATAGTTTCCAGCAAGGATAAATAAAAAATGATTTTAAATGATTAGTGGTGGAGTGAGGGAAAAAAAATTTAGAGATCGAATTAAATTATATATTTTACGATAATAAAATGTAATTTCATCAATTTAATAGATTATATTTTATAAATTTTAAAAGATTAAATCAAATTTTATTATTTTAGGGTCAAAATATAATTTTATTATTATTAATTTAAAATTTTATAAATTATAAAAACATAAATGAAAATTTTTCGTCCTTTGTTCCTTTTGGCTCCGTCACTGTAAATGATTAATAATGGTCCGATGTTAAGAAATTTGTATTTGATCTATCGGTAACCTATTGTTTCAACATTAAAGTTTATTAATAAAATCCAAAACCAATTATTTTTTGGTCAAGTGTTCCCAAAACACATAAAAACATCATATATTATTTCTGCCTGCGAGAAATATAATGCCACAGAGCTATGCAGGTAGTACATATTGTAAGAAAACAACATGCATGCTTCCATGATGGAAACATGAATTTATTTTATGCAACACACATTGACACACCAAACGACATATAGATACAGTAAGAAGCGACATGCATGCTTCCACGAAGGAAACACGAATTTATTTTATGCGCACACACACACACAATCTTTCACTGTAAATCTCAGCATATGACCCAGTGGAATTTTGCATATATGGCTCTGCCTCACTCCAGCGCCTCTTCTTTGGCCTCGTAGTTGGTGCTGTAGTAATTAGAACCCGTGTAAGTGCCACCTTGAATTTCATTTGTGACACTGGTCCCATCATAAAGAGTGTCCCTCTGCATGTATGTGAAGGGAACATCACACATACCTTTTGTCTCAAACATGCAAACGATCACCTTAGTCCTTGGAGGCACAATAACTTTGTACACAGCGTCCACAACAGTGGTCGTTGTATTGGTCTCTCCCCACTCGATTCCTGTTTGAACTTCACCCGATAATTCAACCTTCCCATCAAAAATGAGTGGAATGTTGAAATCCATTGTGGCTTTCGTACCTAGTTTCAGCGAAAATGAATTCTTCCAATTAGTAGTCTTGATATCAGTACGTGAAAGCTTCACATCGAAAGTGGCGGGTTCGTTGGAAAAGTTAGAAGCTGAATTCTTGGCTACAATGAGGAGTATTTCATCGTAAACCCTGGAGTTACCAAGATGATATTGGACACCATAAATTTCCCTTGTCAAAACAGGCTCTTCCACTATTAGTCGAGCATCTTTTGTAAGAGAATAGGTCGCTGCATTAAGGCAATTCGATTTTCCTTCAGTTGTAAGGCTCTTGCAAAAAGCATTGTTGCCTAAGTTGATAAGACCTATGGTCTTATTGTCAGCGCTGACGGGGCGAAACACGGTGTCCGTGTTCTTGCTACTACTGTCGTTAGAATCCGCCCAGATCCAATTTGGACTACGCCTCCAGAACTTGTCAGTGCAGACTGGTTTGATGCGGACGTAACCATCATCAGTAGGAAAAATCTCCAATGCCACAGTTGAATCACCAATGTCATCACTTGAGAATTGCATATACGGGAGGTCCCATTCAACACGACGAAGACACAGATACTTATTATTATATCCCTTGAAGGCCACGAACCTAGGTAGAATCAATAAAGAGTTCCAATCGATAAATTTGAAGATATCAAATCCATTTTGATCATGCGTCGTGTAGAATGAATACATGCCGCGAGAATATTTTTCACTATCCCATCGCCAACAACATAAATAGCAGCCTGATTGGACATGCATGATTCGGACCGTATTCATGGCATGGTCTACAGAGGTAACTTTGAACAATGTGCATGACTCCTTGGATTGATCGTCCTCCTTCTTGTCGGCGGTTGCTGTAACCCAATAGCCCCCAGAGATAGAAAGAATTTGCTTTCGTTCCCAATATTTGTTGTTTTGACAACTTCTTATATGCACAAAGTCATTTGAGCCAGAAAACTCAATTTCGAACTTTGCATATGGGCTCGCAGCTTGAGGTTCCATGAACCTGAGATACCCATCATGGTTTCCACCTTCATGAATATAGCCTAAGTAATCGATCTTGTCGACGGGCTGGAGGACGATAAAGTGGGGCAATGCCAACCTCATTTTTGCTATCATTTCTGAATAAGACATCTCTATCAAGCTAGTAATTTGCTCTTTGGATGTGTTTCAATGTTGTGCTTGCTTACCACAAGCCACTTGGCTAGCTATTTATATCCATTACCCAGTCGGCTCTAACCTGGGTTTAGGGGAAACCTGATATAGTGCAAGTAAAAATGAACAACATTATTTTATTTTTCATTTTTAATTTATTTTAATACACAGATTTTTACAAAAAATTGAAAATAAATTTAAAAATAAAATAAAAATTATTTTCAAATATTGAAACATCTTTAATTAATAACTATTTTTCATTTTCTCTATAATTTAAATATGAGAAATAAAATAAAATTTACATTTATAATTTTTTTACATGAGTTTGAATCATGGTCAATTCATTTAAAGTTAAAAAAAAATCCTATTCTCATCATTTTCACTCTTACAAAGTTTTTTAGTGAAAACAATAAAAATCGATAATATTTTCTATTTCCATTTTTTAAAAATGATTTTCATTTTTTATTTTTGAAAATTGAAAAACACATTTGATAGTTAGAAATAAAAAATTTATTTTTGATAATTATTTTTATTTTTCTATAATTAAAATATTCATTTTTATACTATACACATTTGTTACTAAATATTTATAAGTTGTAAGATATAATTATTATTAAATATTAATATAAATTATTTTAGTAAAATATTAAGAATACTATTTAAATTTTATAATTATCATTAATGTTAATTTTTATTAAAATAAAATTAAAATATTAGTAAAAATATTAAATTATATTATTAAATATAATTATGTATTCAAAATAACATTGAAAAATATAATGTTTATATCAATATTTTAATATTTTATATATTTTAGAATCATTCTAATATAATTTATTCTTATATTTTAAATATGTTTGATAATCATTATAATTTTACTTAATATAAAAATCTCAGGAAAACTATGTTAAATAAAATAAACAGGTAAATAGCTACCTTTTGAAAAATTATATATTCAAATTATCATATTTATCTTTTATTTAAAATCACCCAAAATAATATGAAATATTAGATTAATAAGATTAAAATTTAAAAATAATCTATTTAAAATAAGTTTTTACTTTTATGAAACAATAAAATTATACTCAATACTTATATTTATTAATTTACAAAATAATTTTTAATATAAATTCAACACCTATTTAATATTAAAAGTTTAATACTTCAATTTTTAAGACTGAATTTTTTATTTATCAAACACATTCTTATTTTACTCTATTTACTTCTTTGAAGCTCACAATATATATAGAGATATATAGATATATAGATGAGCTTAACTTTAGTTGTATTGAGTTGGTGTCACCCTTAATCAAGTTATTAACTCGATTAGAGAAATCACGGAAATATATTTCTATAATTAAAATAAGTTATATTATTCAAGAATATTTTAGTATTTTATTTTAACGAAGACCAACAAATATATATATGGTGAGATTTGAATCCACGCTAATTAAATTAATAAACCTTAAATTTATTATTCAACCAAAACTTCATTTTGATATATTGTATACATTTTATTTTAATATACACAATTTATTACATCCATCAATTGTATGTATATAGCTATATATTATTTATTAAGTGCTTTCTTGAGTTGGTTTCACCCTTGGTCACCAACTCGGTTAGGGAAATATGAAATGCGCTTTTGTAATTAAAATAAGTTATATTAGTCGAGGGTATTTTAGTCTTTTCATTTTAACAAAATTAATAAAAAATATGCATATAGTGAAATTTGAATCCAGGCGAATTAAATTAATACTCCATTAAATTTACCACTTAACCAAAGTTTCATTTTGATGTACTCTATACATTTTGTTTTAATATGTGTAATTTATTATCTCCATCAATTGTATATAATAATGTTGTTAATTAAGTTGGTGTCACAAGTTAACTTGACACTAACTCACAATTGATGACAACACCATGGCAGATAATTATAGTGAATTTAGTATTGTTAATCTAGTGTGTTTATGGTATTACTTTCACTGCCCTTTAAGTGCCAAGAAAATGCCACTTCCCTAGCACTGGAGCTATTGAGTGTGGCAATTTTCATACTTGAGTATTGATAATTTATTAAACCATTTGAATGGGATGTGTTGATTGTTTGGAGAATATATAGTCCAACAATGAAGGTTGGATCAATTAAATCACCTAAGATAATCCTTTGTAACATAGATATTTAGATTGGTTTGAAACTATATGATTAGTTTCAAGAGTCCATGTTTGTTTTATTCTCTATTATTATATTATAAACAGCATTATTGTTTTAATGAGATTGTTATAGATCTTGTATATTAGAAAGTCTCGAATGAAAATCTATTTAAGGTAAAGATTTTTATAAGTTTTGTATTGAGAGTTTTTAACACTCATCTTGTTCAAGTTAAGGAACTTCTCTTAGAGTGCAAATTGCTAGTAAAACCGATTGTATTGTGATTTTACTTGATAATTTCATAAGGGTGAATTTAATAGTGAAAGTATTGTTTTTAATATTCGAATGTGAAGAGAATCATGATAAAGTGTGTGATAGGTTAGGATCGCTTGATGTATCTATTGAAGAGGGTGAATATTTCTCAGTAAGTTAAACTCAACAGGCGCAAAGAAATCAAAGTGTGTAAACAATTCCTATATATTCTGTATGTTTTCAATTTTCAAATTTCATCTCTCACTAATCTTACCTCCCTTGTTTAATTTTCCAAACAGTTATGTTGAAAACTGTGTTACAATATTTACTTTGATAGAAAACTTCAACAAAGGCAAACCATATCCTTTTTTAAGATGTAATCTAAAAATTGCGTGCTTTTTTTCTTTTTAAAAGTTTAATCTAAACTACAACCACCCAAACTTAAATTCACATTAAAGTTATAAGGTTAGAGACTAATAATAATTTCTACAACCACCCAAACTTAAATTCACATTAAAGTTATAAGTTGTTGAAATTATTATTAACTAACCTTTAACTTTAATGTGATTTAAGTTTGGGTGATTATCTGATTCATTCTGAGACCAGCCCATTTACCACAACAAAAAAAAGAAAAAACCAAACCCAAATAAACCCAAACCTGACCCAACCAAATCCAGACCCAATTAACCATTAATTAACCAAATTAAAACAAACCCAAAAACAAAAAAAAAAAAAAAAAGAAAAAAACAAATCAGAGAAAAATAAAACCTAACAGCCCAAAACGTTAAATTTTTTCTAGGGTTTCTAAAACCCTAAAACTTATCAGGCGCCGCACCTACTCCTTTCTGACCCTCTGACTTCTGACCCCTCACCTACCCTCTGCTCTGCGCCGCTCCGTCCATCGCCAGCTCCACCGCCACCACCTGCAAGACAAAAAAAACACGCAACAGTTACAGTAAACAGCAAGGAGATTTGTTTGCATTATTCGGTCTTGGCTATAAAGCCATACAAAGACGATTGTAAAAGGGGCTTTTGGCTTTTAAAAAAAACAGAGAGAAACGTTTGTAAAGGGGGTTAGGGCTCTTCAAAAAAAAACAGAGAGCAAATATAGCAAAAAAAAAGAAAGCCTTTTTTGTTTCGAAAAAAACAGAAACTTAGAACACAAACCCATCAGAAATCAAGAGCAAAAGCAATAAAAGGTTGTTCCTTTTACTTAGTTTTGATTAGATAAGCAAACTTTTTATTTCCCTTCTTTTTTCATCTGATTATTGTCTTTATTATTTTTATTTTTTTTATATATATTTTATTTTTTTTTAATAAAAGCAAAGGAGAGAGCAAGACTCACCTGAACCCCGAGGCGCGTCGTCGGAGTCCCCTCTCCGTCGTCGAAGCCGAACCCGGAAGCAAACGGGGGGTGGTCTTCTTCTGGGTTTTTCAAAAAAACAAAAAATAGGTTAGTAAATAAAAAAGAAAACAAAACAAATATACAAAAAAAAAAAAAAAACCGTATCATTTTGATTTTCCCCACCACTGTACGGTGGCATGCAACAACGCCGATGGCCGGATTCGACCGGAATCCCCTCCGGAGCTCCCCCTGCAGAGAAAACCAAGGAGAGAGCTGAAGTTTTTTTTTAAAGAATGCTGCAAATGAAAAAAAAAAGGAAAATTTGAATTTATAAACATTTCAAAACGCAGCGTCGTTTAGGGCACGACACAGTGGCCCCAAAGCGACGTCGTTTAATCGCATGACTCCAGCGACCACCCGACCAGCTCAAAGGATCCGCGTGTTTTCGAAAAATGGAAAATTTACGTGCCAGTCCTTCCGCATTTTTTATTTTACAATCAAGTTTTAAATATTGCAATTATTTGAGAATCTTGACGATTACAATTTAGTCCCTCTTGAAGCAGCTGCGTTTAATTGTTCAGGTAAATTTAAGCTCCCCATCCCCATATTTTCGCGTCACAATAGGGTCCTCTTTCCTTTCTTTTATTATAAATCCGCCTCAATTTTGTTTTAATTCAATTTGGTCCCTCCTTTAATTATCCTTGTCATTTAATGTTTTAGTGTTTATTTCTTATTATTATTTTTATTATTATTATTACTATTGTCATTTCGTTTTTTTACTTTTGTTTATTTATTTACAATTGTATTTATTTTTATTACTTTATTATCACTATATTATTATTATTAATATTATTGTTGTTATTATTATTATTATTATTATTATTATTACTATTATTATTATTATGACTATTATTATCATTTCATTTTTTTACTTTTGTTTATTTACTTACTATTATATTTATTATTGTTATTTTATTATTCGATTATCACTATATTATTATTGATTATTATTATTATTATTATTATTATTACAATTATTTAATTTGAATTCGATTTCTTTTTTTTTCTTAATTTTCACCATTTATAAAATTTTTTATTTACGTTATTCATTTCTTATTATTTTATTTATTTGTCATTTCGTTTACTTATTATTTATTCGTTTATTGCTCATTACTTTTTTAATACTTTAAAGCACTTCAATTATTTATCATGTTTTTTATATTTCTTATTTATTGTTGTATATTATTATCATCATTCTATCTGTCTCCATGATTTTATTACTATTCTTATTTCATTATTTATTAGCTCATTCGAATTAGATTCACTCATGTATTCGTTTAATTTGTTAATTTGTCTAACATTGATCAATCAAATTTTCAAAAATAAGGATGACGTTCGCTGTTTGAAAATTCGGGAAGATCGAGCCCTAACTTACTGGACTCCGTTTTTTCGTTTATATTAAACAACGAGATATCTCCTTTTAAGTTTCGGTTTCCTCGTTTAATCTAAATGACTGAATGTCCTTTTTAAACAAATACGTTTCTAAACAAAGGCTTAATCTCGAAAATTTGAAATGTCGCGCCCTAACTTACTGGACTCGACATCTAGATACTTCGAGATAAGTTTCTTTTCCTAAAATAGAGGCAATCTTCTGTATTTGAAATCTCGGAAAATCGAGCCCTAACTTACTGGGTTCCGATTTCTCGTTTGATGAATAAATGGAAGACCCTCTTCAAATAAAAACCAAGTTTCAAAAGGCGAGCTTAGTTTCGGGATTTTGAAGCATTGTGCCCTAACTTACTGGACGCGGTGCTTTACCTCTTCGAAAATAAGAAAGCCTTAGTGTCCCTTCCAATTTTGAAAATAAAAAACATTGTATTTTCGAATCCTTTTAAGTTTTCAACAAATAGGACACCAATCAATCGGTTTGGTACCAATTTTGGGCGTGTCGAGGTGCTAATCCTTCCTCATGCGTAATCGACCTCGAATCCATTTTCTCAAAGTTCGTGGACCAAAAAGCACTGTTTTAGTAAATTAAATGTTTTATTAAAACAAAGGTGATCCGATCACACCAAATAAAGATCGGTGGCGACTCCCTTCATTTTCTTTTTTAAAAAAAATCGAGTCGACCGTGTAGCATCATCTTGTTTCATCAAAAAATGGTTCTGACGACTTGGCGACTCCACTGGGGAATCGAGGGTCAAGCCATAGATTGATTGATTTTTGTCCTTTTAATTAAAATGGTTTCGAAAAATCATGCTTCTTAATGCACTTTCAATATTAGCCTCGTAAATACTTTGGCATTGCATTGCATGACCGTTGTGGTCGCACCTTTAAGTGGGAGCGAGAAGCTATGCTTTCGTGAGGTTTTCACCTCCGCATGGGCTAGTGGACTGCTTTCGGAATACATCCGTACCTATGTCTTCGTGAAGTTTTCACTTCCGCATGGCCATAGGGAAATGTATTCCCCTGAACCGAACTCGGTCCGTATGAGCCTATAATGGGTGAGGATCGAGGAATCTGCGGGTTTGGGTACCTCGAACTTTAGAACTGAGCCGCATATAGCAAACCTTAGGAGCCCACCTTAAGTAGAACCGTCGCAAACCTTAGCGGTCACCTAGATAGGCGTTTGTTTATTTTACTCGCTTTATATTTCATGGTACTAACTTGTTGTGCTTCTTTCTTTTGGTGCATATCATTCCATATTTTAAAGAGACATCGATTCACGGTCCGTTTCTGAGTTAGGAAGCTGGTTATGGAAAGCGAATTCCTTGATAAAGTAGAAGACAATGCGGCCGTCCGCATATGGTCAGAGCAACGCCAATTAGAAAGAGGAGATAGCTTAGCCAAAGGGTATGTGTCGAGTTGAATTTCACCAATATCGATTATCACGCAGAAGCGAGCTCAAGAGTTGAAAGAAATATGGACGCATGGGATGATGAAGCAAAGCAAGCTGTTCTATAGTACTTATGGCGACACCTTACCCGCTTGATGTTAAAGTAGATAAGCACCTGCTAGAGCAATGACCCGCTTTTGGAATCTCATTATAGTTGTTTCTCCTTCGGGAAGGTGGATCTGGTTCCCACAGTTGAAGAATATACGACCTTGCTACGTTGCCCGAAGATTCAAGTTGACAAGGCTTATTCCAAGGCGGTTAACGGCCCAACTTTCGTGAGGAAGTTAATGAATATCACCGGATGAGCGAGCGGTGGGTGTCGACTAGAATGCAAAAAGA
The DNA here is from genome assembly GCA_025506655.1 of Gossypium rotundifolium. Taxonomy (NCBI): domain Eukaryota; kingdom Viridiplantae; phylum Streptophyta; class Magnoliopsida; order Malvales; family Malvaceae; genus Gossypium; species Gossypium rotundifolium. The sequence continues at coordinate 203,182,365 of CP106724.1, forward strand.
AGGGCGAGGGAAATGCATACCTTGGACATGTTTGAGAGACTGATCTGGCGCATCCGTCTGAAGAAAAAACGATGACATCTTCGCCTTATGTATCTACGGCTTGGTAATCTTCCCGAAAGCTTTAAGGCACATTGATGAGGCAGTTATTGATCTATTCAGCCGATTAGACAAAGGGGTCACACCCGTTCCTGCTATCTTAGCTGAAACTTTCAGATCCTTGACTGCATGTCGAAGAATGGGTGAAGGCAGATTTATTGGATGTGCACAGCTGTTGTTGGCTTGGTTCCATAGCCACTTCTGGAAAGTAGAGAAAGTGTCCTGTCGGTACATGTCAGAAGATTACTCCCCGCTCGAAGAATTAGCAACTACGCCTAGAAGAGAGGATGTCCAGAAGAAAATTGGATTGCACTCTTTCAAAACCTTCAAGAGGATGACATCGGTGGAAGGCTCCTGGATGATTCTGATAGGATCCTTTATCGTTGGAAGCTTTGATTGGGTTCCCTATTGGGAATTTGGGGTGCCACGCCACGCCTTTGCTAGTCCCGAGACAATATAGTTCAAGACAGGTTTATACCGGCGACATACGGGCTAGCTCAAGGCGAGTTCTCATATGAAGGGAAAGCTATAAGAAACGGATTAAAGAGGTTTCTAATGCTTGGAATCGATTCACGAAATGAGGAGATTGTCTACAGCCGAGGATGACCGAATACATTGAATGGAGGGCAAGGAGAGTCAATGATAACATTCTGAGCCGAATCCGGAGGTGCCCGATCGAGAGAAGAATGCATGCGAGTGGTCCCGTCGAATTGGAGATTGTGAAGCAAGATTTGACGGATGAATTCGAACTCGGAAAAAGGATAGAAAGGTGGAAGAAGAAAAATGCTCCTCCGGTTAGAAGTGGACTGATCGAAATCGAGGCCGAGAAACTTCGGGAAAGAAAAATGGAGGTAGAAGAAGGCAGACAACTTGGCCCGAGTACAAAAGATGCGCTTGACAATAAAGAACGCAGGATTAGGGAAGACTTGAGCAATGGCAACAAGAAGTCGAGAGAACAGGCCAAAGTCTGCAGTTGGGAGAAAAAGTTTCATGAAATCTGACGCAAAAGGAAGACTTAGAAGAAGCGAGGCGAAGACCGAGAAGAGAAAAGGGATTAAAAGCTAAGATAGCCGAGCTTGGCGATCTCTACATCACTATCAAGTCGAGACTCGGAAAGCCAATTAAAGTCGAGCCTGAACAAAATAGAGGAAATGAAAGGCAGGGTTGAAGAGTTAGAGTCGGCATTACATAGTAGCGAGCTCCGGATCGAGCTTCTGGAAACGAGAGAAAGACGCTGGGAGGAGGAGCTTAGCCATTCTTGCGAGCAAGTTCGAAGTCGGGACTACCTCATGGGAGAAGCGATAACCCAGATTCGAGAAGTAGCCGATCACCTACAGACTTTGGGCGAGGAGGCTGACCTAATGGGCATGAGATATGGGCTCCTACCGGGTCATGATGAAGAGCTAATCTCCCTGCTCGGAAAAATTAAAACCTTAGGTCTTAGGGCGAGAGCATATATGTAATCTGCCTTATGTAAAGGATTTTGCCTTCTAATAAAGTTTTCTAAAATGAAGTTGATCAGAATCGATGTTTTCTTCGTGCATTCATGCATTTGCATTGCATCATATTACATGCATTAAAGTTTATAAAAAGAAGCCTAACTGGTTAAAATTATCGAGAAAAGGAAAAGAAAAGAAAATCAAGGGCCCGAACAACGCTACGGGACTCGTACAAGACCAAAAAATGGATCAAAGATTTGAGCAATTTCGAAAGAAATGCAAACGAATGCGAGGAGCAAATGATGAAGCTCAAAGAAGATATGATGGAACGGATGCAAGAGTCCCAAAACAACATGATAAGTCACCGGCGCAACTATTGGCGATGAACGAGGAAAGAGGCGTCATTGCTAGCTCGGGGAATAATGGCGACCTGCTTACCCTCCTGGATTTACCCGCCAAATACCCAAGCACCACGAAATAGGCCCCAAAGGGCGCTGTTGTTATCGAGCCACGATGCGAGTTGAGACCGCAATGCCGGTAAGACTTCCGTGGTTCAGCACCAATCCGGAGAATGTCCGGCCAACCCTATAGTCCCCGATTTTGATGAAATGGTTGAAATGGATAAAGCAAAAGCAAACCTTCCCAAACAACTTGAGGATCGTTGCAAATGGTTGGAAGAAAAGTTTAGAGAAATAGAGACCGCTGACCATCGCTACGGGGTGGACGCTAAAGACTTGAGCCTAGTCCCAGATCTCGTGCTTCCTCCAAAATTCAAGACCCCAGACTTTGAAAAATACAACGGGACCAGTTGCCCCGAAACGCACATCACAATGTTCTGTCGACGGATGGCAGGGCATGTCAACAACGATCAACTGCTGATTCACTGTTTTCAAGACGATCGGTTGGGTCATGACCAAATGGTACAATCACTCAATAGTACCAGATCAAGTCGTGGAAGGACCTAGCACAGCCTTCCGAAACAATCTGAGCACATAGTCGATATAGCGCTGATCGAATCACGCTCCAAAACATGGAGAAGAAGCCAAGCGAAAGTTTCTGTGCAATATGCCCGGTGATGGAGGAAGTGGCCACACAAGTCCAAATAACCGCTTTTGGAAAAAGAGCGCCATGCTTTTATTAATACCACAAGGCCCTTTCATAACCCACATGATAGGGAGTACAACTAAGAGCTTTTGATATAGTAATGGCGGGGAAATGATCGAGCATGCTATAAGGGTGGCAAAATCGAGACAGAGAGAGCACCGGAGAGTCGCTCCTAAAAAGAAAGACAGTGAGGTAAATAATGTGAGTACATATAATAGAGGATACCCAAAGGCGATCGCGGTTAATCAGCCAAAGGCAGTTACAACCGGCAACAGTGGCGAAAGAGGACAGAATCGGGAACTAGATCAAATTACGAAAGGATCCAATTCACGCCGATTCGATAACGTATAAAAGAATTATACGATTTTATTCAATGAGCACATCGTGTCCCGTTTTTACTTACAACCATTGCATTTCCCATACCCTAAGTGGTACGACCCAAACGCTCAATGCGATTACCACGCAGGATAGAGGGCATTCGATAGAGAATTGCCTCGCCTTCAAAAGGTAGTCGAGAGGCTAATCAAAATGGGTGTTATAGCGCTTGATGACACAGTAAGAAAGGGAACCCATTGCCTAATCATGAGGAAAAAGGGTGAACGAATCGGTGAAGAGATTGTGAAAGATCAAGAGAGACGTCGCCAAGTGAAGACCCGTTCTGAATAGTCCGAAGGAAATGGTGAAAAGAGGATTGATAGAGTCGATTCTACAGAAGCAAAATACATATGAAGAATTGTTGCGAATTCCATAAGGCGAAGGGCACGAGATCCAAGAATGTGCCGATTTTAAAATTTTGGTGCAAGGCCTCATGAACAACAAAGAGTGGAGTTTTATGAAGAAGGAGTGGAGGAAGAGGAAATATCTTGCGACCGAGGAGAATTGACAAAGCCGGAGGTAATTACCCGAGAATCATCATTTCGCGGAATCTGAGGGCGAGTACAGGAAGACCGAAAATCACAATTGAAACTCGCTTCCTTTCCCTACCAAGATAGTAAAAGGGTACCTTGGAATTATAATTGCAATGTGACAACACCAGAGTGCAAGGTTCCACTAGTATCTCGGAGGAAGTCAAAACGAAGGTTCCTATCTGCCAAGTGGAAAGCGTTATGATCCCGAAAGCAGGAGAACGGGGCGTGGCCCAAGACCGTGTCGATTGAGCGGAAAAAGAACCCAAGTCATTATCAATGAGCCCGTAAAAGAGGAAGAGGCTAAAGAGTTCTTAAAATTTTTAAAACACAATGAATATAGTGTGGTGGAACAACTGCACAAACAACCAGCCCGTATCTACGTATTAGCACTACTTACGAGCTCGAAGTGCATCGCGAGCGTTAATGAAAATCTTGAATGAGACCTATGTTACTAAAGATATATCCGTCAACAAGTTGGATCGTCGGTTAGTAACATAAGCGCGATAATTTCATCTACTTCAACGATGGCGAAATCCCAAGGGAGGTATGGGGTCGACAAAGGCATTACATATAACTACCCGTTGCAAGGGATACACCTTGCCAAGTGTGCTAATAGATAATGGGTCAGCATTAAATGTCTTACCACTAGCCACACTCAAGAGGTTGCCGATAGATAGTTCTCATATGAAATCACCAAAACATAGTGAGGCGTTCGATGGCACCAAAGAAGAGTGATGGGGAGAATAGACATACCATTATTGATCGGGCCTAATACCTATGAAGTAGACTTTACGGTCATGGATATCAAGCCTTCTTACAACCGCTATTAGGAGGCCACGGATTCATTCGGTGGGTGTACCTTCATCATTGCACCGAAATTGAAATTGGTAACGAGAAAATCGGTGGTAACTATAAGCGGCGAAGATGATATCATAGCAACTGTTACCAATGAAGCGCCATACCTAGAGACGAATGAGGAAGCCATTGAATGTTCATTTCGGTCCTTAGAGTTCGTGAATGCGACTTTCATTTCAGAAGGAAATAAAGTCCCGTCACCTAAACTATCCAAGACTACCAGGATGGGATTGCAAATGACAGTGGGAAAAGGAGCCCTACCCGGAAAAGGATTGGGTAAATATCTCCAGGGGAAAGTCCAGGCTCCGATACTGAGAGAAAAAAGGGATCGCTTTGGTTTAGGTTTCAAACCGGATGCTAAACAGATGAAGAAGGAGATAGAGAAGAGACAAGAAAGGAGAAATGCCAGGCTGAATGGAGAAGACGTTAAGTGGGAACCGATGACATTTCCCCACATATCTCGCACCTTCGTATCAGGAGGAATGATTTACCCGGGAAAAGAGTCTCCTAGAGGGGAATGTCCTCACATCAATGCCATACACGAGGAAGAGATCGATCAAAGAAGATTGTCGGCATCCGTCCATATGAACACAGGAAGCATATTAGACAATTGGACTGCAGAGGAATTTCTGTAGTGTTTAGAGATTTTGCTTGAGTAATGTTGGAACACTCTTGTTGTTTTAAGCCTAGAAACAATGAGATTTCTTTTGTGAAATAGGCTTATGTTCGGACGTTTTGTTTTAATAAAATGCATCTTCTACTAAATATTCTCTTATTTTACATTTTTATCATTTATTCTTTGTTCTCATCATGTGAATAATTGCCCTCAAATTCATTTATTCTTTATACACCCTTGATACCCATTACGTGTCTCTAGACATCAATGATATGAGTAATGATACTCTGATTCGAGAGGTTTGCTTGGAGCAAGACATGTGTTCGGAGGAATCGCAGGACTTTGGAAATGACACGAATCGACTTGCCTCGGATTTGTTGAGAATGGTAGAGCAAGAAGAAAAGCAGATCCTACCCCATAAAGAGTCGGTAGAAGCGGTGAGCCTAGGAGAGGGCAAGAGGTGAAAATTGGAGCTTGTATTATCTGCGAAACCAAAGGGACCTCATCGAACTACTCCGTGAATTTAAGGATGTGTTTGCATGGTCGTACCAAGATATGCCCTGCTAAATCGATATTGCGATGCACCGATCGCCCATAAGAGAAGAATGCAAGCCACCCAACGAGCTCGGAAGGATGCGACGGATCGTCTTGTTAAAGATAAAGAAGAAGTCGAAAAACAATTTAATGCCGGGTTCTTACAAGTGGTCAAGTACTGGATTGGGTGGCTAACGTTGTCCTGTCCCCAAGAAAGACGGGAAGGTATGCGAATGTGCGTGGATTACGAGAGACTGAACAAGGCCACCAAAGGATAATTTTCCATTGCCTCACATCGACACTTTAGTGGACAATACAATGAGGTATTCGTTGTTCTCCTTCATGGATGGTTTTGAGGTACAACCAAATAAAAATGCACCCTAAAGACATGGACAAGACAACGTTTATAACCATGTGGGAACATTTTGCTACAAGGTGATGCCATTTGGGCTAAAAATGCAGGAGCGACATATCGTAGAGCCATGGTAACCTTATTCCATGACATGATGCATAGGAAATTGAGGTTTACGTCGACGATATGATCGCCAAATCCGAATCGAAGAGGAGCATGTGCGGTCTTGAGAAAATTGCTTTTGAGGTGAGAAAATTTGATTGAAGCTTAACCTTGACAAAGTGTACCTTGAACTCGATGCGGAAAGTTGCTTGGGTTCATAGTCGGTGAAAAGGGATTGAGGTTGACCCAGATAAAGTTAGAGCCATACAAAATTACCTCCACCACGTACCCAAAAAGAAGTTAGAGGTTTCTTAGGAAGGTTTTGAATTACATCGCTTCGGTTCATTTCTGGCCCGACCGAGAGATGTGACCCCATATTCGTCTCCTCAAGAAACACAACCTGAGCACGTGGATGAAGAGTGCCAAAAGACCTTGAAAAGATAAAACAATACATCTCATGCCCCAGATTAATGCGCCTCAACCGGACAAGCCCTCATCCTTTATCTAACAAAGCTTGATAATTCGATGGGATGCGTCTTTGGCCAACATGATGAATCGGGGAAGAAAGAAAAGCGATATACTACCTTAGTAAGAAATTCACCGCATGTGAAATGAGGTACCCGCTAATCGAGAAATTATGTTGTGCCTGATTTGGACAACTCGAAGGTTGAGGCAATACATCTTTGATCACACGACATGGCTCATCTCAAAGCTAGATCCCTTAAGTATATGATGGAATCTCGCCTTGAATGGAAGGATGGCGGTGGCGAGATCCCGCTACGAATTTGACATCGTTTATGTAAACCAAAAGGCGGTAAAAGGGAGCGATAGCGAGACTTTCTAGCCATGAGAGCCCTTGAAGACTATGAGCCCTTGGATTTTGATTTCCCTAATGAGGATTTGATGTATGTGGCGAGACATTGAAGAGGTACCTCAAAGACCAACCTTGAAATTAAATTTTGACGGGGCATCAAATCGTGGGTAATGGAATTGGGCGATCTGATATCCCCAAAAGGAGACCATTATCCATTCACTTGCAAACCGGATTCGATTGCACTAATAATATGGTGAGTATGAAGCTTGTATCATGGGGCTCCGTATTGCTATCGAATACAAAATCGAGGTATTAGAAGTCTATGGAGATTCCGCTACGGTAATCTATCAACTCAAAGGAGAATGGGAAACCGAGGATCCAAAATTGGTTATCTATAAAAGATTGGCCCAAGAACTTATCAAAGAGTTCGATGACATCACTTTCAATTACCTACCCAGGGACGAGAATCAGATGGCCGATGCCTTGGCTACCCTGGCTTCCATGGTCCGAATAAATGAAAGCGAAGATATGAAGCCAATACAAATGAGCATTCATCAAGACCCGACCATTGCTACAATGTCGAGGAAGAAGGAAAAAGCGGCCCACCATGGTACCATGATATATTGCGGTATTTAAAGAATCGTGAGTACCTGGTCAAGCCACCGAGAATGAAAAAAAACGAGGAGATTAGCACGTGATTACGTCTTGGATGGAGAAGTCTTATACAAGGAAAGGAAGGATCAAGTCTTTGCCGAGGTGTGTAGACGCCAGAAGCTAAGCTAATCTAGAAGAAGTCCATGAAGGTGTCTGGAACTCATGCTAATGGTTTCACCATGGCGGAACAAATAATGAGGTTCGGATATTATTGGTCCACCATGGAGGGAGACTGTATCAACTATGCCAAAAAATGTCATAAATGCCAGATTTATGGAGACAAGATTCACGTACCCCCGTCACCTCTACATGTTATGACTTCGCCATGGCCATTTTCCATGTGGGGCATGGACGTCATTGGGCCAATATCTCCGAAGGCATCGAATGGGCATCGATTCATCTTTGTGGTTATCGACTACTTCACGAAATGGGTAGAGGCTGCCTCATATGCTAATGTCACTAAATCAGCGGTTAGTCGATTTTTGAAGAAGGAAATCATTTGTCGATATGGAATGCCCGAAAGGATCATATCGGACAACGCTACTGAACAAAACAATAGCACGATAGCGGGGTTTGTAGCCAATTCAACATCAAACACCACAATTAATCATCAGACGCCCAAAAATGAATGGGGCGGTGGAAGCGACCAACAAAAACATCAAAAAGATAGTGGGAAAGATGACTGAGACTTACAGAGACTGGCATGAGAAGTTACCGTTCGCACTCTATGCTTATCAAACGTCCGTCCGAACCTCTACCGGGGCAACGCCTTTCTCATTGGTCTATGGGATGGAGGCAGTCTTACCTATTGAAGTGGAAATACCTTCTCTCCGGTATTGTCGAAGTAAATCGGATGAAGTGAATGGATCCGAGCTCGATATGACCAGTTGAACTTAATTGAAGAAAAGAGATTGAGGCTATCCGTCACGGTCGGATGTACCAAAAGCGAATGATGCGAGCCTACAACAAAAAGTTCGCCCAGGGAATTCCACGAAGGGACCTCGTCTTGAAAAAGATCCTTCCCATACAAAAAGACCACGAGGAAATGGATGCCAAAGCGGGAAGGACCGTATGTGGTGAAGAAAGCTTTCTCGGGAGGTGCTGATTACGACAGAGATGGACGGAAAAGCTTGCCCAACCCCGTAAACTGATTCAGTTAAAAATACTTTGCTTAAAATAGAAGAAGCCAAGGTGAAAACCCGCAAAGGGCACTTTGAGACTTGAAAAAAAAAAAAAAAACGGAGAGCCAAGGTGAAAACCCAAAAAGGGCACTTTGAGACCAAAGGGCATTTGAGTTGAAAACCCGAAAAGGCGCTCAAATTTTGAACGGACACGTCGCGATCTCATGACGCCATAATCAACGAAGAGGAAATCGTTGCATATCGGGCATCGACAAAATACTTGAGTCTTCTAAACACATGACAGCTCGAGCGGTTTTCTTGAGCTTGTATATAGAAGCCCAATTGGCGATGTCTAGGCGTCGATCCATGTTGTTATTTTACCATTTTTGGGACCTTTTCCCCAAAAAGGAGAATATGTCCCTATCAATTCTCTTTGTTTCATAGATAAATTCATTTTGATTCTCTTTGAAATCGATCCTTCATTATCCATCATTAACATGATGCATTAAAAAAAAACAAATTGATGAACTAATGATTTTACAAAAGAAAGTTCCACGTATCACTTTGGAAATCTCTAGATAAAACAGAAGCCAAAAGCAGAACATTTGTTTAGGACTTCCACGAACACAAGATAAAGACATTGGAAAAAGGGGTTTCAGTGAAGACCATTTCTTCAAAGACCTACTTGGATTCAAGAATTGTGGCGGGGTGAATAATGTTGCTTGGTCACTTTTAAAAAGTAAAAGCAGGCCAATTTTCGATAAGGAAAGATTCAAATACCTAAATGGTTGAGAGTCGAACAAACCAAGTCGAACATTCTTCAAGTAGGGTTGTGGAAGGCAATTAGAAGTCAAGGCGCACCTTTGTTCTAAGGCCTAAAATAGGTTTGAAATTTCCACGAGGGCAAGCCATTCATGCGAAAATGGTCATCGAGAGGAATCAAGGATAAAACCTTGCATACAAATGAGTGATAACACCTTAAATAGGAATCATACTCATAACATTCGACTCATCATACTCATGGCATCCTAATCATTAGGCATAAGTACGTATTCATTCTACGAGTTCGTCCTCAAGAAGGACGAGATGAGTTGAGCGGATCTCGTCTCCACGAGTATGCGATGGGCGAGATCAAAAAGCGGTCGACATTCCTAAAGTTACTGAGCGGATCGAAGACATCGATCGGTGATCCTTGAGTTTGCAAGGATCGATTGAAGAAAGCGATTTGGCGTTCCCGAAGTTGCGAAGCGGATCAAAGATTGATCCGGTGACCCCGAGTTTGCGAGGATCGATCGAAGATAGTAGATTTGACCTTCTTGAAGTTGCAAGCGGATCTAAGATATGATTTGAAGTTGCGAAGCAGTTCAAAGATTCACCTGGTGATCCTTGAGTTTGCAAGGATCGATTGAAAGAGGCGATTGACCTTCTTGAAGTTGCAAGAAGCGAGATCTAAGAAAGCGATTTGACCTTCACGAAGTTGCGAAGCGGATCGAAAAATATCAATCTGGTGATCCCGAGTTTCTTTGGGATCAGATTGAAGAAAGCGGATTGACTTTCCGAAGTTGCGGGAAGCGGATCGAAGATATCGATCGGTGATCCTTGAGTTTGCAAGGATCGATTGAAGATAACAATTTAGACATTCCTAAGTTTATGCAGTAGATCGAAAATAAACAAGTCACATCCCATTGAAGTCGCAGAAGAGTAGATTGAAGCTACATAGCGGTGGAGTGGATCGAAGCAACAAGATGCGGTGGGCAGAAGTGGCACTACCTAAAGAAAAGACACCAAAAGAAGTTAAGGCCCACTGAGACCGGGCAAAATGGGTCTATCCTATGTCTTTGCTCTATTGCCGTTACACGACAATGAGCAAAGAGGGCAAACATTATCTGAGACCATTTACGACCTCCAGCCCATTTACCACAACAAAAAAAAAGAAGAAAACCAAACCCAAATAAACCCAAACCCAGACCCAACCAAATCCAGACCCAATTAACCAGCCCAATTAACCAGCCCAAACAAACCCAAAAACAAAAAAAAAAAAAACAAAAGAAAAAAACAAATCAGAGAAAAATAAAACCTAACAGCCCAAAACGTTAAATTTTTTCTAGGGTTTCTAAAACCCTAAAACTTATCAGGCGCCGCACCTACTCCTTTCTGACCCTCTGACTTCTGACCCCTCACCTACCCTCTCTCTCTGCAGCTCAGTCCATCATCGACTCCACCGCCACCACCAGAAGACAAAAAAACATAGCGATTCTGATGAAAAATGAAGGAGATTTGTTTGCATTATTAGGTCTTGGCTATAAAGCCATACAAAGACGATTGTAAAAGGGCTTTTGGCTTTTTAAAAAAAAAGAGAGAAACGTTTGTAAAGGGGGTTAGGGCTCTTCAAAAAAAAACAGAGAGCAAATATAGCAAAAAAAGAAAGCCTTTTTTGTTTCGAAAAAAACAGAAACTTAGAACACAAACCCATCAGAAATCAAGAGCAAAAGCAATAAAAGGTTGTTCCTTTTTACTTAGTTTTGATTAGATAAGCAAACTTTTATTTCCTTCTTTTTCATCGATTATTGTCTTTATTATTTTTATTTTTTATATATATTTTATTTTTTTAATAAAAGCAAAGGAGAGAGCAAGACTCACCGAACCCCGAGGCGCGTCGTCGAGTCCCTCTCCGTCGTCGAGCCAACCCTAAGCAAGCGGGTGGTCTTCTTCTGGGTTTTTCAAAAAACAAAAAATAGGTTAGTAAATAAAAAAGAAAACAAAACAAATATACAAAAAAAAAAAAAAACCGTATCATTTTGATTTTCCGGCCACGTGTATGCGGTGGCCATTTAACAACAGCGGTGGCCGGATTAAACCGAATCCTCCCGACTCCCCGCAGAGAAAACCAAGGAGAGAGTGAAGTTTTTTTAAAGAATCTGCAAATGAAAAAAAAAGGAAAATTTGAATTTATAAACATTTCAAAACGACGTCGTTTAGGGCACGACACGGTGGCCCCAAAACGACGTCGTTCATCGTCATGACCATGAGCGACCCGACCCGCTCAAAGGATCCGTGTTTTAGAAAAATGGAAAATTTACGCCAGCTGTCCTTCCGCATTTTTATTTTTACAATCAAGTTTTAAATATTGCAATTGCCCGAATCTTGACGATTACAATTTAGTCCCTCTTGAAGCGCTGCGTTTAATTGTTCAGGTAAATTTAGCTCCCAGATCCCCATATTTTCGCCAGGCGTCACAATAGGGTCCTCTTCCTTTCTTTTATTATAAATCCGCCAATTTTGTTTTTAATTCAATTTGGTCCCTCCTTTAATTATCCTTGTCATTTAATGTTTTAGTGTTTATTTCTTATTATTATTTTTATTATTATTATTACTATTGTCATTTCGTTTTTTTACTTTTGTTTATTTATTTACAATTGTATTTATTTTTTATTACTTTATTATCACTATATTATTATTATTAATATTATTGTTGTTATTATTATTATTATTATTATTATTATTACTATTATTATTATTATGACTATTATTATCATTTCATTTTTTTACTTTTGTTTATTTACTTACTATTATATTTATTATTGTTATTTTATTATTCGATTATCACTATATTATTATTGATTATTATTATTATTATTATTATTATTATTACAATTATTTAATTTGAATTCGATTTCTTTTTTTTTTTTTCTTAATTTTCACCATTTATAAAATTTTTTATTTACGTTATTCATTTCTTATTATTTTATTTATTTGTCATTTCGTTTACTTATTATTTATTCGTTTATTGCTCATTACTTTTTAATACTTTAAAGCACTTCAATTATTTATCATGTTTTTATATTTCTTATTTATTGTTGTATATTATTATCATCATTCTATCTCATCTCCATGATTTTATTACTATTCTTATTTCATTATTTATTAGCTCATTGAATTAGATTCACTCATGTATTCGTTTAATTTGTTAATTTGTCTAACATTGATCAATCAAATTTTCAAAAATAAGGATGACGTTATTTGTTTGAAAATTCGGAAGATCGAGCCCTAACTTCTTGGACTCGTTTTTTCGTTTATATTAAACAACTAGATATCTCCTTTTAAGTTTGGTTTCCTCGTTTAATCTAAATGACCGAATGTCCTTTTTAAACAAATACGTTTCTAAACAAAGGCTTAATCTCGAAAATTTGAAATGTCGCTACTAACTTCTTCGGACTCGACATCTAGATACTTCGAGATAAGTTTCTTTCCTAAAATAGAGGCAATCTTACGTATTTGAAATCTCGGAAAATCGAGCCCTAACTTACTGGGTTCCGATTTCTCGTTTGATGAATAAATGGAAGACCCTCTTCAAATAAAAACCAAGTTTCAAAAGGCGAGCTTAGTTTCGGGATTTTGAAGCATTGTGCCCTAACTTACTGGACGCGGTGCTTTACCTCTTCGAAAATAAGAAAGCCTTAGTGTCCTTCCAATTTTGAAAATAAAAACATTGTATTTTGAATCCTTTTAAGTTTTCAACAAATAGGACACCAATCAATCGGTTTGGTACCAATTTTGGGCGTGTCGAGGTGCTAATCCTTCCTCGCACGTAATCGACCTCGAATCCATTTTCTCAAAGTTCGTGGACCAAAAGCACTGTTTAGTAAATTAAATGTTTTATTAAAACAAAGGTGATCCGATCACACCAAATAAAGATCGGTGGCGACTCCTTCATTTTCTTTTTAAAAAATCGAGTCGACCGTGTCGCTTATCGTTTCATCAAAAAAATGGTTACGACAGGTGGTTGGTGTAATTTAGATTAAATTTAAAAAAATTAGGACGGTATCAACAACAAGAAGCCGCTTATGGCATTCCTTTTACATAGTTAGTGGCGAGTTTAGAAATTCTTTTAAAGGATCAAAATTGAATTATAAATTTTTAGATGTCAAAATATAAATTTTATCATTTATTAATTTATGATTTTATTATTTTAAAGGGACTAAATAGATTTTTTTAGAAGGCCAACGATAATTTTATCAATTATTAATTTATGATTTCATTATTTTTTAAGAGACTAAATACAATTATCATTTTTAGAGGTGCTAAAGCATAATTTAAAATTTAATTATCTTTAAGGAACTAAAACTATAATTTTATATATTTTTTGAAGGAGGCGGGACACCCTTTATATTCGCCTCTGTTATTAGTTACTAGAATTTATTACTTGACTATGTTTAAGGTCTAAAAATCAATTGTAGCGACGAAAAATTTAGTGCGGCGCTAATTGAGGAAGTTATTAAAAACAAAGCTTCAATTTTATTAAAAAAAGGGAGTCGCCACCGATCTTTTTTTTAGGTGTGATCAGACACCTAATAAATCCTCTTTTTTAAAGAAAAAAATATTTTTTTGAATTTTCTTAAAAAAAGAGGCGAGTGTAGGTTTACGTCAAAATTCCAGAGACAAATAGAGTTCGGGAGTCAGTTACGCGCGAGAAAGGTATTAGCACCCTCGCGACGCCCGAAATTGGTATCTCGTTAAACGCGTATTGTCTTAATTTTTAAAAATACAAGTTCAATTTAATATTTAATCGTGACCTGATTGAAACATAAGAATTTTTTTTTTGAAAACACAAAAATTCTGAAAATTCGAAATTTTTGCAGCACGAATTTTTTTGAAAACACGAAGACTTTTGAAAACGAGGATTTTTTAAAATACGAAAATTCTAAAAATTTAAAATTTTTGAAACACGAATTTTTTTTGGAAACAAGAAAATTTTAAAATTGGAGAAAATTTTTTGAGACCCGAGAATTTTTTTTAAAACACAAAAATTTTTGAAATACGAAAATTTTTGAAAACACGAAATTTTTGAAAATACGAAAACTTTGAAAACACGAGAATTTTTTGAAACACAATTTTTTGAAAACACAAAATTTTGAAAACACGAAAATTTTAAAATCGAGAATTTTTAACACAATTTTTTGATAAATTACATATTAAAGTATTATACAATATAAAAATGATATTTTGATAATTTACAAATAACCACAAAATAAACACGAAATTTTTGAAAATACGGAAACTTTGAAAACACGAGAATTTTTTTAAACACGGAATTTTTTGAAAACATGAATTTTTTTAAAAAAATGGAAATTTTGAAAACACGGAAATTTTGAAATACGAGAATTTTGAAAACATGAAATTTTTTATAAAACACGAATATACATATTTTTTAAACACGGAAATTTTGAAAAGATTTAAAAAATTTAAACATGAAATTTTTGATAAATTACATATTAAAGTATTATACAATTTAAAATAACCACAAAATTAAACATTTTATTTTAAAACTCGAAATTTTTTTGATGTTTTTTATTTTTAAAATGGCGTACCGTATTTAACACGAACTGATGACATTCACCCAACATAGCGATGAAATCAACGACTAATGTTAAATCGATTCGTTGCATTATTTATTAAAATTATTAAAATTAAAAATAAAATATAATATAATAAAAAATGCTAAAAATATTAATAATATTAAAACAAGGTATTATTAAAATATAAGAATTAAATTAAAAGCGAGTAAAGAAAAATTACCGAAACGCTCAAAATTATTGCCTGATCGAATGATTTACACGACTCGGGCTCCTTTTTCTTTTTTTTTTTTTCTTTTTCTTGTCTTTCTTTTTTCTTCTTTTTTTTTTCTTTTCTTTCTTTTTTCTTTTCCTTTCTCTTTGGCCTCTTGCCTTTGAAATTTCTTGTTAAATGGCCTTTGTTAATGCTTTTTTTTTAAATTTGCTTTTTTAATTTGGGCTATTTTTTTGCTGGTGCGGGTCGGGTTGCTGGTCGGGTCGGGTTGCGGGTCGTGGGTCGGGTCGGTCCGACCCGACTGTAAAATTTCTTTATTTTTTTCTTTCTTTTTTTCCTTTTTTCCTTTTTTTCTTTTTCTTTATTTTTTCCTTTTTTTCTTTCTTTTCCTTTTTCTTCTTCTTCTTCTTCTTCTTTCTTCTTCTTCTCCAACCGCCACCGTCACCTCTTCCTCCCGGTGGTGCGACGCCTCTCTTCTTCTCCTTCTCTCTCTCTTTTCTTCTTCTTCCTTCTTCTCCTCTCTTTTCTCTTCTTTTTCTTTCTTTTTTTTCTCTTTTTCGTGAGTTTTCTTCTTTTGGATTTTTTTTTTTGTGGTTTTTTTGCTTTTTTGGTTGATTTCCCTCATTTATAGTGTTTTCTTGCAGGTAGCAGGTGGCTAGGGGGAAGGGTCATCCCTTATGCCGGTGGACGGAAAATCCGGAGAGTGGGTGCCCCAAATCACCTAATCTGCCAGATAGACTGAATCAAAAACGCAATGAAACTTTTGGGGCCGAAGTGAAATTTTGATAAAGATGAGGGGTAAATATATAATTTTGAAAAGTTTAGGGGTCAAAAGGTAATTTTGGAAAGATGAGGGGTTAAAATTTAATCTTGAAAAGTTGAGGGTCAAAATGTAATTTTGATTTTTGTATTTTCAAATTTTAATTTTTTAAATTAATTTTTAATTAAATATGAAATCAAGCGGACAAAATTTAGGGCTTACATCAATTATAAATAAAATTAATTTTAATTATATAATTATTTTAAAAATATAGTATTAATATTTTATGTAAACAATTTAAAATACTTTCTAGTAATTATGGTAAATCACACAAAATATAAAAACATGATATGAGAAAATTAAAATACAATACAAAATAATAGTAAAACAAAACAAATATATGATTCATTCAACCTCAATTGAATGTATGGACTAATTTATTTAAATATATCATCTAAAAATACAACTTAAGAAAATAATTTATATACAAATATTAAGGAAGAAAATAATTTGAGAAATTGTTTAAAATTAAAATCAAAATATAAATATATAAAATAATAATGAACTAAAAAATATGATTCAAATGTAAAATGTAGTAATAAAATAAACAATAAAATACTAATGGAAATAAAAATATAATCATTTTAAAATAAATTTTTAATTAATTTGACATAATAATTTTAAAAAAATATGTAATTTTTAATATAAATAAATTTGGTTGGGAATGTTGGAAATTTTGCGACATTACTCTGCAATTAAAATTTAGATGATCCCCTCAACTAAGAACGGATTAGAGGGCTGGTAGGGTACAACTCTCTTAAATTTTTTTTATTAAACTCTTTTTATAATTTATAAAATTTTAAATTGGTAATGGTAAAATTATATTTTGACCTTCTAAAAATGATAAAAATTTAATGTAATTTTTTAAAAATTATAAAATATAGACTATTAAAATAATAATATTATATTTTTACTATCATAAAAATATATAATTTAATTCTCGCTCCTCTTTAAAAAAAATTCTTACTTCACTCCTACTAGTGAATAAAACACTACCGAATATAAGTGTTTTAGTAGGAATCATATCTCCTTTGCAGTGGAGCACTCATAATAATCGTTTTGGAATGTTAGACGCATATCAATTGGGCGATTGAAATTAGCACAAACCCCATGAATATTCACTTGGGTTTTCGCTACAACCATTTATTACACAAGAGTATTTAGTTCATAAAGTCCATTTTTTAGAGAAAAAAACATTTACTTCATTCACTCTTTAGGAAGACTTGTTTGAAAAATGGACTTAGACTAAAATATATGACCTGTTTAGAAATTAGATCGGGCCTTAGGTAAGGAATTTTTTGTTTGAACTCGACTTGAATATATCAATACTGTTTTAAGATTCAATGTTTTGAAAATTAAAGAAAATTTGTTTGAGTATCGATACCCTCCCCGAGGTATTGACACCTCATAGTAAGTATTAATACATTTTCTATTGTATCGATATTATATTTTTAATACGAACTGAGTTTAACATCTCTAAGTAAGATTTGGATAAAATTTTAGACTCATTTTTTGAATCAAGCTGAACCTATTAAATGGACTTAAAATTATATTAAAATTCGACCCAACCCATAAACACATTTACTCGTGAAGAGTATCCTAATCTTTTTGTTTAATCTGCAAAAGTCTTTCCTAATACAAATAGCACGTGAGGCAAAAAAAAAATGATTTAAAAATAATTTTACAATATGACTGCTTAATTTGATCTTCGGATCCTCCTTAAAGTCTATTGGTCAAATAATCCACATGGAATTCCTTCCGATGCTTATGTGAATCTTCATTCTCTAAGCCACTAAAAGGACAAAAATAAATTAGAGTTTTTAATGATTAACATTTATTTTCAGTACGGTGTACTTTAACCTTTTTAATTTTATTTTATATTACAATATTTAATGTCATTATTAGATGTAAAGCAATTGTTGATCCAGATCTAACATGCCTAACCTTCTCATAGTTATTTCTCAAGCATTGACTCTAAGTTGGGGATGAAGATCGCTGGTTGGATTGCGATTTAGCTTCCTTCCATAGTGTTCGAGTAGTCTTATCAAACTCAAATTCGTACTAGAGCTCACTTGCACAAGAAGATAAAAGGCATGAAATAAATAAAATTATAGACATCTGTAAGGCCCAATTTTTAAGAAACTGAGCCCAATGCGATTGTCCATTTACAATAACCAAAAAGAATAAAAGGCCCAATTGCTTGCCCAGCCCAATAAAACACAAAGCCCAAAATTAAAAACTACGAAACCCTAGGTTTCCTTCGGTTGGACAGTAGCATGCCTCCTCGGCCTCCCGCGTCCCTCACACGCTGTCTGTTCACTGACATTTTTATGCGCGATCGTGCTCCACCAGACACCAAACCACCACGCCACGTCCAGATCATGCTCTAGCACATCTCTGCAAAAGAGAAAAACAGTTGTAAACAATAGACTATAAAAGGCCAAAGCAGATTGGTAATAGGGGGATTAGGGTTTTTTTGGGAGAGAAAAAAGAGAAAAACAAACACTGTAACACCAAGAGTTCAGAGAAATATAGAGAGAAAAGCAAAGGTTTCTTTTTTCGTGTTGTTTATTGTTTTATTTTTTATTTTTATTTTTTCCTTTTTTTCGAATCTTTTTTTTAGGTTTTCTGTTTTTTAAAATATTGTACTTTTTTAAAAAAAAAACTTACTTTTCCAGATTCCTGCCACCGCTTATGACTCCGTGGTCCCAAGAATCGTGCCTTGGCCGGAATTCAGGCCGGACAGAGAGAGAGAGAGAGAGTTTTTTGTTTTTTTCTGGAGAAAGAAGGAAAATGATTTTTTAGGGAAAAATTTTGTTTTATAAGGAGAACTAAGCAGTAGTTTTGGCTTTGGTCGAGGCCAAAAGCGACATCGTTTTGGTCCTCGACCGCCACCGACCAAGACGAGGATAGGATCCGCGTTTTGCTTGGAGGGGCTAATTGCGCGCTTAGCCCTCCGCTTTTACTTGGTTTTAAAATCAGGTCTTTTTATTATTCACGATTCTGCCCCAAAATTTTGCTTCTGATTTCAATTGAGTCCTTAGTCAAGCGCTGCGTTTTACAGAGTGGGGTTTATTTCCCTTTTAGTCCCTCTAAGTTGCGTGCGCATTACGATTTACTCCTTTAACATTATTTATTTTTTAAATTCGGCCCCAAATATTCTGTTTTAGCCCAATTTAGTCCCCTTTTAATTATTTTTCGCTATTTTATCATTAAATCAATTATTTTTTTTAAATATTTTGGTTACAATATTATTAAACTATATTTTTCTAGTATCTTTACTATTATATATTATTTTACTTATTCTTTTTATTTTATATTATTCTTATATCTAAATTCTATCAAATAGTGCCTCTCTTTTGCATATATTATTAATATTATTAAATTTTTTTTATCTCATTACATTTCTTTTTTTTCTTTCCTTCCACTATTATTTTGCATGTATTATTGTTACTATACTACTCTTACTACTATTATAGTTATGGTTGTACTATTTTATTACCAATATTTTTATTTATTACGTTTATTATTTTTATATTTTGTTGCATACTACTATTATATCCATCATTATTATTTCTATTATAGTCATTGTTATTTTCAATATGGTTACTATTACTTTATTATTATATTTATTATAGGTATATATATATGTCTCTATTATTTTATTTTCATTGATATGGTTATTATTTTATGTTTTCTTTATCAATATTAATATTACTATTTTCATTATTTCATTACCTTTATTATTTTTATTTTTTTGTAATTTACTATTTATATTTATATGTTTTTGTTCTTATCATCCCATGTCAATCAATGATTTTGAATTACATCTTAACGTTTTATTTTTTTTTTCTTTTTCCAAAATTCATGAAAGGGGTTTTACAAAGGTAACATTACGTGTTTGGAAGTTCGGAAAATCGTGCCCAATCGTGCTGGGCTTCGATTTTTCGTTAAATCTAGATCGCTAAATATCCTTTAAAGATTTTTATCGTGTTTTTAAAATAAGGCAATGTTTCGTGTTTGGAAGTTCAAGAAATTGTGCCCAATCGTGCTGGGTTTCGATTTTCAGTTCATCTAAACAACTAGATATCCTTCATAGATTTTTTCTTATCGTATTTCTTAAATAAGGACAATATTTCATTATTGGAAATCCAAGGAATCGTACCCAATCGTGCTTGGTTTTGGTTTTAGTTTAGCCAAATAGTGAAATACCCTTTTCAAATTGCACTACATGAATTTTGGAAATCGTAAAATGATCTTGGTATCGAGAGTTTGAAGCATCGTGCCCTATCGTCTTTGGACATGATACTTGACTTTTCTGAACAAGAGAGTTTCGATTTCAATCTGAAGTCAACCAAACATTTTTTCCATACTTTAATTTTTTTATTTTCGATATTAAGGATATTAATCAATCAACACGGTACCAATTTTGGGCGCTATGAGGTGCTAATCCTTCCTCGTATGTGAATCGACTCCCGAGCCCGCTTTTCTTAAAATCCGTAGACCAAAATGTTTTCTAAAGTGACCCAATCACACTTCAAAAAGATTGGTGGTGACTCGTTTTCTTTTTAAAGTCGGCCTGCTTTTCCAACAAAAAGGGTTTGACGACTTAGCGACTCATCGGGGAACATATAAGAGAGTCAAGTAAAATTGGTTGATTGATGTCCTTTTATCAAAAATAAATTTTTTTTCGCTTTTCATTTGCATGAGTCGTGTGGTCGCGTCATATATCTGCGCTTTGGTTTGAGACATAGAATATTTTTTTGCATTCATATTGCATAACCGCTTGTGGTCACACCCTTAAGTGGGAGCAAGAATCTATGCCTTCGTGAGGTTTTCACCTCATGGGCTAGGGGACGCTTCGGATACATCCGTATTTATGGTTCCGTGAGGTTTTCACCTCCGCATGGCCATAGGGAAATGTATTCCCAGAACCGAACTCGATCTATATGAGCCTATAATGGGTGAGGATTGAGGAATCACTGTTCAGTACCCTTTTCTTTCTTTAGAACCAAACCACATATAGTGAACCTTAAGAGCCCACCCTAGGTAGAGCCATGCTAAACCTTAGTGGCTACCTATGTAGTGGTTAGACATTTTCACTTACTTTGGTTACTTTTATGTGATACTAACTTGCTTTATTTTGGTCATATTTGCATGTCATTTCATACTTCAAAGGCGTCGATTCTGCTTTTAATTACTAAGTTAGAATACTTGTTATGGGGACGGATTCCTTGATAAAGTAGAGGATAATGCGGCTGTGCGATATGGTCGAGAAGACACACTTGAGAAGGGGATAGCCTAATCAAGGCTACACATCGTAATTATTGGACTTCACTGCATCGCAGGACGCAGAATGAGCTCCAAGAATTAAGAGATATTTAATGGTTGGGATGAAGCAACTAGGCAACCGTTTCTACATTAATTATGGTGATCTACCTTACTTACTCGACATCGAGTGGACAAGCACTTGTTTCGGCTATGACTCAATATTGGAATCCCGCTTATAATCAAGCTTTTACGCTTGGGGAAGTAGACTTGGTGCCTCACCGTGGAGGAATATATGGCTTTGCTTGTGATCAAAGGGCTCGGGTCAACAAGATTTACTTCAGGGCTGCTAATGCACCGACTTTTGTAAAGAAGCTGATGAGTATCACTGGGATGAGCGAACAGTGGGTCATGACACGAATTTAGCAGAAGGGTGAAGGGAAATGCATTTCTTGGGTAAGCTTGAGGGACCTGATGACGGTACACCCGGATATGAAGAGGAAAGTCGACATGTTTGCCTTAAGTATCTATGGCTTGGTAATTTTTCCCAAGGCTTTGAGGCATGTAGACGAAGCAGTTATCGATTTGTTCGGCCGTCTTGACAAAGGGGTTACGCCGCTACCAGCGATTCTCGCCGAAACATTTAGGTCTTTGAACTCATGCCGGAGAGCGGTGAGGGAAGATTCGTGGGATGCGCACAACTATTGTTGGGGTGGTTCCATAGCCATTTCGAAAGTAGATAGAAATTCTTGTCGGGTCTTTTTTTCAATTACTCTCCATTAAAGGAGTTGGCCGCCGCTTAGGAGAGATGACATAGCGTAAGAGAACTGGATCGCGCTTCTTCAAAATCTTCGTGAAAAGGATGTGGAATGGAGAGCTCCTTGGTTCGCTCTCGATGAAGTCCTCTACCGTGTGGGAGTTATGATTGGGTTCCTCTATTAGGATCCGGAGAGTCATGGGTATGCTCCTTTGCTCGTGCTAAGGCAATACCAATCGAGACAGTTTATACCGATAACGCATGGGTTAGCTCAGTTTGAATTCTCGTATAGTGGGAATAATTATAAGAAAAGAGTTCGAGAAGTTTCTGATGCGTGGAAGCAGATTCACCGAATGAAAAGAGTTGCGATAAATCCAATGGTAACCCTCGAATATAACACATGGCGGAGTAGGAGAGTGAACGATAATATCCCCATGCCGGCACAGGATGCTGCTCGATCGATAGAAGAATACCTGCAAGTAGTCCCTTCTGAGTTGGAGATCATGAAGCAGGACTTTGAAAGTAAAAATTCAGAGTTAGGGAAAAAGATAGAACAACTAGAAGGGGAAAAAATGAATCTGATGTTAGATATTGATATCCAGAAATCAGAGGCTGAGAAGCTAAGGAAAGGAAAAAGGAAGGCCGAAGAAGATTTGGATAGCTCAAGATCGACATAAAAGTTGCATCTATCGATGAGGATCATTGGCCGGGTAAAACCTCGGAACAATGGCGCCAAGAACTTCGTGAAGAGAAGACCAAAGTCGACTAGTGGAAGAAGAGATTTCACGGGGTTCAAGCATAAAAGGATACCACGAAAAAGACGGTGGAGAGAGCCAAAGCGAAAATAAGATGCTAAGGGCTCGAGTAGCAGAATTAGAGAAGGCATTGAGTCAAAGTCACAACTCTACGGTGAAGTTGGAATCAAGCCTAAGCTAGATTGAAGAATTGAAAGGAAAGGTGGTGGAACTCAAACAAATACCGCAAAAACAGTGGGCTCGGATCCAACTATTAGAGGCAGATAAGCAATGAGGGAAAGAACAACTTCAACAATCTCAGAACCGTGTCGAGAAAGAGACTACCTTATGGGCTAAGTCGTGGTTCAGACATCGAGAAGTGGCCGATCATCTACAAACCCTAGCAGCTTCAGTGATGTGTTAAGTATATTTTATGAGTCAAAGTCGATCGTGGTTTAGAGCAAGCCTCACTTCTTGAGAAAGTTAAAACTTTGGGCATAAGGGCTAGGTCGATATGTGACTGCTTTTATGTAAAGGATTTTGTCTTTTCAATGAGTATTCTAAGAGAAATTGAAGCAGAATCGACTCTTTTTATTTTGCATTCACTCATTTGCATTACATTTTATGCATTGGCACTGCATCACTACATTTGCATTAAATATTATAAGACAACCCTATTAACTAGAGGTCAAACTATAGTTATCCCGAACACCGCTATTACACTCGGAAAAAGACGAAAGCAATGGATCAAAGGATAGAAAAGTTAGAGCAAATGCAAAAAGAGATGCAAGACCAACTGCAAGCTCAGATGCAAGAGCAGTTAGCCAAGATCCAACAGGACATGAGGGATCAAATGCTGGAATCCCAGAGAAGCATGATGAGCCAGCTAACACAGTTGTTGACTGGAGGGCCAGGAAACGGAAAAAGGCCTATGGTCAATACCGGAGAAGATAATGAAGATTTTACTTGCCCTCCGGGCCTGGCCCCGACAAGTTCCCAAGTACAACCACCGAGAGTGTCGGTCAATATCAAGCCTCAGCACCAATCCGGTGCTCCGGCACTGGTAAATTTTCTCGCTGGCTTGAGCTCTAACCCCGAGGTCAATCTAGTAAAACCAATGGTCCCAGACTTCGATGAGGCGGCAGAAGGGGAGAAAGTAAAAGCAGAGCTTCCAAAAGAGTTCGAAGATCGATGCAAATGGCTAGAAGAGAAGTTTCGAGCATTGGAAAGTGCTGATCACCAATGCGAAGTGGATGCTAAGAAGTTGAGTCTAGTCCCAGATTTAGTACTTCCTCCAAAGTTCAAGATGCCAGAGTTCGAAAAGTACAACGGGACTAGCTGCCCTGAGGCCCATATTACGATGTTCTGTCGGAGAATGATAGGATATGTCAACAATGACCAGTTGTTGATCCATTGCTTTCAGGATAGTCTGATTGGGGCTGCAGCAAAATGGTACAACCAGTTGAGTTGTTCCCAAATTAAATCGTGGAGAGATTTGGCGTAGGCTTTCATCAAGCATTACGGCCATGTGACCGATATAGCACCTGACAGGATCACATTGCAAAACATGGAGAAAAAGCCAAGTGAAAGCTTCAGGAAGTACGCCCAAAGATGGAGGGAGGTCACTACACAGGTCCAGCCACCATTACTAGAAAAAGAAATGACCATGCTCTTCATTAATACCCTAAAGGCACCTTTCATTAACCACATGTTAGAGGCACGATTAAGAGTTTCGCAGACATGGTGATGTCAAAGTAAATGATAGAGAACGCTATCAGGTGTGGGAAGATAGAGGCTGGAGAGAGCACAAGAAGAGCCGCGCCAAAGAAAAGGGAAGCTGAAGTAGGGAATGTAAGCTCAGGTTATCCTAAACCCATTACTATTACCCAACCGAGAGTCAGAATCGTGGGCAAGAGTTCACCAAGACAAGAGCCCAACACGAGATAGAGGATCGAGAGATTCCAATTTACTCCTATACCGGTGGCGATAAGGAGTTGTACAAGACCTTATTCGATGCGCATGTCGTGTCCCCATTTTACTTGAAGCCGCTGCAACCTCCATATCCTAAGTGGTATGACACAAACGCCAGTGTGAGTACCATACTGATGTTGTAGGTCACTCGATAGAAATCAGACTTCATTCAAAAGATTAGTCGGCGACTTATCAAGGCAGGGTAGTAGACTTCAATGACCCACTGGTGGAGAAAATCCGTTACCATGTCATGCGATAATGGGGTAAACGCGATAGTTGAAAACAGGGAGAGGAGGTTCAAACAAAAGATTGCTGAAATCAGAACCCCATTGAGAAGGGTTTGGAAAGAAATGCAGAGAGTTGGGTTAGTTTTGCAAGAAAATGTGAGCAGATCTCAAGATACAAGGAACTACTGTGAGTTCCATGACAAGGAAGGCCATGAAATCCAGTAATGTAATGAATTTAGAGCCCTAGTACAAGGGCTAATGGATAATAAAGAGCTGGAGTTCTTTGACTTGGTGGAAAAAGAGGATGTATGTTCCACAGAGGGAGGGTCAGCAGAAAGGATCCTTAAAGTCAATCACCCACGTGTGATTATCACGCGGCCAGGGGTCGACGAGGCCGGCGAAGCATGACCGAGGGTCGAATCGAAAAACCTGTAATTTCGCTCTAAGAATACATCAAGATCGTAATTCAAAACCCGTGACTTTTCCTTATAAAGATGACAAGAGGGTACCTTGGAATTACGATTGTCTTGTGATGATTTTGGGAAAAAGAATTGCCAAAGATACCCGACCCAAGTGAGTCCTCTATGACGAGAAGGGAGACGAGAAGACAGACCGCTTATTAATAAACCAAGAATGAGGATAAGGTAGGGAGTTCTTGAAGTTCTGAAGCACGCAGTGAGTACAGTGTGGTGGAACAGCTACACAAGCAAATTAACACGCACACATCGGATTGACCTTATCGCTAAACTCGTAGGGACATCAGAGTACGTTAATGAAAGCATTGAACCGATTTATATTGTTGATGACATTTCGTAAATAAGTCGGACCGCCTTGTAAATAACATGAGCGCAGATAATTTTATCTCATTCATGATGACGAAATACCGCAAAGCGGGGGATCTACCAAGGCTTTGCATATCACTACCCGATGCAAAAAGTATACACTCCTGGGGTATTAATTGACAATGGATCGATCTTGAATGTTTTGCCTCGTTCACACCGGACAAAGTTACAGAGACGACTCACATGAAAACATGCCAAAATATAGTGAGAGCATTCGATGGCACCGAGAGAGAAGTAATGGGAGGATCGAGATACCCTCCTAATTGGGCCAAATACGTATGAGGTAGATTTCCTTGTGATGAGCATCAAGCCTTCTTATAATTGCTTATTGGGAGGTAGTGGATCCACTCAATGGGGCTGTACCATCGCCATTGCATCAAAAGTTAAAATTAGTAATGTAGGTCGGTTGATAACCATAAATGCAGAGGAGGATATCATCGCGTCCGTTGCTAGTGATGCACCGTACATAGAGAATGATGCAGAGGCCATAGAGTGCTCCTTCAGGTCATTAGAGTTTGTAAATGCGACTTTTATAAGTCAAGGAATCAAGATCCCGGTGCCCAAACTCTCTGAAGCAACGAGGATGGGCCTACAGTTGACAATGGGAAAAGGAGCAATGCCCGGGAGGGGACTTGGAAAATATCTCTAGGGTCTAGTCAGAGTGCCAGGGTTGGTTGACAAGCAGGATCGCTTTGATCTAGGGTATAGACCAGATACCAGACAGAGAAAGGAGGAGCTAGAGAGGAAGCGTGAAAGACGAAGGGCGCGATTGAATGGTGTTGAGATTGAGTGGGGTTCAATGACCTTTCCCCATATATCTAATACATTCGTGTCAGGAGGGATTATTCATTCAGGACAGGAGAGCATGAATGAGGAAACAGCTGAAGACATGATGCGAAGTTTGAACATCAACGCCGTGGTTCAAGGAAGTTTGAGAAGAGGAAACTTGGCGGGTATTCGCCTTACAAGCTGGAAGTGTTCTCAACAATCGATCATGGAAGAAATTCTGTAGTTTTTAGGAATAAAAGCAGTAATGTTCAAAACACACTTATTATTTCAAGCCTAGAAACAATAAGAATTTTTTGTGAAATAGGCATGTTCACGCATCATTATTTTCAATAAGAAGTGCATTTTTTTTCCATTTCGTGCAATAATTCTTCTACTGCTCCACTCCATTCATAATCATAACGCATAAATAAGTCGCCCTTAAATTCATTTTCATTGAATATCCTTTATACCTACCATAGGTCCCCAGATATCGACGTCATGAGTGACAACGCTATGAACTCGTAATTCTCTTATGAGCAAGACACGTGCCCAAAGGGATCTCGTGACTTTACGTGATGACGAAGATTATGATTTATCCCCGATTTGTTAAGGATGGTAGAGCGGAGGAGAAGCGATTCTACCTCACGAAGAGATAATTGAAAATGTACTTCTAGAGGATGGGAAAGAAGTGAAAATCGGACCGATAACCCATGAAACAAGGCAGACCTCATTAGACTTCACGGAGTTCAAAGACGTCTTCGCATGGTCATATCAAGACATGCCGTGGTTGAGTGCTGATATTGCAAGACAATCAGATCCCCATAAAAGGAGAATGTAAGCGGTCCAATGAAGCTTCAAAGGATGAGACCCGATGTCACAAAGAAAGATAAGGGAAGAAGTCAAGAAGTAATTTGATGTTGGGTTCTTCGAGTAGTAAATTACTCGTGATGGGTAGCCAACGTGGTTCCCGTCCCCAAAAGGATGGAAAAGTCCGGATGTGTGTCGATTACGTGGGCCTAAATAAGGCCACCGAAAGACAACTTCCCACTACCTCACATTGACACTTTAGTGGATAACACGGCGGGTTTTCATTTTTCTCCTTCATGGATTCGCTTCTCGGATACAACCAAATAAAGATGCATCCCGAGGATATGGTAAAGACTACCTTCATAACCTTATGGGGAACCTTTTGTTACCAAGTGATGCCATTTGGGTTAAAGAATGCGGAGCAACATACCAAAGGGCTATGGTAACCTTGTTTCATGACATGATGCATAAGGAGATTGAGGTCTACGCCAATGACATGATCGCAAAGTCTCGAATCTAAGGGAGCATGTGCAAGTATTGAGGAAGTTGTTCTCGAAATTGAGAAAGTTTCAATGAAGCTCAATCCAATAAATGTACTTTCGGGGCTCGATCGAGAAACTATTGGGTTTCGTGGTTAATGCAAAAGGAATCAAGAGATCCGGATAAAGTCAAGGTCAGACAAAATTGCCTCCGCCACAAGACTCGTGAGGAAGTCCGAGGTTTTCTAGGAGATTGAACTACATCGCTCGGTTTATTTCACAATTGACTGAGAAATGTGATCCAATATTCCGTCTTCTTAAGAAGCACAATCCAGGCATTTGGGATGATGAATGCCAGAGGGCGTTTGACAAGATTAAACAATATTTGTCCAACACCCTAGTGTTAATGCCTCCTAGTCCTGATAGACCCTTGATTTTGTATCTGACAGTGTTCGATAACTCAATGGGATGTGTGCTAGGCCAACACGATGAAACAGGGAGGAAAGAAAGAGTAATATATTACCTCAGTAAGAAATTCACCGAGTGTGAAATGAGATACTCGCCAATTGAGAAATTGTGTTGTGCATTGGTCTGGACAACTCGGAGGTTAAGGCAGTACATGTTGTACCACACGACTTGGTTAATCTCGAAATTGGATCCTCTGAAATACATGATGGAGTCGATTGCCTGAACGGAGAATGGCCCGATGGCAAATTTTGCTCTCTCGAGTTCGACATTGTCTATGTGAACCGTATAGGTGAAGGGAGTGCAATAACAGATTTCTTAGCAATAGGCGCTAGATGATTATGAGCCCTTAATTTCGATTTTCCTAATGAAGATCTCGATGTTTGTAGTCGCAATCAAGAAGATATCTTAGAAGATCGTCCCGAAAGATGAACTTTGACGAGCATCAAATACCGCTGGTAATAGAATTGGGCGATCCGATATCCCCAAACGGAGAACACTATCCATTCACTTGCAAGTTGGACTTGATTGTACAAACAACATGGCGTATCACGCGTGTATCATGGGAATCTGAGCAACCATAGACCACAAGGTTAAGGTGCTAGAGGTATACGGAGACTCGCCTTGTAATATATCACCAAAGGAGAATGGGAAACAAGAGACCCCAAACTGATCAGCTATCGAAAGATAGTTTTGGAACTAATTGAGGAGTTTGATGATATCACATTCTTCTACCCCCGCGTGATGAAAACCAGATGGCTGATGCTTTGGCCACCCTGGCTTCTATGATCAAAGTGAATGAGCAAGAGGGTATGAAGCCTATCCAAATGAGTATTTATGGGTTCACTCATTGTTTCAATATTGACGAAGAGGAAGAGAGAGATGATCATCCTTGGTACTATGATATTCTGCGATATGTGAAAAGCCGTGAATATCCCGATCAAGCGACTGAAAATGATAAGAAAACATTGAGAAGACTTGCCAGTGACTATGTCCTAGATAGAGAGATCCTATATAAAAAAGAGGAGGGATCGGTGTTGCTCGGATGTGTGGATGTTTGTTGAAGCTAGGAAAATCTCGGAAGAAGTCCATGATGGGGTCTGTGGAACACATGCCAATGGGTTTACGATGGCGGAAAAATCATGAGATTCGGTATTATCGGTCCACGATGGAAGGAGATCGCATCCGTTATGCCAAGAAGTGCCATAAGTGTCGTGTTTATGGAGACAAGATCCATGTGCCTCCTTCACCTCTTCATGTTATGACTTCTCCATGGCCTTTCTCAATGTGGGCATGGATGTCATTGGGCGATCTCACCGAAAGCTTCTAATGGACATCGTTTTATCTTCGTGGTCATTGATTACTTCACCAAATGGGTAGAGGTAGCTTCATATGCTAATATCACGAAGACGGTAGTTAGCAAGTTTTTGAAGAAGGAGATCATATGTCGCTACGGTATGCCAGAAAGGATCGTGTCTGACAATGCACTAAACTTGAACAATAAAGCGATAGCAGAAGTCCGCAGTCGGCTCAACATTAAGCACCATAACTCATCGCCATATCGCTCAAGATGAATGGAGCAATGAGGCGGCTAATAAAAATATCAAGAAAATTGTGGGAAAATGGTTGAGACCTACAAGGACCGGCATGAAAAGTTACCGCTTGCCTTCACGCCTATCGAACATCGGTCGAACCTCTACCGGGCAACTCCTTTCTCGTTGGTTTATGGATGGAAGCAGCTTGCATATTGAAGTTGAGATCCCTTCACTCCGGTTTTGTCGAGCTAAAGTTGGACGAAGCGAATGGGTTCAATCTCGATATGATCAGCTGAATCTAATTGAGGAAAAGAGGCTAATAGCTATTCGCCATGGTCAATTGTATCAGAGGCGAATGATGCGAGCTTACAATAAGAAAGTCCGCCCCAGAGTATTTCATGAGGGAGACTTGGTGTTGAAACAGATCCTCCCTATGCAAAAGGACTTCAGGGGAAAGTGGATGCCTAATTGGGAAGGACCCTACGTTGTAAAGAAGGCCTTTTCTGGAGGAGCTTTGATACTAGCCGAGATGGACAGCAAAAGTCTGCCAAATCCGATTAATGCAGACTCAGTCAAGAAGTACTTCGCTTGAAAGTGGACCAAGATGAAAACGCACAAAGGGGCATCTTCAGTTCAAAAAAAAAATCGGAGAGGCCAAAGCGAAAACTCATAAGGGCGCTTTGAGACCAAAGGGCTTTGAGTTGAAAACCCAAAAAAGGGCGGCTCAAAGTATGATCAACTCGTGAGGGGGCATACAGTAATTTCGCTATACTTGCATTAACAATGAGGAGATATGTTACGCTTGGGCATCTACAAAGTACCATGGATCTTCTAGACACATGTTGAACTCGTAGAGGTCTTCAAGAAGTACATACGTAAAAGCTCGATCGTGATATCCGAGGCATCAATACCATTCTTATTCATATTGCACCTAATGGAATTTGTTTTCCTTGTTCAACCCATTTTTCACGGGTTTTATCCCGAATAAATTTCAGCTTTATTCATTTCTACGCCTTGTTTCAAGCATTTTCTTGAAATAATGATTAATGAACCAATAATACTTTCACAAAAGAAGTTTTATGCACTACTCGAAAGTTTCTAAAAAATACAAGAATCAAGGTGACAATTGTTTAGAACTAACCAAAGCTTAAAAGGGCTCGTAGACTTGAGATAAGGGTTTAAGCAAAGGATTTACATCTTCGATTAGTTGTTAAAAGTATCACCGAATGAGAGAAGACATACGTCGTGGGTCACCTTAATAAGCAAAGCAGTAATAATAGCCCAAATGTTAAAAATGGATTATTTTCATGACATTTTGCATCCATTCATAACATTCATGATACATATGGTTAGGAGCATCTTTCATGACATCCTAATCATTTGACATATGCATAGACCCCATGAAATCACTTCTACGGTAGGTTCCCAGAGGACAATGTAGTAAAATTAATGGGAGTTACAGAGAAGACAACAGATCTTATCTCTACTGAAAGGTGAGTAGAGCGATCGAAGATACAAGTCTTATCTCCACCGGCGAGTGAGGGGAGCAGACTAAAGATAGTAGATCCTATCTCCACCGAAAGCAGAGTGGAGCGGATTGAAGGCAAGCAGATCTTATCTCTACTGAAAGGTGAGTAGAGCAGATCGAAGATAAGTCTTATCTCCACCGAAAGGTGAGGAGCAGACTAAAGATAGTAGATCCTATCTCCACCGAAAGGTGAGGAGCGGGTTGAAGCAAGCAGATCTTATCTCTACCGAAAGGTGAGTAGAGCAGATCGAAGATACAAGTCTTATCTCCACTGAGCAGGAGTGGAGCAGACTAAAGATAGTAGATCCTATCTCCACTGAGCAGGAGTGGAGCGGATTGAAGACAACAGATCTTATCTCTACTGAGCAGGAGTAGAGCAGATCGAATATACAAGTCTTATCTCCACTGAGCAGGAGTGGAGCAGATTAAAGATAGTAGATCCTATCTCCACCGAAAGGTGAGGAGCGGATTAAAGGCAAGCAGATCTTATCTCTACCGAGTAGGAGTAGAGCAGATCAAGATAAGTCTTATCTCCACCGAAAGGTGAGTAGAGCAGACTAAAATAGTAGATCCTATCTCCACCGAGCGTGAGTGAGCGGATTGAAGCAGCAGATCTTATCTCTACCGAAAGGAGAGTAGAGCAGATCGAAGATTGAAGCCTTATCTCCACAGAGCAGAGGTGGAGCGAGCTAAAGATAGTAGATCCCATTCCACCGGCGCAGTGAGTGGAGCGGATTGAAGCAAGCAGATCTTATCTCTACTGAAAGGTAAGTAGAGCAGAAGATCAAGCCTTATCTCCACCGAAAGCGAGAGTGATGCAAAGCTAAAGACAAGAGATCCTATCTCCACCGAAAGGTGAGTGGAGCGGATTGAAGATAATGATCTTATCTCTACCGAAAGGTGAGTAGAGCGATCGAAGACCAAAGCCTTATCTCCACCGAAAGGAGTGGAGCAAAGCAAAGATAGCAGATCGAAACAAAACTTCCACACCTCCGAATGCAAGGTGGAATAAAGCTACCGGAAAAGGAAGCATCAAGAAGTCAAGATCGAACAAGCTTAGGCAAAATTGGTCCTTTAAAGTCTTTGCTCTATTCTCGTTACGACAATGAGCAAAGAGGGCAACTGAAGGCCCAATTTTTAGGAAACTCTGAGCCCAATGCGATCATCCATTTACAATAACCAAAAGAATAAAAGGCCCAATTGCTTGCCCGGCCCAATAAAACACAAAGCCCAAAATTAAAAACTACAAAACCCTAGGTTTCCTTCGTTGGACCAGCAGATGCCTCCCCGGCCTCCCCCGTCCCCTCACACGCTGGCTGCTCACTCAAAGACTTTTTATGCCAGATCGTGCTCCACCACGACACCAAACCACCACGCCACGTCCGTATCATGCTCTAGCATGTCTCTGCAAAAGAGAAAAACAGTTGTAAACAATAGACTATAAAAGGCCAAAGCAGATTGGTAATAGGGGATTAGGGTTTTTGGGAGAGAAAAAGAGAAAACAAGCACCTCAGAATACCAAGAGTTCGTGAGAAATATAGAGAGAAAGCAAAGGTTTTTTTTCGTGTTGTTTATTGTTTTATTTTTATTTTATTTTTTCCTTTTTTGAATCTTTTTTAGGTTTTCTGCTTTTTAAAATATTGTACTTTTTCAAAAAAACTTACTTTTTTCAGATTTCTTGCCATCAGGAACGGTGGGTCGACGATGGCGCTTACTTGGTCCCAAGAATCGTGCCTTGGCCAAATTCAGCTTGACAGAGAGAGAGAGAGAGAGTTTTTTTGGTTTTTTCTCGAGAAAGAAGGAAAATGATTTTTAGGGAAAATTTTGTTTTATAAGGAGAACTAAATCTGGCCTTGCTTTGGCTTTGGGGTCGAGGCCAAACGACGCTGCTTTTGGTCCTCGACCCGCCACCCGACCAAGACAGGATAGGATCCACATGTTTTTCCGGAGGGCTAATTGCGATTTAGCCCCTCCGCTTTTAATCGGTTTTAAAATCGGTCTTTTATTATTCACGATTCGCCCCAAAATTTGCTTCGATTTCAATTGAGTCCTTAGTCAAGTACTGCTTTTACAGTGGGGTTTATTTCCTTTAGTCCCTCTAAGTTGCTACAGATTACGATTTACTCCTTTAACATTATTTATTTTTAAATTCGCCCCAAATATTCTGCTTTTAGCCCAATTTAGTCCCCTTTAATTATTTTTCGCTATTTTATCATTAAATCAATTATTTTTTTAAATATTTTGGTTACAATATTATTAAACTATATTTTTCTAGTATCTTTACTATTATATATTATTTTACTTATTCTTTTATTTTTATATTATTCTTATATCTAAATTCTATCAAATAGTGCCTCTCTTTGCATATATTATTAATATTATTAAATTTTTTTTATCTCATTACATTTCTTTTTTTCTTTCCTTCCACTATTATTTTGCATGTATTATTGTTACTATACTACTCTTACTACTATTATAGTTATGGTTGTACTATTTTATTACCAATATTTTTATTTATTACGTTTATTATTTTTATATTTTGTTGCATACTACTATTATATCCATCATTATTATTTCTATTATAGTCATTGTTATTTTCAATATGGTTACTATTACTTTATTATTATATTTATTATAGGTATATATATATGTCTCTATTATTTTTATTTTCATTGCTATGGTTATTATTTTATGTTTTCTTTATCAATATTAATATTACTATTTTCATTATTTCATTACCTTTATTATTTTTATTTTTTTGTAATTTACTATTTATATTTATATGTTTTTGTTCTTATCATCCCATGTCAATCAATGATTTTGAATTACATCTTAACGCTTTTATTTTTTTTCTTTTTCCAAAATTCATAAAAGGGTTTTACAAAGGTAACATTACGTGTTTGGAAGTTCGGAAAATCGTGCCCAATTGTGCTGGGCTTCGATTTTTCGTTCGTCTAGATCGCTAAATATCCTTTAAAGATTTTTATCGTGTTTTTAAAATAAGGCAATGTTTCGTGTTTGAAGTTCAAGAAATTCGTGCCCAATCGTCTTTGGGTTTCGATTTTCAGTTCATCTAAACAACTAGATATCCTTCATGATTTTTTCTTATCGTATTTCTTAAATAAGGGCAATATTTCATTATTGGAAATCCAAGGAATCGTACTCAATCGTCTTTGGGTTTCGGTTTTAGTTTAGCCAAATAGTGAAATACCCTTTTCAAATTGCAC
Organism: Gossypium rotundifolium; assembly: GCA_025506655.1. Taxonomy (NCBI): domain Eukaryota; kingdom Viridiplantae; phylum Streptophyta; class Magnoliopsida; order Malvales; family Malvaceae; genus Gossypium; species Gossypium rotundifolium. The sequence continues at coordinate 203,216,955 of CP106724.1, forward strand.
TACATGAATTTTGGAAATCGTAAAATGATCTTGGTATCGAGAGTTTGAAGCATCGTGCCCTATCGTGCTGGACATGATACTTCAGCTTTTCTGAACAAGAGAGTTTTGATTTTCAATAAGAGTCATCCAAACATTTTTTTCCATACTTTAAATTTTTTTTTATTTTCGATATTAAGAACATTAATCAATCAACACGGTACCAATTTTGGGCGTTGCGAGGGTGCTAATCCTTCCTCGTGCGTAACCGACTCCCGAGCCCGTTTTCTTAAAATCCGTAGATCAAAATGTTTTCTAAAGTGACCCAATCACACTTCAAAAAAGATTAGTGGCGACTCCATTTTTCTTTTTAAAGTCGGCCCGTTTTCCAACAAAAAAAGGGTTTCGACAACATCAATTGTCGATAATGACACCAAAATTTAATGGATGTCAATTCCAATAAAAGTAAAATCCTACTAAAAAAATACAAAATTGTGTCGTTAGGAGTGAGTAAGGTCATTTTTGTAGAGATGGAATGAAACTAAAATTAAAATCTTCAAAGCGAAATTCACGTTAGAATAAAGGTTAAAACTCAATTTTGACTTATAGGTTTGATGATTAATGTAAAGATAAAGTATGATACTCTTTGACAAACCAATTTTAATTAGCACCTAACAATTAATCTCTCATTATCTTTTCGATAATCAAGGTGAAGCCTGTTAGTTATTTCCCTTTTTGACACACAACTCTATTATTAAGCACCTAGAATTTAATCTATCAATAATATTAAAATTAGAGAAATGCAATTGTAGCCAATAAACACAAACAGGTAAGGTTTATTTAAATTAGATTGCACATCAACATAACATAAATTGTATACTTAGCTTTTACACAGTCAAGTTATTCGTCACACGTATTATAATAATTAAACAAATACAAATTTAGTTTTTTTTTTTTTTTGCTTCATTCAAACTGATGATCTATTGTAAATACAACAAGAAGAACATTTAAAGGAATAACATACAAATACCACACTGAAACATTTCCTATAATTGAAAAACAAACACTCGACATCAAAGCTAATACTCACAACCAAGCTTTAAATATGTCGCCACGATTAATACCTACTACCGCCAATGTAGAAGCCATTTCATTACCTTTCTGGTCTACCATCGTACTCTACTCACCTGCTCAATTTTCCTCTCAATATCTGAAAATGTCATTTGTAACGACCATGGTCTCATATCCTTGTTCAGTCACCAATTGTACACCATTTTTGAACCAATTTCTACAATAAGATAGCCGTTAATCTTCCATCCCATGGATAAGAACAAATCCAATGCTATAAACATCGCCCCTACCTCTGCTGAATCGGCATCATTATTTGTAATAGGACCCAAAAATAGAGCTATTGCAACACCCTCCATGTCTCTTACAACTCATCCACAACCTGCACCTTCCTCATTTGCTATCCCGCATACATTGAACTTCATACAGCCTTGCGGAGGAGGACGCGATATCGATGACGAGGATTTGGTTTTAATTGTATCAATTCTACACTTGTTCGGACAAATCTATTAAGAGCTGTCCTGTACTATTAACTCATCATAATGTAAGTATCAAATAATTCTGATTGAGAGGAAAATTATATTCAACAAACCTGAATATTTGTAACTAAAATATAATATATATATATATATATATATACCAAAAAAATAGAATAAAAGTCAATAAAAATTTCAAGAATCAAAACCTCAAATTTACTTTGATTAAAAATAAGAGTCTAGTAACACATGTTGAGAGAAAAGCACAAAATAAAAATAAAATCACCCATGATTCAGGGTAGGAATACACCTAACCACAACCACCCAAACTTATAATATATGTTTTTTTTACACAATACTTAAAATTACTCATAGCCCCTCCTCAATCCATAAAAAGGAGAATAATGCGCTTTAATACACTCAAACCCACGTTTTTCTACATTAACGACAATATTTATACCAATCAAATTAAAACACAATCCACTACAACCACCCAAACTTAAAATCACTTTAAACTTAGCAAATGGTTAGGCTAATAATAATTGCTACAACCATAACCCCTAACTATTATATTTATCAATTGGTTAGGTTAGGCTCCTATATATCAATAGTAGGAATACACCCCCGAGATGAACTGATCAATATTAAAATAATTTGCATAAATTTAATTTTTATATTTAATTTAATGTTTTAGTATTATATTTATATTTTTGGTATTTAAATTAACAATATGTTGATTAAAGTTTTATTATTAGTGCTAATACCTTTTAATAAGATAAAATACATTGCTATTCCTAATATCTATTATAATTTAAATGTACAAAATAAAATTAGTAATATTACAGTAAAATATATAAACACTAAAATTTATCACCCATATTAATGATATACTCATAATTATTATTTCATTTATATATTTTAAAATTTATGAATCTATTTTCCCCTAAAAATTATGTAGTTGTTATGATACTTATTGTATCATATATGTAGTAATTTTGTGGGCTATATTTATTATATCTATTTTTACTCCAAATATATATATATAACATAGATATAAGCAAGCTAAATCAGAAAATTTGTTAGGGTCGAATTAAATTGTATATTTTTACGATAATAAAATGTAATTCCACTATATTAATGATTTATAACTTTATCATTTTTAAAGAATTAAATCAATTTTTATCATTTTTAAAACAACAAAGTATAAATTTTTCATTATTAATTTGAAATTTTATAAATAACAAAGGTTCCGGTGGCTCCCCATCACTAGATATAAGTATTCAATATTAAAAGAATTAAACATCACAATTAAGAATCTATACTCTTTATATAAAGGAAGGCTCTTCTATTGATGCGTGTGCAATATCATAAAAACATTTATATTTTAATTTAAGATAATTTAATTCTCTACTTTTAAAATGGTATTAATTAGTTCAAATATTTAATAAGAACTATTTCGATTTCAATTAAAATTATGATATAAAATTTTCATAAAATACTTTGTAATACAAAAGATTAACTATTTTAGTATGACATGTTGGAATGTATATTTTCTGTCCATGGCAACTATCCAACTCCATCCTTTTCTCTTTTCAAGCCATTATAAGATTATGGTTAAATTCCAACTTTGATCTTTCTACTATGCTCTTGTTTTGTATTTAGTCTTTTAATTTGGCATAATTTGGTTCTATATTTTAAAAGTGACATAGGTTAGTTTAAATAGTTAAAATCCATTAAATGAGTATATGAATTTTCTAAAATCTATTTCGACATGATAAATTAGATTGAATATTTTAGAAAAATTTACCCTCAACATTTTAACAAGAATAAATTTGAACTAAATAATGATATTATACAAGTATAAAAACTAAATTATGTCAAATTAAAATATAAATACTAAATCTTAAATTTAAACATACTACAACAACCATAACCGAAATTTGACAAAAATCAATTTATACTACCGTAAAGTTTTATTATCTCATTTAATAAAAAGTTTGGTACATTTTTAGAAGCATTTTTTAATTCGTAAATAATAGATTATACATTCAACGACTATATATATAAAGAATGATGGTGTTAGATATACGTTGTTTTTTGTCATATTATGGCATTAAATTTATTATTTAGTAAAGAAATTACGTAGAAAGTAAAAGGAGAAGCATCCACAACAAATACATATGCTAAACCTGAATGTACAGAAAAGAGAGAAAAATTTCAGAAAAAATTGTATTTTCAAGTAAACTTATATAAAGAAAGCATCCAGCAACACTTTTATTATTGTAAGTACAATCACACTCTCAAATTCTAAGAAATTTTAATTGTCGTTGTAGCGACCTAAAGTTTGCTTGGGCGCTAATTGAGGAAATTATTAAAAATTTAAAAAACAGAGTTTCAATTTTATTTTAAAAAAAAGGAGTCGCCAATCGATCTTTTTCTAGGTGTGATCGGACACCTAATAAATCCTCTTTTAAAGAAAAATTATTTTTTTGAGTTTTCTTAAAAGGGCCGGTTTAAGTCTCCGCGTCTAAATTCCAGAAAAATAGGGTTCGAGTCGCTTCGAGGAAGGTATTAGCACCTCGCGACGCCCAAAATTGGTATCTCGTTAAACGATGTTGTCTTAATTTTCAAAAATATAAGTTCAATTTAATATTTAATCGTGATCCGATTGAGACACGGAAATTTTTTTTTAAAAAAAGAGAATTTTAAGACTCGAGAATTTTTTTTTTAAAACCCGAGAATTTTTGAAAACCCGAAAATTTTTTAAACCCGAAAATTTTGAAAACACAAAATTTTAGAAATACTGAAAACACGAAAATTTTTTTTGAAACACGAATTTTTTTTGAAAACACGAAATTTTTGAAAACACGGAAATTTTAAAACACAAGAAATTTTTTTTTAAAAAACATGAAATTTTTGAAAACTCGAAAATTTTGAAAACATGAAATTTTGGAAATACGGAAACTTTGAAAACACGAGAATTTTTTGAAACACAAATTTTTTTGAAAATGCGGAATTTTTGAAAACACGAAATTTTTTAAAACATGGAAATTTTGAAAACACAAAAATTTTTGAAACACGAGATTTTTGAAAATACGAAATTTTTGAACACGAATTTTTTTTGAAAACACTAAAATTTTGAAATACACGAATTTTTTTTGAAAAACACGAAATTTTTGAAAACACGGAAATTTTAAAACACAAGAAATTTTTTTTAAAAAAAATGAAATTTTTGAAAACTCAAAATTTTGAACGCAAAATTTTTTTTTTTAAAACACTAATTTTTTAAAATACGACAACTTTAAAAATACGAAAATTTCTTTTTTTGAAACACGAAATTTTGAAAATATGAAAATTTTAAAATACGAAAATTTTTTGAAAACACGAAAACTTTTAAAACACGAGAATTTTTTAAATACGAGAATTTTTGAAAACACGAAATTTTTTAATAACACGAAAATTTGGAAAATACGATAATTTTCTGAAAATACAAGAAGTTTTGAAACTCAAATTTTATTTTATTTTTTAGATCTTTTGATTTTTTTTAAAAGGGCATATTGTATTTAACACGAACCGATGATATTCACCCAACATAGCGATGAAATCAACGACTAGTGTAAAACCGATTCGTTGCCTTATTTATTAAAATTATTAAAATTAAAAGTAAAATAAAATACAATTAAATAATAAAAATGCTAAAAATATTAGTAATATTAAAACGAGATGTCATTAAAATACACGAATTAAATTAAGAGTAGGTAAAAAGAAATTACCGAAAAATTCAAAACACGGGCTTAATCGAATGCTTTACGCGTCTCGGTTTTTTTTTTTTTTTTCCTTTTCCTTTTTATTTTTTTTCTTTTTTCCTTTTTTTCTCTTTTTTCTTCTTTTTTCTTCTTCTTTTTTTCTGGGCCTGCTGCCTTTGGGCCTGGGGGCTGGCCTGCTGCTGACTGGGCCTGGCTGGTGCTGCTGGGCTGGATGTTGGGCTGCTTCCTTTTTGGGCTGCCTTTTTCTTTTTTTGGGCTTGCTTCTTCTTTCTTTTTTTTTTTTTTTTTTTTTGTATTTTTTTTTGGGGACTGCTGTTGGTGGGCCTGCGGGTCAGGCCGTGGGTCGGACAGGTCGGGTCGGGTCAACCCGACTGAGTTTATTATTTTTTTCTTTTTCTTTTTTTTCCTTTCTTCTTTTTCTTTTTTTCTTTCTTTTTTTTTCTTTTTTTTTTTTTTTTTTTTTTTTCTTCTTCTTCTTCTTCTTCCTTCTTCTTCTCTTTTTCTTCTTCTTCTCCAATCGCCATTGTCGCCACTTCCTCCCGGTCAGGCGACACCTCCTTCCTCTTCTTTCTTCTTCTTCTTCTTCTTTCTTTTTTTCCTCTCTTTTTTTGGGTTTTTTTTGAAAATGATCGGGTCTCATTTTTGGGAAAATCCCTTTTATAGCGTTTTGTGCAGTAGCAATGGCTAGGGAAGGAGGCCATCCCTTAGGCCGTGGCCGGAAAATCGGGTAAGGGTGCGAAATCACGGATTTTTGGAAATTTTCCATGAAGGACCAGATTGCAAATGCAAGAATGTTAGCCAAAGTGTAATTTTAAGAAAGATAAGGGTAAAATGTAATTTTGAAAGTTTTGAGGCCAAATGTAATTTCAATAAAGTTTAGGGGTTAAATGTAATTTTTTAAATTTTTTTAAATTTTTTTAAATAAACCCATATTAATCCAGACAAAATTTAGTGCTTACATGTAAGCACTAAATTTTGTCCTGCTCGATTTCATGTTTAATTTCCAAAAAAATTAAAAATTAATTAAAATTAAAATTACATTTTGACCTCTTAACTTTTCCAAAATTATATTTAGACCCTAAACTTTCTTGAAATTACATTTTAGCCCCAAAACTTTTCAAAATTACATTTTGACCTTGATACTTTTTGGAAATTACGCTCGACCCCACAAGTTTTATCAGCTTGTAATCCGGTCCTTCCGTAAAAATCTCCAAAATTCATGGATTTCACAGACCCACCCCCGATTTTCCTACCACCACCCTAAGGGATGGCCTCCTTCCCTAGCCACCGCCACCGCAAAAACACTTATAAAAGGATTTTTCCCCAAAAATCAAACCCCAACCATCACATTCAAAAACCCACAAAAAAACCATAAAAAGAGAGGAAAGAAGAGGAAAGAAGAAGGAAGAAGAAGAGAGAAGGAGAGAAGGCTCACCACCCATGGGGAGTCGAGTCGACTACGCAAGGCGGCAGGGGCTAGGAGAAGAAGAAGAAGAAGAAGAAGAAGAAGAGGAAGAAGAAGAAGAAAGAAAGAAAAAAAAAAAGAAAAGAAAAAGAAAGAGAAAAAAAAAAAAGAAAGAAAAAAGAAAAGAAAAAAAAAAAAAAGAAATAGACAATGGGTCGACCCGACCGGGTGACCCGACCCGACCCGAAAGTTCCAGCAGAAAGCCCAACCAGCAGCAGGCCCAGCCCAAAAGCAGAGGCCCAAGAAAAAAAGAAGAAGAAAGGAGAAGAAGAAAGAGAAGAAAAAAGAAAAAAAGGAAAGGAAAAAAAAAAAAGAAAAAAAAAGAAAGAAGAAAAAAAAGAGAAAATGGGTCCGGTCGCATCCCATTCTTCAAGTCCGTAATTTTGAGCTTTTCGTAATTTTTTACCCACTTTTAATTTAATTTGTGTATTTTTATGACATCTCGCTTTAATATTATTAATATTTTTAGCATTTTTATTTTTTAATTGTATTTTATTTTACTTTTAATTTTAATAATTTTAATAAATAAGGCAACGAATCGGTTTTACACTAGTCGTTGATTTCATCGCTATGTTGGGTGAATATCATCGGTTCGTGTTAAATACGACACGCCTTTTAAAAAATCAAAAAATCTAAAAAATAAAATAAAATTTCGAGTTTCAAAACTTTTGTGTTTTCAAAAATTGTCGATTTTTCAAATTTTCGTGTTTTAAAAAAATTTTGTTTTTCAAAAATTCTCGATTTCAAAAATTCTCGTGTTTTAAAAGTTTTCGTTTTTCAAAAATTTTCAGATTTTAAAATTTTCATATTTTCAAAATTTCGTGTTTCAAAAATTCTCGATTTTCAAAGTTCTCGATTTTCAAAAATTCGTGTTTTAAAAAATAATTTTCGCTTCAAAATTTTCGGTTTTCAAAATTTCATGTTTTTTAAAAAATTTTGTGTTTTAAAATCTCCGTGTTTTTAAAATTTTGTTTTCAAAAATTTTGTGTTTCAAAAAATTTCGTGTTTTCAAAATTTTCAGATTTTCAAAAAATTCATGTTTTTAAAACAAAAATTTTTCTTGTGTTTTAAAATTTCCGTGTTTTAAAAATTTCGTGTTTTCAAAAAATTTCGCTTTCAAAAAATTCGTGTTTTCAAAGTTTCAGATTTCCAAAATTTCAGATTTTCAAAATTTTCGGTTTTAAAAATTTTCGTGTTTTCAAAATTCTCGGTTTTAAAAAAATTTCTAGTCTTAAAATTCTCTTATTTTTTTAAAAAATTTCGTGTCTCAATCGGATCACGATTAAATATTAAATTGAACTTGTATCTTTGAAAATTAAGACAACACGCTTAACGAGATACCAATTTTGGGCGCCGCGAGGGTGCTAATACCTTCCTCGCCAGAATCGACTCCTAACCCTATTTTTCTCTCGAATTTTGTCGCAGACTTAAACCCAAATTTTTTAAGAAAATTTAAAAAATGATTTTTCTTTAAAAGAGGATTTATTAGGTGTCCGATCACACCTAGAAAAAAGATCGGTGGCGACTCCTTTCTTAAATAAAATTGAAACTCGCTTTCAAATTTTAAATAATTTCTCAATTAGCGCCTCAAGCAAATTTTAGGTCGCTATACCGGCGACTCCACTGGGACCTTTTTGAGAGTCGAGTCTAGAATTAAACGCGTGTTGTCAAAATTTTCAAACCTTTTGTTCAAATTAATATTAAGTCGTGATCCTTAAATTTTGTTTTTTGAAAAGTCATGCATTTGCATCATGTTGTAAATATTTTTCTAACTTGTCTTATCTTTTTGTTTTCAAATTTTAAGTTTTTACGGTTTTTGTTTTTAGTTTTAAAATAAAAACGAAAAGGTTTGTGAGTTTCTCCCCACACCTGCACTTGCATTTTGCATAACATGAGCTCTCTACCCGGCTCGTTCGCTTAAGTGGAAGTAAACACTATGCCTTCGTGAGTTAACTCGCCCCTCCAAGACAAAGTTAGTGAATACTTCCGGATTACATATGACTTATGCTTTCGTGAGTTAACTCGCCCTCCGCATAGGCATAAGTAAATGTAATCCTCGAATTGAGCTCATGAGCCTATGATGGGCGATAATCGAGGCTCAGATTAGCCTTAGTAGGCGACAAGACGGACAATTCGAGTACCTTTTAGAACCGAAACCGCATATAGTGAACCGTATGAGCCACCCGATTAGAGCCATGCCGAACCTCCGTCTGCTAATAGTTACCAAAATAAGTACATGGGAGAAACGCTTACCTTTTATTTCTTTTACATTTACACTTTTTATGCAAGCAAATCGGTCCGCTTAATAATTTAGAGAGGCGATTATCCGATGAGCATGGGGTAAGTAGATTATCTAATGAGCATGTGGGTAAGTTTATTTTGTAAAGTATGATGGGGTAAAAAAAAAAAAAAAAAAAGAAAAACGTAGGTCGATTTCACCAAAATGCACGATTAAATAGCTTAATTTGTTACATTTTCCATAGTTTTTCTCTGTTTATATTTGTTGTGATTACTAACCAAGGATATTTGTCTTTATTTTTATTTTTATTTTATCATGCATCATAGGCATCTTATTAGGAAGGTGTTGATTAGAGATTGGTTGCCAAAAACGGGTTTCTGATGAAGGAGTCAATTACACAAGTAACCGAGAAAAACGCCGTGGTTCGAGACCGGTCTTTGAAAACCCGTAAAGCAAAAGGAGACAGCTTTAAAGAAGGATGTATCTCCAATCTTCCTGAGCATGTGACCATGAATGTTCGCTTAATAACCTCAAGACTTGACTAGGATCCGAAACAAAGGGGACTCGTACACTAGGGGCATCTTCACCGAAAAGTACGGGATATAGCTCACTTAATTGCCGCCAACATAGACGAACAGCTTGATTCAAGCCATGGTTCAATTCGGGACCCAAATTTTATCAATGTTTTACTTTCAACCAGAAGATATGACTCACCATAGAAGAGTATGCCGCCTTGCTTCAAGTTAATAATGCACAATTCAAAGAAGATATATGTGAAAGAGCCCAAACCAATGACCTTCAAGAAAAGCTAATGAAGTTGACAGAATGGTTGATACATGGGCTGAAAAATGATAAAGAAAAGAACGAAGTCGCTTGTATTCCATGGTTTTATCTCATGAGACTTAGTTCAAAACCATCCAGATATTGTGAAGAGAGTGGATCTGCTTGCTTTAGCCATTTACTGATTAATTGTCTTCCCAAAAGTTCTTGGGCATATAGAAGTTATGTAGTCGATTTCTTTGAAAAGTTGAGGCAAGGAATCAACCCCGCCCCAACTATCTTAGCCGAGACTTTTAGATCTCTAAATTGTTGTAGGAGAAAAGGGAAGGACGCTTTTATCTGGATGTGCATAGATACTTAATGTTTGATTTTGAGCCACTTCGAAAAGTGGAGCGCACACCTTTCCACATGTTTTCGAAAACATTCGCCCATTGGAAGCTTACCTTGAGAAAGATTGGTCAAGGATGTCACCAACAAAGACTGGTTTCAGCTTTTTCGTAACCTCCGCGCCCAAGATATAACTTGAGAGCACCATGGATCCGCCCTTCACCCCGCTATACAAATGTGGAAGCCAAGATTGGGTACCTTTACTCGGATTATGGGAGGAGTTGGATGTGCACCGTTAATGGTTCAAAGGCAATTTGCTTCACTTACGCTCATACCAACTACCGGAGGATTAGCACACCGAGTTTGCTTTTACAGTGAAGGTTACATGAAAAAGTCCGAGATATTGCAAAGTCTTGGAAGGAAATCTACCTAATGGAGTTAGCTCAGATGCTGATACTATCACTCAAGATTATAAAATATGGAGACAAAGACGAGTGAATAGTCAACAAACCTCACCAACGGATTATACTTTCCGTAATCCTTTCTCGTAAGAAATACCGTCCGAATCGAAATAGCAAGACATGAATTTGAACGTGAAAAGGCCAAATCACACGGATATTAGTTCTCTTCAAGAGGAAAATTACCAAATGAAGATAGATGTTCAAATTGAAAATCCGTAAACGAGAAAGTCCGAGAAGAAGTCGAGATCATGAACTTAAAGGATCTTCATTTGGAAAATAAGAAATTAAGAGGCACCATAAAGAATAGCGAATGGGCAAATCATCGACTTAATGGAAGGAAAAATTAAGCAACATCAAAGGTGGGATGGAATTTTGAGAGGGAAAGCAAAGAAGGAAGAGGAAAAGTCGCTCGTGCTATGATAGAGTTAAGGAAGAAGAATGTTGAATACTTAAATCGATCTGCAGAATTAATGACTAGTCAGTCTGAGCATCAAGAGCTAAGAAGGAAAATACAAGATTTAGAAAATACACTACAAGCTCATCAGCAACATTTGGATACTCTATTAAAAGCCCTAGAAGAAAAGAATGGCCAGCATGACAGAGACATTCGTGCCTATGAAAGAGCTCTCCAAGAAAAAGATATGTATCTTGGTGGTTTGATTAATGAAATTCGCAAGGCGGCTATGCAAATTGTGCAATTATCAGATGAAGCAGAAGATCTCAGCTACCAATTCCTCCGAGACAAGGATCAAACATGTTAGAATTCCTAGAACGAGTGAAGAAACAAGGCGATGTGGCTAGGAAATTTGTGTAATCATAAATCGAGATGGCAAAACGCTTTTGTAATAGACTCTTTTGATTAATGAAATGCCTAAATATGGGGCTATCTTGAAATCAACACCAAATTTTTGCATATTTATTCATGACTAACATGCATTTTTCATTTATTCCTTCATCCATTCATTGCATGTGCATATCACTCTAATAATTCACTGAGGCTAAAACCATACAATCCACAATTGCAAAAAGATCAAGAAATGAGGTTTGCAGGAGCCTCAGGTCGGGAATTGGAATGGGAGCCCATAACGTATCCTCCTTTGTCAAAAACATTTACATCTGCAGGAATGATGTACCTAGGGCGAGATAATCCACAAAGCACGATGTTATGGATTGAAAGGGGTCTTCAAAACGTCAGCATAAATGTTGTTGACAAAGGGGATGATGCAATTGAAGATGTTTCAATGATACGCCCTTGTCCTCCTAGGATTCGCTTTTGAACAATTGACTCATCGTGGATCTTCTTGTAGTTTCTAAGTCCTCTCCAGAGTAATGCTCAATGTTAACTCACTTTTTTGTGTGCCCCTAAGTAATAGTGGGATTCTTTTGTAAGAGCTTATGTTTGCTCTTTATCATTTAAATGAACATTAATGGAGATGCATTTTGTCATAGTCCTTTCATTCTTGTTAACTTTATAATTATTTCTTCTTCTCACAAATTTCGTCCTTAAATGTACCTCATATCATGCCATAACACTATGATTGCTTGGTTCTAATACTTTGATGCTCCTCTATAGTTTTCTTTTCCATTCATCTTTCAGTGCTCGATACCAACGACATGAACAATCCTGCTATAAGTCCCAAATCGATTTTGAGAAAGCTATTTGTTTAGGAGAATTCAAGTCGAGGAAAATGTCAAGATTATGTCTCATCTCCCGACTTACAAAGAATGATAGAACAAAAAGAAAACAGATCCTACCCCATCAAGAATCATGCTGAGACAAGAACTTGGGAAATGAAGAAAAGAGGCAAGAAGTGAAGATTGGGACCTCCATTTCGATAACACCAAACATGATTTGATCGCTTTGCTTCGTGAGTATAAAGATGTATTTGCATGGTCGTATCAAGACATGCCAGATTGAACGAGGATGTAGTGGTCCATAGACTCCCACCGAAACCGTAATGCAAACCTATTCAACAAAAGCTAAGACGAATGAGACCAAATGTCATAAAGATAAAAGAAGAAGTCAAGAAACAATTTGATGCTGGTTTCCTACAAGTCTCCAAATACCTGTAATGGTAGCTAATATAGTCCCAAAGATCAAGAAAGACGGTAAGGTACGAATGTGCGGATTATCGCGATCCGAATCGAGCAAGTCCTAAAGATAATTTTCCTTGCCACACATCGACACGCTGGTGGATACACAAGAAAACATTCATTATTTTCTTTCATGGATAGATTTTCGTTATAATCGATAAAGATGGCTCCCGAGGATATAGAGAAAACTACCTTCGTAACAATGTGGGAACATTTTGCTACAAGGTGATGCCGCTCGGATTAAAGAATGTCGGGCAACATATCGTAGGCAATGGTGATGCTATTCCATGACATGATGCACAAAGAGATAGAAGTGTATGTTGATGATATGATTGCCAAATCCGGGGGAAAGAGAGCATATTGGGAACCTCAAGAAATTGTTTGAAAGACTAAGAAAGTTCCAATTGAAGCTTAATCCAAACCAAGTGTACTTTCGAGGCTACCTCGTGAAAATTACTCTGGCTTCATTGTTAGTGAGAGAGGTATTGAGGTTGATCCGAAAAGATAAAAGCCATACAAGAATTACCACCTCCGCACACAAAAAGAAGTCGAGGATTTTAGGAGGTTGAACTACATCGCCGATTTATTGCTCAACTTACCAACCAAGCAGATCCAATTTTTCAATTCTTCAAAAACATAATCTAGGAGAGTGGAACGATGAGTGCCAAGTGGCTTTTGACAAGATAAAATAATATTTGTCTAACCTCCGTGCTAGTACCGCCAACTCACTAAGACCGTTAATATTATATCTAATGTGTTCGAAAACTCAATGGGTTACGATCGGGCAACATGATGAGTCGTGGAAAGAGAAAGGGCGATTTACTACCTCAAAAGAAGTTCACGAATATGAAGCAAAATACCCGCAATTGAAAAATTCATTGTGCTTTGGTCCGGTAGTTCAAGGCTTAGACAATATATGTTGTATCATACGACGTGGTTAATTTCAAAGTCGGACCCAATAAAATACATGATGGAATCACCGCACTTTCGTGAAGAATGGCACGATAGCAGATCCTACTATCGAGTACGACATTGTATATGTGAGTCAAAAGTCGATAAAGGGAGCGCGATAGTGACTTCTTAGCAACTCGAGCCACGGAGGAATATGAGCCTTTGAGATTTGATTTCCCGTGACGAGGATTTGATATGCATTGCGTAAAAGAGTGTGAATCGTCAAAAGAGAAATCATGGAAGATGAGCTTTGATGGTGCATCGAATGCATTGGGGCATGGGATTGGAGCAATTTTAGTGTCACCGTAAGGAACCATTATCCACTCAACGCCAGATTAAATTTCTTCTATACCAATAATATAGCGAATATAAGGCTTGCATCATGGGCCTTCGCAGCCTATTGAACGAAACATCAAAATCTTAGAAGTATACGGACTCAAAGACAGTGATTTACCAAATTGTGGAGATTGGGAAGTAAGAGATTCTAAATTGGTCAAATATCGCGATCTCGTAGCGAGCTGGTCAAAGAATTCAAAGAAGTGACTTTTAACTACTTCCCACGAGAAGAAAACCAATTGGCTGATGCCTTGGCCACCCTGGCTTCAATGTTCAAAGCAAACAGAGAAACGAAAATAATGCCTCTCCAAATGAGCATATATGAGGTCCCTGCACATTGTTGTAGCATTGAAAAAGAGACAGATGGACGGCCGTGGTTCCATGATATCTTAGAATATGTCAAGAATCAAAGGTATCCCGAGCAAGCAAATGAGAACGACAAAAGAACAATCAAGAATGGCGGTGGATTTGTCCTTGATGGGATATCCGCATAAAAGAGGAAAAGATCAAGTGCTCCGAGATGCGTGGATTCTGCTAGCTTTAAAAATACTTGAAGATGTCCATGAAGGAATTTGTGGGACGATGCCAATGGTTTCACTATGGCCAGCAGATTATGAGACTCGGTTATTATCGGGTCGACGATGGAAAGCGATCGCATTAGTTACGCACGAAAGGTGCCATAAATGTCAAATTTACTACGATAAAATTCATGCAAATTTCTTCGTCCCTTCATGTTATGACTTCTCCATGGCCTTTTTCTATGTGGGCATGGATGTTATAGGCCAATTTTCCCAAAAGCTTCGAATGGACACCGATTCATTTTGTGGTTATAGATTACTTCACAAAATGGGTAGAAGCCGCTTGCTTGCTAGTGTGACAAAGACCGCAGCTTGCGTGTTCTTAAAAAGAAATCATATGTCGATACGGTTTGTTCGAGAGAATAATTTCAGATAACGCTTAAATCAACAACAAGATGATGAAAGAAGTGTGCGAAGCGCTTCAAATAAAGCATCATAATTCCTCACCCTATCGCCCAAAGATGAACGGAGCAAGAGAAGCGGCTAACAAAAATATTAAGAGGATTATTGGGAAAATGACCGAGACATATAAAGACCGGCACGAGAAGCTACCATTCGCTTAGATGCATATCGCACGTCTATGCGACATCTACGGAGCAACTCCTTTCTCTCTAGTCTATGGAATGGAAGTCGTCGCCCATTGAAGTTGAGATCCCTCTCACGAGTCTTAATGGAGTCGAAACTAGAAGAATCGAATGGGTTCAAGCTCGATATGACCAGCTAAATCTTATCGAAGAAAAACGCTTGAAGGCAATCATGGGATGATGTACCGAAGAGAATGATCACTACCATGACAAGAAGGTGCGCCAAGAGAATTCGCGAGGGAACTCAGATCGAGAAAGATTCTCCCAATACAAAAAGACTTTCGAGGAAAATGGGCACCAAATTGGGAAGGGCCAGATGTCGAAAGAAGGCTTTCTCGGTGGAGCTTTGATTCTCACCGAGATGGATGGGAAGGAGTTACCTAATCCAAAGAACTCGATGCCGTGAAAAGTACTATGCCTAAAAAAAGAAAAGAAAAGAAAAAGATCACGATGAAAACCCAAAAAGGGCGTCTTGATAAAAAAATAAAGAAAAAAGATCAAGATGAAAACCCAAAAGGGCGCCTTGATAAAAAAAGAAAGGAAAAAAGAAGGAAAAAGATCAAGATGAAAACTCGAAAGGCGCCTTGATAAACAAAAAGATTAGGATGAAAACTCGAAAGGGCGGCCCTAATGAAGGGGTTCGGACATAAGGAGCAAGACGATTTGAACGGGAGTCATGTGGCGAGATTACAATATTTGAAGCAATTCCTAAGCTCAAATCTTCTACACAAGAAGTCGTGCTCAAAGAGATCCGTGATGAAGAAATGTGGAGAAGTTCATGCGTTGAATATTTAGAGCATTTGTGATAATTGAATCGCTTTCCTTTCTTTATAATGTTTTCTTTATTGAGCTTTTCCTTGTCAATTTTCTTTGCTTATTGCTTTTGAAATAAATATGAATGTGAGGTATTTCTTTCGTACCTATTTTCTTATGTTCATGCATCTCATGTGTGTTCGCCTAAATGATAAATAGTGAAATGACATACTCTAAACAAAAGGAATGTTGAGTATTACCCGGATGAGAATTTGGTAAGTGCAAGAGCCTCAAAGCAAGGACAAAGTTCAACAAGGGCCAAAAGGGTGATACACGAGAAACACAGATTCCTCGAGGATGGGTACAAAATCTGAAAGGGAAATCAAGAATTGAAGCAATGAATGCAACATCATGAGAGTCGAATTAAAAATAGATATACTGCAAACAAGCCCAAGGCGATGGCATAATCATGTAGGCATAAAAGCATTTAAGACCAAACATGTGCATATCATGATAACATCATGCATGACATATACAGTACTCCAATAGAGCAAGAGATTTTGATGGTAGTTGTGCTGAATCAAGGAAAAAGAAGACATCCGAGTTCAACCAGATGATATGTTTTGAAATTTTGATAAATTATTTCATTTCCATTTTTCAAAAAATCAACTCATATTATGAGAGGTGAGTTGAGCCTCAGTCACACGAGGTATTTTTTCAATTTCGCTTTTCAAAATCAACTCATATTGCGAGAGGTGAGTTGAGCCTCGTGTCACACGCCGAGGTATTTTCAATTTCGCTTTTCAAAATCAACTCATATTGCGAGAGGTGAGTTGAGCCTCGGGTCACACGCCGAGGTATTTTTCAATTTCTATTTTTCAAAAATCAACTCATAATGCGAGAGGTGAGTTGAGCCTCGGTCACAAGCCGAGGTATTTTTCAATTTCTATTTTTTCAAAAATCAACTCATAATGCGAGAGGTGAGTTGAGCCTCGGGTCACATGCCGAGGTATTTTTTCAATTTATGTTTTTCAAAAAATCAACTCATAATGCGAGAGGTGAGTTGAGCCTCGAGTCACACGCCGAGGTATTTTCAATTTCTATTTTTTCAAAAATCAACTCATAATGCAATAGGTGAGTTGAGCATCGGGTCACACGCCGAGGTATTTTTCAATTTCTGTTTTTCAAAAATCAACTCATAATGCGAGAGGTGAGTTGAGCCTCGGGTCACACGCCGAGGTACTTTTCAATTTCTGTTTTTTCAAAAATCAACTCATAAAGCGAGAGGTGAGTTGAGCCTCACACGTCGAGGTATTTTCCAATTTCTGTTTTCCAAAAAAATCAACTCATATTACGAGAGGTGAGTTGAGCCTCAGGTCACACGCCGAGGTATTTTTCAATTTCTGTTTTTCAAAAATCAACTCGTAATGCGAGAGGTGAGTTGAGCCTCGGGTCACACGTCGAGGTACTTTTCAATTTCTGCTTTTTCAAAATCAACTCATAATGCGAGAGGTGAGTTGAGCCTCACACGCCGAGGTATTTTCAATTTCGCTTTTCAAAAATCAACTCATAATGCGAGAGGAGTTGAGCCTCGGTCACACGCCGAGGTATTTTTCAATTTCGCTTTTCAAAAAATCAACTCATATTGCGAGAGGTGAGTTGAGCCTCGTCACACGCCGAGGTATTTTTCAATTTCGCTTTTCAAAAAATCAACTCATATTGCGAGAGGTGAGTTGAGCCTCGTGTTACACGCCGAGGTATTTTTCAATTTTCGCTTTTCAAAATCAACTCATAATGCGAGAGGTGGGTTGAGCCTCCGTCACACGCCGAGGTATTTTCAATTTCGCTTTTCAAAAAATCAACTCACAATGCGAGAGGTGGGTTGAGTCTCAGGTCACACGCTGAGGTATTTTCAATTTCTGTTTTTCAAAAACCAACTCATAATGCGAGAGGTGAGTTGAGCCTCAGATCACACGCTGAGGTATTTTCAGTTTCTGTTTTTCAAAAGTCAACTCATATTATGAGAGGTGAGTTGAGCCTCAGTCACACGAGGTATTTTCAATTTTGTTTTTCAAAGATCAACTCATAATCCGAGAGGTGAATTGAAATTAGTGTCACATGTCGAGCTATTTTCGATTTTTGTTTTCAATAAAGAATAAATATTGACGTCGAACAAAATTTAATATGAAGTCTTTGCTCTATCCTCGCTTTCACAAATGATGAGCAAAGAGGGCAAATTGAAGCACTAAATTTTGTCCTGATTAATTTCATGTTTAATTTCCAAAAAAATTAAAAATTAATTAAAATTAAAAATTACATTTTGACCCTCAACTTTTCCAAAATTATATTTAGACCTTAAACTTTCTTGAAATTATATTTTAGCCCCAAAACTTTTCAAAATTACATTTTGACCCCTAATCTTTTTGAAAATTACACTTCAACCCACAAGTTTTACTGTGTTTGTAATTAGTCCTTCCGTCGAAAATCTCCAAAATCCCATGATTTCACAAGACCCAACCCCCGATTTTCCTACCACTAGCCTAAGGGATGGCCTCCTTCCTCTAGCCACCTGCCACCTGCACAAACCCCTATAAAAGGGATTTTTCCCCAAAAATCAAACCCCAACCATCACATTCAAAAACCCACAAAAAACCCACAAAAAAGAGAAAGAAGAGAAGAAGAAGGAAGAAGAAGAAGAGAGAAGGAGAGAAGGCTCACCACCGACGGGGAGTCGAGTCGACCACGGCACAGCAAGCAAGGGCTAGGAGGATTAGAAGAAGAAGAAGAAGAGGAGGAGGGAAGAAGAAGAAGAAAGAAAGAAAAAAAAAAAAGAAAAAGAAAAAGAGAAAGAGAAAAAAAAAAAAAAAGAAAGAAAAAAGAAAAAGAAAAAAACAAAAAAGAAATAGATAGCGGGTCGACCCGACCCGGGTGACCCGACCCGACCCGGAAAGTTCCAGCAGAAAGCCCAACCAGCAGCAGGCCCAGGCCCAAAAGCAGTAGGCCCAAGAAAAAAAAGAAGAAGAAAGGAGAAGAAGAAAAGAGAAGAAAAAGGAAAAAAAAGGAAAGGAAAAAAAGAAAAAAGAAAAAAAAGAAAGAAGAAAAAAAGAGAGAAAAATGGGTCGTGCACCCCGTTCTTCAAGTCCGTAATTTTGAGCTTTTCGTAATTTTTTACCCACTTTTAATTTAATTTGTGTATTTTTATGACATCTCGCTTTAATATTATTAATATTTTTAGCATTTTATTTTTTAATTGTATTTTATTTTACTTTTAATTTTAATAATTTTAATAAATAAGGCAACGAATCGGTTTTACACTAGTCGTTGATTTCATCGCTATGTTGGGTGAATATCATCGGTTCGTGTTAAATACGATACGCCTTTTAAAAAATCAAAAAATCTAAAAAATAAAATAAAATTTTGAGTTTCAAAACTTTTGTGTTTTCAAAAATTATCGATTTTTCAAATTTTCGTGTTTAAAAAAATTTCGTGTTTTCAAAAATTCTCATATTTCAAAAATTCTCGTGTTTTAAAAGTTTTCGTGTTTTCAAAAATTTTGTATTTTAAAATTTTCATATTTTCAAAATTTCGTGTTTCAACAATTCTCGATTTTCAAAGTTCTCGATTTTCAAAAATTCGTGTTTTAAAAAAATAATTTTCGCTTTCAAAATTTTCGGTTTTCAAAATTTCATGTTTTTTTTAAAAAATTCTTGTGTTTTAAAATCTCCGTGTTTTAAAAATTTCGTGTTTTCAAAAATTTTGTGTTTCAAAAAATTTCGTGTTTTCAAAATTTTCAGATTTTCAAAAAAATTCATTTTTTAAACAAAAATTTTTCTTGTGTTTTAAAATTTTGTGTTTTCAAAAATTTCGTGTTTTCAAAAAAAATCGCTTCAAAAAATTCTCGTGTTTTCAAAGTTTCAGTATTTCCAAAATTTCGATTTTCAAAATTTTTGGGTTTTAAAAATTTTTCGTGTTTTCAAAATTCTCGGTTTTAAAAAAAATTTTCGAGTCTTAAAATTCTCTTGTTTTTTTAAAAAATTTCGTGTCTCAATCGGATCACGATTAAATATTAAATTGAACTTGTATCTTTGAAAATTAAGACAACACGCTTAACGAGATACCAATTTTGGGCGTCGAGGGTGCTAATACCTTCCTCGCAGAATCGACTCCTAACCCTATTTTTCTCTCGAATTTTGTCGCAGACTTAAACCCCGCTTTTTTAAGAAAAATTAAAAAATGATTTTTCTTTAAAAGAGGATTTATTAGGTGTCCGATCACATCTAGAAAAAAGATCGGTATGCGACTCCTTTCTTAAATAAAATTGAAACTCTGCTTTCAAATTTTTAAATAATTTCTCAATTAGCGCCAAGCAAATTTTAGGTCGCTACTGGTCAGAACCATTTTTTTGAAAAACAACAAGGGGTTCGACTTTGGGTTTTAAAAATAAAAATATGGGGAGTCGCCACTAATCCTTTTTTTTGTTGAGGTGTGATCGGATCACCTCATAAAACGGTTGTTTTTAATAAATAGTTTGATTTATCAAAAACAACGATTTTGGTCTACAAAATCCAGAAAACGAGTTCGGAAGTAGATTACGCACGAGGAAGGGTTAGCACCCTCGATACGCCCAAAATTGGTACCAAAATGATTAATTAGTGTCTTAATGTTGGAAGTTTGAAAAGGTTTTTTGAAATGTGGATCCTTTAAAAGGTATTAGGATATTTGAGATTTCTTTGTTCCGAGAGGGTACAAACATCACATCCAGCACGTTAGGGCATGATATTCTACACCTTCGTAATCAAAGCTATCTCATGATTTTACGAAGTTTATCAAAAGGATGTTCAGTTATTTAGTCAAACGGAAAAATCGCAACCCAGCACGTTAGGGCACTATTCCCCGAATTCCTAAATACAAAACATTGCCTTTATTTTAAAACCTTTAAATGGAGTATAGCAATTTTACAAAATGCATCGTATCGGATTAAATCAAAGAAAAGGCTCGAGTCAAAACTTGGGATTTCTTTGTCCCGAAAAGATATAAACATCCCATCCAGCTCGTTAGGACACAATGTTTTAATCTCTCGTAATCAAAGTCATCTCGTGATTTGCAAAACTTCGTAAAAGGGATATTAAGTAATTTAGTTAAACAGAAAATCGCAACCCAGCACGTTAGGGCACTATTTTCCGAATTCCTAAATACGAAACATCACCTTTATTCTAAAACCTTAATATGATAATTTTACGAAATGTATTTTGTTTAACGATGAACATGTGTAAAAAGACTACTAATGATGATGATGACAATATCGGATAATAGTAATAGCAATACTAATGAAAATAGGATAATGATAATAATGATAATTAAACAATAAAATAGTAAAGTATAAAATAAGGTGAGAATAATGATCTGAAAGCGATAGCGAAATGAGAATGAAAATAATATATTAATACTAAAGATAATAATAACAATGTTATAATAATAATAATAATAATAATAATAATAATAATAATAATGGTAAGAAATGATAATAAAATGATAATACGAATAATGATATAGTAATGATAATAATATAATAATAATAGTAATATAACAAAAATGATAGAAAATAAAAAATAGTAGTAGAACAATGATAATGATAATGGTGGAAATAAAAGTAGAATGGAGAATGATAATAAAAATAACATTAATAAAGAATAATAAAATGATCAAATAAGATGATGATATTAATATTAATCATGGTAGTAATTAAGAGGTGAATAAAATGTATATACAAAGGAATAAACAAAATATATATATGTAAAAATTCCAATATAATAATAGTAATAAAGATATTAACTAATAATAATAATAATAATAATAATAATAATAATAATAATAATAAGAATAAGAATAAGAATAATGATGATAATAATAATAATAAAAACAACAAGTGGGACACATAAATATAGATGGATAACAGTAATGATAGTAATGATAATACTACTACTACTACTAATAATAATAATAATAATAAGGATAAAATATTAAATAATAGTGATGGCAATAAAAATTTGCAAAATAACTGAGAAAAGGGCTAAATTGAATTAAAAACGGAAGTTTGGAGCTCAATTTTGAAAATAAAAGAAAGGACGAGGGCCAAACTACAACGCGCGCGGACTTGTGGGGACTAAAGTGGACAATACCTCCTAGATTCCCATGCGCACACCCAGTTGGCAGCTTTAGGGACCAAATCAAAAATAAAATGATACGTGAGGGCCAAATTTAAAAGAACAAAAAAGACACGAAATAGGGCTTAATCGAATGGGGCTGCGAAGAAAGGGGACCATTTACGCAAATATCCCTTTTTAGGGATATGCGCAATATCACCTGCTGTAACACCCCATACCCAAAACCCTTGCCGGAATCGAGTACATGGCATTACTAGACTTGACTATTAACTCGGGGTGTAAGATTTTAAAGCTGTCCAACTGTGTCATACTGACCAAATCGACCATAACTTGAGTTACAAAACTCGAAATTTAGATCCGTAAATTTTCCTTGAAACTAGACTCATATAACTTTTCACCATAATTTTTACAGGAATTTTCATGTGACCAATTAGTACAGTTTATTCATCAAAATTACCCTTATTACACTGCTTGACAATTCTGACCTGTCTCTACAAAAATACAGTTATCTCATTGCACAAATTTCCTATAATGTTCTTGTTTATACCAATGAAAAATAGACTCATTAAGGGTTCTACACATATAAACCATGCTTCTTAATGATTTTTGTACAATTTTTGACAATTTTTCCAAAACAGAACAGTGGCTCATGAATTCATTTAGAGCAGGTCTCACTAAAACATAATTATCTCATAATATATAAATCTTTTGCCTACTCTGTTTCTCTTATGTAAAAATAGACACAATAAGGTTTAATTTAATATCTCATTCACCTTCTAATTCAATATAACCTATTTTTGGTGATTTTTATAACGCACATCACTGCTGCTACTACAAGCTGTTTTGTTGCATTTTATGAAAGACTAGCTTCTAACCGAACCTACCTACATCCCTAATTCAAGGATTCATTTCGGATACAAACATTTCCTTAACAAAAACGATTAAACTTTAATTAAGAATGCATAAACATTGCCATCATAAACCAACATACATATCAAGACACAACAGCGTATTTAACTAAAACTTTAGCCATATTCGCATGGCCTTATATACATTCATTTCAAAGCAACTCAAAAGAACAACCTAGCTTATACATGCCAAAATTCCCAAAAGTTTCATAAATAAAGAGGTACCCAAAATAGATGATAGTGTGATGTAACTCGACAAGGATTCCCGACTTCGAGCTGCAACTTTAAAGACCTAAATCACCATGAAACCAACACTTCAAGTAAGCTTAAATAGCTTAGTAAGTTTAAGCAAGAAGATAAGATACACAAAAATGCATTACATCATTTCTTACATTTCAAACTAAATTATAGAATAATTTAGTCTATAAACATGTAACCAATACTAACATTCATCAATTCCATTTCAATAATCAAGTGACCATATAGTCACATGTTCCAAAGCCAATTTAACTCAACTCAATTGGATTCGCATTAAAATTGATGAATAAATCGCCAAACATACCTGACTTCATTATGTACTTTTAATAATCTCTTCTATTCTTACCGTTATACCGATCTCGCACACACAGTGCTCGGTGATGCTATCTTTCCGCACACACAGTGCCTTTCAACCGATATCGCATACACAAAGGTTTCGGTAATGCTATATTCCGCACACATGCCTTTTCAACCGATATCGCATACACAAGGTTTCGGTAATGCTATATTCCGCACACACGCCTTTTCAACCGATATCGCATACACAAGGTTTCGGTAATGCTATTTTCCGCACACAAGTTGCCTCTCAACCGATATCGCACACACAAAG
Source organism: Gossypium rotundifolium (assembly GCA_025506655.1). Taxonomy (NCBI): domain Eukaryota; kingdom Viridiplantae; phylum Streptophyta; class Magnoliopsida; order Malvales; family Malvaceae; genus Gossypium; species Gossypium rotundifolium. The sequence goes on from CP106724.1 coordinate 203,240,750, forward strand.
GTTTCGGTTTATAAGTTCGCACACATAGTGCTACCAATCCCATGTTTCCTCACAAGAAATACTCACATTCACAAATCTTCATTAATTAGGGATTCACAAGTAGCTCATTTATTCATATATATATATATACATTACATTCAGCTCACACATAACATACATATAGCACATACTCACTATCTCCCAAGATCATATCTAATGTAATCAATATCAATAACCATCTTGTATCGCATACAAATACATACACACATTCAACAATTCAATTAAATCAATTTTACGTATACATTCATCAAGTAAAACATTCGCCATTTCATGCTAAATCCACCTTCACATTCGCATCATGGTAATTAATTTCCTTAAAATTCTTTAAAATATGCGATAGTATAAAATAAGATTCAATTAAATCTAATTGCTTAAAACTTACTTAGATAGTTGTCAAATTGAGCTTCCGGCTAGTCGTTTACTTTAGTTTTCCCCGATCCGCTTCCAAATCCTTCCTCCTTGATCTAAACAAAGTTCGAAAGAGTCCATTGAAATAGATTTCATTCAATTTCAATACAAACACATAATTGTACCCTTTCTTTTATTCATTCCAACAATTAACAACTCATACACTTTTGAGCTAAAACCGAATGCTCCTCAAGCTCAATTAAGTCCCCTTGCAACATTTAAAATTAATTATAGCATATAATTTGTCAATTTGCCAATTTACCAATTTACCCTTCTAGTTTCATTTTCTTGTAATTTAGTCCCCAAACACAAACTCACAAAATAATTAAAATTTGAACCTACTCTATAAGGGCCGAATATTACTCCCCCATATACAAACCCATATAACTCAATTATCATGCAATTTAGACCCTTCACTAATTATTTTTCACAATTAGTCATCCATAGCTTCGGAATCCTTACCAATTTAATCAATCCAAATTCAAGCTTTCACCTATTCATCTTTTCCAAAAATCCTACCCAACTAGTTTATGTCTAGCTCATACTAAAAATCTCCTATCAAACATGACAAATCCAAGGAACTCATCCATGGCCGAATCCAATGTTAGCTTCAAACTCCAAAATTTTCACATATATATTAAGGTATTCATGAAAGCTAACCCAACCATGCAAGAATTTACAAAAATAAAGCTTAATTACCTACCTAATTTGAGCATGCATCAACCGAAAATGAAGAAGCTTCAAGTCTCCTTATCCCCTTCAACATTCGGCCACTTCAAGAAAGAAAAGATGAATACTTTCTTTCCTCTCTTACTTTTGTTTTTATTATTCCTTGTTTTATTTTATATTATATTATTTTCTTCTTTTTTTTTTATTCAAATTATAATATACATATAATCACTACTAACTTTCAAAAGAAATTGAATTTAATATACAAACAATGATGATGCTGTCCACTACCATGACAAGTGCAAAATTGACATGCAAATCCTCACTTGAACAAAACATTTCAATTTACCTTCTTAATTCATGCATCCTACTTTCACCACTTTAGCTATTTGATCCTTTTATTAAATTAAACATCTAAATAAGCAATTAACTTCACGAAATTTTTAGCACATAGTCAATCATAAATATTCAACAAGAAATGATATTAAATTATTATTTCTGACTTGGATTCGTGGTTTCGAAACCACCATTCCGGTTAGGGTCGTATTTGAGCTGTTACACCTGCACCAAACGGCACCGTTTTGTCTAATATTCATAAAACCCTCTTTATTTTTCCAAAAATCAGAGTTCAGAACCCTAAAATTTCCTTAACTCAGCAGCCCCAAAAACCTCTCTTTCCCCCATCTCTTCCTTATCTCCCATGAGTGGGTTTCCCCGACCAATCTCCGCGCCACCCTCATAATCGGTGTGCCAACGCTGCCAAGAGGGGTTTTAGCCCGCTCAAGCTGAACCCTTGAACCACCGTGGGCACCAAGGTCAAGGCTCTCGACCCCCCTTTTCGAGTCTAACCCCGACGACAGTGTGAGACCTCCGACTACACGTTCGGACGGATTCAAGTAAGGTCCTTTCCTCTTTCTTTTTCGACTTTGTTTTCAAAGATTCGAAGTAGTAAAAATAAAATAAAATCGAAAGTAAATAATAATAGGGAATAAAGAGAAAACGAAAACCTTGATCTTTCAGTTCAGTTTTTTATTTGCTTAGTATTGCCGAAATTTCGTCAAAAACCGACCCTTTTTTGTACATTCGATTGTGGATGGGTCTGTATTCTTTCTTTGTTATGACCTTTTTGTTCTCTTTTCTTGTTTTTTTTTCTTTCGAAAAAAATCCCCTTTTTGTTCCAAAATGCTAGGTTTTATAACCCATTTACAATGCTATTCTACTGTCCCTATTATCTTGTTTGCGTGTTGTGTTTGCTTCTATCTTGTTTTGCAGGTGCAAGTGGAGCAAGTGGAGGGCGGTGTTGCAACAGGTGGCTTCGGCAGTGTAGCACATGCAAGTGGCTACCGAGGCTAGGATTTCAGCCTTTCTGAAACCCTAGTTTGAGTATTGGGTTGGTGTTGTAGTGGGCCTTTAGGTTTAATTGTTTGGGCTAAGTGGGATTGAAATGGACCGGGCAAATGGGCTCGTACACTAATATCAACAATCAAACACCAATGCAAACTAAACCTCACAAGTTTCAGCTTCGAATTATTACATGACATTTATTTAAAACTTAAAAAGTTAAAAAAATCCAAGTTACAATAATAACAACAACTAACACCACAAGTAACAAGACAAAGATCAAATCTTGTTTTCCACTCTTTAGTTTACCTGTAAATGAAGTGGTAGGTTTCAAATATAATTACATCTGAATTGGTACATTTGATACGTACAATTCCAGTGGACAATATATTTGCACTCCGACTTTGAGCATTCAAGAGACACATCTTCACAAGGCTTACCGCATTTATCACAATCAAGGTAGTAATACTTCTTCTTCACAATGGTGAGTGGGTGTAGATGATTTGTTTTTTCATAGATGCTCCCGAGTTTGAGGAATGGATATTCTCCAAGAACACAACCATCATGAGCAGAAGTATCGCATGTTGCACAATGATAAAACCAACGATTTGGATTTCGACTTTGTTCACAGATATCACAATGATGACTTTTTGAATAATTGTTATCATCACATATCTTACTGTCACATTCACTACATTCATAAGCAAAGGCATTAGATATGTGCCAACATTGTTGACACTCAAAAGCTTTGTCCGAAATAAGGGCAAGAGATTCTCGGCAACGATGATGCCAAACATTCTTCATCTTAGGTAACTCTGAATAGTAGTAAAATGGATCTGTGATTGCCAACATACATCCGTCGCAACTATTTTCATATCCTCCATCAAAAGGACCTAATATTAGATTATGCATATGCTTGAAATGCTTTATTTTTGTAGCTTCTCCAGCATCGTTTCTCTCAATAACAATGATGGAACTTTCATTGGGCATCTCATCTTCATTTTCTAGTGAAACTATTGAATATGAGCGTTTATCCTCTGTCACACAATGCACATGGAATGTAATATTGCAATGTGAACAACAATAACTACCATGCTCAGGATCGACTTCATCATGACAAATGATGCAGCCTGAACTTCCAAATTCATCCGGAAGGAGATATTTGTGAAAGGCGATGATCATGCCACTTGCTTTTGATGATGCGTGGCAATGAAGTGCACTTTTTATGGACCATAATGTTGCATGTACAACATATGTAGGCAGCATAGATTCCTTCAGTACCACATGCATCACAAATGAACGATGATGGTCTTGGAAACAAATTGAATGGATCTTCATGGCTTTTTTCTTTAACAACAAGATCAAAAGATGCCGACACACATTCAATGTGAACAACACACTTACAAGGAGAGCAACCATAAACAAATCCTCTTTGCCTTGTTACTTGGCATATCTTGCAAGAGAGCCGTTCCCTATTAAATTGTAGAACAAGAGGATGCTTGCGATGCCACACACAATTTAGTTTGAAAGGAAACTTAGCGCATTTCTCATGTAAATTAAATTTTTATATTTAATTTAATGTTTTAGTATTATATTTATATTTTTGGTATTTAAATTAATTAACAATATGTTGATTAAAGTTTATTAGAGTACTAATACCTTTTAAAAAGATAAAATACATTGCTATTCCTAATATCTATTATAATTTAAATGTACAAAACAAAATTAGTAATATTACTGTAAAATATATAGACACTAAAATTTATCACCCATATTAATGATATACTCATAATTATTATTTCATCTATATATTTTATCATTCTAAATTGAAATATATGAATCTATTTTCCTCAAAAAATTATGTAATTATTATAATACTTATTGTACTATGCTCATATATATTGTATTTTTGTGGGCTATATTTATTATATCTATCATTTCTATTTTTACTCCAAATATATATGACATAGGTATAAGCAGGAGAAATTAGAAAACTCTTTTAAGGGTCGGAATTAAATTGTATATTTTTACTATAGTAAAATATAATTTCATCATTTTAATGATTTATATCTTTATTATTTTTAAAAATTAAATCAATTTTTATTATTTTTAAAAGAACAAAGTATAAATTTTTCATTACTAATTTGATATTTTATAAATAATAAAGGGACCGGTGGCTCCATCAGTGGATATAAGTATTCAATATTAAAAGAATTAAACATCACAATTAAGAATCTATACTCTTTATGTAAAGGAAGGCCCTTCTATTAACGTGTGTACAATATTTTAAAACATTTATATTTTAATTTAAGATAATTTAATTCTCTACTTTTAAAATGATATTAATTAGTATAAATTAATTATTTCAATTAAAATTATGATGTAAATTTTTCGTAAAAACACTTTCTAACACAAAATTATCTATTTTATTATGAGACGGTGGAATGTATATTTTCGTCCACGGCACCTATCCAACTCCATCATTTTCTCTTTTAAAGCCATTATAAGATAATGGTTAAATTTCACTTTGGTCCTTCTATTATGCTCGTGTTTTATATTTAATCTTTAAATTTGGCATAATTTGATTCCCTATTTTAAGAATGACATAAGTTAGTTCAAATACTTAAAATCCATTAAAATAATTATATGATTTTTCTTAAAAACATACAAAAATCTATTTTAACATGATAAGTTACAATGGATATTTTAGGAAAATTTTTAGCCTCAACATTTTAACAAGAATAATTAAGGGTGCCAACTATTTGAACTAAATAATGATATTATATAAATATAAGAACTAAATTATGTCAAAATAAAGTATAAATACTAAATCCTAAACTTAAACATACTGCAACAACCATAACCGAATTTGACAAAAAAATTATCCTAACCTAATGTTTTATTATCTCATTTAATAAAAAGTTTGGTATATTTTTTTAAAAGTATTTTTTAATCTGAAAACAATAGATTATACATTCAACGGCTATATATATAAAGAATGATTGTGTTAGGTATACGTAGTTTTTGGCCATATTATGACATTAAATTTATTATTTAGTAAAGAAATTGCAGACAACGTTGTGATATAAAAGAGTAAAAAGATATGAGAGATAAATCTATATAGAGTTGAAGCATCCACAACAAATACGTAATCAAATGCTAAACCTAATTTGAATGTGTAACAAAAGAGAGAGAAATAATTTCAGAAAAAGTTGTATTTTCAAATAAACTTATATAAAGAAATAAAGAGAAGCATCCAACAACATTTTTATTATTGTAAGTACAATCACACTCCCAAATAACAAGAAATTCTAAAATCAACAATCAAACACTAATGCAAACCTCACAAGTTTCAGATTCAGATTATTACATGTATTTATTTATAACTTAAAAAGTCGGAAAACCCAAATTACAATGACAACAACAACTAACACCACAAGTAACAATGCAAAGATCAAATCATGTTTTTCACTCTTGAGTTTACCTGCAAATGAAGTGGCAAGTTTCAAACATAATTACATTTGAATTGCTACATGGGCCAAGTCCCCCAACGCAGTAGAGAATAGGGTGCTACACAATCCCAGTGGAAAATATATTTGCACTCTAACTTTGAGCACTCAAGAGCCACATCTTCACCAGGCTTATTGCATTTATTACAATCAGGATAGTAATACTTCTTCTTCACAATGGTGAATGGGTGTGGATGATCTATTTCTTCATAAATGCTCCCTAGTTTGAGGAATGGATATTCTCCAAGAACACATCCAACATGAGCAGAAGTATCGCATGTTGCACAATGATAACACCAACGATTTGGATCTCGACTTTGTTCATAGATATCACAATGATGACTTTTTGAAGAACTGTTATCATCATAATCAATGAGTGAAAGAAGATATTCATCGCATTTGTGACGTGCTTTAATTGGTAGTGAAAAACAATGAAGATTTAGCACAAAATTGCAATCCTTACAACAAAATGTTCCCCATCTAGTAAGACCACAAGCATTGCATTTCCCATTGTGTTCTTTGTAGTAAAAGAGGGGGTGTTCATGTTTCAAACTTGTTCGAGCACCAGGAGTAAGAGCAGTCACACATTGGAGACATATCTTACTCTCACATTCACTACATTCATAAGCAAAGGCATTAGATATGTGCCAACACTGTTGACAATCAAAAGCTTTGTCCGAAATAAGGGCAAGAGATTCTCGGCAACGATGATGCCAAACATTCTTCATCTTAAGTAACTCGGCACAAGCTTTATGAAGAAAAAAATCACATTGCGAACAATAATAAAATGGATCTGAGATTGGTAACATACACCCATCACAATTGTTTTCATACCCTCCAACAGAATCACTTAGCATTAGATTGTGCATATGCTTGAAGTGTTTTATTTTTGTAGCTTCTTTGGCATCATTCCGCTCCAAAACAGTGATGGAACTTTCATTGGATATCTCATCTTCATCTTCGCGTGAAGGTATAGAATATGAATTTATATCCTCTGTCACACAACGGGCATGGAATGTAATATTACAATATGAATAACAATAACTACCATGCTCTGGATTGACTTCATTATGACAAATGATGCAGTCTGAACTTCTAAGTTCATCCGGAAGGAAATATTTGTGAAAAAGGCGATGATCATGCCACTTGCTTTTGATGATACGTGGCAATGTAGTGCACCTTTTATGGACCATAATGCTGCATGTAGAACATGTATAGGCAACGTAAATTCCTTCAATACCACACGCATCACAAATGTACGGCACTCGTCTCAAAAATCGAGTGAATGTGTGTTGATGACTTCTGTCTTCAACAACAAGATCAAGTGGTGGTGATAAACATTCTATGTGACATACAAGCTTACAATATGTGCAACCATAAACAAATCCTCTTCGGCTCCTTGCTTTGCATATCTTGCAAGAAAGTCTCTCCTCGTTAAATTGTAAAACAAGAGGATGTTGGCAATGGTACGTAAAATTCAATTTGAAAGGAAGCTTAGCGCATTTCTCATGTAAATTAAATCCACAGTCAGGAGAAAAGTGTGTATACTTTGCTAATGGTTCCCAACATCCAAAGCATTTAGCAGCATCATCACCATTTTCAGTGGAAATCAATGGATATTGAAGGGCAACCTGCTCAAGCTCTTTCAAATTATTCTCAGCAATATTAAATGTAAACAAAGCACATTTAATATGAAAGTCCAATCCGCAAGAGCAGTGATAAACAAGCTCATTAACCTCTTCATCGCAAAAATCACAAATGTAGCGTCCAAATGGAGTAGGTGCAATTTGCTTAAGAAGAAGAGGATGATGAGGATGAAAAGGATGATTGATTAGCTCCAAAGGTGCCTCGGCACATACCTTGTGAAGATAAAACCCACAATCCTGGGCACAGCAAAAACATGGAGTTGACACCTTCTCTCCACACCTCGAGCAGTTAGCTACAATCGGCTGATCTTCATTCAAAAGAAGAAGCAAGGGATGTTGGTGACCATAATTCTGTGACTCCATTTCCCCTTCCTCTTTGGTTTTTTCCGTCAACGTAGGAAAAAAAAAAAACAGAAAGTGAATGTTGGAAGTAAAGTAGAAATTTGAAAGAGAGAGACTTCAAAACTATCTTAGTATATTGCTTTTAATCTGTCTTTGCTTTCATACTTTACTTTTATTTGTTTATATTTCTTAACTCTTTTTTTTAATTATTTTCTTAATAATAAGGTTAAAAAGTTTAGTAAACTAGAAGACAAACCATTATTGTAAAATTATGAGGGTATTTTAAATAATATTTCAAAATATTATATATTATTTATTACATGGCTTTTGTTATTTGGCTTCCACTTTTTCTCTTTTTATAATTCAATCTTAATTTATAAAAGCTAAGAATGGGATGTAATGGATTTGGGTGGCTTCTACTTTAATTATTAAACTTGACAACAATGGAAAATATTAAAAGAAGAATACCAAATTTTCACTTTATTACTTGCTTTGCTTTGCTTTGTGGATTACACAATGAATATTGATATCCAATCTTTTTGGTATTGTTGTGTATCAAGAAATTACATGTCACAAATTATGAGTTTCACAAAAGAAAAGTATGTATGAAACAAATTTTAAAAATCATTTAATTCTTTTTATACATTGTTGAAATTTTCATAAAATATTTTAAAATTTTCTGATAATTCCATGATAGTCAAGGTAAAGCGAATATTTGAAAAGAAAGACTCCAAATCTATCTTCGTATATTTCTTTTAGCGAGTTTCTTTAGACTATATTGATACTTTGCTTGAGTGGACGAATTTCTTATAAATGTTACTTCAATGAGGTTTGATACTTTGTTTGAGTGAGTTCATCTACCAACGATTTTTTATATATATATCAATGCAATATTAGAGGATTGAGAAGGAGATTACAGAGTTTAAATCACATCAGATATCAGACAATAATTTTAATCACTACTCTAAATATATTTAACTCTAACAAAAATAAGTTAAAAAACAATAAACTATTCCAGAATATAAATAAACTTTTAACAAAAACAATATAGAACATCCTTTTATATTTTTGGTGGGATGAGATAAAGTAACTTAGATTCCTTAACAGTGTTAACCAAATTTGCCCATCAACTCACCAAGCTAGAGACAGGTTAGTTTTGACATATGCAACAATGAGTTAACCTCTTAAACAACTGTTTCAAATCCAAACTTGTCTCTTAAAATTTGGGCCAAGGGAAGGAAAGGTTTGGGGTTGCAAGGTTTGTACCGTTCATCTATGTCCTCAAAGTTAGAATGGATATGCATAACAGGACTTAATCAATCAAACTCTGTAATGCACAAAGCACAATCTTTCTATACTTCTGTCCCCACCAAGCAACCCTTATATGGTATACCAATTGTACCTGACCAACTTTCTGACAACGTTTATAAAGACAATTGTATTACAAATTATATCCTATATCCATTTAGACTAATACTTCACACTTTAAACACATGATATCAACATTATCATCAATATTTAACAATCAATATGAACCTAAACACACAAGCAAGCAACTTAGCAAACATTATAGGATATTTTAGAATTTAGAGAACACAAATTGATAACCTGAACTAGGCCCGTTCTTGACATTTTTGGGCCCTAAGCAAAATAATAAATTGGGCATTTTAAAAAAATTATAAAATATAATACAATAAAAGCTGAAATTTATTTTGGACCCTAGGAGAAAATTTGAAACTCTAGGATTTAATTATTTTTTTTCAATTTGAAAATATTTTCCGAACATTAAAAAAATTGGAAAAAAAATTAACACTATAATTCAAATTGATTTTTGATTAATTTTCCTCAACCTTACTACTCTCAGTACTCATCCTTATACACTATTACATAGAATTTATTCATCTTACCCTCAATTTGTTAGTGTTTCAACATGTTGTCCAATTCATTGCAAAACCTTTCAATGGCTGGAGCTGGTAAACAAATTGGTACCAAAGTTCCAACTTCTCCTTTTTAGTCTTAGTTGGTATGAAAAAAGTTGATCATTCCAATGGCTTTTGTTAGCCCTCCAAACACTACCTTACCTCAATCCGAAATCGACATCTTCGAATCTGATGTTTGTTATCGGATATCACATACGACTCGACATCATCCGGAAAATGGAGTTGTTTACCCCTAATCACAATTAAAGCTGCCAATGATTTCATATATTCCACTGTCACACTTGCTTTTGCTTGCGTTATTAATTCCACTATATACCCTAATGGATTGTGGCAGAAGTTTTTAACTATTGTTATTGCTGCTGGGGAGACAAGCATTCCCATCATATCACGATGTCAATGGAGGATAAAATTTAGAACGTACCTCTTTGTTAGGGTCAAGATTTAAAGCAATGGTTCGACAGCGCCATAAGCAAGCTGTTAAGAGTTCGGACTTGGTGCAATTTTAAGGTGGAGAGGGAGGAGCGTACGAAGAAGTGAAACTTTAACAGGACCAAAAAGGAATGTTCAACCATGTTGTTCGATGGCGAGGTTGTTGAAGGTTGGTCAGCATGCAGCACCAAAGGCAGCCAAGAGACATGCCATGCAGCCCGAGCCATGCAGAAGCTGTTAATACACGAGCAGCTAGTGTTGTTTGTCCATTTTGTAATCTTTAGTCAATCTAATGTAGTTTAGTTCATTTTGAACTATGTTAGGTTGATATTTTATGTGATTTTGATAGTGATTGAGCTAATTAATTTAGCTTTGTTCATGTGTACAAGTTAATCTTTTCAAGTTTCAATATGTTAAGTGGTAGTAGGTATTGGTTAGGTTACCATATCGATTTTGACAAGCTAAAAGCTTGGTTTATGTATTGGCATCATGCCATTACTCATTTTGAATGAAATCTTATTAGTTTTTCTTCCATATGCTCCATCTTTCTTAGCTTTGCTTTTGTTTTTTTTTTTTTAAATTTCTACTTTGTTTCTTAAGCAAGTATCGAGCCTTGCTACTCAAGTTTTAGTTAAGCTTGTTTGCTTATTGTTCAAACACCAACAATTGGTATCTAGAGCTGTAATCTTAGTGGACCTGTTATAGTTCAACACTTAAAACCATGGCTTCATCAGGTTTTTCACCAGCTACACCACCAGTCTTCAATGGAGAGGGCTTTCACATTTGGGTGGTCAAAATGAAGACCTACTTGCAGGCATTTGATCTATGGGAAGTCGTCAACTCAGATGTCGAGCCAGCACCTCTTAGAGCCAACCCAGTAGTGGCTCAGATCAGGCAACATACTGATAAGAGAACAAAGAGGCACAAGGTCATGTCTTGCATACAAAATTGTGTGTCATATGTGATCTTCACAAGGATCATGGCCTGTGAGACACCAAAGCAGGCCTGAGATAAATTGAAAGAGGAGTTCCAAGGAACTGAGAGAACAAGGCAGCAACAGCTACTGAATTTGAGAAGAGATTTCAAGAATTTAAAGATGAAAGAGGAAGAAACTGTCAAGCAGTATGCAGACAGGATCATGGCTGTGGTAAACAGCATAAGGCTTCTTGGAGAGCAATTTAGTGAAGCTAGAATAGTGGAGAAAGTGATCTCTACCTTACTTGAGAGGTATGAGGTAAAAATATCTTCCCTCGAAGACTCAAGAGACTTGGCCAGCATCTCATTAACCACTAGTCTGCAATGGAGAGGGCTTTCACATTTGGGTGGTCAAAATGAAGACCTACCTGCAGACATTTAATCTTTGGGAGGTCGTCAACTTAGATGTCGAGCCAGCACCACTTAGAGCCAACCCAACAGTGACTTAGATCAGGCAGCATGCTGATGAGAGAACAAAGAGGCACAAGGTCATGTCTTGCATACAAAATTGTGTGTCATGTGTGATCTTCACAAGGATCATGGCCTGTGAGACACCAAAGCAGGCCTGGGACAAGTTGAAAAAGGAGTTCTAAGGAACTAAGAGAACAAGCCAGCAACAGCTACTGAATTTGAGAAGAGATTTCAAGAATTTGAAGATGAAATAGGAAGAAACTGTTAAGCAATATGCAGACAGGATCATGGCTGTGGTAAACAGCATAAGGCTTCTTGGAGAGCACTATAGTGAAGCTAGAATAGTGGAGAAAGTGATCTCTACCTTACCTGAGAGGTATGAGGCAAAAATATCTTCCCTCGAAGACTCAAGGGACTTGGCCAGCATCTCATTAACAGAGCTGATCAATGCTCTCTATGCACAGGAACAAAGGAGAGCCAGCAGACTGGAGGAGCACCAAGAAGGTGCCTTCCAAGCCAACCAAACCTGCCTCGAGCACCACTGCCTTCAAAGGTAAAAGGCTTAGAGAGACAAGCCTAAGTCAGATGCTGCTAGAAAAAGGGATCAACCTTGTAGACATTGCAAAAGACCTGGTCATCCAGAGGTAAACTGTTGGTTTAGGCCAGATGTGCAGTGCCAATACTGCAAGAAAATGGGCCATGTAGAAAAGGTTTGCAAAAACAAAGGCAAACCAAGGCAGACTCCACACCAACAGCCAAAAGCTGAAGCTCAAGTAGCTGAAGAAGGCAGTGATAATAAGGAACAAGTTTTTGCAGTCTCATGTTCAGCTGCAAAAGAAAAAGTTATCAATAGATGGCTCTTAGACAGTGGCTGTACCAATCACATGACACCAGATGCTGCCATTTTCAAGTCAATTGACAGAAACTTTAAAACAAAGGTTAAAGTTGGTAATGGTCACTTTATCAAAGTAGAAGGTAAAGGTGAAGTGTTGATAAACACTCCCACAGGCAATAAGCTTGTTTCAAATGTGTTGCTAGTGCTTGAGATTGACAGAAATCTGCTCAGCATAGCTCAGTTGCTAGACAAAGGCTATACAGTTGTGTTCAAGGCAAGGAGTGCCAAATCACTGATCCACATGGATCCAAACTCATGTCAGTCACTATGGCTGATAAAAGCTTTGTTGTTGATTGGATTAACAACACAGACTCAGCTTATACAGTCTCTCTAAATGAATCCAAGCTTTGGCATCAAAGACTTGGTCATGCCAATTACAGATCAATGGACCTGTTATTCAAAGGAGATTTAGTTGAGAACTTCATCAAAACAATTGAAAATGATGAGGTTTGTGAGGTATGTCAACTAGGGAAGTAGACTAGGCAACCTTTTCCTTCAAACAATGCCTGGAGAGCTTCAGAAAGACTTCAGCTTGTGCATACTGATGTTTGTGGCCTAATAAAGACTCAGTCATTGAATGGGAGTAGGTATTTCATTTTTTTCATTGATGATCACTCGAGATTTTGCTGGATTTACTTCTTGAAGCACAAATTAGAAGTGGCTTCAGTGTTTTGAAAGTTCAAGGCTGGTGTAGAAACTAAAACAGGTTGCAAGCTCAAGACTTTAAGGTCAGACAATAGAACTGAGTATACCTCAGCTCAATTTCAAGCCTTTTGAGATGAAGCTGGCATCAAATATCAGCTTACCAACATCTATACACCTCAACAGAATGGTGTGAGTGAAAGAAAGAACAGAAGCTTGATGGATATGGCAAGGTGTCTCATGTTTGAGAAGAATCTGCCCAAAACTTTGTGGGCTGAGGCAGTAAACACAGCTGTCTATCTTCAAAATAGGCTTCTAACCAAGGCTTTAGCTCAGAAGACCCCATTCGAAGCTTGGTTTGGATTCAAGTCATCACTGGCTCATCTCAGAACTTTTGGTTACATATGTTATGCACAAGTCCCAGCTGTGAAATAAGGCAAGCTGGATAAGAAAGCTCAAGCAGGCATACTGGTAGGCTATAGCGCAATCAAAAAAGGATATAAAATTTTGGATTCCTCAACAAATAAAGTTCTAGTAAGCAGAGATGTGGTGTTAAATGAAAAAGCAAGCTGGAATTGGAAAAAAAATGAACCAGAGGTAGTCTCTGAAGATCTTGCATCAGATCAAGTTGAAGCTGATCAAAATGGACCTGAAATGGACATAGATGATGAACCAGTTAGGGGCATTAGACCATTGGCTGAGATTTATGAAAGAGCTCAAGTAGCTATAGTAGAGCCAAGCTACTTTGAAGAGGCTGAAGCTCAGCAAGGCTGAAAACAAGCCATGCTTGATGAGATCAACATGATTGAGAAGAACCAGACTTGGGAATTGGTTCAAAACCCTGTCAACAGGAAGATCATTGGGGTGAAATGGGTTTTTCGAGCCAAGCACAATTCTAATGGGAGCTTGAACAAACTCAAAGCAAAGCTAGTTGTGAAAGGGTTCAGCCAAAAGTATGGTTTGGACTACCTAGAGACCTTTGCACCAGTGGCTAGACTTGACACCATTACGCTGCTAGTTGCCTTAGCAGCTCAAATGAAGTGGAAAATCCACCAGCTTGATGTGAAGTCATCCTTTCTCAATGGTTTCCTTGAAGAAAAGATCTATGTTGAACAACCTCAAGGCTTCAAAGTGATTGGCAAAGAAGAAATGGTGTACAAGTTGAACAAAACTTTGTATGACTTGAAACAAGCACCAAGGGCCTGGTACAGCAGAATTGATGGCTACTTGGTCAGTTTGGGATTTGAAAAGAGCATTAGTGAGCCAACATTGTATATCAAAAGGAAAGGAGTGCAAAGTCAGCTCATTGTTCCTTGTATGTTGATGACCTGTTGGTGGTAGGAGGAGACCAAGCAATGTTGGTTGATTTTAAGAACAAAATGCAACAAATGTTTCAGATGTCTGACTAGGGGCTAATGTTCTACTTCCTAGGCATGGAAGTCACACAAACTCAGGAAGGAACTTATCTAAGTCAAAAAGCTTTTGCTATAAAAATTTTAAACAGGTTCTCAATGCAAAATTGTAAAGCAACAAGCACACCAGTGGCTGTTGAAGAAAAGATATCGAGCCAAGGTGCTTTTGAGAAGGTATGTGAATCAACCTATAGAAGCCTAGTTGGTTGTTTGTTATATTTGATTGCTACTAGGCTAGACATAATGTATGCTGTGAGTTTACTATCAAGATTCATGCATTGTTGCAATGAAAGTCATTTCAAAGCTGCCAAGAGAGTCCTCAGATACATCAAAGGTACCTTGAGCTATGGCATTTTGTTTAGCAAGGCTGAATATTTGAAATTGGTTGGCTACACTGATAGTGACTGGGCTGGTTCAATGGATGACATGAAGAGCACATCAGGGTATGTTTTCACCCTTGGCTCAGCCATCTTTTGCTGGAGTTCGAAGAAGCAAAATGTGGTTGCTTAGTCAACTGCTGAGGCTGAGTATGTGGCAGCTACTGGAGCTGTCAATCAAGCCATTTGGCTTAGAAAGATCTTGGCTGATTTTAATCTTGAACAAAGGGAAGCAACAGAGACATTCTGTGATAATCAATTTGCTGTTGCAATTGCAAAGAACCCTATTTTTCATGGAAGAACCAAACTTCAACATTAAACTCCATGCTGTTAGGGAAATAGAGCAAGCTCATGAAGTAAAACTGGTTCATTGCAGTTCTGAAGAGCAATTAGCTGACATTTTAACAAAGGCCCTTAATGTTTCAAGATTTCAACACTTAAGAGCAGAGATGGGAATTTGCAACATGCTAACCAATGAGAAGTGTTGAAGGTTGGTCAGCATGCAGCATCAAAGGCAGCCAAGAGACATGCCATGCAGCTCGAGCCATGCAGAAACTGTTAATGCACGAGCAGCTAGTGTTGTTTTGTCCATTTTGTAATCTTTAGTTAATGTAATGTAGTTTAGTTCATTTTGAACTATGTTAGGTTGATATTTTATGTGATTTTGATAGTGATTGAGCTGATTAATTCAGCTTTGTTCATGTGTACAAGTTAATCTTTTCAAGTTTCAATATGTTAAGTGGTAGTAGTTATTGGTTAGGTTACCATACTGATTTTGACAAGCTGAAAGCTTGGTTTATGTATTGGCATCATGCCATTATTCATTTTTGAATGAAATCTTATTAGTTTTTCTTCCATACGCCCCATCTTTCTTAGCTTTACTTTTGTTTTTTGTCTGAATTTCTACTTGGTTTCTTCAGCAAGTATTGATCCTTGCTGCTCAAGTTTTAGTTAAGCTTGTTTGCTTATTGTTCAAACACCAACAGAGGCGCTGGTGGTGGTGATAGCAACTTCCACTTCATCATATTAGGGGTGGGTGAATGTGACTTGTGGTGGGTCTCGAACATTTAAAAGATGCCTTTCCCATACAAGAGGATAGAGGGGATGTCTGCACCACGTGTCATTTCGCCAACAGCGGACATGAATTGCTTTAGGCCGGTGGCGTCGCTCATGACATGGTTAAGGCAGACAGCGAATATGAAACCATCACATTTCAATTGTGTTACCTATTAACATATAAACTAATACCAATTAATAAAAAAAAACACAAAAAAATTGTATTAAAAGACCTAATTACACAATGTGTAAATGTTAAGGGTTAATTTTTAAAATCAAGACTAAATTGATAAAAGTATAAATATTTAAGGTTAAATTACTATTAAGTCAATTTTAAAAGTTGCTACCCTTATTCAACTAAAGACCAAAAAGACAAAATTGAATGATTAGGTCACTATTTCTACATATTTCCCTGTTAGACAATTGATGATTGGTGTCATCCATGAGCCAGGGGTTTTGATGTAATTTACGTCTCATGATAGCTCGTAATCAATTTCCCCCAATGTCCAACCTCCAAGGTGTAAGCCATTTTGGAAAGCGTGTCTACCTGCTAGTTCTTAGTATGTGGTATTTGTGTGATGGTGATTTACTGTATATCTTGCATTCGTTCTTGCAGGGCCATGTGATAAGCCATCAATGTGTTGCCTTTCACCTCGTATTCTCTTTTTAGTTGTTTAAATACCAGTTGGGGATCGACAAAAACTTGCAAATACTGTACATCGAGGGAATGAGCCAAGTCAAGTCCGGCCAGCAAAGCTCCGTAAGCCACTGCGTCATTGGTTGCAGAAAAGGCCAATAAGAGGCAGTAGTGATATCCATGCCCTATGGGATCAGTCAGGATTATTTATGCTCTTGATCCCTTTTTCACAGGTCATCCGGTCTGTGCATAAAGTTAACAATTGTTCAGTGTTTGCAAATTCAGCTATAGCATTAGTTTCTTGATCCGTGGTGGTCCGTGAATCCTGCAAGTGCTTTTTGTGAAGTTTCACTCTGCCACAAAATCCGTAGTGGTCCATACGAACACAGTGGTGTTATTACAGAAAAGGCTACCAGCTGATTCCTTCCTTTGGCAGTGAGGTGAGCATTAATGTTCATGGCCGAATCTACTTGAGTGGGGTCTAAATAGATGAGTTTTATTTTCTGCTCTGCTTGTTTGTCCTCTTTGTAATTTAAGTCGTCTAGAGTAAGTTGATCTGTGTCCATATAATATTCTCTCTTTTAAAGTAGAATCAATTGTTCAATCTGTCATAGTGTTTTATCCAATGCTTGTTGATGGGCTCTGAATGTATTCATGAGGTACTGGAATTGGATCGAACGTTAAGCATGAGGTTCAAGCCGATGAGAAGCTGAACGTTTGATATTAACAGTAGACGATTGAGGAAAGGCAGATGGTAATCTATTCATGTTTGTTATAGTGGTCACAGGAGGAATCGTGCTTGGTACGGGGGTTGTTAACGTCTGTGTAGTAGGGGCAAATGGATCGGTGTTGAGTTACTGCTCGACGTTGTGCTTGGTACGGGGGTTGTTAACGCCTGTGTAGTAGGGGCAAATGGATCGGTGTTGAGTTGCCGCTCGACGTTGGTGAGAGGGTGCACTGAATGCTGAACATTTACCGTGAGAGAATTGTATCCTTGACTTGTAAAGGTCGAGGAGCTAAATTTGCAATTATATCTATTCTTTAAGCAAAGTTAATGGAGGAAATTAACCAAAGGACTGAAAATACCAACTACAAAAGTTGAAAGATTAATATTTAGCAAATAAAAGTAGATAAACTAAATTCACACAAATTGATAAAAATAGGAATTATCTTATAATTTAACATTTTATATATTAATAAGATCAAGTTCAAATCATATATGTTCTTTTTAGAGATTAATAAGATTTGAGACATTAAAAGGTGGATAATACGTCTACGTCCTCCTGCATTGACAACAATACTCATACCAATCGAGCTAAAACTCAATCAGCATATTGAATATTATTATCAAATAAGTTCTTTAGGTCAAAATTGTTGGATTTGAGTTGTCACTATTTATTTGTAATTAATAAAGTTTATTTAAGGACAATTTAAAAGAAAATTATATAAAACTTTGCAATACTTAACTCATTATTTTTCTATTTTATGAATTCCAATATTTTCAGTTATGAAGAATTGACTTTTGTAAACAAATAAGAAAATTATAATCTAAATTTAGCTTCTTACCTCTCTATTGAATTGTGTAGTAACTTGAAACGACAAGTAGAATTTGAGTTTCCCTACATTACCCACACCATAAATTCAAGACATGTATATGTTTCCTTCTGGTATGTCACCTATTTTAGTGCTTAGTTTTCAAGCTAAGCACTTAATTCTATGTTAGCTATTAGTACCTCAGAAAAGAGATCAAGAAAATCAAACCAAAAAAATAATAATAAAAGAATATTTTTAGCTAGGTTAAGGTTGAGCTATATTACCTTCTTCTGTTAAACTGCGGAAAAACATTTCTATTTCTTGAAACAATCTTTTGTTCCCAGAATTTGTGTCTGAAGAAGATACCATCAAGTGAATGAGATACTCACAAATTTCTCCCACATCATCTGACCACGTCACACTCTTCTGATCATGCTTATCTGTCGTATGTTCTTTACTGTTGTTGTACATGCGTTTTCTGCATGCCTACAATACGAAAAATAACATAGATATAGGGACCGGTTATGGTCATATATTCGACATTCACCCTTGAGTCTGGATAAAATATCAATCAACATATCTTGTTTCTTCGTAATTGGCAAAAGAAACAATTAATGTTACCTGGAATACATGATTAAGACTGGCAATATGCTCTGCCTTCAAGAATCCAGAGTTTAGGAGAGCTCGAAATAAAAGCACCATCTCAGGGGTAACATCCATGACTTTAAGGTTTTCGATTATACAAGATATGGAAACGTCATCGAACACGGTTCGGATCCACTCAGGAATCTTCTCGAGTTTTAGCAATGCGACAGTAAGATGAACAGCAGGTTTGTGGTAATTGATGAATGATTTTGATGCTAAGCATGGAACTGCCAAAGACATAGCCATTTCCTCCACAATTAGTCTATACCAGCTACTTCTCACAACTCTTGATTCCTGCATTTCTAGTTCTTTTTCCCACCCTAAAATTATTGATAAGCAAAGGCAACAGTTCATTGCTACCCGAATGTCATCGTTAAATACCTGACCTTCTAATACAGTCATTATGGACATTATGTAACCCATGAAGCACTGTGACTCCACATGTTTCCCTTTATTCTGATATGATATTCCTGAAAGAAACTCCAACAGGCAAGATGAAGCAACAAGCTTGACCATTGGAGACCCAAAATGTATCATCCTGCACAAATCATGGAAGTGAATATTGATTATGGAAACTGGTTGTGCCATATCTGGTGACTTGAGGAAAGTTTCCCAGTCTGGAACCTCTGGTAAAACGGCATGGAAGCTGAAAATAAAGAAGTTAGTTTACACAGCATGGATTTATAGAAGAGTGTTATAAGAAGGTGCTTACCATCTTAAGGTGAAGTAGTATAACAAAAGCAAAAATATTAGGTTTTCGCCAGAGCTTGTTCCCTCATCATGCTCTATTAGAGCTGGTCCCTTTGAAGAGACAACCTGGACTGTGCTGTTGATGGTAGAGATCAAGGAAGCATTAAAAATTATACTTTTCGAAGCCTCAATGAGTGCATGGCTAGAAGAATGATGCAAAATCAAGGAGAGAATTCCCACTAAAAGTAGACCTTCATGATTCCAGCCATACTTTCTAACTGCAGGAATTAAGCAGTCTATCAACTACAAAGAAAGTAAAAGACTCATTAATTTGCTGAAACCGTGAGTACACATTAAAATGAAAACTGACACGGTACCTTTGTAGACAATGCAAGCCAAGATTCGCCATCAGAAAGTGTTTCATGGTGCACTGTACTTAGAATGTTAAATAGCAGAAGTAAGATGGCCAGAAGTAACTCTGAGGAAGAAGAATGACTTGAATTGTAATAAACTACCATTAATATTGCATTGCCTATTCCATGCAAGCATAGTTGGTTCGAGGCAGTTGGAAAGATGTTAATGACTATTAATATAAGATTTACTACTGCTATAATGTCTTGATTTTGGGCTCCTTCCTCAGCAAGCTCTACCAATAAACACAGCAAAAGCTTTGCAGCATGGTTATCTCTCCTAGCTACCAAGTCTGCAATTACTCTTACATCTATAGTGTGACTCTTGTCCCTATGGATGAGTATTTTGTTTCCATCTGAGCAATCTCTTCTGCAGAATTTTAGAAGTTGGCACGATAATGGTTTGCTGATTTTCTCCTGTTGGAACAACCATGTCACTGCAACTGGATGAATCACTGCAGAAGGCAAATCCCATTCACTTCGACACAGCATATGGAATAAGATCCTCTCAGCTTCCAGGCTGTGAGAGACTTGATTGCTTGCCTTAGCAAGACCTCTACATAGGCCGTAAAGATTCAACACTTGCATCATTATCAAGGAATCAATGGTCCCAGAGAGGAAATCTCCACTGTTAACAAGAATATATTGCTCCAGAGAAGCTAAAACCGATCTCTCATCTGCAAGCCTGCGGAAGGTATCAATAACAGTAAGAAATAAAGGTGAAGAACAAATGTTAAAAATGCAACATGAATAAGATGAAAGAACCTGGCAGCTCATTTACCAGTCATCATGCAGGCAACTGAAATGCAAAAGCAACAAAACTGCAGCTTGGCAAGAAGACAAATCTAAATCATGGGAGTTCTTCTGCCCAAGCAGAAACAGCAAATCAATAGGATCAGATGGAAGATAAAAAGAGCATCTCTAATTGGTTGTCCAGCTTGATTTCCCAAAAGAACTTCCACAAGTGAACTGAGCATTAGATATACTCTCCATTTCATCTTTTCAGCAGGAAATAGTCCGACACATCCAAATGAAAAACAGAACCAAGAGGATGAAAGTAGGACTTTTGCTAGTTCTGTTGCTTGGATATCAGGATGCTGAATCAGTATAAAATGGAATGTTTCGAATACCCCCATGACAGTTTCCTCATCAAGTTCGTTAACAGCCATGGAAAACCAAGGTAATATATTTGAGGTACATATGTCCACAATACAAGTTCGCAGTTCCAAGTTGCTAGATGTATTTGCAGAGCACGCTTCGTGACTGTATGAATATGCTTCTTTAAGAAGGTATAAACAATGTAAGAGTTGACCTGGATCTTTCTCAGAGATAGTCAGACAAGCTAAAACAGCATGTTTCAATGATTCTTGAAGTAATGCTGGAAGATTTGAAGCCCCTTGAGAAGAAGGGTATTTTAAAAGAGCTACAAAGATTGAACAAACCAATAGGAAAGTCTCTGGAATCATGCCAATTTCCCCATCTCTATGCCTTTCAAGCATCCTTGACAAAATAAGAGCTAATTCTTCAATGTTAGAGGTTGATGCTATTCCAGGGCAATCAGAAACACAGTTTTGTATAAGCATAAGTGTGAATGTTTGAGCAGGATGGAAAGGAACTTCAGCCACATAACGAAGCACCGGAATCAGAGTTTGGAAACCAATAATAAGCCTTTGTCTGAAAGACTGCTCAGTACAAGGAAAGAGATTAAGAACCCTAACACAAGAGTAGACCAGGGGATCCTTGCATTCTGTTTAACAAGAGTAGAATTTCATTAATGCAAAAGCCTCGTGGCATGATATAATTATCACAAATGGACATAAATATGCACGCATACATGTAATGTCCGTGAACAAACATAAGCACCATGCTCGCATAATATACACCTGTATAATTCTATGACGAGTCACACATGAATGGGGTCAACAAATAATGATAGAACTCGAAAATGATACACTGCTTTCGTGACTAATTTGCCTGAATAGAACTAGTTAAGTAGAATATTGAGTTTGATTAAAACAGACTGCTACAAAACTTCAAAAACTAAACTACTATCTTATTTTCTTTGAAGCGCTATTGAAAGCAGTATTTTGGGTTCTTTGACTCACTGAGGAAACTTGCATGCCATTTAACTGTCGAGATTTAGCTTCACTTACCTGACAATCTTAATATCTCAAACACATAATCCACAATATTTTCTTCTATCAAAATTTGAATCTGTTTGGGGAAAGCATCTCCACACGTCAAGTAGTGGAAAATCAGATCCAATGTGCTGATTTGCACTTGGCTGTCAGATGAAAGAAGTGGGCCTTTGATGGCCTCAGCAAACAATACGCTCAATGGGGATTCATCTGGTCCATCTTCTATCGTTTGCATTAAGTGGTCTGCTTCATCAGAACTCAAGCTGTTTATTTCATTTCCATGTCCATTTCCAAACAATCCAATTTGTGCCAAGAGCATTAGAAAAGCTACAAATGCAAGATTAGAATTTATTAGTTTGAGAGGATATATTATGATGATCATGATCAAACAGAGCTGCACATGTGAAGGTGGCCTTGATGTGCGAGGTGAGTACATTCCTTATAAAGACCCTAATAAACATTATGTTATGCAGAGCAGTAAGTTAAAGCAAACTGGAGGCATTCACTTTTAAATGATGTCAACTAGTTACATAAGACTTTCCCAACATGGAATGTAACAGAACTTAGTTCCGTAGACTATGCTTCAAGAAAAACGCTTCAGTATATCTTGACACAAAATTTTAAATAAATCAATGTAGAAAGCAATTTGACAAACCTACTCCATTCAATCGTACATCATCTCTATGGGTTTTCAGAAGTGCCTCCATTGACAAACGCAACAGACTAGGACAAAAGGCCTGAAGAACATTTGCTCCTAAACCATCTCTAGATGCATATCCTTGAATAGATAGTTTATACAGAACAAAAAGAATCTCTCCTCGGATTTCATCGCTGCAGTAGGAAACAACTAATTAACAGCCACAATTAATACAAACGATCTGTATCCAGTAACTTTTATTTGTTACCTTGGCAATTGAAGACCAGCTACCAAATTGGATAGTAGAGCTTCTTTGTCTCTGATGTACATACAAGGATCATTTATTTGGCAGTTCAAAAGAATTCCTAAGCAATGCAACTGGCATTTAAGATAGCCAGACATAGCAATAGATCAGTTGTCTAAATTTTTCTCAGAATAATAAATAATGGAAAAGTTCACACCTCAACTCAAATATGTTGGCCTGACTCCTTTTATTAGAGTACCAATGTCCGGTGCATATTCGGACATGCGTACTCCAAGTATCTCCAAATGCATGGAAAACTTGGAAAAAGTAAAAGTAAAATTACCCGGCTTGAACACTCACACAGTCGCACTTTAATCCGAATAAAATAGCATGCTACATGATCTTTCATTTTCTCAAATTATGCATAAGATTAGGCACGAATACTACCCAAATTCATCCTAAAAGAACCTAATACATTTTCGCACCCTAGTTCACTTTTTATTTCCCTTATTTATTCAACATTATCAAAATCTAAGGCTCCATTTGGTTGTTATATCTATACTAGCATTTAAAAGGGAAATGTGTTATGGTGTTTTATGTAACTTCGTTTTTTTAATTTTCTGGTAGCTTTGAGAATTAAACAGAAAATAATACTGAAAGAGAATGAGTAACAAAATCAAGGATCACATCAAATGTTGGAAAAGCAGCACATAAAATTTATAAACTCTCCTCTTCTTTTTCCTTCAATTTTCTCAGCAACCAAACACTAACTACCACAAATAACAAGTTCAAACTCACTAGTCACTACCATGCAACAAAATAATAATATCACCGTATTAAACTACAGAAAATAATAAGAACAAACTCCAGCTATTCTTTCTTATGATTCATGTTTCTCGGAATCCAAACAGATCCGCAATAGAAACAATAATCAAAAGATTCAAAACACACATACTTACCATATAAAGCTGCCTTCGACTCCACGCTAACGCGCCAGAAGAGAGTTTTTCGGCAACTTGCGCAATGAAATCTGCTGTGACAGAATCACTAGCAGAAGCGCAAAGAGCGGAGATTATATCAATGAGTTGTTGAGCGATGGGATCGTTGTCGAAGGAAGAGAGCGCGTGGAGGAGGGGGGAGATGAGGAAGTGAGGGTGGAAGGAAAGGAGGGAGGTGAGGAAAAGGGGTTGAGAAAGGGCGTCGGAGAGTTGGGAGAGAACGTAAGAGACATGGAGAGTGGGAGCGCGTGGGTTGGAGATGAGGTTAGAGAGGCAGAGGAGGCAGATGGAGCCGCCTTGTTGGGTGCGAAGGGATAAGGTGGTGCGGTGGCCTTGAGAGCATTGGATAACGTCCGGTTCTTGATCGGGATAATGACCGGCGGCGAAGGAGACATCCGGTTCTTGCGGATCTTCAAACATCATCTTTCCGGGAAAGAGAGAGGCAGTTGGTGATTTTTGAATTTTAGCGGGAGTCGGGCTTTTTTAATATTTTTTACTTTTCTAACTTTTTTTCTCCTATTAGAAATAGAATTAGTTATTTATACCACTGACTGACACTGTGCGTGAAATTGAATTCTATTTTTTATTAGAGTTAATTACACCAAACATCCTCAAACTATAATCCTTATTTTAAATTGATCCTTAAACTTCAAATTATTTTAATTGCACTCTAAAACTATTGAAGTTATATCAATCATGTCCTTCCATTACTAAAATTATAAATTAAAATGAATATTGTAAAATAAATGCTTTTATGCCTATATCGTCCACTCTTTATTTTTTTTCAATTTTACTTTATTTTAATTTATTATGTAAATGTAAAGAAATTGAAATCATTATAGACAATAGTAGTTTGTAAATTATATATTTTACCATCACAATAAAATTAGCAAAATAGCATTTTTAATGCTGTTTGCTTGTGGAATTTTGAGTAAGAAATGCAAAATAATAAAAGGAAATCAAAATAAAGCAGAGAATAAAAGAACCAACCATAAAATTCATATTTAACTTTGGATGCTTTAAAGTTTTGAACTGTGAACTCAAGACATATATAAAAACAAAACAAAAATAACCCCATCTTCATTTACCTTCCCCATCTATACAGGTCTCTCAACCCCTAGTTTTGAGGTATGTATTCATGACCTGAAAATTCCATATATACAACACAGACTGCCACATCACTTGATCTGATTGTATACAGAACCAATAACAGAATCGAAATTCTGTCAAGTATGTTCCTAATCGGTCCCCGATGACGAAACCGGGTTCCTTCAACTAATATTCTCAAACTCTCTATGACCTCATTCTTGCCTTAACCGCACCTGTCCGATGAACTACTGTGAAGGTACCGGTCCTCTCATTCGTAAAATTGAGGAGAACCCACACTGACAGAATTTCATGCACCAAAAATTTACGTCGTTCAACTGTTTTATACAATCAAGATTGCACGGCCAACTTCTGGAGATGCTCGAAGAAGATTTGTAGGCTTACATCGTCTGTAAAGATTACATCTGATCCGGCAGCCATGTCGATGGAATTATTGTATGTTGCTGATGGGTTCAATTTTGCTAACAAAAATCTTGCCTGTACAAGGAAAAAACACGAAGAAGGTTCGACAAACCAGAAATGGGGAATAATCAAAGACAAAATGGATATAACAATGAAAATACTGACCTGGGATCCATGTTGATCACATACAACCAATCTAGGGACAGGGAAGCGCTCCTGAATAATCATTTGGGCATCAACATGAGGTGCTTGCAAAAGCTGTGAAAATGCCTGTTGAAAGAAATAAGCTTTTAGACATCAAATCATGCCACCAGATATCGCGTTTGCACATGATGATAGTAATGTTTCGAAAATTAAGCTCTACATGTATGTGGTATGAACACAATGAGCATACCTGATGTTCAGGCTGACTCTGGTAACCCATGTTGCGCCACTGTGCTATTGTCATACCATGGAATATAACAATACTGAAATATGCGTCTAGCAAGAGAATACGATCAGCTGAAATGGAAGCCACATCCAATAATGCTGGTTGAGGCAGCGAGTTGAATGAATACGATATTAATGATGGTTGAATCATCACAGCTGCATTTGTAATGTTTTCTTTGTTTAGTAACATTCGAAAGTAGGCAGTTTCATCAGGACTGTTGTTAAAAACCTGTCACAGAAAGGAAAAAGAGAGAAGCCATATATGAGTGTAGGTCAATTACATATTACAAAAATAGGCAAGAAAAAAGGCCTTTTACTTATTTTTATTTTTTAAACCAGATACCTGAACAAATTGTGACCGTCGTAGATTAAACATAAATTGAGGGAACAAAGAAAAGCAAGGGTTTAATGTAAAAGATGATGCATCATCCTTCCGATACTCTCCAAATTTGGAACAAACTCGAATGAGATTCCTATCCAACCACCGTGTAGCATCAAACCCATCCTAAATGAAACAAAAGGCAATAATTAAGCAAGGGTAGTAGCAATCAATAAACAATTAGTTAGAAGCAACAATTGATAGAAAATATTGCAAGCCAGGAAGGCCTGGGCTAGGAGGAAAGCGAGTAGAGAGAACAAGTGTTGTTAACGCTTTGCACCTTCGCCCTTGACCAAGAAAAATCCTCAAATGGACACAACTGCTGCGCCTAGGAACACTTTTTTGTTAGGCGATAGGTACAAAAAAAGAAGGATTGCCTAATTAAAGTTCTCCTCGATTTCTTTGATTTTAATTTTTTTCATTATTTGTACATTTACAAGTAAGAAAGGTGATAATACCAAACTATCTATTTCTCAATATTTGAGTATTCAACAATAGACAGGAGACAAGGAAATCATGCAGATTAGCCAACAAGTGGAGAAGAAAATTTGGCATATTTCGTAGGATAAATTGGACCACTCTTTAGAATTTATTACCATAATTATGTATTAAATTTATTATATAGATAAATACAAACACAGAGAAAACAAAGGCACACATACAAAAACATGCATTTAAACATATTGTGTCTTACTTCACTCAAGCAAGCACTTTTTTTGCACCTGGTACCTCAGGCAACATAGAGCAAATAAATTATATGTTGAAAGTGGATTCTAATAAGAAAATAGAGCAAACAGTAAATAATTGAATAGAAGGCGTTTCAAATTACCTCCATCTCCATTTTTAGAGAAGTTACTCTTGCCATTACAACAGCAGCAGCCTCTTGATCAAAACCATGTACTAATTCCTAGAAAGGAGATATTATTACGGTTAGAACAAATCAACCAAGAAACAAATGGAATTGACAATTATACACATTAGCTGACCTACCAACATTCAAATTCAGGACTCCCTACCACCCCCAAACACAAAAAGATAGTCCTCTTAATTGTGACCAAGCAGGACCTTATTTAACAAACACAATATGGGATGAAGTGGCAGAAAGAAATAACACCCTTGCCTCTCATTTATTTTAAGACAATTTAAACAACAAAAACTACAAAATTGAGATAATCCAAACTAACCTCTGTACTAACAGCACTGTCTACCCATTGTCTTGTCAAAGTAGTAACTCGAAGCATTCTTTTACCTTCAGGGTCTTGAAAACTGTAATTCAGATAAACAAGATCACAATCATATTACTAAACAAACAAATAAAACCCAAATCAAACATATTTAATTTTAAAGAAAATAAACTCGACACTGCTGAGTAGTCCATGCAGCAAACCTTGTAAGAAACTGCAAATAGAGCTGTGAATTTGCCGTTCCTGGGGCATTTGATCGCTCAGTTGATGAAATATCAAATAAAACTGTCAAGCATGTACTCTTGTCAAGGCCACACATTTTCCATGCTGAAGTGCTCCCCTCACCAATTACTGTGTCAGAGACGTTAGGTCCTTTCTGCAACACTCGTAGTAATCAGCTTAAATACGGGTAAATTCAGTGTGTTGTTTAGAAAGAGTGAGATACATTATTAAATTATTAAGTAGGTCCAACCTTCTCCAAAGAAGTGCAAGGTCCAATGACCCCTTGAATTTTGATGTCTTTTGAACAGTTGATCTCAAGCAGGCCACTAGAAATGGGGAAAAGGAGAATATAAGGAAAATCAGGTGGTTGGAAAGTCTAGAACTCAAATAAATAAGACAAGGTCAACAAGAACTGGAATATAAACGGAAGTTGACTAATTAATAAAGCATCCACATAGTTGTTTATAAATAATCATTTTTAAGAGAAATGAAGTTAAAATGTTGAACAAGAACTAACTTAAAACATAGGCCAAGAGATTGTTCTCCGTCCTTGAACATACGCCTGAAAGAACCTTTAAATACAGAATGACCAAAACTTTCAGCTAGAACAACAAGGCCACCAGTTCTTTCAACTGCAACTTTCATTTCAGCAACCCCAACCTGAGAACACATCAGACCCATTACATCATGAATATTACCGCTGGCTGAAGTTATTAGACTTCATTTAGACTCAAATGGTTTGCACTTTGCACCTTTTAGGAACATAAAAATGATTAAACAACCTATAAGGTGGCCAAAACAGACCTGATCAAGTGCAGATGCAAAAAGGTCTAGTACATGACCCTGGCTGACTAACTGTTTTGCAAGACTATCATAAAATCTGACTGCTTTCTTAAAATATGGTGCAGCATCCTTATCAAGATCTTTATGTGAACGTACAGGTTCCGACAAGTCCTTCGAAACAATCTGCAAAAATCATACAATCAGTATTATCTTGATGACAACCAAGTACGTTAATACAAATAAAAAAGGCCATATTAATTACACAAACTATGTTCATATTAACAATGACGTATTATTGATGTCGTGTACATCCATAATATCACACAATTCATTAGAAACAAACGATAAATGCATTATATCAGCTATATAAATTCGGTACATAATTTAATGGTATTACCGTCCCCGGCCCTTCAGTACATGGACCACCAACCAAAGCAATAATCCTAGCACCAGTTCCAGGCATGCAGGCTCCAAGCAATCCTGTTGCAACACTTAAGGCCACTCCGGTGCTCCTCGACGTCCTATTGCCCGGCTGTACAGGCCACTGATCCGTTTGCAACTCATCCAACAACTACATTAAAATCAACCAAGCACTTCGATAAACAAAAACAAAAAATCAAATATTTCAAAAACCAATGAATTTCCCACCACATATAAATAATAACGCACCGAATTGAGGGTGTACTCGCAATCGGAAGCAGGCAAAAGAAACCGGTTAACGCCGGTATTTGAGTGCCCATTTTGCAGGCCTTTTGGATATCCAGCGGTCGGCCGCCGCCCGGCAGAACCAAGGCCCAACTGCTCCAACACTTGTTCCTTAGAAATCTCCTTATTACCCCTGAAAACATAGACCTTTGATACATCCGAGAACCCCAATTCATGAACATGCGCTTGAGTCCCAAACGAAACGAACCCAACAAGCGCGTGTTCCGGCAACAACCCAAGAGCCTGTTTCATCGCCGATTTAACGAAACCAAGCTCTTCCTCGATCATACACGTGTCCAACACGAACACAAACACCGGCGGCAATTGAGGTACATTGGAAGGGTTGTTTGGATCGGGATTCGCTTGAAGCGAGTATTGCACAGTGGTATATTGCGGGTAGAGTTCACAAGGCAGGTTCGTCTCGGAGATCATCGCATAATGCGGCGGGAAATGGTTGCGCTGGTAACAGAACGGACAGATCCAAATCTTGGCGGTGAAATCAACGCGCGCGAAAGCATTGAGCGCGGAAGAACAGGACTTGCACCGTAAAGGCGCGTAAGGCAGCGTC
The DNA here is from genome assembly GCA_025506655.1 of Gossypium rotundifolium. Taxonomy (NCBI): domain Eukaryota; kingdom Viridiplantae; phylum Streptophyta; class Magnoliopsida; order Malvales; family Malvaceae; genus Gossypium; species Gossypium rotundifolium. The sequence goes on from CP106724.1 coordinate 203,270,552, forward strand.
GGGATATCCGGGTGTGACCGGATCGGAGCAATGGAAACGGCTAACGGAATAACACAGGCGCTCGCTTCCATTTTAGTACGTGGCCAAACATTCCACGTCATCCGTACGGCGTCAATCCCTTCGGGATCCGTGTTCGCCATCTCCGACATGGTTGAAAAAGTTAATTGAACAAAAAAAAACTTAAATTTTTTTTGGTTTTTTCGGATTAAATTTGATTAGTAATTTAGAAATTGAATGAAAAAGTTGAAATTTTTAAGAAATTTTTTACTTTTTTTTTTATGATTTTGGGCGACCCCAAGAGAAATTTGAGAGAAAGGGGTCACCGAGAGAGCCAAAGTGAAAAGAAAATTGGGTTTTATTGAAAGAGAAATGATAAATGGAATTGAGCTTTAAATTTGAGTATTTAAAGGCAAGGTTTGTAATAACGGAAGGTTATGCGCTTTCCATTCTTCTCACGACACATCAGCATTTTTCTTTTGGATTATATTTTTCTACCAAAAATAAATCTCTCTCTCTCTCTTTATATGGAAGGATAGATTTTGAACAAATTAACCTTTTTTTATTTAAATATTTATATGTAAATTACTTTTAAAAATATTTTTTTTTAAATTTTTGAACTCACTTAGAGACGTAAATGGTGGAGGTCGAATGTCGATTCACCCTCTAGGACAGAGAGTGGCACAATAAGAAATATTTTTGTTGTTCTTTATATGATCTATATTGTGTGAAAATTTATTCCTTTCAACCATCACCTTTTCACCTTCATTAGACCTCTTCATATAGATTCTTAATGACCTCCTTCATATATATATATATATCTTATGGCTAACTAAACTAAACAATGTATATAGATTTAATAATACAAATTTACATTGATTAGGCACATCATTGTAGGGTTAATTTGATGAAGTTGGCTCTTTGTGTTAAAGCTCGACACGAGTGAAGTCTATAATCGTGTCAAATGGTTCTTTATGAAAAAAAAAATATGTAACACCTCTTATTTAGACTAAAGATGTATATAAGTTGTCTTGTGACTTGAATTTTAAAATGAAAAAAATAGACCAGAGTGTGGGTTGAACTTAACACAATCCATCTAAATAACCTATTTCATTGTTTAAAAAAAACAAAATAATAAAATATAATTTTATATGAATATTATATATATATATATATATATATATGTTCACCCAGATTTGAACTAGGTTGAGCAAGGAAAGTCCAACTCATGGAAAATTAGACCAAACATAAATTTACAAGATGAAAAGTTTAACATTAATATTAAGTAAAAGCTTCATTGGCACAACTCTAAAATAAAAGTTAAATTTTGTTATTAGTTTTTGTATTATATTTAAGTTGTGGGTTTAATCTTTGTGTCAAGAATCAAATTGTGTGGCAAGTTGTTTTAACGATTGTAACATGTCAACCCACAAATTTATTATACGTTTAAGAGAGTTAGATTCAAAATATGATTCTTATATCTTGACAAGCATGCTTTGAAGAGTCCTAATCCAAACATAAGACTTGCAATTGACAATAATTCTGAAAATATTTGAAACCTATATATACATGAATGGTTTGTGGATGTAATGATAACGAATTTAAAGAAAGCATATATGATTATTGTAAGGAACTTTAACATGAGAGTATTTTATTCATCTTTGAGTGATTTGTTAATAGTCTTTTGTAAGAAAGGTTTGTGGAGAGTTCGTACTAAATGTATTAGAGTGAGACTGCAATTATACGAGGTCTATCATAGATTGGGTTTTAAATCATTACTTGTAGAGTGAGTTTGGTAATGGATTTCTTTTCTAAGTAAGGTCTTGTAGAGTTAGGTGTTGCACCAAACTACGTAACCAATTTGCTTGTGTTCATTTTAGTATTTTCTGCTTTGTTCATATTGTTGCGCCAATATGTGTACTAAACTTGTGGCCACATGACATATCACAACTTAGCCGGACATTTTTTCACTCTGTATTTTAGTTTGATCATTTTTAGTCCTTATAATTTCAATTTTCAAAATTTTAATCTCAACTAAATGGTAATTGTTAAATTGATTAAGTTTTGTCATTTCCAAAGTCTTATGCAACATGTTATCACTTCATAATATCTAAGTTTGCCTTGCAACTTTTTATTTCCATATAATACTCGTAAAATTCAAGTTAATAGATTTAATGACTGTCATTTTACATCAAATTTGAAATTTTAAAATTCAAAAATATAAAGACTAATAATAATCAAATTGGATAACATAAATTAAATCTACTAACTTTATGTATATAGGAGACTAAAATAAAAATTTTATCAATAGGCTTTAACCACTACCATTTAGGTAAGGACTAAGTTGTAAAATTAGAAAAATTATATTAAAATTTATTAAATTAAAATACAAAGACTAAATTCACAATTTATATATGGTATAAGGACTAATAGTAGAATTTAACCAAAACTAAACGACTACCGGCTTGTAAGGCCAAATATGAAAGACACTGTCAACTGCTCGCAAAAAGGAGGGAAAACTCAAGAACTAGGATTCAGTCCGTTAGGGGGAACAACTCTAATACAAACTCTCTCTGTTGTCGTTTATCTATTTCATCTCAATGCCACCTTTATATTCTCATAGACTCGGATCTCTTTACATCGCTCAGGAAACCCAGAAAACCAACCTTCAAGCATTTTGCCATAGAAATACGACTTGGATTACCCAAAAGCAAGCAACATGGAAGAAACCGCAAAAAAGGATGACCCCATTAACCCCATCCTCAAATTTGGTGAGGAGAAAGATATTGGGAACGATGGCTTGAAGAAGAAGCTGGTTAAGGAAGGTGAAGGGTGGGAAACTCCCGAAAATGGTGATGAAGTTGAAGGTAATGGTGGGGGGGGGGGTTCGTCTTCTTTGTTCATTGTTCTATTGATTTCTATGGGCATTTTTGAGTTGATGGATTTATTTTGATTTCATTTGCAGTGCATTATACTGGAGCTTTGATTGATGGAACCAAGTTTGATTCCAGCCTTGATAGGGGAACTCCTTTTAAATTCAAGCTTGGCCTTGGTAAATAAACCTTTTTATCTCATTTTCTGTTCATCTTCTATTAACTTAGATTGTATTTAGTGCAGATGGTTTTCCTTGATGCATTGAACAGAAAGGTTATAGTTCATGTTATATGGACTTGAGCTTGGAAGTCAGGTGGATACGCGTTATGTGCCTAACACGAATATGGTTTATTTTTAAGTTTTCCAATATTTGGAGGATCAAACCTCTAATCCGATTTCAATATGTTGGACAAGATTTTATGACATTGAAGAATCCCAGGTTATAACTACCTAGTTGAACAAAACAATGGATATGCTCTCCATGATTTTCAGGACAAGTAATCAAGGGGTGGGACGAAGGTATCAAAACAATGAAGAAAGGTGAAAATGCCACTTTCACAATACCACCGAGTTGGCATATGGTGAATCCGGATCACCTCCAACTATTCCTCCTAATGCAACACTTCAATTTGATGTGGAGCTGATTTCTTGGACTAGTGTCTAGGATATATGCCAAGATGGAGGAATCTTCAAGAAAATACTTGTTGAAGGGGAGAAACGGCAGAACCCCAAATATTTGGATGAAGTATTTGGTATATTAGGATTCATTTCCTCTTTCTGTTTAAATCATTCAAAACTTGTGTGCTTATAGTGGTTGTCTTGTGTTTATGACATTCAAGTATGAAGTTTGTTTAGAAGATGGTACACTGGTTTCAAAATCTCATGGGGTGGAGTTCACTGTTGGAGATGGTAAGTGTGATTCCTCTTTACTATATGTTCTTACTTATCGTGAACGAATTCCGCAAGCTTAAATAAGAAGTCGGAATTTGTACCATGCAGGCTATTTTTGCCCTGCATTTGCAGAGGCTGTAAAAATAATGAAGAAAGGGGAGCAAGTTCTGCTGACAGTGAAACCACAATGTAAGATGAATTCCGTTATATGCTTTTACTGGCTTATATGGAACCCTATGAAAACTCAGTTGAGGGGTGACTCCTTTTTTCGTATATAGATGCATTTGGTGAGGATGGTAGGTCAGCGGCTGACAGTGAAGGTGCTGTTCCTCCGACCGCTACCCTCCATATCGCTCTTGAACTGGTTTCATGGAAGAGTGTTGCCCGTATCACAAAGGACAACAAGAAATTGAAGAAGATCTTGAGGGAAGGAGAAGGTTATGATCGTCCATATAATGGAACAACGGTTCAAGGTAACATGGCTTTGGAATTTATTATCTCATTACATTCTGTAGCTGTTTGAATGGTTTTCCATAACTCTTCTTTATACTCTTTGCTAGTGAAATTAATTGGGAAGCTGGAGGATGGGATGATCTTTGTGAAAAAGGGTCATGATGAGGGGTCATTTGAGTTCAAAGTTGATGAAGGTAATAATAGTTTTCATCCTTATTTGGCTCTTTATAAGATCTCATCACATAGGCTCATTAGTTTCATACATAGTCTTTGTATGAAGTTGTTTTGAATTGGATGACATTTGTGGCAGGACAAGTAATTGATGGTCTTGAAAAAACTGTGAAGACCATGAAGAAAGGAGAACATGCACTTATCACTATCCAGCCCGAATAAGCTTTCGGTTCATCTGAATCAGAGCAGGAGTTGGCTGTTGTTCCTGCAAACTCAACTGTGTATTATGAGGTTGAGTTGGTCTCATTTGTGAAGGTTAGTGTATATACTCAACCTCTGATGCACATTTTTCCATGTCAAGTGTGTATGTGCCCAAGATGAGTATGCTTAGTTATTTCTTTGTTTTTTTTTTTCATATATTTGGAGGATCTTTTGATATAAAAGTATCATGGAAAACCTTGTACTAGGAGGTGAATTGCATTTTGTCCCCTCTACTCAAAGAATGAGAAAATTAGTCTTTGCACATTAGATTAAAGAGCAAACTGGTCCTTCTATTAAAAATTCCATCAATTTTTAATGTTAAAAACTAGTCCTTATACGTCATCATGAGGCTCACGTGACATGCCATGTGTAACTGTCTAATTATTTCATCAATCATACCAGTTTTTAACCAGTAAAAATGGATGAAACTTTTAATCTAAGATACAAATACTAATTTGCTCATTTTTTAGTAAAGGATACACAATACAATCTAACCCCTATTACATGGACTTTCATGATACTTTCACCGATCTCTGGATGTAATAGCCTCATATCCATATGTCAGACAGGAGTACTTTAAAATAAGAAGTTGAGCAACATAGGTGCTGACACTGCCTAAAATGTTGATAATGAATGATTGCAGGAGAAAGAATCATGGGAAATGAATGCACCAGAAAAGATTGAAGCTTCTGGGAAGAAGAAAGAAGGGAATGTATTATTCAGGGCTGGTAACATTGAGAGAGCATCAAAAAGATATGAGAAGGTAAAGTTATGCACCATGAACTGTGCCATTTATACATATTGTTTTAGACTGTTTTTACTTATGATTCGTCTATTTGACAACAATTCCTTTTGTTTCAGGCTGTTAGGTACATAGAACATGACTATTCTTTCAATCATGAGGAGCAGCAACAAAGTAAGTTGCTAAAAGTAACTTGCAATCTCAACAATGCAGCTTGCCAATTGAAACTCAAAGATTACAAGCAAGCTGAGGAGCTCTGTACTAAGGTAATATAGCTTTAATGGGGGCATCTAGAGCTTGTCTTGTTGGGAGATGTAAACTGCTGATTCACTTATGCTGACAGTTAAGACTCGTGTGATTTTATAGGTATTGGAACTTGAAAGTAGGAATGTGAAAGCACTATACAGGAGAGCTCAAGCTTATATTCAACTTGTTGATTTGGATTTGGCAGAGGCTGATATAAAAAAGGGCCTGGAGATTGACCCTGGTAACAGGTATATTTTTAATGCAAACTGTTGGACGTACATGAACATGATTGTTATACACATATTCTAGGTAGATGTGTGCTTTGCTGCAGTAGGGAAATAGTGGCATTTTTGTAATATATACAGGTAGTTGTTTTATGAGTTAAATTACTATTTGGGATCTGAATCCAAGTTAAGTTTTGAATTAAGTAATTGAATTTTTTATTTAAATTAGACCCGAACTTAATTATTGTTCTCACATTTGTTTCAAAAGAAGTGATTTAACCATTGTTTTTACAATTGTTGTCATTGCAGTGGAGTTAAATTATGTTTGTGTTGTTGACACCAGGGAATTGAAAATGGGGTACCGAGTCCTGAAAGAGAAAATGAGGGAATATAACAAGAAGGATGCACAATTTTATGGCAACATATTTGCAAAGGTGAACTTGCAGCAAGCAAATGCAGCAAAACAGGAACAGAGGACACCTATGATCATTGACAGCAAGGCATAATCAGATTGTTCTAAGATAAAACGCTCAGATAATGCTACTCACTTGGTCTAAGAAGCCATGCATGTTGATGATATGCTTCTAATTCATTTAATAAACAAAGCATGTTTACATGATGTTAAATTTTTTGTGCTTTGAATCAATCATCTTCACCATAACCCCAGAATTTCTGGTATAACAAGCAGTTAATTACCATACTTTCTTATTCAAACGCTTTATTAATTAAGATTACAAGGGGAAAAGACTACTCCTTTTAATGAGTAGAAGGGGAAAAATTAAGCAAGTCCTTGGATTGAACCCAAGGTTTAACCAAAACCACTGACTCAAAGGTCTTGGTTACCCCACCTTGCATGGCTTTAATATCGAGATAATACTTGATCCCAGCAACCACCTGTTTCTCAGCTCCCACCACTTGAGAGAAAACCAACGCCGTCGACGGCCCACCATTGGCCAAACTGAAACGCAACGGCCCCTGGCTCCGCCTGTTATACTCCTCCACCGAGAACCTCCCAAGCTCTTGCACCTCTTTGTTCTTCTTCACATCGTTTATCCTCATCCTCTCTCCCAACCCATCAACCACTGTTGTCACCAACAACAAAGACAGAACAATTACAACCTCAGCTTTCGCCATATCTCAAATTTGCTGCTACCCCTTATTTTATGATGATAATATGATATATGGGTTGTTCTTTATATAATATAATATAAACAAGAAGAAAAACAAAAAACTGAAAAAGAAAGACAAGTGTCAAGTGGAGTGATGGGGTCACGTAATGAGTGAGTGTGTACTGTTTCGTGTTCTCGACACGCAAATTAAGGTGGTTGAGTGACGACACAAGCAAACCGGGGAGAACACACGAGTAACAAGCAGCAGCTGCTTGCCGCATCTGGTACTGATGTAATGTTTTTAGTTGTTTCCAGCTAGTGTTTTCTTTGCAGTTTTGTGATGTTATTAGGTACGTTTTGTTTTTTTTTAGGGATTGCTTTGGTGCTGTATAATTAAGCCTAAAGAAATGGTATGAAGTTGTAATTTTATTTTATTTTTTTTTTTAATAAAAAATAAAAAATTAGATTTTTTTTTCTTTATTTTAATTTTTTTTCTCAATATGTATAGTAATAACTTAGAATCACATCACAATCCTTTTTCATAATTAGGCATTGGTTTGTTAGGTAAATTTGAGATATATGTCTATTTTAAAAATATTTAAAATTTTGAGTCAGATTTTTTATATTTAAGGATATGATAGAATATTTGGAAAATATTCAACGGTGGTGGCTCATTGTAAATACAACAATCAATAGAACGTCACAAGTGTCCATCAAGAAAGGGTTGAAAACTGCCCTGGTGCGATGTCATACTCATTTAATCTAGCACAAAAGAAAGGGTTGAATGGCAGATGAAAACCGACTTATATCGAAATCAGGAGTAAGACGAAACCTATAGTGTTATCGCTTAGACAACAATGTTGGGGTCGTTGAAAGTTATAAGCAATGCTTGTAGAAAATCTACAGCTAAGGTGGCAAAATGTGCGCTCTAGTCCCTACATGTTTAGACTGTTTAACACCACTAACTACACTGAAACTACCATGAAAACTATCATATTAAAAGTCGGATAATGTTTTGTTTTATCATTTAAAAAATAGATGATTTAGTTTTTTCTTTTTTTGTGATAAAAGATGAATTAATTATTGAACATTAAATCAAGGAACAAATGTTTAAAATTTTATTGATTTTAATAATTAAAAATTAATTATTATATGTCAATATAAGATAGACATAATACGTCATTTATAACAGTTTGATTATTTTACCAGTTACATCAACTTTTGTGTAATGGACACTGGACAGTGATATTGCAGTGTTATTTAACGTGGGGTGAATTTAGTGTTGAATAGTAATCTGTTGTGAACTTTTTTGACACGGTGGTTTGTGGAAATGAAAAAGATGATGGAAGTGGGGAGAATTCTTATCGTCTCGGGCACTGTTGGAATGCTGATAAGAAATTACATTCTGGCATTGATGATTGAGGCAGAAGGACAGCTGCATCAATGAATTCACAAGTGGCTGTTTTTAAATATGATGATATGAATTTCATATCATATAAAATATATGAATATTTTTATATTTTTAACAACATTAGATCATTATTATTTAAATCAGATTGAATCATTGAATCAAAAATTAATTGGAATATCAATTTAATTAAGATGAATAGATTAATTGATTCACTAATTAATATAAACTGATTAAAAGAATCAATTCAACCGACTATTAAACTATTTTTTATTTTTAATAATTTATTTAATTAAATAAAATAAACCAATCAGATTAGTTAAATTCGAAGAGCTAATTTACAACAAATCAAGATATTCAATTTTTCTTATTTTCAGTGGTCAAATTCCAACTTTCATGAATAAGGTTAAAAAAAATACAATTATACCACCAAATATAAATTTTAAATATTTTAATAATTAATATAAATTATTTGTAAAATTAATGAAAATAATTTAGAATATAAAATATAAAATAGATTATATTTAAATAATTTAGTATAATCATATATGATTTTTAAATAATTTAATATAATAATACATAAAATATAAATTAGTCTAACTTTTTTATATACCTTTTAAATACGTAATATAAATAGGAGTATTATCTCACTTCCAAGCTATAAAGCTTTTTCTTTTTAACGGATGCAATAGTAAGGTAAACTTGTCCATGGGTCGGGCCACTCTGGGCTGGCACGAATGTAATTTTTATGATAATAAAAATATAATTTTATCATTTTAATAGCCTATTCTTTATAATTTTTAAAGAATTAAATAAATTTTTTATTATTTTTAGAGGGTCAAAGTATAATTTTATATTTACTAATTTTAAAAATTTTAAAGGGTCTAAATAAAAATCTTTTATTTTAGGGGTAAGACCCTACAAGGCCCCTAATTACGCCTTGGCAATAATTGAATTAATTTTCTTTATTTTAATTTTTATAATATTTTAATAATTTATTAAATTGAATCAAAAATTCAATTAAATGAATTTTACTTATCAAACTAAAAATTAATAATATAATTGATTTCTCCACCGATACAATTTTTAAAAGGTAAAGATGTCTGCCTTCTGGCATCTACTACCACTTTGATATGTACAATCTGGTATGCATCATGGTCTTGGGAACTTGTGATGAGCAGCATAGATCATGTTTTTCTGGTCTAAACTTGGATCACCAGTTAAAGCATGCATGCATCTGCATTGGGCTCCTGTCATAACCGGTTCAAAAAGTTGAAGCATGTGCATGTGTCCCAGAGTGATACGTATTAATGGAGCTGAAGTTTCCACCACGTCACTAATGCATTTTCTCACCTGAAAAAGAAAAAGAAAACAGCCGAAAACCTTGTTCTTGAAAAATGTATTGCACCAAATTATTAAATTATGGATTAGGTCCATTGGGGAAATTTTGCAGAGCCCAAAACAAATCCATGGGCTGCTACAACGATTGAGGTAGGAAATATGTTTGATGAATCTATATAAAAAAAAAAAATTGTGGTAGAAATTAAATTATATATTTTTATATATTAAAAATATAATTTTATTATTTTAATATTTTAATATTTATAATTTTTAAAGAGTTAAATTAAATTTTTATTAGTTGTAGGGATTAAAGTTTAATTTTATCATTACTAATTTAAAATTTTATAAATTATAAAAAAAATTAAATTAAAAATTTATCATTTTAAGGAGATCAGGACACTTACCCGCCTCCTAACTCCAACAGACGCAATAAGACGTTGATTTAAACACACTTGAATGTATAATATTTTTCACTTTAAATTTTAAAAGATTATGAATAATTTAAATATTTTATAAGAAAATGACATGTTGGTATCAGTTTTAGTAATTTGCAAAGTTTAAAAATCCCACATCTTTGTGCTATTTTATAATAATAATTATTATTTTTACCAAAAATAATTGCATGAATAATGATATTAAATACCACATCTTTGTGCTTAATAGGCTGCGCCTATTCACAAGAATTAGAGTGGCATTGTGATGTTGGTCTCTGGTTCTGTGATTTATCGAGATTATAGTCTCCCATTGATATATCTAATCTTTTCTTTAATACAATATTTAGAATTATTTATAGTCTCTTCCTAACCCTTAAATAAGAAGATAATACGCTTCAATGTACTCGAACCCGCATCCTCTTGTACTAATAACAATATCGATACCAACTGAGCTAAAACTCAATTAACTAAAATTCAATATTTTTAATCTTCTTTCTTCTACCTTATATACAATAACAACTTAGCAACACATATGAAATAAGAACACCCATAAAATATACAATCTCAACAACAAAAGGATTGCAAACTCCATACATGTTCAAAGTATTGAGGTCAACTGAAGTGTCCCATTGATAGAGTGAGTAATACTATTCAATTAGTCAGTTACTAAGCTGTTAGTATGGTTCAGGTTGTTAGCACAATTAATTAGATTAACAGTTAGCTAATAGTCAACACAGTTATTATATAAATCAATTGTACAATGAAAACAAATTCAGATGTGATTCATTCAAGAAACAGAGTAATTTCATTCTCAAATTCATTGAATTTCAAAAGTAGTCAGTAGTTAGTATACCTTTCAACATGGTATCAGTCGCTCGTTAAGACTCTTGGATCCTCAACCATGACCACGTATTCTACTGACTCTGCCTTCGTCGACACTCTTGGATCTTCCTTCTCCGGCGAACGGTTAGTCAATTCCTTTCCTCGTCATGAAGTTGTAAAACTTGAAGGTAGTACTTTTGTTCAATGGCAGAAGCAAGTATGTCTCATCGTTGCCAGTTATGATTTAGCTAGTTTCCTTGACAGATTGGTGACTACACCGGCAAAGTTCATTCAAACAATCGATGGCACTCTTGTTCTCAATCCGGTCGCATCGGCTTTCACTCAACAAGATAATTTGCTTATCTCGTGGTTGCTGTCCACCATCAGCTCCTCCTGTCTTTCTTCGTTCACTGATGTCCAAACGGCCTCGGATGTGTGGACGACGACGAGTACACTTTTTACCGCAGATGTTGGTGCCAAACAGTCTCGATTGCACCATGAACTTCATTCGCTACGGAACACTTTCGATCTCTAATTTGGTTGCAAAGATGAAAGGTTTGTGCGCTCTCTTGGAAGCATCGGGATTCTCGATCTCCAAGGTTGAGCGGACTGAAATTCTCCTTGCGAGTATTCCCCCTGAGTTTGACGTCGTGGTCTCGTTGGCCTCTCTATCCTCGACCCCCTTGCCTCTTTAACGTGTTGTGGATGCTCTCCTCGAGTGCGAACAACGTCAAGAGAAAGCCGTACATGATGTTCTTCTTGCGGCGAACCTGGTGGAAAGTGCTCCATCCGAAACGGCGGAGGCTCTTATTCGTGGTGGCTGTTCGTTCTCCCGTGGATGTTGACGGAGTTTTCGACTGATCTTTCAATGTCAAATCTGCGCTCGTTACGGCCATGTAGCTCAACAGTGCTACTACCATTACCGTCGCGATGAAACTGTGCCAACGGAGGTCTTGCCATCGTTTCATGAGGGTCTGGTCACTGATCTCTCTTCTACCTTGCACCTGGTTGCTGTGGGAAATGGATGGTCTGCTCCGTTGAATTGAAGACTAAGGATTGATTCAAATGGTGGTCAAGTGTACCCTAATGGTGGTCAAAATTATTATGTGGGGCCACATCAACCTCCACAACTTACTAGGCCGAATGGTGGACACAATTTTCCCTCAACACGAGGGCCATCAATTCAATTTGGGCCACTATCTTTCCATTATCCACCGTGTCTAGACCATCTTTTAATGGGCAATAAGGGCTTGGGCCATTTCTTGAGCACTCAAGGCCTAATGCACCACCGTTACCTCCTAAGCCCATTACTAATAACATTCAACTTGACTTTTCATACTATAGGGCCTCATGATGATTATTCAAATGGTGTTGCGGTTTAGTAGCGTACTAAGCCACGTAATCGTGTTTACTCTAGATCGGATCCGTGTATTGGACTTCCGCGATTAGGTGATCTTCACCCATCGGATTACTACGATTCCTCCGGTTCTAATACCAACACCACTCAACTTGGGGCTCATGGAGACAGTTTAGATTCTTATATTCCTATGCCAGTGGGCACTACGTTTTGGTATCCAGACTCGGGCGCTAGCAACCATGTGTGTCGGGATATGTCAGCTTTGCATTACACTACTCCGTACTCAGGTACTTCTAATCTCTTAATGGGTAATGGCACTCCTGCCTCGATCGAGTTAGTTGGTGATGGTTTTTGCCCACTCAATTTAAGTTGCTACGTTTATCTAATGTTTTGTGTGTTCTGAGCATCAGGAAGAATGTTTTATCGGTATCTCAATGCTAATGATAATGATGTGTTTTTTGAATTTCATTCAACCTACTGTGTTATCAAGGACATCGTGACCCAGAAAACTTTGTTGAAGGGCCACATTCGTGATGGTTTGTATCATATTTCAGTGCCCATACTGTCCAGTCACTCAGTCGAAGCTCTAGCTGCTGGTTTGTTTGCAATTCAGAATAAGTCCAAGGATTGTAAGGATTTTTTGTTGTGGCATAACTGGTTGGGTCACCCAACTACTAGTGTTGTTAAAGATATTTTAGATAAATGTCGTGTTACATCAAATAAATACTGTTGTGATGTTGTGTGTACTGCTTGCCAAAAGGAAAGTCACATAAACTGCCATTTCCTGTTTCCACTACTGAATATAGTGAACCTTTTGATGTGGTCGTGTCTGATCTCTAGGGACCTGCATCTATTACATGTGAAAATAATTCATATTATGTGTTATTTATTGATGTTTGCACACGATTTACATGGATCTATCTACTTCGTCAAAAGTCTCAAGCTATGCCATGTTTTGTTCAATTCCAGCAGCTTGTAAAAACTCAATTTGGGAAGACTATTAAACAATTTCAGAGTAACTGGGGTGGTGAATATCAAGCCTTTACTTCTGTTCTCGTGTCACAAGGGATAGTTCATCAATTGACGTGTCCATATACTTCTGAACAGAATGGAGTAGCTGAGCGCAAGTGTAACATCTCAGTTTAGACTCTAGTCGAAATAGTGGTTCGAGACCACAAATTTGAGGTCGAAATGTTAATATAATATTATTTTCTGTGTGAATAGTATGTAACATAGTCTGCATGAAAATTCTGTGTGATGATTTGATCGTTTTAGTGTCGAATTAAAGAAAAAAAGACTTAATCGCATTAATAGTAAAAGCTATGTGCTAATTTTTAAGTACCTAAGTGTGATTGTCTTTATAAAGTGAAGACCTTATGATGTGTGATTGTCTTTATAAAGTGAAGACCTTATGATGCAATTAGGCCATTTTAAGTGATATTGGGTGGCAATGGACTAGAATGACCTTAATGTTCAAATGTTTCATTTATTAATTAGAAGGTTAAATTAGTAAATGGCATAATTATAATATATATGTTATAATAAAACCAAGATTATGAATAAGTGGGTGTGTTCATCTTCTTCCACCGTTTGCAAAAGAAAGAAAATAAAGGGTTTAAAGTTTTGAAACATTCGGCCACTTCAAGCTTCAATTACTAAGTGCTTTATGCTCGGTTTCTGATAATTTCTACGTTTTCGTAATCGTTGCTTCGTGCTCTAGCCAGCCCATATTGTAATTTTGTGAATTGATGATGTTTTTGTGATGAGCCATTGATGAATGTTTGAGCTAAGTGCTAGTTGATAATGAAATATGAAAACTTGATGTTGGATAAACATAGTTTGTATTGGGATTTTTTTATGAAATTGAGTATTTTGGGATTAATTGAGAAATTGAAAAATTGAGGGACTAAATTGTGAAATAAATAAAATGTGTGAACTTGTATGAGCATAGTAAGAATTCGGCTAGGCTTGAATACAAGCAAATTATGTGTATTTTGTGATTTGATGTATTAAGGACTAAAGTGTCAAAATGTGAAAATGTGAGGGCTATTTTTCAAAATGCCCTAAATATGTGTGTTTGGACTAAAATGAATGATTTTATGATTGAATGGATTGAATTTGAATGTGTATGGACCAAGAGAGGAGAGGTTCGGATCGAGATCGAGGCAAAGATAAAGTGTTAGATTAATCGATCGTATCGATAGTTTGACGTCCGAGGTAAGTTCGGATATAATACAAATATTTGAGATGTGTTTTAGCAATATGAAATGAATATGTATATGTGTATGAAAGTGAGTTGTTATGTGCATGATTCTAGTTGATGGCACTAAGTGTGAGAAATTGAAATCGAAATAGAAATGAATAGCACTGTGTGTGCGATGATATGAAAGTTTCGACTTATTGAATTGGCACTGTGTGTGCGACACCGAGATAAGTCAGTTAAATGAATAGGCACTAAGTGTGCGATAACAATTATGCTTCATGTGGCACTGAGTGTGTGATTAAATTAAATGAATATCAAAGGATGATCGACATGTAAAACCGAGTAATGAATAGCTTGGAAGTTGATTAACTAAGTGCTAGCTAAGGTATGTATTGAACCTTTGTGGTTGATGATTTATAAACAAGTTATAATTGAATGAATGAGAATTTTAGCTATGGATGAGATGATATGAATATAAGATAAGTGATCTATGTGATTGTTTATTATGTACATTGGTTAGATTATTGAGATAATTGTATTGTATGTCGAACTTACTAAGCTTTGGAAAGCTTACTGTGTGAATTGTTTCTCTGCCTTGCAGTGTCAGTAAAGCTAGCTCAGATCTGGGATCGTCAGCTTCTCAATCACACTATCGGCATTCTAATTTGGTACTTTTGAAAGGATGTATATAGTTAGAAATATGGCATGTATAGGCTAGTTTTGTGTATATGTTTATGAAGTGAGCTTAGCCATATGTTTTGGCAAGTTTTGAGTTGATAAATGCGAGAATGAATGAGTTATATGATTACAAATTTTGGTATGGTGTGATGCATATGATATGGTTAAGTTTTGGCTAAGCAAATGAATGATTAATGCTTGTCATGATATGAGTTTTAGTCTTTGAAATAGTCATGGTAGGAATTGGAGTTGGATGCATGGATTGAATGACAATTTTGGTATGTTTTTGGTGGTAATATGTGCATAAGATGTCTTGGATAATTTGGCTTGTAGGTTTGACCCTTATGGGTGGCATTTTGGCCTTGTAAATGGCCTATAATGTCACATAGTTGTGGCACACGGGCGTGCCTAAAGACCATGGGTGAATTGGCAGAATGTAGCTTAGTAGTACATAGCCTCGACACGAGCATGCTTGGTGGCCGTGTAAGAAATGACAGTATATGATCTAGTAGTACACGGCCTTAGCACAGGCGTGCTTGGTGGCCGTGTTAATTTTGGCAATATATGACCATGGGAAAGACACACAGGTGTGTCAAGTAGCCGTGGGTGAGGCACGGCCTACCCCCACGGGCGTGTATCCCCGATATTTTTGGTTAAGTTGTTATGTTTCCTAGAACTTTTGTATATGTTCGGTTTAGTCTTGACCCCCCTTTAGTATGTGATAAAGGTTTCATAGACCTTGATAAGGGATAACATGATTATAAATGAGAGTGATTGAAGATGATTAACTTTGTGTTGTAAACTTAGATGTTAAATTTTTGATTGATCGGTAATGCCTCTTAACCCTATTCCGGCGATGGTCTCGGGTTAGGGGTGTTACAGCAAGCATCGCCATATCGTTGACATGGGGATCACTTTGTTGGCTCAAGCAAATATGTCTATAGAGTATTGGGGCTATGCATTCTCCTGTGCAGTTCACCTCATCAATCGACTTCCCACTCCAGTATTAAAAGGTCAAACTCCGTTCAAGGCTCTTTATGGGTGTGAACCCACCTATGATCATTTGAGGGTATTTGGCTATTGTTGTTATCCTTGCTAACAACCGTTTATGAAACATAAGTTAGAGTTTCACTCTCAACCATCTACGTTCTTGGGTTATAGTACTCAACACAAAGGGTACCAATGCCTTCTACCGACTGGCAAGATAGTTATCTCTCGACACGTCGTGTTTGATGAGAATCGATTTCTATCAATTGAATGTGCTCCTGGAGAGAGGTTACCTAGTCACGATCAGGCTGTCTCCACGCTTGTACCACTACTTATACACATGTTCGTCTCAATCTTCAGAGCCCCCATCTGTTCCTCTGCCTTCATCGTCTCCTCAACCCGTGAACTATTCAGATATATCTACTCTTGCTACTCCTGCTGCAGCTCAGTCAAGGGCTAGTTCTGATCGTGAACCACAGGGTTCGACTGTACCTAATAGTGGTAGGACTCAATCTATTGATGTTCATGAATTTTTTGCTGATTGTCAAACACGTCTTATGCCTCTTGTCAATAATCACCCAATGGTGACTCAATCAAAAGCTGTAATTTTTAAGCCCAAAGCTTTGACGGTTGAAGCTGTTGAACCTACGTCAATTGAGGAAGCACTTTCTACTTTCGAATGGCGTGAGGCAGATTAGGCTGAATATGATGCCCTAGTTCGTAACTCTACATGGGATCTTGTGTCTCGACCACCCAATTGTAAGGTCATCGGGTGTAAGTGGCTCTTCAAGCTCAAGAAGAATCCTGATGGCACCATTGCTTGACGGAAGGCTTGGCTAGTTGCGAAGGTTGCTCCCAAGTTCCTGGGTGCTATTTCAAAGAGACCTACAGTCCAGTAGTCAAACCTGCTACTATTCGTGTCATTTTGTCCATTGCTGTTTCAAAAGGGTGGCAACTGCGGCAAGTTGATGTGAACAACGTATTTTTAAATGGGGATATTAATATTGAGGTTTTTAAGCATCAACCTCCGGGATATGAAAAGTATAATTCAAATGGTAAACCTTTTGTCTGTCATTTGAAGAAAGCTTTGTATGGTCTTCGTCAGGTTCCTCGTACCTGGTTTGAGAAGTTAAAGTAGTTTCTCGTTTTGGTTGGCTTTGTTGTCTCCAAAGCTGACGCATCTCTGTTTGTTCGGGTAGTTTCTGGCTTTACCCTGTATGTACTTGTGTATGTAGATGATATTATAATCACTGGGAATTTGTCCGCTTCTATTGACTGGTTTATTCAGCTATTTAATAGTGAGTTCTCGCTTAAGGATATGGGTGATCTTCACTATTTTCTCGGGATAGAAGTGATTCATCCTCAGGTTGTCTACATTTTTGTCAAAAGAAGTATATTCGTGATATTCTTGCTCGTTGTTCCATGCTAACGGTAAAAAGTGTTCATACCCCGATGATCAGTTCTTCAAACATGTCAAAGAATGATGGAGCCTATTTGGCAGATCCTACTGAATACAGAAGTCTTGCGAGTACATTTCAGTACGTGGTGCTGACCAGGCCTGATATTGTCTATGCTGTTGATAAACCGTAAAAGTAACATATTTTAACCCCATATTTAGCATGCCTTTGGATGATTTAGCCCTTGATTTATGTAAAAAAGTACTCTTAATCCTTCCTTTTCATGTTTTATACTCAGGAAAGCACCCAAGGACGAAAAGATCGAGAAACGGGCTTAAAATGGGCCAATTTGGGCCAAAGTGGAAATTAACACGACTTGGACTTTAAGCCACACGATCGTGCCTCGAAAATTACTTCACATGGCAATACCACGATTTACACGGCCGTGCCCTAATCGATAGAATCGAGACACGGCCTAAAAACGATTTACACGGGTGTGTACCATGGTCGTGCCCCTGTCGTGGAAAAGAGGAATTGTACTCAGATTTGGATACTTTGAGGCAAAGAAACATATTCCAAAACCTATTCAAACACCGAGTAGAAAGTATACATGAATTGAGACACTTAAAGGCCAAGTAAAGCATTCTAAAAGTCTATATAAACACCCTAAGTGTAACTTGAAGAGGGGGGTGGAGCAGAGGCCGAGACATTCGGAATTCGAAAGAAGTCGGAACCTTTGTGGGGATCACTCGAAGATAAGCCAGTTGATCCATCTCAAGAAGCGAATTCTACTCAAGACGGCGAATCTCTCCTTCAATTCCTTCAGGGGTTTTAGGGATTTCTTATGTTTTGTTTTATCTTTTCTCTTAAGATGTTTTCTTTATTTGTTATGAACTAAACCCTTCAGATACCTGAAGGGGATGAAACCTAGATGAACCTTATTATTATTTTCTGAATTATATGATAAATACTTGATTTGTTCTTAATTATGTGTGCTTAATTCTTGTGTTAATGTTTCCGGGATACTAATTCAAGTCAGATGTTCTTAGGTGGAGGAGGAATAGACCTTACCTAAGAATATATCTAGCATAATTAAGCGAGTCGTTTATGCCGCTAGAGATAGAGTGACGAGATTTTTTCGGATTAGGGTGAAACTTAATATGGGAGTCCATAGTTTGATTTACTGCTATTCTAGAGGGTTATTAAGTGAGAAAGAGATTTTTATTAATTAACCTAGGGTTAGATGTTATTCGCCTCGAGAGAGGGTTTAATATACGTTAAGGAGTCTTACGGATCAAGTCAAGTGAATAAATCGTATGGTTCAGTGTTAGATAATAAGTGAAGTCTAGGTGGATTCTTCCTGATGGTATCATCGTGATCAACTGAGTTTCTCTTCAAGTTATTTTCCAATTCATTCTTTTTGTCTTTGCATTTTAATTTAGTAATTAATTAGTTAATCAACCAAATCATTTAAAATTTAGGCTAAATAATAAAAAGAAAGTGAGTATTAGTACTTTTAGTTCCTTTGGGTTCGATAATCCAGTCTTGCCTAAGCTATACTACTGTTCGATAGGTACACTTGCCTTAAGTCGTTGTCAAAGTTAGTTTCTAGATTCGATCATTCTCTTTATAAATTTTAAAACTCGACAAATTTACAACGATCAGCTGTAAACCGGATTTATCAGTTCATGCACAACCTACCACAGCACACATGGTGGCGCTCAAACGCATTTTGATGTATCTATGTGGTACTCTTGATTTTGACATTGTTTTTCATTCGTCTGATCAGTTGTCACTGGTTGGGTATGCCGATGCCAACTAGGGATTGGATTTTGACGATCGACGTTCAACTTCTGGATACTGTGTATATTTTGGTCAAACTCCTGTAACATGGTGCTCCAAGAAGCAGCAAGTGATGTCTCGATCTGTAACACCCCTTACCCGAGACCGTTGCCGGAGTCGAGCACGAGGCATTACTAAACTTAACTTTGATTCGGGCATAAAAATTGAAACTGTCCATCATGTCATGTTAAGTAAATCAATTATAACTTGAGTTACGAAACTCAAATCTAGATCCGTCAATTTTCTTGAAGCTAGACTCATATATATTCTTACTATAATTTTTCCAGAATTTTTGGTGTGGCCAATTAGTACAGTTTATTAGTTAAAGTCTCCTCATACACGTACACACCTCAATTCGACCCTACTAAAAAATCAATTATCTCATAATATACAACTCTTTTCCTACACCATTTTTTTATAAAAATAGACTCAATAAACTTTAACTCTATATCTCATGGCCAACACAATTCCATTTCTACTAGTTTTGGTGATTTTTCAAAATCACGCCTTCTTCTTTGTCCAAACTGTTCCCTGCATATAATTACATAATTTCTTTAAAATAACTATCAACTAGGCATTTCATAGCATCCAAAACATATTCTTAATTAACCATTTTAATGGCTAATCATTACCAAACATTTACAAGCCAATCTTAAGCCATATCATAAGGACATACACACAAAATGGCTAAGTCCCTATACATGCCATAACTTAAAACGTTCGAGTCACAAAATACCAATATAATCCTTTGATAGTGCGTAACGATCTCAACGTCTTTGTGATTCCCGAGTTGGCTTGTAACACTATAAAAAAATTAAAGAATGGGAGTAAGCATAAAGCTTAGTAAGTTTACATGTAAATGAATAACATCATTCTTAATCAATTATCTTATTCTTTTCTTATCAAGATCACTTAAGCTTTTAACTCAATATACTTAAACTTGTATTCTTACATGCCTTTTAACATGAATTTGCCTTACCTTACGCTTGAACTTGTCTTACCTTTACTTTGGTATACTCTTTGAATTTTCCGTTGAACCACTTGGAATACTAAGGATACGGGTACCTTTCCTTATGAAACTTAACCATTGCCATGTCTTGACATGGTCTTACGTGGTATCCTTGCCTTATGAACTTACCAATGCCATGCCTTGGCATGGTCTTATGGGACCTTTGCCTTATAGTAACATATTAATGCCATGTCTTGACATGGTCTTACATGATTTCCTTAAACCCTAATGTCATGACATTTGTATCCTACACATTCCTAAGGTTCAACCTAACTTTCGAGATAACTTTCGAGATAACTTTTTCATCAATTCATACTTGAGTCTTTAAATAATAAATTTACAGAATAAATATGTAAATACTGGAATTTAATAGTATTAAATGTAAAATAATAGAATATTTCATTTATTTCAGTAAACTTACCTCGAAACAAAATACGATCAACTATATCGATTTAGTCTTCTATCTTTTCTTTCCTTGATCTAACTCTGGATTTCGTTCTTCTTGATCTATAATAGCAAATTTAGCTTATTTAATACTCACATTCATCAAAACAGTCCTTAACTCTTAACTTTGGAAAAATTACAATTTTGCCCTAAACTGTTACATATTTACATTTGCCCCAAAGCTCGAATTAAACTTTATCCCTTATTCTTATGTTTTATGACATGATGATCATTTTTTCCTTCTATGGCAACATCAAATTCTCACTCTAACTTGTACTTATGAACATTAGGTATTTTCTGGACCGAAAGCTTTTACTCGTTTTCAATTAAAATCACTTAGCAAAAGTTGTTTAACATAATTTCAGACTTCATATTCTATCATAAAACATCAAAATAAACACATTTCACCTATGAGTATTTTTCCAAATATGAACCCTAGCATGACTTATTTATAGAATAAGCTAAATCGAGCTACCGGGGCTTCAAAAATGTAAAGAACATTAAAAGCGGAGCTTGGAATCACTTACTATGGAGCTTGGAAGCTTGAAACAAACCCTAGCTATGGTGACCACTTGAAAATTCGGCCTAATGAAGAAGATGAGCATATTTTGCCATCTTTTCCCTTTTAATTCCTTTTTATTACCAAATGACTAAATTACCCTTCATTAAAAACTTTGGTTCTTTCCACCTATATATGTCCATTTTTGTCCATGAAAATATAATGGTCTAATTACCATTTAAGGACTCCTACTTCAAACCCCATTTCAATCAAGTACTCTATAAATTAGAACCCTATTTAGCAACTTTTGCAAACAAGTCCTAATAGGCAATTTAAGCATGAAATTAATAAAATTTCTTATCAATACTCTAACACATGTATTTAATCACTCGATAAATCATAATAATTAATCATAATAAACTTTTATAGCTTGGATTCATGGTTTCAAACCACTATTCCGTTTAGGCCCTATTTAGGGATGTTACATTTCTCCCCTTTGGGATTTTCGTCTAGAAAATCTTACCTATAAAGAGGTTTGAGTCTTGTTTTAGATAATCTCTTGGGCTCCCATGTAGCCTCTTCTATCCCATGCCTATTCCATAATACTTTCACAAGTGCAATACTTTTGTTCCTTAATTGCTTAACCTCTCGAGCTAGAATTTTTACCGGTTCCTCACCGTAAGTCATATCTGGCTGAATCTCAACCTCCGTTTGTGAAATCACATGCGATGGATCTGAACGATAACGACGTAGCATAGAAACATGAAACACATTTTGAATCTTCTCTAACTCAGTTGGCAAAGCAAACCGATATGCCAATGGCCCAGCTCTCTCGATCACCTCAAACGGTCCAATAAAACGGGGACTTAATTTACCTTTCTTGCCAAATCTGAGAACTTTCTTCCAAGGGGATACTTTCAAAAATACCTTGTCACCAACTTGAAATTCAATTTCTTTTCTTTTCAAATCTGCATAGGATTTCTATATATCTGAAGCTGCTTTCAAGCAATCTCTGATGACTTTTACTTTCTCTTCTGTTTCTTTGACTAGATCAACCCCGTAAATCTGATTTTCCTTAAGCTCTATCCAATACAAAGGCGTGCGACATTTACGTCCACACAAATCTTCATAAGGTGCCATCTTCAGACTCGATTGATAACTATTATTATAGGCAAACTCTATTAACGGCAAATATTTCTCCCAACTACCTTGAAATTCTAATACACAACATCTAAGCATATCTTCAAGTACCTGAATAACTCTTTCTGATTGACCATCAGTCTGAGGATAGAAAGCTGTACTAAAACTCAACTTTGTACCTAAAGCTTCTGTAATTTCTTCCAAAACCGTGAAGTAAATCTCGGATCTCTATACGAGATAATCGATAACTGATACTCCATGTAGTCTCACAATCTACGAAATATACAACTCGGCCAACTTGTCAAGTGAATAATCCATACTGAATGGGATAAAATGAGCCGACTTCGTTAACTTATCAATCACAACCCATATTGCATCTTTCTTTCTCGGTCAAGGCAATCCTATCACAAAATCCATAGTAACTCGGTCCCATTTCCACTCGAACTAATACAGTGCAATAAACCTGAAGGTACGATGTTCGACCTTTACTGTTGACAAATCAAACATCTAGAAATAAACTCGATATATCTCTTTCATTCCTCTCCACTAATACATTTTCTTCAAATCATTATACATCTTTGTACTACGGGTGAATAGACCAAGAAGCGCTATGTGCTTCCTGTAAAACCTTAGAATAAGATCATCATTCTTTGGTACACATACCTGCTCTAAACATCAAACAACCGTCGGATCCGATCCAAAATCGACTCTACACCGACTCAAGACCGAACCCTTTTGGCTTGCAACTCACTATCATCCTTCCGAGCTTCACAAATTTCTTCAAGAAACAACGGTTTAGCTCTCAACTCAGCTAAAATAGAACCATCATCTGACAAGGCCAAACTAGTGTGCAAAGCTCTCAATGCAAATAACGATTTTCTACTCAAAGCATCAGCAACAACGTTTGCCTTACCCGGGTGATAATCGATCACTAGTTCATAATCTTTAATCAACTCTAGCCATCTTCTTTGCCTCAAGTTTAGATCTTTCTGAGTCATCAAGTATTTCAAACTTTTATGATCAGTGAATATTCGGCATTTCTCACCATACAAATGATGTCTCCAGATTTTCAATGCAAATACAATAGCAACTAACTCTAAATCATGTGTCGGATAATTTTTCTCATGTGGTTTTAACTGTCTAGAGGCATAAGCAATTACCCTTCCTTCCTGCATAAGTACATAGCCTAGTCCATGTAAGAATGCATCATTGTAAATCACAAACTCTTTACCCGGTTCTGGTTGTATTAAGACAGGAGCTTTAGTCAAAAATACCTTTAACTTGTCGAAACTCTGCTGACATTTCTCAGTCCATTCAAATTGACATCTTTCTGTAGCAATCTTGTCAATGGAGTAGCTATCATGGAAAATCCCTCTACAAATCGTCTATAATAACCGGCAAGACCAAGAAAACTTCTGACCTCTAATACATTCTTGGGAGGCTTCCAATCGACAATGGCTGAAATCTTATTCGGATCAAATTTAATACATTCACCTGAAACAATGTGTCCAAGAAAACAAATTTCTCGTAACCAGAACTCACTTTTGCTAAACTTGGCATAAAGCTGATTATCTATCAAAATCTGTAAAACTGTTCTCAAATGCTCTGCATGCTCAGTCTCATCACGAGAATAAATCAAGATGTCATCAATAAACACAACTACAAACTTGTCCAAGTAAGGTCTAAAAATTCGGTTTATTAAATCCATAAAGATGGCAAGAGCGTTGGTTAAACCAAATGGCATCACAAGAAACTCATAATGACCATACCTAGTTCGAAGCGTTTGGAACATCGACTCTTTAACTCATGGTGATAGTATCCGGATCTCAAATCTATCTTAGAAAACACAAGTGGCTCCTTTCAATTGATCAAACAAGTCATCTATTCTAGGCAATGGATATTTGTTCTTTATTGTTACCTTGTTAAGTCACGATAGTCTATGCACAATCTCATGGAACTGTCCTTCTTTTCACAAATAACATCTGGCGCCTATGGTGAATAACTAGGTCTTACAAAGCCTTTATCGGTTAATTCACTGTAGTGAGCTTTCAATTCTTTCAATTCTATCGAAGCCATTCTATAAGGAGTAATAGACCGGAATCAATTCAATATCAAACTCAACTTCTCCGATAGGAGGCAAACACAGTAGTTCTTAGGAAACACATCGAAACTCATTTATCACGAGCACGATTCAATTTTCAACTCGGGTCTTTAGTATTCAACACAAAAGCAAGATAAGCTTCATATCCTTTCCTTAAACATTTACGAGCAGACATAATGAAATCATGGAAATTAAACTACGACTCATCCGAATTAACCCAAGGATCTCACCATTTTCACATTTCAACTCAATGAATTTCTTTCCACAATTCACTATCACATCATGTGCGTTAACCAATCCATACCAAGAATCACATCAAACTCATCAAATGGCAATAGCATAAGATCACCAAAAACAAGAACCTCTAATCATCAAAGGGCATTTTTACATACTTTATTTACTAACACATGCTTGACCAAATGGATTTGATACTTTAATCACAAATTTCGTAAACTCTATGGGCATGTTCATACTAGGCATTAATTTCATGCAAACATAGGAATGGGTTGAACCGGATCAATGAAAGCAATAACATTAACATCATGAAGAGAAAATGTACGGTAATTACATCGGGAAGGATGCCTCTTCACGAGTCGGATAGCATAAGTCCTTGCGGGTGCTCTAACATCGATCTCGTTGTTGTATCTCTAAATGTACCTCTACCCCTTACTCCCGGATTTCTCGAGGTCGCCTCTAACAGAGGCATTACGATCTTGCACTTTCGGTATTACTTCTTTTTTACCATCTCGGGACACTCCGAATGAAATGATCCGGTGCACCACATCGAAACAACCAACCTCGATCGCTCGACATTGACACGGATGACGTCGACCACATTGAGGACACTCGGTCTATTAGGTGAATACTACCAACACTGCAAATCGAAGTGGTTTGAGCTTTTGAATCCATAAATCTTTCACCTCTGTTTGGTTAGAATACCCGATGAAAAATTAGATCTCGTAGAGAACTCTCTAGGCCTCTTGGATGTGGTGAAATGACTTGCTCATCTATTTTTCTTCGTATCTTGCATCTCAATTTCACTTTACCCTTTCTTTTCAACAACTCCTCGCCTTACAGGCTCATCAACTAAAACAACAAACTCTTTTATCTCTAGAACACCAACCGATAGTCGGATATCATCATTGAGCCCATCCTCAAATTTTTTGCACATGATAGCGTCTATAGACACACACTCTAGAGCATAATTACTGAGTCGGACAAATTCACGTTCATAGTCGATCACAGTCATCCTACCCTGTTTTAATTCAAGGAACACTTTTCTTTTCTGGTCAATAAACCTCTGACTGATGTACTTCTTACGAAACTCCTCCTGAAAAAAATTACAGGTAACTCTTTCTTTCGGTACTACTGATACAAGTGTCTTCCACCACTGGTAGGCTAAATCTCTAAGAAGTGACACTACACATTTAATGCACTCTTCCGGTGTGCAAGATAACTCGTCAAAAACTCTGATAGTATTTTCGAGCCAAAATTTAACTTTCTCTGCATCATCATCTTTAGCACTCAAACTCTTGACCCATTGTTTTCGATTTTGTCAACGGTGGCTTCTCTCTTACGATGTCTGTGGATCGGGAAGCTACATGGGTGGTATTTGGATCATGAGGGGTGGAGGTCTAACGGCGGGTTCGTATTTAGCGAACTCAAGAAACCATTCATTCATAGCTTGGAAGAAGGCTTCTGAGCTCCTCCTCCTCGATTAAGCTGAATGGGCCTTTCATGACTATCTTGTGGCACCGTCCCCTCAGCGAGGTGGGTGCACTACTCTATATCATCTACACCAGCTCGTTCGGGATCCATAACTATAAAAGAAAAATATTTTTAAATCGTCAAGAGTCGTCACACTATCAAAATATAAGTATGGCATGTATAGATAGACTCTTACTCATACTAAATATTCAAGAATCGACTAAACCTTGCTCGATACCAATAAATGTAACACCCTTACCCGAGACCATTGCCGAGTCGAGCACGAGGCATTACTAAACTTAACTTCTCGATTCGGGCATAAAAATTGAAACTGTCCATCTGCGTCATGTTAAGTAAATCAATTATAACTTGAGTTATGAAACTCAAAATCTAGATCCGTAATTTTTCCTGAAACTAGACTCATATATATTCTTACTATAATTTTCCAGAATTTTGGTGTGGCCAATTAGTACAGTTTATTAGTTAAAGTCTCCCCATTACCATCGACAGCGATTCAACCCTCCGTACTAAAAATCAATTATCTCATAATATACAATTCTTTTCCTACACCATTTTTTTATAAAATAGACTCAATAAGCTTTAATTCTATATCTCATGGCCAACATAATTCCATTTCTACTAGTTTTGGTGATTTTTCAAAATCACGCCATCCTTCTTCTTCCAAACTGTTCCCTGCATATAATTACATAATTTCTTTAAAATAACTATCAACTAGGCATTTCATAGCATCCAAAACATGTTCTTAATTAACCATTTTAATGGCTAATCATTACCAAACATTTACAAGCCAATCTTAAGCCATGTCATAAGGACATACACACAAAATGGCTAAGTCCCTATACATGCCATAACTTAAAACGTCGAGTCACAAAATACCAATATAATCCTTTGATAATGCGTAACGATCTCAAGCGTCTTTGTGATTCCGAGTTGGCTTGTAACACTATAAAAAAATTAAAGAATGGGAGTAAGCATAAAGCTTAGTAAGTTTACATGTAAATGAATAACAACATTCTTAATCACTTATCTTATTCTTTTCTTATCAAGATCACTTAAGCTTTTAACTCAATATACTTAAACTTGTATTCTTACCTGCACTTTTTAACATGAATTTGCCTTACCTTACCTTTTTAGCTTGAACTTGTCTTACCTTTACTTTGGTATACTCTTTGAATTTTCCCGTTGAACCACTTGGAATACTAAGGATACGCGGGTACCTTTCCTTATGAAACTTAACCATTGCCATGTCTTGACATGGTCTTACGTGGTATCCTTGCCTTATGAACTCACCAATGCCATGCCTTGGCATGGTCTTACATGAGACCTTTGCCTTATAGTAACATATTAATGCCATGTCTTGACATGGTCTTACATGATTTCCTTAAACCCTAATGTCATGACATTTGTATCCTACACATTCCTAAGGTTCAACCGGAACTTTCTGAGATAACTTTCTGAGATAACTTTTCCGTCAATTCATACTTGAGTCTTTAAATAATAAATTTACAGAATAAATATGTAAATACTGGAATTTAACAGTATTAAATGTAAAATAATAGAATATTGCATTTATTTACCGTAAACTTACCTCGAAACAAAATACAATCAACTATATCGATTTAGTCCTCTATCTTTTTCTTTCCTTGATCTAACTCTGGATTTCGTTCTTCTTGATTTATAATAGAAAATTTAGCTTATTTAATACTCACATTCATCAAAACAGTCCTTAACTCTTAACTTTGGAAAAATTATAATTTTGCCCCTAAACTGTTACATATTTACACATTTGCCCCAAAGCTCGGGAATTAAACTTTATCCCTTATTCTTATGTTTTATGACATGATGATCATTTTTCCCTTCTATGGAAACATCAAATTCTCACTCTAACTTGTACTTATGAACATTAGGTATTTTTACCGATTAAGCCGTTTTACTTGTTTTCACTTAAAATCACTTAGCAAAAGTTGTTTAACATAATTTCAGACTTCATATTCTATCATAAAACATCAAAATAAACACATTTCACCTATGGGTATTTTTCCAAATATGAACCCTAGCATGACTTATTTATAGAATAAGCTTAATCGAGCTACCGGGGCTTCAAAAATGTAAAGAACATTAAAAACGGGGCTTGGAATCACTTACTATGGAGCTTGGAAGCTTGAAACAAACCCTAGCTATGGTGTCCACTTGAAAATTTGGCCTAATGAAGAAGATGAGCATATTTTGCCATCTTTTTCCTTTAATTCCTTTTATTACCAAATGACTAAATTACCCTTCATTAAAAACTTTGGTTCTTTCCACCTATATATGTCCATTTTGTCCATGAAAATATAATGGTCTAATTACCATTTAAGGACTCCTACTTCAAACCCCATTTCAATCAAGTACTCTATAAATTAGAACCCCTATTTAGCAACTTTTGCAAACAAGTCCTAATAGGCAATTTAAGCATGAAATTAATAAAATTTCTTATCAATACTCTAACACATGTATTTAATCACTCGATAAATCATAATAATTAATCATAATAAACTTTTATAGCTTGGATTCATGGTTTACAACCACTATTCTTCCCTATTTCGCATCCACGAGTGAGGTTACAGTGAGGTTACTTGTCATCTTGTCATTCTTCAAGAACTACAAATTAAGTCTGATGATACTCCAAATATTTGGTGCGATAGCTCTAATGCGGTGGCCGTTGCAGCCAATCATGTCCTACATTCTAAGGTCAAACATGTAGAGCTCGATCTTTTCTTTGTCCGTGAGAAAGTCGCAGATGGGTCCTTACAAGTTGGTGAGGTTCTTGCTTGTGATCAAGTGACTGATATCTTCACTAAGCCGCTGTCAGTTACTTTGTTTTCTCGGTTTCGAAAAGTGCTTCAGGTCTTACCGATTGAGAAGATGGGTGCATGATAGAGTTAGTAATACTATTCAATTAGTCAGTTACTAAACTGTTAGTATGGTTCAGGTTGTTAGCACAATTAGTTAGATTAACAGTTAGCTAACAGTCAACATAGCTATTATATAAATCAATTGTACAATGAAAACAAATTCAGATGTGATTCATTCAAGAAACAGAGTAATTTCATTCTCAAATTCATTGAATTTCAAAAGTAGTCAGTAGTTAGTATACCTTTCAACACCTATGAACGAAGAAGATTGTGCTGGTCAAGATAAGACTCGACAAATAAATTGTAGATAAAATAATATTTGAAGTTGTTAGCGCAAGAAACTTAAAAAGATCATATATATTATTGATAATGATTTATTATTTAAATAATTTCATACATCGATTTTAAAAAGTGTATATAATATAGAAAAATTCATCTATTCAATATGTAAACCTTTTTTTAGTGTTATTTCACTTTAGAATGTTGATAAACATATAATTTCCCCAACAAGCTACTAGACATTATTTATATAATATGTAATTCTCAAATCTATAATAATAAAAAAGTAAATCAAATATATGCAAAAATCACCATCCATTACCATCTCTAAATTAGCATTTAGGGTTAAAACCTAGAATAACTGCCAGCAACCCATCTTGAATGAGCCAAAATAAAAATAAAAAAAATTGTCGCGCCTTTGTTTATTCTTGAAAATGTCTCAATGCTTTAGAAGAACTTTAGACATTTTTTGAGAGTTTCAAAGTAGATCTTAGGATGCGGAATCCGCCCACTAAGGTTGAACTTCTCCCCTATCGAGACCAGTTTGGGGTCAAACCGGGAATGGTTTTATTTTGAAGACACATCGATTCCAAGTCAAGATCGAGTTTAGTATAATAACAAAAACATCTTTATATGTAAAATATTAAAAATATTCGAAATTTTATCATACATTATGTGTATGAAAATTATATATTTAAAATATAATAATGTATTTAAAAATAACTTTTAATATGTTGCAAAAAATAACATATAATAAATAATAAAAGTTTAAAATTAATTATTAATAGTAACACATGCAAGATCTATTATATTAAAAGAAATTAGATTAAAGTAAAACAAAATTTAAACATGTAAATATGTTGACATTAAAAATTGTGATACCAACATTATCAATATTTGATTATGACACACTCACAATGTGGGTGAAACTAATTATGTAATGAATTTATTAAAATTGACATTAAAACTAAATATGGGTTTGATTGAAATGCTTAACTTGTGTTCAAATCTCATCATATACAATTTATTCTATATTTTATAGGAACATAAAAAAATCGTTGAGTTGAGAGACAGTTGAAGAGTAACACGCAAACTCATAAAACTATATAAAACACAGCAAATTAAGAATCGGAAAAATTCTATACATGACATACATACATATATACATAACTTACCGTAATTCTACATGATAAAATATTCAAATTTAAATACTTAAAAACCCAAAACTTCCGCTTTCACTGCAAAACCAAGACATTATTGGCTCCAAAAACTAATATTTCCCAAAAAGTAAACGTAGTATTTATTTCCTTTGTATACCATTCTCTTGGCAACAAATTAAAGGGAACACGAAAGCAAGTAATAACGTGTACACATTGAAGTACATAAACAAACATCATGGCCAACATGTTGTTTGCTATCCATGTCGTTCCCACGTTCCAAACTATGGCATTCAACAGACATAGAAACACCACCATTAATAACCTTGTGTTTGAATTTCTACTTCTCTTCTTTTTTTCTTATCTCATTTGTGGGTGTTCTTATGATAATGGATATGATGGACCACCCAAAGTTTATTACACAAAATTGATATGAATGGAAGATTTATTGAAAAGCCACATAAAGATATGCACTTGTTTTTGAAGCCTTAGATCATTTATTAGTTCGGTTTTGGTGTCAATAGGATAGGGGGACAATCCCTCAAGTTGATCATAGAAGTATGTCTATAATCAAACTCAATATATATATATATATATACTCGTTTTGTATTTATGTATTTTTATATCCTAATCATGGTTAACATGCTAATAATTTAATGTATTCATTTATTTCTTTTACGTAAGTCGTAGATTGAATCATTGTACTTTAGTTCAGTTAATTTTAGTACTTGTATTCCTCAAATTGGTCAATTATAGTAGTGTGTTTTTAATTTTTAAAATTTCAATCCTAACCCATTAATAATTAAATTAGTTTGGTTATATTTTACTATTAGTCTTGTACTATGCGTAAAATTGTAGATTTAGTTTCTATTCTTCAATTTGATCATTTTTAATATCTATACTCACCAAATTTCGAAATTTCAACCTTGATGTGATCAATCATCGTCAAATCCATTAATTGACTTTTCTGTGAGTAATACTAATACGTGAAAATAGCAAGTTGACAAGGCCTTATACAAGTGATAATATGTTAATTGCAGAAAATTTTGAAGAATAGCAAAATTTAATGAATTTAATAGCCATTGTTTGGTCATGATTGGAATTCCAAAGTTTGAAAAGCACAGGGAATAAAATGACCAAATTAAACTACAATGGTTAAATACACAACTTATATATAATACAAGGACTAATGGAACAATTTAACTTTTTTTTGGTATCTTATCCTATTTTTCGGTTAGAGACCATAAAACAAGAAGCTTGTGGTTTTGTCTTCCTTAGGGAGCCAAATCATTCTAAACCCAAACTATGGTACATTTTTCACACTTTTTGAGACCCAATTTTATAAAGATTGGGGACTGCCATTGGATGGTGATAAAATAGGACAAATAGCTTCTAAACCCTGGCCATACATCACCAATAATTTTCTTATAAAATTAGAAATGAGTAAAAGCCATCAAATTGGAAAGAAATAAATAAATAGGCTTGAAAATGATATCCATATGTATTTCCTACACCTCTTTGAAGAGGAAGACCAAAATCAAACACATTACTAGAACCCTCTCTTTGAATTTCGTATTATCATTTGAATCGAGTCGAATCGAGTGAAAAAAATTTTAAGCTAATCGAGTTGACGAGTCATATTTTATCATCTTAACTCGATTTGAAATTTTTCGAATCGAGTCGAGTGTAATGAAATTTGAATCGAGTTGAATTGAGTAAAATTGTTCGAGTTAAACTTAGAACTTAAACATGTCAAATTAATATCTTGTTACAGTATAACTAATTTCATGTTAGAGCACATAAATTTGAAACTATATTGTGAAAATAGAAAGTTGGTAATGACAATGAATCGCAAAGAAAGAGAGAAAATAATACACAAAATTTTATCTGGGAACCATTCCGGAAAAAAACACAAGCTGAGGAGAAGAAAATTCACTATGTCGAATTCGAATGATACAAGAGGAGTATAGACTACGTCTATTTATATGTTTGTAAAATCATATTCTAATCAAAGTCAAACAGAATAATGTAGTAAGGTTAAAACACCTTATTCTAATCAACATCAAATAGAGAAAATAAATTCTATACGGATTTCACTTGTGCAGCCATCGGCCTTCGCTCTC
Source organism: Gossypium rotundifolium (assembly GCA_025506655.1). Lineage (NCBI taxonomy): Eukaryota > Viridiplantae > Streptophyta > Magnoliopsida > Malvales > Malvaceae > Gossypium > Gossypium rotundifolium. The sequence continues at coordinate 203,303,363 of CP106724.1, forward strand.
GTAGATCCCCCTATCTTGCCACGTGTATTTTATTTTAATAGGAATTTGGTCACACAACTTCTGACACATATTTTTTAAAACTTTTTTTAAATTAAAAAAAGATCCTTTAGCATTATAAACTTGAATATTAATTAACTTATTTATGTCCCAATATTATTGTTTTAGAATTTTTAAAAAAATTTTTTAACTTTATTTATATACTTTTTAGAATTTTTTAAAATATAATTATTTTAAAATATAAATTTTAGAATTTTATAAATATTTTGAATTTTAATTTTTCATTTTTAATATTATTTGAATTTTTTTGTAATTTTTGTTAAGAGAGATCAATTTGCTCATTTTCAAAATTGACTGGGGCCAAAAAGGTATTTTCACCAATCTATTATTCAAGTTATTCAAATTGTCCAATTCAACTCAACTAAACTTGAAACTCAAATAATTCGAATAACTCGATTCAATTAACTCAGAATTTAAACTATTTTCGAATTTTTCAAATCGAATCTAGTTTTGCTTATAACACCCCAAACCCGGCCTAGGCGTTATGACCGAATCTGGTGATGTCACAAGGAATGGGTTTTGAAAACGGCGTTGACTTGATAAACCATTCAAGTTTAATACCACGAGTTTGTTCACAAATAAACTGATAACGTTATTTAATCAATTAATTTTGTCAAAACACTTATTTAAGCGGGAGTTTAATAAATTTGCCATATTTTAGAAACCCGATTTGTTATTTTAAGAAAACCTCTTTTTGCGTAAAATCATCAATTTCATAAAACAATTTACCAAGCATGCAAAAAATCAGCAAACCAGAATCAACAGTTTAAAACCCAAAACAAAAGCCAGAGAGTCCCAAAAATTGCAACTCTCAACATGATTACCAAAAACATAAATAAACCATAAATTGCTAATTTTAAACTATTTACAGTAGAAGTGGTCATCGTTGAGTCTTTGCGCACCGATCCGCCTAAGTTTGTGGATTACTTGACAAAACAGACAACAGATGTGAGTTTACGAAAATTCAGTGTGTAACCCAACAAAGAGACACGAATCTGATTGATTCGGATAATGATTGATTTGGATATCTGATTCCTATCCCCGTCCTCTACACACCAACTCCGACCATCCCATCACACCATGTAGGGTTAAAAACACTCACACATCCCTGCACACCACATTGTGCCATTAAGACACATATCAGATAATATGCAGCCAAGCTGCCAGAATAAAGGTGATTAACGCCGAACAGAATACTTCCTCCTCATATACAAATCCCACCCCAATAAAAAATACAGAAATTCTGATACAGATATAACAAATTAAACATACTCAACATGCTTTATACAAATAACGAATATACATACATTAGTATAGTCAGGCATACATTTAGTATCCCACTCAGATCAGTCTATTAAAATATCATAGCATGCAAATCAGGGTTTAATTAGCCTTTACCGACCCTACAGTAAGCTCATAGTCAATTGGAGCAACCCGTGCGACCCTAGGGAAATTTTCAGAATTATGGGTCTACATGCCCGTGTAGTTTGCCCGTAAGGGCCCACACGCCAGATTGGCCTTTGCCCGTGTAGCCCACACGGCCTAGCCCAAAATCCACATGCCCGTGTGATATGCTCGTGTGGGCCCACACACCCGTGTGGCCTACACACCCAACACGGCCACACTCATGCCACCACCAGCAGTAGTGTGCTACACTGCACCGTGCCTTCATCGACGACACACCGTGTCTCTTTACTGACCATCCACATGGGCGACCACACACCCGTGTCGCATCGACAAAATCATTTTTGGCTTTCGTCGAAACCTCATTTTTCACATTTTAGGAACACACCTGGTATCGATTTGATGCGAAAACAGTCCCGAGCCTTTTGAAACCTAAAAATAGAGTATCTCGTACCTTTTAGCAACCAATTTACAAGTCTATAACGATTACCCCAAAAAAACAAAATCGACTTACCGCTAATGAAAACACTCCCAACCTTGAGTCAAGCTACTAAAGTGTAATTTTCAGCCTCACAACCTTCTCCTAATCACAAAAATTCACCAATTAACACCACAATCTAAAGTCATTAAACCCAAACCAGAAGTTCAAAGGGATGTAAAATTAACTTACCCACTAGATTAAGAACCCGAAATCTCAAAATGATGATTGAACGCAGGATTTCCAAATCGAATCAAAGGAAACAAACGAAGGTTACCCAACAGAGAAAAAAATATTAGAGAACAAAATTGAAAGAATATTGATGTCAGAATTTTGGGGATTTTTTTGGAAGTGAGAGAAAAATAAAAACTAACTAGATAACCTCTCAGACAGCCGAACAAAAATATAATATCTACGCTTGCGCAAGGATTCAAACACAATACCTCCAACACACTAACACCCTTACCACTTAAACCAACAAATACATTTTGATATAGATTTGTCAATAATTAATATAACCCTACTGAACTAGGATAAGGCTTGATCCAAAAATTGACAAAAATGGGACTTGAACTCAAGACCTCTCCCATACTCCCAAAACATTTAACCATAGAAGCAAATACTCATTTGTATAGAAATTATACAGAAACATAAATAAGAAAATCAAGGCATTACATTGCTTACCCCTATTTGTATCTATATATACAAGGACATCACCAAAAGATATGTAGGGTTTTTGGTTCCAAAATGATAAAATTATACTTTGACCCCACTCAAATTATAAAAAATAAAATAAAATTTGTAGTCTCTTTAACCCCTAAAATATATAATTTAATATTGAACCCTCTAAAATAAATTTTAACTTTCAAATAATTACACATATTCCCTCATAAAAATATTGCTTAAAATTAATATTATATCAATTAAATCCGAGTTTAAATTGTATGAAAAATACATCATGCATGCTGTAATTTTTTTTTTTTTTTTGAGTTTGTAGATTATGCTTTTCCAAAGTTATGTTTTCTGCATATAATAATTGCTTAATTTTTGGAGATGAGGCAAAATGTTAGGTTAAAGAAATTATAAGATATGGTTGAAATATTAATAAAATATCCCAACCAAAGTTTGATATGTACCAAACCAAAGTTCAAAAAACAGTGTAACAGTTGTCGAGGTTAAAGAAAACGACAAATGAAAACGAGAAAAGGTGTAGAATAATTTAACAGATGATAAAATAGAAGAATTTAATTGACAGCTAGTTTGTAGGTAAATTGTCACCCTCCCCCCTTCTAATTCATCATTATTTTATAAACCCCACAATAAACATTACATATTCTATCAATCTCTCTAAATCATTTCACATATGGTACTCGAATTTAACTTAGAAATGTTCGACTGATATGGGTTTGAGTGTGTTGAAGTGCATTATTTTTCTATTTATGAGTTCGAGTGAGTTATGAGTAGTTCTAAGTATTGTATCAAATAGAATGATATGATTAAAACTTATAATGAAATTTTTCAAAAAAGGTTAATTTTTTAAAAGATTGATAATAGATTATATATTTTAAATTAAATTGAAATTTTAGTATTTTTAAATTTAAATTATAATTTTATTATATATTAATTTAAAATTTTATAAATTTAGGATATTAAAATAAAATTTCCTTTTAGGGCCCTCCTTCGTGCTTTTATCTAATAAAATCTTTCTAGATTAATTGGTAACAACTATACCAAAATTTGATTTAACAATTGATTCATAATCAATAGATTTTTATCACATAATAATATTTTTTTAAAAATTTTAACTTCAAAATTCATACAAAAGTTGATTCAGTCTTAACTCGATTGACATTGACATTGTTACCAATATAGGAGGACATGGGTTCGAGTGCGCTGAAGCATATAATCCTCCTATTTATGAGTTGGGGAGGGACTATGAGTAGTTTCAAACCCTACCTTGCGGATTGTTTAAGGGTGCAGCCACTCAAGGCCCAGGGTTAGAAGGGGCCCAACAAATTATTTTTTCAGCTTTAAATATAGGAAAAAAATTTCAGACTACAATAAATTAATTAAATGCCTAAGACTTTCAATTTTTCACCATATATGCTTAATCTCATAATGCCCTAAAAAATTTCAGTTTTATTGTATTATATTTTATAATTTTTAAAAATGGGATCTAATTTATTGTTTTATTTAGAACCCTAAAAATATCAAGAACGAACTTGTGTATTCTAAACATTATCAAAACCTATAATAAAATTATTAAAAAAATCGTAGAGATTATTGGTGGATGGTATTACCATAAACCAAATTAGTAGTTTCTAATTAATATGGGGTCTGTAAATTAAAGCAATTGTCAGTAGTAACAGTAGGACAATAAGCATAAAACATTAAGAGGAAAGTAAAAAAAAAAAAAAAAAGGAATCCAATGTTGCAACTAATTTTACCTAATTAGTTGAAGTTAGATAATAACTATCCACATTAATGTTTTGGGTAAACTATGCTACTAGTCACCTAATTATTCGTAATTTTTTTTCTAATCATCCAACTATTAGTAAATTTTTCTTAGTCACTTAACTATAAAAAGTTATAAAATGGTCATCCAATTATTCAATTTTGCCTTTTTTATCCCCAACTAGCTAACGGTGGCCATTCTTAAAATTGACATAATAGCAACTTTAACCCTCGACATTTATATATTGTGTCAATTTAATTTTGATTTTAAAAAATCTAACCATCAACATTTATACATTGTATAATTTAGTTTAGTTTTTTTTTTTTTGCAGTTTTGTTTTTCTTTGTGATCCTTTCACCTAAAAGCTAAAAAATAAATTTATCAATTAAAATTGGTTGAAAATATACAGAAAAAATGAAAACACCTAAAAATCCAAGATAATAATTTTTATTTTTTCTCCTTCTTTTAAAATTAACCCAAAAATACAAAAAGGATCAAATTACACAATGTGTAAATGTTGATGGTTACATTTTAGAATTAAGACTAGATTGATTTAATTTATAAATGTTAAAAGTTAAAACTGCTATTATGTCAATTTTAAAAGCTGTCATTGTTAGCTTGTTGGTGATAAAAAACAAAATTGAATAGTTGAAAAATTATTTTGTAACTTTTCATAATTAAGTAACCACGAAAGAAATTTATTAATAATTAAATGATAATTTTGTAATTTTTATAATTGAATAACTAAATTTTTTATAAATAATTGAATGACTATTAATATGATTCATGTTAATATTTTTAAGTTCAACTTGAATCCCGAAAAATAAGTTATAACTTCAAAAAAAAATCTTTATAATAATGATCTAAAACATTTATGATAAACAACTCGAATAATTTCTCATTCATGGACTTAAATCGCTTTCAAAGGGCAATGTTCAATCACAATCATGGATTGATTTGCTTGTATCCTGCTAGATTTAGTCACATAATTTTGCTTTAGCATCATTGTCAAAATGTGACATTGATGATGAAGAAAGGTATCAACTACCTTTAAATTGATTCAACCATTCAAAATTCTCATTGGTTGTTCCATAAACAATATCTAATAATAAAAAGCTTTCCCTTTTTTCTTTTTCAAATTATAAATATTAAAATTCAAATTTTATTAATATCAAATTCTTTATATATTTTTGAAAATTTAACTATGTAATAAAAAAGTATTTTCAGAGATTAAGTATGCAGATATTGATTTTATGAGTTTATATGTGTTTGATGAACTGTCAATATCTATTTAGAGGAGAAAGGATTGTATGAAACTGTAATTCTATATCATCCTTTTCTCTTTTCAATAGGAAATGATAAATCATATTTTTTTTCTTCATTTTTAGCATAAGAAAAAAAGCTAAAAATCAGAATAAAAAATCTGATTTTTCATTCTTTTCTTGAAAAGAGATAAATACAATCCCTTCTCCTATTGAGAAATTGTTGTTAGCCGATTGTAATAATCTTTACGGATTTAAAAGAAGCAAAAAAACCCTTTGAATAAGGGCAATTATCTTAACTAATTTGTACTTAATTAGTCATAACCATCAACCATATCCATTAATTACCTAAAGGTACAAGAAATAAATGAAATTTGATGCACCAAATTTGCATTAGAAAAATTGTTCAGATCTTAAAGTTTAAAGCTGATCATGCAATAAATTTGAAATTGTTCTGTGATAGAATAATTCTACAATTGGCAGTATATGTCAGATTCATTCAATCAAATAAAGCTGAAAAAAATATAATATATTACTGTCATTGCAAGTAATGAAATAAGGAGTTTGTTTAAATAATCAAAAAATATTTGGAGAATTTTGTAGGTAGGTATGAAAAAAGAGAGTAAAGAGAACATGCCTACATTAAGAAAACAAGGGTCAAATTTTGTCACTGGTCCCTATATTTCAACAAGGTTAAAAATTAAATCTCTTGCTTTTTCGGATTTAGGGTAAACTATACTAGTAATCATTTAATTATTAGTAATTTTTTGATTATCCAACTATGAAAAGTTACAAAATAGTCACCAAACTGTTCGACCTTTTTTTTGTCACCAGTTAAATTACTAACAAACTTGGCAATTTTTAAAAATTGGCATAATAGTAACTTTAAACCTTAACATTTATATATTCTGTCAATTTAGTCTTGACTCAAAAAAAAAAAAACCCTCAACATTTACACACTTTGTAATTTGATCTTTGTTTTGTTGTTTTATTACCCAACTATTAGAATTTTTTTATTTCTGAACTATGAAAAATTGCAAAATGGTCACCTAATTGTTTGGTTTTTTCTTTTTTGGTCAACAACCGTTAAATTACTAATGAACTTGGTAATTTTTAAAATTGACATAATAGCAACTTTAATCTTTAACATTTATACGTTGTGTCAATTTAGTCTTGATTCTATTCCAAAAAAAAAAAAAAAAACTCTCAACATTTACACCTTATGTAATTTGGTCTTTATTTTGTTGCTTTATTTTATTTGTGACATTGAGGGTTAATTTTAAAACAATGAGAGAAAAATAAAATTTATTATCTAGGATTTTTTGGTGTTCCCATTTTTGGTATATTTTCAATCAAATATAGTTGATAGATTTGTCTTTTAGCTTTTTATGTGAAAGAGTCACAAAGTGAAGAAATTTTGAAAAAAAAAAAAGATAAAATTACACAATGTATAAATGTTGAGGGTTAAATTTTTTAGAATCAATACTAAATTAACACAAAGTTATAAATGTTGAGAGTTAAAATTGCTATTACACTAATTTTAAAAGATGTCTCATCTCTCTCCATCAGCCATTTAACGATTAGCGACCAAAAAAAAAACTGAATAGTTGAATGACTATTTTATAATTTTTCAAAATTAAATGACCAAAAATGAAACTCACCATTAATTAAGTGACTACAAATACAATTTACCCTTAGATTAAATACTCCTAGTTCAGTTCTTAATACCGTTAGTATTTTACATTACAATTACCATCATCATTACAACCATGCAATCATTACAGCCATGCAATAATTTCAACTTCAAAATCAAAATCTACTTATAAATTTTAAAAACCAAAATATAATTTTGTCCAAGTAAAATTTAAAATATTTTAACAATGTTATTAGTTGAATTAGTATTTTTTAACTGAAAAACAAAAGAATTTAACTTTTAATTTTTATAAATAAAGAGATTAAATCTTAAAGTACTTTACCAAAAGACATGATAACATGTTTTAATTAATAAGAGATAAATTACAAAATTCAGCTAAAATATTCTTCAATTTCCCCTTTTAAGTATTCAAAAAAGCATTTAGCTTTTTTTTTTTTGATAAATTACAATAATAGGGTAAAATTCAAACAACAAACATAATTAATACGACTCGAATCTAAATCACACCTAAAACAGTAAACACCTTAACTATCACGCATCACATGGGGTTGAAAACTTAGCTTTTAATTCTCCTGTCCATGTTTTCATTACAAGTTACAATTCAGACTAGATTAATAAATGAAACAACAATTGTATATATATTGCACTTTGGGGTTGTTTTCTTTTATTATCCATAATAATTTGCATTAAAAACTATCGAATATGTGTGCACATAAATGCATTGCTCAATTCACCCAAAACGTTGGTTTGTAAAAAGTAAAAACTTGAGAATTTTCCAATACAAACTTTGATGGCAAAAAAGGAAAATTGACTTCAAAAAAGCATCTCTTTATCTAATTTACATATGAATTCCACTACTTTTAATTTATTTTTTTCTCCATAATATCCACTTTTAATAGATTTTCCTTTTTGTCAGAATTTTCTAAAGCAGATTGGATTGTAAAAGACTTATTCTTTAGCCAACTCATAAGTTCACTAATGCCCTTTTCTAAATCCAATATTATATAATTTCTTTTTACTATATAAATCCTTTAGGGTTATTTCCACAAAACATCCCTAAACTATCACTTGGAATTTAAATTACGTTTAAATTGACTCCTTAAAGTATTAGCATTCTGACTGATAGAAGGACCTAATGGTTAAAATCTATGTTCTCTTGAATGTAAATTAAATTAGGTTGGGACAAAATTTAAGGATACCTGTAAACTGGAAAAAAGAGAAAGATCCTGTTTGAAGAAACGACAATGGATTACAGCTAAAATTACACAAATCATTGTTAATCATCAGTTGGACTTTGAGATATCAATTGTCCCCACTTTAACAGCTGTTTACAAGTAAATAAAAAAGAATCTTAATTTTTATTTTTTTCCAACTAGTTTACTCCATTTTTATTAATGTTACATAATTGTCAATCTAATCCAATGCCTATAGGGTCCCCCTCCTTCAACCCCACTTCTGATTTCCAGCTAAATTTGAAAGCAATGGCAAATTTGCTGTCTTTTTCTTTTCAACTGTAGTTTTTGTTTGGTTGCCAAGAAAAATTATAAAGAAAATTGATAAATTCATGGGACACAACTGTTTTGCCTTTTTATCATATTATTCTTCTAGTAAAACCCAAATCTGCGGATGGATATTAGCCTAAATTATAGGCACTAATCAAAGACTAAGTTATACATAGAAGCAGAATTTTCTAATGGTTTAATATACTATTTGATACATGAGTTTGGTTTCAATGTTCAATATAGTACCTGAGTTTTTAAATTTGACAATTAAACTTTTCCTTTTCTTTTTACTAAAGTACATGTGCCAAACATTCATTGAATTATTTAATTTGATAATAAATTGAACATTAAAACCAAATTCAAATACCCAATTGAATATTGAAGTAAAATTCAGATACCAAAGAGTATATTAATCCATTTTCTAAATGAACTGAAAAGAGTTTTCATTAATTTCTCAAATTGTAAGGCCAAATTACATATTGGTTGAAACAGAAGTATACATAAAAATTCATCTCTTCTCTCAACCCCTCCTCACAAAAGACAAGCTAAAAAGTTTTTAAAAAAACTGTGGAATATGGACCACTTCATTGTAATTAGTCCTAAAATATTACAAATCAGGATTTTGTTGTAAAAATTCTCTAAAGAATTGGGTTTTGAATCCTTCCTATTTACAAAGCCATCTCTGAATCAGGTGTTGTTTAATGGTGGTTTTTATAGCTCAATTTTCACTTGGCCTGGAGCTATTGAACCTGCACCAAACAAAAAAGGGATCAATCGATTATGTTATTCCAACTCGAATTCGGGTATAGTTCGGATGTTGGATTATGCTTTTACCTTGATAGCATTGTGCTTGATTCTGTCCAAACCCCATTTGAACAATGCTCTGTAAATCGTCCTCCCAAATTGATCCAACTTGTGGATTACCATCAATGAAACCATTAACTTGAGGCAACTGAAAGCCTTGTTGAGAAGTAGTATTGGCTATGCCATTGTTGAGAGCTAGTCCTTGCTGTGGTTGATACCCGAAAGGGAACGTCGGTTCCATCGAATAGACGGCGTGCGGCAACAATCCACGAGATTGGAACATCTGCATAACACAGAATGCAAAGATAAAAAAAAATTCAGATGAGTTTGGCATAAAGGGAGAGACCAAATTGATTAAAAACTTACATCTTTTGATAAAAGTGTTTCCATGTTGACATCCATCCTTGGATTCACAGTAGCCAACTTCATAGATAGGAACTGCAGGTAATAAAATCCTTTAATCAGAATCGAAATCCGACATTAAAATTCGAGAAAACGCTTAGCTCCGGCGAACAAACTGACCTCGACCTGGCGCTGCAATGACTGCACATAGTTGATGATTTCATCTAACATAACTGCTTTACCAGTCACCTGCAACAAACATCGTTTTATCAGACATGAATGTTTTAAGAGTAACACAAATCTCAATTATGCTTTTTACCTTATTGCAACCAGGAACAAGATCCTGTAGGAACTTCATCCTTTCACTTATTTTCTCTCTTCTAACCTGGTCATTTACAATATATAATAAAGATTATTAGATGAATATAAACATTAAAAGAACATGCAAAACATTGGTGTCAATTTCTAAAGACTTTTCATACTCTTTCAGCAAGACTATGACTATCAGTTGCTTGACCCCTTCTTGCCCTAACATGGATATAGTCCTTTGGTGGCTCTGGTGGCTTTGAATCCTCCTTATTTGAAGCTTTAACAGTGCCATTTTGTTTGCTTCTTTTAGCATTGGATTCATCATTATTCTCAGCTGCAACCTTGGCATCAACAGTTGCTGGTGATGGAGTTGCTTTTGCTTTTCCCCTTGGAATTGATTTCCTTTTCTTGTTATTACCACCTGGGAGTTGTTCAGAAACTGAAGATTCTTCCTTAGAAACACCAGATTCTGCATTTTCTGGTGAAGAAGATCTTGAAAGGGTACTGTTGTTAATGGTTTGAGATCCATTAACATGACCTGAAAGCTTAAGTGAATCCCTTAATGGATCATTTAAGCCACCAAAACAAGAAAATCTAGCAGCTCTTTCAGCAAATCCAGGGTCAGTTGAAAATGGAGGTGAATTCAATGGCGTACTATAACATGAAACATTAGTACTGTAGGTGATGATATCTTTAGAATTGCATATATTCCCTAATCTTCCAATTAATTCCCGCATCATTACATTTTCACCGGAACCAACATTGGAAGCAGCTGGAGAAGACACCATGGAACTTAATGCTGATTCAAAGGGATCGCTCTGATCCATTGAATTATCCCAATTTGGATTGAAAAAATAGTTCCCACCTTGTTCCGTTCCACAATTCAGCTCATTTGTTGACATTTCTGTCATAAAACCACAAGGGTTCCAAGCTGGTTGTTGTTGTCGTGTTGTTGTTCTGTTCTTCAGCTCTTCAGACATAAAAGCTTTGTCTTTTTCCATGACCAAAAAAAAAACACAAACCCAGATCGATAATCAAAGTGAAAACTGAGAATCAAGAATCAAAAAACAAAACCCAGAATTTTATTAGTAGAATTGAGTGAAAAAGAAGAGAGTAGTTAAACAATGATAATAATGATGATGCTTTTGTGACTGAATTAAGGGAAAATGAAAGCAAAGAGAAAAGAGATTGTTGGAATTTAGAAAAAGCAAATGCTAAAGCAAAGGCAAAAGAGAAGAAAAAAGTGAGAGATGAAATGAGAGAAAATGGTGAGCAAGCAAGGATAGATAAAGCAAGCAAAGCAAATGTCTGTTTGACCTTCTTTTTTTTTTTTATTTTCCTTTTTTTTAATAATTTAATTTAATTTTAAATTAAATGCTAGTATTACGAAAATCTCAGCCTAAAACTGCGTAATAGACGGTGGAAGAAACGGAGGAGGAAAATGACGAGCTTCAAAGTTCAAACTTCAAACCAGCTTTTGAAAGAGGGGCTGCCCTTTTGATTAATTTTTTTTATTAATAAAAACATTTACAACAATTGATGTTTATTTTTAATTGTAGAGTAAATTCTGTATTTTCCTTTAAACAATAAAATATCTTATATATTATCGGTGGAGCAAAATTAGGATGATGTCATTTGTATTGAAGATGGTAAAATAATAATAAAACTTCTATCCACTTCTTCTGGGTTAAATATTTATTTTTTAGTTAAATTATAAAGTAGAAGAATTAAAAGTTATAATATACTCTAAGTTATTCTACTATTTATATATTTGGAATTTAGTCTTTATTGAGTAATATTTTTCGTGTTGTATTAAAAGAAACACATGAGGCATTTATACACATTACTACTACTACTATTATAACTCACAATAGGGCTCACTGTTTTGTCTCGGCCTTTGAGTCGAGAGTACTAACATTCTTTGTCCCTAGTGTTGACATTATTTAGGCCTCCTTCGGCTTATTGGATGCTTACTTGCGGAGCACGCGGTTCTTTCTGACCCTGAGACTGACTCTCTCAGTGAATGTCTTACCTACCAGTCATGCGGGGGTCCTCTTCGCAGAAATGGCTAGCGACCTTGTTCCTGCGAGGTTTACACGGGCTTCTGCACGAGCTATCTTTGCGAACATCTTGCATTCCCGCGAGGTCCTCAGCTGACTATGCCTGTAGGCGAACATTCTTCTTTTGGGTCGGAGGTCCAAATCCTATCGGTCACTTAGACAATCGGTTCTCAAATCCTAACAATCTTCATACTTTTATTTTCAGAAATTTAGTTCTTCTACTTTCCAAGTTTAAAAATGTAGTTCTATTTGTTAACATTATTAAAATTATTTTGTTAAATTCATTCGTATAACATTTAAGAAAATCTTCATTTAGTATTCATGGAAGAAAAGCCTTACGCCTTCCTTTTATATATATTAATATAAGTAATTAAAAACACTTCATATCATCCTAGACTCGTTTGAAAATCTAATTTATTATTTGTTATTTTTAATTTATTATTATTTTAAATCTTGTTCAGTACTAGTTAAGGTGATGTTTAAAAATACAATTTATGAATTTTAATATAATAAAATAATGAGTTTAAATATAAATTGAAAATTGAAAAGTCAATCTTTCTACTTTAATTTAAAATTTGATTCTCTTCCTTTACGAAAATTAAAAATTAATTGAATTTATGAGTAAACACTTAAACTTGAATTTGTGATTTTATTAATTCAATATCAAGACCAACCAGTTACCCAATTGGGCTAACTTCTTATAAAGTAGAAAAATAAAATTCAATTGAATGTACAAAATTTCTATAGAAGTTTTTCTCAAAACTTTTGAAAATAATAAAAATTGCAAGAGGGAGTGGTCAATTTTAGTTATATATGTATGTCAATTATCAAAGTCATCAGCTAAATTCATTGAGAATTGTCGAACAAAGTAAATTTTGCTAAAATAAGATACTGTAATATCGAACAAAAGACTAGATGTTGAGATAAAGAGAAGGATGATTTGGTCATATAAACATCAATGCGAAGGAGAGGTTTCTAGTAGTGTAGGTGTTTGTCATTAGAGAAGTCTAAAAATGGTAAGGTAGGATGCAATTACTCGTAGTTGATTAAGGTGAATTGCAAATTTGATCAGAATGGACGCTACTCATAATTTGTAACATGTGCATTACTTATTTATTAATGAAAATATTTTAATTTTGATAAATTAAAGTAAAATTTCAATATTTGTAACCTTAAATTCAAACCAAATTTCTTAAAATTATAATTCTTAATCAGTACCGTGATGTTTAAACTTACTATAAATATTATTATTAAATAGTATTAACAAGTTCTAAACTATCAACAAAACTCATTAAATCATCATTAATCAATATCTGTACATATTAATTAATCGAATATCTTTCTTTTTGTTGGCCACAAAACACTACAACTGTTTGTGTTAATTATCAATGATTAATGATTAATGCACAAAGGAAAAAGGTGGGTCAGATTTCCTTTAATATTATATTTAATTTTATTTAATTATTATAATTACAATGTCAGAAAGAGAGAAAAGAAAATTATTATCTTTTATTTTTTAATTTTTGCTTTAAATAAACTGACGAAGAAGAAGATGCTAAGGATCTCACAATGTGAATTATTTGTGAAAGATGTGTGCTGTGTGGAGTGAACTATGGAGGATCCAGGAATTTTATTTTCCTTTTTGGTTTTAATTAATTAAAAAAAATTTTGAGCCATAGAAATCCTTGATCCATTCTTATTTTATAAATATTAATTATATTTTTGGATTTTTATTTAAAATTTTAAGGTGATGAAGTCGACCAAACAAGACTACAAAAGTTCAATATCTTCATATTTAATTTATTATTATTATTTGCTTTTTGGTCCCCAAATCTTGAGGATTCAACTAACATTATGTACTAAAGTTGCCCAAAGACAAATTAACCCATTGTTTCCATTCTATTGATTCAGGACCTAGATTTGGGGATAGACCTGGTTGATGACATAAGTTGTGTAAAGTTTAAGGAAAAAAATCAATATCATTGAAGTGCCTTAACACTTCAACTGTGCCATTATTTATGAAAAGAAGAAGATTTTCATTGATGCCTTTTATGATAAGGAAATTGGGTTAAAAAATTGCATAACTAAAATTATAAAGAAAATGTAAAAGTATCATGAAGGTTTTTATATTGAAGTTAAATTGTATTTATAAAATCTCCTATATTAGATTAAAGAGTAATCGATTCTTTTATTAAAATTTTATCCATTTATCTTGGTAAAATTAGTGTGATTAACGAAATAATCAAATAATTACACGTAATATGCTATTTATACTTTATGTTGATGTATATGGACAAGTTTTAACAGTAAAATTTACTTTTTGATCTAACGTATAATGATTAATTTGCCTATTTTTTAGTAGAGGGGAAAAATGCAATCGTAGTATAAGGGCCTCCATAGTACTTTTTGTCACATCCCAAAATTGGAGCTAAAAGAAATAGGGATAAAGTTTAGATTTTTTTTTAATCATAGGGTAAGAGAATTTAGAATGTCTTAAAAGTTATTTTGATAAGGAATTAATAAGAATTAATTTGTTGGTTCAGTAATAAAGCTTTAGGTTTCCTTTAAGTAGCAAGTTTAAAACTTTTGTACACCTTTCCACTAAAATATTTTATTTTTTTATTTTTACCCTATAAAAGTGTTGAATTTTCAAACTAGACCAGCCCAATTTTTTTAAATTTTAATCCTTAATTTAAATTTTAAATTACTTCCTAATCCTATTTCAATTAGGGAAAAAGAGTTCTATAAATAGTTAAACTTTTCAAATCCTAGAATTTTTATCTAGAGAATTTTTCAAGGAGAACTCTCAAAGTTTTCTTTTTTCCTCCATTGCCGAATCAATTTTCAACCAATTTCAACCAAAGATTTCAAGGTTTTCAAAATTGTCCCTCTCTTCCTAGTAGATCATCAATCTCCTCATCCAAATTAAGGTTTTTATGTCTTCAATCAGGTGTGGGATGCAATAGCCTGAATTTTCAGTGGTGTCGGAACGGTGATTCGAGGTCACTAAATCCGACAAGTGAGTAGAAAATATTATTAATTTAGTGAGTATAAGTTAAATGTGAAGTTAGGAAAAAAATAATAATTAGAATAAAAAACGAGGTATCGAGACCTCGGAGATTTTTAATCTAGCCATAAATATTTTATAAATATTTATGGAGTGTTAATAAGTTAGTATTAAAGTTTCGTCAAGAAATTTTAAAGTTCCGATAGTTAATTGAACAAAAAGGACTAAGTTGTAACAAATGCAAAGTTATGAGAAATGATTAAATAGCTTAAATGATAAAAGAAAGAGGACTTAAAAGGAAAATAGACCCAATGTCTATTTGGGCTGGACGGAAAGGGCATGAAATCAGAAAGAAAATAAGGAGAATTAAGGGCAAAATTGAAATATTGCAAAATTTACTTAATAAAGCTAGGACTAAAGTGGAATTATCTAGATTTCTCTTTATTTTTCTGCATTCTCATCTGCAAAAACACCATAGAAGGGTTTCTCTAAGCTAGTTTTTCATATTTTTACTACAAATCGAGAACCCAAAGCAAGTCGAGGAAAAGAAAAAGTAGCTGATTAGCCCCAAATTTTCTCAAATTCTGCAAATCGACCCAGGTAAGTTCATATGGCTGAAAATTAATGATTAAATGTTAATTTCATGAATTATATACTGTATGATGAGATATATTTATTGATGAATTGAGAATAAAATAACAATGCGAAAATCGAATAAATGATCAAGTTGAGCGGAACATTGGGTTTGAGTACTTCTGATCAGTGATAAGTGATAAGTGGTAGCTTTAGCTACACTTATCGATTAATGACAAGTGACAAGTGATAAGTGATAGCTTTAGCTACACTTATCGATCGATCAACAAGTGACAAGTGATAAGTGGTAGCTTTAGCTATGCTTATCTGATCAGTGATAAGTGAAGTGATAAATGTAATCCGTGTAAAACCTGGCAGGGCTATGGCTTCGGAAAATGATAAATGATCATACGTAAGACCATAGTTATACTATGGCAAAGTGAAAGTGAAGTACTCAACTTTCCGTAATCGTTCCGTAATTTGATTAATGATAGTAAGTGACAAAAGGGCCCAAAATAGTTAAAGTAAATGGATAAGTGGTAGTGAGATATTACAAGAGCACTCTCTAAATTGTGGTCGACAGGTGAATTTAGTAACTGTATATAATGTATAAGTGTATGAATGTTTGGTAAGATTTATATTTTATACCTATGAACTTACTAAGTTTCTATAAACTTACTTGAGTGTATTCAATGTCTCATGTAGATTGACGTATAAATATATGGAGGATTGGATCAACACTGAGGATCACACTATCAAGATTGTCTCCGGTAGCTTTTGTAAATTTCCTTTTTGATTTATATGGCATGTATATGTTTGATGATTATATAAATACTAAAACTTGTTTAATGAATATGTATTAAAGTAAAGAATGATGAATATGCTAAATAATATAATTATAATAGAAATATGATTTGGTATCAAATTGGATTGGATTGGTTGGTTTTAAAATTACAGGGAAGATTGGATATTTATAAAGAGACTATATTGAATTCATGATAAAAATAATATTAACTCGTTAAACTTAGGTAACGCCTCATACCCTATTCCAACGACGAATACGGGTAGGGGGTGTTACATGGGATCTAAACTTAAATCATTGTATATGATTAATCAATTGGAGTATTAGAAAGTAATGTAATCTATAAGCGAACCCCCATAGGTGTGAACCCTTATATAAACCGTTATACATGCGAACTCTGTTAGGCGAACTATAGTTGATATGTGAGAGCCCTAGGTGCGAATGCTTACATAAATTGTTATATATGCGAACTCCATTAGGCAAATTGTAGCAGATATGTGCGATCCCTCTAGAAATGTTGTTAGTTATTGACATGCAAGTATCAAGACTTAGTTAATTATGAGCGTTCGAGTGAATCGAGTTAATTTTTTTGAGCTAATCGAGTTGACAAGTCTTATTTTATCATCCTAACTCAATTTGAATTTTTTTCGAATCGAGTTGAGTGAAATGAAATTTGAGTCTAGTTGAATCGAATCGAAATAATGAAATTTTTCTAATTAAATTTAAAAATTAAACATGTGAAATTAAAATCTTATTACAATATAACTAATTCCATGTTAGAGCACATAAATTTGAAAATATATATATTTGAAAACTTTTCCAAAGGAAAATAATAATAATAATACTTTAATATGATAAACATAAATCATTAATTAACTTATTTAAGTCCCAAAATTATCATGCTAGAAAATTTTTAATTTTTTAATTTTTATATAATTTTTAGAAATTTTTTAGAATTTTATACTTTTTTTAAAAATAAAAATTTGGATTTTTTTTGTAATTTTTGTTTAGAGAGAGGCCAATTTGCTGATTTTCAAACTTGACAGGGACCAAAAGGTATTTACACCAACTTGTTATTCGAATTATTCAAGTTATTTGAATTGTGAAATTCAACTTGATTCGAACTCGAATTACTTATTTGATCCTATTCGAATAATTTGAATAACTTGATTCGATTAACTCAAAATTTAATTTTTTTTCTATTTTTTCGAATCTAATAGAGTTTTGCTCACCCTTATATATACTTAGTTACCAAAATGCTTTGAAAAATATTTTGAACTCCTTACACTTTAATATTGGCTAAAAAACATTTGAAACATTATGAAACATATATAAAACTTGTTTTTGAGTTTTTGCGAGTCTTGAAAATGTTTGATAAAGTTTTCAACCATATTTTCACCAAATGACTTAAGAAATATTCATCTTAATTGTTATTATATCAGAATATCAAAACTAATAACAATTTATTGCATTGAGAAATGTTTTGAAACTTTGGTGATAAACATCTCTGTTTTAGATGATGAAAATCTAACCAAATCACTGTAGCTAAAAGTTCATTACTCATATCACCTTTAAATAAAAAGAGAATATATTTCAACGCATTCAATTTATTTTTTTGTTAATAATAATATCAATACTGAATCAAATTAAAATTCAATCAATAATTCTACCTTAAAATTATTTTTCTCCAAATTCATAAGTTTTTGTATGATTAGAAGAAATTATCTGATAATTTTTTGATATAATTCTTAAATCTATTTATCATCTCTAATTAAAATAATTAAACATTATCATCTCACCCTTGAAAACATAAAAATCCATTCGTTATCCCAAATGTCATTGACACCGTCCTTGAGTAATGATTATGTCGATAACCCCAAATAATGTATTACCTTCAAATGATAAGCATCATGCACAAATCCAAATATACTTGATTCATTGCTTGAGTTTGAAGTAGGGAGGACAATAAATAGGGAAAATATTACATATTACTTTTCATTTAATCTATTTTACATATATAATTATCATAAATTCAAATAATTCATGCAGTTGGATACCTAATTTTACATTTAAAATTATTTTTAAATTCAATAATGAGAATAAAAGATTTTTCATAAATAGTTCTTCATCTCTTCAAGATGTACATGCCATTGAAAAATTAGTCAAGATTTAAATAATTTTTCTAATATAACTTCCACACATCACAATTTTACATGATAAAATTCAAACGTAAATATTCAAAAACTCAAACCTCCGTTTTAACTAACAAGTCAAGACTTCATTTACAAATAAAATAAATATTTGTATGTATTTAAATATTATAAATTATTGGTAACATTTTAAATTAACGATGGAGGTCGGCAAATTACAAAGGATAGGTTAATATTGAGCCAACGTGAGGTTCAATCATTGATGCACACATGCACATGCAAACCTTCCAGTATTTGACCAAATTTTATTTTAACTTCGAGACACCTATTATTTCTCTAAATAATTCAACAGGAACGAGAACCGAGGTAAATTCTTTGTTTATTGCCACTTAAAAACATTATATTATTTCTACCAAAAACATATTAAATAATTATAATTTAATATTAATAATAGTAATAATTAAAATATAGCAGTGTAACTACATTGCAAATATTTTATTGTTTACTTTATTTTATATTTAAAAGTCTCATCCAGCCAAAGCTTGGAAAGAATCATTTATATGGCAGGGTTTATGATTAGGCTTTGCCCAACTTTTTAGTTTTTATATTAAAATTATAGTTTAATACTGGAACAGATTAATAGGTGTTTAATATTCAATGATATTTATCAAATGATTTTCTTCATTTTATTAATCCACTGTTATTTAAATAATGTTTTAATAAAATTTATAGTAAAAAATATAAATAAAACATAATAATATTATTAAATCTTTACAACAATTTAATAATGTTTAGACAAAAATCATAGATAATAATTTTCAAAGAAAATCATAATGATATATATTTCTCAATAATTGAAAAACAATGTTTTAGATAAATTGTAATAATTAATTAAAATATAATATTTTAAATTAAATCATAATCATATATTAAGTTTTCAATTTATCTCTTATAGAACTTAATTAATAGCGATTAATATGATAATTAAAAATAATAATATTAACAGTACTCTTACCTTGTCCTAGTAATTAGGAGTATAAAATTATTACATGGACTATCCGAAGAATTACAGCAAAATAATAAATTTCTTTTAGAATTTTAACAATTAGTTATGTGTTAGGTCTTTTCAAGAGCACTGTCTCCACTATATGACCATCTAGATTTTGAAACCAATCGATCTACTATGCTTCAAGCATGCATTATTTTCATTTATTCTAACAAATTGTCCTACCGGGACTTCAAAATATCAGTTGATATATAATACTTGGTTATTCTTGTTAGGTCAGTAAATGCATCTAACAACTAATTCTTAATACAGTGAGTTATCTTTTGAACTTCTAGTTCAAATTACTTTATATGAGGATCTAGATAATGATAACTTATTACAAGTAATTATTTCATACAGTTGTGATTTCTCCCCTTAATGTTGTGAAAGCTGTCAAATCAAAATACAAATAATGTCATAACTGAATCTTCAGTTCATTCAAAACAACTAATAATACAAGGAGACTCATAACTAATGTATATCTCCAACTTTCTTTCAATACTCATTTTGTGTATTGTAGTGAAGCAACTTAAACATATTATCGCACATTCAAAAATTCTAAAATAGGTTGTATTTGGCTCCTGACCAAAAGTCAATTATAATGGAGTATTTATCATAACGATTAGCGTGATGCGTATATGTTTCAATTCATATAAAATATCGTATTCTTATACATATATACAAAAATTTTGTTCTAAAAAATATACGATTTAACTACTAACTGGAGGCATTTAATTATTAATAATGCTAAACTATTTTATACACATAATAGAAGAAGTATAATTCTATACGAATTCAACTTGAGCAACAAGGTCCTCATAGATCCCCAATTTTGCCTCTTTATTTTATTTCTTTAGTAAGTGAGTTGCACTTCAAACTTTTCAAGCCGGATCAAACAAGATTCGAGTCATACAAATAGAGGTGTGCATGGGCCGGGCCAGGCCAAGCCCAACTAAAAATTTAGGCCCGTTCATTGGGCTCGGGCCGGGCCAAAAAAATGGGCTTAAAATTTTTCTCAAGCCCGGCCTATATAAAAATACTAAAATTGGCTCGCCCATACCAGATATTTTTTTTTTATAATTTTAAATATATATAATACATCAAAAATACTAAAAAATCAAAAATAAATATTTTTCAACAAATTGAAAATAAAATTTAAAAATATATAGACTTAAATAACACTAAAATAGATGCAACTTAACAAGCAAATGCCTCTAAAATGATAACAAAATTAACAAATGTCTTTAAAATAATAACAAAATTAACAATAAAATAAGTTTTATATGATATCTAAACAATAACAACAAAATAATAGAAACATAATAGTAAAATGATAGTAAAATAAGGAGAAAATAATAAGAAAATATTATTAAAAAATATTTTTTTTCATTTAATGAATTCAGTCGGGCCGGGTCGGGTCGGGCCCGGGCCAAAATACCTTACTCGAGTCCGGCCCATTTTTTAAACGGGCTTTATTTTTTTGTTCAAGCCCATTTTTCGAACCTATACTTTTGTCCAAACTCTCCCATATTTCGGGTGAGCCTTCGGGCCGGGCCGAGCCGCCCGACTCATACACACCTCTACATACAAATCTAACAAAGACAAAATAAAATTGGACTAAAAACTATGATATATCAAGACTTGAATCAAAACAAATTTAGACCCACTCATGATATTTATCAATTGTAAATTTTTTGGTAATGTACAATTAAAGGGTTAGAATTCATGCACCCACATTAGGGACATATTCACTCTACACACGCACACACTACGTTCGAAGGAGCTATCCAAATAGAAACCTAACACTTCTTAAAAAATTCAAACCTATATATATATTTATATGAACAGTTCTTAACCATCGGATTAACCATGCAAGTAAAAAATAAGAACTAACTTAACCTTTCACTTAGGAAAGGGGTGCTTTAGAAATAGTTGTAAAAGCCTATATCTAACCCCTCAAATAGCTCAGCCCACACTTTTAGAAATTTCTTGTTTGCTTTTTTGTTCAATTCGTGGTTCAAACACTTCAATATGTTTATTTTAATAGATTAATAAATTAATTATAGGTCAAAGGTAGAGAGTTTAGTCAAAAATGGGAAATCTTCCTATGGTTCCCTAATATTTATGAATTTTTAAGTAGTTTTCTTATTATTATTTTAGCTTGAACTCTAATCGAATCACACAATATATGGTGATTTGATTGCATAAAAAATCTAAGATAATGAACAACATTTGGCAAGTGGTTAATTTAGTTAATTTCTATTAACAAATTGATAAAAGCTTAGGGTTCTCCTCTAATCAATAAATCTTACACATTTAATCATTGAATTTGATTTTCTTTAAAGATTGAACATAATCAATAATTTTAATATTTTTATATAAAGAATAATGAAAGAGCAAGTGGATAACTGGGTTTCCAAGGAAAATACTTTCTCACATTCATTCACATATATATGATTAAAAACTAGAAACATTCTAGGAACCTTAACACTTAAGTTCCAATCATGGAAAAAGAAAAACCCCATACCTTAATTATAGGATACGATTATATATATGGTTCATGCTCGTTAATTCCTTTAAAATAAATTATTATTTGTATGCATGAATTCCTTCAAATTGTAATGCAAATTGGTGAAATAGTCTCCTCCTACAACTTCACTATTTGATCATGCATGACTCTAGTTTTTTAAAGAGAAAAAAACACATACAAAAAGAATCTACCTCTTTTCCATCACCGTCGTTAACTAAACATAAACAAATCATTATTTATTTACTCTATTTTCTCCAAAACATGTTGAGGTATGATTTAAATATAAAAAATGAAAAGTTGTAACATACCCCTTATAGTTAGGCATCAAGACCAAGAAAATATTATTATTATTATTATTATTATTATTATTATTATAACTAGCTTGAGAAAAAAGTTTAACTTATTTGTATGGTAATTGATCCATATTCCTCGTTCAGTGTTCACCGACTTTTGATCTTTGCTTTTGCGGCTCTGAATAATGCATATAAATAGTTTCGATAATCGATGTATATGTACGAGTTTGTATTTTTGTTATTATTAGTTTTTATTGTGGATTGAATTTTAATTTTATTGATATGAATATTATTGTTATTGTTAAAAGACGTAAGTTTGAGTATACTGAAGCGCATTATCTTTCTTTTTATGTATAGTTTTAGCAAGAGGTGAAGTCAGAATAATTGTTTAGTGGCGCCGAATGAAATTTAAACTTTTTATAGTCTATATATCTTTATAGTTTTAAAGGATTATATAAAATTTTATAATTTTAAAGGGCAAAATGTAATTTTACCTTTACTAATTTAAATTTTTAAAAAATATGAAGGACTTTTTCATTTTAAGGGAGTCGGGCCCCTACTAGCCCCCTTTAGATTTGCCTCTGATTCTAACTATTATATAAAAAATAACAGATATGATCAGAATCAATAATGAAGTTATTAAAAAATTATTTTTAATTTTGAATATTATTTGACAAAATTTAAAATCATTAATATTTCTAAAAAACAATAATTTATCTAAAATTTTAAATTATTTTTACTATTTTAAATATAAAAGATTTATTTTCATATCATAAATAATTAAAATTAATTATATATTAAATAATAATAGAATTTGGTTCGGTTTCAAGTAACCGTGATTTTTAAACTTGCCTTCTATAAACCGTCCAAACACTTTAATTTGGGTTGGTTTTCAATTTTTTTTGCTTAGCTCTATGTGATTGCCATTTGTGGATTTTAGTCTAGATTCAAGACTCACCATACCTAATTATATGTGTGGGTCTTCAGGTCCTACATGAACAGTTACTATGTGTGAGTTTTAGTCTAATTAATCAAATTCATCAACTTTAGTCTAGATTGTATCGATTCTTAATTTTTTAACACTTTAGTTCAATTCGTCAGCTTTAGTTTGAATTGTATTGTTTCTTAGTCCGTTTGTGTTATAATAGTTTGATTTTACTTTGTGGTTACTCGAACAATCTATTTGTGTTGTAATAATTTAATACTTATGGTTACTCGGACATATATTGTATTATACTTTGATTGTTTTGTACTTGTAACACTTTAAAAATAATATTTCAACAATAGAACTTATAATAAAAAAATAGTGTTTTTAATTTCAAACTTTTAATCTGTTATTATTTGATTTAATTATTAAAGTTTAATCGATAATATCATCAAAGGAGTTCTGTTATATATAAATAAAAATTAAATAAAAATATGTTGACATAATTAATTTAAAACTGTGTGAAAATCATGTAAGCAAATATTAAATTTCACTATATTTCTATAAAATAGTGGTAAAGAATTTTACAATCACAAATTCAATTTTATTTTTTATTTTATATGAACATTTTTTTATATTTTAAAATCTCACATAATTTAGTTTGACAGAAGCCCTTTGAAGTTCAATTGTATTTCAATTATTGATTGAAAAGAAAAAATGGACTAAATTTCAAATGTTTGAATTAATACATGGACTGAGAGCATATTTAGACATGATTATAATTATATAAAATTTAATATGTTATGCTATATAAATGTTGATGCGTTTATATCCTTTTTATATTATATTGATTTAAATTTATTTTTATATTTTTGTATAATTTTTCGGAGGTTACGAGTAAAATTTACAAGTAACAAATATTTGATCAATTAAAATTAAAATCGACATAATATAAAAGCACAATTGATTGAAATTTGATTATATCCAAATTTAGACTAAAATAAATCCAGGCAGAATTTCCACGTGGTAAAACTTAAACACAAAATAATTTGAGTGCTAAGATCTCATAATCTCATCCTTTACCAATACTACCAAGATCTCGTTGATACACACACACAAATATATTTGGGTTAATATATTATCTAATTTCTATATTCGGCTTCAATGTTCAATTTGTCCCATATAAGTACTTAAGTTTGATTTTAATATTCAATTTGGTACTTAATTTTTTTTATCTCAATTAATTACCTATGTCTTTTTTACTAGAGCACATGCATCAAATATTTATTAGGTCACATGATGTTGTTTAGTTGAGGTACCAAATTGAATATGGAAGCCAAATTTAAGTGCCAAATTAGGAAAAAAAATATAGGTACCAAATGGTATATTAATCTTAAATTTTTATAATTATCTCGTGTTTAAAGCTATCATGATAATAAAAACTATGGGCGATCTTAATTAATTGGGGATTTTGACTTTAATCACGTAATTAGTTGATTTGGCCTTGGAATGCTCCAACACTTAAGACAACTTTTCTTTTGTCCAATATTAAAAGGAAGTTTTATTCATTAAAATTAAATTTAAAAAAGACGTGGATTAAGTAGCTGTTTAATTTGTAATAATCTAAGCCTAATGATGATGATTAAAGTGAAAAAGAAGTTGGTGTGCACTTTCCATCAGAATATTCGTTTGGGACCACTAGACCAGACAGAACAGATTATTACCAAATTGGACTGAATTTTAATATGATTCAAATTTAATTTAATTTAAATAGCTTAAAATTGAATTCGACTTAATCCTTAAGATATACCCAATTCTAAAGATTTCTTCTTTTGAAAAATAAAAATAAAAAATCGAGCTTTAAAAAATTTGAATCCAAAATAGCAGCCCATTTACCTTAATTAATTATTGATTAGTATAATCCCAAACCTAAACTCAAAAGTGACCTACTCAGGAAAAAAAAAATCTTATTGGGTCAAGCTGGAATTTATTGAGTTTAGGTTTTTTTCATCTCTAATTACAATTCATTGTATTCATAATTTTAATTAGAATTAATTGTTATAAACACTGAATTGAATAACATAATTAAATCAAATTCAATTAACTAATTAGTTCATATAAAATTTTCAAAGAGCAAGGCTCGAATTTATGTATTTAAAATTTCAGAACTTTAGTATTGAAGGAAGGTCGGATTCTCACTTGGAAAAAGTTTTCAAAGTGCCATCTACTTCAAGCTGACGGATCCTTTAACA
Source organism: Gossypium rotundifolium (assembly GCA_025506655.1). NCBI lineage: Eukaryota > Viridiplantae > Streptophyta > Magnoliopsida > Malvales > Malvaceae > Gossypium > Gossypium rotundifolium. The sequence goes on from CP106724.1 coordinate 203,329,267, forward strand.
GAAGGTATTGTCCTTTGTCGTAACCATTTTTTGGATAAAACAGGAAACGACGCGGTCAACTCGAGTTTTGAAAACGAAAAAGAAGGGAGTCGCCACCAATATTTTTTGATGAGGTGTGATCGGGTCACCTCGTAAAATAGTTATTTTAATAAGCAGTTTGATTTATCAAAACAACGATTTTGGTCTCGAAATCCGAAAACGAGTTCGAGTCGATTCACATACGAGGAAGGGTTAGCACCCTCGTCGCCCAAAATTGGTACCAAATTAATTGATCGATGTCCTAATGTTGAAAACCTTGAAATGATTCAAAATAGATACTTTTATTTTCAAAACTTGAAGGGATCGGAAGAGACGTTAAGACTCCATTATTTTCGAAGAGATAAAACATTATGTCCAGTAAGTTAGGGAGCAATACTTTAGACTTCCGAAACTAAGCTCGCCTTTTAAAACTTAGTTTTATATTTGAAGAGGATCTCCGTCATTTGTCAAATGAGAAATCGAACCCGATGAAGTTAGGGCTCGATTTCTAGAATCAAATTAGGAATATTGCCTCTATTTTAGAAGGAAAAGAAATTTATCTCGCGGTATCTGGGTGTCGATTCCAATAAGTTAGGCGCGACATTTCAATTTCGAGATTAAGTGTTTTGTTTAAAATTTGAATTGCGATTTTAAAAGGGACATTCCGTTGTTTAGCTTAAACGAGAAAAACCGAAACCCAGTAAGTTAGGGCTTGATTTCCCCGAATCGCTAATACGGAATATTGGTCGTTATAAAAATTGAGATGTTAGGAAGGATTAGTGAGACGAACGATGAGAATATTGATAATAACAAATAATAGTAATAGCAATAATAATGAAAATAAAATAACAATAATGATGATGATTAAATAATAAAATAGTAATATATAAAATAATAGTAATAGGGTGAGAATAATAATATAAGTGATGATGAAATGAAAGTAAAATAATAATTAAATAATAAAAACAATAATAATAATATAAGTAAAAAATAATATTAATGATATGCTAATGAAAATAACGGTAATAATAAAGGTAATAATATAAAAATAATAGTAATAAAATGGAAGTAATAATAATGCTAAAGAAATAATAGTGATAGTGGTAATAGTTATAAAAGATAAAAATGATGATAATAGTAAGAGTAATAATGATAATAGTTTAAGAATAAAACAAAATAAATAATAATAGTAACAACACTAGTAGTAATAATAATGAAAATAATAATACTAAAATAATAATAAGATTAATGATAATAAGGATACTAAATTAATAGAATAACCAAAATAACTAAAAGGGACTAAATTGGATTTAAAACAAAGTTTCAGGGCGAGATTTGAAATAAATAAAAGAGAGAGGGCCTTATTGTGTACGCCTAAGAAGCGGAGGGACTAAAGATAAAATAAACCCTCCGCCAAAAGCAGCGTGGCAACAGAGGACCAAATTGAAAACCAAATAGACTTTCGGGGCAAAATTAAAGAAACGAAAAACTTGATTGCAAAACCATGAAAAGGCAGAGGGACTGCGATCATAAATTCCCCATTTTTAGAAAACACGCGGATCTTGAGGCGGGTCGGGTCAACACGCAGATCCTGAGGCAAAACCATGTTGTTTTGGGCGTTAAGGCCAACTCCAAAACGACGTCGTTTTGGGAGGCTATTTAAAGGCCAATTTCCTGAAAAAAAAAATCATTTGTCTCCTGCTTTTAAAAAAAATATAACCCTTTCTTCTTCTTTTTTCTCTGCAGGAAGGAGCGTTGATGGGGATTCCAGGGAGACGCCGCCGCGGGCTCCGTCGTCGGCGCCGCCATACACGGCGATCGGAGCCTCGAAAAGGTAGAGTTTTTATTCCCTTTTTTTTCCTTTATATATATATATATATATATTGTTTTTTAATAAAAAGACATGAATATATATGTGGATATAATGAATTCGAAGAACGAAAATAAAAGAAAAAAAAGAAATAAAAAGGACCTTAGCACTTTTCGAATTTGTTTTCTTTCCTTCCGATATTTACTGCTTTTTGTTTTTTTTTTTGCTTGAATCTTTGCTTGGTGTTTGAAATCTCTTTGTATCCTATTGATCGAAGAAAAAAAGGTCCCCTTACAAAAAAATATTGATCGGCTTTTATAGCCTAAATTCTGATACATCCATTTATTTCTGTCCTTTCTCTTTTAAGTCTTGTAAGTGCAAGTGGCGTGGGCGGTGGAGCAGTGGTCTGGCAGAGCAAGTGGGCAGACGGTTGGTGGTAGTCGTCAGAGGCTAGGGGCGGCACACCTAGGGGGCTAGGGTTTCTTGGAAGAGTTTAGGATAGTGGGCTAGGGTTTGGCTGATCTCTTGGGTTTGGGGTTTGTTTGGGCCTTAGTGGGTTAATTTAAGTGGGTTGTTAATTGGCTGTAATGGGTTTTGGTGTATGATATTGGGCTGGTTTTAATTTGGGTCTGGTAGTTTTTGTAATTGGGTTTGGGTTTATTTTTTGGTTTAATTTGGGTAATTTGAGTTGAAGAATGGGTTTATAAATGGGCCGGGCAAATTGGGGTTGTACATCCTTGTTTCAAGTTTTTGTTTCTCAACTTCGTAGAAAAAATTGTGAATTCATGGAGTGAAAGTACCTCGATTAATGGAGATAGATACTTGTAAACTCACGAAAAAGATGTTAATATCTAGAATGTAAGTAATTATAGAGAATACGTGCGACCAAGATATATGTAACCCTTACGTTACAACCATAGTAGCATTGGACACTTCACTCATAGTTGCTTATGGTCATGGTAGTCTTATAATAAGATTAACTCAAATTACTACTTGATTAATTAGTTTTAAAATTTAATTATAAAGACATATATAAATAATTTTTAATACTAAAATAAGATAATATTTATAGAATTTTATTAGCTCATTCAAAATTTTCATTAAAGTTGATTTTGAAAATAGAGTTTTTCTCTTTTTTTAAATCCAGTCTAAATACTTGATTGGCATGAATATCGTTGCTACTGCAGAAGAGATGAATTCGAATATGTTGAAGTGCATTATCCTCCTATTTATGAATTGAGGAAGAGTTATAAATAATTCTAGGCATTATATTAAAAAACACAGATATAATAAAAAATCATGATAAAATTTTTCAAAAAAATAATAAAATGTTTGTGTCTATGTTGCTGGTGGGCCTGATATCAATAAGAATTTGGGTCAAACCCACGGGCCTATTCCCATGCAATAAGAAATCTATTTTGAATATTTTTTTTATACATATTTTAACAAATCGACGATTAGATTATTAATACAATGCTATTTTACATCTATTTAGATCTTTTCATTTACTCAAAATTCGATGTAAAATAATAAAATATAAAATATGATGATGAAATGATTGAAATATAAATTATAAAAAAATTAAAATAACTAGAAAGTGAATATATACATTGAATTCCTTCAATGTTATTTTTTTTTAGATTTAAACTTTAAATTTAGATTTATTTCAAAAATTCACATCATGGGTTTAAATTGTTGGGAAAATCTTGTTTATGATGCATGAATTGACAATAATTTACTCTTACAAATATAAACGAGTCAAGTAAATGTAAATGTAAAAGCAAATTCTTTAGATTTTTGCCCCAAAATTAACTTATAAAATGCCATAAATTTCTTATATGATTATATCGGCACAACCTTTCTCCTTTTATGTTGTTTTGAGCTATTGGAGACTCTTCACTCCGAACAATGTATTCAAGCATTATCAATCCATCGGAAGACGCTTTAGTTTAAATTACTATGATCTAGTAAAATTTTGGCATTGAATACTTCCATTCTGAACTGTTGTACTTAAGTGTGTAAATGGAACCTTGGAGAATTAAGTTGAATTTGAAAAAATAAAAATTGAATTCAATTCGATAATTATTGAGTCGAGTTTGAGCAATAATTGAACCGAATTCGAGCTTAGTAATACTTCACTCAAACGGATCGTAAATCTTATTGAGCTTTTCATATTTTATATTATTAAATTACGTTATTATCCTTAATATGTATTATGAACTCTAAGTTTAATTATTGTGCCAAGCTCAAGCTTAATAATATTTAAGTTCGACTCGGCTTCATCACACCCCTATTTTTACATACAACCTTTGTTTTTCTTTTTTTTTGGAAAGCAATTACAAGATCATGTAGCCGGTGAGGGTAGTCCATACCAAATCGTGTCCGATGTACACTAATTAAGCTCATATGGCTAATGCTATCAGCTACTCTATTAGCCAATGTAAGAACATAACAAAAATGTAAAGAGCTAAAGCAAGAAAACATTAGCCTCATTAACAAAAAGACCCAAATGTGTTAAGTCTAGATTAACATTTGAGAATCTAGAAACAACAAAAATAAATTCAGTCTCAATAATATTCATGAAGTCCATCTCTTAAGCAAAGTCAAGCCCCATTCGAACAGCGCAGGCCTCTGCCCACGTAGCATCTCAACACTCAGACAAGTGCAAATTAAACCACCTGGGAGCGCCACACAACATAATTTGTCTGACTTTTTTTTTAATAATTTTATTATAAATTTTGATTATATTAATTTTTTTAAGTAATGTCTAAAACTATTTATAACCCTTTTCAACTCATAAATAGGAGAATAATGCGCTTCAACGCACTTAAACCCACGTCCTCCTGCATTAATAACAATATCTTTGTCAATCAAGCTAAAACTCAATCGGCTAATTTGTTGATTTTTTTTGTATACTTCATCTCTATTTTATGTTCCATGTTCAAAATTCGTAACTATCCCTCTTAACAATATTATATCATTACACCTCACAATAATTGTTAGTATTTAAGTATAATAATAAATGTGATTATCCATCATACCGTCTAAAAATAATTTTATTTGAGCAGATTTGAACACCATTGATATGATTTATTAACTTTATCCTATGTATAAATTTTCAATGTACCATTTACCTCATTTTCGTTCAATTTGTGAGTATGTAAAATATAATAAACTCAATAAAGAAATTCATTTAATCTAAAACACAAAAATTAAATAGGGATAGATATTAAAACTATATATAAAATTTGATTTAATATGAAATGTCATATATAAATTTTAATTTTGTGCCATTTCATACATAGAATTTTAATTGGATTCAATATTCACAAATCATTAACATTATCATCAAATTAGTACTATTTTACGTTGATATATTGTATAGCACAAATAATTATATAAACTCAATATGAAAATAAATGTATATATTAATTTATTTAAATGCATATAATTTGAATCAAAATTAAAATTTCATGTATACATATGATCCATAATTTGAATTTAATGTGTATAATTGTACTAACTCAAAATTTATATATTAAATTGTATATTAAATTAAAATTTATATATAAATTTAATATTTATCCAACTAAATTTTCAAAAAGTGCAACATATAAAAGTTTTCTAAATATAAAAACATAAAAATTAAAATAAACTTGACAGTGGATGTTCCTTCCACATAAGAAAGTAATTAATTTTCTGAATAAATGGTCCTCATACCTTCCTTCAGTTATGATAGGTTTTATTACGGTAAAAATATATTGGAGGCATCTTTATTAAAAGTTAGGTTGCATTTTGTTATTTCTATTTAAAAAATAAATAAATTAATAATTTTACATTAGATTAAAGAGTAATATAGACTTTCTATTAAAAAAATTATCCATTTTTCTGCTAAAAACTGAGCTTATTTGTACATTAGCATGTGGTGGACGTGGCATGTCACGTGCCCAGGGACAGATTTAAGGAGGTTGACAGGGTCCTGACCATCCTAAAATGGAAAAAAATTATTTGGACTATTTATAATTTATAAAATTTTAAATTAGTAATAGTAAATTACACTTTGGCTTCAAAAATGATAAAAATTTGATTTAATCTTTAAAAAATTATAAAGATATAGGATGATAAAACAATGAAATTATATTTTAACTATAATAAAAATATATAATTTAATTTCGCCCCTGCCCTCCCTAAGTCGTATTTCCGCCATTACACATGACTATTTGATTATTCTATCAGCATACCAATTTTTAAGAGTATAAATGTATGAAATTTTTAATAAAAAAAGATCAATTTGCTCTTTTGGATCTAACATATAAAAACTAATTTATCTATTTTTAAAGTAGATGGGACAAAATATAATTTGACTCTAAAATAGGGCCTCCATAATACTTTTAGTTATTCAAACCAAAAGTTTTCAAATTTCATTATATAACAAAGGTAATGCAAGGCAAAAAGACAGTAATCTTAGAAAACCATTTTGATATTGCAATGGAAAGAAACATAAAACTATGAAGAACAACATGCGTACTTGGTCTTACATTGCTTCTTGAACTCATCATCATTCACTAGGCTTACCCTACTGACACTTAACTCGGCTTTGTACGAATCCGAACTCAAAACTTTTCGGCTCACATTGTTATAGATCTCTCGGATAACGATCTCGAACGCAGTCCAGACATTGGTCGAATCGAGCGCAGACGTCTCGATGAAGAACAACCCTTCGGATTCTGCCAAGCTTTTACCTTCGTCTAAGCTCACTTCCCGTGTGTTTTCCAAATCGCATTTGTTCCCTACCAGCATCCTTGCCACTGTTGTATCCGAATGTGCTGCAAATTTTGATTCGTGATAAACAATGTGAAATAACGTATAAAATCTAAAAGAAGCATGGCATATGTTATCAGTAGCAATAGAATTACAAAGGTTACAACTAAAAAATTGGGTAAATATTCATCTAATTATTGGTATTTTTTTACTACTCAATTATAAAAATTACAAAATAATCACCAGACTATTCGATTTTATCTTCTTCTTTTTATCACCAACTATTAAATAATTAACAAAATAATTTTAAATTGACATAATAACAATTTTAATTCTCAATATTTATACATTATATCAATTTAATTTTGATTCCAAAAAATTAATCATCAACATTTATACAATTATATAATTTAATCTTTTATAGTTTTACTTTTCTCCTTGACATTTTAATTGAAAATGAAATAAAAATACACCAGTACAAAATTCAAATTAATATTTAGAATTGTACTTTTAACTGGACTCAAACTTTACCTTGTACATGGTAGAAATAAAAATAGAATCCATGTCCTTTGCATTAATAATATTTATGTTTATTGAGTTAAAGACTCTAAATATATTATTATCCTTTCTGATTGTACTTCAACTATTTTTTAAGAAAAAAGAAAGCAAACAAATGAAAATCAGATACTGTTGTTTCAAGAGGTCGAAATCCCAACCATGCAATTCCGAGCATAAAACCAAGAAGAAAAAAAAAGAACTTTCTCAGTAACCCAAAAACCAGAACAAGAGCAAGAAGAAGAAAGAAGAAGCACTTACAGTTAAGCTCATCAAGCCACCGAGCAACGTTATCGAACGTAGCTCTTCGGCTAATATCATAAACCAACAAAGCACCGAAAGCACCCCTGTAATAAGCCGAAGTTACTGCACGGAAACGTTCTTGGCCCGCAGTATCCCAAATCTGAGCTTTAACTTCTTTTCCATCGATTTCAACGCTCTGGGTTTGAAACTCAACTCCAATGGTTGCTTTGGAGTGAGCTTTGAACTCGTTTCGTGCGAATCGAGAAAGGAGGTTGGATTTACCGACGGCTGAATCTCCTATTATCACTATTTTGAATAAGTACTCTTCCACTGTTTCATCGTCTGACATTTTTTTGGCTTGTTTTCTGGCTATGGATGGTTTCTTTTTTACTCTTTGGGATTGTTTGGGTGGTGGGAAAATGAATGAAATAGGATTTAACGTAAAAGTAAACAGGGGAGGGAAGAAGGAAGAGGAGAAAGTTGCAGACACCAACGGTGGACCTGGTTCTGTAATGGGGAGTTAATTACTAAGCCCACGCGCTTGTTATGTTTTTTTTTTTTAATTTTGAAAATATAACTCTTTTCATAATTTTCAATTTTTCCATCACGTTATTACTTTTTAGTACATTTATACATATTTTATCAATAGTTTCTTCTTTTTAAGTCCCTCCTCTTTTCATACATTTTAAAATTTATTCCTTATTTTTATTTATTGAATATTAATTTTTATTTATTTTTAAATTTAAAATGTAAGTGTAATGATTAATTTATTTAAAATTATATTAAGTTTTTCATATTTTAAATGAGCCTGTTTATCCTGTATGGTTTATTTTTCTGTCATTATGGCCCTATTTTTTTTTTGGATCACTTCTATCCTCAACCTTCAAATTTTAGTTGAATTATTTCTCTTTGGGTAGAAAAATTAATTGAAATGCAAAAATTTCAATGGTAGCGATGTGATAACCCATGTAACAATTTGTATATATTTAATAAAATTTAAAAATATATAATTTTTTTAATTATCTACGTTATTAATGAAGTACATATAAATTTTATGCAAACTGTTATGTCAATAACAATTTAATCAACTATTTGTTCAAAGAATAAAAAATAGACTAAAATTTGAAGGATAAAAATTAAAATAACAAAAGAAATAAATATTAAAAGCTAAATTTATTATTAAAAGTTTTAAAAATAAAAATGTGCTTATTTTGATGTAAATTAAATATAAAAAATTCATAAATTTTCTAAAAATATAAGAATATTTAAATGAAAATGAAAAATCTCCACAATTTTTGTTTTTTAATGTTTGTATGAATATAATTTATGGCATATATAGATTTGAATAGAAAATGATGTAAACATTAATGGGCACCGCAAGTGGAAAGATGCAGCGCGTGGGCGTGGGGGAAAATAAAGCTTTCCTTGAGAAATTTGTAACGGATGTGAGAAAAAATGGCAGTTGAGACGCGCGTCGCTATAAAATCCAAGCAAAGCATTCACTTTAGAATTGAATGAGATTGAAAGAGAGCAAACCTCGCCACATGTCTTAACCATTACCAATTTACCTTGCCAACCAAATCTTATAAAACCTAATCAATTTAGTATCAATGCACTTTTTTTTTTTCAATTTTAGAATGTATTAATATTTGTTGATTGAGTTTTAGTTCGATTGATATGAATATTATTGTCAATGCAGGAATACGTCGGTTCAAGTGTGCTGAAAACGCATTATCCTCTTATTTATGAGTTGGGAAGGGACTATGAGTAGTTTTAGGCATTATGTCTACCTATAACCCCTCTCTGACTTATTTAATGCGCTTCAGTACTCCATGCCAATCGAGCTATAAGAGTGGTACTTTAATTCATATTCCGTCACCTAGTTAATACTTTAACACTAACACCGTTAGTTTGTGTTGACATGACACTAATGATCAATTCGGTAATGATATATAACAACTTATAAATTACATAATATATAAAATTAATATAATATAATATATTATAAACTAATAAACAAGCTGATCTAGGTTTAAGCTTTGATCTTGACCTATATTTTAAATGGAAGTAATTTTTTTTGCCCAAACATATTTTTCGGGCTTAATATTTATGCTCAAATTCTTTTAATTTTTCGACAAACCTTGGGACTTGAATAAATAACCCAACCCTTGAACATGTCTATTTTTCTGTATCATTTATAGTTTATTAATTTTTTAAAAATATTTTAGGGTAATTTTAAGTTTAAAATAAATAAATATTTTAAAAACAAGTCAAATTAAACTAAAAATTTAAGGTTGAATAATACTAAACATTTTAAAATTTAATTTTATTCAAATATTCAAAGATTATAAACATGTACGAGTTACTCGAACATGTAAAACCTTATTAAAAGGGCAAATAATTCTAGTCATATCAAAACCAGTAACAAGTACAATGAATGGTGCAATGGGAATTGAGGTAGCCAAACATGGCATGATCAAAGAGGGGGACCAATGGTAAAAACAATTAGATTTTGAGAGGTAAATAGATGTGTGGGCATAGAAATGACACATAGCTTTCTAAAAACTGACCAGACACACCTTCCCAACTTGAATCAAATATACAAAAATCATCATCCAATCTTCTTCTCCAACCCATATTTCCCTTACGGCCTTTTTCCCACAATGCCTGTATCCACTGCAACACTTGGCTCAGTTTCTTTCCTTTCTCAGCTCTTCAATCCCGATGTTTCCTCATTATCTTGTTTCTTAAACCACACAAAGCTCTCCACCTTATACTCCAAATCTTCCCTTCTCAAAAAGCCTTCATCGTCATCATTATATAATCTTAAAGTCTCTGCTTCATCTGCTTCAGCTAATCCCAAGACCGATAACTCCCAACAAGCTGAAGCTGCTGTTACTGCTATTCTTGACAACTCTGTATCCACTGATGAGATTAAACCAGCACCAGCACCAGCACGGGTGTGTTTTGTTTTTCCCCTTTTCTTTAATGAGTTTTTCATTTTTATTCAACTTATGATAATGGGGGATGTATTTTTTTGGTTGTTCAAGTTCAGTGCTTTAATACTTTGTATATACAATCTAATACTTAGTTCCTGCAAAGAAGTAGAGGTCTGCTGATTGGAAGGCAGCTAGGGCATATATGCACAGTGGGTTCATCTATGGAGGTAGAGTTGAAGGATTTAATGGCGGCGGTTTGCTGGTTCGCTTTTATTCTCTTGTGGGTTTCCTTCCTTTTCCTCAATTGAGTCCTTCACATTCTTGTAAAGGTACTGTTTTTATTGTTGATTTGCTCTCAATTTGGTTATGTATTTTGAAATTTAAAGTCTCAAATTTCCCAGTCTTTTTGACATTTTGAATATCGGTTAAGTAACATAGGAAAAGGGTAAATTGCATACTTGCAAATGTGGATTATGGAATTGAGAAATGTTTGTTCTTACTTTCTAATAAAATATCATATGTTGGGATGTTTTAGTAGACTGATTTGTATGCTTTAATTGAACATGTGATTTGTATGCTTGTTGGTTTTAAGTACTTAGATTCGAGTCTCGTCATGTGCATGCATATGTCACGTGTGAGTTTTGTCTGGTTTTTTTCAATTCTTTGTTTATCGTGCTTTGTATTAGTTTGATTCTACAGTATTAAATCTTTTGTTTGTACAAATGAGGCCCCAATCTAGGATAGGGAAGGGGCTCAAATCCCACTCAATGTTTCCTTGTAAGAGTGATTATATGAATTAACTGAATTAAACTCGAGGTTCAAATACCTTTTATACCTTGGCATAGATTTAAGATTGAATTTCTATGAAATCAAGTAATTTCTAGTCCTTTTGCCTTCTTAGCCTTTGTGCATGGACTTATATGTAAAGAATATCTCAAGATTTTCTTTTTTTTTTTATATTTTCAGTCCTTTTCATGATAGCACTGAAACCTAATCTATTGCCATTTTTTTATGACAACATATGATGTAGAACCCAACAAAACTATCCATCAGATTGCCAAAGGTTTGGTTGGTTCAATTCTTTCAGTGAAGGTAATGAGTTTATGTCTTTTATTTCAATTTTAATCTTTGCAATGTTAATGTTCTTCTTTCATTTCATAAAACATCCCTTCGATTTTAGTAATTCAAGTCCTTCATCTAATTACTTTAGGTAATCCAAGCAGAAGAAGAGAGCAGGAAATTGATATTCTCGGAAAAGGAAGCTGTCTGGACAAAGTTTTCTACACAAATTAATGTAGGCGATGTTTTTGAAGGAAAGGTCGGTTCTGTTGAGGATTATGGTGCCTTTGTTCACTTACGCTTCCCAGATGGTATTTTCGGTCTTTGATTTGTATAGCTCTAGTTTTTCCATTCCATTTCTGCATTTTGTGAACCTTATTATTGTATTCCGATGCAGGACTTTATCATCTAACTGGACTAGTTCATGTCTCGGAGGTTTCTTGGGATTTAGTTCAAGATGTTCGAGACATCTTGACTGAGGGGGATGATGTTAGAGTGAAGGTTGTTAATATTGATCGGTGAGTTCGCTCAGCTTCTAGTGTTAACTACATTATTGATTGAACATTCAGACATGTGTATGAGAGAATACGATATTCCAAGGATACTCCAAATATGTTATTGTTGCGATTTTATGCAGGGGCAAGTCGAGGTTAACTCTATCGATCAAACAGTTGGAGGAAGATCCACTGTTGGAAACATTGGATAAAGTAATCCCTCAGGTTCGTGATTTGAACCTATAATTGATGATCTTCAACTTGAATTTTAGTTTCAATTCCATTGAGAATAAATGGATTTAAACTTCTCAGGATGGTTCGGCTGATTCTGATTCCTTGACTACAAGCAATAGTAGTACCATTGAACCGCTTCCGGGGCTTGACGCAATATTTAAAGAGCTTCTGCAGGAAGATGGGTATGCTTTCGGTTCCTTAATTGGGTTGTTTTTTACAAAATCAAAATCTTCATTAATCTTGTTTCATTTTTGTAATATTCATGTTCTTAACCAGTATAAATGATGTACGAATTAGTCGACAAGGGTTCGAAAAACGGGTAGTCTCTCAAGATTTGCAGCTTTGGCTTTCAAATGTAAGTTACTCTGTTCTTGATCGAGACATGTATACTTTAAGAAAAATGAAAGTCCGGATAATATAATATCGTTAATTGTTCGATCATCTGGTTGCAGGCACCACCTAGTGACAATATGTTCACCCTCCTAGCTCGTGCGGGAAGACAGGTAAATCCGTCGTGTGATCATTTCGGTTCTTTCGTGTCCAACTTTTTCGTGTTTAATTCGGATTTTATTTCGAGATCAGGTTCAGGAGATTCAACTGGCAACATCCCTTGATCAGGAAGGTATCAAAAAGGCTTTACAGCGAGTACTGGAACGTGTTCCTTGATTCTAATTTTCACTGCGACTGCTGTTTATCATTTCAGGTTATTTATTCAGTTTTTATAAATTTTTTTAAAAACTTGTAATCTTGTTTTCCACTTTAATGTTTATTTTGTACAAAAAGTTATAGGAGTGGAGTACATACTCTAATCTATATGTGTTAATAGTTTATATCATAAACATTGATCCACATTCTTGGTGTTTATTTTGTTTAAAAATTAAAAGATTTAGTTTACCCAAAAAAAAAAAAAAACAAAGAATTTAGTGCAGAGATCCGTTTACATCGGTATAAAACTTTAGTGATTTTACGCAATTTCTTAACCTTTTATACTATTAGTATTGTAACAATCCACTAAAGTTACGAAAAATTTTACACTAGCATAACTGGATATTTCCCTTATATTATAATTTGATTTTTTGTTACCAACAAGTGTTGGGTATAATAGTAAGATACATTATACTTTCAATGAGAGACTCAAGTTTGAACCATAGATGATATTGTCGAGAGGGATAGCCACGAACCGCGAAAGGATTGGTCTCTATGGACTGTAAAACGAACTTGGAGGATACCTCGAATATATAAAAAAAATTTATTGTTGAGGGGAGGCCAGTTTCTGTCGGTGACGTTTTCGAAATGTCATTTGTTGAGAGTTGATGGACCACTCAATGGGTCTATATTATCTTCAATCAGGGTTTTGTCTTTTGACTTTGTGGAGAGCACCGATGTTTGAGGTGGTAGATTCACAGAACTTGAGCGTCTCATAAAACTATGTGTGGCACACAATCACTTGCCAAGTAAATGCTAGGATTTATGCTACCACTTGATATAGCTCACATTTACTTGGCAAGTGATTGTGTGTCATGCACGATTTGATTGGACAATATATTTTTGCTATGTGAATTCTCCTCTTCAATTAATTGGGCTCTTTGCGAAGTTGGAAGGTCAAATTTTGATTAAGAACAATATAAACAAACTTATTAAAGGGTTCGTTAGCTCTCAATGAACGATATTTTGGAAACTTCTTTTGAAAGAGTTGACCTCTCCTAACTGTGTATTAGATATAAATTTCAAAAGTAAAATAACAACTTTTAAAACAAATAAATATTGATCCTCGTATTTAAATATAATTTCAAAAAAAGAGAGTAAAATACCAGTATATTTACATGTTGAATCTAGGCAGATAGGGGCTTGGAAACACAAAGGTGAATTATGAAGGCATCGAAGCTTGTGTTTTGGGACGTATTTTAATGATTAAGTCTGTAAGAATAAATTAGATGATGAGAGCCAAAAAAGAAAGAACATCGATAAAATGGTAAAATAAATCTTCTAAAAGATGGTTATACCTCTTTCCTTATACTTGAAATTGTCCATTCCTTGAGCTACTCGAGAGCTGTCCCTTTGCTTGAGAGTGCATAGTCTTTTCTTGATTGGGTGAGACGTCCAACGTCAGTAACTTCACAGGGTCCTCCTCAATGACTCCAGCTCTCCTCCGTCGTGGAGCTTGGCCGGGATGGGTGTCAAGGCCCTCTCCTTCGTTTGGGTGCCAAAGAGATGGCCTTCAAACGGGACTCAAAGCGGGGCTAAAGGCCCGCAAGACACCGTCGGCCACGGACACTGTGGTGGTGCGATGGGAGGCTGAGGGGAGCCTAATCGCCGGACTGAAGGAGAGGAAGAGTTGAGAGAAAGAATTTTAGGGGGCTGCTGCCATTTCTTTTTGGTTACAAATTTGTTTTTCTTAGAAAATAAAGAGGGTTTTATGAGTTTTGGACAAAAAGCGGTCTTGGTTTAATGGTAGGAGTTCTGCAAGATGATCCTCAAAAGGGATATTTACGCAAACGGTCCCTCTCCTTCACAGTCCCGCACGATTAAGCCCTATTTTGTGTCTTTAAATTTGGCCCTCAAATTTTATTTTGTTTTCGATTTGGTCCCTAAAGCTGCCAGCTGGGTGTGCGCATGGGAATTTAGGGGGTATTGTCCACTTTAGTCCCCACAAGTCCGCGCGTGTTGTAGTTTGGTCCTCGTCCTTTCTTTTATTGTCAAAATTAAGCGCTAAACTTCTGTCTTTAATTCAATTTAGCCCTTTTCCCTGTTATTTTGCAATTTTTTTTATTTGCCATCACTGTTATTTATTATTATCATCATTATTATTATTATTATTATTATTAATATTATTATTATTATTATTATCATCATTATTATTATTATTATTATTATTATTATTTTTTTGTTATTATTTTCATTTCTACTCTTATTTATTTATTTATTATTTTTATTTATTTATTTATTTTTATTATTATTCATTCATTAACGTATCATTCTTTTATTAATGTATCATTATTTTCTATTATCGTAATTATTTAATTTAAATTTGATCTTCGTTCTTTAAATTTTCACCATTTATGATTTTTTATTTTTTATTTATTTATTATTTTATTTATTTATTTATCATTTCATTTACTTATTATTTATCCGTTTATTTATTCGCCTATCTTGCTATTGTTATTGTTCATTCATTTATTTATTTCTTATCCTCATATATTGTTGCTCATTATTACTTTTTTATTATTATACCTTTTTATTTTACAACCCTATTTTTGTTATTATTTTATTATTACATCCATTCGTTTATTTCTTACTCCTTTTTTGGCAAATCCAAAATAGTATACATGTATATATATCTCTTTACCTCTGTTTTCGTTGTTTGTTATTGTTATTCTTATTATTCTTACTATTGTTTTAATATTATGATTACTATTATTATTGTTTTTATTATTATTACTTTTGTTATTGTTATTTTTACTACTATTAGGATTATTATTATTTATTATAACTATTATTTATTTATTAACGTATTTTCATTATATTTTATTATTCCATATTTTGTGATTATTATTATTTTATTATTTTTAAACTATTGTACATAGTATTTCTTTATCGATTTGATATAGGTTTATATTTTGGTCATCATTTATTTGCTATAGGCTTACGTTTTTGCAATCATTTTCTTTTGCTCTATTTATTTGTCTAGTGATTTATTATTTTCACTATTATTGTTTGATTAGTTTTTACTTCATTTATGCCTTTATACTATTATTGTGCCATCATTTTATTCTATCATACATATTGGCATTGAAGTTCATTTTCATTTTACTACGATCATATCATATTTTATTCGATCTTTGAAATGAGCAAATACTTCGCGTTCTAAGGTTGAAAGGAAATCATACCCTAACTTCTTTGGTTCCGGTTTCTTCTCGTTTAAAGCTAAACAACGAAATATCTCTTTTGAAGTTGTAATTTTAAAACAAAATACTTAATCTCGAAAATTGAAATGTCGCTACTAACTTATCGGACTCGACACCCGATAACTTCGAGATAAGTTTCTTTTCTTCTAAAATAGAGGTAATATTCTTAATTTGGATTTTGAAAACGAGCCCTAACTTCATTGGGTTCGATTTTTGATTCAACAAATGACGAATATCCTCTTCAAAAATAGAACAAAGTTTTAAAAGGCGAGCTTAGTTTGGAGTCTAAAGTGTTATGCCCTAACTTCTCGGGCGTGATACTTTTCCCTAATAAGAGAGCCATAACGTCCTCCAATTTTAAAAATAAAAGCATTGTATTTTGAACCCTTTAAAGTTTTCAACAAATAGGACCTCAATCAATCGGTTTGGTACCGATTTTGGGCGTGTCGAGGTGCTAATCCTTCCTCATCGTAATCGACCTCGAACCCGTTGTCTCAAAGTTCGTGGACCAAAAGCACTTTTTTAGTAAATTAAATGTTTTATTAAAACAAAGGTGATCCGATCACACCAAATAAAGATCGGTGGCGACTCCTTTCCTTTTCTTTTTCAAAAAAATCGAGTCGACCGCGTCGTTTACTGTTCCACCCAAAAAAATGGTTACGACAGCTTGGCGACTCCACTGGGGACGGAGGGTCAGGCCATAGATTGATTGATTTCTGTCCTTTTGATTAAAATGGTTTCGAAAAAAATCATGCTTCTTTTAATGCACTTTCAATATTGGTCTTGTAAATACTTTGGCATTGCATTGCATGACCGTTGTGGTCACACCTTTAAGTGTGAGCGAGAAGCTATGCCTTCGTGAGGTTTTCACCTCCGCATGGGCTAGTAGACGCTTTGAATACATCCGTACCTATGTCTCCGTGAAGTTTTCACTTCCGCATGGCCATAGGAAATGTATTCCTCGAACCGAACTTCGGTCCGTATGAGCCTATAATGGGTGAGGAACGAGGAATCACTGTTCGGTACCTTGAACTTTAGAACTAAACCGTATATAGTGAGCCCAAGGAGCCCACCTTAGGTAGAGCTATGTCAAACCTTAGTGGTCACCCAGATAGGTGTTTGTTTATTCTACTTGCTTTATGGTACTAACTTGTTGTGTTTCATTTTTTGTGCATATCATTTCATATTTTAAGAGGTATCGATTCACGGTCGGTTTAAGTTAGAAAGTCAAGTTATGGAAAACGGATTCCTTGATAACGTGGAAGACAATGCAGTCGTTCGTATAGTTAGAACCTAGGCATTTAGAAGGGTGTGGATCCATTTGAGCAAAAGGAAATGTGGCAGTTGGAAGAAAAGTGATCGGCGGAGAGCAAGAGACCTGTGACAATAAATTGGCTGAAAAGGACTTCGCTTACAATGGGGAGAAAAGTTTATTTACTGTTGGTGCTCTTCCAAATAACAAACATGAGTTTGTAGTTGTATTTGAGGATGTTACATCTAATGAAACAACGAGAATGCAAGACCATGTCCATGATGACTCAAATGGGCAAAACAGGAAGAGAATTAAATGGCCTTATTGGTCAAATCAGACTTTGTTGCATAGACACCCATGCGAGCAACTCAAAATGCTTAGGCAGACAGAATCTAAAACTCTCAAGAAGCATTGAGGGTGATAGATATTATTTTAGGATAGCATGCCGCAAAAGCAGGATGCCTCTTGGTTTGTCAATCTTTCAAGATAATCGAATAGCCGCAGACATTGGAAGAGGTGCCCTTGGCAATAGGGGCTTCCGTTTAAATTTCATGGCCACTCAAAGAGGTCTTTCCCTGAATATTGATATTCGTCCTAGCCCGATTGTGGATCCTTTGCCAATCAAAATGCCATGGATCCTGGACTAGACCATGGCTAAGCAAAGCTTTAGGAACCTGAGGACAAAAGTCAGCCCATCCAATCACGAGTACAAGATCACTGGATTGAGCGAGTAGTTGTGCAAAGATCCGTCATTTTTATTGAAAGGAAAAAGTGTGAAATAAGTTAATGGTGAAACTGAGAATCTAGAGATTACTGTATATAATCATTTTGTCGACCGTCACAACATACAGTCGCGCTTCTCTGCAAGACTTGCCATGCTTCAATGTCGGAGAGCCGAAACAATCTACATTCTTTTGGAGCTCCATTCCTGGAGGTATTTGCAATTGACAAAGCACTAACTAGAGAGCTTCTTTGGTTAAGATAGAAGTCTCAGGAAAGAATGAAAGCCCTATCCAATGCTTCATGGGAGCAACCATAGTGCCAAGTCGATAATACGTTCTTGTGGTGTTTCTATCGGTAATTTCACCCAAAGTCGAAGATCGATTCGCCGCACCAAGGGCAATGATAAAAATTTCTTTGGATTTAGTGGAGCCATCTGGGAGGGAAAGTTAGGTTGTTGTGAACTTCTTGACTCATCACCGTGATCCAAACAACATTGCAAGGATTGGGTTCGTGTGAAGAAGTGAAAGGAATTTGCATTGACCCCATTTGATAGATCCAAAGAGATTAACTAGAATAGATGACTTTCACTGCGGTTAGAATGAGAAAAGCTATTAAGCAGTACAATCTAAATGCAGGAGCTCGCAATTCCTTCTTCGTCTAGAAAACTCTAATCTTTATGAGCCATGGAAGCGGAAGAATCCTCGAGTCTGACGCTAGCTAGAGTAAATGATCGATACTTTTTAGAAAATTGATGTTAAGTCGAGACACCTCCTCACTACCCTCAAAGTCAGTAACTATGCAATCGAGTTGAAGTTAAGTCCGAACAAGATTAAGGAAACAAAGTGTAGTTAAATTTAGCATTACACAATTGTGAATCATGGATCGAGCTTCTTAAAATAAGAGAGGAGTGTTGGAGAGAAGAACTTCATCATTCTTATGATCATCAAGTTAAAAAGTCAAGATTACCTCATGAAGGGAATGGTAGTTGGTTATCTACAGATTTTAGCATTACAGGTGGATATGGTAAGCATAAGATATGGGCTACAGTTTGATCACAGTCAAGAGCTAGCTCCATTGCTTGGGAAATCAAAACCTTTAGGACTTGGGACGAAAGCATATAGTAGTCCATTTTATGTAAAAGAATTTGTTTTCTAATAAAGTTTTCTAAAATGAAGTTGATCAGAATCGATAGCTCTTTGCATTCATGCATTCGCACTACATTGCATTCGCATTACATTGTATTCATTTGCATTAGACTTTTACAAAAGACCCTAATTAGGCAAAATGTTTGATTAACTCGAAAACATGGAACAAAGGTTGGCGAGGATAGAGCAAAGGCAAATCTAAGATGCAAGAGCAATTGATCCAAATTCAACAAGAAATGCGAGAGCAAATGCTAGACTTCCAAAGGAACATGATGGGCCAGTTAACTCAGTTACTAGCCGGAGGACTCGAAAAAAGAAGTGACCCAGTGACCGAAAATATGGATAATGATGAAGACATCGTTTATTCCCCAATAAATGTCCCAACTCAACCAGATGCACATTCTCGCGCGGTACCTGTCATTGTTGGATCTCAATATAGGACCGATACTTCGGCGCTGCTGAATCCTCTGAGGAGCCCTGATAATGAGCAAGTCAATCGCGTTGTTTTTGGCCTACCAGAGGCAGAGAAAAAAGGAGAAGGGGTTTCAAAAGCCCCGAAGAGGAAGGATAAAGATGGGGCTGGCACGAGTGTGTATACCAAGGGTTATTCGAAGCCGTTCTGATAAATCGACCAAAGAAGGCAATTACCGATCACGGGTCCCCCAAAGCAAGATCCCAATCCAGGAGCATATTCGAAAAAACCTCAGTTCACTCCCATTCCCATGACGTATAGGGAGTTATACCAGAACTTATTTGATATGCATGTTGTAGCTCCTTATTTTATAAAACCACGCAACCTCCATACCCAAATGGTATAACCCAAGTGTCCAGTGTGAGTATCACGCGGGGTTCTGAGACATTCGATAGAAAATTGCACGACTTTCAAGAAGTTGGTGGAAAATTCATCAAAATGGGTGTTGTGGAGATAGGCGGCGCACCAAAAGCGAGATGAACCTAAGAGCATTTTGAGCAATGAGACTACTGGAAGAAATTCCTATAGTATTTAGAAGCTTACCTAGAGTAATATATGAAGTATACTTATTGCTTTAAGCCTAGAAGCAATAAGATCTCTTTTGTGAAATAGGCTCGTGTTTTGAATTACTACTTCAATAAAATGCATCTTTTGGACCAATATTTTATTTTCCATGCTATACATTCCATTGAATATTCTTTTATTCTTAATTCATAAATAATCATTCATTCTCCGAAAATTGCCTCCATACCAAGATGGGTCCCCGATATCAATGACGTGAGCGACGTTTGTATGACTCCTTTCTAGTGAGATATGTGTCTAGGAGGATCTAAAGACTTAGAAGATGACAGAGATCGCAACTTACTTCCCAAAAATGGTAGATCCTACCTCGCGAAATGTTAGCCAACACTACAAGCCAACGAGCGAGATAAAGATGGAAGCTAGGTTCACCGCAAGAATAAGGCAAGACATTATCACATGGTCACAGTTAGACACATTGAGGCCACTGAAACGCGGATTCCTATATGTGAGGCATGGACACTATCAAGCCAGTCTCCTCAAGAGCTTTGAGCCGACATCGATTCACAGTCATAGCCTTTGGTTACCTTACTAAGGGGGTAAAGGTCGCTTCACATGTCAAAATTACGAAGTCAGCGGTCGTCGACCTCAACTTCAAATTCAAATTCAAATTCAAAAAAACAAAACACATTAAAAAAAAAATCAAAAATTTAAAAAAAAAGAGGAAAAAAAAGAAGAAGGAAAAGAAAAAGAATAAAGAGAGAATGGCGATAAAGAATGCGAGAAAAGAAACGTGTTGCGCATAATTTATAGTCTGTCGAAAGATCGACACCACATCGGTCAAGAAGATAGCCAAAACCATTCAAAATTTTGAAAATGACCGAGACTTGTAAAGGTTGGCATAGAGAAGTTACCATTTACCCTCTAGGTTTTAAAAGTTGGCGGGACTTTCACCGGGGCATCTTTACCATTGGTTTATAATGATCGGAGAAAGACCAGGCATTAAGAAGGGTTCTTCGTATTCAAGAGGACTCCGAAAGGAAAAGTAAATGCAGCAAAAAGGCTTGTTCGAGGAAACATGGGTACTAATCAAGATGGATAGCAAGGACTTCTTCAATCCGGTGAGTTCAATTCCAAAAAAAAAAAAAAAGTCATGAAAAATGGTGAAAAAAAAGACAAAACAAAACAAAAACGAAAAAATCAAAAACGAAAAAAGAAAAGAGAGGTCGAGGCGAAAACCCGCAAAGGGCGCCTTTAGGATCAAAAGGATTTGAGTTGAAAACCGAGAAGGGCACTTAAATTGTGATAAAAATAAGGCATACTGTAGTCTTACCACGTTTGAGTTAACAATGAAGAAGGATGTTGTGTCTTGGAGCATCGACAAAGTACTCCGAATCCCCTAAACACATATTGAGCCTAAAATGGTCCTCAAGAAGTTTGAACAGAGAAGCTCAGGCTGCGATATCTGGGGCACCTAGTTTCTATTTTTACCTTTCAAGATACACTGTCAATAAATTTCTTCCCTAATTACACTCGTTGCTTTTGCTTAACCCCTTGGTTTTGAGCTATGCTCCTAACTAACTTCGTTCTTATTCGTAGTTGTAATCTCTTTCAGACATTTTGCATTGAAATAACGATTAATGGACTAACGGCACTTTCACAAAAAAAAAGTTTCACATATTACTCTAGGAAATTTCTAAGTAGTATCGGAACCTAAAATAGGACCATTGCTTAAAACTCCTCGAGTTTAGGGGACAGGAATAATGGTGGAGGAAAATTCTGAACTGAGGCTATCTCTTCGGATCGAAAACGGTGATTGAACAAATGACGAGGTATTACGTAAATAGTATCATCGCGATATAAAAAAGGGGCGATGTATGAATGGGGAATCATCCGCGCGAAGAATGATTTTGTATCCATGCAACTATCATGTGTGCACACCTGGTCACAATCCACAGGAATGGAAAGGTGCAACAGACCAAATCAACAAATTCTATGCCCCTGAGTCGTAGTGGGATTGACTAAAGATAGCATAGATTCTACACCCCTGAGTCGTAGTGGGATGGATTGAAGATGACATAATTTCTATACCCATAGGGCACAATGGGTTGATCTGAAGATAGTATAGGCCTTAAAGCCCTGTATGTGCCATGGAGTGAGCCTTGAAGTCACATTGGGGCAAACTGTTTGAGCAAAATATGATTGTTTCTTTGAGTTCTGGCAAAGGTACCAGCAATAGCAAGATATCAGGGTTGTACGACTCTGGTGGACGACGAGCAGTGACAACCCTAAGCATAAAAAGGGGTCATTTCATTTTACATTCATCATCATTAGGAGCGTGCAATCATCGCATCGTGATCCTTATACATTTTTAACAAAGAGTCATTATCATGACATCCCGCATTCATGCAAATGCCCTCCATAATATCATTTAGCTAGGAGCATTCGATTTATTACAATCATTACATCTTAATGGAAAATCATCATTCTTATGACATTATGCATTCATGTAAATGTCATCCATATCACGCGTAGTTGGGAGCATTTGAGTCATTCCGACCATAGCATCCGTATCATTTGGCATAAATACAAGCATATAAAGTCGAGTCTACGTGATATGCCCTCAGAGGACGATGTAGCAACACTATCAAGATTGGCTCATTACCGTCGACCAATGTGGAATAGGTTGAAGATTGTCCTATTACCATCGACCAAGGTGGAATAGGTTGAAGATTGTCCTATTACCATCGACCAGCGGTGGAATAGGTTGAAGATTGTCCTATTACCATCGACCAGCGGTGGAATAGGTTGAAGGTTGTCCTATTACCATCGACCAGCGGTGGAATAGGTTGAGGATTATCATGTTGCCATCGACCAGCGGTGGAATAGGTTGAAGACCATCCTATTACCACTGACCAGCAGTGGAATAGGTCAAAAATTGTAGATCTTGTTGCCCTAACCAGTAGTGGGGCAAGATCGAAGGCAAATCTTGGCTCCTAACCGGTAGGGAACACGATTTAAGCCACCGTCCTATTACCACTGACCAGCAGTGGAATAGGTCAAAATTGTAGATCTTGTCGCTCTAACCAAGAGTGGGGCAAGATCGGCGAATCTTGGCTCCCAACCAAGGGGAACACGATTTAGGCCACCATCCTATTACCACCGACCAATGAAGTGGAATAGGTCAAAATTGTAGATCTTGTTGCCTAACCAACGGTGAGTGGGCAGATCGAAGGCAAATCTTGGCTCCTTAACCAAAGGGAGCACGATTTAAGCCACCATCCTATTACCACCGACCAGCAATGGAATAGGTCAAAATTGTAGATCTTGTCGCTCTAACCAAAGGTAATGGGGCAAGATCGAAGCGAATCTTGGCTCCCAACCAAGAGGGGAACACGATTTAGGCCACCATCCTATTACCACCGACCAAAGAATGGAATAGGTCAAAATTGTAGATTTTGTCGCCCTAAATAATAGTGGGGCAAGATCGAAGGCAAATCGTGGCTCCCCAACCAGTAGGGAACATGATTTAGGCCACCATCCTATTACCACTAACCAGCAGTGGAATAGGCCAAAAATTGTAGATCTTGTCGCCCTAACCAGTAGTGGAGCAAGATCGAAGGCGAATCTTGGCTCTCTAACCAGTAGAGAACATGATTTTGGCCACTGTCCTATGTCCCTGACCAGCAGTGGAATAGGTCAAACATTTGTAATTCCTGTCCCTAACCAGTAGGGAGCATGGTTAAGCTTTAGTCCTATCGCCTTAACTAGAGGTGGGATAGGCTGAAGACCAAAGACCTCGTCTCTCTGAAGATGCATCAGATCGAAGATAAACAAGTCACATCCTATTGAAATCGCAGCAAGAGCAGATTGAAGCCACATATCGATGAAGTGGATCAGAGCAACATGGTGTGAAGGATCAGGATGAGGCTATTTGAAGAAAAGCACCTGAGAGGCCAAGACTCGGCGAGGCCGGGCAATATTGGGCTTCTTTGAGTCTTTGCTCTATTATCGTTACACAACAATGAGCAAAGAGGGGTAGCTGTAGAGCCCAAATTGCCCGGGCCCAATTACCAACAACAAAATACAAACCCAATTATAAAAATAAAATTACAAGCCCATTAACAAACCCAAACCCAACCCAAACTCGAAAACACAAAAACAAAGAAAAAGACAAAAAGAAACCCTAGCCTCCGCCTCATCACGACCTCACTTGCACTACAAGACGTCGACACCGTACCGTCCGACATGCTCCGTCAAAACCTACAAAATAACAACACAAGACAAACAAGCGAAGCAATTTTGTCTTCTATAATCAACTTCGCTATAAAGCCGCACAAAAACGATTGTAGGGGTCTCTTTTACGAAATCTCGGAGAAACAAGCGAAAAAAAACAAAAGAATAGAAAATAAAGAGTTTTGCAACTAGTTTATAAAAGAAGAACGACCATTTTGTTACGGGTTCTTGGCTCCCTTTGTATTTTTACGAAACATCGAAATCAAAGAAGGAAACATTTGAAGGTCGTTTTAAATTTTTGCTTTTCTATCATAAAACATCATTACTTTTTATTTTATTTATTTTTTGAAATTTTTTTACAAATAAAAATAGAAAAAAGGGAAAGGGGAGAGCCTCACCAAACTCCCACGATCATGGCCAAAATGCTCTCCTCCGTCGTCGAGCTTGGCTAGGATGGGTGCCAAAGGCCTCTCCCTTCGTTTTGGTGCCAAAGAGATGGCCTTCAAACGGGACTCAAAGCGGGGCTAAAGGCCCGCAAGACACCGTCGGCCACCGGACACAGTGGTGGTGCGATGGGAGGTGAGGAGCCTAATCACGGATGAAGGAGAGGAAGAGTTGAGAGAAAGAATTTTAGGGTCACTTGCCATTTCTTTTTGGTTACAAATTTGTTTTCTTAGAAAATAAAGAGGTTTTATGAGTTTTGGACAAAAGCAGGCCATTTAATGGTAGGAGTTCTTGCATGATCCTCAAAGGGATATTTAAATAAACGGTCCCTCTCCTTCACAGATCCCGCACGATTAAGCCCTATTTTGTGTCTTTAAATTTGGCCTCAAATTTCATTTTGTTTTCGATTTGGTCCTTAAAGTCGCCAAATTGGTGTCGATGGGAATTTAGGGGGTATTGTCCACTTTAGTCCCCACAAGTCCGCGCGTGTTGTAGTTTGGTCCTCGTCCTTTCTTTTATTGTCAAAATTAAGCGCTAAACTTCAGTCTTTAATTCAATTTAGCCCTTTTCCCTGTTATTTTGCAATTTTTTTATTTGCCATCACAGTTATTTATTATTATCATCATTATTATTATTATTATTATTAATATTATTATTATTATTATTATCATCATTATTATTATTATTATTATTATTATTATTATTGTTATTATTTTCATTTCTACTCTTATTTATTTATTTATTATTTTATTTATTTATTTATTTTTATTATTATTCATTCATTAACGTATCATTCTTTTATTAATGTATCATTATTTTCTATTATCGTAATTATTTAATTTAAATTTGATCTTCGTTCTTTAAATTTTCACCATTTATGATTTATTTATTTATTTATTTATTATTTTATTTATTTATTTATCATTTCATTTACTTATTATTTATCCGTTTATTTATTCGCCTATCTTGCTATTGTTATTGTTCATTCATTTATTTATTTCTTATCCTCATATATTGTTGCTCATTATTCTGCTTTTTTATTATTATACCTTTTTATTTTACAACCCTATTTTTGTTATTATTTTATTATTACACATCCATTCGTTTATTTCTTACTCCTTTTTGGCAAATCCAAAATAGTATACATGTATATATATCTCTTTACCTACTATTTTCGTTGTTTGTTATTGTTATTCTTATTATTCTTACTATTGTTTTAATATTATGATTACTATTATTATTGTTTTATTATTATTACTTTTGTTATTGTTATTTTTACTACTATTAGGATTATTATTATTTATTATAACTATTATTTATTTATTAACGTATTTTCATTATATTTTATTATTCCATATTTTTGTGATTATTATTATTTTATTATTTTTAAACTATTGTACATAGTATTTCTTTATCGATTTGATATAGGTTTATATTTTGGTCATCATTTATTTGCTATAGGCTTACGTTTTTGCAATCATTTTCTTTTGCTCTATTTATTTGTCTAGTGATTTATTATTTTTCACTATTATTGTTTGATTAGTTTTTACTTCATTTATGCCTTTATACTATTATTGTGCCATCATTTTATTCTATCATACATATTGGCATTGAAGTTCATTTTTCATTTTACTACGATCATATCATATTTTATTCGATCTTTGAAATGAGCAAATACTTCGCGTTCTAAGGTTCGAAAGGAAATCATACCCTAACTTACTGGGTTCCGGTTTCTTCTCGTTTAAAGCTAAACAACGAAATATCTCTTTTGAAGTTGTAATTTTAAAACAAAATACTTAATCTCGAAAATTCGAAATGTCGCGCCCTAACTTACTGGACTCGACACCCAGATAACTTCGAGATAAGTTTCTTTTCTTCTAAAATAGAGGTAATATTCTTAATTTGGATTTTCGAAAAACGAGCCCTAACTTACTGGGTTCCGATTTTTTGATTCAACAAATGACGGAATATCCTCTTCAAAAATAGAACAAAGTTTTAAAAGGCGAGCTTAGTTTCGGGAGTCTAAAGTGTTATGCCCTAACTTACTGGACGTGATACTTTTTCCCTCGGAATAAGAGAGCCATAACGTCCCCTCCAATTTTAAAAATAAAAAGCATTGTATTTTCGAACCCCTTTAAAGTTTTCAACAAATAGGACCTCAATCAATCAGTTTGGTACCAGTTTTGGGCGTGTCGAGGGTGCTAATCCTTCCTCGCACGTAATCGACCTTCGAACCCGTTGTCTCAAAGTTCGTGGACCAAAAAGCACTGTTTTAGTAAATTAAATGTTTTATTAAAACAAAGGTGATCCGATCACACCAAATAAAGATCGGTGGCGACTCCTTTCCTTTTCTTTTTCAAAAAAATCGAGTCGACCGCTGTTTCATCGCTCCACCCAAAAAATGGTTACGACAACTCCACTTTCTTTGCCTTGCTTTCTGCTTTCTCCCGACGCTTATTGTGTTGCGATCTTTTCTTGCAGTTCAAAGTGTCACTCTGTGATAAGTTACACTATCGTTTATAATTGAACTAGACGTTGAACAAGAAGCAATATCCGAAGCTTCGATCATGTCATCTACATCAGAATCTTCATAGGTACTTTGTTCAATGACATTAGCTTCCTTCAACGATCTGATCTGTTCTAGTTCCATTGCAAACTTTTTCATTGTAGGTCTTTTCTTTCCATTGAGATTCAAGCATCTTTTTGCTAGCTTGGCCACCGCTACAATTTCTTCTTTTGCATTACCATTCATTACCAATGGATCAACAACGTTGAGTAAGGCATTCTCCTCCATTGAGAGTAGAAAAAAGTTTGCCAAGCTTGTCACCACTTCCTCTGATTCACTTGAAGAGATGGGTTTTTGTCCTGTTATAAGTTCAACAAGAACAACTGCAAAACTGTACACATCACTCTTTTCTGTGAACTGGTTTGATCGAAAATACTCTGGATCCAAATATCCAAAAGTTCCTTGTACTCGAGTGGTTACATGAGTTTGCTCAAGTGCAACTGATATTGAAGTTCCGAAATCCGAAACTTTTGCTTTGTATTTATCATCCAATAGTATATTGCTAGATTTGATGTCTCGATGATAAATAGGGACGGAAGCAGCTGAATGCAAGTAGGATAAAGCATTTGCAATTTCAATTGCAATTAGTAAACGTATTTCCCAAGTCAATGGGAACTCTTCATTTGGCCTATGTAGGAGGTCATATAGTGTCCCATTCGGGATGAACTCATACACCAACAAAGGGATTTTGGTCTCAAGGCAACATCCTAAAAGCTTAACCACATTTCTATGGTTAATTTGTGATAAAATTATCACCTCATTAATGAACTGTTTAAGCTTCTTATCATCTAATACCTTCTCTTCAACCAATTTAGACTTTTTAATAGCCACAATGTTGCCATCTGTCAACATTCCTTTATAAACAGTCCCTTGACCGCCTTTACCAATAATTCGATTCTCGTTATAATAATCCGTCGCCTTTTCCAACTCCTTTGAAGTAAAAACTTTAATTTTCTCAACCTTACCTTCATTGTTGGACAATTGTTGTTGCAGTAGCAAGCCTCCATTTCTTTTAAAGTATTTCTGCTTCAGCTTGGTATTGTTTCTTCTTTTCAGAAGTTTGTGCGAATGCCATGCACCAAGTAGCACAAATATTGTCCCAATACTAGCTCCGCAACCTGTATTGTATGAAAGACATTATTTATTACTGCAATAGAGTAAATATATAAAAACACAAAGCATATATATATAGGTATATTAATATGATTCATACTTTCTGCCAATAACTGAATTATCATTAACTAAAGGACAACAGATTGGTAAAAAGAAAGTAAATTTAATGCATACCTACGATGATGGGCAAAATTTGAGATCTTTTAGGGTCTTTTGTCATGATACTTGGACTTATGGGTTTGCATATATCATCGATGTATTCATATCCGGCTGGACATGATGACGAACAATTGTTTCCTTGAGTATTCAAACAAAGCATATGACAGTATTTATATTTTAAATCGTCACATTTGCCTGATTCTGTCATTTTAAAATGAATAAAATTGAGTTAGATCTGTGCATGTTATTTGGAAAGGTCAAGTGCAAAAACATATGATTAATACAAAACCTTGGCATACATCATCAGAATCACCATAGGAATCCAAGTGGCAGACACATAGATGTGTTTGGCACAAGCTTGCCCAACAGTATGCACCATCAGAACGACACGAGATGTTTGAACCTTCTCTCAACTCACACAGCCCACGTTTATGTGTGCCCCATAGCAGTGTTGTGGGGAAGTATGACCGAGACTGCTTACTTGTGTCATTGCGCTTTGGAATTATTCTCTCTAGTGAATCAGGGTAACGTTGATCAACAATGAAAGCAGATCCACATAATCTATTGTTTTCAATACTAGGAAAAATCTGTGTCACGTTTGCAGCAAAGGAACTGAGATTCGGAGGAATATCTGCAGAGCACATAGCTTCGGAGGTCATGCTGTCACAATGTGGTTGCGCACACCAACCAATAGGATAATCATCCGTTGGACTACGAAGAAAAGCCGCCAAACTATCGCAACCTACAGACACAAATCTGTTGAAGACATCTGAGAAGAGAAAGGGGGTGCCTGTTAGGTTGACACCAACCACATTAGTTTCTCTGAGACAATTGATATAAACTACCGAATTGTTAACGAGAACTATGCCTTCGGAAAATGACACATTCAATAATTGCAGATTGATGCTACTTATGAAAGGCCTTGACCCATCAATTGTTTCTTTGCAAGTTACTCTGAACCAGTTATTCATGTAACATCCCACTTCAATTCCGAATGGGAATGGAACACCAATATTCCCACATCTTTCAATGCATCCATACTTGTAATTTAAAGGTATAGTTGGTGATTGAACTGGAGGAGGTGGATTTTCAGCTGGTTTTAATTTTGGGCATATCGCAGCTGCATAGCGAAAACAAAAGCACCAATTAATATATAACATTTTTAATAAACGGAGAAGTCATTAGCGACAAGATGATAGTAAGTGCTGACCTCCCAAATTGCATATGACGGAATACCACATCAGCGTTGCAGGAACATGCGTCGTATTAATACTTATATTGTAGGGAAATTGAGGATCTACATCTGATGATTTCAACCGACTAGAATCAAATATGAAAGCAGATGTACATCTCTTGCTCCAAGGATTAGAAAACTCTATATCTGTAATGTTTATTGTATAGGAAACAAGATGATCGGAAATATCGGCATGACAGCCACCTAATTTAGAAGTCAGGTCGCCACATCTTCGTTGTAGGCAGACAGTGATTGCATCAGCAGCTTGATTATTGAGATATACAATATTGCCGCAACCTACTGACCCGAATACGTTGTATTCAGTTGAGAAGAAAAATGGACTGTCTGCAAGGTCCACGCTTGAAGAAGCCGTGGTGCCGTTGTTTCCTTTATCACCACAATTTAGGTAACTTACCGGATTGTTAACGGATACGGAGTTTTCAACCGGTTGAAATTTACCAAGTAACTCCAGATTGATGCGAGCAATGAAAGGTTTTGGCCCATTAACGGTTTGGTTGCAAGTGACTCTAAACCCCGAATTGTTATAGCAACCAGTTTTGATTCCAAATGGCAACGGAATTGCAACATTCCCACATGTCTCATGACAATCAGAATTGGCTGCTCGGATTAGCCACGAAAGCTGCAGGATGAAGTAAAACACCAAGCTAGCGCTCATTCTCTCTTAATTTCTCCCACCACCTGTTGTTAATGAAGATTTTGTTGGATCAATAAGTCGATAATTATATTCGGGGGGAAACTGGAGTGGATCAAATTGAAGGTTCAAAGAAATTTCTTAGCTCTGCCGATGTTACTCTCGGTTTTCTACGTTGACACCATTAACGCTTGCACTAGTCGTGCCCCTTTCGGTACGTTCCTCCCTCGTGTAAGCAAATTCATGGTTCAAAGATATTTCCATTGACTTAAATTTTTACCGATAAAGTATTGAGTCCAGTAGGGTTAAAGTAAATGACCTTCTGCCAAGGGCTAACCTTGATGGTGGCCAAGCTCAAAATTTTTGGATTATTTTATTTTATTTTTAAAATTTTTGGAATATTTTAATTAAATTATTCTAAAAATTTTGGGAAATTTCATTAATCTTATAAAATTTCTAAAAGGTTAATTATACTCATTAATCTTTTTTTATAAAAATCTCATTAAACTTCTAAAATTTTAAAAAATTAGTTAAACCTCAAAATACAGCTTATGTAATTTTAACATCACAATTTATTTTTATATATGTAAAAGAGAAAATTATGGGTTTAAGTCTGTTTGAACCAATAACTTAATCTCTAATTCATAAATTAATTAATATTCATTCAATTTTAACAATACAATTTTAAAATATATAAAATAAAAAGTAATCATATTCAACAAATCAAAATAACACAAAATTATAAATTTGTCAAAATTTATCAATATAATATAAATATAAATAAAAAATTAACGTTTATTAATTTTACTGATGTGATAAACATATGAATTGTCATATGAATGTCACGTCATTAATTAATTATTTTTTAAATTTAAAAACTTCAAAAGATTAATTAAAAATATAAAAAGTTTTGATTTTTTAAAAATTAATTAATTAATTAATTACGTAGTGTCAAAATTATCTAATTTTCATTTCCTCGCTAGAAATTTCTACATGTATAGTTACTTGTCTCTAGAAAATTCATTTTCCCACGTTTTCTCTCTCTTGAATTTTCTTAAATCCCTCATTTTTCTTTAGTCAATGGTCAACTCTATAACTAATACACAAGTTGTCTCCAGATTGAAGTGGAGCTTGAATTAAAGATTGTGAAAATATAATTGATTGAAAACAAAGCAATATAGTTTTAGAAAGTTAATTTTGTCATATTTGGGTTAGATAGTTATTATGTATTGTCAATTGAATCTTAATTCAATTAATATTAGTATTGTTATTAATATAAGAAGACATATATTTAAGTGTGTTAAAACTCATTATCTTTCTATTTATGGGCTGTGGAAGAATAATTGGTAGTTTTAGATATTATGTCAAAAAACAAATATAATCAAAACCTATAATGATATTAATAAAAAAAATTAATAAGTAGAGTTTTATTTGTTCTAAAAACTACAAAATGTTGCTACAAGAAAACTTGGAACCAGCTAAGCTACTACAGCCAGCTTTCCATGCAGAGGCGGATACAAGGGGGGCTGGTAGTGGCCTTAGCTCTCCTAAAATGGAAAATTTCTATTTAGACCTTTGAAATTTTTTAAAAAATTTAAATTAGTAAAGGTAAAATTATCCTTTGCCCCTTTAAAATTATAAAAATTTGATTTAATCCTTTAAAAATTATAAAGATATAGACTATAAAAAATTAAAATTTCATTCGGCCCCCTAAAAATTTGTTACGCTTCACCCTGTTTCAATGGTTTTTTTTTTTTTTTCATTTTTTTCAGCTTCAGCCTTCAGCCTTCACCATTCATCTTTTTAAGCTCTTACCAGTCAATTTCATAAAATATTCAACTTCCCGTAGGTATTTTCCTGCCCCATGTTGTTCTCACTTCACTATTATAAATTATTATAAATCGTTCGTGCTTATATTTTACTTTTGCCTTTTATTTCTTACAATTTAAAATATAGGAAATACAAAACACAAATGAAACTGGTAGATTGCGTGGTTACTATGACTTAGAATTGTGAAAATATGTGCAAGCAAAAATATAAAGAACACTAAGATTTATTTACGCAGTTCGGTTTTCTTACATCTGCAAAGCTTAGCTCAATAACTAATTCCGCTATCTTTAATCAATATTATAAGTGATTTGCACTCTATCACTCTCTGAGTACAAATATCTAACATTTGTACCTAAAGATTAGAACATTCACCTCCAAATCAATTCCTCAAATGAACATATTAGAGTACATTAATAAGCTCTCATATAAAACCTAAACAAGACTCAAAACTTATATTCATTTCGGCTTGCTAACATAGCATTTAAGATTATATTAAGTAACTTATTGAAAATAACTATTATGATCTCAATAATCAAAATACAATCAATTGAAGATATGATTTCCAAAACTAACAAAAAAACTTGATCGATCCTCCATGTTTTAAGGCTTGATTTGGTTCACTTGAAATCAATCCAATCTTTAAAAACCAATTATTGGTTTCCATAGAGTCTCACCAGACTGATCCTCACAATCTCGTTTATCACAAGAATCCATATCAGTCTTGTAATTTAAAAGATCTACAATTCTGAAACCAAATACAAAGATAAATATCTAGACACTATAGTTCCAATCTTACAGAACTAATTGTCGAAACTATTTTAAAATCGGGTTTTTAAAAAATGGGGATCGACTTTAAAAAAAAAAAAACAAAAACGGGAGTCGCCACCAATCTTTTTTACTTAGGTGTGATTGGATCACCTTGTAAAACGTTTTATTTTAAAAATATTTTTGGTCCACGAAAACAAGAAAACGAGTTTGGGAGTCGGTTACATATGAGGAAGGGTTAGCACCCTCATAACGCCCAAAAATTGGTACCAAATCGATAAAATCATGTCCAAATGTTGAAAATAAGAAAATTATAAAATATGATCCTTTTATTTGAAAAAAAAACAAGACTTATCTATCCCAATGAAATAAAGTACTTTACCCAGTAAGTTAAGGTATAGCTCCTCATGTCTTTAAAATTAAGCTCGTCTTTATTTGAAGAAATTCCTATCTCGAGACGCAAAATGTCGAACCCAGTAAGTTAAGGCAAAACACTTTGAATTCCCAAGAATAGGTTTTTTTTTTATTTTTAAATTAATAAACCTTAAATTTCTAAAAAAAAAAGATATGTAATACTTAAAGTTTCACGAAAAAATCGAACCTAATAAGTTAGGACAAAATTGTTCTCGAAATTCCCCAAATATCACATCATTGAAATAAATTTAGAAAAGGGAGATACGTAATTCCTAAAGTTTCACGAGAAAAATCAAACCCAATAAGTTAGGGCAAAATTCTTCTCAAATTTCCCAAATATCACATATCACCATACTTTAAAAATTATTTGAAATAAAAGGTGTCGATTCAAAATATGTTTTATAAAACTATGATTTGGATAAGATATTTACAACATATATTAAAATAAATAACAAATTATAAATAATAAAAATATAATCTATAAATCATACTAACAATGAATGATAAAATAATAACACAAATATAATGAACTATGCTAAACAATAATAAACAATTTAAAGCAAATAAAAACATATAAAGGCAATAATAATAAAAAATATATTAAACAACGAAAAATAATACTTTTTATATAAAATAACACAAATTTAAGATAAAAGGGACCTATAATAAATATAAAATTTAATAAGATATATATATATATATATAAATGATAGTAGTAAAATAAAGTATTTTATAAAACATATATAAAACTTCATAAATAATAAAAAAATAGTTAGATAATATAGATAAAAAAATAAGGATTTTAGGAATATATAATATAACCTAATACTATATAATGTATATATAAAAGAATATAATAAATAATATATTGATAATACATAATAAAAATATTAAGTAAATAATAATAATTAAACATATAATAGATTAGTACATATAAATATATATATATATATATATATATATATATATAACTTATTTAATAAATTAACATACAAGTAATAAAATTATTTAATATGATAAAACATTTAACAAAATAATTTAAATTAAAAAACAAAAGAAATTTAGGATTAAATAAATATAAGGGATTAAATTGAAACAAAATACAAAGTTTAGGGTTAGTTTAAAATAAATAAAAAATTGATTTGAACGAAATTAAAAATAATAAAAATTGAGGAAGGACTGAAATGGTAATTAGACCACTCAATGAAAACGCGCGGATCCTTCCCCGGGTCGGGTCAACGCGCGGATCTGGTCTGCTAAACGATGTCGTTTTGTGCTTATCAAATTAAGCCAAAACGGCGTCGTTTTCTAACGGCTATATAAACGAATTTTTAAACCAAAAATTTCATTTGTGCCATAATTTTAAAAAAGCTTTTGAATTTCCTCTCCAGAGCTCTTTTGAATTTTAAAAAGGTTAGTTTTTTCGCCTTTTTTATAAGTATTTTATATGTATATTATATATAGATTAAATAAAATAAAACAAAAATAAAAAAGTAAATATACTCGTAAAATAACAAAAGAAAAGTAAAAGAAACCTTACTTTGATTTTATTGATTTCAGATATGCTTTTGAGTTTCTCTGTCTATTCGTATATAACCCTGTATATCCCCCCTTGTGTTCTATTTACATATTTATAGGCCAAGAAAAATAGAAGAAAATAAATACAAAATCTATTCTGCTCGTTTTCTGCCATTTTTGTTGTCTTTTCTTTCCTTCTTGTAGGCAATCGAAGATCTCGGCGACGATGGTGCGATGTGGGGTTCGTGCGCGTTGATGGTGGCGCGACCATTGGGAGCCTGTTGTTTATGTGAGTCGATTGAGGAGCCGATCATGGCCGAGTTGCAGCGCCTAGGGTTTCTAGAGAACCCTAGGCTTCAGCTGAGATTGGTTTAATTTTTGGGCCACTTGGGCCGTGTGTATTGGGTCTGTTAGTGGGTTTTAGTATTTGGACTGAAAAGGGAATTTATTTTTTTATTTTTTGTTTGGTTTGGTTTTATTCCAGCCTGGTCAAAATTGGGCTCTTACACTAATCTTACAATTGAATTTCCACTCGGACCAGTATCGGGGTCTCAAACTTTTTACTTTCCCAAATTCAGTGAAATCATTTCAAAACATTGTGGTATGGTTTGTCAAAACTTTTTTTTTACGAACACACACACAGGTTCATTAAAACACAGGCCAAGTTTTTGCTAATTTGACTCTGATACGACTAAATGTAACACCCTAAAACTCAACCCGAAAGTTTCGACCGGATGTCAGAGGTTACATTGATACCCAAGTGATCTAAAAGTAATTACAAATTAGAAGTTGTGCGAAAAATATGTTGTTTTCTCAAATGTGTACGAACCTTGAGACAATAGCAGAAACCCAATTAAAAACCGAGCGCGAAATTTTCAAACCAAAAATCACGTAATTTAACAAAAAGTCTGAACTAAAACTCATACCACAGTTTATATAATTGTAACAGCCTGGTTTTAGCTAAATCAAAATAGTAGTTTTGCAACCACGAATTCGATGTCAAAAAATTATTTTTAATATTATTTTATGTGTTTATAGAATGAAAGTATGAATGTGTGAAATTTTCGTGAAGTAATTTTATCATTTAATTAGTCAAATTGAGAAAAAGGACTAAATCGCGTAAAATATAAAAGTTACATTCTACTTGTTAAAGGTGTCAATTGGCTTTGGATTTTAAATATGATGGCCTTAAATGGTAGTTAGACCATTTTAAATGATAGTGGACTATTATGGACAACCATTTTATGTTTTTAATGTTTATTCATTAAGGTTATATTGGTAAATTAGTTAATAAGGTCAATATTAATAAAACATAATACAAATTTAGCTTCATTATCATCTTCTAGCTGAATATTGAAGAAGAAAAGAAGCCATTGATGAACACTTAGGGTTCGGCACACATTAGGCTTGATTAAGGTACAATTTGAGCTCGATTTTTTATGATTTTTACATTTTTGAGATCGTTGCTTTGAAATCTAGCTAGCTCGTTCCTTAGATTTTGAAATTGTTAAAGATTTTGAGAGTTTCCATTGTTGAATACTTGAGTAATTTGATTATTGATGATAGAATATGAAAGCTTAATGATAGTTTTACATGTTTTGTGAAATTTGTAAATTGAGGGTTGAAATGTGAAATAAATAAAATTTATGGGCTTCTACGGACCTATAGGTATTTCGACTAATCTAGAGTATAATAAAATTATGTGAATTTTGAGTATTTGTGAAATAAGGACTAAATTGTTAAAAGTGTGAAAGTTTAGAGGCTAAAGTGCAAATATGCCTAAATATATGTTTGGACTAAATTGAAAGAGTATATGATTGAATGATTAAATTTTGAATTCATATAGATCAAGAAAGAAAGAATTCAAATTTAAATTGGGGGAAAAGCAATGTTGTCGAATAGTCAATCCGATCCGTTAATTCCGAATACGAGGTAAGTTCATATAATTGAACTTAAATGTGTACCTATCTATTTGATGAATGGAATTGATATAGTAATTATTCTATTGATTAAATGTTGAGTTATTAAATGAAATGTACGGATTGAGTAAGGCAAGTTGCTGAATAAGACCATAGCTGGGCTATGGCAATCGAATAATAAGACCATAATCGGGTTATGGCATGTGAATGAAAGACCATGGCAGGGCCTTGGAAAAGTATGTGTAAGACCATAGTTGGACTATGGCATCAAAAAAATCGATTAATTTGTATCGAAAGCATTTGTAAACTAGAAGGGTTTGATAAGAGTATTGATGAGAAA
Source organism: Gossypium rotundifolium (assembly GCA_025506655.1). Taxonomy (NCBI): domain Eukaryota; kingdom Viridiplantae; phylum Streptophyta; class Magnoliopsida; order Malvales; family Malvaceae; genus Gossypium; species Gossypium rotundifolium. Next base: position 203,366,586 of record CP106724.1, read on the forward strand.
TAGATATATATCGATCTAGGTACGTACAGAAGATTATTCAAGTATTGAGATATATGAAGTTGAGAACTTATGAATGATAATATGGATAAATTCTATGATAACTCATGAATTGATGCTTTAAATGTTTATAATATAATCCATTTTGAATTGTTAGTGAATGTTGTGATTATTTCATGTTCACATACGAACTTACTAAGCTCAAAGCTTAACCTGTTTAATTGTTTCTATGTTTTATAGTTCTATGAAGCTAGCTCGGATCCAAGAATCGTCAGAGACTTCATTGCACTATCGATCATCTATTTTGGTACTTTTGAAGCTCTGTATATATGGTATATGGCATGTATAGGCTTGTGTCAAAATGGTTTATTTGATGGATGTGTATTTTGGCCATTTGTGTTGGCATAAAATGATGAACTTGATGATGTTTATAAATATGTAAATAGTTTCACTTTCAATGCTTGAAAATAGACCTATCTTGAATGAATGGAGTTGAAGTGATTATGTATATTTGAATTGGTTTAGTTAGATGAATTATATATGTGAATTATGCTTAGTAATGTAAGTTAAGTTGATTAGAGTTTGAATTGAGTATTGAAATGGGTGAAATGGATTTGGTATAATTATGTATTAGTTGATGACTTTTGGCTGTATAATTGTGTCTTAAAATGATACCATATGAGCTTGTGTAGGTATGTGCAAAAAGGGTGACAAATTGGCTTTGCAAATGGCCTATTCTTGTCCACACGGGCAGAGACACGGGCGTGTGTCTTAGCCGTGTGCGACACACGGTTAGGTTACACGACCGTATGTCCCCTGTTGTCAAAATTGAATTGAAGTCAGTATGCTTCACAGGGTCTCACACATGGGCGTGTGACTGGCCGTGTGGTATAAGTCAGTATACCCCTTAAATGGCACACGGCCTAGCATATGGGCGTGTGTGGCCATTTCGAAGGGCACAGGGGCTGGACACACGGGCGTGTGGTTGGCCGTGTGACCCAAGTCAGTATACTTTCCAGTTTTCGCACGGCCTGGCACACGGGCGTGTCCTCGGTTGTGTGATGCAAGTCAGTATGTATGCCTTGGTTCCACACGGCCTAAGACTCGGGCGTGTCTACTAACTGTGTGAGGCACACGGCCTGTTCACACAGGCGTGTGACCCTTGTATGATTGAAAAATTTCTAAGTTTTCTAAAATTTTTGTATGTTATCGGTTTAGTCCCGAAACATTTCTAAAGCATGTTTAAGGCCTCGTAGGCCCTCATAAGGGACAACGTGATTGTATTGAATGATGTATGAGAATGATTGTTTGAGGTTGATAAATGTAAGCTATGTGTTATGTATTGATCGATAATACCTCATAACCCTATTCCGGTAATGAATACAGGTTAGAGGTGTTACAATAATCGCCTTACAAATAGTCTTAAAACCAACCGTATAAAACTTATGAAAAATTTTAAGTAAACTGTATCAAACTAAACTTTCTGAGACCTTCGATATGCCTAGTCCGTAGCCTAGTTTTGTGAAATACCTGAAAGAGAGAAAACTAAGGAATGAGTTACACGAGCTCAATGTGAGTCCGAAACTAATAGTAAATAGCAAGTGACGAAGAAGTAAACTAATATATAGACAACTACGAAAAACTCGAACAAATGACCAGATACACGAAACTTTCCATCAGTCATACAATTCGCGAACACAATATTCCAAATACACCCATTATTCAATCACACAAGATTAAGCTTATTAGCGGATATAATTCATTTCACAAGTATCTCAACATTCAGACAAACAAACATGTATTCTGATGCAGAATGTATGCAACAAATAAAAACCCACCCAACCATTCAAACACCACTTCGACCATCCTGCATAACACATATGAGTTATATCAAGCCCATCCACCCTGCACACCACATAGGACCATGTTAGGTTCATCTACCAAACACACCACAAATGGTGAAACTAAACCACTCTAATAATAATATGCAGAGCAGCTGACATTTGTTTCTTGCGGACGTACTGTTGTACATAAATATTACAGTTAAACCGCTCAAACAGACTCCCTTATCTTCACAACCAAAATCCTAAAATTTTCATGCAAATGCAAAATGTACACTATTTGCAGACAAACATATAGAAACAAATTACGGAATCAGACATACACTTACTCAATTACACAGGCTCAGTATCAGATTAACTCCGGTTCTATCATTAAATAGTGCCTCAGTTTCATAAATCACATCACATTAACACTTAAACTAGCCGTAAAATTAACGTTATAATTATGAATACTCACAGGATTCTAAGTCGAAATAGAGTCCCTAACACAAATAGAAATGCCTCTACGAATGTTGAGCGACATAAAAATTGAAACGAGTCAAAATATGACACATAACAAAAATCTACGAAACAGGGCCACACGGCCGTGTGGATGTCTACACGCTCGTGTGGTGGTCTACACGCCCATGTGCAAGTTGCGTATGCCTGTGTGGAGGAAATACACGCTCGTGTGATCGAGTTACATTGTCGTGTGAGCAACCCGTGTAACTATCTGTCTAGAAGTGCCAAAATTAACTGCAGAGTAGACACGACCGTGTGAAAATTTCATACGCCTGTGTGAAGATCGACAAAATCCCTAAATTGCAGCCACACGACCGTGTGGCACCAAAAATCTATCAAAACCCTAATTTCCCAATTACACACGACCATGTGGATAGCCGTGTGTGGCACACGGCCGTGTGGACGACCCGTGTGATCATGAAACCACACTGAATTAGGCCGTAAATTGTGCCTTTATTGTCGAAACGATCCCCAACCCTTGGTAACTCAGAAAAATACCATAATAGACCGAATTTCATGCGATTTAATACCAATACAACACATAAATTACTCAATTATCGAAACACACAAGAAGTTATTGAATTCCATAGTAATTCGACATCGAGTTACACAGTTCAAAACACACTAGGACAAACGATTCGCTCCACCAAACTTCTTCACTTTTGATTAATAGGACACACGAAGACAAACTCTATTGGCAAATGACAAGTAATGATAAAACGGAAGAAGCAAGAAATCAAAAGAAACTAAATTTTCAGGGGAAAGAACAGAAAAATAAAATAACAGAGGATACTGGAGAGCACCAAAAAAAAATGTGGAAGAACGTGTAAAAAAATGTGTTTTTAGAATAACTTCCTCTCTCAAAATAAATTAAATTAAAAATAAAAATACTAAAATATCTAAAACACTAGTAAGGATTTGAACACAAGATCTAGAGCTAAAATCCCACACCCATAACCACTAAACTAGTAAGCTCATTCTAACATTAAAATGTGACAATAAATTTAATTTCTCAACCTACTCACTAACCCTAACTGTAAATCTCAAAACTTCAAACCCCAAATTTCAAAGGTGTTACAATTTCAACCGACTAGAATCAAATATGAAAGCAGATGTACATCTCTTGGTCCAAGGATTAGAGAACTCTATATTGGTGATGTTTGTTGTATAGGCAAAAAAAAAAAAAAAACATCTAGAAATATTGGCAAGACAGCCACCTAATTTAGAAGTCAGGTCGCCACATCTTCGCTGTAGGCAAGAAAGTGATTTCATCAGCTGCTTGATTATTGAGATAGAGAAAGGATTTTATGAAACATTAGTTTAATGTTATCTTGTATCTCTTTTTAATGAGAAATTATTTTATAGATTCTTTCCATCCCATCATTTATGATTAATATTTAATTATTTAATGATATTTTAATTTGTTAATTCTTTTAATTTGAATCTTGAACCTTAAACTTAAATCTTAAACTTTAAACTTCAAATTCCAAATTCAAGTTCAAAATTTGTTGTGCGTGACTCTAAACAATGAATTGTTATAGCAACCAATTTTGATTCCAAATGGCAACGGAATTGCAACATTCCCACATGTCTCATGACAATCAGAATTGGCTCTCGGATTAGCCACGAAAGCCGCAGGATGAAGTAAAACACCAAGCTAGCGCCCATTCTATCTTAATTTCTCCCACCACCTGTTATTAATGAAGATTTTGTTGGATCAATAAGTCGATCATTATAGTCGGGAGGAAACTGGAGTGGAGCTAATTGAAGGTTCAAAGAAATTTCTCAGCTCTGACGCGGTCAGTCTCAGTTTTCTTGGTTGACACCCTTAGTGCATGCACTAGTCCTAGTCGTGCCCCTTACAGTACGAGCCGTGTTAGGTGAGGGACTATAAATTTCTCACGTGCTGGACACGATTAAATAATAAAAAGCATAATTATAAATTTAGTTGATTAGTTTTTATATTTTTTTCTCAATTTAGCTTTTATTTTTATAAAAAGATATACTTTTCGCATATTCAAATTTACATTCTTTTGCATTAATAATATTATTCATGCTAATCAAATTAAAAACTAATCCCTTAATTTTATTTTTAAGTAAACTGCATATAATAACAACTATAAAATGTTACTTAATTTAAAAATTACAAAATAATAATTTAAATTATCAATTTTATATTTTAGTCTAATCCCATTAAATCATTAACTGCTTACTGAGGTGGCTGTTAAATGTATAACAAGAAAGTTTATAGTATAAAATATTTGACACGTAATATCCATATCATTTAGAGATTATATAAATAAAATACAAAAAACATTAAAACCTTTAAAAACTAAAGCCTCAACTTCATCTTCCGGGCCTGCAACTTCAATATATATATATATATATATATATATATATTTTTTATGAAACTTCAGATATTACTGATTTGGGGCGATTATGGCTTTATTGCAAATATAATCATTTCAATATTTTTCCGGCAATCAAAAGGTATAATAATTTAATTAGCCTTTTAATTTTATAAAAAATATTATTTTAATCTTTCATTTAAATTTTAATTTTTTATTGCTAACATAGCATTTAAGTTAATATAAAGTAACTTCTTGAAAATAACTATTATGATCTCAATAATCAAAATACAATCAATTGAAGATATGATTTCCAAAAATAACAAAAAAAACTTGATCGATCCTCCATGTTTTAAGGCTTGATTTGGTTCACTTGAAATCAATCCAATCTTTAAAAACCAATTATTGGTTTCCATAGAGTCTCACCAGACTGATCCTCACAATCTCGTTTATCACCAAAATCCATATCAGTCTTGTAATTTAAAAGATCTACAATTCTGAAACCAAATACAAAGATAAATATCTAGACACTATAGTTCCAATCTTACAGAACTAATCTTACAATTGAATTTCCACTCGAACCAACATCGGAGTCTCAAACTTTTTATTTTCCCAAAATCAGTGAAATCATTTCAAAACATTGTGGTATGGTTTATCAAAACTTTTTTTACGAACACACAAGCACACAGGTATGTAAAAACACAGGCCGAGTTCTTTCTAATCTGACTCTGATACCATTAAATGTAACACCCTAAAACTCAACCCGGAAGTTTCGACTGGATGTCAGAGGTTACATTGATACCCAAGTGATCTAAAAGCAATTACAAATTTAATCCCATTATGAACACAGTTTGCTAAAATTGAACTAAATCGTTTAACAGTTTATGGTTTAAAACAGTAGCTGTGTGGCGTTAAAAAAATTTAGGAATAAATAAATTAACGTTTTTCTTTCGTATAATTTCAAAAAAAAAATCATCTATTTTGCCAAACGTATCTCGGAATTTTCAAATTAGAACTTGTGCAAAAAATATGTTGTTTTCTCAAATGTGTACAAACCTTGAGACAATAGAAGAAACCCAATTAAAAACCGAGCGCGAAATTTTCAAATTGATGTTCAACCCGAAATCACGTAATTTAACGAAAAATCTGAACCAAAACTCATACCATAGTTTATATAATTGTAATAGCCCGGTTTTAGTTAAATCAGAATAGTGATTTTGGAACCACAAATCTGATTTCAAAAAATTATTTTTAATATTATTTTATGTGTTTATAGCATGAAAGTATGAATTTGTGAAATTTTCGTGAAGTAATTTTATCATTTAATTAGTCAAATTGAGAAAAATGATTAAATCGAGTAAAATGCAAAAGTTGCAATCTACTTGTTAAGGGTGTTAATTGGCTTTGGATTTTAAACATGATGGCCTTAAATGGTAATTAGACCATTTTAAATGATAGTGGACTATTATGGACAACCATTATATGTTTTTAATGTTTATTCATTAAGGTTATATTGGTAAATTAGTTAATAAGGTTAATATTAATAAAACATAATAAAAATTTAGCTTCATTATCATCTTCTAGCCGAATATTGAAGAAGAAAAGAAGCTATTGATGAACACTTAGTGTTCGGCAAATATTAGGCTTGATTAAGGTACGGTTTCAGTTCGATTTTTGATGATTTTTACGTTTTTTGAGATCGTTGCTTTGAAATCTAGCTAGCCCGTACTTTAGATTTTGAAATTGTTAAAGATTTTGAGAGTTTCCATTGTTGAATACTTAAGTAATTTGATGATTGATGATAGAAAATGAAAGCTTGATGATAGTTTTACATGTTTTAAAATTAATTTTGACAAAAATGTCAAAAAGGGATTAAATTGTGAAATTTGTAAATTAAGGGGTTGAAATGTGAAATAAATAAAATTTATGGGCCGCTAGGGACCTATAGGTAATTAAAATAAGCTAGAGTGTAATGAAATTATGTGAATTTTGAGTATTTGTGAAATAGGGACTAAATTATTAAAAGTGTGAAAGTTTAGGGGCTAAAGTGAAAATATGCCTAAATGTATGTTTTGGACTAAATTGAAAGAGTATATGATTGAATAAGTCAATTTTGAATTCATATAGATCAAGAAAGAAAGAATTCTGATTTAGATCGGGGGAAAAGTAAGGTTGTCGAATAGTCAATCCGATTCGTTAATTTTGAATACGAGGTAGGTTCGTATAATTGAACTTAAATGTGTACCTATCTATTTGATGAATAAAATTGATATAGTAATTATTCTATTGATTAAATGTTGAGTTATTAAATGAAATGTACGAATTGAGTAAGGCAAGTTACCGAATAAGACCATAGTTGGGCTATGGCAATCGAATAATAAGACCACAACTGGGTTATGGCATGTGAATGAAAGACCACGGCAGGGCCTTGGCATAGTATATGTAAGACCATAGTTGGACTATGGCATCAGAAAAATTGATGAATTTGTATCGAAAGCAATAGTAAACCGGAAGGGTTTGATAAGAGTATTGACGAGAAATAGATATGTATCGATACAGGTACGTACGAAAGATTATTCAAGTATCGAGATATATGAAATTGAGAACTTATGAATGATGATTGGATAAATTCTATGATAGCTCATGAATTGATGCTTTAAATGTTTATGATATAATCCATTTTGAACTGCTAGTGAAAGTTGTGATTATTTCATGTCCACATACAAACTCACTAAGCTTAGAGCTTACTCTATTTAATTGACTCTATGTTTTATAGTTCTACGAAGTTAGCTTGGATCCGGGAATGGACAGAGACTTCATTCACTACCGATAATCTATTTTGGTACTTTTGAAGCTATGTATATATGGTATATGGCATGTATAGGCTTGTGTCAAAATGGTTTATTTGATGGACGTGTATTTTGGCCATTTGTGTTGGCATAAAATGATGAACTTGATGATGTTTATGGATATGCAAATTGTTTCACTTTTAATGTTTGAAAATATACCTATCTTGAATGAATGGAGTTGAAGTGATTATGTATATTTGAATTGGTTTAGTTAGATGAATTATATATGTGAATTATGATTAGTAAAGTAAGTTAAGTTTATTAGAGTTTGAATAGGTGAATAACATTGAATTGAGTATTGAAATGGGTGAAATGGATTTGGTATGATTATGCATTGGTTGATGACTTTTGGCTATATAATTTTGTCTTAAAATGATACCATATGAGCTTGTGTAGGTATGTGCAAAAAGGGTGGCAAATTGGCTTTGCAAATGGTCTATTCTTGTCCACACGGGTAGAGACACGGGCGTGTGTCTCAGCCGTGTGCGACACACGGTTAGGTTACATGGCCGTGTGTCCCCTGGTGTCAAAATTGAATTGAAGTCAGTATGCTCCACACGGTCTCACACACGGGGGTGTGACTGGCCATGTGGTATAAGTCAGTATACCCCCTTAAATGGCACATGACCTAGCATATGGGCGTGTGTGGCCATTTCGAAGGGCACACAGGCTGGACACACGGGCGTGTGGTTGGCCGTGTGACCCAAGTTAGTATACTCTCCAGTTTTCACACGGCTTGGCACATAGACGTGTCCTCGGCCGTGTGATGCAAGTCAGTATGTATGCCCTGGTTCCACATGGCCTAAGACACGAGCATGTCTACTAACTGTGTGAGGCACACAGCCTGTTCACACGGGCGCGTGACCCTTGTATGATTGAAAAATTTCTAAGTTTTCTGAAATTTTCGTATGTTATGGTTTAGTCCCGAAACACTTCTAAAGCATGTTTAAGGCCTCGTAGGCCCTTATAAGGGACAGCATGATTGTATTGAATGAAGTATGAGAATGATTGCTTGAGGTTGATAAATGTAAGCTATGCGTTATGTATTGATCGGTAATACCTCGTAACCCTATTCCGGTAATGAATAAGGGTTAGGGGTGTTACAATAGTTTCCTTACAAATAATCTTAAAACCATCCGTATAAAACTTATGAAAAATTTTAAGTAAACTGTATCAAACCAAACTTTCTGAGACCTTCGATATGCCTAGTCCGTAGCCTAGTTTCATGAAATACCTGAAAGAGAGAAAACTAAGGAACTACACGAGCTCAATGTGAGTCCGAAACTAATAGTAAATAGCAAGTGAAGAAGAAGTAAACTAATATATAGACAACTACGAAAAGCTCGAACAAATGACCAGATACACGAAACTTTCCATCAGTCATACATTTCGCGAACACAATATTCCAAATACACCCGTTTTTTCATTACACAAGATTAAGCTTATTAGCAGATATAATTCATTTCACAAGTATCCCAACATTTAGACAAACAAACATGTATTCTGATGCAGAATGTATGCAACAAATAAAGACCCACCCAACCATTCAAACACCACTTCGACCACCCTGCATAACACATATGAGTTATATCAAGCCCATCCACCCTGCACACCACATATGGCCATGTTAGGTCCATCCACCCAACACACCACAAATGGTGGAACTAAGCCACTCTAATAATAATATGCAGCTGAGCTGACATATGTTTCTTGTGGACGTATCGCTGTACATAAATATTATAGTTAAGCCGCTCAAACAGACTCCCTTCTCTTCACAACCAAAATCCCAGAATTTTCATGCAAATGCAAAATGCACACTATTTTAGAAATACACTTACTCAATTGCACAGGCTCAGTATTTTATTAACTCAGGTTCTATCATTAAGTAGTGCCTCGGTTTCATAAGTCACATCACATTAACACTTAAACAAGCCGTAAAATTAATGCTATAATTACGAATACTCACAGGATTCTAAGCCGAAACAGAGTCCCTAACACAATTAGAAAGGCTTCTATGAATGTTGAGCAACATAGGAATTGAAACGAGTCAAAATACGACACAGAACAAAAATCTACGAAACAGGGCCACATGGCCGTGTGGAGGTCTACACGTTCGTGTGGTGGTCTACACGCCCATGTGCAAGTTGCCTATGCCTATGTGGAGGAAATACACGCCCGTGTGATCGAGTTACATGGTCGTGTGAGCAACCCGTGTAACTATCTATCTAGAAGTGCCAAAATTAACTGTAGAGTAGACACGACCGTGTGAAAATCTCACACGCCCGTAAGAAGATCGAAAAAAATCCCCCAATTGCAGCCACACGACCACGTGGCACCAACAATCGCTCAAAACCCTAATTTCCCAATTACATACAACCATGTGGATAGCCGTGTGTGGCACACGGCCGTGTGGACCGCCCGTGTAATCACGAAACCACACTGAATTAGGCCGTAAATTGTGCCTTTGTTGTCGAAACGATCCTCAACCCTTGGTAACTCAGAAATACACCATAATACATATAATTTCATTTGATTTAATAGCGATACAACACATAAATTACTCAATTATCGAAACACTAAAAGTTATCGAATTCCATAGCAATTCGACACTGAGTTACACAGTTCAAAACACACGAGGACAAACGATTCGCCCCACCAAACTTCTTCACTTTTGATTAATCGGACACACGAGGACAAACTCCATTGGCAAATGACAAGTAACGATAAAACTGAAGAAGCAAGAAATCAAAAGAAACTGAATTTTTAGGGGAAAGAACAAAAAATAAAATAACAGAGGATACTGGAGAGCACAAAAAAAATGTGGAAGAACGTGTAAAAAATGTATTTTTAGAATAACTTCCTCTCTCAAAATAAATTAAATTAAAAATAAAATAAAATAAAAATACTAAAATATTTAAAACACTAGTAAAGATTTGAACACGAGATCAAGAGCTGAACTCCCACTCTCATAACCACTAAACTAGTAAGCTCATTCTAATATTAAAATGTGACAATAAACACAATTTCTCAACCTACTCACTGACCCAAATCACAAATCTCAAAACTTCAAACCAAGGGTGTTACAATTTTAACCAACTAGAATCAAATATGAAAGCAGTTGTACATCTCTTGGTCCAAGGATTAGAGAACTCTATGTCGGTGATGTTTGTTGTATGGGAAAAAAAAAAAAAACATTCTAGAAATATTGGCAAGACAGCCACCTAATTTAGAAGTCAGGTGGCCACATCTTCGTTGTAGGCAAGAGAGTGATTGCATCAGCTGCTTGATTATTGAGAAACATTGGTTCTATGTCATCTTATATCTCTTTTTAATGAAAAATTATTTTATAGATTCTTTTTACCGTATCATTTATGATTAATATCTAATTATTTAATGATATTTTAATTTATTAATTCTTTTAATTTGAATCTTGAACCTCAAACTCAAATTTTAAACTTTAAACTTCAAATTCCAAATTAAGTTCAAAATTGGTTGCGCGTGACTCAAAACAATGAATTGTTATAGCAACCAATTTTGATTCCAAATGGCAACGGAATTGCAACATTCCCACATGTCTCATGACAATCAGAATGCTCTCGGATTAGCCACGAAAGCTGCAGGATGAAGTGAAACACCAAGCTAGCGCCCATTCTATCTTAATTTCTCCCACCTTCTGTTATTAATGAAGATTTTGTTGGATCAATAAGTCGATAATTATAGTCGGGAGGAAACTGGAGCGGAGCAAATTGAAGGTTCAAAGAAATTTCTTAGCTCTGACGCGATCATTCTCAGTTTTCTTGGTTGACACCCTTAGTGCATGCACTAGTCCTAGTCGTGCCCCTTACAGTACGAGTCGTGTTAGGTGAGGGACTATAAATTTCTAACGTGCTGGACACGATTAAATAATAAAAAGCATAATTATAAATTTAGTTGATTAGTTTTTTATTTTTATTTTCTCAATTTAGCTTTTATTTTTATTTTATATAAAACATTTCAATAAAAGGAGAAATAATTTTAGAGCACTCAAACTCACATTTTTTGCATTAATAATAATATCGATGCCAATCAAATTAAAAGTCAATCAGTTAATTTTTATTTTTAAGTAAACTACATAAAATGACAACTATAAAATGTTACTTAATTTTAAAAATTACAAAATAATAATTTAAATTATCAATTTTTATATTTTTAGTCTAATCCCATTAAATCCTTAACTGCTTACTGAGGTGGCTGTTAAATGTATAACAAGAAAGTTTATAGTATAAAATTTTTGGCACATAATATCCATATCATTTAGAGATTATACAAAAAACATTAAAACCTTTAAAAACTAAAGCCTCAACTTCATCTTCCGGGCCTGCAACTTTACTATATATATATATTCCTTTTATGAAACTTCAGATATTACTGATTTGGGGCGACTATAGCTTTATTGCAAATATAATCATTTCAATATTTATGATTTATTTGGCCTATTAATTTTATAAAAAAATTATTTTACCTTTCATTTAAATTTTTAATTTTTTAGCTTTAAACTTGCGTGATTGAGTAATGATAAAATCAGAGAAATAAAGTTTGAAATATCAAAATACACTATTGAAGTTTGAGGTCTCTTTCTTTTATTCACATCAAAACGAGGGTGAAAAGAGAGAAATATGGGCTGATTTTAAAATTTGATACATTTGCTTTAAAACTATTCTTAAATTAATTTCTTTTACTCACATTATTTTTAAAATTGATTTAACTTTAAAAATATATATAGACGAAGACGTTTTTGATTACCAAGTTAATGAAATTCCAAGCACACTAAAACTAAAATTCCTAAAATATCCTTAAAACTCTTAGGCCTAATTTTGAGATATTACAAATATCATTAATCTATTTACTATTTAGGATAAATTTGTTTTCCTAATATGATCCTATTTTTATCCCATGATAATCATTACATCTTCCTTCATATAAAATAAATTACTATCAAATAATAAACATATCATTTATCACAAAACATATGATTACGTTTAATTTTCATCTATATATATAATTTCTCATTGTGTACTTCAGCTCATCCTTAATTTCAAGTTTCAATCACTTTTATTTTATCATTTTATTCATATTTATTTTAATTTTCTCCATTCACCTCTCATCTAAGACCATTTTTTTATGGTTATGTTTGCTCATGAAAGTGATTAACGCAACTAAGAAACATTTTTTTGGGAAGTTATAAAATTATTTAAAATTTATATAAACTTGTTATGAAAAGGATTAGTACCTAACATAATTCTTTCTTCAAATTAAGTTTATATAAACATTTATAGTCAAAGCGACGTACTATTTACATTGTGGATCCAAATATTTGTGATAGTGATGCTAGTTATGCAAATACAAAAAATTTTCTTGCATCATATCATGAGGTACGATACAGAGATAGCTCGCAAATTCTTTAATTTGAGACATTTAAATCTTTGAAATGTGATTGAGAGAATATTTACTGCTCTAAAAAAAGACTTCCCATATTAACATCACATCAGTATAGCATAAAAAACAAAGTTGGATCATACTAGTATGTTACATACTTTTTAACTTCATTTGTAGGTGGAAATGAAACGATTCATACTTTGAAGAGTACAAAGAAATAAATCTTAATAATATTAATGATACAAATTCAAATTCAAAGGATGAAGAACTCGATCAATTACTAACAGATGATGATAATGAGTATATGTTAATAGTCCAACAAATATGGAATACTAGAAATTATATAAAATTGCATATTATGTTTATTTTTCTTGATATTTTTATTAGTAATCGTATTTTCAACTAATTTCTTGGATTATTACATATGATAATTTTATTTTATTTTATTTTTGTTACTAGTTTAATTTTTAATTGCACTTGTCGGTTTGAAAATTATTGATAAATAAGCTATATGCTTAGAAGGAGTGGCTAAGGGAGTGGGCACTCTTTCAAGCATTGCGATAAACATGGGACACAAAGGTTATTTTCACAGTTCAGTTTCTCTACATCTGTGGAGCCTATATTAGTGAGAAATATTTAATATTTTCAACCCTTACAATAATTGATCCCCAATCTATCATACACCCTTGACAATTTCCTCACTTTTGCACCTTGAAGATTGATATTCAAACTATTGAATTCACCTCTGTGAATTTAGGAAGTAAAATCACAACACAACAAATTTTACTAATCACAGTGCAATCATAAAATAAAGTTTCTCACTTGAACAAATTAAGTGTTATCTCTCTCAGTATATAATAACCTATACAAATCTCTAAATTATATAAAATATTTCGAGACTTGCTAACATAAAGAAAATTTATCACAAACCCTGTTACACAACAACTAAATAAGTTGAATACAATATAATAATAACAAACAATGTAAATAAAGATGGTTGGCAGCAAAGTCTTCAATGATCCGATCCGATTTAATCCAATCCAATCCAATCCAACTTTCTTGATCTAAGAATGATACGATCTGATCCTCCATATATGTTTCCTCAAGTGATATGATCTTCGTTAATAGACAAGATACATTCCACAATATTAACACAACCCAAATTTTTGGTTCAATAGATTGTCTATCATTCAAATATGAAAACTAACTCGATTGTTGCAGTTAGTAAAGGAGTCGACACTCCCTTAAGCACTCCTTCATTCTTTCCATATTTTTTAACAATATTGATAATATTTTTATAGTAATTAATATTTTTAAAATATAAATTATGTAATTATAATTACAATATGTACAACCAAACAAAACACAAGGAATTACGATATAAGTACAATTTATCAAAATAACTATAAGAAATTATAATTTCGAAAATTATAAAAAGTGTAATTACTATCCCATAATTTCATTGCCCAGTTGCTTGAATTAGTTTCTCTATGTTAACAATTAATCCCTTTCACTATTTTTCAAAATTTTCATTCATCTTACTTGAATTAGTTTTTCTTTATTAACATGAGGTACACATGATACATTACGTGTTTTCGTCTAATTATTCAATCAGTCAAATTAACATTTAAAGGTTTTAATAAAATATTTGATTTCCTCTTGGATAAAATGTAGACACCTCTATGACATCGTATCTAATATCAGCAAGGTGGAAGAAAAGCAAAGAGAAGGTTCCACCTCCTACATTAAATTATTAAATACCTATTAGTGGTTGACTTACATTAAAGATAAATTACGTCTAATGCTACTTAATATTTAGCGTAACAGCTAAGAGATTACTTAACATCATTTTCTTATTTCGCCTTTATTAACTGTGGGTCCAAATATCATCTTTTCTTCTTCTTTTTTCTCAAATGCGTTGAAATTGGTAAATGCATTTTCTCTTCTGTTCACGTTTATGCCTTCCCTACCTTCAGAAGCATGTCCACAACAATCAATTAAAGTAATACTTTAAAAATAAAACAAATGTTAACTTTATTATATAAAGTTTTAATAGTTTAATAGTTTTATTTATTCAAGCTTTGTGGGCTAAGTCAATAATGGTGTACAGTACATTATGTACTTAAAAAAAGCACCATGTGCTACACCCTTTCCTGCTTTCATAGATTCCTTTCTTACTACAAAGAATGATCAGTGCCTTAATGTCAAAAAGAAGAGAACTATTCTTCCATGAAACTTGGCATTTTCGCTTGGCTATTTATGGACGTATTCCATGGCCACATAATTGTTCATTAAGTCCCAAAGAAATCAAGAAACAATGGGTGTTCTTCGGTTGTTGTTTTACTTCACCCTACTGGTATGGCCATCACTGCAAGAAGAAGAAGGCAAGTGTGTTGAAAAATGTGGGAATGTTACTATTCCTTTCCCATTCGGAATAAAACCCGAATGGTATAGCGATCCCTCGTTCCGAGTAACCTGCAAAAATGGAGAAAAGCCTTACATCAGCCGTATCAATATGGAGATACTCGGTTCGTTTACGTCACGAGACGTGATCGTCAACAACGCGGTTACTTATTCCAATTGTCCGAGTAAAGGTGATAACGGAAGCGGCGATGTGGACTTAGCAGACAGTCCGTTTTTCTTCTCAGGAAATAACTTGTTCTGTTCAATAGGTTGCGGTCAGTCGGCCACCGTTTTTAGTAATAGAACTGACCCCATCGGTGGCTGCCTGCAACCGAGATGTGGCGACGTGACTGAATTTCAGGGCTGTTATGCCACAGTTTCTGAAATTTTAACTTCTTATACTGCAAAAATGAGCCCATTTACTAATGAAAGCAACGGCAGGAATGCCTGCACATCTGCTTTTATGTTCTACGTCGGCAACTTCGGACATTTCACGTTTCCTCGTGACATAAACATCGATTCGACGCATGTTCCTGCAACTCTGGAGTGGAAAACCTTCGATCCCAAATTGAAAGGTCATTACTCAGTTATAACTATGATCTTTCAAATTTTTTTATCTCGTTTTATGAAATGAAATCACTAAACATGGCTATTTTACTTGTTCTTCAGTTCCTCTTCGGAAGTCTGATTGTACAGAAAAATGTGGGAATATTGATATCTTATACCCATTTGGAATAGAAGACAAGTGTTACATGAATGATGCATTCAGAGTAAGTTGTGAAGAAACCATTGATGGATTAAAGCCTTTCATTAGTAGCATCATTCTGGAATTGGTTGATGTTAAATTTTCCGAAGGAAGAGTCATCATCAACAATTCAATAACTTATTCTAACTGCAATAATCATCAAGACGACCGTAAAAAAGGAGTTAGTGTCAACCTAACAAACACGCCTTTCTACTTCTCAGATATCTTCAACAGATTTGGGTCGGTAGGATGTGGCAATTTCGCTACCATATATCACAATCAAACCGATGATCCTATTGGTGGTTGCTTGCAACCCAGTTGCAACAGCAATGCTAATTTAAGTACCAATGATATGTGCATCACGTCAATTCCACCACGTCTTGACACCTTTGCCGCAAGCTTGACAAAGAAGTATCGTAGTTACGATGGCAACCAATCATGCGGATCGGCTTTTGTGTTCGATATGGATTCGTTGGATAATGATGGATTATTAACAGTCCCACACACCAAAAGGCATGTCGCTACATCACTACAATGGGGCAAACCATTGCCTGCACCTTCGATTGAAGCGATCGTACCTTCGGGACCCAAAACATACGTAATAATTCATTATCAATCTCCTCAAGATTAACAAGTTGAAAGACGGTCAAAAGACCTTTTGTAACTCGGAAGGACATTATTGTTGGTCATGGTTGAGCCGGGAACTTTTATGCGTTTGCAGCGAGGGCGAGTATTCCAGCGCATATTCAGTTGACGTTTGCGAAGGTATTTTAAGAATAATATATTTGCTCTAGAATTATTACATGACATATTTTTATATGGAAATAACTTCATTTTATTTATTTCTTGAAATATTGATAGAACCAGGCAAATGTGAGAATTCTAAGCGTAGGTATTGTAATATGCTTTGTTTGAATGCTCCTGGCAACTATTGCTCATTAACATGCCCCAAAGGATATGAATACTCAGATGAGGAATATAGGTGCAAGCTCATACAAACTAATTCATCAACATTGGCCGGAACGACCCGGAATTTGATACTCATTGTAGGTGAGTACTGAACACATTGAATATTGATTTCCAAATTTGGTTGATGCATTTATTAGATTTGTGCCTATCTATAGGTTGCAGCACTAGTATTGGGACTATATTTGCTTTGCTCTGTATATGGCGTTTGTTCAAAGCACTCGAAAGAAGAAACGATATCAAGTTGAAGCAGAAATACTTCAAGAGGAATGGAGGATTACTGTTGCAACAGCAATTGTCCAGCAACGAAGGTAATGTTGAGAAAATAAAGTTGTTTGCTTCAAAGGAGTTGGAAAAGGCAACAGATTACTACAATGAGAATCGAATTCTCGGTCGAGGCGGTCAAGGGATTGTTTATAAAGGAATGTTAACGGATGGAAGCATTGTGGCAATTAAAAGGTCCAAATTGCTGGAAAAGAAGGTATTAGAAGAAATGAAGCTTGAACAATTCATCAATGAGGTGATAATTTTATCACAAATTAACCATAGAAACGTGGTTAAGCTGTTAGGATGTTGCTTAGAGACAAATGTTCCTTTGTTGGTGTACGAGTTCATCCCAAATGGAACACTATCTGATCTCATACACAAGCCAAACGAAGAGTTCCCGTTGACATGGGAAATGCGATTACGAATCGCAACTGAAATCGCGAATGCTTTGTTTTACTTGCATTCAGCTGCTTCTGTCCCAATTTATCATCGAGACATCAAATCTAGCAACATACTTTTGGACGATAAATACAGAACAAAAGTGTCGGATTTCGGAATTTCAAGATCAGTTGCAATCGAACAAACTCATGTGACCACTCGAGTTCATGGAACTTTGGGATACTTGGATCCCGAATATTTTCGATCAAATCAATACACAGAGAAGAGCGATGTATACAGTTTTGGAGTTGTTCTTGTTGAACTTTTAACAGGACAAAAACCCATTTCTTCGAGTCAATCGGAAGAACAAAGAGGAAGCTTAGTAACATTTTTCTTGCATTCAATGAAGGAGAATTCTTTATTTGATATACTTGATCCACAAGTAATGAATGAAGGTCCAAGAGAAGAGGTTATAGCAGTTTCATGGCTGGCAAAAAGATGCTTGAACATCAACAGAAACAAAAGACCGACAATGAAACAAGTCGCAATGGAACTGGAACGGATTCGAACATCAGATGAAACCAGTTTTCTTCAAGAACAAAGTGACGATGAAGAAGATTATGAAATAAATGACGACGTGACAGATCCTTGGGGTATTTCTTCTTGTTGAACAATGGTAATTATAGACAATATATAAACCCTTTTTTCATCATTTAAGTTTTAGAGTTACAGATTTAGTCAATTATCTTGGCCTGGTTTGTTCATATGTTGTATAGCTTTGTTTTACTCAATTCGGTATTGAATAATCGCGATTTTGAACTTCCATTCCTTAAACTTTTTTTTTTTTTTTTCTAGTAACCAGTATCCTATAAATAAGTATGTTTTAATATATGTAAACTGACCATAACATCGTTCGACTAAATAATTAATATATGGAGCTAGCCTTATTGATACTAACCTCTTAGCAATGAAGCAAAGCAACATCTTGTAACAAGTAAGCAATTGAACTAATCAAAAACAGCAGCAGCGTTAAATTAAAGACAACCACGATATTGAAAGCATCAAATTTTTGAAGGAGATGGAAACAAAAATTGGAGGCACCACAATGGCTTTCAAGGAGCATGGCAGCGGCTTTAAGAACGGCAAGTAGTTGATGTTTGGATGGATTGGTACGGTAAATATGGATGAAATTGCAGTAAAAAGGAGCAAATTCGAGGGATGATCGGCACTTAACAGCATTGAATTGGAATGGAATTAGTGGCAATTGGCAGAGCAATTGGACGGAAAGATTAAAAAGTTAATTGGCAAGCAAGGAATTTGAACGATAATGGGATTGATCGGTTAGTTACTTTGGATGGCAAGAGCGGCTTCAACATCGGTAAAGGAAAACAAGGAGATGGTGCCTGACGTAGGGGAATAGAAGATAGTAAGAAGGAGAATTGTATTTGGAGTAGAAATTTTGTAAAGAAGGGAAAATTTTTGTTTTTTAATATTTTTAGTATTCATTTTACAGTCCGTGTTTGAGGTTTGGGGTTGTCCCTCACAACAATATGTTCAAGGAATACTTACCTAAATTTCAATGAGATAAATTGGAAGCCAAAAGACTTGGACGACTAAATGATGATGATGAATAAATTATATTAGGATACTAAAACACTAGTTTTAGGCAACAATCAAATAATAGATAATAATATTATATAACACACACCACAAACATTCTAAACATGGTATAAAAATACATTTTAAAAATTTTAGAAAAGAGGTTAATCTCAATTTAATCATGGAAACAAAATCAAATTTTAATTTAGTCTCAAAATAAAACTAAAAAAATCAAATAAGTCCATGACTCAGACAAATATTAAAAATCTAATTTTACCTTTTCAACTGAAATTTCAGAAATAATTTATTCGAAAATTTTTAACTGAACTTATATCAGTCTAGCACGAAATTGAAACTAAATTTTGGATCAAAATTTGACTCTAATACCAAAATTATAACACCTCAAACTCGACTAAAAAATTTAGTCAGATCCAAGTGTCACAATGATAGCAAGAGTGACCGCTCGATCAATCATTCATTTAAAACAATTGCATTCTTCTATCTCGTAATGTAACATTTTGAAGCATTGAGTCTGATATGTTCGGTACTCTACAACAGTGGCTATTACTCTATGTTTAGTGGTTGCGTTCTTATCAATCTTGATCAACACAGGTTTGGTGGAGCATTCACCTAGATCCATACAATTTGTTTCCTTCACAAACATTGTAGGACTATTCATAGCAACTTTCCTTTATCCACATAGTCGAGTCCTCCTTTTCATGTATCTCTCCATCTAGCAACAATCTTATCTAGTTTTCACTACTAGAATTAAACTTTTTGAGCATCAGTTTGGTTTCAAAAACTCCTCTCTAGAGTCTCCTCCATATTCAATCTTAGTATAACCACCATCTAATCCTATAGTAAAATTTGTTGTGAATGCCACATAGTTGCTAAGATAATCTTAATCAGACTCAAAGTTGCTAGTAGAATCCTCATCACTTCATGTTACACATAACAGCTTCTTTTTCTTCAATGTGTAATATTGGATGTGTTTGACATTCATGACACTGGTTTCCTTTCTTTGTTTTTTTCTTTTTTCCTTTCTCGGTCTCTTCCTTGATAACCACACCTTTGGATATAGTCTTGGGATTGCTTTTGATGGCCTCCATCTTCTTAAATCTTTTAGAATGCTTCTTGAAAGCTTTTTTGAAGTTACAAGTGAGCAAAGTCATTTGTTCTTGGAGTTCCTCAATCGTAGTGGAGTAGGAAGTGGGCACTTCACCTACCACTTGTAGAGCAATACACCTTTCACCTTTGGTTTGCACTTCATCTAGGTTCATTAGAAAAAACTACAATGATCCTATTTATTCATCAATCCTTACTGTTTCAAGATCTTTGAACTCTTCTATGACTATGACTTTGATCACAAATCTCTGAGAAAAAGATCTTAGCACTTTTTTGACCAGCTTGAAGTTGGAAAACTTTTCACCAAGAGCAAACATCTGATTTGAGAGATAACTCTTTTCATTTATTTTACTGTTTATGGATTAATATTTTGAATTTAAGCAACTTTCTTGTGCTGATTAGTTCATATCATTGGTTGTTCATGTGTTGTATATCTTTATGTTATATCAATTCATCCATCAAAATTTAACCTCTTTTTTTTTCTGTTAGTGTTTTAATCAGCTAACAGCAACAAATAGATGAAGCTTGAGCAACAAGGCTCGAGGCTTGCAGGAGAAGAAAGAAGGAAAGAAACAGTAATTTTCAAATAAGAAGAAGAAGCAAGAAAGATGGAGCATGAAATTGAATAAAATCAGATGATTTTCATTACAAAACAAAGTTGGCTTACAGCCATTACATATATCAGCTAATGACAAAACAAATCATAGCTAATCATCACCTATTGTTTACCTAATCCCACTAATAACATGGAAACTTGAAATAAATTGCTTGTACACTAAAACAAAGTTGATTAATCAGCTCAATCACTATCTTTACTTCATAAAATATCAGCCTAACATAACCCAAAATGAACTAAACTAAGTTACATTGACTGATCCTTTTAAACAAAAAAAAATTTAAAATTTGCAAATGTGATAATAGTTCCTGCATGGCCCGATTGCATGGCCACCTTTGTTGCTGCATGTGCTGCTTCTGTCGAGTTGCATGGGCTGCATGGGAGGCCAGCTTCTAACACTCCTCCTTGGCCTCCATGCAGCTGAATCCTAGCTTCTTTCTCAGTTTGTGAAACTTTGCTGAATTGAAGGCCTTGGTGAAAATGTCAGCAATCTGTTCTTCAAAATTGCAATAAATCAGCTCCACCTCTCGAGCTTGCTCCATCTCCCTTACCACATGTAGTTTAATGCTAAAGTGTTTGTGATCATTGCAAAAGCAGTCTAGTTTTAATATTTATAAAGAGTGATCGAACACAGAGATCGATCATGACAACGATAGAGGCAAGCACATATCGAGCAATAGTATAGCTCGAGCAAGAATATCTTTATCGAACCCAAGGAACCTAAAAGTACTATTACTCACTTTCTTTCTATTATTTAGCCTAAAATATGGAGTGATTGGTTTATTAAACTAAAACAAATGAAATATTTAAACTAAATGCAAAGATAAAAGAAACGAAACTTTGGGAAAAGACTTTGAAGAAAACTCAATTGATAAAGACGATACCTTCGGGGAGAATCCACCTATGACTTCACTTATTATCTAACTTCCAATTCATATGATTTCTTTTACTTAGCTTGATCCGTGAGACTCCCTAACCTATATTAAACCTTCTCTCAAAGTGAATAACGTCTAGCCTTAGGTTAGTTAATGGAACTCTCGTTCTCTTATAATAATCCCCTAAGGAAGTAGTAAATCGATCAGTGGACTCCCATATTAGGTTTCACCCTAATCCGGTAAAATCTCGTAACCCTATCTCTAGGCGCTGATCAACTCCGCTTAATTATGCTAGATCTACTCTTGGCAGGGTCTATTCCTCCTCCACCTAAGCACATTAGATAAATTTAAGCAACATAATTAAGAACAAACTAAGTATTTATCATATAAATTGAAAGAATTAAATAATAAAATCCATCATAGGTTTCATCCCTTCGTATCTCGAGCGGTTTAGTTCATGATTAAATAAGAAAACATCTCAAGAGAGAAGATAAAACAAAACATAGGAAATCCTTAAAATCCTCAAGGAATTGAAGAGAGATCCTCCGTCTTGAGTAGAATTTTGACTCTTGAGATGGATCAATTGGCTATCTTGAGTAATTCCTAAACGAGTAAAGCTCTGGTAGAAAACTCTGCTAAAACCTGACGCGCTTGGATTGCTGCCTTCGATTTGTTTATATAGACATTTGGGATGCTTTACTTCACTCCTAAGTACTCGTAATTCGGGTATAATTCGTCCTAGGTGTTTGAGTGGACTTAGGATTGCGTTTTTTAGGCTCCAAGCATCCAATTCTGAGTGAAATTGCTCTTTTCCGCGGCAGGGGTACGGCCTTGACATGCCCGTGTAAATCGTGGTACGCCCGTGCAATATATGGGTACGGCTATGACACGCCCGTGCAATATATGGGTAGAGGCCGTGCCTCGATTCTGCCATTTTGAGAACGGCCGTGTAGATCACTAGGTACGCCCGTGCGTGGACTTTATCAATGGGAAAACGACCTGTGAATCGGGGTAAGGCCGTGGTCTAGATGACTATTGAGGCACGGCCGTGTGGCATGAAGTCCAGGCCGTGCTGACTTCTAAGGTCGGCCCACGTTGGTTCGTTTTAAGCCTGTTTTGCGTTCTTTTTATCCTTGGATGCTTTCCTAAGTATAAGACATGAAAAGAAATGATTAAGAGCACCTTTTTATATAAATTAAGGATAAATTCATCCAAAAGCATACTAAATGTGAGATTAAAATGTGTTACTTTTACGGTTTATCAAATACCCCCCACACTTAAGCTTTTGCTTATCCTCAAGCAAAATTCTCAACTTACAATTAAAACGAACTTTCCATAATTCATAATTCCTATCGATATTGTCTCATCATAATTCATAGATAATTTATACATGGATGATTTAACTGGAAGTGCCCTAAAGTTTCAATTACGATAAGTCATACCTTTATAGCCTGGAACCGTAGGTGTCTCCCCTTAACTGAGTAATTACCTTTGATTCAAAACCGATAAGGACCGACATCATCACTAAAGATTCACTCAAATCACTCAAAAAGTGTTTAAGGTTCAAGAATAAGCACTCTAAGTCGAACTTGAAAAGTTAATCCCATAGGCTTGCCTGAAAATCAAATCTCCACCACTGTATATGAGATGATAAACAAATCAAAAGGTCTTTATTAAGGTTGTAATGGGGCTAGGGTTAAAGGTGTGGATCAAGGCTGAATTAGAAGGTTAGAATCGAGATTGAATTAACCAATTACCTAACTAGAAACAATGAACTAATATAAGTACTAACATCAATTAAAAGCTAATAGGAATACTATAATACTTCAATACAAGCTCTTCTTCAACAATTGGAATTTAGATACATGAGCTCTAAACTTTGATTTTGATTGTTTTTTTTAAGAACAAACTAAAACATTACATCATAAATGATAAATGTAACTATGGAACTAATATAATTCGGTAATTTAATCAAATCAAACCTCGATTAAAGGGTAGTCAAAAGAATGGTGATAACAAATATAAAAGGATTTTGAGTTGATATTAGTGGGTGAGTCAATAAAAAGGTTATTAGGATTCAACGGGGTTCACTAGGGGTTAATTTGTGAAGGTAGGCTTTTTAGTGGAGTGAATGGGTTAAACCTAGGTGCCTTTATCATCTCAGTATATCAAATCATTATTGTGGTCTCGACATGTAACACCCCTTACTCGAGACCATTGCCGGAGTCGAGCACGAGGCATTACTAAACTTAACTTACTGATTCGGGGCATAAAATTTGAAACTGTCCATCTGCATCATGTTCAGTAAATTGACTATAACTCGAGTTACGAAACTCAAAATTTATATCCGTAAATTTTCCATGAAACTAGACTCATATATATTCTTACTATAATTTTTCCAGAATTTTTGGTGTGGCCAATTAGTACATTTTATTAGTTAAAGTCTCCCCTGTTACACAGACCGACAGTTCTGACCCCTCTGTACTAAAAATCAATTATCTCATTATATACAATTCTTTTGCCTACACCGTTTCTTTCATATAAAAATAGACTCAATAAGATTTAATTATATATCTCATTCACAACCTAATTCCATTTATATTATTTTTGGTGATTTTTCAAAATCACGTCACTGCTGCTGTCTAAACTGTTCCCCTGCATATAATTACATAATTTCTTTCTAATAACTACCAACTAGGCATTACAAAACATCCAAAACATGCTCTTATTTAGCCATTTTAATAGCTAATCATTACCATACATTTACAATCCAATCTGAAGCCATATCATAAGGTTATACACACAAGATAGTTAAGTCCCTATACATGCCATAACTTAAAATGTTGAGTCACAAAATACCAATATAATCCTTTGATAGTGTGTAACGATCTCCGACGTCCTTTCGATTCCCTGAATTGGCTTGTAATACTATAAAAAAATAAAATAAAAAATGGGCGTAAGCATAAAGCTTAGTAAGTTTACATGTAAATAAATAACAACATTCTTAATCAATTATCTTATTCTTTTCTTATCAAGATCACTTAAGCTTTTAACTCATTATACTTAAACTTGTATTCTTACCTGTACCTTTAAACATGAATTTGCCTTACCTTACCTTTTTAGCTTGAACTTGTCTTACCTTTACTTTGGTATACTCTTTGAATTTTCCCGTTGAACCACTTGGAATACTAAGGATAAGCGGGTACATTTCCTTATGAAACTTAACCATTGCCATGTCTTGACATGGTCTTACGTGGTATCCTTGCCTTATGAACTCACCAATGCCATGCCTTGGCATGGTCTTACATGGGACCTTTACCTTATAGTAACATATCAATGCCATGTCTTGACATGGTCTTACATGATTTCCTTAAACCCTAATGTCATGACATTTGTATCCTATACATTCCTAAGGTTCAACCGGAACTTCCTGGGATAGTTTTTTCGTCAATTCATACTTAAGTCTTTAAATAATGCATTTACAGAATAAATATGTAAATGCTGAAATTTAACAGTATTAAATATAAAATAATAGAATATTGCATTTATTTATCGCAAACTTACCTCGAAACAAAATACGATCAACTATATTGATTTAGTCTTCTATCTTTTTCTTTCCTCGATCTAACTCTGAATTTTATTCTTCTTGATCTATAATAGCAAATTTAGCTTACTTAATACTCACATTATTAAAACAGTCCTTAACTATTAACTTTGGCAATATTACAATTTTGCCCCTAAACTTTTACATATTTACACATTTTCCCCAAAGCTCGGAAATTAAACTTTATCCCTTATTCTTATGTTTTATGACATGCTGATCATTTTTCCTTCTATGGCAACATCAAATTGTCACTCTAACTTGTACTTATGAACATTAGGTATTTTTCTGGATTAAGCCGCTTTTACTCGTTTTCACTTAAAATCACTTAGCAAAAGTTGTTGAACATAATTTCAGACTTCATATTCTATCATAAAACATCAAAATAAACACATTTAACCTATGGGTATTTTTCCAAATATGAACCCTAGCATGAATTATTGATAGAATAAGCTAAATCGAGCTACCGGGCTTCAAAAATGTAAAGAACATTAAAAGCAGGCTTGGAATCACTTACTATGGAGCTTGGAAGCTTGAAACAAACCCTAGCTATGGTGACCACTTGAAAATTCGGCCTAATGAAGAAGATGAGCATATTTTGCCATCTTTTCCCTTTTAATTCCTTTTATTACCAAATGACTAAATTACCCTTCATTAAAAAATTTGGTTCTTTCCACCTATATATGTCCATTTTGTCCATGAAAATATAATGGTCTAATTACCATTTAAGGACTCCTACTTCAAACCCCATTTCAATCAATTACTCTATAAATTAGAACCGCTTATTTAGCAACTTTTGCAAACAAGTCCTAATAGGCAATTTAAGCATGAAATTAATAAAATTTCTTATCAATACTCTAACACATGTATTTAATCACTCGATAAATCATAATAATTAATCATAATAAACTTTTATAGCTTGGATTCATGGTTTCGCAACCACTATTCCATTTAGGCCCTATTTCGGGATGTTACACGACATGTATAAGCGAGGCAAGTTCTAGAATAACAGTTCAAAGTTAACACACTCATAATCAATAAAGTGAGCAAGAAAAAGAATATATGCTCTATATGGCTCAAAATCTCACCCAAAATTATGGGTGTTTTTGACATCAATCCCTATAGATTTCAAATTTCAAAGTAATACTCAGATTTAGTTCGACAACCTATCAATTTTTATTTTTGAAAAATAGACTTATCATGCTTGATTCTCTAGTATTCTTCAAATTTAATCATCAATGCACAATTAACTATGACTTACTCTAAAACTTTTCAATAAGAATCATAAGTCATTAGAAATTTCATCCTAATTAATAATATGAGAATAACTCTTAAGATCAAGACTAATTTTAGGGTTTTAAGAATTATGCAAAAAGTTAGGCACTATTACCCCCACACTTAAGATGTACATTGCTCTCAATGTACAAAGATATATAATGACATTTATATGCCAAATCAAAAAGATAGGTGGGGAAAATAATACTCCCTGAAATCTGGATGATCCTTGGCATCTTTGGTGGCGGTGATGGTGTTTTCTATGGGCCTGGTGGAGTGGCTACCGAGAAGCGATTTGGTAGATGAAAAAATTGGGTAGCCTGTGAAGATATAGCCAAGAGATCTAAGGAAATAATAATGATATACTAATACTAAATTTAAAGATTAAGCAAATAAAAAGAAGGAGACTAAGAAGAGAACTGAAATTGAAAGAAAAGACTAATGGACTAAGGAGTCCTTATTGTTGGATGGTTTACGAAGTGGGTGTGTCCTCTAAGGCTGTGTTGTGTGATTCCCTAGCAGCCTTTAGAACCTAAAACCAAGAAACTAATATGAAATAAATTAATTTAAGTAGGAAATAAGTAAAGATAAGGAAAATAAAGGAGACGAGAAAAGAAAAATAGAACCGAAAAGGTTTACGAGACCCTTGGCGTGTCAATTAAGTGAAGTCACCAAGCATGAACTCATGTTGAAGTCTCCTCTAAGGAGGTGATGCTTACGTTTCTTGGCATGATCTTTGTGTTGCTCAAGTGTCTTGGATCTTTTCCATGAATAGGAAGAAAAATTTAGAAAGAAAAGAGAAGGAAGAAATAAGAAAAGAGATGGGACAAAGAAGATGGGTTGTGGGGATTTAAATAGGATTTCAAATCTAGTACGTTCCTACGCCTGTGTACCGAGGGTGTGTCCTCTTACACGGTTGTCTAGCACGGCCGTGGCTAATAGCATGTTGCTTCTTACACGCCCGTTTCTTAGTCAGCCACGCCTATTTCGAGAAAGTTAGTAGCTTTACACGGTTCATAGGCACGCCCGTGCTGTTCTTGTCGATGCCCGTGCTTTAGGGTTGTTGGGCTCGTGAAGTCACGGAGTGGTTGGGCTGGCTTGCACGGCCCTGCTCCTGTCAGTGTGGTGGTTTTGATGGTCCACACGGCCACAGACACGGTCGTGTGTAAGGCCGTGTGGTCTGGAAATCTACACTTTTGTGTTAGTTTCCAACTAAATACTTAGGAAAGAAAAGAAACTGAAATCAAATCTGAAAATAAATATTGTTAATGTTCAGTTTGCCTCCTGAGAAGTGCTCGTTTATAGTCTTAAGTTAGACTGTCCTCATGTTTTGAAAATTTTTAGGGCGGTTTAAAGGTTTGAATATCTTCCCTCATACTTGCGATTTTATTTTCATGAAAAGATTGGAATTAAGAAGCATTTACCTCGAATTTGTCGAATTTTGGGTTACTTACCTCGACTGTGTTGTGGGGGAAGATTTCGTGTACCTTGGGGAGGATTTCTCCCTTTGCCCTCGAGTCTGTTGAAGTGATGTAAAGATCGATTTTGTCTAACAGCACATAGTCTACTATTTTAAAGTGATTGGATGTTCCTATGAGCTCTTCTGGTGGTTCCTTAGGTTTTACTTTGTGTGGATCCGACTTTTCTTTGATGTATATCTTCTGCTCTTCTAAATTGTTGATCGTATACTTCTGTGTTGGCTCAGTTTTGATGTTTCGTAATGTTTCCTACGATGGAGGTTGAATAATTTGATTATCTATTGAAACGTCTTTCTTACCTTCATCTTCTATATTCTAGTTGAGTCGAGAGCTTGAAGATTGACTGATTCATCGCCTACACGAAGTATGAGTTCTCCTGTGGTAACATCGATTTTAGTCTTGGCGAGCAAGAAAAGGTCTTCCTAAAATTAAAGGGATTAAATTTTCCTCATCTATTTCTAAAACAACAAAATCTCTTGGGAAAACAAATTTATCGATTTTGACTAAAACATCTTCAATAATGCCCCTAGGGATTCTGACAGTTTTATCAGCTAGTTGAATACTCATCCAAGTTTGTTTGGGCTTCCCTAGACCAAGTCGTTTAAACAGTGCATAAGGCATAACATTTATACTTGCCCCTAAATCAGCTAATGCATTATCAATAGTCAAACTACCAATTAAGCATGGAATCGTAAAACTCCCTGGATCTTTTAATTTTTTTGGTAGCCTGTTCTGTAGTATAGCTGAGCATGTTGCGTTTAATTCCACATGGTGCTCTTCATCTATTTTATGTTTGTTCGTCAAGAGCTTGCTTAAGAATTTCCTTGCATCGGGCATCTGAAAAAGAGCTTCAAGAAGAGGTAAGTTAATATGTAATTTCTTCAAGAGTTTTAGAAACTTACCGAATTGTTCCTCTGAATCATCTTTTTTCAATGCTTCGGGATAAGGTATGCGAGGTTGGTATTCTTTGATTACCGATTTTGGCTTTTCTTGAGCTACCTCGGTCTTATCCTTCTTTTCTTGTGCTGATGTGGGTCTATCTACTTCGGTACCCTCTTGAGTTGTAATGGCTTGGATTTGCTCTTTTGGGTTTATTTCTGTGTTGCTTGGTAGACGTCCTTGTTGGCGTTCAAAAATTAACTTTGTCAGGTGTCCCACTGACCTGGTAAGTTCTCCAACTTGATTCTCTAGTCTTTTCATCGACTTCTATTGTTCATCAAGGTTTGTATCAGTCTTTTAAATACGAGATTCTGTGGCTGCCATGAATTTTGTTAGCATCTCTTCAAGGCTTGATTTTTTTTCCTGTGAGTAGGGCTAATTTTGATAATTTGGAGCAGGTTTCCTTGTCCTCCCCACGAAAAATTTAGGTGGTTTCTCCAACCTGGGTTATAAGTATTACTATAAGGATTATTATTGGATCTAAAATTGTTACCTATATAGTTTGTCTGCTCGTTTTCTGCTCCTGGTTGGTAAGGTGGGTACTCAGCCTTCGCCATATTCCCGTTTGCTTCGCATTGCATTACTGGATGTACCTGCGAAGAACATAAATTATCAAGCTTTTTATTCATTAACTCTACCTATGTTGACATCATTGTCACTACGTCTATGTTGAAAACTCCGGCTAGTTTTGTCGGCTTTGCCCTTGTGATTTGCCATTGATAAGTGTTCAATGACATCTCTTCAATAAAATCGTAGGCCGCTTCAGGAGTTTTGTTATTTAGAGTTCCACCGGCTGATGAATCAATCATTTTTCTTGTTGAAGAATTCACACCATTGTAAAAAGTTTGGACTTGAAGCCACAAAGGTAATCCGTGGTGTGGGCATCTTCTTAGGAGATCCTTGATCTTTTCCATGCATCATATAATGTTTCTGCGTCATTCTGCACAAAAGAAGATATGTCATTCCTAAATTTGGCCGTTTTGGCTGGTGGAAAATACTTTAAAAGAAATTTTTCAGTCATTTGGTCCCAAGTGGTGATTGACCCTCGTGGTAACGAGTTCAACCACTGTTTTGCTTTATTCCTTAATGAAAAAGGAAATAACCGAAGACGTATAACATCATCAGAAACGCCATTTATTTTGAAAGTATCACAGAACTCTAAGAAATTAGCTATATGATTATTTGGATCTTCGTCCTGCAATCCATCAAATTGAACAAACTGTTGAATCATTTGTATTGTGTTAGGTTTTAATTCAAAATTATTAGCAACTATAGCAGGCCTAACAATACTAGATTACGCTCTGTCAAATTAGGTTTAGCGTAATCATACATAGTATGCGAGCATTCGATCTTCACGATCGGTAATTATTTTCGCCATCCTTGATGAGGATTGGATCATCTTGTTGTTCTTCTCTTTGGTAGTCTAGAGCTCGTCTAATTTCTCTGCGATTTCTGCGAGCGGTAGCTTCAATATCACTGTCGTATTCTAATGGTCCTCTAGGGTTTCTTCTAGTCATAAACTAGAGGTATCTATAAGTTTAATAAAGAAAGAGGATTAGCAAAATTAGAAATTTAATAAAAATAAAAATTAGAAATAATGGCTAAAGTAATAAAAATAGAGCTTTCGTAATATTTTAGAAGTCCCCGACAACGGCGCCAAAAACTTGATCATTGCAAAAGCAGTCTAGTTTTAATATTTATAAAGAGTGATCGAACTCAGAGATCGATCGCAACAACGATAGAGGCAAGCGCACCTATCGAGCAATAGTATAGCTCGAGCAAGAATATCTTTATCAAACCCAAGGAACCTAAAAGTACTATTACTCACTTTCTTTCTATTATTTAGCCTAAAATATAGAGTGATTGGTTTATTAAACTAAAACAAATGAAATATTTAAACTAAATGCAAAGACAAAAGAAATGAAACTTTGGGAAAAGACTTTGAAGAAACCTCAATTGATAAAGACGATACCTTCGGGGAGAATACACCTATGACTTCACTTATTATCTAACTTCCAATTCATATGATTTCTTTTACTTAGCTTGATCCGTGAGACTCCCTAACCTATATTAAACCTTCTCTCGAAGCGAATAACGTCTAACCTTAGGTTAATTAGAGGAACACTCGTTCTCTTATAATAACCCCCTAAGGAAGCAATAAATCGATCAATGGACTCCCATATTAGGTTTCACCCTAATCCGGTAAAATCTCGTAACCCTATCTCTAGGCGCCCGATCAACTCCGCTTAATTATGCTAGATCTACTCTTAGGCAGGGTCTATTCCTCCTCCACCTAAGCACATTAGATAAATTTAAGCAACATAATTAAGAACAAACTAAGTATTTATCATATAAACCGAAAGAATTAAATAACAAAATCCATCATAGGTTTCATCCCCTTCAGGTATCTGAGGGGTTTAGTTCATGATTAAACAAGAAAACATCTCAAGAGAGAAGATAAAACAAAACATAAGAAATCCTTAAAACCCCCTGAAAGAATTGAAGAGGAGATCCTCCGTCTTGAGTAGAATTCTGACTCTTCGAGTTTTGATCAATTGGCTATCTTCGAGTAATTCCCTAAACGAGTAAAGTTCTTAAGTACTCGTAATTCGGGTATAATTTATCCTAGGTGTTTGAGTGGACTTAGGATTGCGTTTCTTGGGCTCCAAGCATCCAATTCCGAGTGAAATTGCTCTTTTTCGTAGCAAGGGCACGGCCTTGACACGCCCATGTAAATCGTGGTCCAGCCCGTGTCTCCATCCTGTCAATTTAGGCACGGCTATGACACGTCCGTGCAATATATGGGTAGAGGCCGTGCCTTGATTCTGCCATTTTGAGAACGGCCGTGTAGATCACTAGGCACGCTCGTGCATGGACTTTATCAATGGGAAAACGACCGTGTGAATCGGGGTAAGGCCGTGGTCTAGATGACTATCAAGGCACGATCGTGTGGCATGAAGTCCAGGCCATGTTGACTTCTTGGGTCAGCCCACTTTGGTTCGTTTTAAGCCCGTTTTGCATTTTTTTTATCCTTGGGTGTTTTCTTGAGTATAAGACATGAAAAGAAAGGATTAAGAGCACCTTTTTACATAAATTAAGGATAAATTCATCCAGAAGCATACTAAATGTGGGATTAAAATGTGTTACTTTTATGGTTTATCAGTTTGGTTCTATCATGAAAGACAGGGTTCTTTGCAATTGCAATAGCAAACTTGTTGTCACATAGGATCTCTGTTGCTCCTTCTTGTTGTAGGTTTAGATCAGTTAGAATTTTCCTTAACCATATGGCTTGATTAACAGCTGCAATAGTGGCAACATACTTAGCTTCTACTGTTGATTGAGCCACCAGACTTTGCTTCTTTAAACACCAACAAAACATTGCTGAACCAAGTGTAAATGCATAGCCAGAAGTGCTTTTCATGTCATCCTTTGATCCAGCCCAACCATTGTCTGTGTAGCCTACTAGCTTCATGTTGTCAGTTTGTTAAACTTTAAACCATAGCTCAGGGTACCTTTTATGTACTTGAGCACTCTTTTTGCTGCTTGAAGATGCTACTTGTTGCAGCAATGCATGAATCTTGACAGCATGCTTACAGCAAACATGATATCTGGCCTGGTTGTTGTCAAATACAATAGGCATCCCACTAGGCTTCTATAGGCAGATTCATCCACCCTGTCATAATCATCTTGGCTTGATAACTTCATTCCAACAGCCATAGGTGTGCATGTAGTTTGCTATTCTCCATAGGGAACTTCTTTAAGATTTTTAAGGCAAATGTTTGTTGGCCTAAGAAGATTCCATTTCCTGTCTAAGACACCTCCATTCTAAGGAAATAAGTCATCAACCCCAAGTCAGACATTTCAAACATGCCCTCATTTTGGCCTTGAAATCAGCTACCATGCCTTGGTCTCCTTCTGTCATCAAGAGGTCATCAACATAAAGAGATAAAATGAGTTGAGTTTCAGCTTGTTTCTCATTGACATAAAGTGTTAGCTCACTTATGCTCCTTTCAAATCCCAAGCTTATCAAACAGTCATCAATTCGTGCATACCAGGCTCGAAGAGCCTGTTTCAGGCCATATAAGGCTTTTTAAGCTTATAAACCATGTGCTCTTTGCATAGCACAACAAGCCTTGAGGCTGACAATGTAAATTTCTTCTTCAAGGAAGCCATTAAGAAAGGCTAATTTCACATCAAGCTGATGAATTTTTCAATTCATTTGAGCTGCTAAGGCAACTAGCAGTCTTATTGTATCAAGCCTGGCTACTGGTGCAAAGGTTTCCAGATAGTGTAGGCCATACCTCTGATTGAACCCCTTGACAACCAATCTAGCCTTTAACTTGTTTAGACTTCCATCTGCATTTTGTTTGGCTCGATAGACCCACTTGACACCAATGATCTTTCTGTTTATTGGCCTTTCAACCAAGTCCCATATTTGGTTCTTCTCAATCATATAGATTTCATCGGCCATTGCTTGTTTCTAGCCTTGATCAACCTCAGCCTCTTCAAAATAAGTTGGCTCCACAACGGCCACTTGTGCCCTTTCATAGACCTCACCTAAAGACCTTGTTCCCTAACTAGTACATTTTCAAAGTCTATTTCTGGACCAGCATGATCATCTTCAAACTGACTTCCTATCAACTCTTCAGAAGGAGCCTCTGGTTCATTCTTCTTCCAGTCCCAGCTTGCCTTTTCATTGAACACCACATCCCTACTGACCAGAACTTTGTTTGTCGAGGGAACTAAAATTTTATAGCCCTTTTTGTTTAGGCTATAGCCTACAAGTATGCTTGCTTGAGCTCTTTCATCAAGCTTGCTTCTTTTAACAGCTGAAACCTGTGCATAGCCTAAGCAACCAAAGGTTTTGAGGTGAGCCAGTGATGGCTTGAACCCGAACCAAGCTTCAAATGGAGTTTTGTGAGTAAGAGCCTTGGTTGGAAGCCTATTTTGTAGATAATTAGTAGTGTTCATAGCCTCTGCCCACAAGGTTTTTGAAATATTCTTCTCAAACATAAGACATCTGGCCATATCCATCAAGCTTCTATTCTTTCTTTCACTCACTCAATTCTGTTGGAGAGTATAAACATTGGTTAGTTGATGCTTGATGCCACCATCAGTGCAACTAGCTTGGAACTGAGCTAAAGTGTACTCAGCTCCATTATCTGACCTGATGGTCTTAAGCTTGCAACATGCTTCTGTCTCACTTCTGCTTTAAACTTCAAGAATACTTGAGCTATCTCAAACTTGTGCTTCATAAAGTAAATCCAACAATATCTGGTACAGTCATCAATAAAAAGAATGAAGTACCTGTTTCCAACACACATCAGTGTGTACAAGTTGAAGCTTTTCAGAGGCTCTCCAAGTTTGATTCAAAGGAAATGGTTGCTTGGCCTATTTTCCTAACTGGCACACTTCACAAACTTCAAAATTGCTCACTGAGTTGGTGAAGTTTTCAACCAGTTTTTCACTGATCATCTTGGACATTGACCGAAGTTGGCATGCCTAAGTCTTTGATGCCAAAGCTTGGACTCATCAGTTGAAGCTGTGTAAGCTGAGTTTGAGCCACTTGACCAGTTTACTTCAAAACATTTATCAGTCATAGTGACTACTATGAAGTTTGATCCACTTGGGTCAATAATTTGACATTTCTTGCCTTTAATCACTACTGAATAGCCCTTATCCAGCAGTTGAGCTATGCTGAGCAAGTTTCTATCGATTTCAGGCACAAGGAGTACATTAGAAATGACCTTGTTACCTGTAGGAGTGCATATTAACACATCCCTTTGCCTTTAGCCTCGATAAACCGGCCATTGCCTACTTTAACCTTTGTTCGACAGCTTCTATCCAAGGTCTTGAAGATGCTTTTATCACGTGACATGTGCTTAGTGCAACCACTGTCAAGGAGCCATCCATTTGAGCCTTTTTTCTGACCATCTAAGCATGACACGGTAAAGACATGTTCTTCATGGTCACTGCCTTCTTCAGCTACTCGAGCCTCAGCCATTGGTTGTTGATGTTGAGCCTGCCTTGGCTGCTTTTGCTCTTGCAAACCCTTTCAACATGGCCCTTCTTTTTGTAATGCTGGCATATTGCATCTGGCCTGAACTAGCATTTGTCTTCAGGATGACCTGGTCTTTTACAAAATCTGTAAAGCTACTTACCACTATTTGCAGCATCAGGCTTAGGCCTGTTTTTCCAAGTCCTCTTGCCTTTATAGGTAGAGGTGCTTGAGGCAGTTTTGGCCTTAGCTTGGAAAGCACCTTCTTGGTGCTCTTCATTTCTACTGGCCCTCCTTTGCTCCTGAGCATACAAAGCATTGATAAGCTTAGTCAGGGAGATGCTGGCCAGGTCTCTCGAATCCTCAAGGGATGAGATCTTTGCTTTATATCTCTCAGGCAGTATTGAGAGCACTTTCTCCACGATTCTTGCCTCACTAAACTCTTCACCTAGCAATCTTATGCTATTAACCACAGCTATTATTCTGTCTAAGCACTGCTTAATAGTTTCTTCTTCTTTCATCTTCAAATTTTTGAAGTCCCTTCTCAAGTTCAAGAGTTGTTGCTGCCTCGGTTCTTTTAGTGCCTTAGAACTCCTCCTTGAGTTTGTCCTAGGCCTGCTTTGGTGTTTCACAAGCCATGATCCTGGTAAAGATAACATCAAATACACAATTTTGAATGCATGACATGGCCTTGTGCCTTTTGGTCCTCTCTTCAACATGTTGCCTCATCTGAGCCATTGTTGGATTGGCTCGAAGAGGAGTTGGCTCAGCATCGGTGTTGATCACCTTCCATAAATCAAAGGCCTGCTGGTAAGTCTTCATCTTCACAGCCCATATATGGAACCCTTCACCACTAAAAACTGGAGGTGCTGCTGGAGAAAAGTTTGTAGCCATTTGATTTCAAGTTTAGGTCCTCTAAGATAATAGCTCTAGATACCAATTGTTAGTGTTTTAATCAGCTAGCAGCAACAAATAGCTGAAGCTTGAGCAACAAGGCTCGAGGCTTGCAGGAGAAGAAAGAAGGAAAAAAATAGTAATTTTCAAAGAAGAAGAAGAAGCAAGAAAGATGGAGCATGAAATTGAATAAAATCAGATGATTTTCATTACAAAACAAAGTTAGCTTACAGCCATTACATATATCAGCTAATGACAAAACAAATCATAGCTAATCATCACCTATTGTTTACCTAATCCCACTAATAACATGGAAACTTGAAATACATTGCTTGTACACTAAAACAAAGTTGATTAATCAGCTCAATCACTATATTTATTTCATAAAATATCAGCCTAACATAATCCAAAATGAACTAAACTAAGTTACATTGACTGATCCTTTTAAACAAAAAAAATTGAAATTTACACATGTGATAATAGTTCCTGCATGGCCCGATTGCATAGCCACCTTGGTGCTTGCATGTGCTGCTTCTGTCGAGTTGCATGGGCTACATGGGAGGCCAGCTTCTAACATTTTTCATTATTTCTTTATTGTTGTTTCTTTTCTACTAATTATTTCATTAATTTCTAAGAAAATTATTTGGATTTCAAATATTTTAAAATTAATTGTGTGATACAAAGGCACATAAATAAGAATTTAATGGCTTAACTTTTATTGTATGTATTTACTGTTGATTTTGATGAAATACCCTATTTGGCAGAATTTTTTCTCATGGTGGAAGCTTTCATGGTGTCACCCTTGGATAATAATAAGGAATTTAATGAATTTTTTTTCTTCCAATTTTATAAAAAATTTATTTTAGTTCTCTATTTTATTTTTATTTTTTAGCTCTTAAACTTATATTTTTTAATCAAATCACTCCAAATATATGAAAAACTAACATTTTTAACTTTTCCGACGTGGATGACACATCAATATTTTTAAATATTTTCTAAATTTTAAAAATTTATTAAATCTTGATATGTCATCCATGTGACAATCCACATATATGTCACGAAGTTAACAAACCTTAATTTTTCTATTAATTTTAAGATAGTTTGACAAAAATACAATTCAAAAACTAAAAGATGAAAAATTAAATAAAAAATTATACCTAATAATAAATCCATTCTTTCCATGATCATGGTGCTCAATATTAACAAATTTATTTTTATTAATTTCGACATCCACGACATTTCTTCAAATGAGTTTTAATATAATACCTAAAATTATCAATAGCTCTTCTTCAGTCTTTAAATAAGAGGATAATACATTTCAACGCGTTCAAATTTATGATCTCCAACACTAACAAAAATATCAATATCGATTGAGTTATTCTTCAAATAAGTTGTTAGCTCATGAAATTATATAGTTTTGTGGTTGGACGCATGAAACACATGAAGAACAGAACCCATGATACAAAGCCACCCTTTCGATAAGTGCCAAAAAGAAAAAGGGAATGACGTCACCGTAGCCAAACATGAAGCCCTTCAAAACAATACATCAAAGTAGCAGCCATAACACAAAGAGACTCAAATACACTAAACTAGCTATAATATCAGCAACAAGCCTTTCGGTAATCACAAGTCTTTCGTCAATTTTTTGCCCTATAAATGGATGAAATTTTAATAGAAATGATTAATTTACTCTTTAAATTTAATGTATAGAGATTAATTTGTCATTTTTTTTAAATAGAGTGACAAAATATAATCAACTCTTAATATAGAAATTTCTACAATACTTTTATCGATTCTTACATAAATTTTTAATAAATATATGTTTTACGTAATTTTCATCCACGTCATGGGTAAAACATAATCTAATAATAATTAAGGAATTATAAATTTCTTTATGTTATAAAATAAAGAGAGATGGAGAGAATAAAGAACCGAGAAAATATAAAAGCAATAGAGAAGGTATTTTATTAATTAAATGGATGATTACAATGTTTCATTAAAGTCTCTATTTATAGACATAAGAAGTATAAAAGAAGTAGATATCTAATTCTAATAACTATTAGAATTTAAAATACATCATCCATCAACTTAGTAAGATATTCATAACACTTTACCAACAACTTATGACATAAATTATAGACATTAAATTAAAATATTTACATATAATACAATAATTTTTTAAAAAGAAATCATTTTACTTTTTCAAAAAAAGTCAAGCCTTTTTGTAAAAAGCGTACTCGATTACATTTCCGAATGTTTAAGACATGCCAATTAACCTTTGGCTATCGATTTTCATAGTTGACAATCAATGTGCTAACATGGCGATTAATGGTCGACTATTTTCATTATAGGATGAAGCTAAAAAAACTATGATTAACAATGCTTAGAATTACTCATAATCTCTCTCCAATCCATAAATAGAAGGATAATATTTTTCAGCGCACTTGAACCCATATTCTTCTACATTAACAACAATACTCATGACATTCGAATTAAAGTATGTTATTTTTAATTATGTAATCATGGGTTGGAACCAATAACGGGCAATTTAGATTTTTTTTTTTTTTTTTTTTTTTTTGAACTTTTATGGAATTCCAGCTCATTTCAGTTTGCAACACATCTTTTTTCCTTTTTAGGTTTATAGATTTTGGTAATAATTCTTTATAAGTGTTTTTACAACTTTTAATCATTTTTAAAATTTGTTTTGATTTTTATACTTTTAAATTTCTAATATTTTTTATTTTTTACAATTTTAAGTTTTTAAATTATTTTATTTATTTTTAATATTTATTCAATTTTAATAAATTTTAAAGTTTGATAATTTTTATCTTTTACTTTAGTTTTTCCATAATTTTAATATTTTTGTAACATTTTTATATTTTTAGTTTTTAATATTTTATTTTTTAATTAATGTGATAATGCCACATCATTAATTATTGTTGACGTGAATCGCTACATCAACATAGAATGATTGGCTAAATATTTACTAATAATCATGACAACATATTGTCGACAATGAAAACCGTTAATCAAATGGTTTAATTGATGCACTTGTAATGTCAAATAAATTAATTAAGAGCATTTTTGTGAAAGAATTTAATTTATTTTTAAAAATACATTAATTTTTTCGACACGTAAGACCGTGAACCTAAATTAATATATATAAATAATGAACCTAAATTGTGGTTTATTAATTGAGTGTTGATTTTTTAATAAATAATTAAATTTATGTCCATTAATATATTACCGATTATGATACAAATTCGCAATAATTTTAAATATTCAATAAAAGAACTCTTTAAACACCACACTTCTGAATAATGAGAATCAAGTCAAAAAGTTTAGTTGTTAAAACCACACCCAAGCAAAACATCAAGAATGTGCAAATTATCAATTTATTTGTAAAAGAAGATTTTCATTTTCTTGAAAATGGAGAGAAATATAAACATATATTTCAATATGTACTCCTAATCAAAAGGGTAAATATATTTTCAAACCCCGATGTGATGAAGAGGTGAAGAAGAAGAAGAAGAATTTACAATTTGAGTCATCTCAATTGGATTATAAGAACCAACATTCTTATCATCAGAATCATCATCATCACGATCCTTCATCATCTTATTCTTAACATACATCCCATAAACATAAGAACAAAACCCCCACCCACACATCACGGTGGAAACAACCTTAACCCCACCAAACTCCTCCTTATAAACCACCACCCCACCCACCACATTCATCATCAACAACGCCGTCATGCAAATCCCACCCGTCAATGAACACGTCAAGAACACCATCCCCGCCGTACCCATGAAACAAAGTTGCCAACTCACCACGTTGGAAACCACCGTGGCCCAATACACCTTCTCGCCTTTATCAAACACTTGATACCCTTCTCTCTTCATCTCCGTAAACCCACCGTCAAACACCATCCCAATACTCGCCAACATGGTCGCCGCAACCTCCATCACAATCTGCATTTCCATCACCATAGCATAACAGTAAACTTTCTTATACACCATCTCCATAATGGGAAGATACAAAGCAAAAAGCAAACCAGCACCAATGGTGGCTACATACCCAATGAAGTACTTGGTTTTAGTTACATCATGGGGTTGGTCATTGCTAGATTCCAAAGCTAATAAAACTGAAGATAGTGTTAACAAGATAACACAGTTTAAGTTCATGAAAGTGATCTTTTGTTTCACAATGATTACAGATAAGATGAGATTGAACACTAATTGTGATGATAAAAGGAGAGACGATGTTGATACAGGGAGATATGAGTTACCCCATGAAAACAAAAGGTTGTTTACGCCTAACATGAAACCAATGAAAATAGACAAGGCTAAGATTTTAGGGGTGAAACCAGTAAAGGGTTTTCTTTGAGTGGATTTAAAGATATAGTAAGGGACAACAATGGGGATTATAAGTAGAGGAAAACCAGCTGATTGAACCCAAGTTGAAACCCATCGGCTTGAACCTTTATGGTTGAAATAGTACTTTGAGAGTAAGCTTGAAGATAAAGAACCTATAAAGAGGAAGCCATAGTTGAGCAATAAAAGAGGGAGGTAACGCTTGTTTGTCACTGATTTTTGGTCTTGTTCATTGATAGTTTGGGTGGTGTTGCTCATGGTTAATAATGGCGATGGTAACAGTTAAAGAATTGGGTTTTCTTTTTTGTTTTTCTTTTTTTGGTAGAGAAGCAATGGTGATTTGTATGGATAAGAACACCATTTAAAGGAGATGAAACCGAGGGACGATTGATGGTTGATTACCGGGGGTAACAAAAACATCTAAAACCCGGTTGACAAGTGGTTTTAAGTGATTGGGTTCGATAATTTAAATACCAATATAACACTATTTCATGATTTTTACTATATAAATATATGTCGGAATAATTATAAATATCAACGTAATTATTTTACAAATAAATTGAGAGTTAATACAATTACATATGATAGAAGAAGCACGACTCAAGAAATCCAACATATAATTGCATATGATAAGTATATATTCAAAATTAACATCTTCGTCTCTTACACTCTCTTCAAAATTCAATTTATCTTTACTCTAAATTTAATTACGACTTAATATAATTATAGGATACTAAGATCAAAATGATAAAAGAACTATAGAAACTCTTATAATAAAAATCATATTGTAATTTTGTCTCCTTTAATCAGATGATAAATAAATTAGTATTTATATATTAGATTAAAAAGTAAATTAATTTTTTGTAAAAATTTTATTTATTTTACTATTAAAATTAGTCTTTATATATTATAATAAAATATTTATAAAATTATTATGTCAGTCATGTCCCTTTTAACAGTAAAAATAAATAAAATTTTGATAAAATAATCAATTTACCTAAGATTTATTTATTTATTAAATAAATAAAAATTTCACCAAGGAAGATGAGAGAAAAAAGAAACCGAAATAACATGAAAAGGTGGAAAAAATTAATAAAAAGAAGAAGGGATTTATGGGGTCAAAACTGAAAAGGCAGTGAATCATGCTTTTAACATTTACTGACAAAAACAATGAATCTGAGTCGATCAAAAAGGAAAAGAAATGGCAGTTACTTTTTGGCAATTGAAACTGTTCAAACTGGTCAACTTCATGCTCAGGTTAGGTTACATCTCAACCTTACATCTTTAAGTGTTGTTGAGAATCAACATGCAATAGTATGGGATATTGAATTTTTAAATAGCATGCTTGAGTTTAAACATTAAAAGAAATAATTATTAATTTTAAAAAGAATATGGTGTTACACTATTTCATTAGTTTGTAATTTTCTTGCTAACCAAACAGTAACCCCCAAAGTAAAATTGCCATTAAATATAAAAAAAATTTGGTTCAAGACAAGAACTTTGTCAAAAAGGAAGTCGAAGGAAGGTAACGCTTGTTTGTTAGGGATTTTTGGTATGGGGGTGGAACTTGAAGTGGTGTTGCTCATGGTTGATAATGGCGATGGTAAGAACACCATTTGAAGGAGATGAGACCGAGGGAACGAATGTGTCTACCGAGGAATGATTAGTAGGGTAACAAAAAGCATAGAAATCCACGATTACAAATATTACATTACTACAATATAAATGGTTTATCTGAATTAAAAATTAATATAATTCAAACTAAAACCAACGAATTAGCTGCTAACTGATTTAAAAATCAAAAATAATAATCGCACATGATATGACTGTGAAAATTAACGCATATTGAGTATAGAAGCTGGATACTGAAGACTCAAAACCTCTACCTTTTACGTAATAAATAATAATATTGTAAATAATAATAATAATGCTAAGACCAAAAATTTGACAACAACATTTACTGACAAAAACAAGAATCTGAGTCTACCAAAAACGGAAAAGAAATGACAGTTTCTTATTTGGTGATTGGAACTGTTCAAACTGGTCAACTTCATACTCGGGTTAGGTTACATCTCAACCTCACTTCTTTTATGTTCATAAAAATTTGGTAAATGGAGATTTGTGTAAGTTAAATTATACTTTGTTCACTTTATGGAAAAATTTAATAAATTAATTTATGTACTTTGTATATTGATTAT
The DNA here is from genome assembly GCA_025506655.1 of Gossypium rotundifolium. Lineage (NCBI taxonomy): Eukaryota > Viridiplantae > Streptophyta > Magnoliopsida > Malvales > Malvaceae > Gossypium > Gossypium rotundifolium. The sequence goes on from CP106724.1 coordinate 203,409,270, forward strand.
TTTTGTTTAAAATTTTTCTATCTGTATTTTAAAAATTAGTGTGATTAATGAAATAATCGGATAATGATGCATGTCACGTGTACATTATGTTAATATTCACTTTTTAATAGAAAGGACTGGTTTAATTTTTAATTTAACATATAATAATTAATTTACCTATTTTTCAATAAAAGTGGCAAAATACAACCTATCTCCTAATACATGAGCTTTCATGGTACTTTTATTTAAAAATCATTTAATTTAATTTTTAATTTGCATTTCATTAGTATACAAACTTTAATTTTCAAATCAAAAAATAGATGAATAAAATTCTTGAAAATATGTCAACAAATCATTGGTTCAATGACAAAAGATTTTTATTAATTTTAAGTTTTTTTTTTAACATTAGAGGCAAAGTTAGAAAATTTTTGATAAATCAAATTTTTATCATTTGGGGAGAGACAAGGTGCAATTGTATCATTACTAATTTAAAATCTTATCAATTATAAAGGGGCCTAAATGGAAAAAATTTCATTTTAGGGGAGACCGAGCCCTCTAGCTCCACCTCTGATCATGTTTAGATAGCCGTCACAAATCAACCAAACACTAATTCAATTATGAAATTATTAAAATATATCCTCCTATACAAATTAAGTTATGTTTTTAGGATATTAATTTTGACTTTTATATAATAAATTAATAAAAAATTGACCAAATGAGATTTGAACCTAAAACATCATGAATGATATTAATAAACAATTAACTTTATTATTTTAATTAAAATATTAATCAATTTTACATAATTTTTAATAAATATATTTATTAAATAATTAATTACAAAATTTTAATATGTTTACATCTTTATATACTTTTCTACATCATGTCTTTATAGTGTCAGATGTTAAAATCACTGTCGAGAAAATACTCTAGCGTGGTCCCATTTCATTAGTATGCAATTTTCTCGCTAGCCAAACAGTAACCCCAAAGTAAAATTGACATTAAATATAGAAAGATATTGGTTCAAGACAAGAACTTGCCATAAAGTAAACTTATGATTAAATTTAATAGTTTTAAACACAAAATAATACTTATAAAGTGTTAAAATTTGCAATCCAGTCCTCTATTTTCTTAATTATTTAAAAATATAGTATTCAACAAATCTAAAATTTTAATTTTACTACTTTCTGCCCATTCCTCTATTTTTCATATTACAACTTTCATTGTACCAAGAAAGGAAAACAAAATATTCAACAAATCAATAATGAAATTGAAAATGATTTAGTCACTTATATAAATATGGAAATATATTAATAATTTATAATTACTAACTATATTTAGAGAAAACAGTGGAAATGATAATTATCAGTAATTACATGTATTAAGTTAAATATTTATTATTATTTTAGTAAAAATATCCAATTCATTGAAATGTAATTTAAAGAATCATAAATACATGCACTTTAACTCAAACTTGAGTAATTATTTAATGGTATCTACCCTTTCAAATCTCCTTTCAACAATAAAAACAAAACAAGTGCAATAATGTCTTTAATTGCATACATAATTTTGTTTATATTTATGTTAATGTAATAATTAATGCCATAATGATAATCATCATGAGAGTCTAAAGGGCTAATTAGAGTGAAGAGAGTTGGCAGTGATCATAATTAGAATATATTATTCATGGAAGGTTTTTAATTAAATTAACAAATGGGTAGAAATGGGTCACCATCATCCATATTCATGATAATTAGGGTGTTCACTATCGACATTAGTTGAGGATGGATTTCTTCGAATATCATAGAGTATTTGGATGAAAATATAATTATGGGATAGTAATTATTCCCTCTTATAGAGTGTAATTGTATCGCAATCATGTCATGTTTGGTAGTATAAATTATAATTACACAACTACATAATTTTAAATTTTAAAAGAATATCAATTATTATAAAAAATTTATCAATAATACTAGAAGAAAAAATTCTCTAAATAAGTAACCGGACTTAAAATCAAATCATAGTATGTGATATGTAGAAAGTATTTCACAATCGGTTACCATTAGCAAGAAAAATAAACACCTATGAAATTTTATCTGATTCCTCTGTTATTCCATATTTGTTGAGTTATTTTATAACAATAAGCATGTACTCATTGTCATTACCAATTGATCATTAGTCAAGTACAAATAATTAATAATAAATACTATGTAATTTAGTTATATTTTTATAAATAACTTATAATAAATATTATTTAATTTAGTTAATTTTTTAGAATTTAATTAATTATTTAGTAATTCAAAGTATGAGAAATTATCTCCTTTCTATAAAAATTTTAGATTATTACAATTTATTAAAATAATATATAATAATATTTCAAAAAATAAAATATATATCATAAAATTAAATATTATGAACTCCATGTAAAGGCCTGATGTTCAGGGTGTTCATTGCCCCAAGCATGGCTCAAGCTCAAGTTGCGCTAGCCATATTTGTTGTTCAGGCTTTGCCTTATTATTGTAATTCACAAAAAAAAATTAAATATTATTATTACAATATAAAAATAACATTTTAAACTTAAATCACGTACAAATGTGTTTGGAAAGTCGTAAGGAAATTAGATTTAAGTGTAATTGTTTGTAATTATATGCATAATTACTTCAATTCTCAGTCTCCCAATAATAATTGGATACTATAATTGGAGCACTCTAATTACCGAGAAATTATTTTATAGATCATTCCCACTACATCATCCATAGTCCCTTTCCAATTATTTAATGACATTTCAACAATTTTTTCATGTCATTGACACTTAATTTTGTTAATTTTTTATCCTAGAACCCTAAACCTTGAATCCCAAATCTCAAACCTAAAATCCTAAATCCCAAACCATGAATCTTGAATCCCAAACCTTAAACTTGGGGTTTAATTTTGGGGTCTATGGTTTAGGTTTAAGGTTCATGGTTTAGTATTTAAGGTTTAGTGTTAAGGGTTTAGGTATTATGTGCCAATGACATAGAATAAATTGGTAAAATGTCATTAAATTAATAAAATGAACCATGAATGATGTGGTGAGAAGGGTCCATAACAAAATTTCTCCTAATTACCTTCAATTTAGTGAGACCTACTAACTATAATATTTATCCAAGCATGTTACCATTAATTCTCTTTTCTTCTTCTCAATGATAAAGTTGACTCACATATTTCTTTCTAAATTCAGATACAAAGAAATCCCAATTAATTTTCTCTGCAAGATGAATATTCATAACAATGGTCCACCATTGGTAAGCTTCACCCTTTAATAAAAATACTGCAAATTTTAACTTTCCATCCCTTATAAACTGCAATTCTTCAAATATTCTTTGACTATTCTCTAACCATTCTTCAGCCTCAGTTGGGTCATCATCTTTCTTTCCTTTAAACTCTTCAGCTCCATATTTTCTTAATTTCTCCAAGGGAGATCGATGACTGGTTATAAATGGTTGTGGATGTGGAGTAGTAGGAGGAGAAGATGGTGGTAGAACAGATTGAGTATTATTAGTTCTTACAACTTGCTGCAATAACTGATTCATTGTCTGTAACAAGGTAACAATTGGAATTTTTTCTCTAGGAGGTATCGGCTCACTTTCAGATTGAGTTCTTTCTTCCAATTCAGGCTCCCTATCATCCCCTAAGTTTACCGATTCACTTCGGGCTTGGACTCTATGTTGATCTCTTTCCCTATCAAAGTTTGGCGCCCTACTCTCTACTTCATTTTCGACTCTTCACGAGATCTATTTGGCATCTTTAAGTTTCTACAATATTCATAAATTACACAATTAAATAACTAAACCTCATCTCATCACATCAATATACAAAATGGCATGGACAGATAGACTCATTCTCGACCCAAGAATTCAGAAAACCTAGGCTCTGATACCAATAAATGTAACACTCCTATACTCGATCCGATCGTACGAACTCGATATAAGACTATTACATTTGGTGCCAAAATGATTATGGCTAGATACTGTTTAATTTAAACATTTATACATAGTATTATAAATTACCAACCACATTTACAATTATATTTATAATTTCACTAATTCATTTCATATACTTACCAAAATACTTCAAGTAACTCAAAATAAATAGAATTTCAAGAGTTTACATTTTAGTCCCTAACACAAAAAAAAACACAAATTTGGACTACCTATGTACATGCCATTTTAAAACAAAATATGATTCCTACTCTTGAAGCTCTTGAAGATGTGATGAGATGAGAGATCTTCTAGCCGAACTTTATATCTTATAGTCTAATTGTACCTATCGCATTAAAAATAAACGCGTTAAGCCTATGAAAGCTTAGTTAGCACTAAAAGAATAAATAGATAAATAATCATAACAAAATATTTTAAACTTATTCAATTATTACATATTTACTCACATATAAGTTTCTTCAACTATGCCTTACTTTAATAAAATTTAACTTTTCTTTTTCTTTTCTTTTTTTTATGTAAGATACCAAACTTACCTTAACACATCGATGATTCACTTTTGTTCACAACTTATATTCTTAGCCCAAAGTAGACTTTATAGAACACACTAGATATACGGAACAAATACAGAGGTGCATTATTATGCACTCATAAACAGATAGTACTAACGTGCTACTTATCAGAGAGCGCGCTAAAATTCCTTAATGACATGCCACTAATATCCTAGTAGTTCTAAATTTCGTCTACTTGGGCATTAAAGTTGAATTTCATACATTTAAATATTTTTCATAAATATTTGAAAAAATTTCTCATTTCTCCATCATTACGATTTAGTCCTCATTTCACAATTCACAAATGTCTCTTCTTCTTCTTCTTTTTCACATATATACTTTTATCACAACATTATTACTTAATGTTCAAACAATATACAATCTCATATTCTCCATCTATAATTTTCTTTACAAATCTCATAATTCCATAATCTTTTTTTATTTACAAATTTAATTATATATTTTACGTACATTTCTATTCTAAGTAATTTCATACTACAATATAAGCATTTAAATAAAGATAATTTAAAAATCTTGTAGTACTTACAACAAAAGGTTGAGATGATGTATGTTCTTCTTCCTTCACTCCTTAGCCTTCTCTTTTCTTTTTCTTCAATTAGGTCCTCTCCTTTCTTTCCTTTCTCTTCAATTTCATATAAAACATATAACATTTATATGTTTAAAAAACAATCAAATAACTTTCCTATACTATTTAATAAAAATAAACACGTATGGTATGATATTTTCATCATTTCTTACCTTAGCTAACATTTCAATTTAATCCATTAATCAAAACTAACTTTATTTTATTTAAAACTAATTTCATATTTTCATTCAAATCTCACTTTAAACTAATTTCAACTTTCAAATTTTCACTATAAACCCTAATCTCCAAATTCTCTCAATTTAGTCCCTATTAATTTAAAAACTATATTTTATTTTACAAATCAATCCTTTTCTCAATTCTAACTTGAAATTCTATCAATTCAAACTCTAATACTTCAATTTATTCAACATGAACAACATCTAGAAATCCATTAACTTTCAAAATTTCAACATAAATCAAGTAGTATTTTATTCTAGGATTCTAAAAACTCAAAAATTACAAGAAAAAGGACTAAATTAGCTTACCAATCAAACTTTGAACCTTAAAATCCTAAATTTTCTTTCTTTCCTCCCTTTTTCTTTTTCTTTCCCTTCTCCCCTGTTTTCCGTTTTGCTTCTCTGTTTCTTTCTTTTTATTTCTTTGTTTTATTATATAATATATATACTTAGCTTTTAAGTAATATTATTATAATATTATATTTTAACTTTAGATTTTTAAATAAATATCTACTTAAGCCGCCTCAACTTTAAGCAATGACATAATTGCTTCTTTGGCCCCTTTAATTTTTCTTTAATCTATAATTCAACTTTCACTCTATATGCAATTTAGTCCTTTTACCTAATTACTCTTAATTTTAAACAAATTCACCTGACCAAAACCTAATTAACCACATAACTAATTTGATAAATATTTTTAATAAATATTTACAATTCAGTTTTATGAAAATAGAGACCCGAAAATACATTTTTCGGTTACCTGACTATCGGTCACTACAAATTGTATCGTAATTCTCTATGTCATGTTTGATAGTATAAATTATAATTACACAACTACATAATTTTAAATTTTAAAAAGAATATCAATTATTATAAAAAATTATCAATAATACTAGAAGAAAAATTCTCTAAATAAGTAACCGGACTTAAAATCAAATCATAGTATGTGATATGTCAATCCAAGAAAGTATTTCACAATACTGATTTACCATTAGCAAGAAAAATAAACACCTATGAAATTTTATCGATTTCTCTGTTATTCCATATTTGCTTGAGTTATTTTATAACATTAAGCATGAACTCATTGTCATTACCAATTGATCATTAGTCAAGTACAAATAATTAATAATAAATACTATGTAATTTAGTTAAATTTTATATGAATAATTTATAATAAATACTATTTAATTTAGTTAAATTTTTAGAATTTACTTAATTATTTAGTAATTGAAAGTATGAGAAATTATCTCCTTTCTATAAAAATTTTAGATTATTACAATTTATTAAAATAATATATAATAATATTTCAAAAAGTAAAATATATATCATAAAATTAAATATTATGAACCCCATGTGATGGCCTAATGTTCAGGGTGTTCACTGCCCCAAGTATGGCTCAAGCTCAAGTTGTGTTAGCTATATTTGTTGTTCAGGCTTTGCCTTATTATCAGAGCCGGTCTTGAATTTTTTTTGGCCTGGGGCAAACTGAAAAAAATGGGCCCCTAACGATTTTTTTTTTGGGCCCTAGATTTTTTTAAAAAATTAGACCCTACTTCTTCTTCTTCTAAAAAAAATTTTAATTTTTTTAATAAAATTTAATAAATTCTGTTGGGCCTGCTTATTATTGTAATTCAAAAAAAAATTAAATATTATTATTACAATATAAAAATAACATTTTAAACTTACATTATGTACAAATGTGTTTGGAAAGTCATAAGAAAATTAGATTTAAGTGTAATTGTTTGTAATTATCTGCATAATTACTTCAATTCTCAGTCTCCCAATAAGAATTGGATACTATAATTGGAGCACTCTAATTACCGAGAAATTATTTTATGGATCCTTCCCACCACATCATTCATAGTCCCTTTCTAATTATTTAATGACATTTCAACAATTTTTTCATGTCATTGACACTTAATTTTGGTAATTTTTTATCCTAGAACCCTAAACCTTGAATCCCAAACTCGAACCTAAAATTCTAAATCCCAAACCATGAATCTTGAACCAAACCTTGAACTTGAGGTTCAGATTTGGGGTCTATAGTTTAGGTTTAAGGTTCATGGTTTAGTATTTAAGGTTTAGGGTTCAGGGTTTAAATAATTATATGTCGATGACATAGAATAAATTGGTAAAATGTCATTAAATTAATAACTGAAAATGGACCATGAATGATGTGGTAGAAATGGTCCATAACAAAATTTCTCTTAATTACCTTCAATTTAGTGAGACCTACTAACTATAATATTTATCCAAACAGGTTACCATAATAATTATAAATAATTACACTCAAATTTAGTCAAATCAAGGTAAATTAAATTTAACTTTAGGTAAGATAAATTTTTATTGGAAAAGAAACAATCACAATCATTCAAATGTTCACTTGTGGAAATTATAGTTGAGAACAATAATTGAAGCTATATATTAAACAATTAAGGAAAAGTTAATGGAAGCGATATGACTACTACCTACGTTAGGAGTCAAGCTAAATGCTTGACCCAAAGAACTCAAATCAACTAAGGATAAGTTTTAACACTATTTTTAATTATAAAAATATAAATATTAGTTTTGATAATATTTACACATAAGCTAATGCAATCATGTTTAAATTTTATGTTTTAAGAATTTAAGTAAAATAATTTGAGAGAAAGTATGACATGATTCCAATTTTGATGCTCCATAAAATAGTAATACTTCTAGATGAAATAAAGAGTAATAATATATATAGAGAGCGTTTTATTGCAATAATTAGAGGACGTGAGTTTGAATATATTTAAACGTGTTTTTTATCAATTTAGAGTAATTAGATGAACTAATTTATAAGTTTGTGAATATTTCTCTAAAGATAATTAAAATTATTTTAATTTTAAATCGAATCGAATATGTATAATAGATCATCTACTAAAAATATTTCTTAGATTGGGAAAAAGAAATGAGATCTTACTAGTAAAATACTCTATTTTTACCAAGTAAATGTAATTTTCATGGCTAAAATTGAAGAATCAAATGTAAGTAATTTTCATAGATTAGAAGTGTTATCTTTTCATGGAGATTCAATGAATTGCTTCATGAAATTTAATTGAAAATCAATATTTGAACAAATGTTCACTAGCAACTTAATTCGGCTTTATAAATTTCCAGAACAAGCCTTGAACTTAGGGTTTAAATTTTGAGGGAAAATGGGGAGCAACTGCCATGACTTATAGATCAGATCAATTTTCAATAAATTTTATTGTAGAAGTACAAAATCATCGGTGAGAGAAACCATATGATGCAAATTTATTATTATATATCTTCAATATGAGGCGAAATTAGAAAAATTTTTAGAAAGGTCAAAATTAAATTGTAATTTTACAATAATAAAAATATAATTTTGTTATTTTATTAGCTTATATTTTTATAATTTTAAAAAATTAAATCAAATTTTATATTTTTAAAGAGATAAAGTCTAATTTTATCATTACTAATTTATAATTTTAAAAATTTTAAAGAGTCTAAATGAAAAAAAAATCATTTTAGAAGGACCGTGCCCTTACCAACCCCTAATTTTGCCTCTATTTTTAATATAAAATAAATTCCAAATCCGTTCTAGATATATGCATGTAGAGTCGAGCATGGGTTACCACCTGCCCGACCAAGGCCCCCTAAAAATGGGAGGTTCGGTAAAATATAGGCCAAAAATGGGCTTGGATAGAAAATGAGGCCTGTTTAAAAATGGGCAGGCCTCACTAAGAATTTCTCCCGAAATCATTAAAGGCAAAAAAATATTTTTAAATATTATTTTTATTGTTTTCTCTTTATTTTGCTACCATTTAACTATTATATTTCTATTATTTTGTTGTTATTGTTTAGATATTATATAAAACTTATTTTATTGTTAATTTTGTTATTATTTTAAAGACATTTGTTAATTTTGTTATTATTTTAGAGGCATTTGCTTATTAAGTTGCATCTATTTTAGTGTTATTTAAGTCTACATATTTTTAAAATTCATTTTCAATTTGTTGAAAAATATTTATTTTGATTTTTTAATATTTTGATGTATAATATATATTTAAAATTATATAAAATAATATAAAAATTAATACGAATTGGGCGGGCGGGCCCGGTTTTAGTATTTTATATGGACCGGCTTGGGCAAAATTTTAGGCCCATTTTTGGGCCTGCCCGCCCGAGCCCAATAAACGGGCCTAAATTTTAGTTGGGCCGACCAACCTGGCCCGCCCGCCCATGCTCACCTCTATATGCATGAGAACTTTATACTTTTATGGATTAGTATGTAATTTTGTCACTATACTTTAAGTGGAAATTGAAAATTGCCACTATATTTTAGTTTGATTGATATTTGTTATTATTTTTATGAATTAAAATGATTTTACCATCATACTTTAACTCTATATTAAATTTTGTGGCTTTACTTTTATTTAATTGATTTTTGCCACTAAAATAAAAAATAAATATTAAAATTTTCTATTCAATTTTAATTTAAAATAATTTGAAGACAAAATTTAATAAAACATATTTTACTTTAATATTAAAATTAAATAAAATGTTTATTTTATATTTTTTCTATTGGCCCTTTTTTTTTTTTTTTTAGGGTATATGTATTTTTATTTTTCAAGTTTTAATTTCATTAAATAGAAATTTAATTTAGTTTATTAATTTTAATATTTATAAGTTAAATTATTGTTAAAAATTAAAATAGAATATTTGAAAGAAAATTATGTTTTAAATCATCAAAATTAGTTTTGGTGATAAATTTTAATTAAAAATCAAAGTTGGTGGCAAAATTTAATAAAATTTTAAGTTTAGTGATAAAATTCAATCACATAAGAGTTGAATGATAAATTTACTCATAATTTCAAAATATAATGACAAATTTCAATAATTACCTATAATATGATGACAAATTTACACTTTAACCCTACTTTCATTATTATTTAGTATAGATTATAGACTCAATAATGTAGTGTTGAGACACATTTACTCGCAAATTATTATAGTTTTGAAAACTTTCAAATTAAATTTCTGGCTTAACATGAATAATTGAGTTTAAAGTTAAGTACAGAAAACGAGTCCATTTTTATTAGATAGATGAACTTAATCAACATGATTTACAGTTCAATTATTATCTAGAATCGATCTGAAACTTTAAATCTTAATTAAACTCAAACAAAACTTCAAATATCAAAATTTTAAACAGGACCTCAACTTTTTTTTTTTTTTAATTTCATTAAACTTATAAAATTTTTGAAAATTTTACTAGACCCGTAAAATTTAGTCACAGAAATCGGCCATTGACTACAAAGAAAAAACTATAAATCACCAACCAAATCAACAAGAAACAAGATCGCAATCCCTAAGCAACTAAACTGAAGCAATGGATTATGATATGAGGCAGTGGATTGGACATCAATTTAGCCAGTTTCACTTGATGTTTTGTTATGTGAATTTTTTCTAGTGTTTGATTACACACTTTTTATCCACCCAAGGATGATGTTGTGCATTTGAAACCCCAATTAAGTTGGAAGTGAAGGAGCGAGCCAACTTTGGTGAAAATAGTATTGTTATGGATGTGTATAGCCAATCTGGCATACTGTTAGCTGCTAATCAAGAATATTGAAGGATTGTTATACCACCCCAAATGACTTTGTGCCAAGAAACCTTGTTGAACTTATTCCTCAAACACACCCAAACCCTGCTTGCTTTATATGCTCATTGAATCTCTCTAACTTGCAGCATCAATCCTCGCAATTTATGTAATTTCTTCAAGCCCAACTCTGTGCTTGAAGGGTTTGCACTTGCCCCATCAACACATACAGTTCAACCCAGGCCACCCACATGTAACTAGCCTTAAACAATATCAAGGCTTAAAGGTATAAAAAAGCCCTTAAAAAATTAAAAAAAAATCAGTTAAGTCTTTCAATTAAAAATCCAAGTCAGCCCTGTTGTTAACTTAAAAAATCAATTAAGCCTTTTTGTTAATAATTTTCATTTTTGACCATATTAATTGTTAAAATCGATTGACAAACCAATCATATAGTATTACATGGCAACCCTAAATTTATTCTTTCATTTTTCTAATGAAAATTATAAAAAAATCATAAAAGAATCATTTAGGTTCGAATTAAGTCGAAGAGTTTAATTGAATTTTTTTATTATTCTAAAGGGCCTTTTATACTTTTAAGCCTCAATATCAACAATAAAATTCTCAATATACAAGCCTTATTCCATACTAAAAGGTGTTTAATTCCAAAGCCTCCATTGGTTTCTTTTTTTTGGTCGCAACCAAGGTTTCACCGCCAGCAATATTTATTAATCCCTTCACCACGGATATTCCTCAAAAAAATAAATAGCTAACCACAAAATATGCTCCATTCTCATTAGTAGCGATCGAACCCCTTCAACAAAACTCTTCCTTAGTTCTAACGATGACAATCTCTTAAAATACTTAGTGACCAAAGCAACTCCCAAATACCTCACAGGCAATCCACCAAGCTTCATTTCAATTTACTCTATGAGTAAACAACTCACTATATAATACAAAACAGCTTGATTAACCATGGAAGTAAACAACTCACTATTACCATTATTCATTTGAACCCTAGATACTCTATGAGTTTTCTGTCAAGACATTATCAGACTTAAATGATACATGGACGAAGATTCTAATGAGTTTTTTAGAAGTTTCTAAAATGCTGTTGAATTGGATCACTCTTTTAAGGTGTCGACCTTTGTTAGGATCGACCCGATTAAGCAACAAGCAAAAAAAAATAGCGGAATAAATTGAGAAATTGAACACACAAATTTAACATAGAAAAACCCCTCCAAAGAGGATAAAAACCACGGGCAAAGATAATTTTACTATAATGGAAAAAGAACTAATAGTACAAAAGATGGAGATAAAAACTAAACACCGAAAACCCGAAAATAAAAAACCCTCAAAACGTAAACACAAAATTATTTAAATGTGTTATGAGTTCTAATATCTAATGGGTGTGTTTTCTAAGGTTGTAAAAAAGCCTATTTATAGGCTAAATTCATAGGTCAAATAATAATAAAATAATCTAAACTAATAAGTGTTTGATTGAAACAAATAAACAGAGTTTAACTAGAAGATTATTTCTCAAATTTGACTGAAATAGGAGTCATACTTAACAAATCTCCACCTTGACTCATATTTCCACAACGCCATCTTTGCCAAAGCCTGCCACGAGCCTATCTTGAGCTATGCAAGGAATTAACTGAGTCTAATTTGTGCTTAGAAATTGGAAGACTTCTAGCCTTCGACTTGTACACTGCCAAATCAAAACTAACCCGGGTTTGATTTTCACGAACACAGTGCCTTAACTTTTCAAAATCTGCATCCAAAAGAGAACCTCTCTTAAACAAAACGGTCATACCTTTTTCCCTCCTATGACCAAGTTGTCTCCGCTCCAAACGAGTTGACTTCGACTCTGTAACGGATGAGGGACGTCCGATTCCACCGGTCACTGGAGAACATTCCAGAATATAAAGACTGTCAGTTCTTTTACCTTTTAACAAAACGAGAGCTCCACTAAATACTTTAATGCCGCTCGACTCGATGTTGATTCTGCAACCTTTCAAGTCTAAAATACTCAAGGAGATAAGATTCTTTCGTAAATCAAGTACATACCTGACATCTGAGAGTGTCCTAATCGTCTCATCGTGTATCCTAATTTTAACAGTACCAATACTAATTACCTTACTAGATGAATCATTTCCCATGCACACAACTCCACCTTCAACCGAACTGTATGTGGAGAACCATTCTCTATTGGGACACATGTAGAAAGAACATCTCGAATCTAGGATCCACTCGGATGTGGGCTTAGATTTATCGCTTGTTGACACTAATAAGAAATCATCACCGCTTTAATCGGCCAAATTAGCACAAGCTACATCTTCCTCGTTACTCTCAGCAGCTTTTTTATTTCGCAGTTTATAACAATCTGCTTTGACGTGACCTAACTTTTTACAATAGCAACACCTTTTGTCTTGTTTCTTTGATGCTATCAAAACGGAAGCTTGCCTATCTGCCTTGCTATCCAAATGAAGCTCATTGTCGAGTTTGTCTCTACTCAACAAATGACCCTTCACATCTTCGAAGGAGAGTTTGTCTCTGCCATAAATCAGGGTCTCCCTGAAAGACTTGTATGAATGGGGGTAAAAAGCACAATAATAGCATAGCTCAATCTTCATCATCAATATGAACCTCAACGTTCTTTAAATCATTTAAAAGAGTAATGAATTGACTGATGTGATCTCTAAGAAGCTCACATTCGTTCATGTGAAATGTAAAGACGTTGTTTCAACACTAAACGGTTAGCAAGAGACTTAGTCGCATAAAGAGTTTCTAACTTTTTCCACAAGGCGGATGAGGTTTTCTCCATCAATACCTCCTGCAATACCGTATTCGCGAGGCACAACTGGATTGCAGACAAAGCCTTTTCATCAAGCTTTTTCCCGATAACAACCTTTTTCAAGCCAATTTGAACTAAATTGCCATCATCCGAACTTGCCACATATTGAAATTTGTCTCACCATCGAACTTCTCAATTTCAAAACTTATTACTGCCATATCTGAATGGGTTAATCTATAAAAATTAAACTAGCTCTGATACAACTTGTTAGGATCGACCCGATTAAGCAACAAGTAAAAAAATAGCGGAATAAATTGAGAAATTGAACACACAAATTTAACGTGAAAAACCCTCCAAAGAGGATAAAAACCATAAGCAAAGATAATTTTACTATAATGGCAAAAGATGGAGATAAAAAAACTAAACCCGAAAATAAAGAACCCTCAAAACGTAAAAACAAAATTCTCTAAATGTGTTATGAGTTCTAATATCTAATGAGTGTGTTTTCTAATATTGTAAAAGAGCCTATTTATAGGCTAAATTCATTGGTCAAATAATAATAAGATAATCTAACCTAATCAGTGTTTAATTGAAACAAATAAACAGAGTTTAACTAGAAGATTATTTCTCAAATTTGACTGAAATAATAGTCATACTTAACAACCTTGGTCTTAAAATGTTGAAGTTATTTTGCTTTCATTTAATTCAAAAAAATTTCGTCGATTGAGTCTTAACTCGATTAATATGGACATTATTGCTAATGTAAGAGGACGTGAGTTCAAGTGCGCTGAAATGCATTATCCTCTTATTTATAGGTTAGGGAGGGAGTTATAGGTAATTCTAGGTATTTTCTCAAAAAGGAACAGATAAATTCTCATAACCTATAATGAGATTGTTTAAAAAAATAATAACACACTTGAAAAGCATAAGTTTCATACTTTTCCAAATAATCCCATTCATGCTTCAGTTTTTCTTCGACATAATGATACATTTTTTGTCAATTTGGTCTTTTTTAGGCTAAATTTAATCATAAACTTTTTAGTCAAATTTGACCATTAACCTTTAAAAAAAAAAGGTTAAATTTTTAAACATTGTAGCCTACATAGCAACCCATGTATACTTTATTTTACTTTTTATGTACTTTTTTTTTAAATTTTGAATTTTTGAATTATTTATTGACATGATATATAAGACTAATATTGACATCTCAACATGATTAAAAAATGATGTTCCAGCCAGCATTTGTGTTTAAAAAAATTATTTGACTCTTTTTGAAAGGTTAATGACAAATTTAGCTAAAAAAAATGAAAATTAAATTGGCAAAAGATGTAAATGTTGAGGTCCAAATTTATTATTATGTTTTTTTTTTTCTCGAGAACCAAAGAACCTATGATATATAACCCTAAAAATGGGTGTTCGGTTTTATGCATAGATCTAAGGTTAAGTTCAACTATTACATCATGTACTATATTCAAGTTGTAGATTTATTTTTTTATTTTAATTTGGTCAATTTTAGTTCTAGCCAAATCGTAGCTATTAAATTTATTAAGTTTTAGTATTTTTAAAATTTGATGTAACAAACATATTATCACATGTGTAATAACATGTTAGCTTACTATTTTCACATATTATTTTCTCGAAAAAGCCAATTAATAGATTGAATAACCATCGTGTACGTTAAAATTGAAATTTCAAAACTCAAAAAGTGTAGGGGCTACGAATGTTCTAATTAGATAACATGGACTAAATCTACAACTTTATGCATAGTACAAGACTAATAGCAAAACTTAACCAAACATATTTAACTATTAGCATTCGATGAGGGCTGAATTTTCAAAATTTGAAATGTACAAGAACTAAAATGAACCAATTCAAAAGCACACAAACTAAAATTGATCAAATTAAAGTACAAGAACTAAATTCATAGTTTATACAAAATATAGGGACTACTATTACAATTTGACCTAAACTTAAAAGCTTTAAAAATAAAAAAGGGAAGCAGGCCAAGTCCGGCCTTCAATACGTTTGATCCCATAAGTTTAAATCTAATTCACATGTATAAATAAATATTTTATTTTAAAATTAAATTTCCTTTTTCTTAATGGGAAGATTTGACAAAAAATATCAACATCCTCATTGATTATTATTATTTGTATAGATTAAATTATTCTTTTAAAAAATCAATTTATCTAATTTAAGTATTTTATTAGCTATGTCGATTGAGTCTTAACTCAAATTGGTATGTATATTATTGCAAATCAAGAGAATGTGGGTTTGAGTATACTAAATCGCATTATCCTCCTATCTATAGGAGGCGGAGGGATATGTCTAGTTATAGGTATTGTATCTAAAAGAGCAAATATGATTAGAATCTATAATAGATTATTCAAAAAGAAGTATATTTAATAAAAAAATTCTATTATCAGTGGCGAACCCAAGGGGCTGGCAGGGGCCCCGACCTCTTTTAAAATGGAAAGTTTCCATTTAGGCTCCTTAAAATTTTTAATTTTTAATGGTAAAATTATACTTTGACCCCCAAAATGATAAAATTTTAATTTAATCCTTTAAAAATTATATAGATATAGGCTATTAAAATGGTAAAATTACACTTTTACTATCGTAAAAATATACAATTTAATTTTGGCCCTCCCAAAAAAAAATTTCTGGTTTCGCCTGTCTTTTTATTTAATATTAAAAATTTTCAATTCAAATTTCAAGCCTTAATGTGAGGACAATTGCCTAATTTAAGCCTTAATGCGGGAACAAGTGCCTAATTAAGACCCCAATTTGAAAACAAATACCAAATTCAAGGACTAACTTGAAAAAAATTAACCTCAATGTAAAACGATTACCAAAACTCCAAAAATGGATAAAAAAATCAAACTCATTTATCACTAAATAAATGAACTTATTCAAAAGTATAAATTCAAATAATTCAAACCTTAAAAATCAAACTTTTAATAAATTCAAGTATACTACAATTTACACTATTTGCCCACAATAATTGAGCCATGTACTTTTACTCTTTTTAAGTTAGAGGGTGGGTCCATCTAATTGGCGACAGAGACCCCTTTGAGTCTCTTAGCCCAATTAATGTTGGATGTAGCAATTTCAACGTGCATTTATGTTTTCTCTTTGTTGGCCAATTTTATCCTACGAAAAACATCAATCAAAGTTGAAAAAAGCATAGTTGATAACATAAAGAAGTCGTGTATTTCAGCTCCAATGGATGCTTAAGCTTGATGGATACTCTAATTTTAGACCCCAACTTTGACCTTAATTAAGATAAAAGAAGATATCATTAAAAGTAGTGATCAAAGTTGTAGCAAGGAAGAAGGAAAAAACGAAGTTGAGCTTGGTCCTTTTCTCAAGCTCCTAGATTTATCGTCCCATTTTTTGAGGTACCACATGACAAGTTAGTATTGGTGGATTAAAGGTAAATGACCTTACACTGTAAACTTATGTAGGTCGTCTCATATAAGACATGGTGGTCAATACTTAAAACGATAATTAATGAATAGATTAAACTATCAAGCAAAATACTAACCAAGAATGATATATATATAAATATATGTATGTTGAACTACGGAGTAGTGGGTGACAAAAGTGATTGGTTCACCTTGTTTAAGATATATAGGACGAAAAGTTGATGCTAGGAGAAAGGAAGAAATTGAAATTGATCTTCTACATGTTGCTCATATCCCTTATTGACGAATCAAAGGAAAACGTCATTATGTTTATAAATTTATTAGATGGCACATTGATGTAACCCGAATCATCTCATATAAATCATGATAATCAAGACCTAATATGATAGTTAAATTAATCTGTCAAACAATTTGCGAACCTGGAGATTTCCAATGAGAATCCTCTCCATTTGTTTGGAATGTGATTATATATGTAGTATAAAACATACACTTCATTTCATGGACATCCTTTCTCAAGAAACCATGAAGGAAATGTTGACATTTCACTGAAAATCAATTCTCTCTCCAGGCTGAAGGATACACTGCAGTTTACAAGACAATGACCACAAGCTGCCATAAAAATCTCTGATAAAACACTTTACTATTCAACTATCACTGACTCCAGGCATTAGTGGCACGCCACCCCAGATTGTTATCATGCAAACAAAATAAAAATAAAAAACAAAAAACCCCATGTTACAAATAATAAAAACTCACCAACTCATCCAATAACATGGTATAGAATTTAATTAACTTAGCCCCCTTTCATATATGAAATGATATTAACCATTCAAAATCCAACCCAAGTAAACCTAATCTCTAAATTACAAAATAAAACCACAACCAAACATCAAAACAAAACATCAAACAGGTTCTTTTAGTACTTTAGATGTCACTGTTCTGTTAATGTCCCTAATCCTTAGCAGCAGTATCACCACTGTCAACATTGAATTGCGTGTGCTTTTTAGATGAACCTTTACAAAGCTTGACTGGATATTTAATAGCATTCAACTCCATCTTCCTCAAAGCAGCTTTACCAAGATCAACACCACATATATCAGATAACCTAACAAGGTATAACAATACATCTGATAACTCTTCCCCTAAATGTTGTTTCTCTTCATCTTCCCAACCAGGTAACCCTCTTGGTACTTCACCTTTCCATTGAAATATCTCAGACAATTCCCCTACTTCTCCCACCTATATAAACAAGCAAAAGGGTATATATATATGTATAAACAAGATGGACTGACAAAAGGGAACACAAAAACAGATCCGAGATTGTGTTTTTGCAGAGGAAAAAATAAAAGTGGGGTCTTTAACATGATTCGGATTCATATATTTGTGTGGCCCATATAAGTGAGATTCATTTAAGATCAGCGATTCAATAAAACAATATAGATAAAGGTGAAGCAAACAAATGGTACTTGTTTCTACTGTTTTTAACATTACTTTCATGACAATAATTCTTGGAACTCTACAGTTGATGGAATAGCAGTAAAAATCTCTCAGAATCTAAATGTCCAGAATGGGATTTTTAAGACAAACAATAAAAATTTAAACTTTCATAGGGATCACAATGAATAACAACACGAAGCTAACATATTTCTTATAAAACACCACAATACCAAACTGAAGAAAAAATGGGTATGGACTAAAAGGAAAAAAAGTCTTGAAAATAACAATCTAAAGTCAACTTTAAATAAATAATAGATGCAAGATATTCAAATAGATACATGGTAAATAAAAAAATATTTTAGGGTTTTTTTTTTTCAAGTGTAAGTATTTTCTTTTTAAAAAATACCAGGGCTAATAGGAGATTCCTAGGGCTGTGAAACTGATCCCAGTCTCTTTCCTTTGCAAAGTCAGCCATTTTCTTCTTCAGCTCTTCTAAGGTAACCCCTTCTTGTTCCATAAAGCTTGTTTCTTCAAGGATCAAACAACCCCAAACAAAGGTTTTTGTTTTTGTTTTCTTTTTAATGTGTGAAGAATGAAACAAAAATGAAGGCTTCAAAGCAAAAACACTTATCATTTTATTGACATTTTTTTTTTTTTGGGGAAAATTATGTGAACAGAGGGTAACTACCGGGTATTGCCGGTAGAGTAGGGCCCACAATGGGCCTTGATGACTGACACGTGGCTGTGGAAGTGGTCTTTTGGCCGTGGCATTTGCGAGGACCACTGTGTGTATTTTTCTAGTGGGGGAAGCAAGTATCCAATTTCAACTTTTATGGGAAAGAACACATTCTTTTAATTGCAAAAATGTCGCTCAAAATGGAGATGATCACATGTTTTTCTTTCATCTTTCTTTTTTGAAATAAAAAAAAAAATTGAAAAAGTGTTCATTTTAAATAAAAATAAAATAGTAAGAAGTATGAATTTGGAATTAATAAAATTAGGTGACTAAAAAAGCATGGTATTATATGTGTCAAAAGAAATAATAGTGACAAGAGATTGCATTACACTAATAACAAAAAACATATGCATGAATACATTTCCTTAAAAATATTGTACAGCATTACGTTTTAAATAAGATTTTGAATTTGAATCTTATGAATGTAAACATATTAAAAGCATATTCGATTTGGCTTTAGGCTATAATACACTAAAGGTTTTAGACAAAAAAAAACGGGTTTAAGGTTTAGAGTTGAATGGAACAAGTTTGATGTCCTTAAATAAAGTCTCATATCCAAATATTGAAAATGAAAAAAAATGGGTGTTAAACAAAGGTGAAGCTAGAAATTTACGAGAGCTAAAATGTATTTTAATCGTTTTAATAACTTATATCTTTATAATATTTAAAGGACTAAATTAAAATTTCATTAGTTTTTAGAGGTTAAAGTGTATTTTTATGGTATACCAGCTTAAAATTTTATAAATTTCAAAGGGCCAAATGTTTAATTTCTCATTTTAGGATGGTTTAGTAGTCACCCCATGTGTTAAGAGAGTTTTAACTTGTTTAAGAGTCTAATCCAACTCGACTTCTAATTCAATTATAGTCTAATATAATTACCAAAAATTAGTTTAATTCTATATTACATAATACATATAGCAATAGTAAACTTTTTGTAACTTTCTATGTTAAAAAAATTATACCATACATACAGTGGCGGATCTAGAGGGGCTGACAAAAGTCTCGGTTTACTTTAAAATGTAAAATTTTCTATTTAAGTTTTTCATAATTTATAAAATTTTAAATTAATAATGATAAAATTACACTTTACTCTAAAAATAATAAAATTTAATTTAATCTTCTAAAAATTATAATAATATAAACTATTAAAATAATAAAATTATATTTTTACTACAATTTAATTCTCACCCTAAAAAAATTTTCTAACTTCACCCCGGCATACATGCATATAATATAATTGTAGGTGTAATTAAGATTAATATATGCATGGTAATATATATCTTTAGCGACGAATAGAGCAAAGTTTGTCACCCATATTGTACGTTGGGTTGTATTGATAGATCAGATATAAATGCTAAATGAAAGCGACGGGTTGTGCTTCAACAGTGTGCAAATATCTTTCCCGATGGCACCGCCATATTTGTTAAGGCAAATTCACATCATTTCTTTTATTTATTTTTTGTCTCACACGTGTACTATTTTCAAAAACTTATAGTGACGGAAAAGCAGAAATGGATGATTTACACGGCGAGGAAGAAGCGTATTAGCGTAGCTAACATCTGTTAGAACATTGATTGATTGATTGAGCTGTTCAAATTAATTGTTTTAGTAGCGTACTGTGGTAACCTTATGACCTTTACCTTTGAAGAACTATCATTAGATTTTCGAATCAAATTTCATTGCGTGAATGACCTCATATCGACCATCACATTATTTTTGAATGTTTTAGTATTCAGATTTTTTAATTATTTTATTATAAATTTTAATTATATTTTTTAACTCATAAATAAAAAGATGATATATTTCAACGCACTCAAATTCACATTCTTTTATATTAATAATAATACTCATACCGGTTAAATTAAAATTTAAGCTGTTAAAACTTTTAAATTTAAAATCACCCTAATCTAAAATTAATTCTGATAAACAATAATAATTTAAAATTTTCAAATTAACCAAACCAATTAACAATGTAGTCAAAAAGACTACAATAATAAACATCTTCTTGAAATCAAAACTCAAATCATTCTGATCAAAAGGCCTAATTAGGTGGAAACAATTTTCAAAATATTAATTTATTCCCTCAAGCCAACTAAAATAGCCCCCCAAATCAATTTAAACTTCGACTGATCAACCCAAAGTTTAGTCAAATATTTTATATTTTATTATATTTTTTAAAAGTAAAAACTTATATTATATTATATTATATAGTAAAATGTGAAAATGGCGAAGAATGTCGGTTGGAATGTAAAAAAATAGGGTTTATTAAAGTTTAAGATTTTAAACCCTGTAATAAAAAATATAATTTTATAGAAAATTTTAAAAATCCTCATACAAGTTAGTTAAGTTTTTAGACTCCACAAATAAGGTATCTAAAATTATTTTTAGTCTCTTCGAACATATTATAAGTTCTAATCATATCTTTTTAATCTATAAATACGAAGATAATATATTTTAATGTACTCAAATATATTTCTTTTTACATCAACAATAATATTAATATCAATTTAACTAATACTCAATTAACCAATTATTATATTGATTACTTTCAACACGTAAATTAATGATAAAGAGAAAAGAAAGCAAATTAAATGAGCGAAGAATCTGCTTGGAATTACGACTTGTCAAAACCTGGAGATTAAAAGTGTAGGACCATAGAAGAGTGCCATTATTTATTTATTTATTTAACTTTCTAAAAGATGGGTTTTATTACTTTATTATTTATTTATTTATTTATTATTATAATAATAAATTACACAAGAGTCAATTGACTCAAAAGTCACAAGTCATTATCAATATAATTCTAGGCCAATGAAGTAGTGGTAGCCATCATCTCTAATATTTGAATACAAGTTTATTCAAATGCTTCATAATTATTTTAATTATTATTATAATAACGGTTTAGGCAGAATATCGTCACCCATTTTAATTAAAAAATTAAAAGGAATTTTCGAAACAGAAGAAGTGAAGGAAAGTGAGGAAGAAAGAAACATAAACAGAGAAATTTTTTCCGAAACAGGAGAGGCTAACTAGGGATGGGGATCGTAAAAAATACTTCTTCTTCTCTTTTTTCGAAGGAAGAAGTGGATCCAAGCAAAATTGATGAAATAAGAAAATTACGAGTGACTAAAAAGAAAAAAAAAAGGGTGAATTTAATTTTCGTTTTAAAGAGACATACTATAAAAATAAATTAATTTATGAACCTTTTTATCTGGATGGGAATTAAGAAAGTTTTAGTAACATCATTTTCAAAATTCATGTATAAATTCTCTCTCAAATGTAATGTAACTTATCACGACATCTCATATTTATTAATATATTTAATTAATATTTAATACTTATAAACACTATTTAAGAAAAACCCAAATAATAATAATAATAATGAGGGTCTCAATCATACCGTTTGGGGAATGGCTGTCTTTTTACTAGTAGATAGTGGCACATTAAGCTTTTCCCGTCATTCATGGTAATGCACTAACTAGCTTACAAGCTAAAAATCCAAGAGCAATCAAATCATTAAAATTTCATTTAATAATTTAATTGATTTATTGAGTCTTTTAAAAATATATATTAAATATATATGTAACATTTTCATTTATTTTCAAACTAAAGTCTCTTTTAAATTAATTTTTATTTGAATAATAAAAATTAAAACGAGAAAAATATTAATTATTTGATTTTCTTGTTTTAGAAAGTATGTAAAAAATTGGTGTTAGACCATTCAATTTTATTTTTATATAATACTGAAAATTATCTATAATTTCTTTTAATCTTAAATAAGCAGATAAAAGCTCGCTTAAATCCACGTATTTCTATTCTAGCAATAATACCAAGTACCAAACGGACAATTCAATTTAAAGAATAAAATAATTTTTTAAAAATATTATATATTTCTTATCATGTTAATTAATAGTTCATATTTTATTCTATACTTTAATTATTTATGCAGTTTATATGGTATAATTGTACCGAACAAGGCAGATTTTCATTAGGGCTACTCAAATTTTTAAAAATTTTAATTAGACTCTTAATTTTTTTGTAAATTTTCATAAAATCCTTAAACTTTTAAAATTTTTAATTAGATCTATCTAAATTTTTGAAGATTTTCACTAAAACCTTTAAAGTTTTTAAAAATGTTAATTAGACCCAAAATTTAATGTCAATATCCATCAACGAAATCAAAAGACATTTAATAAAATTATTAGTTAAAACTAATATCCAATATATGATACCATTGTCCACCATCCGAGCTGACCGACACTCAATAATAATGCTCCATGGACCATGGCCGTAGGCCCTAAAATTGCTCCCTTTTTTTTAATAAAATTTTTCAAAATTCCAATTAAATTATGGACTTTTTCTTTCTTTTTTCTAATTTGATATTCGAATCTTGATTTGTTATTTTAATTAAATATTTATATAAAAAATTTATTAAAAAGGTTGAAGTAAAAATTAAGTGTATTTGTTTCACGAAAATAATTTTCTGAAAATGATCTTTTAATTTTTAAAAAAGTTAAAACTTTTAATTTTTATTTTTGTATTAAGAATATTTTATTGTTATGAAAATACACTTACCAATTATTTTTGTGTATATATTGCAATGTTTATATATATATATATATATATATATATATAAAAATTAAATTTAGCACATTAATTGTTTTTATAATTGTAGAACAAACTGATGTTCATAACGCGTTTGATAATTATTTTAATTATTTATTTAATATAAAATTTTTAATAAAAAGTGTTGAATGAAATAAGTAGGTATATAGCTATTTATCATTTAATGTATAAAAATATTAAATTGATTTTATTTTATTAAAATTGAAATAAATAAATGAGATATTCAAATTATCATATTTATTTTTATCTAAAATTATTCAAAATAATATAAAATATTATATTAATAAGATAATTTAAAATAAACAATAATTTAAAATTAATATTTATTTTTATCAAACAACATAATTAGGTTGTGTGCTCATATTTATTAATTTACTAAAACAATTTTTATTATAAATTCAAAACTTATGACTGAACTTAAATTTCCAGTTTATCAAACGCACTCATAGTTTCATGCATATTATATATTCATGTAAATGATACAATGGAAGATCCATGTATTGATGTTAATTTTAGGGTAAATTATATTATTAGTCACTAAATTATAGATAAATTTTGTTTTGGCCATTAAACTTAAAAAATTTACAATTTGATCACTAAACTCTTTGAAAGTTTCCATTTAAATCATTAAACTATTCAAAAGATTTTATTTAAGTCACTTGGTTATTAATTTTTTTTTTAATAATAAGTTCTGCCAGTGAGCTCCAAGCGATGATTTTACGATTGATATAATGGATCAATACCCATCGATGAGAAAAATAACATACTTTAGATCCAAGTCGATTTAACAACCAGTGTCAGGGATCAGAGAAAAAAGTTGTTTAAATTTTGATTAGCAGATTCATGACGTTAAAAATTATTTCATGAAAAAGAATGAACAGTAGAAGAGAAGGGAAAGAGAGCTTTCGATTGGTGCAAGCAATGCAAACAGAGAAAACTATATAGCATTGATTTTAATAGTCTAACGACTTAAATGAAAACTTTTGAACAGTTAAAAAAACCAATTTATAACATTTTTAATTAAACGACTAAAATAGAAACTTACTCATAATTTAGTGATTAAAATTATCTTTTTGGATATTTTTTATAAGGAATATTAAAACTAAAATGTTTTCAAGAGCATTTCATATTCCTCTTTAACTCTTGGGAGACATGGGCTCAATATATTTTTACACTCCAAATACATTAGAATAGCAAATTATTGTTGAAACCTAAGGAAGAGATCAAGCTAAGCCTGACTATGACTTTAAATCTTGACGAGGATCTTGTAGCCTTGGGCCTTAACCATGTTGATTGTTTGAAGATTGGTTTGCAAATGTAGCTCAATTATGCAAGCACCATGCACAGCTTTAGTTGGCTATAAGATAGGTAAGTTGTCTTATCTTGGAGGATCATATCCATGTTTTGCTGTACACCGCCCCTTTCCCTCTCCCAGGCCTAACGTTCATACATAAGGTCTCAACTTACAATATATTTTTGGATAAATTACACTTGTAATTTCTTAATTATTAGTAATTTCTTTTACAATATTGTAAAACTGAAGAGATGATGAATTTCTAATTTAGCCTCATATTTTATAAATACAAGGGACCAAAACCAAAATTTAACCAAATTCTAAAATAAAACTTGGATGGGAAGCAAAATTTGCAATCAAAACCTCGAGATTCATCATTGGAGTATCTTCAGTACCTCATATTTGCTTTCCTCTGCAACTTTACCAAATTGAAAGCCGTTGTCTTCTTCACAAGCCATGAACAACAACAATCCTCCAAAACCCGTGTTTTTAACCAAAGCCCAACGCGAACAGTTAGCCCTTCAACGCCTCGAGGAGCAACGCGCCCAACAGAAACGCCGCATCGAAGACCTCCGTTCCGCCAATGGCGCCGCCAATAACCGTTCCGATTCTTCTTCTGGTAAACCCACTTCTGATTCTTCCGACCGACGCGACCGGGAACGGCAGCGTGAGAGGGATCGAGAGTCCGAGCGGAGGAACCGTGAGCGCGAGCGGGAGGAGGAAGCCAAGGCGCGGGAACGGGCGAGGTCGGAGAAGTTAGCGGAGAGGGAAAGGGAGAAGGAATTGGATGCGATTAAAGAGCAATATCTCGGATCGAAGAAGCCCAAGAAAAGGGTTATTAAACCTAGTGAGAAATTTAGGTTTTCTTTCGATTGGGAAAACACGGAAGATACTTCGAGGGATATGAATTCTTTGTATCAAAACCCTCATGAGGCTCAGCTTTTGTTTGGGAGAGGGTTTAGAGCTGGGATGGATCGGAGAGAACAGAAGAAGTTAGCGGCTAAGAATGAAAAGGAGATGAGAGAAGAAATTAGGAAAAAAGATGGGGTTGAAGAGAAACCAGAGGAAGCTGCGGCACAGAGGTTAAAAGAAGAAGCAGCGAATACTTATGATACTTTTGATATGAGGGTCGATAAGCATTGGTCTGATAAGAAGCTTGAGGAAATGACTGAAAGAGATTGGAGGATTTTCAGGGAAGATTTTAATATTTCCTATAAAGGGTCGAAAATACCACGCCCAATGAGGAGTTGGAGTGAGAGTAAATTGACTACCGAGTTATTGAAAGCAGTGGAAAGGGTTGGGTATAAGAAGCCTTCACCTATACAAATGGCGGCCATTCCTTTGGGGTTGCAACAAAGGGATGTAATTGGGATTGCAGAGACAGGATCAGGTAAGACTGCTGCTTTTGTTTTGCCTATGTTAGCTTATATATCTAGATTACCTCCTATGAGTGAAGAGAATGAAGCTGAGGGGCCTTATGCTGTTGTAATGGCTCCGACTCGTGAACTTGCTCAACAAATTGAGGATGAAACTATGAAGTTTGCACATTATTTAGGTATTAAAGTTGTTTCAATTGTTGGTGGTCAGTCAATAGAGGAACAAGGGTTTAGGATTAGACAAGGTTGTGAGGTTGTTATTGCGACCCCCGGTCGTTTGCTCGATTGTTTAGAGAGGCGGTATGCTGTGTTGAATCAGTGTAATTATGTGGTTCTTGATGAAGCTGATAGGATGATAGATATGGGTTTTGAACCCCAAGTTGTTGGTGTATTGGATGCTATGCCATCTAGTAATTTGAAACCAGAGAATGAAGATGAAGAGCTTGATGAAAAAAGGATATATCGGACTACTTATATGTTTAGTGCTACGATGCCTCCAGCTGTTGAGAGGCTAGCTAGGAAGTATTTAAGGAATCCTGTTGTGGTCACCATTGGTACTGCTGGAAAGGCTACCGATTTAATTTCTCAACACGTGATGATGGTGAAGGAATCAGAGAAGTATCCTAGATTACAGAAGTTGCTCGATGAGCTTGGGGATAAGACCGCAATTGTGTTTGTCAATACCAAGAAGAATGCTGATACTATTTCAAAGAATCTTGATAAGTCTGGTTATAAAGTAACAACTTTGCATGGTGGAAGGTCACAGGAGCAGAGAGAAATTAGCCTTGAGGGTTTTAGGGCCAAGAGATTCAATGTCCTTGTGGCTACAGATGTTGCAGGTCGTGGAATTGATATTCCAGATGTGGCTCATGTAATAAACTATGATATGCCTGGTAATATTGAAATGTATACGCATCGTATTGGAAGAACGGGACGTGCAGGGAAGACTGGTGTGGCTACAACATTTTTGACTCTTCACGACACCGATGTCTTCTTCGATCTCAAGCAGATGCTTGTTCAAAGTGGCAGCCCTGTGCCTCATGAGCTGGCAAAGCATGAGGCTTCTAAATTCAAGCCAGGATCAATTCCTGATAGACCTCCTAGACGCAATGACACTGTTTTTGCTCACTGAGAAGCTCTGTACTATGGTATTTTAGTAGCCAAATTTTCTTTCATTGCTGCTTACAAGTGATTGCTTTTGTACTTTTATTGCAGCATTTGAAAGTGGTAGTTGCTGACTTCGCCTTTACTTGGTGCTACAATTGCTGATCATAGCAAAAGTAACATTTTGAACTATTTTTAATTTCTGGTATTTGATTAATATTATATAAATCTTGTCTGGATTATGTGGCTTGTTTGGCTGTATTATGTATGCAAAACTTTCATTCATGGTTTGCATGAGAATTTGAATGACTATCCCTTCATTTATTATGCTTGTGAGTTGCGACAGATTGACAAAATTACCTCCTTTTTTAGCAGTTAAGCTATTAATCTCATTTAACATGAGAGGGATCGTGAGTCTGAGCGGAGAAACCGGGAACACAAGCAACAGGAGGAAGTTGAAGTGCAACAGCAGGTGAGTCTGTGGAAGTTAGTGAGAAATTCGGATTTTGTTTAGGCTTATCACTTCAATTGCTGCTACTATGCTACATAGTCACTCGAGGAGTGAGTATTACTTGATCATAGAAAGATGGTTAAAGATGTATCATTGTGATGGTTGAAGTAGCCCATTTATGCTGAGATTATCCTTCAGAGGAAAATTAGAGGTAAAAGTATCATGGAGATCCCTGTTCTAGGAGGCAGATTGTATTTTGCCTCTTTTACCCCCGAAATAAGCAAATTAGTCTTTGTAGATTAAATCTAAGAGCAAACTAGTACTTTCAATTAATATTTTTATTCATTTTTTACTGTTAAAAACTGGTGTGTCTGGCAGAATAACTAGACAATTACATGTGATGTGCTACATGTACCTCACGATGATGTACAAGAACCAGTTTTTAACAGAATTAAAAGAAAATTTAATAAAAAAATCAGTTTGCTCTTTGATCTCATGTATAAGGATTAATTTACTCATTTTTTTAATAAATAGGGTAAAATGTGATCTAGCAACTAGTACAAAGGCTTCTACGGTGCTTTTACTAAAATTAGAAGTTTATAGTGTGTTCTAGGAGCAAAGATTTGCGTGTCTGTTCAGAATTTAGGAAATGCTTTAGTTCTGGGCTCCTTGACTTGTATTTGTTACACATATGCTTTGCCGTCAGGTCACCTTCGCCTGTTGTAACATTCAACCTAATCACTCTTGTCACTTCGACAAAATATCTATCGCTTGTGACTCCTACTTGGTCATCTCATGTCACATTACTTATCTAACAACTAATCAACTGGCCTATTAAGAGACAACACATGGTAGGGGAGATCAAACCCATATTTATTCTTCCGTCAACCTTAAAGCTATGGCATTGTCACACATTTCTCTCCTATCTCCAATAGCGTCATCCTGTTCCTTTCCCTCTTGGTGAAGCTGAATTGTGTGTTTTGAGAATGTCTTTATTTTTTCCTCCACTTTTCAGACCAAAATTTGGCAGGATCCTTGTATGGATGGATCACTTTGACTAAATTGACTATGTATTGCTTATTGCTTTAAATGAAAATTTGCTGGGTTAATAAATGTAGACAGGTTCGAGCTAACAGGGTAGTTAAATGTAGGCAATGTACATACACTTGTGTTTGGACATGGGAGACTCCTTTCTCTGAATAGTGCCGTGTTTGCTTTGCATTGTGAAATGTGGTTACTGAGAATAAAAAATAATAAAATAAACAGAGCATGTACTATTTATTACTAGCAAAGATTAGATGTTAATTAGAGTTTAATGTGAAAACAAGTACTTTGTTACTACAAATGTTAAATGTTAAAGTTTTTAAGCTAGTAAACTATATCAGTAGTGAACCAATTATGATTTTTTTGGTTAAATTATAAAATAATTACTTAATTATTATTAACTTTTTTTAGTCCACTCTGAAAAGTTACAATTTACTATTCAATTTGTTTTTTTAGTTACTCAACTACCATAGATTTTGGGTGTTTATAGTTTTACAATGGATGAGCGATCTTTACAGTAGTTTACTTAATTTTTAACTTCACAAGTAGTGTATCATCTTATTTAAATTAGATTATGCAAGTATCCACGAGTTTGGTGAAAGAAAAATATATACAAAATGATATATTTAGCTTTGAAATTAAAAGAGTAAGCATTTTTAGAACATTGGTTGATTTTTTTTAAATTTTTATAACTACATTTAAAAATAAAATATAATCATGTTACGTTATTGTACTTATTGGTAATCTTAAATTTTATATTTGCATAAATATATTTATATAATTGAGGTGTATTTATTTACTATATGTGAAAAATATTATAAAAATACCGTTGACCTAAAACGATACGACAAAATGTACTAATATCAATATGTATTAGTACTAAAGTAAAATATATGTCCATCGACACAATAATGACTATCTTCATCTAAGTATTTATGGTTCGTTTTTTTATTATTGAATTTTACTCTCAATAGTAACGTAAGATTTTCAAATTATATTCTCTTATTTGAACTCAAAATATTATTTAATCTTATAATTTCAATAACGGTAAGATTAAATAATATAATGGGTAATTTTAATCTTAAATCTTAGAATAATATTGATTTTATGACAATTTAATCCTTTATTTTTATAATTTTACTCCATTATAGCTTATTTCCATTTTTTTTTCATTTTTCTCTATTATTTGTGACAACTTAGACATTACTAAAATAGATGAAATTAAGGAACTAGTTTCGTTGAATAGAATAAGATTTATTTTCTTTTTCAAAATGGGTAACATTCAATTATATATTTGAATTAAATCGAGTTCAATTATATATATATTTATATTTAATAAAATATATTTTTAACTAAATGAATATATTCGATAATATTTTAAATAATCTTACATTTCGATAGACTTATTATTAAAATAATCCTCTATATATAGGGTGAGTTGAATAATATAAAGTTACAATAAGGTGAAACTTATTTAATAGATTAAATATTAAATTACTCAATTTCATATTTTCTTAAAAAATATTTTTATATTTTAATTCACTCTTTTAGGATAATAATTCTTTAATATTTTAAAATTATGTAATATCTTAGAAATTATTTAATGTTTTAAGTATTATTTAATGTTTTTATTGAGTTACATAATTTCATTAAGTTTAAAGATATTTTTGAATTACTATTAATTTTTTAAAGTAATTTTTCATTTCATTTCAAAATTTTTATATTAAAATATTTTTAAATTTATTGTCAATTATGCAGAAAATACGCCCAATTAAACGTCTTTTTACACATACTCTCTAAAATCAATTTATTTATCTAAATCTTAAAAAAAAATCTATTTAGCAAATTAAAAAAATCGACATAAATTAAGTATGTATCATTTTTACCATGAAAATTCCTTTCATATTTTTTCCCTTTTGAATGTTAAAATTCCTTTCATATTCAATCCTCGATTGAAGGGAATTTAAATAGAAAACCTGTTTGTCAACGCCTTGACGGCTCTGTCTCTTCCTTCATCAACTTAATCAAGTAAATATCCTTTTGTCTTTTTCCTTCATTCCCCTTCTATATATACTACAATTCAAATATGGCATACAACAATACAGTTGACCCTCTAATTTTTGTACTATTCCTATCCCTTTCTCCCCGCAAAACAAATCTACCCAAAGCTCCAATTCTATACCCAAAGCTGCTGTTATTGTGATTTTTTGAGTTCTGGGTATGGAAGAAACAGATAAACCAATAGAGGTATTAGCTGTGGAAGCTTTGGGAAAAGGGTACGATATAACTGGAGATTTCAGATTGAAATATGCTAAAGGAACAAGGTTATTGGTGCTTGATGAAACCAACAAACGAGACATTGTTTTCCCAGGTGCTGCTTCTTTTACTATGAAAGATGTTTCTCAAGATATTCGTCTTGATAAAGGCGATCGTATTCGTTTCAAATCTGATGTTCTTGAATTCAATCAGGTCTGGGATTTTTTTTAAGCTTGTTATTTTGAAAAATCCAACTCTGGGATTTTATTTTATATTTTGCTTTGATTCCTTGATTTGATCCATGGATTTGTTTTTGTTTTGTAATTTTATGGTTTGGGTCAAAAACTAAAAGGAGCTAATACTAGTCTCAAATGGCCAGCTTGTGTTCTAAGGTTACTTCAACTTGTTGGTTTGAATAAGTGTACAATTTTGACTAGGAAAAAGAGGCTGAGTTCTTGAATTCTTAAATAAAAATAACAACTAGCTTGAGGTTGACTAATTGATAATAATGGCTGATATTTATCAGATAGCTTCTGTCTATCCTGCTGAAAACTTCTGTAACCTTAACGATGAAGAAATCGGGAAAAAGAAAAGGCTAGAAGAGTATATAGAATTATGCAATTTGTTCTGTTTGGTGTTTTATTGATGTTGTACCTTACATTTGTTCCAAAATCTTATTTCTCTTACAGATGTCTGAGTTACTTAATCAGAAGTCTTCTATACAAGGAAAAGTTCCTTCAGGGTATCTTAACAGTATTTTCGATTTGAGTGGAAATTGGCTTCATGATGCTGCAGACACCAAAAATCTCGCTTTCGATGGTTACTTTATTTCGTTGTATTATTTACACCTTACAGCATCACCACTTGTGCTAAATGACAGAGTTAAGAAGTCTGTTCCACCTCATTGGGATCCAGCAGCCTTGTCTTGGTAACTTTTCCACATATTGTCTGCACATTTTTGGCATTAACAATCATATGGATTATGCGGATGCTTTTTGAATGAATGAAGAAATAGTACTGGTGACCCTAATTTATAAACGCTTGCCTATGTTAAAGAAAATATATTATTGTTATGCTGAATTAAAGTGGTTCTCAACTGGTTAGGTCGATCATGTGGCCGTATGCTGTAAAAATATTGTGTTACTAATTATATAAGGGATGATGAAGGAGCTGCAATATGTGTTTTCAACTTTCTTATGCAATTTTAGCTAATTTCTAAACATTTTCTCTCGAAGAAGTAGAATTCTGTTTATTGATCATTAGATTGAACTTTCGGCATATAAACTGTTACATAATTGTGCTTCTATTGCAAATGTCTGACTTGCCTAATTGGAAAATTTTGAGACAAGGATAAGATACTCGAGTCCATCGTAAAGTTATAAAATTGCTGCTGCTGCTGTTGTTGTCAATAGTTGTAGTATAAAATTACAAATGTATCTAATAATTTGTGTTTTGGCAGGTTCATACAGACATATGGAACACATATAATAGTCGGTATGGCTATCGGTGGTCAAGATTTAATATGTGTCAGGCAAAACTCTTCCTCTACAATTCCTACGTCCGAGCTTAGAGGGTATTTGGAGGACCTCGGAGATGTTATGTTTTCAGACGGGAAAAGCCCTTCATTAATACAGAGAAAGTCAAGAGATGGCAAACAAAAAGTATAAGCACCTCATTTATATTTAAGGGCCCTTTCTTCTTTTGTTCAGTAAACACTGATATTTTTACTAAATGCCGTATATTTATGTAGGTGCCCGATGTCTTTACCCGCATTTTGCAGTCAAGCACCATGCAGTTGGCCAGCATTGCAGAAACATCGAGCAAAGACGTGAGTTTAGAACTTTGAGTTTTATGTTATATGTGATTTTCTTTTAAATTAATCATTACAATCCATGAATTATTTACTTTATTTTGTTTTCAACTTTAGGGACTCACTATCATTTGCTCGAAAAGAGGAGGAAATGTGTTCTTGCATAGCCACTCGAACTGGCTCCAGACAGTACCTGCCAAGCCAGAAGGAATTTTGTTCAAGTTTGTACCAATTACTTCTCTTCTGACGGGGATTCCCGGCAGTGGATATCTTAGTCATGCAATCAACTTGTATCTTCGTTGTAAGTATTCCCTTGCATTTCCTGAGTAACAGGACAGTACTAGTAAAAAATATCTGTTACTCAAACTTGGGTGTTGGGGGTTTTTCAACAATATGTTTGCAAATGATTTGTTTTTATTGTACTTTAACTCACTGAATTTGTATGTAGACAAGCCCGCTCCCGAGGATTTACGGTATTTTTTGGAGTTTCAAGTTCCACAACAATGGGCACCTATGTTCTGTGGCCTGCCACTTAGACATCAGACAAGAAAAGCTTCTTGCCCCTCCCTGCAATTCACTTTCCTGGGTCCTACATTACATGTCAACTCTACACAGGTAGTCATACAACTTGTAAATTGTTATTTCGTAGAACCAAAATACGCAATTCGTGAAGGCGGTGCGCAAATATGTTCTTGTTATAAGCAATGAACTAGATAACCGAAAATCATATGATAGCATATGAACCCAACTTAACTAAAACCTCTATGAGCGACATGCTAGTGTAGAGAATGCTGAAAATAAGACGAACATCACTGCATTGTTTTGCTTGAAATGAATATACGAGTGTAGTACTCATGTTGCTCCAACTCTTCATTTAAGTATTTGTATCTGACACTCGTATTTGATAGGTTTTTAGACATGGTATGGTCCAAGGACCTTCAAATGCATGCAAAAAGTTAAAAAACACTCGCAACCGAGTCTAAGTAACATGGTCAACAAAATTTTTGATGACCTAAATGTGTTTTAGAAAGTGGAGTTGACTTGCTTTTTGGAAGTGGAAGTTGCATTGAATATTTTATTGGTAATAACATTACAACTTTTCTGTTTAAACAGTCATATTTTCCATGATTGCATTTTCTGGTAATCTGGTAGGTAATGGAGTTGAGTCATTAGTGGAAGTTGATTTTGATTTCGATCTTTTTTATTGGTAAATGAGTAAAATGTCTTTTACATATGTACTCTTTGTGACATGGCTTTGCAAGCATTCGTCTGTAGTTTAACATTCCTATTCCATCCTGCATGTATGTATACGTAGGCACGTATATATTCGCCTATAGTTTGTTATGGTGTATTTTGCAGCCACGTTAACGTCGGATTCTCTGTTGTTACTTTATGATAAACTTACAGCGATTCTCTTTTGTTCTATTTCAGGTTACAAGCGAGTTAAAACCCGTAGTTGGCCTCCGGTTGTATCTAGAAGGAAAAAAATGCAACCGGTTGGCATTACACGTGCTGCATCTTTCAAGCCTCCCGGGTATAATGGCATTCACATCAAGCAAACCTAGTCAATGGCGAGGTTCCGATGACTACAAGTCCAGTGATCAATTTTTAGAGCCAGTCAGATGGAAACGATACTCGAATGTATGCACATCCCTCATTAAATACGATCCTAACTGGTTGCAAGAAGTTTCAGGTGGTGTTTTTATCGTAACCGGTGCACAGCTAATCAGCAAAGGGACGTGGCCAAAGACGGTTTTGCATCTTCGTCTTCTTTATACTCATATACCCCACTGCACAATCAGGAAAACTGAGTGGGCAGTTGCGCCCGACACTGCCCGTAAGGGTAGTTTCCTTACGAATCTAAGCATGACATTTTCATTCACCCAAGGGACAGCCATGACTGGACAACAGAAACAAACTCCGACTGCACTTAATTCAGGTGTATATCCTGATGGTCCACCGGAACCAATTCGATCGAAAAAACTGCTGAAATATGTAGATATATCTGAGGTTGTACGCGGTCCACATGATGCTCCAGGACACTGGTTGGTAATTGCAGCTAAACTAGTCAATGAGAGTGGTAAGATTAACTTACAAGTGAAGTTTGCATTATTAGATTATCCATGAAATTTTGATTTCTTTTTTTTTTTTTTTTTTTCATATGAGAAAATTTAAGCTTTTATTGTATATAAAAGATTGAGATTGATATATATTTTATAATAAAAAAGTAAGAGAGAGAGAGAGAGAGATTGATTTCATAGGTTCCATTAGTCCCTTTGTCCAAGCTTTTGAGTAGAGGTGTTGATGACCATGATTCAGTTTCAAAAGATTTTATATCCCAAGTCCAAATTGCACTAACTCGGTTGAGCCAAATTTTTTAAATTTAATTTAATTATTAAAAATAAAAAATAACAATTTTTGTACCAAATGGCCTAATAATGACCACATTTTCTCGTTGTAACGTCGGCCGATGGTATGTAATGTCTCGATGTTGAGTGGCCTGATGTTATGACGTGACCAACTGTTTGGCAGCGTCACGATGTGGAGAGGGTGAAGTCATGACATTGGTCTTGAATTTTCAAAATTTTACAATTTGATTCTATTTCTTGTTCGAGTCAATAAAAGAGTTTTCATAAGCTCAATTAAGGATTGAATTTAATTGTGTATTATAATATCAGGTGTTAATAATATTATTGAATATTTGAATGATTTATTTATGATAGACTTGATCTAGAGTTTTAAAAATGTTGCAAAGAGGTACCTATTCGATTTCGGGTTGATTTTAAAGCATTTGTATGCCCATATAAGACCCAGAAAAGAATGTTCATGATATTCAATGTTGTATTACTGTTGATTGCATGAATGATGATGTGAAGTGATGATTTTATTGTGAATTTGTCAATAGTTGTTCCGACAACTACTGTAGCATTCCGTAGCTCGAACTCGACAATCAGGTCGGACGATGGGTGTTATATCAACTTTTATAATGTGATGTGTGTAAGTTTTTTTTTAACATTATAAGATAATAGTTAAATTCCAATTTTGATCCGTTTATATTTTAAAGATTATATAACAATGGAAAAATTTTAGTTTGACCCCCGTACTTTGTTCAGATTTGATATTTAATCTCTATACTTTAAGTTTTACATAACTTGATGCATTAAATTTTACAATGTTATTAGTTAGCCTAAATATTTTATTCTAATTAATATGCTTACGTGTATTTTAAGAACTGTTGACATCATTAAAGCTCTTATAAATTTAGGTTCATTACAATGTTGTTTTTTGTCACATGAGTATCAAGTGAGTTTTTTTATTATTTCAAACTATCACGCCAATTAAATGAATAAAAGAATTTTAACAGTAACAACTAAAAGTAAATTTTCGAAATTAAAAGAAAAATAGAAGGACCAAGTTTTTGAAAATAAAAATATTAGGACTACATTTCAAATATATAAAAAGCACAGGACCTTAAATATATTATAACCTTTAAATTTTTACCATTAGAATTTAACCCAAAATACTAGTATGAAGCTTGGGTGAAACCATACTAGTATATATAAAAGGAAGGTAAAGAATCTTCCTTTGACACGTGGTACTTATGTTTTTTTCTAATTATAGATTAATAGTTAAATTTCAGTTTTGGTCATTTTATTATGTCTAAATTTGTAATTTAATCTTTATACTTTAATTTCTAATATAATTTGATTTCTATATTTTTATAATATTATTAATTAGTTTAAATATTTAATATTGTTAATTTTTTGTTAAAATATTATGTGAGTATGTATAATTTCAATTTTTTTATATTAGACCTCGATACATGGCTTCCTATTTCTTTTGAGTTTGCCTTGTTTTTTTGGGGATAAATCTCAAAATTAAACATGAATTTTGATTTAATGTGTAATTGTATATTTAAACTTTAAATTAGTGTAATTATACACGTGAAACTCTAATGTGATTCAAATATATACTTGAAACTTTAAGTTTGATTTAATCATGCACATTTAATGAAATAAATACATCAATCCAATATAATAATTTATGTATGTAATATATACACATAAAATGATGCTATATTAATAATTGTGTTAATAATTTACAAGAATTGAATCAAATCAAAATTTCGTGTATAAAATTGCACAAAATCAAAATTTATGTATACAATTGCACATAAACTATAGTTCATGTATAGTTTTGGGATTTATCCCCTTTTTTATTACAAGACAATGGTCAAATTTCAATTTTGACCCTTATACTATACTAAAGCTTAAGATTTAATCTATATGCTTTTTAACTTTTATATAATTTGGTTCCTCTACTTTATAATCTTATTAGTTAGTCTAAATACTTCATATTTTTAATTATTTCAATCATAATGTCGACGCCAATTTTTCTTAAGAACACTACAAAAAAATTATTTTATTATGACAGGCTCAAACATTTTTTTAAAAATTTTAAATTCAAAAAATAGAAAGACTAAATTCCAAATGTACGAAGTGTATAAACGGAAAGGATTGAATGAAAGACA
The DNA here is from genome assembly GCA_025506655.1 of Gossypium rotundifolium. Lineage (NCBI taxonomy): Eukaryota > Viridiplantae > Streptophyta > Magnoliopsida > Malvales > Malvaceae > Gossypium > Gossypium rotundifolium. The sequence continues at coordinate 203,447,073 of CP106724.1, forward strand.
TCATTCGATCCTTTCAATAAATTTATGCCACATCTTTTTATCTTAAAAAATCAAATCCAAATTAAAATCCCAAATTTAGGATAAAATGCTTCAAGATAAAATGCGATGTGGCATAAATCATCGATTGCTTTTTCTCAAAGACTTATATTTAACCTTCAAATTTTATTGGATAATGCTTTGCGTGACATCGATTGCTTTTTACCCATAAATAATAGGATAATACGCTTCAACGCATTCGAACTCATATTCTTCTGCAATGGTAATAATGCACATACCAATCGAGTTAAGATTAAATTGACTATTCAGTTCTTTTAATGTCCAAGAAGTTAGACCAATCATTCCTAAATTAAAAAAGGTAGAAAGACTAAATTCCAAATGTATGAAGTGTGTAAAGACTTAAAACACATTTTAACATTCAAATTTTTACTCCATAATTTGACACAAAGTAAATAATTAATCGAATGCGAAGCATTTGGAATAATAATAATAATAATAATAATAATAAATATATTATTATGAAATATGGGTTCATTCGCAGTGGCGAAGCCAGAACAATTTTTTAGGGGGCTGGATGAAATTTTAATTTTTTATAGTTTATATCTTTATAATTTGTAAAGGATTAAATCAAATTTTTATAATTTTAAGGGGGGCCAAAGTGTAATTTTACCTTTATTAATTTAAAATTTTTAAAAAAATTTAAGGATTTAAATAGTAATTTTACATTTTAGGGGGGCCGGGGCCATGCCAGCCCCTTCGCCCCTGCTCATTGGAATATTGGATAATACTTTGCCATTGCTTTTTACTCATAAATAAGAGGACAATGTGCTTTCACGCGCTCGAATTTACATATTATTACATTAACAACAATGCTAATATCAATCGAGTTAGACTCAATCAAGTATTCGATTACTTTTAATGTCCAGGAAGATAGACCAATCATTTCTAAATGAGGGCTTAGGTAAGGTGATCGGTTATCGTCTCATTTATTTATTCTTTGTGCTGGCGAAGACACGAGGTGATTTGCACGGAATCTCTGTATGTCGAAGGAGCTCTATAGCTCATTTATTCTTCACCAATGATAGCTTCTTTTTCTTTAGGGCTAATGCTTCGAAATGCCAGACAATATGTAATATCCTCTCCACTTACGAACACGCTTTGGGACAATGCATTAATTTTCAAAAGTCCGGAGTGATGTTTAGTTCTAATACAAAGTTAGCCGATAAGCAGGCAACTTACTCTATTCTGGGCGTTGAGGCATCTATTGCTCATGGTTCCTACCTGGGTCTCCCTTGCTTTATTGCCAAAAATAAGAAGCAAGTGTTTCGGTTTATCAGAAAACGCCTCAGCAAACGAATTTTCAATTGGAAGAATAGGCTACTTTGAGACTCGAAAAACTGTAGTTTAGGCAATCCTGATTTATTGCATGAGTATTTTTATGATTCCTATTGGCATGTACGAAGAATTGCAATGTATAATGAATTCGTTCTGGTGGGATTCGAGTTTCAGTGATGGTAAAGAGACTCGATAGACCTCTTGGGACAAACTCTATATGCCCAAGAATTTTGGAGGCATGTGCTTTAGGAATCTCCATTGCTTCAATTTAGCGATGCTCTATAAGAAAGGATGGAGACTTATTTTCATCCCTGATTCTCTTCCAAGTTGCATATTCAAAGCAAAATACTTTCTCAATTGTAGGTTTGTTGATTCTACCAAAAGTAATAATCCTTCGTTTAGATGGAGGAGCATTCACACTACTTAATTAGACCTTGCTTTTAAAAGGAGTTCAATGGAAATTTGGTAACAACAACTATATTAGTGTTCTTTAACCCTTGGTTACCTGACGATGTTAGTTTCTGTGTGGATTCAATCCCATTGGATGGTATGGAACAGTTGCGAGTAAGTAATCTCCTCATTGATAACGCTCATCAATGGGATGCCCATTTGGTTGAACATATCTTGGCCCCTTACGATGCAGACGGTATTTTGAAGCTACCTATTTTATCTACTAAGCCAAACGATCAGCTAATATGGCACTTTAGTCGCACTGGTATTTCTGAGGTACATTCTAGCTATTAACTCGATGAGAGACATCATGCATATTGAGGGCCCTTGGGGACTTATATGGAATTCAGTAGTGCCACTCAAAGTCTAGGAATTCACGTGGCGTTGCATGCGCCAATTCATTCCACGAAAAGGTTGCTTAGCCGCAAGAGGCTGCCCTATTGATCATACTTGTCCACGCTGTGGGTTGGTTTGATAGTATATCAAGTATGTGCTGCTTGAATGTGCTAAAGTTGTTGACGTACATATGGCATTGCCTAGGGATTACTATTGATTTTCACATTGTCACTGAATTTCTGCAATTTTATTTGTCTGTGGCTAACAACACTGTTAAGCATCGAGTCATAGCTGTTGCACGGACCTTGTGGTTTCACAGGAATTTATTTGTTTGGAAAAACACCGATGCTCCAACTTCTAAAAAAATTATGGTGCGTGGCTGATCAATTCTTGAAAGATTGAACAGATGCCCAATGCACTTTTTCCCAATCCAGCAATCCTCCGTAGAAGGCACTTCCACCAGGTTACATTGGGTCTAACCTGATCGGAACCAGTACAAATACAACATCGACGCTACTATTCATGATCAACATGGTGCCCCTTCGTTTGCTACTATTATTCGAGACCATGCATGAAATTTTATCAAAGGATGTTTTGGTTATTTTCCAGTTATTATGGAACCTCGAATGGCTAAACTTTTAGCCATAAGAGAGCTTTTATCTTGGCTTAATATGAGTTTTGACAAAGTGATTATATAATCTGATTGCATGGCTGTTATTAATGCTCTTGTGTCGTCGAGCTTAGACGTATCAGAGTTTGGTATACTTCTACATGATTGTTTTTTGTTGAGATATTTTCCACCAATTGCCCTTCCATTAGACATGACGAACTGCTTATAGGGTGGCTCATGAACTTACCAGGAAGGTCTTATCCTATGTAAGGATGATCTTCCCATTTTCTTAATTCTTAATTATGGATAATTCTTTGTTTTCTTCCACTAATATTGAGGTGCATACCACTAGGCGTATGGATAAGTATATTGGCTTGAGACATTGTAATCTTCGGATGTTATTGTTGAGGTATTTTTCGAGCAGTGTCTAAACCAGTGCCTAGATCAATACCAATTGGTAGTAGCATTGTTTCCTTAAAAAATTTGAAATGTTTAAGTTGGTAAAATTTGACAACAAAAATCTTTGGATTGTACTGTTTCCTGTTGTTACTTTGGATTCCTGTCAGCCTATCCTTGATACCTAAAGTACACATAGCAACTTATCTTATAGATTTATTTGGATTCGATTGAAGCAATCAACTTCACATAATTGGTGGGTTGAATCAAATCGAGCTAAAGTAAGAACTATATTTTGATGATTCAAGACTTATCATGTATTATTTTGAAGATATTTTTTGTACAAATTATCTTGCTTATTCAAGAAAGACTAGTTTTAAAATATATATAATGTTAGCAAGTCTCAATTACTTATATATTGTGGAGACTTGTATAAGTTTTGTATGAGAAAAAAGAAAGTAATTTATCTTGTTCACTATGGAACGTTTATGTGAGCACATTAAGCGAATTAATCAAGTGTCTGATTTGGTTATGTCCTAGAAAATTAGAGGGACATGTTTATATTTTGGATACAAAAGGATGTAGTTTAAATTGGTAAGTGTTAAAATTTGAAACATTACGAGGTGCTAATATAGTGAATATTCTCTCTAAATAAAATCTCATATATATGTAAAGAAACTGAACTAAGTAAACAATTCATATATATTCTTTATTTTTTGCACTTCTCATCATTGTTGTCTGAAGATAAAGAGTTCTTTTACTTTAAAAATAATGATAACTATTCAACTTAATCATGTAACCTGATCACTACAAGGATCAAAAGAAAAAGTAGAAGGTTCGTTTATAATTCCATAAATTATGCAGAAATTGAGGAGAAAATGATGAAACTAAAAGGTACATATAGCATGAGAAGTAATGATTACATACGTTGTTGTTAGAATGTGATTCAATGAATTAATTAGATTGAGAATTGAATGTTAAATTAATTTAATATGCGGTATAGAATTGTTGAGTATTTTTTTTGTTTCTTTAAAATAGTGATATTTGTATATTTATATGATATATATATATATATATATTGTTCATATGGTCCCATGTATGTGTTTATATAGTCTTATACACGTGTAACTTCGCAGGAGAGCAAACTCAATCTGCGAACTCAATAGAATTTGACCCAACCTCATTCTAGTTTTTGAGCTAGTGATGGTAATTATCCTAACAAAAATAAAAGAAACTCGAATTAAAATTAAAAATTTTAGAATTAAAAAAGGGTTTTTTTTTTTTGCCAAATTTTTTGAGATTTTTAGTTAAAGTTATTATTTGACACGAGTTTTTAATCTTTTATTTTTAAATGTCAATTAAGGACATATGATAATTTTAAATCCCGCTTATAGTGTTAGAAAACTCTACACTTATATATATATAATTATTAATCATTTTTAACATTTTAAAGTGATTAAATCATCGAGTTCAACCAATTAAATAGAAAACTAAAAGTTCAACAAATTCAATCTTCAATCTGATTATTATTATAGCATTAATTACGGACAACAAAAATCATTTCTTCTTTTTTTTTTTAGAACTAAAGGAAGTTGAAAGTGTTCATCAGAGAGAACCTAGAAATTAACTTGTTTGGCCCTTATCTTGTAGAATCACATCATACGCCGCCGAAGACGGTTGAGCAAAAACAATTAACCCCATTTTGCATCTTTTGACCTCCTTGGCTATAGCATCAGCAGCCCTATTTATTGTTCATGGCACAAATCGAAGTTTAATAAGCTAATCCTTCGCCATCCAATGACATATCTCTAACCCTATTCAATAGCTTCCCCTCTTTCATTTCTTAGTATTAGATCCACCACCATTTTACTATCACTTTCAATAATTAATCAACGTACCCTTTCTCCCATGCCAGTCGAATGCCATCCATAATTTCATGTAATTCAGCTTCTAACACCGAAACAACCTCCAACTGTTTGACCATAACCAAACATTCAATCCCCATTATTACATTTAAATTAAAATTCATATAACTACTTTAAAATATCTAAATTTATTTGCAGATTTAAAGAATCAATAATAATTGAATTGATACAGGAATCTACACCATTTATCATCATCATCTCTAGTAATGATTAGGAGCTGTGCAAATTAAAAAGCTTTGTCACAGACAGCATTGATTCAGCCAAGTAGGCATTGCTAATTATTTAGATTATATTAATTTTAATTAATGTTTATAAAGTTATCTTAATCCCATCTTTGTATTTATTTTATTTGCATATGGAGGATAAAATAAAGATGATCTAATTATTTATTCATTATACAAAGAATTCATTTATTAAAATTATGTACTCTCCAAAAATTAAAAAAATATTAAATATCTACTTTGAAAAGATGAGATTCTTATAGAAATATTAAAATATTAATAATAATATATATTGATTTTGCAGGGAAAAGGAAGAACATGGAGAATCATGCGCCGTGAAAGCCATCATAAAAGGGTTAGTCATGGAGTGTAGGGGTCTCTTTCAAATTAACTTGGATTTTAGAATCAAATTCCATCGAATTAATTCGAATTTTATATATTTAATAAATAGTAGTTTGACTAGGACTAAAGTAGAAATGTTCTAAAAACCAGTTGAGTTCCCTCAAATAAGGGAGACAAAGCTCGAGGATAATCAAGCATATACACCCTGGTATAATATCTTCGTCCGAGGGTTTAATTAGCTGCTCGACAGATAATACTTCAAAAACTTTTTCCTAAATATAAACGACCCCTTAACAATTATGTAAATATCATTGCTCATTAATGATTTTTTTTATTTTTTTTCTTTAAGTTACTATGAACTAATTATATTAATAGTTCTATAAATAATTGAAGTACTGAACTAAATAATTGGATTGAAAACTCAAATTAATTAACTAAATTCTAACTCAACTCAAATCACCATTTCACACATAATTTTACAATAATAAGAGTCTAGACTAATAATTTCTAATGTGTCATACCAAATTTAAATAATTAAATCTATTTTTAAGGAAAATTATGTATATCATGGGTACGTAGTTAGATTTAAAAAAAACCATAAACAAATTAAAAAACAATCAACGTATCTTTCTATTATATTAAAAAAAACAAATAACAATGAATCATGTGTGTTGACTTGATGGTTAGAGTGTTTACTGCCTCAAGTCTAGCCTAAGTCCGGGTCGCACTAATAACATTGTTGTTAAGGTTTTACTCTCTTGTAATTCACCAAAAAGAAAAATAATTAACAATTGACATCGTTATTTCAATATATTTAAGTGCTTATTAGTCTCCAATTTAAAGAGTTAGGGTTAATAGATATATTTAAGTGCTTATTATAAGTTACGATCATATATGCTTTTTTTAACATAATATTTAGAACTACTCATAACCTCTTCCGAACCTATAAATAGGATGATATCACGTTTCAACGCACTCGAACTTATGTCTTCTTACATTGACAACAATATTCATACCAACCAAATTATGACTTGATTGAGATTTAAACATCAACTTAAAATGCAACATTCTTAAATGTTTATAAATTTTCATTTAATGTATGAATATAAAAACAAAACCATCATCCATCCATCAAGATTAATGCTAGCATTTAATATTAATTTCATTTCTTTTACAAATTTATTTAATAACATATTTTCTCATGTAAAAACAGAAAAGATAAGGTGATTTCGTTTTCAATACATTAATTTACTTCATTCATGATGATTGAAAGGAAAGTTCTTTATTTTATCTGTACATACATATGGTAAGCAAAATATATTTTTATGATGGATTTATAATTAAAAAATTCTATTTTTTTAAATTTAATTTAAATTTAAATTTAAAATTTAATTCGTGCAGTCGTATTTAATAAATGAATAGTCCAATTCATAAATAAATCTATCACACGTGAAATTGCATGTGATTGTGACACACATATTTACAAATAAAATTTGAAGTTAGGACCACAACATAAATTGGCATTTACTTTGTAAGCCTTGAAATGCAAGGCATGTACCAAAAATAAAGTTAAAAAGCAAATCCGCCATTGCTAAAATCATGGCACATGGTGCCCATGTCCTCTTGTCATTTTCACCCCCCACATCCATAATAATTTCACCAATTGTTTGGGGCAATCAAGTTTCTTTGCCATGCAGTGTTTTTGGGTCAAAATTTGCTATTAGTCCCTATACTTAACATAAGTTATGGTTTTGGTCATTGTATTTTTTGGATTTTAAAGTTTTATTCTTAACTCAAATAGTAGTGGTTAATTCCGTTTGATTAAATTCTACTATTAGTCATATACAATTTGTAAAATTATAATCCCTATATATTTCGAATTTTAAATTTTTAGTTTTGATGTAAACGAGGATCATTAAATCTATTAATTGACTTTTTGTGAGTAGGGAAAATGAATAGAATGTTCAATGAACTTATGAACAGGGGCGAAACTAGGGGGCTGTCAGGGGCCCCGACCGCCTAAAATGGAAAAATTTTCATTTAGGCCCTTTAAATTTTTAAAATTTTAAATTACTAAAGGTAAAATTGCACTTGGCCTCCCTTAAAAATATAAAATTTGATTTAATTCTTTAAAAATTATAAAGATATAGGCTATTAAAATTGTGAAATTATATTTTTGCCCCCCTAAAAAAATTTTTGGTTTCACCTCTGCTTATGAATAGATTGGTTTATGTTCGTTTATCAAGCTAAATAAACAAACATGAACAAAATGTTAAGGTTTGTTTAATATTAAACGAACTGAACACGAACAAGACTTGCTTAGTTCATTTATATTCATGAACAAACTCTTTTATATTCGTTTAAAACTAGCTTATTATTCGATTATTATATATTAATAATATTTTAGTGTTTGTGTGCTTATTTTGTTTATTTATAATATAATTATTAATACTTATATTTGATTTTTTTATATCTAAAAATAGTATGTGTGAATATTTATTGTTATTGTTCATAAACTTGTTTAGTTATATGTTCGTGAACATGTTCATTTAACTTAAATGAAAAGACATGAACATACATGATTTATGAACACAAATTTAAAATTATTAACGAACACCAATTGAACATGAATACGAACACGAACACGAATAATAAGCTTAAAAATAAATAAATAAATGAAGATGAACAGTGCTTTGTTCATTCAAGCTCCATTCATTTATAGCCCTATTTACGAGTAATATATGAAAATAGCAAGTTAACTACTATTTGGACACATCAAATTTCGGAACTAGTAGAATTTAATGAATTTATGAATCCCTATTTGGTCAGCATTGAAATTTTAAATTTCAAAAAATACAAGGACTAAAAGTGACTAAATTATAGTAATTAAATTCACAACTTACACATAATAAAAGGACTAATAGTAGAAATTAACATTTTATTAGATATAAATATTTGGCAGCAATCTACTACTCTTGTTACATTCTTTGTAGTGTAAATAAATAATCAATATATTAAAATCTTAAACACGATTAATCATAATTAAATTTGATTATATCATGTATGAAAGTATAAGATATTTTTGTCTAATTATGCTTATAATTTTTACATATTTGAAATTTAATCCTTTTATTTTTTATTCAATAATTGAATTTCAATTGATAATATTGTCAATAAACTTCTATTAAATTACTCACTTGATTAATATTATACACGTGGACGATCAAATAAGCAAATAAAAACGTTGAATATGGAGTTGTAACGTTTTCAATTTTAAACCTAGTTGTAAGGTTTATCGGCACAATTTTAGAGAATGCTTGCATGGATTTCATATAGTTTTTAAGAGGTATCGTGAGTAATTTTTTGGTTCAATTTTAAAATACCACATAAGAGCGAAGATCCTTTGACAGTCTTATTAATTGGACTTCAATTGTTAAATCAAAAGAGTCGAAGGGAATGAAATTAAAATTAAATGGACTAGATTTCAGATGTGTACATAGTACATGGACTGAGAGCACAATTTACCATTTTTTAATGTACTATTTTGCCACCTCAATAAAGGGAATGTGGAAGCCATGATGTGTAGACAGATTGACAATCAGGTAGAAAATAATAATATAAAACAGAATCTACAAGAGATATTTAGAAGAAAAAAAAACCCAACAATCAAGCACAAATAAAATAAAAAAGAGGATTAATTGCATTTTTTTCCCTTTAATTTCCCTTCAAGGACGTGAACCCCAGTTCTTCTGGATTTCAAAGTGATAACTCACATCCAAATAGACTTTGTCATCATCATCTACAAACTGCATAAACAAATTAAAAGAGAAATTAATTAAAAGAAATTAAACTTCAATATTTTAAAATTAAGACAAATTCATATATATATATATATATATAAAATCAGAATTTTTTAATGTAATGTTAAATTCTTAATCATAAAATTTGTAGAAAAGAATAGTAATAAAGTTATAAATTATATATGGTCAAATTCTATCCTTAGTCCCTATACTCTTCGGACTTTTAAATTCAACCCTTTACTTCTAGGAATTCAGTTCCTTCACTTGTTTGATTTAAAAATTAAAGTCCAATCAATAATACCTTTAATTTAAAAGAAAAACCCAGACCTCTGAATGTTGAAATGCAACATATTCAAATTTAACAAAACTTTATTAACAAAATCATTAATCGAACTTTAATTTTCAAACCACATCCGAAAAATAAAAATAGAAAGACTAAATTTCAGAAGATAAAAAAATACAGAGACTAAAAACAGAATTAAACCATCAAATATAATTTTACCTTGGTCCTTACAGCATATGAGCCTCTAGCAAACAAGCCTGAAGGTGTACTTTCTTCTTCCAATTCAAATGTATAAGGTTCCTTTTGTGGACTAAATGTCCCCAACATTAGCTTTGTGTTGTCCACTGTCAAATTTAATTTCATTATCAACCCCATTAAAATCAACCCAAAGGTTATAAGTATCAAATTTAAATTTTCGAAACAGGTTCAAAATTTAAACTTTATAATAATGTTATTTTTCATACCTCGAATACCGGTTTTCCAAACAGTGTTTACGTATTTAAGACCGGAGACAATATTGTTGGAGACATTGAAAGTGAATTTCAGACGAAATCGACTTCCTTCTTTTAGAGTAAACAAACAAGTTTTAGGCTTTGTAACAAATGGGATTGGCAAAATTATGTCCGGTCTACCAGGGGATACGATCGAGAGGCTTAATATCTTAACTTCAGGCTCTTTACTCTCTGCATTAAATCAAGAAAATACACAAATATGAGTCGAACATGTATATCCGGAGGCGGATACAAGGGAAGGTAGGAAACTTCACCAAAATAAAAAATAACCCTTTATAAATGATCAAATTATTAAAAAATTTATTTAATCTTTTCGAGAATTATAAAAATTCAATTTTGGTCCCTCCTAAATTTTTTTTTTGAATTGACCCCTGAAAATATTGTAACGTAAATATAAAAAAAATGAAGAGTTGGAGTAAAATGTACCTCCGACCGCAGACATATCAACACTTCCAAGAAGTTGTTCTTTCCATCTCCTTAAACTTTCATCATCCTTGAAACAAACAAAAGAAAAAAAATCAAGGTTTGAGTATTTTCATGGAATCTGGGTATAATTTTCCAAGAAAATTTATATACCTTGTCTTTTTCAAGCTGTTCTTTGAGGGAAAATTGAGGACCAAGATCCAATTCTTTCTTGGATTTCAACTTGGCATCATCATCATCATCTTCTTCTTCATCATCATGTTGATCATCATGGGGTTCATCACCATTGTTGATAGCTTCTTCATCATTATCATCAATGAATTTCTTGTTTTTCTCATCTCTTAACTCTTCTTCTTGGCCAGCTTTGGTTTCGTTTTTATTGAAACCAATCTGTTTGGATGCCGAGAAAGTTCCTACAGCAGCTGATGACATTTTTTTTTTTTTTTTGCCCCTATGAACCTACCTCTAAGCAAAGCAGGTTAGTTATCCATTGTTGCAGGATTTAAATAAAAGGAAACGGTACACATGTTTGTGGGCTACTGGGCTTGAATTTGTACCAAATTTACATGATGTCGACTCATATGGTGAATATATATACATATTAAAATATGATATTCCTATTATATTAAAATGTCAAAAAGTAAAAATGTTATCTAAACTCGATAATTAGGTTCACTTTAGTATTAATATTTTTTTTCGATCCACTTTAGTATCTAAATTTGACAACTAAATCCATTCTGATTTCTGAAATTAAAAAATATAAAAATTTAATGACGTGACATTCTAAAATTATATCAGGTTATTAAATCTTGATGGAATCAAGTTTAGGGACCAAAATGGACAAAAAAAGATACATATACCAAAGTAGATTTAGCTGCCAAGTTTAAGGGTCAAAGATTATGTTAACTTTAAAAAAAAGGTTAAAATACGCGATAAGTCCTTATACTATTTATAAATTTGAAATTTAGTCTCTAATAGTCAATTTCAAAATTCAAATTCAACTGTTAATATTGTTAAATTTATTTTGTTAAATTTAAGTTCATTACAATGTTGTTGTTTTTTAGTTACACGGCCATCAATTGAGTATTCTTTTTAATTTCAAAATGTCAAACCAACAAATTTAACAAAAAGAAAGTGTTAGTAATTAGACCTAAATTTTGAAATTTAAAAAATAAAGGACTAAAATTTTAAAACTAAGAGTATAGAGGCTAAATTCTAAATTTGGGAATAATATAAGACTTATGTTATTAATGTAGTGAGATGGGAAACATGGCATTGATGCATGACATAAGACCTAACATGCAAGGTAGTTGAAACAAAAGGGACTGGTTCCAAATTTCTGTAGTTGGGGCAGTTGAGACAAAAGTTTATCTCTTTAGACCCTTTCCTTTCAAACTTCTTTACCATTAATGCTAACTCAAAATCATGATTAAATATTGATATATCAATGTCTCAAAAATATAACTACGGAGTTAAGTGAGATGGTAATGGTCTTTTCTATCTTAATTAGTGATCGAGTGTTTGATCATCGCCCTAAGTCTAGAGTAGCTTTAAAACTCGTGACCAATATTTATCTTTTAATGGGTCTACAAAATATGGATAATTAATTACTAGACTCGATCCAATAAATATGAATGATTCAATCGATATTGACCCATATTTAAAGACATTTATTTATGGTTGATCATCATTGTCTACAAAAAATGAGGAAATAATACATTCAAGAAATCAATCTAATAGCACATTCCATCATCATTAAATTTTATTTATTTTCCATCAAACATTAATTTAAATCATAATAAAGTTTCCAAGATTGTTATTACTTTTTTTTTCATTTATTGGGTTGATAAAATTCACATTTCTTTGGTCGATTGAGTTTAGTTTGATTGGTATAAGTATTTTTGTCAATGCAAGAGGTCGTGGATTTAAATATACTAAAATATATTTTTTTTCTATTTATGGATTGAGGAAGGACTATGAATAATTTTAAATATTATATCAAAAAATAGTAAATACGGTCAAAATATATAATGCAATTATTCAAAAAAAATTCACTCGACAAGAAATTTATTTAAAATTTTAAATATAATCGTATCAAATTCAATTTGAGTTCTAATATGATCTATAAATATGCTTTATTGAAAGTCAACAAAAAATTAAATTTCTAAAATTTTGAAATCTAGTAAATGAGGCCTCCTATTGTTTATTAAGGCTAAAGTTTTTGACCTTAAATTCAAAAGTGAAATTTCTGGAGAAAAATATTTTGGATATTCTTTTTATTTTGTTATTTTTATTAATAAAATGGGTAAAATAATTTTTGTACATTAGGTTAAAAAGTAAATTGGTCATTTCTATTAAAAATTTCATCCATTTGTTCAGTTAAAACTAGCAGGACTAACAGAATAGCCGGACAATGACACATGATGTTATATGCATGCCTTATGTTGATATACAAGGACCAATTTTTAATATTAGGCATGGATGAAATTTTTAATAAAAAGACTAATTTTATCTTTAATTTAATATTATAAATTAATTTATTTATTTTTTAAATAAAAAAGACAAAAAAATAATTTGACTTTTATCGAAATTTATGTATGTGCTAATGAGTGGATTAATTTAACTTAAATTAAATTATTGAGTTTAGTGCTTTTCGACCCAATTCAACGCATGTAGTTGAAGGTACCCAAGTTGTAGCCCAAGTACGAGGCATGCTTAAGCCCAAACCCTAAAACGATGAAGGAGTCAGGTGGACTTGTTTCTACTTGCTTGGCTTGGGTTTCGCTTTACAAAAATTCTTCACTTTTTCCCCAGAGCTGAACCATTTTCATGTCATTTTTGTTCTAATTTGCTCCCAATTTTCTTGCCAAAGCATTCTTTTGATAGAATTCTCTTGTTTTAGGTATTTTCTTCTAGCCAACAACAGCGCTTTCTACATGTTTGATTTTATGCTCGAAAGAGTTTTACTTGGACCATAGCCTACACTTCAACCCACCACACGCATCCTGATAAAGTCTCGATGAACCGTTTTCATGTCATTTTGTTCTAATTTGAGCCCAATTTTCCTTTCCCAAGCGTTCAATCACCACACCTATTGATTTAATATTCATGTTTTAGACGATTTCTTCTAGCTAACAACAGTGCCCTCAACATGTTTGATGTTATGCCTGAAAGAGTTTCACTCGTTGTACCATAGCCTACACTTCAGCTTACTACCACCAAGCATCCTGATAAAGTCTCTAGATCAACCATGTTGCTCTCCGTCTCGTGCCAAAGTGACAATTTCCTCAGCTCCAGCTTCCTTCAATCATCAAATCCATCTTTCATTTCCCTTAAAAGAACGAAAAAAAGCTTTCAGAACATTTATAATAAACCCCAAAGTTTATCTCTTTCGATTTCGTCTTCTTCTCTCAAAATTGTTCGAAGCCCTTCACTTGACAAACATGTAGTGAAACAAAACAAAATCCGTTTCGTCCAAAAGCTGAAAACTTTGTTACTTTCGAAGCCGAAACACTTCATTCCAATCCATATTCTCGCTAAATGCCGTGCTTACCTTTGTATCCACAAGCCTCGTTCCATTCTTTCCATGATCTATCGGTACCCTACGATTTTCGAGCTCTTCACTATCCCCATGCCGCCTACTCCGTTTAACGCTACAAAATCGGGGTACCAACTTTGTGTTCGTTTAACCCCGGCTGCTAAATCTCTCGCTATGCAAGAATTGAATCTTAAGTCAGCTATGTCTGGTTTCTTGGCGAACAAGTTACAGAAACTTCTCATGCTTTCTTCTCATCGTAGGCTTCTATTGTCTAAGATAGTTCACCTTGGTCCTCATCTTGGGTTATCTCCGAATTTTCGGTCCCGTCTTTGTAATGATCATCCGGATAAGTTTAAGATCGTAGGTACCTTGTATGGTATGGCCCTTGAGCTTGTGAACTGGGATCCTGGGTTAGCTGTTCCATTGAAGTCTCCTCCGGTAAACCGGGGTTGATCGTTGATAGGCCTTTGAAGTTTAAGCAACTGAACCTTCGGAAAGGGTTGAATTTAAAGCGACGACACAGGGAGACTTTGATGAAGTTTAATGAATTGCCTGATATTTGTCCGTATAATACGTCTTTGGACGATTTTCCAAAGGCATCCCTCGAGGCCGAGAAAAGAGCTTGTGGTGTAGTGAGAGAGGTGTTGGGGATGATGATTGAAAAGAGGACATTAATAGACCACTTGACACATTTCAGGAAAGAGTTCGGGTTACCAAATAAGTTGAGGGCGATGATCGTGAGACACCCGGAATTGTTCTACGTGAGTTTGAAAGGGATGAGGGATTCGGTTTTCTTAGTCGAGGGGTTTGATGACAAGGGAGTGCTTTTGGAGAAAGATGAGAGTTTAGTGATAAGAGATCAACTAATGGCATTAGTTGCAGAAGGAAAACGGATACGACGCGAAAAGAGGAAAGCTAGAATTAATGGTACCACCATCGTTGATGACTGCGATAACAATGATAATGTTGAAGTTGAAGATGGTGATTATGATGACGGATTTGAGAATTTGTTCGATTCTGAAGATTCGGACCTCGAATATGATTTTCATGATGATGATAATGAAAGCAATATGTTGTATGCTAATGGAGGAAATGCAGTATTTTGGACTGGTCATGACAATGGAGATTCAGAGCCTTGGTAATGATAAATGATTTGTGTGTATATTGTGAATATTTGTAAGTAATTAGGGGATAAACGAAATCTGTGACTGCGAAGAATTTATGTATCTTAATACTTGATTCGAGTAGTTTCGGGTTGCTATTAAGGTTTTCTTTTAACTTTTAAATTAATATTGTGGAACTTCAATTCAACTTGATCTCAAATATGACTAGCACACAAAAATAGCTCATTTTTATACGAAGTAAATGAGTTAAATGTGTTCGAGCTTGTTGGAATCGGACCAAATCAGTTGATACATGAGTTTGGACAAAAAAGTTGAATCGAGATAAAAAAATTGATTGCACCAATGGTTGGAGTCTAGACTTGATCATGAGTCGAGTCACCTAGCCCAGCCCGAAAGTCCACCCGAAATGTGGGAGGATTTGAGCAAAAATATAGACCTGAAAAATGGGCTTGAACAAAAAATTAAGGCCCGTTTAAAAAAGGGTTAGGCCTCAGGTAAGATATTTTTTGCCTTGGCCTGACTCGGCCTCAAATTCACTAAATGATAAAAAAAATTTATTTTTTTAATATTATTTTTTTGTTGTTTTCTCCCTATTTTCAGGGGCGAATTTAGGGGGTTGGCAAGGGTCCCGGCCCCCCTAAAATGTAAAATTGTTATTTAGGCTCTTGAAATTTTTTAAAAATTTTAAATTAGTAAAAATAAAATTACACTTTGGCCCCCTAAAATTATAAAAATTTAATTTAATCCTTTAAAATTTATAAAGATATAGACTATAAAAAAATTAAAATTTCATCCGCCCCTACAAAATTGTTCTGGCTTCGCCCTCTGCCTATTTTGCTACCATTTTACAATTATTTGCTACTATTTTGTTGTTATTATTTGGATATTGTATAAAACTTATTTTATTGTTAATTTTGTTATTATTTTAAAGACATTTGCTTGTTAAATTGCATCTATTTTAGTGTTATTTAAGTATACATATTTTTTAAAATTTATTTTCAATTTGTTGGGAAATATTTATTTTGATGTTTTTAGTATTTTTGATGTATTATATATTTTTAAAATTATATAAAAATAATATAAAAATTAATATAGGAGGGCCGATTCGTGCCCGGGTTTTAGGATTTTTATCTGGGTCGGGCTTGGACAAAATTTTAGGCACATTTTTTGGGTCGGGCAGGCCTACAAACGGGCCTAATTTTTTAGTTGAGCCCGACCAGCCCATGCACACCTATAGGTTGAACTAGTTTTATAAATTTTTAACAATTTATTTAATTAAAACTGGATCGATAACCAAATCTGAAAATTGATGGTATTAACAAATAATTTAGACTTACTAATGACATTTACATGGATCTTAGTTTAATAAAAAATTTAATGGTATTAACAATCCTTAAAAAAGTCACATAATCATTTCAATTAGAATAAAGTGTTTATACTGATTAATGACATTATAAAAGTTGAGGTATCAAATTATGTCAAAATTAAAGTATACTGATTAAATATCAAATTTGAGCGAAACATAATGATCAAATTGAAATTTAATCATTCTTATAATCTAAAAAACAGATGAATTGTAATTGACATTTACCCATAATATTCTCATGTAAAAAAAAAAAAAAAAAAAAATAGACAGGTGTCCATTGTAGAAGACCTTAGTGCCTTCGCTTTTATATATAGTTTGTATATGTTATGAATATTTTATTATTAAATGGACGACATCAATATCAAAATAAGTTTAATATACTTTAGAACTTTAATAGTCATTAAAAGTAAAGTTTTATTTTATTTATATTTTTGTTTATAAATGTAGACTTTGAAGCAAGATTGTGAACATCTTCATGGATCACTAAAATACGTACTTCTCTTTTGCTCTCTTATTTCTCTTGTTATTTATTTACTTATTTCATGATACGTTATCAGTACGATATTGTTTTTTTCTTTTCACGATTCTTTTCTATGGCAAGGAAGAAAGGAATTGTAAACTTTTATGCCAAGAAAGTTATATAATTTATCCGGTATTTTTTTCACTATCTTATCTTTGGTAAATTTGTTTTACTAAAAAAAATTATTTTGAGATTTCTTTAAGTTATATTATGCATAATATTTGAATGATTAAATATGTGATGATTAAATTATTGTTATTAAACATGCTTAAATTTTGATTAAGGGAAATTGATAGGGTCTAATTGAGTCTTATTAACCTCTCATTAAGGATTAGATTATACTTTTTAAATTGAATTATAGATTATAAATAATTGATTAGAGCATCATAAGATTCTATAACATATATTTGGTATTGAAATTTGGTACAATGTGTATCGAATCGCGTTCAAGCATCTTACGTGAAAATTCTGATTGTTTTATAAATGTTAAAGATTTTCAAGTATATTTCACTATGATGTATTTTATTATAGCATGCTTGTTATAATTGGAGACCGAAACATGAACAAATAAATTCTGAATTGAAATTCATGCATATTTAGGATGGTGATTATGGAAAAAAATTATATCTAATTTTTATATTTCAGATGTGAGCTTTGTCCACACAAATGTTTTACTATGAAAGCTATGGCGATCAAAATTTGATAATTATATCCACATGTAGTTACAAGATCTCTTATCTATTGTGTCCATACTGTCGATTTTGAGGATTTCCATAGTCTATATTGAGAAACTTCTTTGTTGTAATAATTTTTTTGATGAATTATAAGAGGAGGGCAAAGTCCTAACAACAATGCAACACTCTGACCGTCAAGCCAACACACGGAGGTTCTGTTATTGTAATTATTTGTTAAGCATAAAATTTTATTTTGATATTTGTATGAAATCTTACAACTAAATTACTTAGGATTATATGTATTTTGTAAAAAAGAAATTTCTAAAAGTATGAATTGCATATTTTTGTGAATTGTGGAACTCATTACTTGACTTATTAGTGATAATTTCTATATATTGAATCTATTAGATTTTGGTAAGAATTTTATATTAGAAAATTATTGTTTTTCCGCTATTTGCTACTATATATTAGTGTAATTGAATCACATGAGACAATAAACCGTAAGTTTATTTGTCTAATATGTTAATTAGTTGGTATGATTGGTTAGACCATCCCGATTAATAATAATATAATAAATGAGAACTTACATGGATATTTATTAAAGAACCTGAATATTCTTCATATTAAAGAAACGAGAGCTCATTTATCTAACAAATGAATATTTTGATATTTTAATATAGACTTTGATACGAACTTCTCTTTTGCTCTTTATACACCTTAGGATGGCATAGCCTTAAATTAAAGTAAAGTAATTTTAATGGCGATGTTCAAACTAGGAAAGGCTTATGGTGGATACTTAAGCACCCAGAGATGAGGAATGGCGTAGTAAGCGACGAAATGTTTCGGGGAGTTGAAAATAAGTGTAGATCTAGAGATTCTCAAATAGGTCAACCTTTAGAGCTGCTGCTGAATCCATGGGTAGACAAAAGACCACCTGGCGAATTGAAACATCTTAGTAGTTGGAGGAAAAGAAAGCAAAAACGATCCACGTAGTAGTAGCAAGCGAAATGGGAGTAGCCTAAACTGTGAAAGTTGGGTTGTGGGAGAGCAATAAAAGCACCGTGCTGCTAGGCGAAGTGGTGAGGTGTTGAACCCTAGATGGCGATAGTCCAGTAGCCAAAAGCATCACTAGCTTATGTTTTGACCCAATTAGCATGGGACACGTGGAATCACGTGTGAATCAGTAGAAACCACCTTGCAAGGCTAAATACTCCTGGGTGATCGATAGCAAAATAGTACCGTGAAGGAAGAGTGAAAAAAATCCCGATCGAGGAGTGAAATAGAACATGTTCTCTTGTTATTTACTTTCTTTATTATTAATTTCATAACATTATAGATATAATTGTACTCCTTTTTCGTAAAATATAATTAAAAATAAAAAAATAAATTTCATTTAAATTGTAATAAGTTAGATAATTAATTATTAAATTACATGTTAAATATTTTAAATTCAATTATTTATGAAATTCGGGATGAAATTATTTGCCGAATTTATTTAAAAAATAAATTATTTTGCTTACGTGGCTAACATGGATTGGTTCTTTGACTTTTAATTCGTTACAAATTCACGACAGTTTGCATTCCGAAAGTTTCAGAGTGGGGCCCACTTTTTAATGGGTCCCCTTCTAGAAAATATGGAAAATTAAAAACGTACTAGTGGGTCGGGTGGTGGACTCAGTGAGTCAAATAACTCAGATAGAACTCGTTTCGCTTTGCCCCTCTCTCTCCCTTTCTAGGTTTTTTTGGTTTATAAAATAACTTAGAGCTCTCTCTCAAAGCTCGAGGTTTTCACTTTCTCGCACTTTCCCTCACTTTCTCGCACTTTCTCGCACTTTCTCGCGTTTTCTCATCTAAGGCAGCTAGTTCTCTGATTAGGTATCAAAAGCAAATCTCAGGCTTTACTTTAATTTTTCTCTCCGCTGTTCAAAACTATAGTATTTTTATGTTTAATTTCAAAGAAAAAAACAGTCAGAGTATATTGTTTTGTTTAGTAAAATTGAAGATTTTATGTTGTATTTATTTGATTTACTTAAAATTTAATTTTGTATAGGATTTTGCATTTACTAGCTTCTTTTCTCTCTGTTCTTCGCAGCTCTGTTTTATATATATATTTGCAAGTGCATGTGCATGTGCATGTATTGCTGCATTATTTTGTTGGTGATTAATTGTTAGATTTTTCTGGTCAATGTGATTATTTTCGGAGGAGGAGCTTGACTAATTGGAATTATCTGGAATATTTGCTTATTTATTTATTTAATCCTTTCATCCTTTTGCTGATAATTTCAAATTGCAATAATGAAGTATAAGGATTTCTGTATTTTTCTAGGATTTATTTTGAGCTTTTCTCCCCATGCATGCACGAGGGAGAAGTGAACACTGAAGATTTTATTTTGGGGAAAGTTTATAATTTAATTGATTTAGGAACAGGCATTGAACTGTTATTGATTTAATATATTTTAAGTACCTTAGCTGTTGATTACATTGGTGGGCATCTTTAAAAACTGGATTTTATTAGGTTGATTGGAGCTTGGGGTTTTTCAAAATGTTCTTGAAGGTTGGGGACATTTGTCATCATTCTAAAATTACGCCACTGCTCATCTTTGGTATGGAGGAAAAGTTGCATGTGCTTTGCTCAAACACGCGTGCTGTATGTTTAGATGTCAAATGTTTTTCAGAAGAATAGAGTTATTAAATGTTCTTGGCAAATATGATTAGAAAGTAACACATGAGGCATGTTATACTTCTCTATCAATTTTTCAAGCCTATCTCATTCCCCTGCCCTGCCTGTTTTCCTGTTTTTTACCAAGTACTAATCACTCCCTTATGAAAGCATGCATGGGTCATAGCATTGTCTGACTCGCAGTGTTCCTTCTCTAATCTTCATTTCCTTGTTGAATTAGTTTCTTTGCAACCAGTCAGCATCATTGATCTCAAACTCTACATCAGTGGAAATGTGTAGCTACTAACAGGGATGATGTCCTGTGGTCTCTTTCATATGCCTTCAGATGTCTTTCTTAACACAGTAAAACAAAGATGTTCACTGATAATTTCATTGAATTTTTTAGTTACTCTGTTATTATGGCATCTTAAGAGTCTCTCTTAATCTTCAACAACTATCAGGTGTTTGTGTTATTAATATGCGTAATTGATAAACATGTCATTGAGAACTTCAAATGAATGTTGTCCAGAAATGGAAAGATAAGCTGGTCCATATCGTGCATTTTTGCTTGTTTTTAGCTCGAAGAGGGTATATTCTATTATTGTACTCTACTGTGTAAAAAGGCTTCCTGTTTCTGTGTGGTTAATGGCTTCAAAATTGCTCATGTTTAATTGAGATTTGTTATAATTGTTCAGAATCATGTACCATTAACTATGGCATATTTGTAAGAGAATTGAAAAGTCATTCATATAAGAAAGTTTAGGTAAAACAATTTGGAGCCTCTGCTTATTATTACTACTACTCATCTTTAAGGTGTACGTACGGAGTTTATGGAAGAATATAATCTGCAAAGCTAGTATTTGTCTATGTATCCAAAGAGGTCTGGTCAGGCAGATAGGCCAGTTACTAGGCCTCTGCGCTCAAGTGATAGGCTTAGAAGAAGGCCAAAAGTGTATGGCAGACCATATTTGTATTACAGTCCTACCATCATTCGAAATAAGAAGAGCAGGACAAAGACAAGGACAGCAGCTTCTCGCATTGCCAAAATGTTGCGCTCGGGGGATCGGCCGGTGCGTACTTCAAACGGCAGTGTAAGTTGCACACTCTTGTTTGACTGTATATATCATGCTGAGTCTTTAAGTGATTGTGATAAATTTTTTAGCTTTTCCTATTCATTTTTCTAGGTTGTAGATAACTTAGAAACATAACTCCTTTGTGACTATAGTAGTATTTTAAATGTATTGCACATCAGTTGGAGAAGCTAATACTGTTGCTGACTCAATGGCCAAAGTGGCAAGGCAAACCAGCTCAGGACCAGAAGAGTTTGAGCTCCCCCCTGGGAATATTCATGCTTTACTTCACCGTGAACTTTTTCAGAGTATTTTGTAGAAGTTTGCTTTGACTAGTTTGCTAGTCCTCCTTTCTTTGAACAGAAAAAAAAGAGTATTGCACTAGGGCTCTGATTTTCTGTTGCTTTTGCTACTTGATTTTTTCCATGGCTTCTTGAAAAGCTGCTGCAAAGCAAAAGTTAAAAAGCAGAATTGAATTGATTCAAAATGAACCATAATTAAAATAGAAAACCAACTGTTGTTAAAGAAAAGAAACTGATTACTGGGCACTAATATTTATCACCTCTTTATATACCTTTTATGGTGACATTTATTTTGTGCTGTGGCTGTATTATATATATTTTCACAACAAATTCCTTCTGTGTCCTTTTAGATCAAAATGTAGATTCCTTTTTTCCTCAGTTATGTCGGGCATTCTTATAGGAGGACATGTTTCATGTAGGTTTTCTTTAATAAGTTGTGTCTTTGCATGATTTTCATATGATTGCATCTTTTCTTGAAGCTAATTGGATTAAATGACTCATTTTTTCTATTATACCTTGCATTTTGAATTTGATTAAGTTTAGTCATCCTCTTGTTGCAGTCAGGCACAGCCAATCTTAGGCGTTCATCGAGAAAGAGGAGAGTTTCTGTGAATCTTATGGGTTATACTGAGAGTTCTGGTTCAGGGGATGAAGACATGATGGTACCGTCCAAGCATACAACACTTTGGAATTCAATTACTTTTCTCTTATTTGATGAAACATACATCACGAAAGTGTATCCCAATTCAACTTTTCATTGTTTATTTTTCCCAGAGACCATATCGACCACAGAGGAACCGAGTTGCTAACAGTGTAAGTCAAGATGAGTCTCCATCTCCCAAGCAGAAAAAGACCTCGGAGACTAAAGAAGCTCCTCGACGTGAAGGACTACGCCCTCGTCATTCAAAAACAGTTAAGCAGATCAATTTGGGTTATGATGATGAGCAAAGTACTTCGGAGGAGAAGGTTGGTGAAGATGAAACTGAAAATGGGAATGATTTAGATGATGAGGCTGCTGATGATGACCAAAATGATGCTGAAGATGAGGGTGATGAAGAGGCGGAGGGTGAAGATGAAGAAGAAGAAGAAGAAGAAGAAGAGGATGAAGGTGATGATGAAGAGGGTGAAGAAGAGCAGGAAGGAAGGAGGCGATATGATCTTCGAAATCGTGCTGATGTACGCAGGCTATCTA
This sequence comes from Gossypium rotundifolium, assembly GCA_025506655.1. NCBI lineage: Eukaryota > Viridiplantae > Streptophyta > Magnoliopsida > Malvales > Malvaceae > Gossypium > Gossypium rotundifolium. Next base: position 203,470,148 of record CP106724.1, read on the forward strand.
TGGATGAGAGCAAGCAAAGATCTAGATCTCCACGGAGGGTTTTACGTCAAGGAATGGGGACTAAAGTCAGCAGGGATGTTAGGAAGGGTGGCTCACGTGTTCATAAGCGTCATCGTTTAACAAGAGCTGAGGATTCTGATGATTCTATTCTTGTGGATGAGCTGGATCAGGGGCCTGCTATTCCTTGGGCCCGAGGTGGGAGCAGATCTGGACCACCTTGGCTTTTTGGGGGATTAGACATGCATGGGACAACAGCATGGGGATTAAATGTAGCTGCATCAGGTTGGGGTAATCAAAGTGATCCATTTGCTACATTGACTTCTGGGATTCAAACTGCTGGACCAAGCTCTAAAGGCGGGGCAGATATTCAACCCTTACAGATTGATGAAAGTGTTAGCTTTGATGAAATAGGCGGGCTTTCTGAATATGTTGATGCTTTGAAGGAAATGGTTTTCTTTCCCTTGTTGTATCCAGATTTCTTTGCCAGTTATCACATCACTCCACCTAGGGGTGTCCTGTTGTGTGGTCCTCCTGGCACTGGTAAGACATTGATTGCCAGGGCTTTAGCAAGTGCTGCTTCAAAGGCTGGTCAGAAAGTCAGTTTTTACATGCGAAAGGGTGCTGATGTGCTTAGCAAGTGGGTTGGTGAGGCTGAAAGACAATTGAAACTTCTTTTTGAGGAGGCACAAAGGAATCAACCTTCCATCATTTTTTTTGATGAGATAGATGGGCTTGCTCCTGTGAGGTCTAGTAAACAAGAGCAGATTCACAATTCTATTGTATCCACTTTGCTTGCCCTCATGGATGGTCTTGATTCACGTGGACAAGTTGTTTTGATTGGAGCAACTAACAGGATTGATGCTATTGATGGAGCTCTAAGGCGCCTGGGCGATTTGACCGTGAATTCAATTTTCCATTACCTGGCTGTGAAGCACGTGCTGAAATATTAGATATTCACACTCGGAAGTGGAAGCAACCTCCTTCTAAGGAACTTAAAATGGAACTTGCAGCTAGTTGTGTGGGATACTGTGGTGCAGATCTGAAGGCTCTATGCACTGAAGCTGCCATTCGTGCTTTTCGTGAAAAATACCCGCAAGTTTATACTAGTGATGACAAATATCTGATTGATGTTGACTCAGTGAAGGTTGAAAAGTATCACTTTATAGAGGCCATGTCAACAATTACTCCTGCTTCTCAAAGAGGTTCCATCGTTCACTCTAGACCGTTGTCTTTGGTAGTTGCACCATGCCTGCAGAGACATCTCCAGAAAGCCATGAACCATATATCTGACATATTTCCTCCCCTAACAGTGTCATCTGAGTTGACCAAGCTTTCTATCCTTTCATATGGATCAGCAATTCCTCTTGTTTATAGGCCTCGGCTGTTACTGTGCGGTGGTGGTGGTTCTGGCTTGGTAAATATTTTGCATCCTCTTGAGTTTTAGTAACTGTAATTTTTGGAGTCAGAAACTGAATATACTTACTGATCTAGTTGTTCAGGATCATCTTGGACCTGCAATTTTACATGAGTTAGAGAAATTTCCTGTACATTCTCTTGGTCTTCCGTCACTTCTTTCGGATCCCAGTGCAAAGACATCAGAGGAAGCAGTGGTGCATATATTTAGCGAAGCAAGAAGAACAACACCTTCTATACTATATATACCTCAGTTCAATCTATGGTGGGATAATGTGAGTGCTTCATGCAGAGTAATTGTTCAATTCTGATTCAAATTTTAGTTCAAATGAATGCACTTGATTAAAAGTTGATCCTTTTTGTTTGTGTGTGTGTGTGTGTATTTCAGGTCTAGGTTTTTTAGTCTAGTTTTGTATTTTCTTCTGCTTTCTAAATTTGATAAATTTGTTGTTGCAGGCATATGAACAGCTAAGAGCTGTTCTGCTTACACTTTTAGAAGAGTTACCATCAGACCTACCTATATTGCTACTTGGAACATCATCAAGCTTACTTGCTGAATTAGATGGGAATCCGTATTCAGTATTTCCTCAGCGTAGTGTGTATGTGTGTCTAATCCTTAAAATGACTTTTTATGCATTTCTACCTTTCGTTCTGTGATTATTTGGATATCAATGTTGACCTTTGGCAATTATTTTTCATAACCAGAGCTGTTTATTGCTATCGCCATGAAGTTTGTTTTCAGTATATAAGTCATTATTGGTTTTTCTTGCAAGTTGCAATCTTGCTGAAGCATCCCATAAACTCGATGCAGTCCAAGTGCATTCTCTTTTATGCTGACATGACATGTGAAACATCATAGATACACACTTTTTTCTTTCTTTTGTTTTAGGAATTCAATGTATGCATAGAATAATATTCCTGTATTGCCTTTTCTCTATTTTATCTTGCTTCTATTTGGGTAATATTGATGAAACGGACCTTTGTTACCCAGTTTGCTCTAGGTATTTATTTACTTATCTTTCTATTTATTAAAAATTTGTTCAATACTGATGTATTTAATTTTTATTGTCAGCTATCAATTGGACAAACCTTCAATTGAAGATAGATCTTTGTTCTTTGACGGTTTAATTGAAGCTGCATTGTCAGTATTGTTGGAGGCAATGACTAAAAAGTCCAAGGAACCAAAATCTCTTCCTGAACTTCCCAAAGTGCCAAAAGTGGCAAGTGGACCAAAGGTCTCAGAATTGAAGGCGAAAGTAGAGGCTGAGCAACATGCTATTCGCCGTTTACGCATGTGCCTTAGAGATGTTTGCAACCGGTAAAGTTACCGCAGTCCTATCAGAAACTATTATGTTTAATAGTGTAATCTTTAACTGAGGCGTCTTTCCTTTACTGTTCCTTGCCCCTTTCATCCCTTGCCATTTCTTTTTCTTGGCAATGGAAGATCTGTGGAGCATATTTCAATTGATTTGTGTGTAATTTACGACAAATATTCGCTGGAAGTGGAACTCAGGTTTTAATTCTGAGTTAGAATTCTGCAAATTGAAAAACCATAACTAATATTGGAAGGTGACTTAAAGTTTTCCAAAGAATTATCTGGCGCTATTAGGTTTATTCCTATAGAACTGTTCAGTTAGGTGACCTTAAGAGGAATTGTTTAGCTTAGAAAATAAAAAGCTTGTGAATTTTTTTTATAAAATTATAATCATTAGAAAAGGAAAGAATAAAAGAGAAAATCAACTTTAAGAGATGTAGTAAAGCCTGATGTTTTTTGTAGTGTGGTTTTGCCTCCTTGAATTATCATTGATGGATCCTTCCATAATGGCTCATGAACTTGTTTTGGGTCGTAAGATCTCTTTCTTTCATGTGATTCTATTTATTAACTTACATTACCCCTTTTAAAACCTGCTTTATCTCCAAAGTTGATATAATTGAGAAAATGTCTGTATGTTGAAGATAATAACTTTTAGGATGGCTTGTAGGTTTTAATTTATTGTTGATTGTTGTTATCTTTATAAGCATATAAAATAGAGATATTTTTACTTTATTGAACTGTTTGTTATCTTTATAAGCTTATAAAATAGAGATATTTTTACTTTATTGAACTGTTAATGAGCTTTAGAGAAGATGGTTGGTCATGTTGCAGGATGCTCTACGATAAAAGATTTAGTGCCTTTCATTACCCAGTCACTGATGAGGATGCGCCAAACTACCGCTCCATAATCCAGAATCCTATGGATGTTGCTACTTTATTGCAGCGGGTTGACTCTGGACAATATCTTACCTGTTCTGCTTTTGTGCAAGATGTCGATCTGATTGTAACCAACGCAAAGGTGTGGGTTTGTTAAATCCCAAATGCAATCTATTCTGATTTCTAGTTTTATTATTTTAACTTAGGTTGACCATGTAACTTGCCACTCATTGAGACCGACAATGGCAAACGCTTGTCAAAAAGCAACTGTAACTAATCGGATATGCAGTTTGGTTTATTTTTCGGAATCTTAGGTTTTTATTGAATAATGAGATTTTTCAAATTTCAATATTTGTTCGAAATATATCTATTAACTAGATTTATAATAATGAGGTCCATTTTTATTTGTTACTTTGTGTGCCTCATTTCTATTTACTGGTTTAGTTGTTAAACTTGTGCAATTTCCTCTTCATGTATGGTTTAACTGATGTCATGTTTTGGCTACTGAACATTGTATGGAGAGAGAAACATACCATGTATGAATGCTTTGTTTTACCCAAACTCGGGGGGGGGGGGTGAGAGTTAGATATGGACATGTCCGATTATATATGGATGTGTCTCAACATGGATATCCTTTTTCTAAGTTTTTCCATATATTTGGAGGATCATACCTTTATACCGATATCCAATTATGTGACGAACACAGGTATTTTAGAGAAGGGTAACATAGGGAATGCTTGTAGGGAAGAGTAGGGGAATTTGCTTGCTTAGCATTTGTGGTAGGCTAAATACCTATATACCTAGGGTAGGGTTGAATATTTTGGGATTTTAGAATTTATTGTTAGTTAGAAACTTAATGGGGAAAGAATGGCTGGCAGCAAGGAAAGAGATTCCACATGTGAAAGCAAAATGTTTATGGTTCTACAAAACACTTTTCATGCATAAGTTGTGTCTTTGTATTGCATGCTTTGGATTCTTAGCACTGTTCTGTTGAATATTTATTAATTCAAAAGCCTACCATATATATGTATATCTGTTCTATAATAGATAGTCTTTATTAACTTCTTTTTTGTGATGTTCCCTAACTTACTGTGCCTGAATTTTTGCTATCCTGAATTTCAGGCTTACAATGGAGATGATTATAATGGTGCTAGAATTGTTAGTAGAGCTTGTGAATTACGGGATGCAGTACGTTCACTCATTCTTTTATGCCAGAGTTTTATTCTAATTACTCAGCTCACCTTTTTCATTTTTTTTCAATTTTCATTAATATTTTAGTTTCTTTTTTATCAGGTACATGGGATGCTGTCACAGATGGACCCTGCATTGGTTGCTTATTGTGACAAAATTGCTGCTCAAGGGGGTCCAGCTCATATGCCTGATGATCTAGGGCTGCCTCCTGCGGTACCTGTTGTGCAGCTAGGAACTTCAACTCGGGCAAGTGCTCGACTCCGTAATGTCCAGCCAGAGGCTGATCTTCAAAGCTATGAGGCCTTGAAAAGGCCAAAGAAGAATGCTGATACTGCCCCTGCAGGTATTTTCATATCTATATGCATAGATTAGCTGACCCTTGTTTGGTGTATAACTGTATATGATGAGACAGGTTTTAGGCTTTAGTTCGTAACATATTCCATTACTAAGGATTATTTAATTTTCTCAAATAGCACCCAATACGAGGATAGGCATATACGTAGGTTTATATTCTGAGAGGGCTTTCTGTCTTAAAATTGTCATCCAATATGAGGATAGGCATATAATTCAATACATCGTTTCAATTGCCGGTCCTAATTGTATGAAGTGATGAGTATGTGATGCATCACTCATCAAAATGCACATACCAAACCGTGGGGTAGAGTAAATGATTATGAATTAGGGACACAATAGGGACATAAAAGGGTACCAATCATACTTGCAGATGGGGCCTACTTCAAACTCATTCAGCTGCAGATGGTCTGAAAATGATTCAGTGTCTTTGACTTCGAAACTGTAGCTTTTATCAGTCTTAATACGTATTCCTATCATGAGATGGGAATCAATAATGCCATGAATCCTGTCTACTGAACCACAGTATCCTCGCCCGAAAAGGGATCGGGTTACCATTGCTTCCTAGTTTTCATTGATCATCCTAGAGTTTTTGCATCTTCTGTAACATATTGTCAACTGTTAGTTAAAAGTATTTTCAATCATTATCGCTTATCGAGTTATCTGTTAATCCGTGCCACAGCAGAAGACAAATCCCAGGCCTCGGATTCAGTTCAAATGAAGCCATCTCAGACCCTAGAGGTAAAGGAGATAAACTGTGAGAGGGATGAACCTACTTTGGGTGATGGCAAGCAGCAAGAAACTTCTACAGAAGCTAATGGATCCCAGGACACGATAATGTTGGATGGTGAGATTTCAACTCAAGCCGAATCGGTGAAGAAACTGCTAGTGGAGCGAACAGGAAACTACGGGATCCCGGAGCTGGAAAGGCTTTACAGTCGGATAATGAAAGGCATTTTTGAAAGTAGGGTTGGAGATGATGATGACCCCAAACCTTCAGTTTTGGAGTTCTTGTTGAAATTTGCAGAGGATGACGTTAATTTCTCTTCTCTTTAATGCCTCTTCTCATAAAAAAAAAAAAAAAGTAAAAAGAAAACAACAAAGAAACCTTTCAGTAGGGTAGTTGTAAAGTCGGGATTTTGTTTTTTCCAATTCATATTATTGAGTCAAAGCCAATCTCTCTCTCTCTCTCTCTCTCTCTTATCTATATATATATATATATAGTCATATTTTATATATATATATATATTTTATTGAATAAGTATTTGAACATTAAAAAAAAGTTAAAATATGTTTGAAGTTTTTGCACTATTTGCATGTTCGAATTTAATTCCTTTCATTTTTAAGAATTGTGTTTCTCAATTTTTTAAATTTAAATTTAGGTCGAATTGTTATCACGATTAAAACTTTTTATCAAAATTACTGGTGTGATGGTCTGGAAAAAAAACTCGGTATTGAGACTTTTACGAATATTTTAACGATATTAATAATTAAATTTGTATTTTAAATAAAAATAAAAATAAATTTTAAATATTCAAAAGAGTATTAAGACTTGAAGAGTATTTTAACTCTAGGATTTAACAAGATCTCGGTTTTCTTAAAATGTAAAATTATTATTTAAGTTTTAAAATTTTTAAAAATTTAATTTAGTAAAAGTAAATTTACATTTTGACTCTCCTAAAATTATTAAAATTTAATTTAATCTTTTAAAATTATAAAAATATAAACTATAAAAATTAAAATTTTATCCGGTTCTTCTAAAAACTTGATTTTAACCAAAATAAATAAAATTTAACCTTTCCCCAATCAAATCCAAATAATTCTTAATTTATTTGAACAAAGATAAAATAAATATTTAATCCTAACTTATAAGGAAACTTTTGGAGCACCAAATTCAAGGGGTAAATAAAGGAGTAAGTTGAAGAAATTAAAATAAAAATAGAAATAAAAATAAAAAAAGCAAGAAGTGGTGATGCATGTTATAAGTCTCCCATTTGTTGTAAAAATTGTAATTAATGTTGTCTTGATTTCTTTAATGATGTTCCCCATTATCTCGTTTTCCAATCTTAGAACAAAGAACCAAATATTCATGCCTTTTCTCTTTCTCATTTGCTTCTTTCACTTCATCAAATTAAGGTTGATTTGATTTTGATTCGTTTTTTGAAATTGTGGATATTTTGGGATATATATATATATATATATATAGTTATGATAACTAACAATTTAGAGGGGTTGATTGGTGTTGATCTTTTAAAATATAAAATTTTTATTTAGATTTTTAAATTTTAAAAAATTTAAATTAATAAAAATAAAATTATATTTTAACCCACTAAAATTATAAAATTTAATTTAATCCTTTAAAATTATAAGGATATAAATTATAAAAATTAAAATTTTATTTAGCCCTAAAATTTGTTTTGGCTTAGCCTATAACAATTCATCCATATAATATAACCATTTAGTGATTTGTCTTAAAAATGAGTATTCAAATGGGAAAAATTCAATCAATAATAATAATAATAATTTCTTGATCAAATATTGTGTAGATTAAAGCTTAGGTTGATATCCTAGTATTTCTAATCCTATCTCAAATATAAAATTAATTTTACAAAAAAATTCTACATTTAACTTGGAAATAAATTTCAACTTTTACAAACTCATAAGTTATATAATTTTTTTATTAATTACATAATTATTTCGATTGATTCAATCATATTATCATCGTTGAAAGATGATATTTTAAATAAATATAAATTCAAATATTAATATCTGCAATCTTTTATTCTTAGACTCGTTTATAACTAGAAAAGAAATGTTACCAAGAACTCAAAGCTTAATCTAATTAATTCAAATCTAAGATTACAATCTCGATATATGTAAGAATGAATTAAAATACATCTTTGTATGTAATCGAGTATAAAATCTTGATACGAATATATATTTGATATAAATATATTTATTTTTGTTAAAAAAGTATATTTAATCATACCCTAAATGTTTCTTTGGTATCAATCCAATTATTGCAATTCATTTACCTCCTTTTTATTTTTTTTAATTTTCAATTTCTACTCAAAAAGCACTTGAAAATAAATAAATAAAATAAAACATTATGTCTTAGCCTTATGCTTATCAAATTAAAAAAATGTTGCTTTTAAAAAAAATTATATTCGTTTTATAATTTAAATTCAACATCCGTGCTTATCTCTTTTAATAATATCATCTTTAAAATTTAAATTATATATTTTTTTTGAAAATTTAATTTACATTAGCATTGCGACCAACATCTAATAAATTTTTCATTCTTTTTAATATACATAAAAATTAATATTTATCCCTAACTTGAAAAGGAAATAGTAATTTTGTGACAAAATCATTGGATAAAGAAAATGAGTTAATTTAACTTTTAATAATGTGGCTTCATTTGGTACATAAATTTTTTAATAATTGGATATCTATTTTTAATTTGGCATTTAAGTTTTTTATGGTTTAATGTGGTATTTGTATTTGACAAAAATTATATATTTTGGTACATAAAGTCAACAACATTACTTTTTAGTATTTAATTTGAGTTTTTAGAGTTAATTTGATAAAATTTAATTACTAATATTATTAGAATTGAATTTGTTTAATTTTCTATTTAATTTGTTAAGTGAGCTTTAGGGTTGTTTTGATTAAAGTTAATTCCTAATATTATTAGTTAATTATGAGTTTTCATCAAATCAAGTTTAAAATCCAAATTACTTTCAAGTACGATAATGTACAACTTTTGCTTAATATAAATATTACGTTATAAAAATAGCACAAACACCGATAAAAAATAAATAAATAACACAATAGAAAAAATTGTCATTAATGTATTAGATGAATAGTAAAAATAATGTAAATCATTTAACGAGGTTGGATTCACAAATAAACTTCAACTAATTCATAAACAATATAATATCATAGTACATGCAAGAGTGATGATCAGTTTGAACACTAATAACATACGTCTATATATATATATATATATAACATGGGTGCTTATTATTACTAGTAGAAAGGGGCAGCTAATGGTAATCATCCCATGACCAAAGGTCTGAAAATGGCTGCTCTGATAGGGTGTCTAGTTGATCAGCCAACTGATGATCTTCGTAAAGCATCGTGTTGGAGTTGGACCAACAATAACTGTCATAATAATAATTAATGTCATTGTTTACAGGTAATATGGGCTGCGTCAATGGTGGCTGTTCGAAAGCAAGCTCCAACTGCATGGGAGCTATGGAATTGCTGCTGCTGCCATCTTTAGCTTCGAAACTCGTTACTAGAGTCTTATTATTACTATGCCTGAATGTTTTCTCCATTGGTGTCATGTCTTCTTCAACCTTTTCTTTCCCTTTGTACTTAATCTTACACAGTCTCCAGTCCTACATGAAATATCAATGAGAAAAAAGTGAGAATTTCACCTTTGAAGGGTTAATGTTTGATGTACAATTGCGTAGCCAGGTAGGGCAGGTAAGGGGCTTGGTTGAATGGTATAATCACAATTTTAGTGCCTCAAATGTAAATAGTTCAATTTAATCCCTTTTATAGCTTTTTAAAATGAAAAAAAAAATGTTTTATCATTGGCTCCCCATGATGTAATTCTTGGCTTCACCCTTGATGAAGGGTGGCGCTAGGGAAGATAGTGATTTTAGTCTTTTAAAAATAAAAAAAGGTAAATTATATTAGTAGTTATTTAATTATTAGTAAATATTTCTGTCACCTAATTATTAATAATTTTTTCATCACTAAACTAAGAAAAATTACAAAATGATCACCTAATTATTTGAATTAGTTTTTTTTGTCATGAGCTGGCTAATGATGGCAGTTTTAAAATAATTTAATAGCAATTTTAACCTCAACATTTACACATTATGTCAATTTAGTTTTGTTCTAAAAAATCAAACCCTCAACATTTTGATTGAAAATATATAAAAATGAAAACACTAAAAAAATACAAGATAATAATTTTCAATTTTTCTCATTCTTTTAAAATTAACCCTCAACATCACAAAGAAAAGAAAAATTGTAAAAAAAAAGAGACCAAATTACATAATTTGTAAATGTTGAGGTTAAAGTAACTATTATGCCAATTTTAAAATTGCTACATTTTAACCAACTGTTGACAAAAAAGACAAAATTAAATAGTAAAGTGATCATTTAAAAATACTAATAGTTGGACTATTACTATTGTAGTTTACCCAAAAAATTGCCTATCTAAAAATAAAATAATATAATGATGAACTTACATTTTGACCCTTCAAAATTTGCAAATTCAATTTTGACCCTTATGTTATAACTTCATTCCTACAAACAATATATGCTTTATAGTGCATCAAATATAAATCTATAAATAAAATATGTAGGAAGATGTACTTAAATGAATAAACAAAGTAAAACTAGAATTTAATAACACACAAATGATACCATTTTCAAAGACCGAATCTCTTATTTAACCTATTAAAAGGTTTTACCATAGACAACCGAATCTTAGTTACCCTATTAAGCTTTCCACCAGCTATTAAAGGCAAGGCAGAATATTTTCTGGCCCCATTAGTATCAAGTAGGATATTTTGTCTATTATTTAATGAATAAAATATATAAATTTTAAATATTTTTCAAGTGTCTAAACAATTAAATAAATTTTAGGGTTATCGATCTCACAGCATCGGACTGCCGTTTCATAGAGTTGCCTACGTATTTGGGTCATGTTATTTGAATTGAAGATTTTATTTATTTATCGAAGGATAACCTCATTCTCTCATCCTGACTCGCTTTAGTAACTTGAAAGGGTTTTTCGGAAGAGTTTTAACTTTCCTTTTAATTCCTTTTGAGAATTATTTTCTTTCTTAATTACCATTTTTCGTAGTTGTTTATCAGATGTATTTGATGGACACTTATTCTCGGACTCCTATTAATAAAATCAAATGAATTATTTAAAAAATTAAATAAGTTTCTAACTAGATTTAAATAAGGAATAAAAACATTTTTTTTAAAATTTCCCAAACCACAAACAAATAAAATTGAAGGATATAGTAGAACATAGTAGTCGAAATATAACTAAATTTATATCATTATGATCCATGCAAGGTTTTATATACTGTGAATAGTATTACTAATTAAGGTTTATGTATATATAGCTAATGCATAATACCATTATTACTACATTTAATGCAACGTTAACATTAAAAATGTCCTTAAAATCCTCATTAACAAAATAAATTTCACATAAAATTAATGGAGGAACATCATATGGCATCCTAATATTTAACTCAACTATAAGAAATAATTTCATGTTCAATTGTTCATTTCCTATACTGAAAAAAAGGTTATTAGATATGTATTTGACTAAATAATATTGTGTTGCTTAAAGAATAAGTTTAAATCTCCCATTATTCGATATAGAAGATTAATAAGAACCGAAAATGACAGAAGTTATGGCTATTAAAACTGACTTCGTGGGTTGCTTTGGAGTGGATTCTGGAAAGGAATTCTAGATGGTGATCTTTGTGGAATCTCTTCATTGGTTTCGGTTGTAGTATTAATCAATTGGTTCAAGTTCACTTTGCATTTGTTCTCAGGCAAGGTAATGAAATAGTTGATGATTTGAGGAGACCTGCGTCACTTAAAGCTTGGTGGTGAAATGATTTTTGATTGATAATGAGTGTTTTTCCTATCCTGTTTCACTCTTATGATTATGCATTTGCTGTTTTGAGGGGTGATGATTGAGTTTTGTCTTTCAACTATTTGTTTGTTTGTGTAGGAGTTGGTTGTTTGAGGTCGGTTATTCTAGGAGTTTTTGTAATCTCTCTATTTAGTAAAGACGTTAACATTTTCCAATGTCTTTCTCTTATTAATAAATTCTGGTTACCAATTATAGCATCTACAAACCCTTTTCTTATTCCTAGGTCATTTGCTCATGTATTCCCAGAAAGGAAACTTAATCCATTTAGTTCACGTATAGTACTATAATCCAGAAAGGGAAAAAAAGAGAAAGCAACGAATTAGAAGGCAGATATATAAAGAAGAAGAAGAAGAAGAAGAAGAAGAAGAAGAAGAAGAAGAAGAAGGGAACCGTATGAATTGATTGAAGGCCGTATTCATGCATTATCCAATCTGTTTTGATGGCTTCCTTTCGGTTTCTTTGGATATTATCTTTAAACCTATGAAAAGTTAAAGGTCTTTTATAACCCATCACTTCTCCATTTGGTGAAGAAACAGCCTTTACATGACTTGTAGCCTTCCACCATCCTCTTCCCATTACTTCTCTTGAATCACTCTCCCTTCTGCAATAGTAATATCTCTCGTTCTTGTTTAATCCTATAGTACTTTCACTCCCTGCAACAAAATTAACCACTTAAATTCATATAATATATATTCAACACGTTTTCGTTATGTAATGCATATGAATGTATTTTATTGGTGTGATCTGATGAGTGCATGTTCCATGAAACATGCATGATCTTATCACACGACACCTAAACTCATAGCTTTTGAGTACTAAATATTAATGTCGAAAACCCTAGTTTCAGACATGCAATGAAGATAACATAGGAAAACCAGAAAAAGGAGGGAAAGATATCGGACCATGAAGCTCTTGCGGCTCGAAATCATAGATATTTTTTTGGATGATGAAATCGAAAGCCGCCATGGAAGTGTTTCCAGACACTTTCTGGCTCAAGATTTCTATGATCTCTTCGTCTGTGGGAGAAAATCTGAAGCCTGTAAGAACCATCTTCCTATCTTTTGAAACCTGTTTTTTTTTTTAACCAAAAAGACAAATGTATCACTCAATAATACCAATCAGATTATAAAACAAATCTGATATGTATGACATTGGTGTATAATTCTATATATATATAAATGGAGAGAGAGATCAAGGAAATGCTGGAAAAACTGGAAGAAGACAAATTGACTCACGATTAGAGAAGACTAATATGCCTGCAGGATAGATACTACTTGTGAATTAAATTATTAAAAATGGTTTTTTTTAAATTAATAATTTTTTATGAAAGGATGTTTGATGTTAATTTTATGATTCACAAAAATATTTTATTCTACATTCGTAACTACACATTTAATAATGACTTTTCTAAAGTTTGAATATATTTTCTTTCATCACTATTTTCTAATTATTTTTTTATTATACTCTAAAGATATATAATTTTAATATTTTTAGGTTTAATTTTATTCGTGAAATTTAGAAAATGTTATTGTGAAATAATTTATTATACAGGTTGAATCAAGTCGTCGACACCCATGAAACCAATAGAATTATGAGCCCAAAACAAATTTAAATGTCAAAAAAGAAGAACTTTCAGGCTGTGTTCACATTCATTCATGAAATTTTAGGGGATGTCTTTGTCAATGCAAACCATTCTTTTTTCCTTAAAACCACTCAAAATACTGATAATATTAAAAACCCGACGTTAAATATACAACAAGGGCATATGGGGAGTTCAGACATGGACAAGCATATTTAACCCTAGTTATATGTGTGCTGTCGATCCCTTACTAGCTCATTATATCTTTGTGCAGATTGGATACTATTCCAACATTGAATGAAAATAGATTGTATGAATTATTATATTTTCTCGATAAAGTAAGAGATTACTTAGGATTAATTTAATTTTTTTGAGTTTTTATTTAATTGAATATTGGATAAATTAAATAATTAAATTTAAAGTCAAAATTAAATTATATAGCTATTGTAGTTTAATTTCACTTGAATAATTAAATAAATTTGTACATAAATTTTAATATGGTAAAGTCATCATGATTTTAATAGAGTTAGAATTATGTTGTGTAAATTAATAAAGGTAAGCTCAAAAAATTAAACTGATATCGTATCAGCCCAATTGGAAAAAGTTGGATGTCGTAACATAGGGAGTGCCCTCCCTTAGTGTGTCACTAAAATTTAGGTATTATTCTCAGGCTAAAATCTTGTTAGTTTAATTAGTTAAGAACTCCGAATGAAAATTGAACTCTTGCATAATTTTTTTTATAAATACTTAATGTTAATAAAAAGTCTTATAGTAAAAAATACAATAAGGGGAAATTCTATAGAAACTTAGTGATATTTTATTTGAGTAAATTTTTTTGTAATCAAATAAATTCTATTTTTCTTGAGATTGGATTCGAGATTAGGAATAATTATAATTGCAATCATTCAACAACTGATAGAAGTTGAAATTTCGGTTTCCGTTTACATAGAGGTTTGTGCAAGGCTCTTCCCACTGGAATCTTGGTTTTTTTCATGTGTTTGGTTCTTTTAAGTTAGAGCTCACATTCTTAATAACTATGAGTTTGAGAATAGCAAAAAAATTCAATTGATTGAAAATATATAAAAATTCAATTGATTGAAATAGACTTCATGAAATTTCCTATGATGACTATTCATGCTTATCCACTAAGCATTTTAATGGTCTATTAACTATATAAGGACCTCCATTTAAAATTCTATAGCTATTTAATACTTTTAGCTATTACAATTCAATCTTTGCACTTAATGCAATTGATTGAAATAGACCATTAAAATGCTTAGTGGATAAGCATGAAATTTCATTGGCTCGATTTTAGATAGAGAGAGAGAGAGAGAGAGAGAGAGAGAGGAGAGAGGATTAGAGGGAGAGAGGTCTAGAGGGAGAGTAATATCGTAGAGGGAGAGGAAAAGGACTAAATTGCATTAAGTGCAGAGAGAATTGAGAGAGAGAGAGAGAGAGAGAGAGAGAGATATAGTTAATAGAGAGAGTGGAGAGGGAGAGAGAGAGGTTAATTTTGGAGAGAGAGAGAGAGAGAGATAACCTAGCCATGGAAGCTTGAAATATTAGCAAACTTATTTTGCTCAATTAGGTATGTATTCTTGTCCCGTTTTTAATGATTTCTATGTTTTCGAGATTGTAGTAGCTTACTCTAGCTAGCTTTGTAACACCCTTTACCCGTATTCATCGCTGGAATAGGGTAGAGACATTACCGAAACTTACGAAACCAATTTCCATTTATTCAATCAAATACCATTTATTTATCTAAAATTATTATTATGTCCCTTAGATGGGCTTCTGAAGCCCAAATTATGCATCGGATCCAGACCGAAACCAAATCAGAATCACAGAGAATTTTTCGCAAAATTCCAAAATTATACTTACTCTAGCCATGCCAATAGCTAGGTTACAAACATCCATTTCCATGTAAACATTGGTATTTAGTCTATACATGCCATTCTTTCAAAATAAGTCATTTTCATACACCAAAAGATATAGGTTGATAGTGTGATAAGGCTCCGACTAATCTCCGACCTTCGAGCTCCTGAGCACTACAAAACAGGGAAAAGGAGAACGGGGTAAGCACATGGTGCTAAGTAAGTTCATGCAACAGGAATTATACTTACCATACTTATACATCCATCATTTAACAACATAAGCACACATCCAATTCACATAAATTCTTTCATTTATCATATTTATCCCGTTGAATTTCTTGGAATTTAGATGGATATTCAGTAGTACACTTTTGTGTACAATTTGTGTACAATTTCGGGTCTGTCAATTCGTACACATATAGGTATACCCTTTTTCCAAAGAGCACACTCCCGCGAACCTCATTTCTTACAGCGAGATTACCAGTCCAGGCTAAATCCCTTGTATTATATGCTCAAAGAGTATTGTTGGGATTACCAGTCCAAGCTAAATCCCCTGCAATGACAATTACTCTAATGAGCTTAATTTGGATTACCCGTCCAGGCTAAATCCATTTCACACATATTCTTCGGGAGGGCTATATCATTAGGATCACCCGTCCAGGTTAGATCCTTTGTACCGTCAATTTCCTTTTTAGTGATCCATTGAAGTCTATTTCATTCAACCGAGTTTTATTTCCCCTTTTTATCGAGAATTATCAATTTTTCATCAAATATTATAAAATGAACATCCAAACCATATTCAAATCAATAAACATACATTCCAAGTATTTAAGAATATAATTCAAGTTACACTAATTCCGCCCAGACCAAATAATTTTGGGTCTAATTACCTTTTTAATCTTTTTTCATTAGACACTTAAACTATTTAATCATTCTAGCAACTTTTACACCTTTTTTAATTTAGTCCTTTCTATTTAATTGACTACCTAAGCGTTAAAATTATAACATCCTGATAATTAGGGGTTATGCATCTTTACTTCATTGAATGATGTTGCATTCTTAATTATGATTGAGCATGTTTTGGAAGTTTATTTTTGAACTTCATTAATTAAGTGAATGCTTAGTGATTTATTAAATTTTTAATAATTAAGATGGAGCTAAGCATGTTAGGCTTTAAGAAATAATGACAAGAGGTTTTAAGCATAAGATGAGTAATTGGCAAGGTGGTTAGGATACATGGATGAGTGCTTGAGGGGAGAGGTTCGATTCCCCTAGTTAGCAAATGGGAGGATTTTATTTTTTGTTTCCTTCCCTATAGTGTCGGCCAAGACTCTTCTAGAATGGATGAGCATTCTTTTAATTTTGGCTATTTGACCATATGAAAAAGGCAAGCTAAAGACTTATGGCATGGAATCAAGATAGGATGATAAGATAGGGGGACAAAAGGCTTGATATATGGGCAATGTTTTGGAAGCTTGTTCATGGTCATTTGACCATGAACCTAGTCGATTTTAGGGGCTAAAGAGGGTGGTTAATGGTGATAGCAATCTAAGGGTTGATGGGGAAGAATTGTGGAGGAAAAAGGGGGATTATGTTGGCTTCCTAGTTGGCCGAATTTGACTTGAGTTAGGGGGTGATAGTTGGCCAAAAATTCTAGCAATTGTGCATCTTTTCTCAATTCTCCAAGAGCTCTCCTCCTAGCCGAATTTTGCTATTGTCATTAGGTAAAGTTTTACTTTGTTTTGGTTCTCATTTTGACCATTTTGGTTAAAATTCCTTTTCTCTCAAATTGTGGTCTTCTTTACTCATAAACATCAAAAGATTGGAAAACATTTTATTCTTTTCTTTTTCCTTCATTGCCGAATCTACCAAAGTTCAAAGAACCATTTTTCTTCAATTTCTCCTTCTTGGCCGAATGCACATTGGTCCCTAAACCTATCTCTTTTCTTTTGAAATCACTTTCATCATCATCTTTTCTTCATCTTCTATTTCTCTCTTCTTTCAATTTCATTTTCTTTCTTCCTTCTCTCAACCGAAACTACTTTATACTAAAACCAACAATCAACATCTATTTTCATCTTCTTTTGCCAACCGAATCATATTCTATTTCGATTTCCTTTCTCCTTTTCTTTCTTTGAAAATCGAAACCATTTTAGCCATAAATCACCATCTTTTTCTCTTTTCTTTTTTGTGCAAACCGAAACTACCAAATCCATTTTTATTCTCTTCTTTTTGTTTTAGGCCGAATCTTCAAGTGGGTAGGTAAGACTTTTCGTCAATCGTTTTCATTATTTCTTTTTACTTTGGCCAATTTAGAATCATGATTCTCTTATTTTCTCTCCTAGGCCGAATCCTTGGAAAGGATTTTTAAGGATCTTTGTTGAAGCCAACTTTTAAGAAGTGACTTTTCGAAATCATCCAAGGTAAGATTATCCCTTTTGGTTACATCAATTTCCTTAGATGACTATTAATCAATTTTATTTTTAGGGGTGATTTGAGACTAACAAGATAGGTAAGAAAAGAGCAAGATCGAGTATTTGGAAGAGAGGAGGCACTATTTTACCATCGAACTTCAAACGATGGGTCAGATCGTGATGAAGAGATTTTCCTTTGGGTTGTGGACCTCCGCTAACGAAGATCGGTTATTTGAAGTAAATACGTACAACCGAACCACTTTACGTTGGTGGGATATCTGCGGGTTTTGATCCATCTAGCGGAGAAAACCACAAATATGATTGTTCGAGAATCAGAGGTAAGGATTTAGATCTCTCGTCAATAAGTATAATTTTATTAGTAATAGTGTATACTAACCAAGTGTGATAACTAGGTGTTGACGAGCGAGAGAGTATCGTTCTCACGGTCATAAAGTGTGTAACCTTACAAGAAAAACTCATAGATCTATTTTTATATGTGATTTTATAACAATATGTTTGATAATGATTGTGGATGCCATTCGGTGGTATACGATATTCGTGTATGTTTACCCCAAATATTCATTAATTTTGCTATATGCATAAATGTGAGATAAGTATGATTTTGTTATGATTTTGGGGTAAATGGCATGAAAACTAAATGATATGTATGTGCATGGGCATATGGGTATATTTGATAAAGGGAAGTATTCGGTGGTTTTACCACAATATCCGTGACTTCGGTCACATATTTGAAATCCGTGACTTGGTCACATATGTGAATCTGGTGACTTGGTCACATATTTGAAATCCGGTGACTTGGTCACAATTTTGTCTGTGGCCTTGCCACAAAATTATAAGGCGATGTGCATGTTGACTGCAAGAATCGCCTTCGATGGTGTGTAGCGGATGGAGGGTCGATTTAGTAATCCCACGGTGTGTTGATTGGTGCAGTGGTGTGTAGCGGATGGATATTAGATGGGCGGGTTTGCATTTCATTATTTGTACATATCCATGTGATTTAATTGATTATTATTTAATCTGCTATGAAAATGGGCTTTTGGGCTAAATATGAGCTAAATGGGCCTATGGCCATATGTGTAATTTTTGGGCTTTAAGGCATATGATAAAATGGGCTTTTTAATATATGTGTTACACATTGAGTTTATAACTCACCCATTTTTGTGGGATAACTTTTCGGATGATTCAGTAGTGCGATGGATCGAATTGACCAAGTACTCGTGGTGGCCAATGCTCATATCAAGTATTTTGAAGATTTTCCAATTTAAACTTATTAAATTTTACTACTTAGACTTTATTATGGGTTTGCTATTTTTGTAATAAGGCCACTATAAACCTGCTTTTAATTTTTGTGTTTGGACTTTTATTTTGCCATGAACAAATATCTATTAAATAACTAAATGGTTTTTCGATAAATAATTTAAAAATGTTTTTGTCACTTATATATATATAATTTTAAAGTAATTTCCTTAAATTTGGTTTTCTTTTAATTTATTAATTCCTTCTAAAAATAATGTTTTAAAAGACATAAACTTACTTTTACAATTTGATTTCAACCTAAAATATTAAGTTAATCTGCTTTTCACAAAATCATCAAGTTTTTCTTAAATAAAACGAGAATTTGCTAAAGTTAGATTCGAGGAACATATCAAATCCGGTTAGGCTTTTTGGGCGGGTTTGGGGTGTTTCAACTTGGTATCGAGCCCGCTTTTAAACTCTCGGCCTTGGGTTGTGAAGCCCACGTTTTCAAAATATGGCCCAAATGACTTTTGAAAGTTTTCTTAAGTTAAAATGGTTTTATAAGAGCATGGCACCCAGTTCTCGGCCAGATCCATCAGGTATGTTTCTTTATTGATAAAGTGATATGAAAGTATGATAAGCCTAAGGAAACTATAACTATAGAGACATGGACCCTAGGTGTATGTGTGCTACTACGGAAAAAAAAACCACTGAATATCTGCTTCATAAAACTTTCTTTTAATAAGAAGTGAAAAGACTCTAATACATAAGACTTTTTCGTAAAAATAGATAAGACGTAGTAGACATGAGTTCTAGGGGACGTGGTCGTCGTGGACGTGGAAGAGGAAGAATGGCTGTGTCGGAACCAGTTAGATCTGGTCAAGGTTCCGAAAATGATGCTCCACCACCAGCTGTTGGGGTGGATTTTCAAGAACAAAATGAAGGAGGTGACGCAGTATCACAAGCTGTGCTGCGAGTTTTAGAACGAGTAGCAGAAGCTAGTACTGGAAATGGGTCTCAAAAGTCGAGTCGAGACTAAGATCGAATGGAGTGAGGTTTTCGGGGAGTATCCGGAGTAGCTCCAAATGTAGCGGAATCTTGGTTGGAGGCGGTCGAGAGGATCATGGATGATTTAGACCGCATCTTGAAGAAAAAATTAAAAGGTGCTATTTCACTACTCAGTGATGAAGCCTACCAATGGTGGCTCACTATCAAGGAGAGTACCCTGTGGATCGATCGGATTGGAGGTATTTTAAAATTAAATTCGAAGGAAAATACGTTGGAGCTAGCTACATCGACTCTCAGAGGAAGGCATTTCTAAATTTAGTGCAAGAAAATAAGTCGATAGCTGAGTATGAAGCAGAGTTTTTGACTTAGCCGATATGCCGAGGATAGTAGCTCTGAATATGAACATTAATGTCGATTTGAAGATGGACTTAGAGATGAAGCTGCGTGATGATTGCTTCAAGACCGTGAAAGATATTTTGCAATCTTAGTGGAAAGAGCAAGAATAGTGAAGAGGTTAAGAGGATGAAAAAGACGTAACCGGATAGAGGCGAATAAGAATAAGAGAAGCTTTGGGTCTTGAGGTCATCCGGAATTTCAAAAGAAACCAAGAAATGAAGGACCGCGAGGTCGTGATCACTACTGGTGGACAACATCGTGCTTGTGCCCAATGTGGAAAAATGCACCCGGAGAATGTTGGAAAAGACCGGAGATGTTTCAAGTCGGATCTAAAGATCATATGATCAAGGATTGCCCAAGAATTGAGATAAGAACCGCCAATGGGTCGTAGGCGTTAATCAGTGGCGGCAGAGGTGAACAAAGACCGATAAGGGCCGTGGTCCAAATGGAATGGGTAATGGTTCCTAGAGGTCGCGAGACTTCAGCGAGGCGATGGTAGCTCGAGGCGAGACGGTCCAGTATATATGCATTAAATGCAGAGAGAAGACGATGGCCTTTTGATGTTATTACGGATACGTTTCTGATTTCTGGGTTGCCCTTTATTGCTTTGATAGATATAGGGTCAACTCATTCCTATATCGCTAGTGAAGTATCTGGAACTTTGCATGTGACTTCTGAGACTGTACCTAGGAAGATGACTGTACTTAGTCCTTTAGGACAGATAGTAGTTATAGACAAACTTTTTAAGGAAGTGCCTTTAGAAGTTCAAGGGACGTAGTTTCTGGCTGACTTAATGGAGTTGCCATTCGGAGAATTCGACCTGATCTTAGGCATAGGCTGGCTTGTGAAGTATCGTGCAAATGTGGATTGTGCTGCTAAGCAAATGTCCTTAAGAACTGTTGATGACAAAAAAGTTGTAGTGATGGGCGAGAGATGAAACTACTTATCTAATATAGTATCCGCTCTTAAGGCAGAAAAGATGGTTAGAAAGGGATGTGTAGCCTTTCTGATGTTGGTGAGTGCCTTGGAGGCTAAGGAAGTAACTGTTGAGGGAGTCAGAACTGTGAATGAATTTGTAGATATTTTTCCCGAATAACTTTTAAGATTACCTCCGGACCGAGAGGTAGAATTCGGGATAAATTTATTACTGAAGCAGCGCCAGCTTTCTATTGCTCTATATAGAATGGCACGAAGGAATTAGTTGAGCTTAAGGCTCGATTAGGAGTTGCTTGATCGTGGATTTATCCGACCTAGTGTGTCTCCATGGGAGCACCGATCCTATTTGTGAAGAAGAATGACGGATCGATGAGGATGTGCATAGACTACGCGGCTTGAATAAGTGACCATCAAGAACAAGTATCCTTTGCCAAGGATCGATGACTTGTTCGATCGACTTAAAAGAGTCATGGTATTCTCAAAGATTGATCTAAGGTCGGGTATCATCAACTTAAAGTGAAAGAAGCGAATATCCAAAAGACGGCTTCCAGAACTAGATATGGGCATTATGAATTTACGGTAATGCCATTCGGATTGATTTAATGCCCCAATGCGTTCATGGATATGATGAACCGGATTTTCCAGCCTATTTGGATCAATTCGTTGTGGTGTTCATAGACGACATCCTAGTGTATTCTAAGTCCGAGATAGAACATGATGAGCATCTTGGATTGTGTTGCGAGTTTTAAGGAGAAGAAGTCGTATGCCAAATTCAAAGAAGTGTGAATTTTGGTGAAAGAGGTTGCATTTTAGGCCATGTGTGTCTGCAGAGGGATAAGGGTGGATCCTGGAAGATTGAGGTCATGCTAGATTGAAACCACCTAAGTCCGAATCGAGGTTCACAGTTTCTTGGGGTTAGCGAGGATACTATAGAAGATTCGTGAAGGATTTTCATCGATAGCTGCAGACTTTAACGAAATTCTTGAAAAGGAAGTACCTTTCGTGTGGCCGATAAGCAACAAGAGAGTTTTGAGAAGCTCAAGAGGTTTTGATGAAGCTCGGTTTGATTCACTGAGGCGGAAAGGATTTTGTCGTGTATTGTGACGCTTCTCTCACGGGATTAAGATGTGTTATGATACAAGACGGGAAGGTAGTTGCGTATGTGTCTCGACAGTTAAGACCTCACAAGGTTAATTATCCGACGATGATTTGGAGTTGGCAATTGTAGTCTTTGCTCTTAAAGTTTGGAGACATTACTTATATGGAGAAAAGTCGGTGATATACACGGACCACAAGAGTCTAAAATATCTCTTGACTCGAAAGAAGCGAATTTGAGGCGTGAAGGTGGATAGAGTTGTTGAAAGACTACATTTGTTCTATCGAGTACCATTCGGGCAAGGCGAATGTGGTGGTAGACGCTCTAAGTTAGAAAGTGGTGTCAGATTTAAGGGCAATGTTTGCACATCTTAGTCTTTACGATGACGGAAGCTTGTTGGCAGAATTATAAGTTAAGCGACATGGTTGAGTCAAGTGAAAGAGAAGCGATTGATAGACGATGATCCGAGTGCAAAACTTGGAAGGTATGAGAATGGGAATTGGAAGATTTTGGTATTAATGACGATGGGGTATTGTGTTTCAAAGGTAAAGTCGTATGTCAAGAATCAAGAATTGAGGCAAAAGATTCTTCGAGAGTCGATAGTAGCCCTTATGCTATGCATCCTGGAGGAAGTAAGTTATACCGAGATTTGCGAGATCAGTTTTGGTGGCCTGGACTTAAGCGGGAAGTTACGGAGTTTGTAGAAAAGTGCTTAACGTGTCAGCAAGTCAAGGCTGAACATCAAGTACCTTCGGGATTGCTTCAGCCGATAAAAATTCCACAGTGGAAGTGGGAGACAATCACCATGGACTTTGTTAGTGGGCTTCCTCTTACGCCTACTAAGAAAGACTCTGTATGGGTGATAGTGGACTGATTGACAAAATCTGCACATTTTATCCCAGTTCGAATTGATTACTCTTTGCAGAAGTTGGCGAAGTTATATGTGGCTGAGATTGTGAGATTGCATGGAGTGCCGTTGTCAATTATTTTGGATAGGGATCCGAGGTTTACGTCTCGGTTTTGGAAAGCATTGCATCGGGCTTTGGGCACAGATTGGACTTGAAAGACGGCATTTCATCCACGGTCGGCGGCCAATCTGAACGAGTAATCCAAATTTTAGAAGATATGTTAAGGGATGTGTGATAGATTTCAAGGAATTTGGGAGGAATTCTTCTGTTGGCGAATTTGCGTACAACAACGATTACCAAGACGATTCGGATGGCACCGTATGAAGCACTATATGGACGGAAGTGTCGCACTCTACGTGTTGGATGTAATTAGGGAACGTCGATTTTGGGTCCAAAAATAGTGGTGAATCCAAGAAAAGGTTAAAGTAATCCGGCTCGGTTAAAGGAAGCATCCGACAGCAAAAGTCATACGCAGATCTAAAGCGGAAGGAAATAGAGTTTCTTTGTGGGGACCAAGTTTTCCTAAAGGTTTCACCTTGGAAAAAGGTAATGAGATTTGGTCGCAAAGGGAAGCTAAGTCCAGTTTCATTGGACCTTATCGTGTTTTGAAGCGGGTGGGATCGTGGCATATCGGTTAGAATTACCTTGAGTTGAAGCAAATGCACGATGTGTTCCATGTTTCAATGTTACTGCCGTTCTGGTGGATCCATCTCATGTAGTGCCATTGAGGAGGTGGAATTAAGACCAGATTTGTCCTATGAAGAGGAGCCAATTCAAATTCAGAACGAGATGTAAAGGTTTTACGGAGAAAGTCGGTTCCTCTCGTCAAAGTATTATGGCGTAATCATGGATCGAAGAAACTTCGTGGGAGCGGAGGAAGCGATGCGACAATACCCTCACTTATTCGGCCGAGGTAATTTCGAGGACGAAATTATTTTTAAGGGGTAGAAGCGTAACATCCCGATAATTAGGGTTATGCATCTTTACTTAATTGAATGATGTTGCATGCTTAATTATGATTGAGTATGTTTTGGAAGTTTATTTTGAACTTCATTAATTAAGTGAATGCTTAGTGATTTATTAAATTTTAATAATTAAGATGGAGCTAAGCATGTTAGGCTTTAAGAAATAATGACAAAAGGTTTTAAGTATAAGATGAGTAATTGGCAAGGTGGTTAGGATACATGGATGAGTGCTTGAGGGGAGAGGTTCGAATCCCCTAGTTAGCAAATGGGAGGATTTTATTTTTTGTTTCCTTCCCTATAGTGTCGGCCAAGACTCTTCTAGAATGGATGAGCATTCTTTTAATTTTGGCTATTTGACCATATGAAAAAGGCAAGCTAAAGACTTATGGCATGGAATCAAGATAGGATGATAAGATAGGGGGGACAAAAGGCTTGATATATGGGCAATGTTTTGGAAGCTTGTTCATGGTCATTTGACCATGAACCTAGTCGATTTAGGGCTAAAGAGGGTGGTTAATGGTGATAGCAATCTAAGGGTTGATGGGGAAGAATTGTGGAGGAAAAGGGGATTATGTTGGCTTCCTAGTTGGCGAATTTGACTTGAGTTAGGGGTGATAGTTGGCCAAAATTCTAGCAATTGTGCATCTTTTCTCAATTCTCCAAGAGCTCTCCTCCTAGCCGAATTTTGCTATTGTCATTAGGTAAAGTTTTACTTTGTTTTGGTTCTCATTTTGACCATTTTGGTTAAAATTCCTTTTCTCTCAAATTGTGGTCTTCTTTACTCATAAACATC
Source organism: Gossypium rotundifolium (assembly GCA_025506655.1). NCBI lineage: Eukaryota > Viridiplantae > Streptophyta > Magnoliopsida > Malvales > Malvaceae > Gossypium > Gossypium rotundifolium. The sequence continues at coordinate 203,495,226 of CP106724.1, forward strand.
AAAAGATTGGAAAACATTTTATTCTTTTCTTTTCCTTCATTGTCGAATCTACCAAAGTTCAAAGAACCATTTTCTTCAATTTCTCCTCTTGGCGAATGCACATTGGTCCCTAAACCTATCTCTTTTCTTTTGAAATCACTTTTATCATCATCTTTTCTTCATCTTCTATTTCTCTCTTCTTTCAATTTCATTTTATTTCTTCCTTCTCTCAACCAAACTACTTTCTACTAAAACCAACAATCAACATCTATTTTCATCCTCTTTGCCAACCAAATCATATTCTATTTCGATTTCCTTTCTCCTTTTCTTTCTTTGAAAACCGAAACCATTTTAGCCATAAATCACCATCTTTTCTCTTTTCTTTTTGTGCAAACCAAACTACCAAATCCATTTTATTCTCTTCTTTTTGTTTTAGTAGAATCTTCAAGTGGGTAGGTAAGACTTTTCGTCAATCGTTTTCATTATTTCTTTTTACTTTGGACAATTTAGAATCATGATTCTCTTATTTTCTCTCTAGGCGAATCCTTGGAAAGGATTTTAAGGATCTTTGTTGAAGCCAACTTTTAAGAAGTGACTTTTCAAATCATCCAAGGTAAGATTATCCCTTTTGGTTACATCAATTTCCTTAGATGACTATTAATCAATTTTATTTTTAGGGTGATTTGAGACTAACAAGATAGGTAAGAAAAGAGTAGTACGGAGTATTTGGAAGAGAGGAGGCCTTTGTTTACCATCGAACTTCAAACGAAGGGTAGATGTCGTGATGAGATTTTCCACCGGGTTGTGGACCTCGCTAATGAAGATCGGTTATTTGAAGTAGTACGTACAACCGAACCACTTTACGTTGGTGGGATATCTGCGGGTTTTGATCCATCTAGCGAGAAAAACCACAAATAACGATTGTTCGAGAACCGAGGGTAAGGATTTAGATCTCTCGTCAATAAGTATAATTTTATTAGTAATAGTGTATACTAACCAAGTGTGATAATTAACTAGGTGTTGACGAGAGAGAGTATCGTTCTCACGGTCATAAGGTGTGTAACCTTACAATAAAAACTCATAGATCTATTTTTATATGTGATTTTATAACAATATGTTTGATAATGATTGTGGATGCCATTCAGTGGTATACGATATTCAGGTATGTTTACCCCAAATATTCTGTTAATTTTGCTATATGCATAAATGTGAGATAAGTATGATTTTGTTATGATTTTGGGGTAAATGGCATGAAAACTAAATGATATGTATGTGCATGGGCATATGGGTATATTTGATAAAGGGGAAGTATTCTGGTGGTTTTACCACAATATCCGGTGACTTCGGTCACATATTTGAAATCCGGTGACTTCGGTCACATATGTGAATCTGGTGACTTCGGTCACATATTTGAAATCCGGTGACTTCGGTCACAATTTTGTCTGGTGGCCTTGCCACAAAATTATAAGGGCGATGTGCATGTTGACTGCAAGCGCCTTGATGGTGTGTAGCGGATGGAGGGTCGATTTAGTAATCCCACGGTGTGTTGGTTGGTGCGGTGGTGTGTAGCGGATGGATATTAGGTGGGCCGGGTTTGCATTTCATTATTTGTACATATCCATGTGATTTAATTGATTATTATTTAATCTGCTATGAAAATGGGCTTTTGGGCTAAATATGAGCTAAATGGGCCTATGGCCATATGTGTAATTTTTGGGCTTTAAGGCATATGATAAAATGGGCTTTTTAATGTATATGTTACACATTGAGTTTATAACTCACCCATTTTTGTGGGATAACTTTTAGATGATTAAGTAGTGCGATGGATCGAATCGACAAGTACTCGTGGTGGCCAATGCTCATATCAAGTATTTTGAAGATTTTCCAATTTAAACTTATTAAATTTTACTACTTAGACTTTATTATGGGTTTGCTATTTTTGTAATAAGGCCACTATAAACCTGTTTTAATTTTTGTGTTTGGACTTTTATTTTGCCATGAACAAATATCTATTAAATAACTAAATGGTTTTTCGATAAATAATTTAAAATGTTTTTGTCACTAATATATATATAATTTTAAAGTAATTTCCTTAAATTTGGTTTTTCTTTTAATTTATTAATTCCTTCTAAAAATAATGTTTTAAAAGACATAAACTTACTTTACAATTTGATTTCAACCTAAAATATTAAGTTAATCTGTTTTCTACAAAATCATCAAGTTTTTCTTAAATAAAACGAGAATTTGCTAAAGTTAGATTCGAGGAACATATCAAATCCGGTTAGGCTTTTTGGGCCGGGTTTGGGGTGTTTCAAAAATTTTCAAACGAAAATTTAATACCACAATACCAACATTTCATAAATATTTATAAAAATATTTTTTACTCAATTTTACGAGATCGAGGTCTCGATACCTCATTTTTACCCAATTTCTACAATATTTTTTTTCTAATTAACCACTAAATTGGTAAAATTTTTCTATCGATATTTTCATACGAATTTCATATCATATTAATATTCACGCAATAATTTTTAAAATAAATATTCTTTTAAATTTGATTTGTGGGTACGAAACCATTGTTCTGATAGCCCGATTTTAGGCCATTACAAGCTCGGCGATTAATTTGCAAAATCGTTAAAGTAGTAGGGTTTTGCCATGGATGAGTATGTTTGAATTATGAAGTATTATGATAGAAAATGAAAAGTTGTTGTTAGATAAACAACTTCTGTAAAGAGAATTTTGATGAAATTATCAATTACGGATTAAATTGAAAAGATGATAAATTTATGGTAAAATTATGAAATTATGAATTATGTGGGCTGCTATTAGTATGTATAAAAATTGACTAGGCTTGAGTAAGGATTAAATTGCATGAATTTCATTTTTCGAGCCCAGGGACTAAATTACAATGAATTAAAAGTATAGGGGCAAAATAGTAATTTTTCAAAAATGTGTGTTGGACTAAATTGAATATGAATTATATTGAATTAAGTTAAATCCATTCATATAGATCCTGTTAGACCTAGTATGGAGTTAGATCGAGCCAAAGGAAAAATATCGTATTAGTCGTCTTAGAATCTACGTAAATTTGTCGAAGTAAGTTCGTGTAATTCAATTGTGCATTTATGTGTTAAATTGAATTATTGATTGTGAATTGTATAATTGCTGTGAATAAATACCGATTGTATATCCGACAATTACCGAGTCCCATTTGAACCGTAGGAATTCATATGATACAAATGACATTTCATTAGGGTTACCGATTTGGTTGGGGTCCTGTATGTGTTGCGAACACACCACAGCTCTTATGAGCTTCCCGATACTCAGCTCGCATGAGCTTCTCGTTATTCAGCTCGGAAGAGCTTACTGTTTACAGCTCGTATGAGCTTACATGTATATGAATTGACGGATTACAGTTTAGTACACCTCGTGTGTACTACCTGTGTATCCAAAAATATTCTAAATGGTTCAAAGGACACAGTTCTGTTATGAGATTATATGAGTTCGATATGAACTATTATTGGTATTTATATGAAAAACATGAATTGTGATTATTGATGAATTCAACCATGTGTGTTGGATCTTATATGTGATTTTCATGGCTAATATGTTGGTGATCATGTGTTTAGGCTTTTGGCCAAATTGGTTGAGATATGTTATGTTTACTTACCTATTGTATGGATATATGGTAAGTTAAATTCCGTGTTATACGAACTTACTAAGCTTAAATGCTTACTCTGTGTTATTTTCCATGTTTTATAGTAATTCAGAAACTCGTTCGGGTTGGAAGCTAGTCGGAGCTATTTCACACTACCCATCAGTCTTTTTGGTACTTTCAGTAAATTAATTTCGGTTATAATGGCATGTATAGGTTAATTTGGCCAATTTTGGCATATAAGGGTTTTGTTGAGACTAGCCACTTGAATGGCTTGTGTTTTGTATATTTTGATGTGTGTATATATGTGGACTTATCATATTTGATTTGTGTTTGGATATGCATATGTGTATTTGGTTATCTAGGTAAATTTGGATATTTGGTTGACATGTTTTTAAGTTGTCAATTGAAGTGCCTAAGGGCATATTGGTTGTATGGTTGTAATAATACATGTTTAAGACTTGATTTTAGCTTGATTTGAATGCCTTGTTATGGCTTGTTGATATTCAAAAATGTTGAGTTAGGCTGATGTCAAATTGGGTGAGAAATGTGGCTTAGAAATTGGCCTATTTTCGTCCACACGGGCAAAGACACAAGCGTGTGTCTCAGTCGTGTGTGACACACGGCCAAGTGATACGACCGTGTGTCCCCTGCAGCTTTGAAAAATTTCAATGTTTTTTGAAAAATTCTATGAGTATTCGATCTAGTCCCTACTTGTTTCTAATGCATATTTTGGGCCTCGAGGGCTCGTATAAGGGACCATATGTATGATTTTGATTGGTTATTGACATGAATGCTATATGATATGAAATGTTTGCATTTTTTGTCTGTTTAATTTGTAAACTTTGGTAATGATCTGTAGCCCTGTTTCGGCGACGGATTCGGGTTTGGGGTAGTGTTACACCTTTTTTTAAGGCCTGGTGGTAAATTTTGTTTAATGTATTCTAGTACTATTTGAGCGGAGGATTTTTGTCTTTGGTGGTTGTTGTAATCTTGTTGTCCTTGAAAGAGGTTGGTGGCTCCAACATTTTTCTTGGTTTACATTATTTTTTCTCGACTAAGTAATTTTTTTTTTACAAAAGTTCTCGTATGTAAAATAAACCTTCGAGCTTGAATATATCTGATTTATATTATATATAAAACTTTACGTATTATTATATATCGATTCAACAAAATAAATTTTATATTTACCCATACCATCTATAGTTTTTTTAAGAAATTATATAATATTTTTAGAACATTATTGTTTTTTTTCTGTTTGATGTACTTTTTCCTAGTTATATGATTGTCTTTTGTTTTAATACTTAACTATGATTAGGATATGAAAATTAAAGAGAATTAATGGTACTTAAATTTTAAAGAGATTTGAAAATCAAATTTGATGGTGCTTAGGACGACAAATCTTAGTTCTATTATTATATATTTTAAAATATTAACACGTCAATAATATGTATATGTGACAAATTAATAAATTTATATTATATTCGTTTTAATTTTTATATCATATCATATTTAAATTATTTTTGCCGTGCCGTAGAATGAGTCAAAAGAATCAACGTATACATAATCCTATGTGGATATTATGCCCCAAATTTAACAGACAATATGTATTGTAAGGACAAGACCAGGTCCCCCCACCATACACGGTTTTGGTCTTCTTTGGGTTCTTCTGATTTCAGATTCAAAATATTTTACCAAAAAATAAATCTACATTTAATAAATTTGATTGAGAAAAATAAGTAATTAGTCGTGTTGAGTGTTGTTATCTATGTCTCTTGGATGGTGGTATTTGTCTATTTATTCTTTATTGATTTGATATACTAGATAGGTTCCATGCACATCAACATGCATTCTATTCTAGACTTAACAAGTGTTTATGTAGTTTTATGAGTGACCTCGCAAGAGAACATAGATACTTAGTATGCGAGCTCAGTCTATGAGATTGATGTGCGAACTTAATGGAAACCGGCCCATCCGACCCGAATCTATTCGGATCTTAAGCCGATGATAACAAATATCATAACAAGTAGCTTATTAATTTTTTTTAAAAATATAAAATTGTAAGTTAATATAATTGTAAAATTATATTTTTGCTTATAAAAAATTTACAATGCATTTCTCACCCTCCAATGAATCTTTTCTAGCTTTGCCCTTCTATAGGCCTATGCTTTTTTATTTTTTATTTCTAAAATATCACATAAAAGAGGTTCATCAATCTTTCATTTTGCCAATAAAGTTTGAGTTCAATAGAAAATTTGAGATGTTATTCCACCTCCATAAAATGTGTGAAATCTTCTCATTGCATAATAACTTAAAAAATAATATTCTTTCAACTCATAAATTATATATATTCAAAACTGAACAAATGTTAGGCAATGCATGCATAAATGGGAACAACCTAAACAAATGTTAGGCAATGCACCCCTAAATCAGAAGCTGACTTCAAAAGCAAAATTTGTATCTCAAAGTTACATCAATGGTGATTTTTTTCCATGTCTTTTGCCAGTTGTTAGGGTTTTATACCACATACATCACTGCACTCGACAATGAATTTATTAAACGCCAAGATATAATCTTATAAAAAGTATTTACTAAAATCTAAAATAGATTCTGAAAAATCAAGGAGTATCTTCAATAAATCTAAATATTTTGACCGTTTAAGACGAAAACGTGTGAAAAATGATATTTTTATTAACGTACGGTAATGATGTTTTGGTCCATGTCTGGACCACTTTTTATGTTATTAATGTTGTAAGGTCAAGTTCAAAGATTTTCTGCAACATTAGATTGGTCGATGATCTCTTCCAAAATTTGGTGATCTCAATTCAAATCATGAATCTTATTCTTGATGATGTATTCCAATATTTTTGTTTACTTTTATGATTTAAATTATTAACTCCTCTGACTTAGAAAGGGCCAAATTTGTGAGTGGAGGACTTGATTGAAATAATGTAATTAGGCAATTGATAAAAAAAATAATTTAAATTATCAACTCCTTTGACTTAGAAAGGGCTAAATGTGTGAGTGGAGGACTTGATTGAAGTAATACAATTAGGCAATTGATAAAAAAAATAGATTATATATTTACAAGGTGATCTTGTAAATGTCATATTTGGGTTATATTTTCATCACCTTTCTTGCTGCTATCATCTTCAAGAAAGACTCCCTCAAGAGTCACTAAGAACTTTTCAACTTTGCCCTTTTTTTATGTTTTATTTGATGGATCATTTAAGCATAAAATTGGTTGATATTTGTATGTTGATGATGAATAGGCATTAAATCTTAGACTTTGGCTGGTTGAAATGTTGCATGATTAATTTTTGGGTCAGGGACTAAATTGTACAAATTAAACTAAATTAAATAGACTTCAAAACCTAGAGCTGACGCCTCTAGATGAACATTTAGATAGGTGAGACCGAAAGAAGAATCTATTTCAAACCAATTTTATTGTGCCGATTCGGCTTAGTGAGGTCGAGAGATAAACCGGACTAAATCGTCCAATTGGGTAAAATAGTGACTAAAAGGTAAAATTAGACCAACTAGGAGTTTGAGCAATTTAGATCCCTAATTCAAGAATTAACTAGCAATGTGGATATCAATTGACCACTTTAGCTCATTAAATTGATATTTGTGCACTTTTTTCTATTAATCAATTTAGTTATCCAAGGTGTAGTTTAGTGTACTTAACCTTTAATGATGACTTGTTCTAATATAACACTTAGTGATTAGCTAGCTAGACTTCTTCATTGCATGCATTATAACTTTCATTCACCATCGCTTGATCTCTCTTGGGTTCAACCCTTAGAATGCTATAAGTGTTTCATTGTAACACTTACGAATATTACAACTGACCTATCACACTTGCAGTCAAGTTGCTTTAATTCTTGATATTTTATGTTGATTCTCCGTTCGACGTTCGTATGTTGTGGCACGGTCAAGTTGTTGGCCCCATTGTTGGGAGATGTGGGTGTGATGAGTTGTATTGTTATATTTTTGCATGCTTTGCTAGAAAGATAATTAATGAAAGCTAGGTTTATAGATTCGAATTTAGTTTAATGTTTTCCTTATTTTTTTTCTTGTTGATAATTGGTTGATAGTCATATTTAATAATAGCTATAGGTGGCCAGAAGATCAATTTGTGATTATGCAAATGGTATTTCAATGTCTAGCTTGGGGTGTGATGGTGACTATGAGAGATAATGATAATCTGCATTCCTCGTATTCTTATCAGGATGGGGTATATGTTGTGAAAAGTTTAGTGAAGATCATTATTTAACCACTCTAGTTAGTATAGTTGAGGATGGTTTGTCTATATGTCACGACACTATGAAAGCCATGCAAAATTAGTTAGAGTTATTGTTAGAAGTCGTCCGACATCAAGATAGGGAGCATGTTTCGTTGGAAGAGTGTGTGGAGTTAGATAATTCTGAACTTGAGAAGGAGGTCCCCTATACAATTGTTGAACATGAAGACTTGAAGGTTGGTCTCCAATAAGAGATAGAGACGGGAGAATTGAGTGAAGTGTTGGGTATTATTGATGAAGCCTCTGGTTCTATAGACATAAAGGTAGAGATAAGAGTAGAAGTAGTTTCCCTTGAGTTCGATTGTTAGAATACTCAAGTGTTCCATTGTAACACTTCGAATATTACAATTAACCTCTCACACTTGCAGTAAAACCGCTTTATTATAATTGTTATAGTGTTGATTCTCAATCCCAGTGCACACAACAGGACTAACAACATATTTTTAACCTTACTTCAATCAAAGATTTTACAATAAATATTGATTCAATGAATTTGTTTCTGTACTCACATCTTTAATTTTTCTAAGTTACAAGAGTTGATAATTTAAATAATAAAAGTAAAAAAATATTTGCATATATAATATCCATCATTTGAATTTTGCAACAAAATATCACCAAAATTTGGAAGAGATCATCAAGAATCTAATGTTCAATAAAGTCTTTGAACTTTAGAAAAAGGAACATAACTTGACCCTACAACATTATAACATTAAATGTGGTCCAAACTAAGACCATAACATCATTACCTTAGCTTGAAAAAAACAAAAAACAAAAAAAACCCCCAAATCTCCAACTGGCATGATCAATTGGGAAAGATTTATTCTGGATCTCTAATGGAGAACACCTACACACTTGGTTAACGAACAGAAATTGTCCTAAGGGACTTGTGACAATTATTGTCATGCTTGATAATTCATATTTCAATTTTCTTGATTTCATAAAGCTAGAATTAACATATGGATACATAGAACCAACATCAATTAAAGCATGAACGGGTGCAAAATATAAAAGAAATATACCTGCTACAACATCGGTAGCATCACCCTCATCTTTGATTTGAACTTTAGAAAAAAAAAGGAACATAACTTGACCTTACAACGTTATAACAATATTAAATGTGGCCCAAAGAACGACCATAACATCATTACCTTAGGTTGGAAAAAAACAAAACAAAAACCCAAATCTCCAAATGGCATGATCAACCGGGAATGATTTATTCTGGATCTCTAATGTACAATGCCTACAGACTTGATTAACAAGCGCATATTGTCCTAAAGGACTTGTGACAACTATTGCCATGCTTGACAGTTTAGATTTCAAATTTCTTGATTTCATAAAGTTAGATTAACATATGAATACGTAGAGTAAGGGTCAATTAAAGCATGAACAAGTGCAGAACATAAAAGAAATATACATGTTACAACATCGACAGCATCACCCTCATCTCTGGTTTTAATCACATAGGCTCGAGTAGGAGCTCTAGTTTTAGAATGTTGTGATGTAACATCAGTTTTTTTTTTTTTTTTGACTACCCCTTGTAACTAAGTCACCATGAGAAATTCCCTGACCTCTAACTACAGGAGCAAATCTCTGAGTAGCAACAATAACATCATTAATATTCTTTGGGAAATCATGAGCTAAATGTTTTAAAGATACATATAAAAAACATGTTCTCATGTTTTTCCAGCATTCACTTTTGTGTCTCTTCCCACTATGCTCGCAATTTGGGATGCTCGCATCTCCCATTGGACCCCTAGTACTACCCACGTATATTGATAGTTGTTTAGCCTGATCTTTCTTTGACCTGACATTTAGCCCCTAAGACCCTTGAGACTCCCTAACTCACTTAGGCAAAGGTTGAGAACTAGTAGTCTATTAAGGCTCATATAGCTAGTAGGTTGTTAGTCAGTTAAAGAAGTCAGTAAGTTGTTGGTTCAAATTGAAGTTATTAAGAGTCGTTATTCAAAGCTTATATAAACACTCTACAAAGAAGAGGAAGGAAAAAATGAAATTCAAGAATCAATAACAGAATTTATTTTCCAGTTTAGGTTCTCTACTAATTCTCTTTTCTATAAATCAATTCTAGCATCAACCTTACCTAGTATCTAACATGGTATCATTCGCCGGCTGATCTTGGGATCTATGGCCACCACGAATTCCACCGATTCCGCCTTGATTGAGCCGAGTTCTGCACCATTCAGTGGTGATTGTGTGATAACTTCGTTTCCATGTCATGAAGTTGTTAAGCTCACTGAAGAATCCTATATGCAATGGTAGCAACAAGTGAAGTTAATACTTGATGGTTATGATCTTCTTGGCTTACTTGATGGCACCTTACCTCTACCGGCTCGGTTTGTTTTGAATACAGACGGCTCGTTAGCTCCGAATCCAGTGGCTCAAGTATTCAAACAGCAAGATCAATTCTTAACCTCGTGGCTCCTCTCCACGATCAGTGCGTCTCTACTACCGTCCTTCACTGATGCTAAGTCGACATGCAACGTTTGGATCATGGCAACAGATCTCTTTGTGGCTGACACGGGGGCCAAACAGTACCGGGCATTTACGTCTGTTCTGGCATCTCAAGGGATTGTTCATCGATTAACTTGTCCTTATACTTCTAAATAAAACGGAATTGCTGAACGCAAGCATCGACACATTGTGGAAATGGGCATCACTCTATTGGCTCAAGCAAATCTATCCATGGAGTAATGAGGATACGTATTTTGTTGTGCGGTGTATCTCATCAATCATCTTCCCACTACAGTTCTACACGGGCAGTCTCCCTTTACGGCTCTGTATGGTCATGATCCCACCTATGATCATTTACGGGTTTTTGGCTGTTGTTGTTATCCTTACTTACGCCCCTATGTGACACACAAGCTGGAGTTTAGATCACAACCTTCCACCTTTTTAGATTACAGTATTCAACACAAAGGCTATCAATGTCTTCTTCCGAGTGGTAAGATTGTTGTGTCAAGACATGTTGTTTTTTATGAAAGTAAATTCTTATCATCTAACGATAAATCGAAAGTTTGGATCTAGAATGCAGGGTGTTGTTTCAATGATTATTCCTCTCGTTCGGAAAGTCTCCACCGCCCATGGATCCCTTAGCAGTCGTTAAATCTCTACGATCTGTCATCGCTTGGAAATGTGTCATATTCGCCTGGCTCGCTTCCGACTGGCCCTACTGGTACGCATGAACCTAGTCCTCCAACTACTGGTGATACTGTTGATTCAACCAGACTTACGGGAGATGTTCCGTCCTCATCTCATGGCCTGAACCACATAGTGTCTGAAGCCAAAACTCATCCAATGGTGACTCGAGCTAAGACAGGAATTTTCAAACCCAAAGCTATGGCCGTTGAAGCTATTGAACCATCCACAATAGTAGAGGCTTTTTCCTCTGTTGAGTGGCGTGCTGCTGCCCAGGCCGAGTATGATGCCTTTATTCGTAACTCTACCTGGGAGTTTATTCCTCTACCATCAAATCGCAAGGTCATTGGGTGCAGGTGGTTGTTCAAGATTAAGAGAAATCTTGATGGTACTATTGCTTGGCGAAAAGATTGGTAGCCAAAGGGTGTTCCCAAGTTCCGAATTATGACTTCAAAGAAACATTTAGTCAGGTTGTTAAGCCTACTACTATTCGTGTTATTCTATCCATTGTCGTGTCCAGAGGGTTGTTTCTTCAATAGGTCGATGTGAAAAATGCCTTTTTAAATGGGGAATTGGATATTGAAGTGTTTATACCTTCGGGTTATATTCATTCTGATTCGACTGGCACGCCGCTTGTGTATCGCCTGAAGAAAGCTTTATATGGCCTCCGTCAGTCACCTCGTGCCTGGTTTGAAAAGTTGAAGCAGTTTCTTGTGTCGATTAGATTCGTCGTTTCAAAGTCTGATGCATCTTTGTTTGTTCGAATCAGTCTGACTCCACTCTCTATGTCTTGGTGTATGTCGTTGACATTATTGTTACTGGGAGCCTGGCTACTTCAATTAATCGATTTATTCGATTGCTAAATAATGAATTATCACTCAAGGATATGGGTGATCTTCATTATTTCCTTGGGATCAAAGTTAGTAGGACTACCTCAGGGTGTCTCCATTTGTGTCAGGAAAAATACATACGTGATATCCTTGACCGAGCATCAATGATGAATGAAAAAAGTGTCCATACACCGATGTTGAGCTCGTCTACTGCATCCAAAAACGATGGTGAAAGTTTAATAGACCCAATTGAATATAGAAGCCTTGCTGGTGCGCTTCAGTACGTGGTGCTTACTCGTCCTGACATTGCTTACGTTGTGAACCGGATATGTCAATTTATGCATAGCCCTACCAATGTTCACATGGCTGCACTGAAACGCATTTTGCGGTACCTATGTGGTACCATTGATTTTGGAGTTATTTTTCGGCCGTCCGCTCTTTTTTCGTTAAGTGCGTATGCCGACGCCAAATAGGGGCTCTATTTTGATGATCGTCAGTCAACTTCAGGGTAGTGTTTATTTTGGATCCACCCCTATTTCTTGGAGGTCTAAGAAACAACAAGTGGTTGCTTGGTCTACGGCTGAGATGGAATACCGAAGCCTTGCCACAGCCACTAGTGAAGTTACCTAGCTCCTTTCGTTACTTCAAGAACTACAGGTCAAATTCGATAATACTCCTATTGTTTGGTGTGATAGCTCCAGTGCAGTAGTTGTCACAGCTAACCCTATTTTACATTCGAAGTTCAAGCACGTTGAGCTGGACCTGATTTTTGTCCAAGAAAAAGTAGCGGATGGGTCTGTTATGGTAGGCGAGGTTCTAGCCTGTAACCAAGTTGCTGATATCCTTACCAAGCCACTATCGGCAACGTATTTTGCGCGTTTTCATACTCTTCTTCGGGTCTTACCCACAGAGAAGCTGGGTGAATGTTAAGGCTCATATAGCTAGTAGGTTGTTAGTCAGTTAAAGAAGTCAGTAAGTTGTTGGTTTAGATTGAAGTTGTTAAGAGTAGTTATTCAAAGCTTATATAAACACTCTACAAGGAAGAGGAAGGTAGAAATGAAATTCAAGAATCAATAACAGAATTCATTTTCCAGTTTAGCTTCTCTACTAATTCTTTTTTCTACAAATCAATTCTAGCATCAACCTTACCTAGTTTCTAACATAGTCGACTCTTTTTTCGAAAGCTAGGGAATTCTCAACTATGTTATCTAAGCTCATGGCTTGGTCAACCACCTTTACTCGTTCTGTTAGATCAACAAATATCTTAAGTTTGTGCAAAACCAGCTGAACTCGAAGCTCATCTCTCATTCCCCGAAGGAATTGTTTGCAACTTTCTTCTTCAATTGGCACTAACTTGAGGGCATACTTGCTAACTCGCAGGAACTCTCATTCGTAGTTGACTACCAATATATTTCCCTGTTTCAACTGTATGAGCCCATTTGCCCGACCCATTTTACAAACTAAAACCTACCTAAAATTAAAACCCTAAACCCAATACACTGAAACCCAACAGACCCTGACCCAAATTAAAAAACCCCTCAGCCCATTACACCCGATGGTCCAATTAGCCCAATGCCAAATCAGAAAAGAAAAAAACCAAAACCCTAGCCCCTAGCACAAGTGGCGCCAAAACCTAGTCGCGCCCCTTCTTGCTCCTCGCTTTCATCGGCCAAGACCGCCCATGACCAGCTCACCATCACATCGACAGTCGGCCACCGACCTCCACCGCCTCCACTTGACTCAAGACATTAAGCGGACAAGACAGAAGCAATAGAAAGAGGCTATAAAAGCCGATTAATAGATTTGTAAAGTGACCTTTTTTCCTTTTTTTTTTTTCGGTTTTTCAAATCAATAATATACAAAAAGTTCGAATACAAGCGCAAATAGATTAAGCACAAAAAGAGACAGAGATTAAGGCACTAAATTGACTAAAACCTAAAAGCAGGCGAAAAGAGGTGATTTTCTCCCCTTTTTATTTTCGAAGCATTCCTTATTTTTCGGCATATATGTGTACATATTATTAAAGACTATTAAAAAAGAAAAAAAAGTGAAATTTTACCTCTTTTTGAACTTTCGACCATCAAGACGCATGGCTTGGCCGTAACAACAACGCAGCGTCGGTGATCGCGGGAATCCCACGGATCCCCCTTCAGAGAGAAAAAAAAAGAAGAAAATTTTAAAGCGAGAAACAATTGAATTTTTTTCAACATTTAGGGCCTTAAATAGCCCCTCAAAACGACGTCGTTTTGGGGCTGGCCCTAACGCCCAAAACGACGTCGTTTTGCCTCAAGATCCGCGTGTTGACCCGACCCGCTCCAGGGGATCCGCGCGTTTTTGAAGGGAAGGGCTAATTGCACTTTTAGCCCTTCCGTATTTTTATTGCTTTTAATTAAATTTTTTATTATTTCAAAATCTGGCCCGAACACTTCGCTTGGCTTTCAATTTGGTCCCCCTTTAAACGCTGCGTTTTAACTTATGGGAAAATTGCCCCTTTGGTCCCCCACTTTCACGCGCGCGTGTTTTCAGCCCCTGAATCTCTGTTTTATTTACAATTTGACCCCTAGCTTCCATTTTTAATGCAATTCAACCCCTTTTTCAACTATTTATAATTTTTATTATTGTTACTATCATTTAATATTTTATTTTATCTTTATTATTATATTTACTATTGTTATTATCATTATTTATTATTATTATTTCTATTATTATTCCATTATTATTATTATTCATTATTATTCGTATAATATATATATCTTTTTCCTTTATCGTTTTATTTATCGATCGTTACTATTATTACATTATTATTATTATTATTATTATTATTATCGTTATTAAATATATTATCATCGCCATTCTTTCTTACTATTACTATTATATATATATATATATATATATTACTATTATTCGCTTACTATCATTTTATATTATTACCATTATCTTATATGTTAGTATTTTATTATTTATTTTTCATCACTAATTTTATTATTCTATTACCACTAATATTATATATGTATTATTCATATTGGCATAGTATTATCATTATTTTATATCATTATCATATTATTATTATTAGTACTCTTATATTTACTATATTTATATCTCGTTTATCTTTCTTAATTTCATATTATTACTATATAAAATATATTTTGAAAATCATCATATTTCATTTTAAGGTTTTAGAATAAAGGTGATGTTTCAGTATTTAGGAATTGGAAAATAGTGCCCTAACGTCTTTGGTTGCGATTTTCCGTTTAACTAAATTACTTAACATCCCTTTACGAAGTTTCGCGAATCATGAGATGACTTTGATTACGAGAGATTAAAACATCGTGTCCTAACGTGCTGGATGTGATGTTTATATCTTTTCGGGACAAAGAAATCTCAAGTTCGACTTCGAGCCTTTTCTTTGATTTAATCCGATCTGAGGCATTTTGTAAAATTGCTACACTCCATTTAAAGGTTTTAAAATAAAGGCAATGTTTCGTATTTAGGAATTCGGGGAATAGTGCCCTAACGTGCTGGGTTGCGATTTTCCGTTTGACTAAATCACTAAACATCCTTTTGACAAACTTCGTAAAATCATGAGATAGCTTTGATTAAGAAGGTTAGAAATATCATGTCCTAACGTGCTGGATGTGATGTTTGTACCCTCTCGGAACAAAGAAATCTCTAATATCCTAATACCTTTTAAAAGATCCGTATTTTAAAATCTTTTCAAACTTTCGACATTAAGACACTAATTAATCATGTTGGTACCAATTTTGAGCGTATCGAGGGTGCTAACCCTTCCTCGTGCGTAACCGACTTTCGAACTCGTTTTTTGGATTTCGTAGACCAAAATCGTTGTTTTGATAAATCAAACTGTTTATTAAAAATAACCGTTTTACGAGGTGATCCGATCACACCTCAACAAAAAGGAATCGGTGGCGACTCCCGTTTTTCATTTTTAAAACCCAAAATCGAACCCCATTTTTTTTTTCAAAAAATGGTTACGACATCAACATCATAAATTCTTATTTTTGATCTTCCATATATAGTTCATCGACATATTTCTTTTTGAACTCTAATTGAAAGAATGTCAAATCAATTTGGTGGTCAAACCAATCAATACAGTCCTATGGAACCGTGGTATCCCCTCTACCCAATGTGTGGTATCCTCGCTGAGAAAGAATCAAATTACCATTGCTTTTTAGTTTTTACTAATCATCCTAGAGATTTTAGCATCTTTTGTAACATATAGTCAACTATTAGTTACAAGTATTTTCAATCATCATCACTTAATGAAGTTATCTGTTAATCTGAGCTGCAACAGAAGACAAATCCCAAGCCACAGATTCAATAAAAGAGGTAAAGGAGATAGACTGTGAGAAGGGTGAATCCATTTTGGGTGATGCCAAGCAGCAAGAAACTTTTACAAAAGCGAACGGATCCAAGGACAGGGTTGGGCATGCACCAAATTTGGAAGGGTTTTGAAAAAAGTATTAAGTTTGAAATATGAGATTAAGTAAAAAAAAAAACTAATGACTAAATTTAAATATAAAAAAATACAAAACAGATTTTAACCAAAAGAAATTAGGTCCTAATCTTTCCCCAATCAAAACCAAAATATTCTTAATTCATCATAGCATATATATAAATTAATGTTTGTCCCTAACTTAATAAGGAAACCTATGGACCACTCACCATGACAAATAAACGACTTACATTATAAATTTTAAATTAATAGTTGCAATTAAGGGTGATGCATGTTATAAGTCTCCCATTTGTTGGGAGAATGTAATTTATTCTTCTTTTTCCTTATATATAATTAGAGGAAGAGAATGGAATTGTTTGCGATCCAACTCAAGCTCCTGTCTTACTACATAATGCTCTGAGGCTAAATTATTATGTTCTAACACATCTTCATTTTCTTTGATGATCTGTCTCATGTTATCATTTTCCATCTTAGAACAAAGAAAAAATCACAATTTATCCTCTCTTTTTCCTTTCCTCATTTACTTTTTTGCCTTTTTCATTGAAGGTTGGCTTGTTCTAGATTCCTTTTTGGGACAGTAATTCTAAGCCAGATAATTAATTATTTTAAATTTATAAAAAGTTATTAGAGGTTTGGATTATATTTGTTCTTTTTTACATAATATCTAAAATTATTATAGCTCCTCCACAACCTATAAATATAAACTCAAACCCATGTCTTCCTGTATTCACAATAATGCTCCTACCAATCAAATTAAGACTTAATCGATAAAAACAATATTTTCATTTTAAATCCAATGATTGACAACTCATCCATATAATATAATTATTTATTGATTTGATTTTTTAAGAAAAAAAGCTATTCAAACCGGACCAAATTCAATTAATTTTGCCAACAATTTCTTGTATTATATGGCCTACCTTTTAAATACTATCCAATTATAAAAATATATATTTAAAATTGTTTAAATTAAATTTGAACTTATAATAACACAAAAGTTAAAACTATATATATTTTTATTAATTATATAAATAATTCAATTGATTAAAGCATATTACCCTTTTTTCGGTACATGAACCTAATGAAAGCTAAACATCCAAATTAAATTAAAGTCAACAATAAATAATTCTGTCCGATCCTTAAATAGGTGGAAGCAGGCTCGAATAATCTAAGAGTGCATTCGTCCATTCATCAATTAGGGTTATGATGAGACCTATAGACTAGCAACTTTCCATATCTCCCACAAGCGAAAACTCTTTACTATTCCAATGGACTCGATTCAATGATTAACACATGAATCACACAGATTTGATTTGATGAATCTATTTTTATTATTAAATTTATAAAAACACGTAATCTGAGTTACACACTTAATGTAATTTTTAAATGATTCTATTTTAGTCATTCAATGATTCACTTATAAATCAAGTTAAAAAATATTAAATTAATTGAGTTAACGAGTTTCACTTTATTATTTTAATTGATTTAAATTTTTTGGTTCGAATAAAATAAAATAAAATTTGAGTCGAGTTGAATAAAGTGAAATTATTTGAATTAAATTAAAAAATTAAATATGTCAAATTAAAATCTAGTGACAATATAATGAGATATTTTAGTATTATAAACTTGAATTGGTAATTTACTTATTTAGGTGTTCAAAATTATTATATTGAAAATTTTTAAACTTATTTATATATTCATTAGAATTTTTATTTTATTTTTCTTTTATAGTTAAAAAGTTTTATGAAATTTTGTATATTTTATAAATATTTTGAAATTTTGAAATTTATTTTGATTTTGTTTGTAATTTTGTTGAGAGAGAACAATTTGCTCATTTTCAAAATTTACAGGATCAAAGGAGTATTTACACCAATCATTATTGAATTATAAAATTCAACTGAACTTGTTGATGGTCACTAAACTAACTAAAATTACGAAACAGGTAAGCGCACCTATCGAATAATAGTATAGCTATGTTGAGTAGGGAATATAGTATCCACGAGGACTAAAAGTACTAGTAATGACTTTTTTTCTATTATTTATCCGAAAAATTAACGAGATTGATTTTAAACTAACTAATTACTAAGAACGCAACAGAGAATGGATTAGGAAAATATTTGAAAAAAACTAATGAGATAGACAATACCCAGGAAAGAATCCACCTAGACTTCACCTATTATTCTGAATCTGAATTAAACGATTTATTTACTTGTATCTTGATCCATGGAAATCCCTAAATTATGTTAATATCTCTTTCAAGAGTAAGAACAACTGACTCTAGCTTGATTAATTGAAATCTCTTTCTAATTAAAACCCCTATTGTCAAATTAACTCGATCTATGGACTCTCCTATTAGATTTGACTCTAATCCGGTAGATTTATGTTGTCCTATTTCTAGGATTGCATGCAACTCCACTCCATTATATTAGATCTACTCTTAAATAAGGACTTTTGAGCCACTGAAATAAGCACATTTAACATGAATTAATATCCTAAAAATATTAAAACATGAAATAAACATACATAATTGAGAACATGAATCAAGTATTTATCATGTAATTCAGAAATCAAATAATAAGATTCATCATAGGTTTCATATTCCCTAGGTATCTAGGGAATTTAGTTCATAATCTGGAATGAAAATATCTCAAAGTTAAGATAATGACAAGACATAAAGAAATCCATAAAACTTCTAGAGAAATTAAATGGAGATCTTCAATCTTGATGGAGATCCGCTTCTGATGGTATTGTTCGAGTAATTTCTTCATTCTTCTCTGTTTGCTCTCTTTTGGTCCTCTTCTAGTATGTATTTGTTTAGATGCTCAAAAACCCTAAAAATTGAGTTTTTCCGCGTAAAAGGGAAACATCGTGCGAAATGGACACGGGCTGGCACATGGGCGTGTGGCCAGCCCGTATGGCTCACACGGGCGTGTGGCCAGCCCGTATGGCTCACACGGGCGTGTGCCCAGCCCATATAGAAATGCCCAAGCCATGTGGATCCTGAAAATAGCTCTTTTTGTCTGATTTTGGCCCGTTTTCACTCCTTTCACTTCTCTATGCTCACCTAAGTATAGAATCATGAATTTAAAGGATTAGGAGCATCAAATTAACTAATTTACATAATAAATCATCCAAAAACGCATCAAGAATGGGATTAAAAACATGTTACTTTTATGGCTTATCACTTGTACTCGATAAACTGAATTACTTATTCATGTTGACTCGAAAAAACTGAATACCTCGATTAGATTAACTCGAAATTCAAAAAATTATCAATTTTTTCGAGTTGAATTTAGTTTTGCTCACCCCTATTGATTAACACATTAGCAGTTAGTGACTTATATTCTAGGTACTTATGTTGTCATAAAAAGGATACATTGTTGCATACAAAAAAGAAACAAATCATTAAAATAGAAATATTATAAGTTAGGTGACCAAAATGAAAACTTGTTGAAGTTAGGTGACTAAAGTGAGTGTACAATAACATATAATTCATTGATTTTTTCCTAAAAGGAGGAATAGTTTGGGTAATATAAGTATTTACGGTAAAAAAAAGTTTAGGCATCAAGATGCAAATGTGAATATAGCTTGTGAGGGCAATTTATTAATTCAACCTACTTGTAATAAATATATGTGTATATGTTTTTTTTCCTTATATTATGCATATTCGTTTCTGACTCAAGTTCAAGATTCGTGGTTGTCCATCCCAAAAATATTGTGATCTCCAAGATTCAAGAAACCTACATTCTCTTCTTCGGAGTGCAACGCGTCACCATTACACTCAATTTGAATTTTGATTGTAAATCATATCAAAAAATTTTGACCAAATGCTTGCTTGGATGTAATACCATACAACTTGACTACAATGGGTAATAGATTTTTCACTATTGTTTATCAGGACGAGCAAAGTTGTGACATTAAAATTGGATCATATTTGAATAACGTCAAATTAGATGGACTTGTAGAAAAATTAGTAAAAAACTCCGATTTTGAAGTTAAAGAATATTATCCAATTTGGAATATAAATTTCCAACGACGTCATTTGATCTTAGACAGATACATTGTAATTAATCTTAATGATAATGATTGACCACTACACCAAAATAGACTTTTAGCGGCGTTTTTAGTGGCGTTTTAATAAAAAACACCGCAAATATTATACATTAGTGGCGTTTGAAGGAAAACGCAAAAAAGTTGATAAATAGCGGCGTTTATTTGCAAAACGCCGCTAAAAGGAGAAATAGCGCGTTTTCTTTAAACGCTAAATGTCAAAGCATTAGCGGCTTTTCGAAACGCCGCTAAAATCTGAGCATTAGTGGCGCTTTAAAACGCCGCTAATAGCGGCGCTTTTAAAAACGCTAAAAGTCTGAGCATTAGCGGCGCTTTTGGAAAACGCGCTAAAAATCTAACGATTAGCGGCGCTTTTGGAAAACGCAATAAAATCGAGATTAGCGTCGCTTTTGAAAACGCCGCTAAAATTGAGCATTCTTGGCGCTTTTGGAAAACGCCGCAAATAATTTTAAAGTTTTTTGGATTTTAAATTTATATATTAAATAATTTCTTATATAATCGTAAAAGAGGTATATTAATTTTAAAATATTAAATTAATTATCATTATAGTTTATGGTTTATGGTTTAGCATATATAGTTTAGGGTGTAAGGTTTAGGAGTTACTATTTTACTGTTTAGGGATTATGGTTTATGATTTACGGTTTAAGGTTTAAGGGGATGTGTTAGGGTTTCATGTGTTAAAAGTTAAGGTTAATGGGTTTAAGGGTAAATTGTTAAGGGTTTGGGGTTAATATGTTAAGGGTTAAGGGTTAAGGGTTAAGGGATAGGGTTTTATGTTTTATGATTTAGGGTTTATGGGATAGAGGATAGGGTTTAAAGTTTAGATTAATTAGTGACTTTTAATTTATATATTAAATAATTTCTTATATAATTGTAAAGAGATAACATTAATTTTAATATATTAAAATTATGATTCTAGTTTAAATTATTTAAGAGATAAATAGACAAACTTTACATATATTAAATGGTTTAGGGATTGATCTTGGATTTTTAGAATATAAATCAAAATAAGATAAATATAAATTATTATTTTAAAAAATATATATCAAAATGGGTTAAATCCAAAAACATACATGAACAATGATTTAGTGTGCAATTGTATACATGAATTTTAATTTGATCTAGATCTTGAAAATATTAACACAATTATTGATATAATTAACATCATTTTTATTATATATTGCATACATAAAATTTTATATTAATTCAATATAAAATACAAATAACTAATGCAAACCATACTTAAAAGAATAATGTTGATGTAAAAAGAAAGAAAAAAATCCTAAAAGAGTTGATAATGGTAATTAAATTTTAAAATTTAATAATAAAATTAAAAATTTTAAAACTTAAAAGTTAAAAATTAATATTTAATATTTTAGTTAAAAAGTTCAATACTCAAAATATAATAAAATAAAAATTCAAAAAAATATAATCTCAAGACAAAAATTTTGAAAGAAAAAACAAAGAAAAATATAGGTTAGAAATGAAAAAATTAAAATTATGTAATAATGGCATTTTGTAAAAACCCCACAAAAATAGAGTTATAGTGGCGTTTTAGTAAAAATGCCGCATGAAAATAGAGTTATAGTGGCATTTTATTAAAAACGCCGTAAAAATAAACTATCTGGCGTTTTGCTAAAAAACGCCAAAAAATTGTTTCGTTTTTCCTTACGAAAACTAAGTTCACTATTCTTGTAAACCCGATTTTTATTTTTCAAACCCTAAATTTACTAAGTTCCCAAAATTTGTATTGTTGCTTCTCATCAATGACATTTTTTGAATCACAAATGAACCAAATTTCTACAAGCGAACCAAATTTGATATTTTCTTGCAATAAGTAACGAAGTATAAAGTGAGAGATTCTATATATATGATTCTTGTCAGGATTTATACAAGTATCTGTTTCAAAGTGAGAAGAAGATTTGACAGGGTTTGGGTTTGGGTTTGTCAGAGGAGGAGACTTTCGGCGATTCTCTCTCACTTTCGGACTCTTTTCAACATTTTCCTGTCATTCTTTTTTAGCTTTGGGTATCCACAGGCCATAAAAACACACGCTAGAGTAGGAAGAGAGTTTTCCTAAAAGAGAAACCCTAAGTTTTCTCTGGCGTTTCTGGTTTTTGTTATTTTTGAAATTCGCTGCTTCAACGGAGACTCATTTCAGGTATCAATCTCTTTTTTAGTTTCAGCTCCATGCTTTTTTACTTGTATTTCAGTGGGATTTTCTTAGGAGTTTTGGTTTTCAGCTTTAGAAATACTGTTTCATTCTGTCTTTCAGATCTATAGATGTCGGTCTTGTTCTTCATTTTTGTTTGTTTATCGTCTACTATACGTTGTTCTTTATTTTTGGATTGTTTGTTTCCCTCTGTTAAATATTATAGTCTTTTGTGTTATTTTTTATTTCCTTTAAATCTTTGCTTAGCAGAATACTAATTGCCTAAACAAAAAGCATCCTTATGTAAATTGTTTACTTCGTGATCTGTGTTGGCTTGATTTTAGTTGTAGGAACCCGATGAGAGTTGTGATGCATGTAGAGTTTATTTGGTAGTTTTTGGTGATTAAATGCGATGGAAAATAAGTTAGAAAACAAAATGTGGCGATGATTTGTCAAACTCTTTGCTAATTACGGAGACGTCAAGAGTAAGTAAGTTCTCTCTCCTTTTTATTTTTCCTTTCCATTTTCAATTATTTGAAGAAAACTTTTGATGATGCTTATGCTCACATTTTGTTTTGCCTTTCGATGTAAACCAATGGACGCAAAAGATTGTGAGCAATTTATCGATGTTTATTGGATCAAATTTCGACTCATTAGCAATGCCGGTCATTGAACTTGACCCTTTTCTAACATTTTCCTCCAATCTATCACACTGTTTCATGTACTTAGTCAATAATATACATCTGTTGGAAAGCTAATTTGAATATGCAACCATGGAAATTGGTGAAAAATTGAATATATATTTTGTTAACCATTTAACCCATTAGGTTTATGAAGAGAAAATTGGACGAGTTTGTGTTCTTGGGAATCGTTGCGGGTCTCATATGCTCCTCAATTTGAAAGCCTTGATGACACCAAAGATAAGTTAGAAGGCGAAGGAAAGAAATCCTTGCAAGATTGAATTGTATGCTTTACATTACTCTAAAATTTAGCTTTTTGACGTACCTATCTTTTACATATAATTGGAAAAAGAATATCCATGTTTCAAATAGGAACCGCTTTCTAGTTGTGATTATATATTCTCATGCATGTTATGTTGTTATCTTTGTGATATCACTCAAAGATCTAAAGGGCATCCAGTTCATCGCATGCTCTCTTCCAATGAGGCTTCATCACTTCTGCTTCATCTCATCATATTCCTAACCGATTAATAATCGATGAGGTATTACTGTTCAAATTCATGTTGCTACTATTATCATTATTTCCTTTTTGCATTCTTTCTCTAAATAAACTATGGTTTTTCCTCTCCTTAGGGATGTTGGGGATGCAGATTTCAGGTCTCACAATAATAATGCTCAAATAACAAGAGTGTCATCTTACAAGGTGTGGAATACTTTCTAACAACATCATTCCGATTTTAATCCTTTAACTTGTTTATTGTTTGAAAGTAAAAATTAACTTATTTTATTTCTTTCTTCTTTTTATTACAATTTGACCAATGAAGTTCACCGGCACTACATGGTATTCTAGTAGTTGTTTATGACTTAGATGAAGTATGTTGCAAGGCTAAGTTTGTAAATGCCTTTCACTCAGACCCAGCTTGAATTAAGTTAGGTCCAGTTGATTGAATTAGGACGAGTACATGTCATTCTGAGTATGTATAATCTTCTTTTATTGTGCATCCGGTTGTGTATTATAATTCTTTAATTTAGGGCTTTGTTTGTGTAATCCATTTTGTTG
Organism: Gossypium rotundifolium; assembly: GCA_025506655.1. Lineage (NCBI taxonomy): Eukaryota > Viridiplantae > Streptophyta > Magnoliopsida > Malvales > Malvaceae > Gossypium > Gossypium rotundifolium. The sequence goes on from CP106724.1 coordinate 203,519,583, forward strand.
TGACTCGATGGATTGGGTTTTGTTCTTGGTCAAAATGTATGAGTAGAATATCTTAATATATTTCTGCATTTGAAAAGAACTCCGGATAGAATCTGGATATGTTGGATTTGAATGATGTAAGTTCTCTGTCAAAACCCCAAACTATTGTTTATTTTTATTTTATGTTTATATTTGTACTTTTGATCCTTTCAAAGATCACGCTTTTAATAAAAGAAAGAAGCAATAGGATGCTCAGTGAGCATTTTGGTACTTTAGCTAGATTGGTCATAAGTATATACTTAGTGCTGATTACTTTCTTGTTTCCTTTGAAATGTTAATTTCTTTTTTAGCCCCTAACACAAGTGTTTGGATCGAGGGAGAGGAGAGATTATTTTGTTTCAAAGATGCTATATATAGGCTAACTAAGAGAAAACATTATCCCTTTTAAGTTCCTTGAAACCAAAATTTCATCATCCTCCAAATTGGGAGAGAGAGAGCTTCTATGTATGGCATCAGATTCACAAACATACAAGTTTCTTTTATCAGGTAAATTTTTATTAAAAAATGACCTATAATGTAAATGTCCTAAAAAGATTTAAACTTAGTGTCCGATATTGAATATGAATTGGAACATCTTAATCCCTATTTGTGTCATGTCATATTGACTTGGCATTATCTTGTGGGTGAATCTTGTTTATGTATGATTAAATTAAATATGTTTTATGATTAAATTAAATACTAAATTTTTATAAATATTAATTATAACTGTAATTATAATTATTTTATTAATAATGTTTTAATTATCAATGTAATAGTTATTATCATTTAATTAGACTTTGGATCTATATTAAATTTTACTTATTATTCTAGATTAATTATAACTTACTTAGTGTTATTTAGCATTATAAATATTTGCATTAGGAAGACACTTTATTCAAAATAACATCTAAAAACTTATGTAAAAAGCATATTTTAGCATTATTTAATAGGTTTTATTTCCATTATAAATAAAGATATGATTTTCATTATTATTTGAGTTAGTTTAGTTATTATTATTTAATATTCAATAATTGACTATTATTTAATTTTAATAATAGTGAATATCATTTACCATTACGTTTCAAAGGTAATGTAATGGCTTTTGTAGGTGAAATTTCTACTCATACTCGAATGAAAAATTATTTGATCTTATTACTTGATATTTTACTATAGGTTGTTTACCCTTTTCTTCATTTTCATTACTTGATATCTTATAACGCCTCTTTTATTGGATTTTGGTTATATAACTATGTAGTCAAGAGAAACATTGTGATTTTGTTCATTACTGATTTTTTTCTTTGGAGATTGCCTTCAATTCCTTTGTGTAAGTTTTAAATAAAAATTATTAGGAGTTCACTATTTATGGGCTGACTTCCATTGAAGATGTTGATACGTATTCCTTTTTCTCTTCTTTTGTGCATGCACGCCAATACCAAAGAATTCCAGTTCTTTCAATGTAAGTGCAATTTGTTTCACAGCTTGTTGTAATTTATTCAAGCTTCTCGATTTGGTTTGTAAACAATTTTTATTTTTATTTTTTGCACCGGTATGTGGGTTAAGACTTTCTAAGTATAGGAGTCATTAACATGAAATGGTTGTCCAAGCAAATACTATGAGAACTTTCATTATCAATTTAATATAATCTTTCTTTCCCTTTCACAAAGATTGGAGTCATTAAATTCTGATTTCTTGATGTAGGTTTTAGAACTTGTTAGAGTAGAGGCAAATGGCGACATTTGTTTTGCATTTTAGCCTACTAGTCTACTTGTAGTTTTAAGTTAAGATTTTACGTAAGCATGGTGTAGTTGTACCTCAATGTTCTTGATATCATAAGAATCTCTCTGTAGAATTTATGATAATCTTCCCTTCCTGCGTATGAAATGGGTACTGAATTTGGCATTCATTAACTAGTACTTCTAATTATTATTGCTGCTGCTATTAATATACTTTTTTATGCATCATTCAGCTTATGTAAATTTTAGAAGGGCCATATCAGAAATTTTAGATTCTTGTCAGTTCTGCATACTTTTCTAGATGAAACTACGTGTTCTAAGTTGCATAATTTGCTATATGTAATTAAGTACCGATGAAACTACCTCCACGAATATAACAATGAGTATGTAAAATTATTTTCCTACTACACACCGCAATTATAGATTTGCTTCCTTTTGCATATTGCGATCAAGCTTTCATCCGTATAATTGGCAAGGAAATATATGAAATGTGTAGCATCGTAACTTGATGCACCGAGTGGATGGGAGAAAGAACAAAATTAAATTATACATTTCTAAATTAGATTTTGGCATTTTTATAATATTTTAATTTTTTATTTTTCATGACCTTTAGCTGCTTTTAAGAAAAGCGCGCTAAAAGTATAATATTTTAATTTTTTTATTTTTCATAACATTTAGCGGCGTTTTGGGAAAAGCGCCGCTAAAAGTATAATATTTAATTTTTTTATTTCTCATGACATTTAGCGGCGTTTTTGCTAAAAGCGCCGCTAAAGGTCATGTTCTTAATGGCGTTTGAAGAAAAAACGCGCTAAAAGTCTTAGTTTTAACGGCGTTTGACAAACGCCGCTAAAAGGCATGCTTTTAGCGCGTTTGTAGAATAATACCGCTAAAAGTCATGCTTTTAGCGGCGTTTAGAAAAAGCGCTAAAAGTCATGCTTTTAGCGGCGTTTGTGTGGCGCCATTAAAATCATAGCTTTAGCGGCGTTTTTTCATAAACGCCATTAAATTTTGCGCCTCTTTTAGCGGCGTTTTGTGCGTTCTAAAGAGCCCAAAGACTTTTAGTGGCGCTTAAAACGACGCTAAAGGCCTAAAAAACGCCGCTAAAAGTCCAAATTACTGTAGTGGACGCACATTGCTCAATCGAAAATACTATGCCAAGTTTGACAATATCAAAGCGATTTGTCCAAGTTGCTCCTAATTTCCTATTTATATGTTCCCTTGTCCACAAAATTAAATAGAACGGCCAACAAGTTGGATGTCTAATGATTCATCAAGGTTTATGGAGACATTCTTCTTTATCTGCCTCCGATTTCAACTTAGGGCTAGAAATGGTGTCTGCCCATGACCCCAACCCCCAGCACTGTAGTAGGAAAATGGTTGTAGTTGGAAATATGAGTTTTAATTTTTTTTATTAAAATTTTAAATATAAACAATTTACATATTTTTTAATCGTATAGTATTTTTAATTTTTATATGATATAAATTTCATATTTTAAACGAGTCTACAATTTTTGTTCAATTTCATTTTTCTGACCTAATATGTAACACCCCAAACCCGGCCCATGAGCCCTGACCGGATCTGGTATGTCACAGGGTAAAAACGTTTTGAAAGATTTTGATGTGTGGTGAAAATCTGAAGAAAATATGCTAAAGTTATAAAACAGTGTTTGATAAAACTCAGGAGGGATTGGTTTTTTTTTTTTTTCAAACTTGGTTGTGTTGAAAACCTTTGAAAACATTTGATCATTCAAAATTTAAAGAACTTTCAAAACCATGGTTGACTTGGTGAATTTTGCTACCCGATGGTAACATCTTTGAAAACCCGTAGAAGTTATTAAATTTGAAAATGTTACTTTTAACCGATTCACTTAACATTTATAATTTCATTTGTAATATAGTTTAAGTAAAATAAAACAACTATATAAACATCCAAATAATAATTAGCGGCCTTATTACAACCCAAAATAAGAATTTAGTAAATAAACAAACTTAAATCAGTATTAAATAAATCCAAATCCAAGGAACAAGCATGGTCACCGAGTCCTCTCCTACCCATCTCCGATCTACTCATCCGCAAAATGATATGGGAAGGGTGAGTCACCAAGACTCAGTGTATAAATCCCCACCGGAAGTGCAACTCATACACACATTATCAATAGACATGGAAACATGCAACCCAACTAACCATCCGTATTCTTTAACTACCCCGTGGTCAAAACCACTGGTGGTCAAAACCACCGTGACTAGAGTCACAAATCAAGTGATGGGGCCAACCCATCGTGTGGTCAAAACCATCGATGACCATAGGTCACAATTTATCAATATGTGGTCAAAACCACTGGTGGTACCAAACCACCGGGACTTAGTCACAATTTATCAACGGTGTGGTCAAAACCACTGGTGACCGAAGTCACAAGTAAACTGATGGGGCCAACCCATCTTGTGGTCAAAACCACCGTGACAAATCCATAGAGATCATCCCCCTCCTCCCATTAATCCCACCATCATCATGCTTACATAACAAATATCATAATCCCATATATCATGCATTTATGTATAGCATAGCATTCAATAGCATATGATGGCATACACAAACATATATCATAGATCACGGAATGGGGAACTTACCCGGAATCCATGCTTATGCCCACAAGCAAATCACTACCACAATGATTAAAAGGCAACATAATAGCAATGCTAACTAATAAAGTGTGTAAAGAGTTTTACACACCTGTTACTAACGCGAATCCTAGATCCTGAAGATTCGATCTACTGTGCTAGATCCTTTGACCCTATATTCGGCCAACAACAAGGTTAGTGACATAGGCCTATTTGGCTAAACTAATAATCCCGAAGGATCAATTGTACCTGAAATATGGCCTTTGGCCGAATATGCTTAACCACTTACCAATCCTACCGAAATCCCGAAATTGTCACCTGTCTTGTCGAGATCCCTACCAAACATTTGTTAGAATCGGCTTGCACACTTATCCATAATCAAGGCCCTTATGAATGATATATATGCCTTACCTTGAAGAATCAAATCCCGTTAGGCTCCCTCAATGTACCTTAACGTTAACTACACACAAAACGTACACTATTAGAACCATAACCACATTCTACCAACTTACCAAGGCTTGTTTCTCAAGCTTTCAAAGACACAAAAAGGAAGAGAAGAGAAATGAATGCTAAAGAGAGACACTTACCAACCTTTGAAATCGACAGCACCTTCCTTAGGGGGATTCGGCTTATGCCCTTTATGGTAGGGGATATTTGCTAGCAACACAAATGGAAGGTGAAATTTTTAGTAGAAGAGGGGGGTAGGTTCGGCCAAGTAGAAGAAAAAGAAGCAAGGAATTTTGAAGAATTTTGGCAATGTGGCTAGGAAGAATTCGGCCAGCAACAATTGAAGAGAAAAAGAAAAGAAATAATTTTGATGAAATTTTGGCACCTCCCTAATGTGATAAAACCGATTGTGGATGGCCCTAAGGAGTCCTATATTCGGCCATCTCCCCTCTTTTTGTGATAATTTTTAGCTTTTAATTATCACCCATAAAATAACATTTATCTTCTATTTTATCTCCTAGCCACCTCTTCAAAATAAAAGAAGAAATAAAATTAATAACACTACTCTTCCAGCTGAAAATTAAAAGGAAAAACAAAGTTTATCCTTATCACATTAAGAGTCCCACATGCAGGCCATTAGCTCACTCCCCCCTAACGCCAGCATGCATAAAAAAAAGAACACCCATTGCTGCCCATGCTACACGAACATGGGACCTCACTGCCGCAGCCCCTTACAACGTTCCATGCCACTCTACCACATTGACTTTCATGTCCATAATCCTCGCCATTTATTTTTAAGGCCTTCCTAGCCCGTCACCCTATACATAACGCAAAAGAAAATAAAACTCCCAATACGCAAACTCGACAGCTCGAACCCAAGACCTGCGCCCATTGTCACCTCCAAGCTCTTAAGTGGCGCATGAAAGCCACTTTGCTACTGACTCATTTCGTGATATAAACCCCTTACAATCCCTTTTAAGCGCTCCTTCCTTAACTCCCTTTTGCCTTAACGCCAAAGGCAAAAATAAAACATTCTTGCGCTTCCACCAGGACTCGAACGTGAGTCCTCCCTCCTGCACTCCTTTGCACCTCAGCGCCTCAAGCCACTATGCCAATTTATTCCTTGTGTCATGCTTCTCCGAAATTTCTCTTAACCCCTATCTCACCCTCGCTTCCTCCTCTAAAGCACTAAAAAGAAATTTCAGCCCTAAGTCGACTCCAGCCCGGTTATGACTAGACCCTAAAACATATCAAGTGATCATAGTATTCATTTCTTTTCAAGCAAGCACATGAAAATAATAAAATTGCAAACAACCCCTAATTTAGGATGTTACGCCTACCCCTTAAAAATAATTTCGCCCAAATTACCCGGATCAAGAGTTGGGGTATTGTCGCATCACATCCTCGGTTCCCATGTGGCCTCCTCCGTACCATGGTTTCGCCATAGCACTTTCACCAAAGGCACCGACTTCCTCCTCAAAACCTTGACATCTCGATCCAAAATCAGACTGGCTCCTCCTCGAAAGACAAGTCCGAGTTCACCTTAATTTTTGCAACCGGCACTACGTTGAGGGATCTGATCGATAGCACCTCAAAGATCGAAACATGGAAGACGCCATGCATCCGCTCAATTCTCACGGCAACTCAAGTCGGTAAGCTCACCGGTCCCACACGTTTCAACACCGTACGGTCCGATGAACCTAGGGCTTAGCTTACCCTTCCGCCAAACCTCAAGACCTTCTTCCAAGGTGATACCTTCAAGAAGACCTTATCACCCATCGCATATTCAACCTCTCTGCGCTTAAGATCAAGTAGGATTTCTACCGTCTGACGCCTCCTTAAGACGAGCCCAATTACTCTAACCTTATCCTCCGTCTCGCCATTAACTCGACCCAATATCTCATCACTCTCCTAGTTCCGCCCAACATGTAGGAGTACGGTATTTTCGACCATACACAATACCTCATATGGTGCTATCTCAATACTCGCTGATAACTATTGTTATAAGTGAATTACGCCAAAGGTAGGTACTCCTCCCAACTACCACTAAGTTCAAAACACAAACCCTTAACATATCTTCCAACACCGGATTACCTCTCCGATTGTCTATCGATCAGGTGAAAAGCCGTCTTTGAAATTCAACTTCGTGCCTAACTTCGATGTAAAGCCTTCCGAATCTCGACGTGAACCGGATCTCGATGCGAGATAATGGACATCGATTTATGCAACCGCACTATCTCTCGCTATATACACTTGGCTAACCTTTAAAGTGAGTAGTCAACCCTTACGGTATGAAATGGGCCGACTTAGTCAACCGGTCTACTATCACCCAAATCGCATCTTTCTTCATCGGGCGTAAGGGAAGCCCACTTACGAAATCCATAGTAATCTCCTCCCACTTCTACTGTGGGATCTTTACCGGTTGTAACAGCCCTGATGGCAATTGATGCTTAGCCTTAACTTGCTGGCATGTCGACACTTGCCCACTAACGTCATTATTTCCGCTTAAGACACAGCCACCAAAATCGCTCCCTTAAATCCCGATACATCTTGTCTTTTGGTGCATAGCGCACGGATCGCTATGAGCTTCTTTAAGAATTTGTCGCTTAAATCATCATCCTTAGGCATACATACTCTTCCTTGAAAATACAACACTCCATCACTACCTAAGTGAACCCTTCACCTCACCGCTCAGACTTGCAACCTCGAGTACTCGAACTTTATCGGTCATCTGCCTTTCTTTGACCTCATCAATTCAAGACGGCTTCACTTGCAACTCTGCCAAAAGGCTCCCGTCCTCATAGAGACTTAGGTGAGCAAACATTACTCGCAAATCCGCTACCACCTTTCGCTCAATGCATCGCCACCACATTAGCCTTACGGATGGTATTCGATTGAGCAATCGAGTCCTTCAAAGAACTCAATCCATCTCCGCTACCTCAGATTTAAATCTTTCTGAGTCAAAAAGTAATTCAGACTCTTGTGATCTGTGTACACAACCGACTTCTCCCTATACAAATAGTGCCTCTAAATCTTCAAGGCAAAAACCACAGCAGCCAATTCCAAATCATATGTCGGATAGTTAGCTTCGTGAGGCCTCAATCTGCGGACGATAAGCGACCACCTTCCCTTCTTGCATCAAGACACACCCCAAACCAAGATGCGATGCATCGCAATACACAGTGAATTCCTTTCTTGCCTCCGACTGAATTAAGACCGGTGCTTCAGTCAAGATCCTCTTCAGCTTGTCGAAACTCTCTTGCTGCTTCTCGCACCACAAACGAAATTCCTTTTCTCGTGAGCTTAGTCAATCTGCGATTAAGGAGAAATTTTCCACGAATCTCCTATAATATCCTCGCCAACCCCAAAAACTTTGAATTTTCAGAATCGACTTGGTGGTTTTCATTCCAAAACAGCCTCGATCTTACGGGGATCCACCCTAATTCCTAATGAAACAACATGCCCTAGGAAAGTTACCTCTTTAAGCCGTAACTCACACTTGTTTGAATTTGGCGTACAACCTGCTTTCTCCTTAGAAATTGCGTAACCACATGAAGATGTGCGCCATGCTCCTCCTCGACTTCGAGTACACCGTAATGTCGCCTATGAATACCACGACGAACCGATCCAGATAGGGTTGGAAGACCCGGTTCATCAAGTCCATAAACGCGACCGGTGCATTCGTCAAACCAAAAGGCATTACCAGAAACTCGTAGTGCCCATACCGAGTACGTATCACCGCCTTGTGGACATCACCTCCTTCACCTTAAACCGATGGTACCCTGACCTAAGGTCGATCTTAGAGAACACCGATGCACCCTTGAGTTGATCGAACAAATCATCAATCTGGGCAACGAATACCTATTCTTTATTGTCGACTTGTTCAATTTGTCGATAGTCTATGCACATTCTCATTGTCCCATCCTTCTTCTTGACAAAAGCACCGGAGCTCCCAAGGGGATACACTTGGTCGGATGAACCCCCTATCCAACAATTCCTAGATCTGCGCCTTCAACTCTATCAATTCTTTCGGCGCCATCCAATACGGAGCTATAGATACTGGCGCGGTTCCGGGTATTAAGTCTATACCAAATTCAACCTCACAACCGGAGGTAGACCCGGAAGTTCCTCCGAAACACATCAACGTAATCTCTTACGGTCCGGACATCTCTCACAAAGAAGACACCCTAGCTTCCAAAGTACGTACATGCACTACATATGCTTCACAACCCTTCCTAACCATCTTTTCCGCCTTCAATGCAGAAACCAGATTAGATAGGTAATCTCTCCTTTTACCTATCATCAACACCTCATCACCTTCCACGGTCTTTATTACCATGCGCTTAGCCGCGCAATCCAGGCTAGCCTGATACTTTACTAGCCAATCCATCCTGAGGATTAGATCGAACTTCTGAAATGGTAGTTCCATCAAGTCAGCCAAGAACACAACCCCTTGAAGTTCTAGGGGTACCTCCCTATAAAGTTTACTTACTTCTACAGAGTGACCTAGAGGGCTTAATACAGTCATCTTCCTAGAAGTAAGCTCAGAGTCTAAGTGTAGAGTTTCCACTACGCTACTAGCAATGTATGAGTGAGTTGAGCCAATATCAATTAAGGTACTATAAGGTACTCCAAAGATAAAAAACATACTGATTATGACGTCCGGTGCGTCGCCCTCCTCTTGACACCTCACGGCATAGACCAAACCAGGTTGCCTAGCCTCAGTACCACCGGTACCTCCCCTCGGTGCCCCACGACCTCTGTCAGCACCATTACCTCCTCTTCCTGTGCCACGACCTCTCGGTGGCTGTTGGTTATCCCTCCTATTCGGTGCACGATCCTGACCCTCTGACCTTAGCCTAGCTGCCTTTTTCGGACAGTCCTTAACTTGATGTTCTATGGACCCACACTCGAAGCATCCGCGATTACTACTCCAACACTCTCCCGTGTGAGACTTCCCACACCGTGCACACCGTGACGGCCATTGAGGATTAGCAGCAGCAGGCCTAGCAGCTTGTTCCGACCCACCATATCTCGTCCTCTTCTGCTGATTACCAGAAAACCTTGAAGATCCCGAGCTCCTCTTATTCCAACTCCTATCTTGATTCCGTCTAATCGACAGTCTTACCCCTTCAGCAACCTTAGACTTCTCCACTAGGACAGCGAACTCTCATTCCTGTTGTAGAGCTATCATCATCCTCAGCTCATCTCTCAGCCCATCTTCGAATCTGACATAGCGTTCATGCTCGGTACCCACAATACCACGAACATACCTGCTCAATCGGAGGAATTCGGCCTCATACTCTGCCACTGTCTTATTACCCTGAACCAGGTTCAAGAAAGCCTTCCGCTGCACATCCACGTAGCTAGTTCCTATGTACTTCTTTTGGTAGGTAGCTTTAAAGAACTCCCATGTGAGGTCCTCCGCTATCACTCTATCCCTTACGGTGAGCCACCACTAATATGACTCATCCCGAAGTAGAGAGATTATACCTTCAACTTCTCCTCAACTGTAAAATCCAAGTCATCCATGATCCTTTCTATTGATTCCAACCAATACTCTGCCGCACTGGTGCCACTCCAGAAACTCCTCTAAACACTTCTGCTCTGTTAGCCCGGAGTCATTCAACCACAGATTTTTGGGCTCCTACACCCGGGCCTACCTCGACAACTCGTTCTAACACTCGTAGTACAGCTTGGGATACTACATCATTACCGTCGGCAGATCCGGCATCTCATTTCCAGACCCATGACCAGGCCTTGCTGGCTCCGACAAGGTCATCCTACCTCTACCGCGACCACGCGGCAGATGTCCACGACCTCTTGTACTCATTATTCTCGTTTGCATTTATCTGATTAAGAATTTTATGCATTAGTACTTGTTTCACTAGTTATCCACGAAGAAATTTTATGAAGAGAGCTTAATAGGGATTCTTTCGATCATTCAAAGTTCAAGTTTTCTATCCCAATTCACAGAAAAACACATCCATTCCTTAGTATCTCCCATTCACATTCACTCAACGGATATTCCTGTCCGTTCCTATCCCAGGGGTATTTTCGTCAATTGTCCTACAGGGGTATTTTTGTAATTTTTCAAAAATAAAAGTTCTCGGATGATTTTTTAAAAAGTATTTTGGAAATTTTAAATTCCCGGGGTATTTTGAAAAAAAATTTTGAAATTTGGGTTATTTTGGTGATTTTGAAGCTCAAGGCATTTTGGTAATAAACCAGGGTAACTTTGTAAAGTTTGATAATTTCCGGGGTATTTCCAAATGTTGCAAAACTTTGAGGGTTCTTTTTGAGAATTTGTTTTCCAAGTTGATGGTGTTGCAAAATTTTTGAAAATCGTATCATTCGGTAATTTTGTAGGTTAGGGCAATTTCGTAATTTTATCACTAGGATATTTTAGTAATTTTTTTTTTATAATCAGGGCATTTTCATAAAAAGATTTCCAAAATTTGGTTCTAATTGATTTCACAAAAGAAGGATATTTTGAAAATTTTCTATTTGGAAATTTTTCACACGGAGGGTATTTTGGTAGTTTACAAGCCAGGGGTATTTTGATCATTTTTCAAACTGAGGGGTATTTTGGTCATTTTTTTCTTTTTTTTAAAGTCAAGGTTTTAATTACTTCAAAAGCAAAACGGCTAGTCCCTTTCGGGTTTTAGTTATTAAGTTTAGCCTGTGAGCACGTCGTCTCAGCTAGGATGAACCGTCACTACGCACCAGGTAGGATTCAAGTGAGTAGGAGGTGAGTCACTAGGACTGCTTAAATACCAGGCTCCCACCGAATCCAATCCTAGACATGCGTACAACAATTGCCACATCCTTGCTCGGTGACAACTCACGTGGTTGTTTAGGGAATTATTAAATTTATGCATTGTTTGTTGGGGTATGCTAACCCTAGGTTCAACAATTCCTTACTCTAATATTCTACGCTCACAATTTACCCTTCTACCCCTATCACATATTCACAAAAATAGATAGAATTACTTACAGGCGGATTGGTGCGGAGACTCGGTGCCATCTTTTTCAAGCCATAAACAGCTTCTCAAAACATTCCAATAAGGCCTACTAACATAAACAAAACATTTTGGGCCTTGGGCCCCCACAATGAAGTTTTGAACCTGCTCGATATTAAAATGTAACACCCCAAACCCGCCCATGAGCCCTGACGGATCTGGTATGTCACAGGTAAAAACGTTTTGAAAGATTTTGATGTGTGGTGAAAATCAAGAAAATATGCTAAAGTTATAAAACAAGGTTTGATAAAACTCGGGAGGATTGGTTTTTTTTTTTTCAAACTTGGTTGTGTTGAAAACCTTTGAAAACATTTGATCATTCAAAATTTAAAGAACTTTCAAAACCATGGTTGACTTGGTGAATTTTGCTACCCGATGGTAACATCTTTGAAAACCCGTAGAAGTTATTAAATTTGAAAATGTTACTTTTAACCGATTCACTTAACATTTATAATTTCATTTGTAATATAGTTTAAGTAAAATAAAACAACTATATAAACATCCAAATAATAATTAGCGGCCTTATTACAACCCAAAATAAGAATTTAGTAAATAAACAAACTTAAACTGTATTAAATAAATCCAAATCCAAGGAACAAGCATGGCCGCCTCGAGTCCTCTCCGGCTCCATCTCCGCGATCTACTCATCTGCAAAATAATATGGGAAGGGGTGAGTCACCAAGACTCAGTGTATAAATCCCCCACCCGGAAGTGCAACTCATACACACATTATTAATAGACATGCAAACATGCAACCCAACTAACCATCCATACTCCTTTAACTACCCCGTGTGGTCAAAACCACTGGTGGTCAAAACCACTGGTGACTAGAGTCACAAATCAAGTGATGGGGCCAACCCATCGTGTGGTCAAAACCACTGATGACCATAGGTCACAATTTATCAATATGTGGTCAAAACCACTGTGGTACCAAACCACTGGGACTTATTCACAATTTATCAACGGTGTGGTCAAAACCACTGGTGATCGAAGTCACAATTAAACTGATGGGGCCAACCCATCTTGTGGTCAAAACTAGTGGTGACACCAATGAGATCATCCCTCCTCTCATTAATCCCACCATCATCATGCTTACATAACAAATATCATAATCCCATATATCATGCATTTATGTATAGCATAGCATTCAACAAAGATATGATGGCATACACAAACATATATCATAGATCACTAATAGGAACTTACCGAATCCATGCTTATGCCCACAAGCAAATCACTACCACAATGATTAAAAGGCAACATAATAGCAATGCTAACTAATAAAGTGTGTAAAGAGTTTTACACACTGCTCCTAACGCTAATCCTAGATCCCAAGATTCGATCTCATCGTGCTAGATCCTTTGACCCTATATTCGCCAACAACAAGGTTAGTGACATAGGCCTATTTGGCTAAACTAATAATCCCAAGGATCAATTGTACTGAAATATGGCCTTTGGCCGAATATGCTTAACCACTTACCAATCCTACCAAATCCCGAAATTGTCACCTGTCTTGTCGAGATCCCTACCAAACATTTGTTAGAATCGGCTTGCACACTTATCCATAATCAAGGCCCTTGGCCGAATGATATATATGCCTTACCTTGAAGAATCAAATCCCGTTAGGCTCCCTCAATGTACCTTAACGTTAACGACACACAAAACGTACACTATTAGAACCATAACCACATTCGGCGAACTTACCAAGGCTTGTTTCTCAAGCTTTCGACACACAAAAAGGAAGAGAAGAGAAACCGAATGCTAAAGAGAGACACTTACCAACCTTTGAAATCGACAAACACCTTCCTTAGGGGATTCGCTTATACCCTTTATGGTAGGGGATATTCTACTAGCAACACAAATGGAAGGTGAAATTTTAGTAGAAGAGGGGGTAGGTTCTGCCAAGTAGAAGAAAAAAAGCAAGGAATTTTGAAGAATTTTGGCAATGTGGCTAGGAGAATTCGACCACAACAATTGCAGAGAAAAGAAAAGAAATAATTTTGATGAATTTTGGCACCTCCCTAATGTGATAAAACCGATTGTGGATGGCCCCAAGGAGTCCTATATTCGGCCATCTCCCCTCTTTTTGTGATAATTTTTAGCTTTTAATTATCACCCATAAAATAACATTTATCTTCAATTTTATCTCCTAGCCACCTCTTCAAAATAAAAGAAGAAATAAAATTAATAACACTACTCTTCCAGCCGAAAATTAAAAGGAAAAACAAAGTTTATCCTTATCACATTAAGAGTCCCACATGCAGGCCATTAGCTCACTCCCCTAACGCCAGCATGCATAAAAAAAAAGAACACCCATTGCTGCCCATGCTACTCGAACATGGGACCTCACTGCCGCAGCCCCTTACAACGTTCCATGCCACTCTACCACATTGACTTTCATGTCCATAATCCTCGCCATTTATTTTTAAGGCCTTCCTAGCCCGTCACCCTATACATAACGCAAAAGAAAATAAAACTCCCAATGCGCAAACTCAGTAGCTCGAACCCAAGACCTGCGCCCATCGTCACCTCCAAGCTCTTAAGTGGCACATGAAAGCCACTTTGCTGCTGACTCATTTCGTGACATAAACCCCTTACAATCCCTTTTAAGCGCTCCTTCCTTAACTCCCTTTTGCCTTAACGCCAAAGGCAAAAAATAAAACATTCTTGCGCTTCCACCAGGAGTCGAACTTGAGTCCTCCCTCCTGCACTCCTTTGCACCTCAACGCCTCAAGCCACTATGCCAATTTATTCCTTGTGTCATGCTTCTCCCGAAATTTCTCTTAACCCCTATCTCACCTTGCTTCCTCCTCTAAAGCACTAAAAAGAAATTTCAGCCCTAAGTCAGACCTAGCCCGGGGTTATGACTAGACCCTAAAACATATCAAGTGATCATAGTATTCATTTCTTTTCAAGCAAGCACATGAAAATAATAAAATTGCAAACAACCCCTAATTCAGGATGTTACATAATATATTTATCTAAACCCTCTCGAATGTTTGACAAGTTTTCATATTTAGGTAGGTAACCCAACACTCGAACAATGTGGGACTTAAAATTGTAACACTCTACACCTGATTTAGAAGTCGGTCGGATGCAAGACATTGCATCCATTGTCAAAGCAACTCAAACAATTATTAAAATCGATCACTGAAGCTAAAAATAGGACAAGCGTAGCACGCACAATTAACAAATCATACACGTGTTAAATGAACATAAATGAACTCAAACAAATCTACATACAACAATATGAGATCCAAGGCGATCAAACACGAAACCAATATATGAACTTCATCTCAATTTCATAAATTTAACTTCGAAATTTTATGTCTTGAAACAAATACACCATGTCTTAAGACATGTACCTAAAGATGCATCAATAATGCATCTAAACATATATAACATGCAACCAAATCATTTCAATCACATTTAATATATTAAAACAAGTGTAAATCATACAAAAACATGATAATTAACTCAGTGGATCAAAAAAAATTCTAAATCATACAAAAGCATGATCGTGGATCAAAAGTTCAGTAGTCAAGGTTAAAAATGCTAGTATTTCTTGAGAATTTGTGATATAGTTGTTATACTTGGAAAGATAAAATTTAATTATTTTACTTTTTCAATTTAAAATTTTTAGTTCAATTATTATCGACGTTGGTAGTTTTTATTAAAATTTGTCAACTTAACATGTTTATTTTCAATCAATCATATGTCCCGTCACAAGAGGGTAACTTAATCAACATGCCAAATTAACAAATTTTGATAGAATATACTTACCGTTTTAACAATTGGAGTGAGGTTTTTAAATAAAATATGTAAAAAGACTTACATTTTAAATTTTCAAGTACAAAATATAAATATCAATTTCTCCAAAAATACAAGACTAAGAACATATTTTTAACGGAAAATTATTATCTTCTCACACATCATCGATGGCCCCTTTCCAACTATTTAATGACATTTCAGTAATTTTTCCATGTCATTGACACATAATTTTGGTAAGTTTTTTATTCTAAACCATGGGCCTCGAATCTAAAACTTTGAATTTAGAACCTTAACCCCGAACCCAAACTTTGAAGCTTGAACCTAAACCTCGAACTTAAAGTTTAGGATTTGGGTTCATGGTTCAAATTTAGGGTTCAAGTTCGAGGTTTGAGTTTGGGACTTAGGATTCGAAGTTTAGGGTTCAAAGTAAAAGATCAAAATTATGTGTCAATATCATAAAAAAATTATTAAAATATCATTAAATAATTAAAATAGACAATAAATGATATGATAAAAAAGTCCATAAAATAATCCTACTATTTTAGCCTAACTTCAATCAAAGATTTTACAATAAATATTAATACAATGAATTTGTGTCCTGTACTCACATTTTGAACCCTTTCTAAAGTCAATGGAGTTGATGATTTAAATAGTAAAAGTAAACCAGAGTATATCTGCATATATCATCAAAAAAAAAAAAAAAAGATTTTATCACCAAATTTTCGAAGAGATCATCAAGAATCTTATTTAATGTTGAGTAAAATCTTTGAACTTTAGAAAAAAAGAACATAACTTGACCTTACAACATTATAACCACTGGTCCAAACAGTGACCATAAATCATTACCTTAAAAAAGAACCCAAATCTCAAATTTTCACACGTATTTGTCTTCAATGGACAAGATATTTAGATTTACGTACTGAAGATACTAATTGATTTTGAGAATCAATTCTAGATTTTTGGCTTATATGGGGGCATTTACTAAATTCACTGTCCCATATGTGGAATAAAAACCCAATAGCTAAGAAAAAGACATGGAACAAATCTCCATTGATGTAACTTTGAGATACAAATTTTACTTTTAAACTCAGCTTCTTATTTAGGGCCTCATTGCCTAACATTTGTTTAGGTTGTCTCCATTTGTACATGCTTGACCTTAAACTTGTTACTGAATGATGATTCAGTTTTGAATATAATATCATTTATGAGATTCTAATTTGCAATTTAAAAATTCTCATCATCTCAATTTTGTCATTAAACTTAAATTTAGTTGGTGAAATGAAAGATCGATGAGCCTTTACTTCAAGACTCATTTTAAATTACGAGAGTTAAGTAAGATAGTAAGGGTTTCTCCTATCTTAATAAGTGGTCAAGGGCTCAATCCTCGTCTTGCGTATGGAGTAGCTTTAAAACTCGTGACCAGCATCTACTCCCTTAATAAGCTTACAGAATGCGGAAAATTATTACCGAGCTCACTTCGGTAGATATCTTGAGAAATAAAAAATTAAAAAAATGTGAATAATATATATATATATATATATATATATAGCTAGGAAAAATATTTTAGGGGCAAGAATTGCATTATAAAGTTAAAATTTCAGTTTTAAATTTAATTTTGAGTTGGATTAGTCAAATTTTGACTTGGAATTCTGTATATTTATTTAAATAATGTTCGTATATTTTATAATTAAATTCAAATAAAAATTTGAAGCTAAAGCAATGGCTTAATATAATATTTGGTACATTTGGTATCTGAACTTAACGTTTTTTTTTAATTTGGTACCTAAAATTTTTGAGCCCAATTTGGGACATGAACTTGACATTTTTTTTCTAATTTGGTACCTAAATTTATTACATGTTATACAAATTACACATAATGCTAACAGTATTTTTTTTTTTTGTTATACTACAAAATTTTGTCAAGATTAGAGAAAATTCGTGTTAAAAAATGTATCGAGTTATGCTTAACAAATTAATATTAAATAAGAAAAAATTAAAACCCCAATTCAATCCATTACTTTTAATTAATAAAATAATGACGTAAATAAATAAAACTAAAAGTAATTTAACATATAAAATACAAAAATATCATATCATCTGTCACATATTGGTCATATAAAATACAAAAATATCATATCATCTGTCTCATATTGGACGTCATACTTTGATTATTTTGCTACCTCATAAAATTTTTTAGTATAAGGGTATAATTTGTAAAACATTTGACAAGTACCAAACAGAACAAAAAAAAAGATTAAGTACCAAATTAGGAAAAAGAGTCAAGTTTAGGTACCAAATTGAATCCCCAAAAAGATTAAGTACCAACTTAAGAAAATGTGTCAAGTTTAAGTATCAAATTTAATAAAAAAAATTTAGGTACCAAATTAAAAAAAAGTGTCAAATTAATAAAGTACAGAGTATATATTATATTAAACCTAAATCAGTTAAGCGCAGTCCGATAATGAATCTGACGTTAACCTAACTCTTGGAAAAAAACATAAAGAAAAGTATATAGCAACAAGAATTAAGAGGCAACCAATTCCTTTTTTTCTTAATTAAATATATTGACTGTAAACTTTTTCTAAGATCTTGAATTTGAAATTAGGGGAATCCAAAGAGAAGAAAAAAAAAATGGTGGCGTGCTGATAATTACGTAGTAGAAAACAATTTTCGAAGACCAAGACAATGTATGGGGGACTTGGTCTTGTGCTTACAAGCCATGTTGTCTCTTAACTTTGGGGCAAAATATATTTGTTATTCGACACTTTGAGTTAGACGCATCGCCTTTAGAAAATTCCATTTAGAGATATGAGAGTAGATCTTTACGTTCCATCTGTCGAGATGTCCTCAATTATCCAATCTTCCAGATTAGTCATCTATAGTGGAGTTGCTCTCGTTGATAAAAGAAACATCCTCTTTTCATTTGGCCACCTACTTTTTAGTATAAACACTTCTTTTAAAAACTATTGAAATCTATCTGAACATAACAATCTTGTACTGCTTGAAGGAATCACAAAATGAGGCCCAGTATGTACGTCATTCATGTACTCCATGATGATAACCTCTTTTGTAACGACTTGTCACGTCATACTAACAAATAAGAAGACCTCTCCTATAAATACCCCAAACAATGAGAAAGAGATCTTTCTCACTTTAAGCAATCCATGATCATTTCAATCGTACGAATAAAATGTGTCATCTATATTATTAATGCATCATTATGAATATGATGTGTCAATTTCTAAAATATATAATAATTTAAATGTGATTGTATAATAAGAAAAGTTAATACCCAGCATAAAAAAAACAATACTAAAACTTTGACTAGTCATCCTAAGAACTATCAATTGTGATTTCCAAATCTTTTTGAAGCATAAGTACCATTGCAACTATTATTAATTCTCTTTTATTATTATATTCTAATAATAGTTAAGCATTAAATCAAAATCAGAATTAAACAAAAGGTAGACATATATATAAAGAAAAAAGTTAAATGGTCGTTTTTGAGAGAGTGTGAAAGGATGCTCAGCTGGACGAGTTTTTTTTGTAATTATTAAAAAACGCATCCAGCTAGGTAGGTTTTCTCTGACAAGTCAGCAGGAAAACTCGTCCAGCTAGATGCGATTTCACGCACTCTCTTTAAAAACGACCTATTTCTTTAAAAAAAATTATTTAACCAATTAATTTTTTTCAACTAATTTAACCATATAATTATAACCCAAAGTAGTAATCAAATAGAAAACATAATCATGTTTTAAAATTATTATATAATTTCTATTAAAAGATACTTACTTTTTAAGTGAGTATTTACTTTTTTTTTTTTGTGTGTGTGTTTATTTTATTGAATTGGTATCTATAGTAATATTGCTCTTAAAGTTTTATATATAATATAAATAAAATATATTAAGCTCATACATGCAACTTTTTGGAAGTGTCTATGATGAAAAGGCACAAATTAACTAGTCATATATTACCTTTAATTATTAAAATTTTAAAATAATATTTTTTTTAATTTTACCCAAATCAATTTAACTTTTTATGGTAAAAAAGATAAATTAAAGAGCATTATTAGTAATTCTTTTAAGTCAAAATATGTTCTTTTTGTACCCCCAATGGAACCAAAGACAGCAACCATGGAAATTAAGCAGAAAAGTCCTCCAACTAATTAATTAGACAATTTGAGAAGTATGGCTTAGTGAATGAACAAATTAATTAAAGGCTTATCCATAGCAATTTTTGATTAATTCAAGAAAATGGATTTTTGGTGAATCAATTGAATCCAATTAAACCAATATAAATTTAGTCTTTATTTTATAAGTGAAGATCTGTAATAACTTGAAAGTCAGTAGTGTCGGAAAGTGTAGTTTTGGGACCTCTTTTTTGTAAATCGAGTCCGTGATTTTTTTTAAAATTTAGTAACTAATTAAGGTTTAGGGACTAAATTATAAAATTTAATCGCTATAGATTTTTAATTGGAAAATGAATTGAGGACTTAAACTTGAAATTAATCTAAGGCCTAAAACAGCAAATAGATCATTTTTTTCATACTAACAATGGACGGCTAGATGTTGGTGGATTAAATAATTAATAAAAGTTAATTAAAGCTTAAACTATGATTAAACATTAATAATAAAACTAATCTAACTATTAAAAATAAATAAAGTGGATGGAAAGAGAATATTTCTTCTCTTCATCCATCTAAACCGAAATTGCAAGGAGAAGAAAATTCGGCCTTAGGGTTTTAAATTTTAAAGCTTCTAGTAATTTTTATGTTTTTAAGGTTATGGGAGTTTGATTTAGTTAGCCTATGTACCAATTTGTAAAACTGTTAGATTTTTAGGAAGTTTTAGGTGTTAAATTGATAGATTTTAACCTTAGAGGTGAAAAGGACTAAATTGTGAAGTTAATTGATAGTTTCGTACACTAGGGCTAAACTGAATAAACTGTAAAATTTACTGTAAAAATAAGAAATAGAAGGTCCCTAATGGAAAATAGTGAAATCAGAGTACAAACTGGAGTTTTAATTTGAAATTTATGTTAGTCCTGGTTTTAGGAACTAAATTGAATAAATTATAAAAATTGTATAAATTGATAATTGAGTGTGAGTTGACTGATTAATCGATAATGTTGTATGTTTATATTTAACCCTTAGCAAACGTGGACCCGAATTCCTCGAGAGAGAAAGAAAAAACTAAAGCTGTCGACAAATAATTTAGAATTTCCAATTTGCAATGCTATGATTCAAGAATTTTTTAATTGTTGTACGTTTATATCATATTGCATTACATGAAATTAGAGGTAAGTATTAATGGCCCCCTTTAGCTGAATTGACGAGAATTGGATTTGAATCCCGAACTAGAGACTGAATTGAATAAATTAGAAATATGCAATGCTATGATACATTTGTCTTTTTGGTAAAAATAAAGAAGTTTCAAAAGATAAAAAGATGGTTCTTACAGGCTTCAGATTTTCTCCCACAGACGAAGAAATCATCGAATTCTTGGGCCAGAAAATGTCGGGAAACACAGCGATGGCGGCTTTCGATTTCAATATCTATGATTTCGAGCCGCGAGAGCTTTATCGTCCGACGTCTTTTCCACCTTTCTCTGGTTTTTTTTTTTTTTATCTATGTTTTATTCATCAGTTTGCATGTCGGAAACTAGGTTTTTCAGAATCAAAAGCTACGAGTATAGGTGACATATAATAAGATCATGCATGTTTCATATGGAACATAATCCCGTGTTTCATGGAACATGCACTCATCAAATAAGACCAATAAATACAATCGTATGCATTACATAACGAACGTACGTTGAATATATATTTTTATGAATTTATGTGGTTAATTTTGTTGCAGGGAATGAAAGCACAGTGGGATTAAACAAGAACCAGAGATATTACTATTGCAAAGGGAAGAGTGATTCAAGAGATGTGATGAGTAGAGACTTCACCAAATGGAAAATAGGTTTTCAAATTCACATTATATGTTAATGGAACAACTAAGTGGATTAAGCTTTGATTTCTTCTTAACATTTCTTTTTGCCTATGAACGATAACATAAGAGTAAAGGAAGAGTTGTAGATGATAATGTTTGAATCCGGATTTACTATAATGTCTTTAGTTGAATTATATTCATTCTTTCATGTCCGTTTGTTTTATAATTTATGTTTGGGGTTCGTTAAGGTTTAAATTTACTCTCTGCATGAGAATATAACGTGACTTTTCATTGCATCTAATTATCGTACATTATGAAATTATATGGGATAAATTGTTCGATTGTTGATCAAACTTTGTTAAATTTTTATTTTGGGTATTAAAATTTAAAATATTTACAATTTAAGCATTGTTGTTAAAAATTTATTATATTTGATCACTGAACTTTTAAAAATTCTATTTTAATCACTCAACTTTTAATTTTTCCATTTTAATGATTTCTTTTGTTTTTATATGCAATAATGGAATAATTTATTTAATCTTTCTTTTTTATGACAACGTAAGGACCTAGAATATAAATAAGGTACTACTTGCTGATGTACTGTTAAAGCAAAGAGAAGTGCCACTTGTCGGAATTTGAAAGTCTTCACGTTGAAAAATTGCCATAATTGGCTAACGAGACTTGGACTCGGTTTCTTGTATCTTAAATATCCAAGTTTGAGATTTACCTTACGCAAATTTATCTGCAGATTATTATAGGTGGATTTTAGTTTAATTAATTTAGTTAATTTATTGGATTAAATTATATTAATTTTAATTTATTTGTCATGTGATGATTTAATTTTTATTATGATTATTCGAACCATTCATTTATAATATTTAATACTTATGGTTACTCGTATATGTATATATACATGTAATAATATATATATATATATATATATATGAGAAAGAAGTAATAGATTTAATCCATTTAAAAAAAGAAAATCAAACTTTAGCTGAAAAATTGCATCGGAAATCATAATTTTTTTGACCTGCACTCACGTTGACCAAAACAAATGTAAATAGAGGCTGATTTAGGGGTTGGCAATGGCCCGGCTTTTAAAATGTAAAATTTTTATTTAGGTTTTAAATTTTAAAAAAATTAAATTAATAAAAGTAAAATTATATTTTGGTCCTTTAAAATTATAAAATTTGATTTAATCTTTTAAAAATTATAAAGATATAGACTATAAAAAATTAAAATTTTATTCAACCCTTAAAAATTTGTTCTGCCTTCATCCCTGACTGTAAACTAAGAAAATAGTCGATATATTAATGAAAAATTGATTTAATTTTCTAATAATCATGCAACTTTAAATTTCTAATATTCAACTATGAGTACGAAAAATATGTTTCTGATCATAATGGAGAAAAATGAGAGCCAAGAAACAACAAATATTGGATAATCATTAGGAATTTACTTAGTTAAAGAGTTTTGACTTTTGGGAGTATGCAAGTCTTAAGGTTTCATCATAATCCTAATTGATGAATGGACGAATGCATGCATATGCTTTTTACAACTATTCGAGGAAGGCATCTACTTATCAAGGATTACGAGTGTAAGATGCATATACAAAAATTTCAAAAATAATTTTCGTAATAGTATATAATAAGCGAGTCCAATCATATTATTTTAATGGAATGATTCTATAACTAAATAATATTATAATTAATAGATGAAGAATCGAAATTTAATTATAAATTATTTAAGCTTTAATTATATATATTCAATCGATTCATTCGCTTGCTCAGTATAATATTAATGGTTTGTATTAATAAATGATATGAAAATGTGAAATGATAAATTAGATAAATATATCACATGTATCATTATCTGCACTGAATGTATTTTCTTACTATGAATAGGAGATGACTTGGTAATTAAATTAATTTATTCAAATTATTATTTAATTAATTTGTAATTAAATAATTGGTCTAATTGGAAATTAAATTAATTAAATTGAATAAGTTAATTAAATTAATTTGTTACTAGATTATATAGTATGGTAAAATTATTATAATTTTAACAGAATTAGAATTGAATTGAGAAACTAATTTAATTAATTTAATTATTTATTTAATTAAATGAACAAATGATATTTTTAGACATAAAAAATATATTTATTAGGTTAAATAATTATATGAATTGATTTAGAGAGTAAATAATACATATAATTAACTCGATGCAGGACGAGGCTCAATAGACCTGGTTTAAAAGCAAGAGGTGGCAAACTCTAGTCCTGGAAGGTCTACTGTCGTGTTGATTCCATCCCTTCCCATACACCCTTTGTGGGGTTGTGTTTCCTATTAAAATATTATTATTGGCTGTATCTTATTTCAAAGGCTTAGTCTTCAATTTATTTTCACAAATTTTTTTGGGTAAATTACATTTAATATCACTAAATTATTAGTAAATTTAAATTTTAGTTACTTAATTTCAAAAAGATTTAAAATGGTCACTGAATCGTTCAAAAGTTTTCATTCAAGTTGTTGGACTGTTAAAATTGTTGTTGCATGACATTCTCTATCTACATCGTCTACACCAATAGAAAGCTCTCATTTTCTCTCTTTTCTACAATTCAATTTTTATTCATTAAATAACTTTGAATTTCATGAATCCACAAACTAAAACCCAAATAATTTTCTTCTCTGATCTCCACTATTAACCATCAAATCGACTTGGTTCTAAGATATGCTTTCTACTTATCGATGGGTATTGATCTACCGTACCGATTGTTAAATCATTGCTTAGAGCTCGCTAATAAGACTTTAAAAAAGAAAAAATAATTAATAACCTAATGACTTTAACAAAAACTTTCGAATAATTTAGTGATAATTTTGTAACTTTTTAAAGTTAAATCAGTAAAAAATAAACTTACTAATAATTCAGTGACCAATTTAGCAAATTCTTTTATGACTACGATCAAATTTTGTAGTAAAGGTTTCACCAAAAAAAAAAAAAAAATTGTAGTAAAGGAAATTGGAAGGACTATATTGAAATCTTCAAAAACTTTTATCACCCCTAAGGAAATTTTCCGAAAAAAGAGGCAAAATGACCACATTTCTGATTTTTTTTTTTCCATTGAACAAAGCTTGAAATCTTAAAACCTTCACAAATCCCCAATTCCATGTCAAGTAAAATCATCAAAACATAGAAAACTAGAAGAATCAGAGAAAATCAATGACGGTAGCGGCTGGGATCGGGTACGCTTTGGTAGCGTTAGGACCGTCTCTCTCCCTTTTCATCGCCGTTATCTCCAAAAAGCCCTTCTTGATCCTCACTCTCCTCTCCAGGTTTCCCTCATTTTCTCTCTTACCAAACAGAACCCAACTCTGGGTTTCATCTATTTTTCAATTCTCAATTTGTTAGTCACTTCAAAATTGAAACTTAAAATTTTTGGATTATTGATAATGCAGTACATTGGTTTGGCTTATAAGTTTGATAATATTATCTGGAATTTGGAGAGCTTTCCTTCCTTTGAATTCAACAACATGGTGGCCTTTTGCAATACTTATATTCACATCAATTGCTTTTCAAGAAGGTCTTCGCCTTCTTTTCTGGAAAGTTTACAAGTAAGCCAATTGCTATTACCACTCCCCTTTTTGTGTTCTTAATTTCTTTCATAGTAATATTTAGAAGAGGAAAAAGAACATTGAAATGCTAAGCTCAACTTGTAAAATGCTTTGAATTGTTGTTCATGAGTAGGGGTTATATGCACCTTCCGATGGGCCAAATGTATAAAAGGGGTCTTTGATTAGTTGTATAGTGTCTGTGTACTTGACTGCTTGAATATGACATTATGTTTTGCACGGTTCGATATATACTTGCATTTTGATATTTCTCAGGAGGTTAGAAGACATATTGGATGCTTTTGCTGATAGGGTCTCGAAGCCACGCTTGTATCTAACTGATAAGATGCAAATTGCTCTTGGTAAGATCGGAAGAGGCTCTCCTGTATCTTTCACACTGTCTAAATTACTGTTTTTCACTTGCTTAGGATTTGACTGTGCCGAGTTGTTGGACGGGTAAAGGTTAACTTTTACCTTATTTTGTAAAATATATCCTCTTAGTTATTCTGTCAGACCTTTTGTGATCTAACTCATAGTAAGTTTTAATTCTAGAGAAGCATCATGTTGTACAAAAGCATGTTCAATGGCAATATAGATCAGAAGCGTAACTCTAGTCAAACTATGATCCCTCTTTTCCCTTGTTCTTGTTGGCTTTTTTGGAAATAATAGATTGTATTTATGCCCTTTTTATTTTCTTTTCGTAACATTATTTCTTGCTAATTTGATATATGCACTGATATCAAGTTTCCGTTAACTGCATCAGCTGGTGGGTTAGGTCACGGTGTGGCACATGTGGTATTCTTTTGTCTTAGCCTCTTAACACCAGCATTTGGTCCAGCAACTTATTTCGTTGATAGGTGTTCACAGATACCATTTTTCCTTGTTTCTGGTGAGTTATTCCTTTTCTTTTTATAATTTGTCACATGCATATTCATGTATTTCCAATTGGCATTATTGCATCAAGCATACCACTATCTGCAGTATAGAGACACTGTTCGTTTCATGTAACGTGTAGTTGGTCTAAATTTTCTTTGTGGATTGGCTACTATTAAGAACTATGTAAAAAATTGGATTTGAAACTAAATTTATGTTGTCTAATAGCTTTTATCTAACATTGCAGCAATCATTGCTCTCGCATTTGTAACGGTCCACACTTTCTCAATGGTTATTGCGTTTAATGGCTATGCTGAAGGGAATAAAGTGGACCAACTCTTTGTTCCCTCGGTTCATCTTGCTGCTGGAATGATGGTAATATTCTACTTTTGTTCACATGTTTATGCCACGCCTTCATGTTCGGTTTCGGAACCTTACTATGTCCAATAATTTGCAAACCGTTGAACAGCGATTGTTCAGCATCCATGTAGTCTAGTTCATTCAAGCCATGCAACATCAAGGCTTAAAATAACTGATAATATCTATAATCTATCTTCTTGTTGAAATGCGTGTAGGAAATTTTGGAATATACAGTTTTGGATTTGAATTTTAAGGCCCGTGGATGTTTTTTGTCAGTTCAGTTTGTTATAAATACCTTTGTCAGATTAGTATTACTTGAATGCGTGGAGTTTTAGGAAAAAATGAATTTGGTGACGTAGCTTCATGAGTTTATACTTATTCAATGCCTGTTGAACGATTTAACAGTAGATGTTTTACTATGATTGTTTGTAATTTGCCCTCTTGTACTGTCAAAATTAGCTCACTTCTATCATATAACTTGAGCTGTACTTTGAACTTCTGCGGTAAAAATACCAAGGCCCCTGTAGTAGTCAGATTGCATTTTGCCCCTCTACTAAAAAAATAGGCAAATTAGCCCCTGTACGTTAGATCAAAAAGCAAACTGGTCCTTCTATTAAAAATTTCATTCATTTCTACTGTTAAAAACTGGTCTCTGTACATCAGCATGCCGTTGTGTCATTGTTTAGTTATTCCATCAGGCACACCAGTTTTTAATAATACAAATAGATGAATTTTTTACAGAAAGGACTAATTTGCCCATCTTTTGAGTAGAGGGGGCAAAATGAAATCAGACTCCTAGTACAGGGGCCTCTATGATATTTTTACCAACTTTTGCAAGTTGTGAATGATTCTTACTAACATCTTTCCCCCAGACTTTGATAAATTTTGCATACGGTGGCTGCGTTATCGGGATTCCTCTTCTCTTCTTAGTGGCAATCTTGACTGTGATGCACTGCGGGAGGATGGTTTGGAGAAGATTAAGTGAAAACCAAGGGCAGGGCAATTCATAACAACCACCTACTTCTACAATTTCTCCCTTTGTTTATTGGCAACTACACGGTTCCTACCGTGAAGGTGTTAGAACATCTAATTCCAGTAAACTTCCTTTTTCAATGAATGAAAGTTTGCAACAACGCGTCTAGCGGCTTATTACATACATATGTTTGCGATGCCTATTGTAGTTGTATAGTTTTTGGTGTCTTCTTGCAGTGATCTGTATTTCTTACCATTTCATTTAGCAAAACACAACATTGACAAGTTCCTTTAAACATAGAGGCATGTGTTTAGCTTTGCTTAGTTCAATGGATGTTTATAGTTTGATGGTCTATTTTACTTGGGAGACTTCTTTCAATAATCAATTTGATCATATTGTGAAACCTTGGATTATGTTCTTTTATGGGTTAAATTATTATTTGGTGTTTGAACTTGACAACTATTCTCACATTGTGGTTTGAACCATTTTTGGTTTAAGTTAATCGCTGAACTTGATAATTTTCCCCATCAAGGCTTGAACTTTTGTTCAAGTTAGTCCTTAAACTTGACAAATATTTTCATATGGGGCCTAAATTTGACAACTATTCTCACGTTAGTGCTTGAATTTTAGAGGTTTTAAGGAAATATTAGATACTAACTTGAACAAATGAAAATTTCAAATCTTAATGTAAGAACAATTATCGAAATCAAGGTTTAACTTGGATAAAAAAATTAAGTTCCAATATGAAAATAGTTGACAAGCTCAGGTCTCAAAAAGTAATAATTTAACACATGTTATCTCGGTTCTCTCTTTTTCATTTTCATGAAATATTCAGATACATATCTAGTACAATCCTTTGGTTAACCCCATTAAGCAACTCAACAACAAAATCATATATATATATATACTAACTATTAAATTTCTAATTGAGTTGTTGTTACTTTCAATCAGTTCATTTGATAAAAAATTACGAAAATATCTTTTTGTAATAAAAAATTTATATTACTCAAGGGTATTTTAATCAATTAAAATATGCTTACGATGGGATTTGAATCCACACAATTAGATTACTAAAATCTTAAATTTACAACTCAACCAAAGTTTTATATTAATATATTTTATACAATTTTGTTTTAGTATACATAATTTATTACTTACATCAATTGTATATTATTTTTAAGCATATTTGTGTTTTAAATCCATGCAGCTTTTTATACGCATATGTGGGTAATAAGATTTAGTATTAATAATGTTGTTAATTGAGTTAAGTGTCGTAAGTCAACTCAATATTTACTCACAATTAATGACAAAATCATGATATATAATTATAGTGAATCTAGTATTGTTTATTTGATACATTTATATGTTTAATACAATACATATTTTGAGTGTTATTGTAATTAATTAATTTCAAATATACATTTAATTGTTTATTGTATGTTACTTTTAAATATATATATAAAGAATATAAAGATTTTGTGTGATAGGATATATATATATATATATATATATAAAATCAACATTAAATTCAAGACTTAAAATTATCTAAAATTTGATTTACAATTAAAATGAAACAAAATATGGCCAAAAAAAGAAATACGTAGCAAAATTAGCCTGCACTAATTCTTCTCAAATGTCCCAACCTCATTATTGCTACTAAAAAGAATTGAAACAATTTTCTTATATTTGTATTTTGCTAACACCAATTACCATAGAAAAACTAAAACACAATGTTTGCAATAACTTCAGCAGCTATTTTTGTTCTTTCCATGGTACTGAAACTTTGTCACTCACTTGAGAAAAAACTTCCAGATATCTCTATCACTCACTTCTTTGATCAAATGTGCACCGAAAATGCCTTCTTCATCGACTAGGCTTCTGAGGTGTCTCGCTGCCATGTTGAAGCCGACATAGTTCTTCTTCGTTGCTAAGTATACTACTCCGTACGGTGGCCTCAGACACTGGTTGTTCGTAATCATGGTTGAAAATGATAAATTATGTCAAAATTGGAGTTTAAAGACATTGTAAAGAGGGGAGGTCAATCAAAGCAATGGCATCAAGGCTTCGAGTGTGATATACAACTCCATGCATATACACCTTTACTTCAAATCATGTGTTTTTCGGGATGCCAATGTCGCTTCAGTTGCATTGTTTATAAAACAGACAAGGACAGTAAAAGTACTATGGATGCCATTGTACTAGAAGTCAGATTGTATTTTGTTCCCCTACTCAAAATTTGGTAAATTTAGTCTTTGACGCTAGATTGAAGAGCAAATTAATCCTTTAGTTAAAAATTTCATCTATTTCTACTATTAAAAAATGGTCTTCGTACGTTAACATGAGGTACACGTAATTGTTTAGTAATTTCATCAACCACACTAGTTTTTAACAATAGAAATAGATGAATTTTTTGATAGAAAGGACCAGTTTGCTCTTTCATCTATCGTATAAGAACTAATTTGCCCATTTTTTGAGTAAAGGGGGCAAAATGTGATCTGACTTGTAGTATAAAGACCTCCATGATACTTTTACTAACAAGGACATGATAAATACAAAGGTTTTCTTCTTTCCTTTTGCGAAATTAAGAAACTAACCTTCTTAATCAGTGCGTATAATTTCTTCAATGATGACATCGGGTATGGAATTTCAGTCATCAAAATAACATCATAACCGCCTTCTCCTTGATCTGTTTCACTAGCTCTTTCCCATGCACGACTTCTCGAAAGTCTTCTCGATCTCCTCAATGAAAGTTCTTGTGCTAAAATGCTACCATCTTGGCTGCTGCATCCATCCAAGAAATCCTCCTCGGAGAAGCTAAAGCTCAGTCCTGGAGTCATTTCAGATACATCATTTCGAACAACAGATAATACAGAGGGGAGTTCTTCCCAATCCCCAGCATAGAAGCGCACTGTTGGGGCAAGAGTTTGTCTAGATGGAGTCAAAGGACTCTCCGGCTGTCGGCTTTGCCTGTCCCTGGCTTGCTCAAGGTTTGCAAGAACATTGGGTATGGTAGCACAACGAATAGTCTCTGCACTGAGGTCTTGAAAGTGCATTGTACAAGCACCCTGTACCAGGAATGAATAAAAGGAGTTCAAGTAGATCCTTCATAAAAATAAAATTGCTCGACTATTTTCCAGAGTATGGTACAAGCCGGTTGCTCTCATATATTGGACTCCCTCCCCAACCCACCCACCAGCCCTTTACGACTTTTCATTTTTCTTGAAGTATTCTTGCCCAAGATATATCTAGACATGGCTATGAGGATATAATCCTCCAAATACCTTCCGAATGGATGGAAATCTTGGATATACCCGAACCCGAGTAACATACATTATATACATACGTATACAATTCACAATCTAATAACAGTTGATAGAATTGAGATCTTATAGAATTAGTAAAAAGAAAGAGACACGATACATAGGTAGAACAATCTAAGATCAATGAAGAAGTATACCTTCAAACAAGCAAAAATCCCGGGAAGTCCATAGCCACAACCCAACTGTAAAAGTTATTGAATAAGATGATTAGCTCACATTCTACATCAAAAGCTACAAAACCAACAGATTAATTCCTTAAGATTTTATTCTATAAACAAAACAATAATTTTCGGAGAAGCACAAGAGCAAGGCAACTTAAAACATATTTTTCTATAAAGAAAATGAAAGCGGCGATATATTGTGTTTAATAGTTAAAAGGAATTCAAAAGAAATAAAAACAAACGCTACATGCAGTGATTGCTAACATATTCGGATTTTTCTATGATTAAATTACCTCAAGCACCCTTTTCCCTCTAAAGCTCAATTGTCCATCACGAATCTCATGTTTAAGGATGTTAACAAGATCGATAGAGCTGTCCCAAGATTTCAGAAACCCTGAAAAACAAAATTATCTTATCAAACTGATCAATTTGGCAAGTAAACACTTGAACTGTCATCATACTTTGTAACAATAAAATATTAAATAAAATGTATGGTTCGATAAAATGTAGTGCATATAGCTTACCCTCAGGTTTTGACGATATCATTTCGGAACCGGTGAAACCAATAATATCAACAACACTAATTCTTCCCTGTAGAAGGTCGGAAACACATCAGTAAGCTTGTGTTTTTAGACGACCGCCACCACTATACATATGAACACAATAT
The DNA here is from genome assembly GCA_025506655.1 of Gossypium rotundifolium. NCBI lineage: Eukaryota > Viridiplantae > Streptophyta > Magnoliopsida > Malvales > Malvaceae > Gossypium > Gossypium rotundifolium. The sequence continues at coordinate 203,551,093 of CP106724.1, forward strand.
CTGAGCGAGAAAGGTTAAGGAAGATACACGGATAAAACAACGAAGCAACTCACCTTGAACACATTGAGTCCTTGCAGGTCTACATTATCCCCAGCATACTTATAAGGATGAGCTGTCTGCACAATATTCGATTGTCTTTTAATTTTGAAAGTAAATTTAATCACCACCGAGTCACTCGCATAAAAGAAAACATCTTTGCGGATGGTAGTCAACCATCTATGCATTAGTAACACATTTAAATTCCACAAATTTATCTTGCTAGGGAGATGAAAAGCACCTTTGAGGGGAGAATCTCCACAGCTGGGGACGAGAGATGGACATCTCTCTCTGATGTAGTAGACATGCTTTGGCTTCCTCGGTCTTGAGGCACTAAACCCGGCAAGCATTGTGCAAGAAGTGACGGTGCACGCATCTTGGTTGATGGTAGGGAATAGTTATTAAGAAAGAAGAACCTGAAAATATCAACATTTCCATTGATAACAACCATTTCGAAGGTGGATCACAAACAAGATATCAAAACTAATAAGGGGGAAAAGACATATATATATATATACATGCATAATTCATCATGAGGAGATTGTAGTCACACTTGATCAAACCAGTAAATAACAAAATTAAAGGAGATTGAAACTGGCTTGAGTCAGCTAATACTTTACAAACCACAATACATGGCATCAAAGAAAATCCAAGTATATGAACATGAAAGCTAATACATTACAGAATTAAACACAGATAACATCAAATTTGTTCTTCAATTAAAACAAAACCTTCAAGTTTGGTTTTTTATTCATAAATGACCTAATAGATTAATGTTAGAAGCAATTCTTCAGCTAAAAAACAAACCCAAATATTTAATATATAAAGAAATTTCATATATATAATTAAGAAAATGCTAAATTATGAACAATTAAGTAAAGTCAAGATGAATCCAAGTCTTAATTCTAATCAACAGAGTCAAAATCAACTCAAACAAAAAAACAAGATCAACTTAGCTAAAGCAAACTAGAAAAGGAAAGTTCATAGCATTGAACCTGAAAAGACCCAAAAGTCAGATTAACCAAAAACCTTCTAAAAGAAGTAAATTTGGGGAAATTAAAACCAACCCATATCAAAATTAAATAAGAAAACAAAAACCCAGAAGCCAAAAATTGAAAAGAAACTTACCCAGAAAAGAGAAATGATCAGCAAATAATTTTGTCAATAAAAATATCTCATTGTTTTGAGGATTTAGAAGTAAAGATCAAAGCTTTATAACTTGTGAGAACAGAGATTTATCACATTGGAAAGTCAAAAATTAAATTTTAATTTAGAAAAAAAAACAGATGACTCATTTAGACAGAGAGGAGATGCAGGAGGAAAAGAAGCTTCCATTTCTGACTTTGTTTCACTGAAATAGTAAAATTCCTGTTTTACCCCTAATGTTATTATTATTATTATTTTCATTATTGAATATGCCATTAGCATTATTCCAAAAAGAACTGCCATTAACATAAGTCTCAACTCACCATTTAATAGCTTCCAATATGTATATATATATATATATATATTATGTCATGTTATTGATTTTCTGAAATAAAAATAATTTCTAGATTTAAAATTATGTTTTAGATGAGAATAATAAATAAAAAGATTTTTATACATTTAAAGTTCAATTTTTATAGATATTTTTATTTATTTTTCTTTAAATTGGTACAAACTAACTTGAATATGAAAATATTTGATTGGAAGGACTGTTTTTCTTTTCTTAACCACAATTATTGTTTTTCGAAATAGATTTAACTGCAAATTTTGTCACTAATGAAAATGCCAAAATTAGTAGCGACATTTTAGTAAATAATGACTAAATAAATACAAGGGCGGTTTTGTTTGTACTCTACTTTAAATTTCATCAATTTTCTCCTTTTACTTGCTTAATTTTAAAATTAATTTTTATAAAATGAAATAAAAGTCCCAATAAACTCATTAATTCGACTTTAATTTAACTGTAGTTGAACCGATCAGACTATAATTCTTAGTTCATTCGATTTAATTGATTTTAGTCTAATTCAATTAGTTTATACTAATTTAAAATCAATCAATTTTTATCTTATTGTAAATCATTGTATCTTTCAATTTTCAATTCAATTATGCAGTCATATCCAATTTTAGAAACATTAACTTTAATTTTTAAATTAGACCTAAATTTTTTATTAAATTGTCTAAAATTAGAATTCAAAACTATTAACCAAAGATTTCAAAGGTAAATTCTTTATCAAAATATCAATAATTCAATCAACAAAAAATTATTTTAATTTGTACGAAGATTTTTAAAATCAGATCAATAGTCAAATCGATCAAATCATTGATTTGTTGTTCTAACTAATATGTTTGGTTTCATTAAATAAATTATTAAAAATTCAAAAAAAATTGATCAACCGCCTGGTTCAACCAGTGTTCTGCTCGGTTAAATCAGCTCTCGAATCAACTAATTTAACAACTTTTTTTTGGACCAATACCCCAACTAATCCGGTTCAAACAACATGATTTGTACATTAAAATACCTGAATATGTCAAACTCAAGACCAAACTTAACAAATAATGAACCTAATTCAATATTTAGACAAATAATCATAGAGCTTCATCAAGCAAAAAAACACCTTCATTGAAATCTGAATCAATCCCTTCATGCCCATCAAACTCACCAAGCCCTACAACTTTTTCAATTGGAACATCCCCATTTGATGTAAAATCGTCTTCCCACAAGTTTCTACAAGTTGAAATTGATCCCATGGTGTCATCTTCTTCAACTTTTAATGCCAGAATTTGGTTTTCAATGTTTAATGGCACTATTTTCGCCGAAACTTTTGTCGATTCTCTCAATCTTGAAGGCATCGTGTTCCCCTTTCTGATTTTGCGGCCACCGTTGTGACAATCTTTGCTTCCTTGTTTTGGTTTCTGGATATTTTTATTCGTGTTGACGGTTTCCTCAAGAGCTGTAACCTTTATAATGTCTTTTCGAGGAGACATGGTGAAGTGTTTCCAAGTTTCCCCGGATTTCCAATCGATTTCCCTCTCGAATGGCCAGAAAATCGGCTCGTCACCATTGAGATCTTCGATGTTTTCTGCTTCGGAAGCCTGTTTCAAGAACAGATTAGATTCTGGTATTGTAGGATGCAGAAAAACAAAAAAGGTTTAAGCAAGGTGATTTCAAGAAGCTTCTATTTCCATGATACAATGTTTTAATCGAACAGAATAATCGCTATAATGCACTTTGCATTGTTATTGAATCAGTATGAAAGCTAGATAACCAAGTATAGTGAAAGAAAAGTAAGAAATTATTGTTTGAATTGATGAGCTTATATATAGACATGGTTGTCAGAATTGGACTAATATTGGTTGAACCAGGAATCGATAGTCTAACTGGTTCAATCGGTACCATTTAACTAGTGAAGGATTGAACCAGAAAAAACCGGCAGAACCAATAAAAACCCGATCAAACCAGGTAAAAAAAACAGGTTAGAAAACCGTTTGAATAAGATTTTAAGCTGGTTTAAATATTTCAATTTTATGAATTTTTTAGAACTTTCTAAAATTTTTATTTTGTAATGGTCGAACTAGTTGAACTTAAAACCGATAGTCTGACCAGTTCGACCACCATTCCGGTTCTTACAACATTGCGTATAGAGCATCAATCAGTGCTCAGATGCCCTCCGAGAGGTAATAACCTCTCGGTAAAGAAAGGTTATCGAATAATTAGAACCAGTCAGATGGAAAATAAAGGGTCGGAAACCAACACCTACTTTCGACTTCCAAATCGCATCTTCCTTCCCTTTCCTTTCTCTTTTTCAACGAAAGAAACTCCTCAAAAGCTTGAAAAAAATAGTGAGAAGCTTACCCCTTGATGAAAAAAAATGAACCTAAAAATGCTTAAAACTTAATGCAGGACCGGTGGAAAAATCTAATTTTTCCATCAATTTCAAAAAATAGAGGGAACATGAAAATTTTCAAGCTTAATTTCTATGTAAATACTTTATAATATATATTATATGCAACAGGTTATTCATACCTGAGATGAAGAGTCGAGATCAGAACTTGCAGATGCCATTGTTGACAGCCATGAAACTAACCATTCATCACTTCCGTTACGTTCTTTAAAAAAGGATGAAGGTGAAAAACAACCTGAAGACAACCACATAGTTTCATCATCAGCAGATGAGATAAAGCTTCCATTACTAAGTATTTGTTCATCAAAATTATCATCTTCCGCCATTGACGACCATGGAGAAACATGAACGAATTTCTTCCTGGATTTACAGATAGGACCCATCTTTTTAATATGTGATCCAATGGAATCAGTTTCATCAGAAGAAGGTGATACTGATCCCGGAAGCTCGTCTTCTGTTCGAACATCGAGATGCTTCAGCTTCTTCATTGAAAGTGAATGAATCTCTTTGAAATATCAGAAACAGTTCTTGTTTCTTTCCATTAATGGACAATTCAACACCTTACATAGGGCTAACCAGTTGATACACAAACATATGTGTGTGTATATATATATATATATATATACAAACAAAAGGAAAGTATAGATTTATAAGCCTACAATGACAGGCACTCATCAAGAATTCCAAGCAGATAAAACAAAGATATAATGCATGACAAACAAAGAACTAACCCAGTAACACGATATAAATCATTAGCATACTAAAAAGCAACATGAATGCATCAGAATTTACATTCATAAAATATTAAATATGAAAAAAAACTATATAAGCACGATCATGACATAAAAACATCAATGTCAAAGTCTCCATAAGTTTATAAGTAGAAGTCAATTTACATATATTATCTATATAATTACAGAAAAGTGGTGGTCAATTCATAATACATATGAAATGTATTATCTGAGGTTGAAAAGTTGTTAAAATTAAAAGAGATTTAGAGATTTAAAAGAATTTTATGTATCATTGATATTGATGTTTAAAATAGAATAGTCACCATAGTTGTATGGTAGGTAGAATTTGTCAATAATTAATGCAAAATAAGGAAAATAAAATAATTGAATTAAATGAGAAAAGACAAGTACCACACAAAAATAAAGGAAAAGCTAGAATATTTCAACAATGAAATTTCTTAATAACTTCCTATGAGTTCTATGATGAAAATGTAAAATTTATACAAAGATAATGATACCAATCCAATACTAAAATATCAACAGAGTCAGGTGCATTGGCAAAAGAAAATTTTGAGTTGATTTTCATTTAGAGGCGAGCAATAATCAATTTGAACTAAACAATCAATCCAACATATCGAATTTGATTAATTTGGTTCAATGTATTCGGTTTTGAAATTAACATATATATATCCATATCTGATATTCACGCCTGAGTCTAAGTAACATACATTCCACCCTTTGACTCTAAAGATTCGAAGTCAGGTTCTAGAAATCACCGACTTGAGTTCCAATAAAATTCAATGTCCAACTAGGGGATGTTTCATTGCATCCTGTTCTACTGTTTTCCATTAACAAGAACGCTTTGCTTTGTGTATAACTGAAATGAGCTCTTCTACAGTTCTCAAGACAAACCTCGGATTGGGAAGATGAAGACCCACATTGTACTCTTCTTCATTGAACTTTGTTCGTTTTAATGATCTCTTATAACTCTCAATGGCCAATCTCGGGTGCCCTCTTGCAATTGATACCTGAAATTCAACAAAAGCTTATATTTACAGTGATAAACTGGAGTAACTTATCATGGACTAAAGAAAAAAAGAAAACTATCCTCGATAGGCTAGCTTATTGAAAACTTAAAACTTGTATTGAAGAAGTTATTAACATATCCCTACATCGGTATGGAGATATTATCCTTTGAGGATCCTCCAAATATATGAAAATCTTGAAAGAATAAAAAGAAAAAGAAACAACACACACCTGTGTCCAACACATATTTGTATCCAACATTTACACCCGAGTTAGAGTAACACAAGCACAATTCCAATGGGAGGTTGCTACCAAATACAAACTTTTCTTATACAACAGGTTGGTTATTACGATCTCATCTTTAAGACCAAAGAAACATCGCTCCCTTGAGGGATTTTATGTATTACAGCATATCATGTTAAATGGGCATATCTCAAACAGAACTCTGCAATGCTCGTTTTTAAAATCTACATGATGCAATTCCATGAAACATTAAAAATGACAAAAAGAGAGTAAAAATAACAGAGGAAATTCAATGTAGGACTCACCGAGTGTCCTTTATCCAAATCGAAAAGCCAAAATCTCCATTGCTGATTTGTAACTCCATCAACTTTAACAGATATGCTCGTCCAGTTAGTGTGATGAAACTCCACTTTATGCAATCCATATGCTAATCCACTCCCTATAGCTTTGACATATGCTTCTTTCAAACACCAGTATCTACAAAATACGTCTAAACAATTTACCAGCGACTCTAAACTAGAAGAGTTATGCAAGTTAAACAGTTTTTAACTATGGTTGTATGACTACGCAAGTTAAAAGACAGTTTGAAGCATAATGGTGCGAAATGATTCCCTTGATAATGATCAACTTAAATTATACAGATCAATATCCATTAAAACCACCAAATTGAAGTACGAGAAATACCCTATATTTAATCGTGCAGAGAAATCAAATCAATGTCCTATTAATTACTGCAGCGACAACTCAACTAGTATTAATCCTGAGTTTAGGTAGTTTCATTATGATAGATAATCCAATGGGTCGAAGTTGAATGGTTCCTAAAATACATCTTTTTCTCTATCTGTTTTCACCTTAAACAAATGAACCCTAATGTAAACCAAGCTCCTAACGACTGTGGGCTACTCTTCGAACTTTTTCTGTAATTTTAATAGATTTTGTACAAACACACCTGTAAAACTCAGCCAAAACCTCCTCATTGTTTCCAACACTTATTATTCGATCCCATTCTGAACTTGAAAAGTACGATGAGAAGTTTTGAATGTATTCTGGAACAGTCTCTTTCTCGGGAATCAAAAAATTAACAATGTCCAACCCGACAAGGCATAAAGGTTCAGATGCTATTGCCACATAGTCACCATGATGAGAAACATTGAAATTAAAATTGGGAAAGTCAAAGCAAAATCTACCACATTCCTGGAGAGACAGAATGTTCATGGAATGTTATGCATTGCTATAGATATGGAATTACATTATAGCCAAGAAATGATCAAGAGATATTATCAACATAATATTTACATCATGCAATGGACGCATCAAAATGATTTACCTGATTATCGATATAAAAAAAAATCAGAAATCTACCATTTCAACAATCTATGACAATCCTTTTTCGATGTGTCCATTGCAAGTAACAATGTGAAGGAGCAGTCAGATTTTACAACAGAACAAGTTAATAGAAACCAAAATATTATCATCATCAAGAAATTCGAAGACTGAGTGACATAATTTATATGAAAATGTTGACGGACTTGGTCCACCTATGTAAATACACCTGAAAAAACTCAAACGGATTCGATCAAATTTTCTCTTATATTCTAAACAAAAAAAAAATGCAGAAAACTTGTCATCCAGGTTCTAGTAAAATCTTCATTTAACAATGTAAACTGGCAATCGATCAAAGTTAGCAAATAAATTTACTGGCTGCTATCATACCAAAAAGGGTTTGCCTTCCAATGTGCGGTTTATAACAATATCTGGATATGGGATTCCCAGCACCTCATGTACAAGAGTATATTGGAGCAACAAGCTAACTAGAGCCCTTTTTCTATCCTCCATTTTCATAAATCTACAAAGGTGAAAATTCATTAGTTTTTACAGATTTTGCTTGTAGATATCCATTGTCCAAGCACTGTACTACATTTGGAAATATATTATAAAATCATATAGACTAAGCCAAAGCAACATAATTAAGTTATTATCAGCTAACACTCGGTCACCGCTGACACATTTGAATTGAAACAAAACTTGAATTTAATCATAAATTTAGTACTAAAAATCTTAATTTTCCAAGAACCGGAGCACTTGTAATCGTATTCCATTCAAAGCAAGCATTGTCAAGGCATTCACCTAAGCAAGTCTAGGTGCCAAGGCGCATATATAACTCTCACAAAAATTTGTGCCTCACTTCACTAAGGCAAGATACATTACTCAAACTCTTCATTTTACTCGAAGTACTCATGTCCGACACATAATATGAGTATGGGATATGATACTCCAAGATCCTCCAAATATATAGAAAAATATAGAAACAATTGAATATACCGATGTCATCACATACTCTATTTTACAAACACTCGAATCCGAGCAACATAGAAGGCAAGTGTTTCTATTTTATGTATTTACTTCGATAATATTGCCTTAACAAGTATTTCACAATCCAACACAATGTCATCTCTTAAAAGGCTACTTCATATGAACCAAATGAACTAAACCCAGATTCAAGTTCATGTTTTTGTGGTGTATCTGAATAAACACAATGAACAATTGTGTAAATATACATCAACACGACATGGTAATAACTTCAAAGTGGCCTAGCTGAACAAACAAACGAATTGAGTATTATTTTTTTCCAAAAACTAAACATAATTAAAAAAAGTTGAAGCAGAGGCAAAAACCTGGTAATGGAGGAGTGATGGGTTTGAGGAAGAAGAGAAAGAGCAAAAGAGAAATCATTGGAAGATGGGTTCCACTTTGATATGTCTACTATCCATCTTTGAACTCCCTTCTCCATCAATCATCAAACAAGAACCCCTTTTTCTTACCCAAATTTTCCCTCTTTGCTTTTTGTTTTCATATGATCAACTGTCCTTTTTTTCGATTTTAATAACATATTATTACTGAATATTACTTGATTACAAGGTGCCAAAAATGACGGCCGCCTTAAAAAAATAAAATTTGACGGCCATTAGATATTTTTAGGGTAAACTATAGTCAAGGTCACTAAACTATTAGTAACTTTATATTTTGGTCACTCAACTTCAAAATGTTACAAAATGGTCACTAAACTATTCTAAAGTTTTCATTAAGTCACTAAACCATTCGGAAGTTTCCATTTAAGTTATTGGATTGTTAAGTGTTTTTTTTTTTAAAATCAGACTAGTGAGCTCCAAGTGACGATTTGAGTATCGGTACGATGGATCAGTACCCATTAACAAATAGAATAATATACCTTAGATCCTAATTGATCTAACGATCAGTGTCAGAGATTGGAGAAGAAAGTTGTTTGGATTTTAGTTTGCAGATTCGAGACGTTCAAAGTTGTTTCATTAAAAAACTAAACTGTAGAAGAGAAGAGAAATTAGAGTTTTCGATCGGCGCACGCAGTGCGAACAAAGAATCTCATACAACAATGATTTTAATAGCCTAGTGACTTGAATGAAAACTTTCAAATAGTTTAGTGATTATTTTGTAACTTCTTGAAATTGAGTTCACAAAACGTAAGCTTACTAATATTTTAGTAACATTGAATATAGTTTAAAAAATTTGATATTATATATAATATTGATACTATATATGCCCAACCTGAATTAGGCTTAGTTTGGATGGGCGGTGCATATACTTTCAATAAGGCTCAAAACAGCGATGAGGGTGAAATTGATTACTATAGCTGTGAAGTACAAGATTTCACCGCACTACAACCACCGCAGATTCAAAGGAGGCCTTAGCTTGTAAACACATTTTGTCAACTTAGAATGGTCTCTAAAAGTTCAAAACATTATAATTTAATCCTCAAAGTGTGAACGGTAAGGCCTTGGCCTCGTGGTAAAATGGAGGAATTGCATTTTTTCCATTCAAAAATTAATTCAATATAAGTTTATTTTAGCCCTTTCGTTATCAAAAATTAATAATTCAGTCTAAGTTAATTTTAGCCCTTAGTTAAATGAAACATTTATATTTTTACCCTTTTAATAATTAACAATTCAATTTAAATAATTTTGATATAAAATTTTTACAATAACTCCTTCAACATTTTATAATTTTAACTCGACCCTCAAGACTAAATTTTAACTTCAGTCAACAAAATATCATATCAATAGTCATCTTATAAATTTAGGCATTAGGTTGTGTGTTAGTTTCCTTTAGTTTTCTATTGTTTTAGGCTTAGGTTTTTTTTCTTTTCCTTTCATTTTTAGATTAGATTTTCTTTTTTCCATTTAGATTAAATTTTATTTTTGTTATTTTCTTTCTTCTTTCTTGTTAAAAACTCTTGTAAATGAAGACAAATCAAGCTTTTGGGTGTCATTGGTTCCACATCTAAATGAGTATTCTTACCTTTCTCTTTATATTGTGCATATTAATTATTCGATGAAATGTCTATTTGGGTGTTAAGTTTTATCACGTGTTAAATTATTTGATGGCTTGTTGATTGATTATTTGTTAATTTAAGTTAACATTTATGCTTGATTAGTTGGTTGTTTGATTATATCGAAATACTTAATACACTAAAATTGACACATCTAGTGAAAAATTTAGATAAACGAGACCGAAATGAGAGTTTATTATTAGATAGTTTATTATTATTGTGCCGAATAGTGAGATTGAAAGGAGATCTATATGCCTAGGTAAGACTGAGAGAAGAGCTTAGTTAATATCTTTTAGTTTAGGATGAGACTTAAAAGGAGATTTCTATCTAATAGTGACAATCAATATAATTGGTATAGGTTTATTAGCTTAGCTAGCAATTAATAAATCAACCAACCATTGTTTTATCATTTACATTGTCCAAAGCAATAAGAAAGAAAGTTAGATTAGTTAGTTTAAATTTAGTTTATAAACAATTCATTTTGGAATTTGCAATAATAATTTTTGACTCAATTAAATTAGTAATTGTTTAATTTGTAATTAACTTGATAAACACATCTACCGACAATCATTTGGCTTCGATCCTTAGAATGCTCTAGTGTTCAATTGACACTACAAATATTACAACTAAGACTGTCCGCTTGCAATTAAATTTGTATCTTTAAATTGTTTTATAAAATTGGTTGTTTTTCTAAGCATGTGCACATGCGGCCAACTCTTTGGCTTTGGTGATCCTTTCTTTGAGGTAGGTTTCCTAGCTTTTCATCTACTTCAACCAATCTAACTCGAGCTTTTTCTAGTACTCCTCAAGTTGTCGTTGCCTTAGCGTGACAGCCACACCATCGGCTCACTTTCATCAGGGCTATAAATTATAAGACAAGCCTTACTACCACTAAGAGTGGTCAACTCACTCATCTTTTTCATTAGCCCTAACCTCCTTTTCTTGAGACTAGCTCTTCTAGCACTATCATTTGATATCCATGCAAGTGTGACCTTTTTCTTCTCATTGTTTTAGGATTTGGCAAAAACCCTAATTTCAATGAAGGATATACGAAAAAAGATAATTTTAGGGTTTACTTTTGAATAGAGTGATTGATGAGTTGTTTAAATAGAGAAGGGATGAAGGTTTTGGAGGGATTTTTGGGTTAATTTTGAGAAAGATACATGCATTTTACATATTAAGAAAGAAAACTTGTCAAGATTTTTTGAAATAAATGCAGGATTAAGGTTGGTAAGATTTTACAAGGGCGACACGTAAGAGAATCCATGCCTTTCAAAATTTTATTTAGGCCTCCCAAATTTTTTTAAAATTATAATTAATTCTAAAAAATTGAATAATTTAATTAAACCCTAAAATATACTCATTAATTTTCTTAAAATATTTAAAATTTTAACTAGATCCTCAATTTTTTGAAAAATTTAATTAGACCCTCAAAACTTTATGTCAAGTTCCACCACTACAATAGTAAAAAGATTAGCATGCTTGAAAGGCTTAGATAAACATGTCAATCATGTTTAAAAGATTAATCTTTTAGACTATAAACACATTTTATCAAGTTAGAATGGTCTTTAAACTTCAAAACATTATACTTGAATCCTCAAAATATGAAAGGTAAGGCATTGGCCTTGTGATAAAATGGAGGAATTGCACTTTTTTGCCATCCAAAAATTAATAATTCAATATAATTTTATTTTAGCCCTTTTGCCCTCCAAAAATTAATAATTCAATATAGGCTTTTTTAAGAATCCAACCCTTTAAGTTTAAAAATTTATAAAAATAACCCAACTTCAAAATTAATTATGGGAATGGCCTAATTTCTACAGTAGAGTTGGGTGTCACCACTTTCCCAGGTGGCACCGCCCTAAAGATTCCCCCAATCATGCTTTGATCATTACAAAAAAATAATAACTTTTTTGGTGCCACATAACAAATAATCTTTGCTATCTCATGGGGAGTTGCGTCGCTAGACCGTCGAAACTAATAGGAGTAAGAAAAGGTGATTACCCAAAATCAAAATCTAGTCGACCGTATTTCAACTCAAAATGTTCACAGAAATCGAAGAGCTCGCATACGAGTAACAACAGGGTTCTGAAAGATCCATTAGAAGAGAACATCTTGCATTAATACGAGATCGGGAATGAGTTGGGGAGGGGTGAGTTTGGGATAACTTATCAATGCTTTGAGCTGGAAACTGGGGAAGCCTATGTGTCCAAGAAGATATCGAAGGCGAAGCTAAAGACGGACATTGACATCGAAGACGTACAGAGAGAAGTCGAAATCTTAAGGCATTTTCCTGAGCATCCGAATTTGGTGAGTTATAAGGATGCTTTTGAAGATGATGAAGTTGTTTATCTTGTAATGGAGCTTTGTCGTGGAGGTGAACTTTTTGATAGAATCATCGCTAAAGGTCATTATACAGAATGAGTCACTGCTAAAGTTATTAAAACTATTTTGGAGATTGTTAAGGTAATATCTTTCGTCCCCAAATCATTTTCTCTATCGCCAAATCTTTTTGTTTAATCAATAGTTTAAATTTAGTTTATAAACAATTCATTTTGGAATTTGCAATAATAATTTTTGACTCAATTAAATTAGTAATTGTTTAATTTGTAATTAACTTGATAAATACATCTACCGACAATCATTTGGGTTCGATCCTTAGAATGCTCTAGTGTTCAATTGACACTACAAATATTACAACTAATACTGTCCGCTTGCAATTAAATTTGTATCTTTAAATTGTTTTATAAAATTGGTTGTTTTTCTAAGCATGTGCACATGCGGCCAACTCTTTGGCTTTGGTGATCCTTTCTTTGAGGTAGGTTTCCTAGCTTTTCATCTACTTCAACCAATCTAACTCGAGCTTTTCTAGTACTCCTCAAGTTGTCGTTGCCTTAGCGTGATGTACCACACCATCGGCTCACTTTCATCGGGCTATAAATTATAAGACAAGCCTTACTACCACTAAGAGTGGTCAACTCACTCATCTTTTCATTAGCCCTAACCTCCTTTTCTTGAGACTAGCTCTTCTAGCACTATCATTTGATATCCATGCAAGTGTGACCTTTTCTTCTCATTGTTTTAGGATTTGGCAAAACCCTAATTTCAATGAAGGATATACTAAAAAGATAATTTTAGGGTTTACTTTTGAATAGAGTGACTGATGAGTTGTTTAAATAGAGAAGGGATGAAGGTTTTGGAGGATTTTTGGGTTAATTTTTGAGAAAGATACATGCATTTTACATATTAAGAAAGAAAACTTGTCAAGATTTTTTGAAATAAATGCGGGATTAAGGTTGGTAAGATTTTACAAGGGCGACACGTAAGAGAATCCATGCCTTTCAAAATTTTATTTAGGCCTCCCAAATTTTTTTAAAAATTATAATTAATTCTAAAAAATTGAATAATTTAATTAAACCCTCTAAAAATATACTCATTAATTTTCTTAAAATATTTAAAATTTTAACTAGATCCTCAATTTTTTTGAAAAATTTAATTAGACCCCTCAAAACTTTATGTCAAGTTCCACCACTACAATAGTAAAAAAGATTAGCATGCTTGAAAGGCTTAGATAAACATGTCAATCATGTTTAAAAGATTAATCTTTTAGACTATAAACACATTTTATCAAGTTAGAATGGTCTTTAAACTTCAAAACATTATAATTAAATCCTCAAAATATGAAAGGTAAGGCCTTGGCCTTGTGGTAAAATGGAGGAATTGCACTTTTTGCCACCAAAAATTAATAATTCAATATAATTTTATTTTAGCCCTTCCGCCCTCCAAAAATTAATAATTCAATATAGGCTTTTTTACGAATCCAACCCTATAAGTCTAAAAAATTATGAAAATGACCCAACTTCAAAATTAATTATGGGAATGGCCTAATTTCTACAGTAGAGTTGGGTGTCACCACTTTCCCAGGTGGCACCGCCCTAAAGATTCCCCCAATCATGCTTTGATCATTACAAAAAAATAATAACTTTTTTGGTGCCACATAACAAATAATCTTTGCTATCTCATGGGGAGTTGCGTCGCTAGACCGTCGAAACTAATAGGAGTAAGAAAAGGTGATTACCCAAAATCAAAATCTAGTCGACCGTATTTCAACTCAAAATGTTCACGAATCGAAGAGCTCGCATCTGAGTAACAACGAGGTTCGAAGATCCATTAGAAGAGAACATCTTGCATTAATACGAGATCGGGAATGAGTTGGGGAGGGTGAGTTTGGGATAACTTATCAATGCTTTGAGCTGAAACGGGAAGCCTATGTGTCCAAGAAGATATCGGCGAAGCTAAAGGCGGACATTGACATCGAAGACGTCAGAGAGAAGTCGAAATCTTAAGGCATTTTCCTGAGCATCCGAATTTGGTGAGTTATAAGGATGCTTTTGAAGATGATGAAGTTGTTTATCTTGTAATGGAGCTTTGTCATGGAGGTGAACTTTTTGATAGAATCATCGCTAAAGGTCATTATACTGAGAATGAGTCATTGCTAAAGTTATTAAAACTATTTTGGAGATTGTTAAGGTAATATCTTTCGTCCCCAAATCATTTTCTCTATCGCCAAATCTTTTGTTTAATCAATAGTTTAAATTTAGTTTATAAACAATTCATTTTGGAATTTGCAATAATAATTTTTACTCAATTAAATTAGTAATTGTTTAATTTGTAATTAACTTGATAAATACATCTACTGACAATCATTTGGGTTCGATCCTTAGAATGCTCTAGTGTTCAATTGACACTACAAATATTACAACTAATCTTGTCAAGCTTGCAATTAAATTTGTATCTTTAAATTGTTTTATAAAATTGGTTGTTTTTCTAAGCATGTGCACATGCGCCAACTCTTTGGCTTTGGTGATCCTTTCTTTGAGGTAGGTTTCTAGCTTTTCATCTACTTCAACCAATCTAACTCGAGCTTTTCTAGTACTCCTCAAGTTGTCGTTGCCTTAGCGTGATGTACCACACCATCGGCTCACTTTCATCGGGGCTATAAATTATAAGACAAGCCTTACTACCACTAAGAGTGGTCAACTCGCTCATCTTTTTCATTAGCCCTAACCTCCTTTTCTTGAGACTAGCTCTTCTAGCACTATCATTTGATATCCATGCAAGTGTGACCTTTTTCTTCTCATTGTTTTAGGATTTGGCAAAAACCCTAATTTCAATGAAGGATATACGGAAAAAGATAATTTTAGGGTTTACTTTTGAATAGAGTGACTGATGAGTTGTTTAAATAGAGAAGGGGATGAAGGTTTTGGAGGGATTTTTTGGGTTAATTTTTGAGAAAGATACATGCATTTTACATATTAAGAAAGAAAACTTGTCAAGATTTTTTTGAAATAAATGCAGGATTAAGGTTGGTAAGATTTTACAAGGGGCGACACGTAAGAGAATCCATGCCTTTCAAAATTTTATTTAGGCCTCCCAAATTTTTTTTAAAAATTATAATTAATTCTAAAAAAAATTGAATAATTTAATTAAACCCTCTAAAAATATACTCATTAATTTTCTTAAAATATTTAAAATTTTAACTAGATCCTCAATTTTTTTGAAAAATTTAATTAGACCCCTCAAAACTTTATGTCAAGTTCCACCACTACAATAGTAAAAAAGATTAGCATGCTTGAAAGGCTTAGATAAACATGTCAATCATGTTTAAAAGATTAATCTTTTAGACTATAAACACATTTTATCAAGTTAGAATGGTCTTTAAACTTCAAAACATTATACTTGAATCCTCAAAATATGAAAGGTAAGGCATTGGCCTTGTGATAAAATGGAGGAATTGCACTTTTTTGCCATCCAAAAATTAATAATTCAATATAATTTTATTTTAGCCCTTCCGCCCTCCAAAAATTAATAATTCAATATAGGCTTTTTTAAGAATCCAACCCTTTAAGTTTAAAAATTTATAAAAATAACCCAACTTCAAAATTAATTATGGGAATGGCCTAATTTCTACAGTAGAGTTGGTGTCAGCCACTTTCCAAAGCGACACCATACCTAAGATACCCCAATCATGCTTTGATCATTACCAAAAACAATAACTTTTTGGTGCCACATAACAAATAATCTTTGCCATCTCATGGGGAGTTGCGCCGCTAGACCATGAAACTAATAGGAGTAAGAAAAGGTGATTACCCAAAATCAAAATCTAGTCGATCGTATTTCAACTCAAAATGTTCACGGAAATTGCGAGCTCGATACGAGTAACAACAAGGTTCGAAAGATCCATTAGAAGAGAAACATCTTGCATAAATACGAGATCGGGAATGAGTTGGGGAGGGGTGAGTTCGGGATAACTTATCAATGCTTTGAGCTGGAAACTGGGGAAGCCTATGCGTCCAAGAAGATATCAAAGGCGAAGCTAAAGACGGACATTGACATCGAAGACGTACAGAGAGAAGTCGAGATCTTAAGGCATTTTCCTAAGCATCCGAATTTGGTGAGTTATAAGGATGCTTTTGAAGATGATGAAGCTGTTTATCTTGTAATGGAGCTTTGTCGTGGAGGTGAACTTTTTGATAGAATCGTCGCTAAAGGTCATTATACAGAATGAGTCACTGCTAAAGTTATTAAAATTATTTTGGAGATTGTTAAGGTAATATCTTTCATCACTAAATCATTTTCTATCGCCAAATCTTTTATTTAGTCAATA
This sequence comes from Gossypium rotundifolium, assembly GCA_025506655.1. NCBI lineage: Eukaryota > Viridiplantae > Streptophyta > Magnoliopsida > Malvales > Malvaceae > Gossypium > Gossypium rotundifolium. The sequence goes on from CP106724.1 coordinate 203,568,046, forward strand.
GTTTAAATTTAGTTTATAAAACAATTCATTTTGGAATTTGCAATAATAATTTCCGACTCGATTGATTAGTAATTATTTAATTTGTAATTAACTTGATAAACACATCTACCGACAGTCATTTGGGTTCGATTCTTAGAATGCTCTAGTGTTCAATTGACACTACAAATATTACAACTGACATTGTCGGCTTGCAATTAAAACTGTATCTTTAAATATTTTTATAAAATTGGTTGTTTTCTGTGCATGCGCGCATGTGATCACTGCTCTTTGGCTTTGGTGATCCTTTCTTTGAGGTAGGTTTCCTAGCTTTTCATCTTCTTCAACCGATCTAACTCGGGCGTCTTCCAGTACTTCTCAAGTTGTCGTTGCCTCAGCGTGACGGCCACGCCATCGGCTTACTTTCATCAGGGCTATAAATTATAAGACAAGCCTTACTACCACAAAGAGTGGTCAACTCACTCATCTTTTTCATTAGCCCTAACCTCCTTTTCTTGAGACTAGCTCTTCTAGCACTATCATTTGATATCCATGCAAGTGTGACCTTTTTCTTCTCATTGTTTTAGGATTTGGCAAAAACCCTAATTTCAATGAAGGATGTACGGAAAAAGATAATTTTAGGGTTTTCTTTTGAATAGAGTGACTGATGAGTTGTTTAAATAGAGAAGGGGATGAAGGTTTTGGAGGGATTTTTTGGGTTAATTTTTAAGAAAGATGCATGCATTTTACATATTAAGAAAGAAAACTTGTCAAGATTTTTTTGAAATAAATGCAGGATTAAGGTTGGTAAGATTTTACAAGGGCGACACGTAAGAGAATTCATGCCTTTCAAAATTTTATTTAGGCCTCCCAAATTTTTTTAAAAATTATAATTAATTCTAAAAAAATTGAATAATTTAATTAAACCCTCTAAAAATATACTCATTAATTTTCTTAAAATATTTAAAATTTTAATTAGATCCTCAATTTTTTTTAAAAATTTAATTAGACCCCTCAAAACTTTATGTCAAGTTCCACCACTACAATAGTAAAAAAGATTAGCATGCTTGAAAGGCTTAGATAAACATGTCAATCATGTTTAAAAGATTAATCTTTTAGACTATAAACACATTTTATCAAGTTAGAATGGTCTTTAAACTTCAAAACATTATAATTGAATCCTCAAAATATGAAAGGTAAGGCATTGGCCTTGTGATAAAATGGAGGAATTGCACTTTTTGCCATCCAAAAATTAATAATTCAATATAATTTTATTTTAGCCCTTCCGCCCTCCAAAAATTAATAATTCAATATAGGCTTTTTTAAGAGCCCAACCCTTTAAGTTTAAAAATTTATAAAAATAACCCAACTTCAAAATTAATTATGGGAATGGCCTAATTTCTACAGTAGAGTTGGCTGTCGCCACTTTCCCAGGCGGCACCGCCCTAAAGATACCCCCAATCATGCTTTGATCATTACTAAAAAACAATAACTTTTTTGGTGCCACATAACAAATAATCTTTGCCATCTCATGGGGAGTTGCGTCGCTAGACCGCCGAAACTAATAGGAGTAAGAAAAGGTGATTACCCAAAATCAAAATCTAGTCGACCGTATTTCAACTCAAAATGTTCACGGAAATTGCAGAGCTCGCATACGAGTAACAACAAGGTTCTGAAAGATCCATTAGAAGAGAAACATCTTGCATAAATACGAGATCGGGAATGAGTTAGGGAGGGTGAGTTCGGATAACTTATCAATGCTTTGAGCTGAAACCGGGAAGCCTATCGTCCAAGAAGATATCGGGCGGCTAAAGACGGACATTGACATCGAAGACGTCTGAGAGAAGTCGAGATCTTAAGGCATTTTCCTAAGCATCCGAATTTGGTGAGTTATAAGGATGCTTTTGAAGATGATGAAGTTGTTTATCTTGTAATGGAGCTTTGTCGTGAGGTGAACTTTTGATAGAATCGTCGCTAAAGGTCATTATCTGAGAATGAGTCATTGCTAAAGTTATTAAAATTATTTTGGAGATTGTTAAGGTAATATCTTTCATCACTAAATCATTTTCTCTATCGCCAAATCTTTTTATTTAATCAATAGTTTAAATTTAGTTTATAAAACAATTCATTTTGGAATTTGCAATAATAATTTCCGACTCGATTGATTAGTAATTATTTAATTTGTAATTAACTTGATAAACACATCTACCGACAGTCATTTGGGTTCGATTCTTAGAATGCTCTAGTGTTCAATTGACACTACAAATATTACAACCGACATTGTCGACTTGCAATTAAATTTGTATCTTTAAATATTTTTATAAAATTGGTTGTTTTCTAAGCATGCGCGCATGTGATCAATGCTCTTTGGCTTTGGTGATCCTTTCTTTGAGGTAGGTTTCCTAGCTTTTCATCTTCTTCAACCGATCTAACTCGGGCGTCTTCCAGTACTCCTCAAGTTGTCGTTGCCTCAGCGTGACAGCCACGCCATCGGCTTACTTTCATCGGGCTATAAATTATAAGACAAGCCTTACTACTACAAAGAGTGGTCAACTCACTCATCTTTTTCATTAGCCCTAACCTCCTTTTCTTGAGACTAGCTCTTCTAGCACTATCATTTGATATCCATGCAAGTGTGACCTTTTTTTCTCATTGTTTTAGGATTTGGCAAAACCCTAATTTCAATGAAGGATATCTGAAAAAAGATAATTTTAGGGTTTACTTTTGAATAGAGTGATTGATGAGTTGTTTAAATAGAGAAGGGGATGAAGGTTTTGGAGGGATTTTTTGGGTTAATTTTTGAGAAAGATGCATGCATTTTACATATTAAGAAAGAAAACTTGTCAAGATTTTTTTGAAATAAATGCAAGATTAAGGTTGGTAAGATTTTACAAGGGGCGACACGTAAGAGAATTTATGCCTTTCAAAATTTTATTTAGGCCTCCCAAATTTTTTTAAAATTATAATTAATTCTAAAAAATTGAATAATTTAATTAAAACCTCTAAAAATATACTCATTAATTTTCTTAAAATATTTAAAATTTTAATTAGATCCTCAATTTTTTAAAAATTTAATTAGACCCTCAAAACTTTATGTCAAGTTCCACCACTACAATAGTAAAAAGATTAGCATGCTTGAAAGGCTTAGATAAACATGTCAATCATGTTTAAAAGATTAATCTTTTAGACTATAAACACATTTTATCAAGTTAGAATGGTCTTTAAACTTCAAAACATTATAATTGAATCCTCAAAATATGAAAGGTAAGGCATTGGCCTTGTGATAAAATGGAGGAATTGCACTTTTTGCCATCCAAAAATTAATAATTCAATATAATTTTATTTTAGCCCTTCCGCCCTCCAAAAATTAATAATTCAATATAGGCTTTTTTAAGAGTCCAACCCTTTAAGTTTAAAAATTTATAAAAATAACCCAACTTCAAAATTAATTATGGGAATGGCCTAATTTCTACAGTAGAGTTGGCTGTCGCCACTTTCCCAGGCGGCACCGCCCTAAAGATACCCCCAATCATGCTTTGATCATTACCAAAAAACAATAACTTCTTTGGTGCCACATAACCAATAATCTTTGCCATCTCATGGGGAGTTGCGTCGTTAGACCGCCGAAACTAATAGGAGTAAGAAAAGGTGATTACCCAAAATCAAAATCTAGTCGACCGTATTTCAACTCAAAATGTTCACGGAAATTGCAGAGCTCGCATACGAGTAACAACAAGGTTCTGAAAGATCCATTAGAAGAGAAACATCTTGCATAAATACGAGATCGGGAATGAGTTGGGGAGGGGTGAGTTCGGGATAACTTATCAATGCTTTGAGCTGGAAACTGGGGAAGCCTATGCGTCCAAGAAGATATCAAAGGCGAAGCTAAAGACGGACATTGACATCGAAGACGTACAGAGAGAAGTCGAGATCTTAAGGCATTTTCCTAAGCATCCGAATTTGGTAAGTTATAAGGATGCTTTTGAAGATGATGAAGCTGTTTATCTTGTAATGGAGCTTTGTCGTGGAGGTGAACTTTTTGATAGAATCGTCGCTAAAGGTCATTATACAGAATGAGTCGCTGCTAAAGTTATTAAAATTATTTTGGAGATTGTTAAGGTAATATCTTTCATCACTAAATCATTTTCTCTATCGCCAAATCTTTTTATTTAATCAATAGTTTAAATTTAGTTTATAAAACAATTCATTTTGGAATTTGCAATAATAATTTCCGACTCGATTGATTAGTAATTATTTAATTTGTAATTAACTTGATAAACACATCTACCGATAGTCATTTGGGTTCGATTCTTAGAATGCTCTAGTGTTCAATTGACACTACAAATATTACAACTGACATTGTCGGCTTGCAATTAAAACTGTATCTTTAAATATTTTTATAAAATTGGTTGTTTTACATGCATGCGAGCATGTGATCAACGCTCTTTGGCTTTGGTGATACTTTCTTTGAGGTAGGTTTCTAGCTTTTCATCTTCTTCAACCGATCTAACTCAAGGCGTCTTCCAAGACTCCTCAAGTTGTCGTTGCCTCAGTGTGATGGCCACGCCATCGGCTTACTTTCATCGGGGCTATAAATTATAAGACAAGCCTTACTACCACAAAGAGTGGTCAACTCACTCATCTTTTTCATTAGCCCTAACCTCCTTTTCTTGAGACTAGCTCTTCTAGCACTATCACTTGATATCCATGCAAATGTGACCTTTTTTTCTTCTCATTGTTTTAGGATTCGAAAAAACCCTAATTTCAATTAAAGATATAAGGAAGAAGATAATTTTAGGGTTTACTTTTGAAAGGAGTGACTGATGAGTTGTTTAAATAGAGAAGGGAATGAAGGTTTTGGAAGGATTTTTTGGGTTAATTTTTTAGAAAGATGCATGCATTTTTCATATTAAGAAAGAAAACTTGTCAAGATTTTTTTGAAATAAATGCGGGGATTACGGTTGGTGAGATTTTACAAGGCGACACGTAAGAGAATTCATGCCTTTCAAAATTTTATTTAAGCCTCCCAAAATTTTTTAAAATTTATAATTACTTCTAAAAAAATTGAATAGTTTAATTAAACCCTCTAAAATTATACTTATTAATTTTCTTAAAATGTTTAAAATTTTAATTAGATCCTCAATTTTTTTTAAAAAAATTAATTAGTCCCCTCAAAACTTAATGCCAAATTCCGCCACTACAACAGTAAAAAAAGATTACATGCTTGAAAGGGTTAGATAAACATGTCAATCATGTTTAAAAGATTAATCTTTTAGACTATAAACACATTTTATCAAGTTAGAATGGTCTTTAAACTTCAAAATATTATAATTGAATCCTCAAAGTATGAAGGGTAAAGCCTTGACCTTGTGGTAAAATGGAGAAATTGCACTGTTTGCCATCCAAAAAGTAATAATTCAACATAATTTTATTTTTATCCCTTCCGCCCTCCAAAAATTAATAATTCAATATAGGTTTTTTTTAAGAATCTAACCCTATAAATTTTAAAAATTTTGAAAATGACCTAACTTCAAGAATTATTATGGGAATGTCCTAATTCTACAGTAGAGTTGGGTGTGTCGCCACTTTCCCAAGCGACACCGCCCTAAAAATTCCCACAATCATGCTTTAATCATTAAAAAAAAAATTGGTGGCAAATAATAAATTAGCGACACCAGATTGAAGCGTGCAAGGGCAGAACGTTCAGGGACCTGATGAAGTAATTACCCTTAGATTAGTTGGAAAAAAAAGGTGTCGCATGAGAGTATGACGACACGAAATTAAATTTTTTGTCTATTTGCATGTTAGTTCTGTCCCGTTTTGAAACTAAATTTAAATAACCATAAAAAGATATAAGACTTAAAAATATATTCTTATGTTTTTATTTTTTAAAAAAACAAAAAACTTAGACTATATAAATTCTTATTTAAATTACCCAATATATCCTCAAAAATTTCCTCAAGTTTATCTAAATTCAAATATGCTAGGAGATAAATTGAAAATGTTTAAATTTAGATAAACTTTAGAAAAATTTTGAGAGATATATTTGGGTAATTTAAATAAGAATTATATATATATATATATATATATATATATATATATATATATAATATTGTTGTTTTTAGAAAATATGAGAAAGATTTATTTTTGTTATTCTTATATCTTTTAAGGGCTATTTAAATTTAATTTGGTGTCGTCATACTCTCATGCAACACTCTTTTTTCAGCCAATTTAAAAAGAGTAATTACTTCAAGTCCCTCAATGTTTTGCCCCTACAAGCTTTAGTCCGATGTCGCCAATTTGTTAGGCAGCATAAAAAAAATGTTTTTTTAATGATTAAAACATGATTGGGGATTATTAGGATGGTGTCGATGGAAAAAGTGGCGCACCCAACTCTATTGTAGAAATTAGGTTATTCCCATAATTAATCTTGAAGTTTGGTCATTTTCATAATTTTTTAAATTTATAGGGTCAGATTCCTAAAAAAGCCTTCAATATAAGTTCATTTTAGCCCTTAGTTAAATGAAGCATTTACAATTTTGTACCCCTCTTAATAATTAATAATTCAATTTAAATCATTTTAACATAAAATTTTTCACAATAGCTCCTTAAATTTTATAATTTTAACTCAACCCTTAAGACAAAATTCCTGACTTCACCCCTAAGTCATTTTATAAATTTAGGCATTAGTTTGGGTGTTAAACACCAATTCAATTATGACATGGAACATATTTAAAACATATGGATCCAATAGTAAACACGTGTGTACCTATTGTATTGACATCTTGAATTTGACGTACTAAAATGTACACATAGAACTTTGGTTTTGGTTCAATTTAACTATTTTAAAAATAAATATATCCATTCATTTCATATTAAATAAATATAATTATTTAGATATGTAATATGTAAATGTACAATAATACTATGTTGAGAATGATATTAGTGATTTATAAATTTTGAATCAAATCGTCATAATTTATTAACCCAAAAACAATAAAATTTGAATTTTTTTTTTTGTGACAAAGAAAATAAAAGGACAAATTACATCATATACAAAGAAAATAAAAGGACAAATTACATCATATAACCCCATTTCTCCAAATGCGGATACTTCAAAATTCTGTAATCCTTCACTATCCAAATAAGCCAATTTAACCAATCTATCATCTTCTTGCTTCTCTTCCCTAGGGATATGGCAAATTCTCCAATGTTGAAACTAAGAAAATCACTGAAGAATTCTCCTAATCAAAGTAGAGTTAGATCCACCTATGAGTCCTTCCTATATGGCAGTGGCTACTTCAAGACTATCCATCTGAACTAGCACATTATCATAGCCTCGATCAGTCAAGATGTCTAAACCATCTAAAATGCCCCACAATTAAACCTCGAACATTGAACAACTCCTTAAGAATCTGTTAAAGCCAAAGATCCAATTCTCAGCTTGGTCTCGCACAATTCCTCCTACTGAAGTAGAGTCATTCTCAAACATTACGGAACCATTAGTATTCAAGTAGGGTTAATTGTACTTATTCGTTATTTATTATTTTTAACCTTCAAAAAATTGTGCATATGTGTTATTTATTCACTTTTAATTAGAGTTAATTTTCCTACCCTTTGATTAAAATACATCTTTTTTTGAAAGGATAAAAATTTGTATGTGATTTTTTTATTATCTTTTAATAAAACCTTAATTATGATTTATAGCTCAATTGACATGAGCATTGTCGCCAATGCAGAAGGACATGGGTGAATTTTAATTTAGATTGGCACCATTAAAAAATATATATTAAAAAAGAAAAATTCCTAGATTTTAGAGGATCTAGTAATAAAGCATTAAAATCTCAAAATTAAGTGTAATTAATGATAAATATAATCTATATTTAAACTGTCTTAAGAAAATGAGGAGACAAATCTAACAAAAACCAATTAACTCAATTTTCTCCTCATAAATTATTCAAAATAAACCAAATTTGGTCTCTCTTTTTCTCTCTCTCTCATTTTCTTTGCTAGGGTTTACATTTTCTTTCAATCCAAACAAAAAATAATAATCTTTCTCATTGTTTCCTATGGGATATTTATTAACCTAAAACATCATTAATAAATCAACCTTAATCCACTCAATTTTCATTATAATCATCATCATAATAATAATAATCTTTGCCATCCCATGGGAAGTTGCGTCGCTAGACCGTCGAAACTTATAGGAGTAAGAAAAGGTGACTACCCAAAATCAAAATCTGGTCGATCGTATTTCAACTCGAAATGTTCACGGAAATCGAAGAGCTCGCGGACGAGTAACAACAAGGTTCTGAAAGATCCATTAGAAGAGAACATCTTGCATAAATACGAGATCGGGAATGAATTGGGGAGGGGTGAGTTCGGGATAACTTATCAATGCTTTGAGCTGGAAACTAGGGAAGCCTATGCGTGCAAGAAGATATCAAAGGCGAAGCTAAAGACAGATATTGACATCGAAGACGTACAGAGAGAAGTCGAGATCTTAAGGCATTTGCCTAAGCATCCGAATTTGGTGAGTTATAAGGATGCTTTTGAAGATGATGAAGCTGTTTATCTTGTAATGGAGCTTTGCCGTGGAGGTGAACTTTTTGATAGAATCGTCGCTAAAGGTCATTATACGGAGCGAGCTGCTGCAAAAGTTATTAAAACTATTTTGGAGATTGTTAAGGTAATATCATTCGTCACTAAATCATTTTTATTCGTCACTAAATCTTTTTGTTTCATCGCTAACTCTTTTTTCTTTTATTGTTGATATTTAAAAATAAATTAATTAGATATTATAGATATAATTAAAAATACCAACATTTTTCATTACATACAGAGGAAGTATCAATTTGTATAATTTTACATAATTTTATCATTTTTAATATCTTAATAAATTCTAATCGTACTCGTTGCCTGGATTGATTAAGAGAACAGTAAATTTATATGAAAATCAAAAGAAATATGCAAAATTTTAGCTTGAATTTTTAAAATTATAAACTATTCTTTTTTTTTTTTAATTTTGTTGCAATGTGGAAATTAATTAAATTGAAGGACGTGTAATAATAAAATAGATTAATTATTATAAATTAAAAAAATTAGTAACAATAAATTGTGGCAGGTGTGCCATGAACATGGAGTTATACATAGGGATTTAAAACCAGAGAATTTCTTGTTGGCTGATGAAAGCGAGACTGCACCAATTAAAGTAATTGATTTTGGTCTCTCCATTTTCTATGAACCTGGTAATTTTTTTTATTTGTCTTCGATATTTATGTTACGTATATAGAGAGATTTATTTACGATCTGTGCTTTATTATTTAAATTTAAAAATATATGTTTATCCATAAATGATAATTTAAGTTAACCTTGTTAAAAATTCTTATTCAAACCCAATCCCATACAGGTCAAGATTGTTCTTTACGACCTTTAAACATGTCTACTGTGAGAGTACAGACTTGTATGATTTTTTAAATGTACACTTGTATTAATTACATATCGAGCTCCTACATATGTTAGCGCTAAAGGGATAGACAAAGACTTTGACTCCCCAAAATGGAAAAAAAAATTCTATAAGGTTCAAACCTTAAATTTTAAATTTCAATTCTAACCCTTCAAAAAAGAAAAGTTTATTCTTTCAAGAAATCTATGTTGAGATTCAAGTTTTTCTGAATCCAAACTCATGAAATTGATATTAAGATAATTGATATGGCAATGGATGGCAGGTGAACGTTTCAGTGACATAGTGGGAAGTCCATATTACATGGCTCCAGAGGTTCTAAGGAGGAATTATGGGAAAGAAATTGATATTTGGAGCACTGGTGTCATCCTTTATATCCTCCTCTGTGGCGTTCCTCCCTTTTGGGATGGTACTTCTTTTGAAAAATCTACAATCCTGAAAATAATACTGATCTATTGAAAAATTCATCAACTTCTGACGGATGACACTTATTCTCCTAATAGAATCGGCCTTCACTCGATATATATATGTATGTGTATTGAAAAAACAATAAATTGGGTTGGTGCAGATACTGAAGAAGGAATTGCCCGTGCAATAATAAGAGGGGTGATAGATTTTGAAAGGGATCCATGGCCTAAAGTTTCAGCTGAAGTAAAGGACCTTGTTAGAAGCATGCTTGATCCTAATCCTTACACTCGCATATCCCTTCAAGAGGTGCTTGGTACGTTTATTCGTTATTGCATTCGAGGATAGTCTAATATCATGGTCATTATTTTTACTATGATTCAAAGGTAAACGTTGTTTATTCTTTAGTGCAATGTGATAAACTTCACTGTAAGAGTTGAAATGAATAAGTTTCAGTACATCTGAACCCTATTTTGTTTCGATTCTTTATTTTTCTTGAAGTACGTTGTAACCGACACTTGTGTCTAACATGACATTTGGATTTAAGGATCATGATTTTTGTTTCGGACCATTACGAATTTGGATAATTTCGAGTTGATGTTTTTATGAGTCACTAGTTCAAGTCATTTTGGGTTAGGGTTGTTTCATGTTAAGATTATTTTAGGTTCAGATTAGTTTTGAATTCAAGTTAAGTGGGACTCGAGTCAATTTGGGTTCAATTGTTTATTTTTATAATCAAATCAAATTCAGATCAAAACTGACAAATTTACCCATATTCGACACTCATACTTGAAGTCCGAGTAGCTAACATGATTCCTTTATTTTTTATATGAAGAACATCCATGGATACAAAACTTGCAAAATGCTCCAAACTTCAATCTAGGAGAAAATGTGGGAGCAAGGATTAAGCAGTTCTCACTAATGAGCAAGTTCAAGAAGAAAGTTCTAAGGGTAAGCCTCTCAAAAGAACACCTTACCCTAAGTGTTGGAATTAATGTCGATAATATCCAAAATCGCTAACAAAGCGTTCATTTTGTACTACTCTTTCAGGTGGTTGCCGATAACTTGCCGAACGAACAAATCGATGTGATTATCGAAATGTTCAACATGATGGACACCGACGAGAATGGATACTTGTCGTTCGAGGAACTAAGAGACGGACTTCAGAAAATCGGTCACTCTGTTGGTGATCCCGATGTCCGGATGTTAATGGAAGCAGTAAGTTGTTTTTCTTTTTTTTTTAAACTATGGTTGCGGACATAATCAATAGTTAAAGAATATCAACTGACACTCGAGTCTTTCTGCGGAAAAAGGCGGACATCGATGGGAATGGGACACTGAGCTGTGAGGAATTTGTGATAATGGTGGTTCATTTGAAAAGGATAGGGAACGACGAGCATCTAGCACAAGCTTTCAATCACTTTGACAAGAACCAAAGTGGTTATATTGAATTTGAAGAATTGAAAGAAACTTTAATGCAAGATGACCCTGGTCCCAACAATGAACAGCTCATTAAGGATATCATGCAAGATGTAGACAAGGATAAGGTTCTCCTTTTCAACTCAACTTTTTCTATACAAAGAATACTATTAAAAAATGGAGGAAAAAGTAAGATATTATGCCCTCAAACTACTTAGGTTCAACTTGGCAAAAAAAAAAAAATCTGATTTGACTTGATCATTGTCAAGTCGTGATATTAAATAAAAGCTAAAATTAGGTGTCTTAATTCTTTAACTTGAGCATAAATAATCAAGTTTGGAATCGAATACGAGAATCAGTTCACTTTTTACTAAATGAGCAAGCTTAATCAAGCCTTGAGTTAGCTTGACTTAGCTTAGTTACACCCTAGTAGTAGATGTTGAACCAACTAAAAACCTGGTTGAACAAAGCAACTGAACTACACCCGAGTTTTAAAATCCATGAACTTTGAATGCCTAAAGATTCCAACTTAAGCTCAATTTTCCAAACCTACTAAGCTAAACATGAGTCCTAAGATTCATACAATGTTTGATGGTTTTATAACTTTACATTTTGGTTGAATTGGTTCTTTCTATTTTTTTTTTTTTTGTAGGATGGTCGAATCAGTTACCAAGAGTTCAAGGCAATGATGCTAACTGGCATGGACTGGAAAATGGCTTCTCGCCAATATTCTAGAGCATTGATAAATGCAGTGAGTATCAAAATATTAAGACAGTCTGGCCAACTAAAATGACAGATCTAGCCTCCAAATTTCCAAAATTTTCAATTGATTTCTTCATCTGTAAATTTTTGTTTGAACCCCCGATTCTTTTAACTGATCATATGTTTCAGCTTTATTTTGATTCTAAAATTTGTCCTACGATGAGCTCTAAAGTGAATCTTAATACTACAAATTGTACAAGAAACAAGGTAAATGTATTATTTTTCATATATATATATATATATATATACTAACATATATGTTTGCATTCAAAGCTGATAACCATGGAACATAATACCATAATTCAAGAAGAGCAGCAAGTTGGCAGGTTATATATATGGTAATATGTCGTGTATATGTATGTGTACATATATTATATGGATATAGATATAGATATAGTTATATACATCAAAAGAGCACACTTGCGTTATACAGTAGGCTCCACCGACAAATAGACTTTTTGTATTTTTCGCCCACCAACAATTTATGGAATGTGGAAACTTGAAGGAGAGCAGGGTTACAAGACTAATTACTTGTATCATCTACATTTCTGCCGGAACCACCAGATTTAGAACTCCCTTTTCCCCTGCCCCCTCTTGTCTTGCTAGTCCCACCCGTATTTTTCGAGCTCGTTGTCTTACTGCAGGCAGCTGCAGCCTGGGAATCAACATCTGCCAGGCCATTCTCAAGTGCTCTAACCAAATTCTCAAAGTAATTTTTTGTCACACTGTAAAGAGAAATGCAGCAGAATTTGAATCAGAAAACACGTTCACAATCATTCCAGATCCAGTTCCTCGAGGAACAATTTGACTAAACGTGGTTAAATGTACAAGAAAAAAGCTCAATGTCGAGAGTAGTGCAAAGAAGATAAACAAATAGAGTAAGACAGATAAACAAGTGTAAAAATTCAAAAGCAAGAGAAAATAAATAATGAATAATTCATGAGTCCCTCCGAATGTAAACAAGATAGGTTTCATTTTTATTCCCTACTGCTTCAAGATGAGAAAAATAGAGACCCAGATTAACCAAGAACTATGTTACTTGGATAGCTGGATACGGGTGTGAATGCCGAATACTGGTATGCATGCAGCACTGTTAAATTTTTTATTTTTTTTATTTTTCCGTGTATTTGGAATATTCTTGAAGGGTCATATCCTCATACTGATGTCCAAATATGTCAGACACAGCCACACAAGTGCTCAAAAAAAATGAATGGTAGCAACATTGCCCAACAATTTTGTTCAATATAAACACCAAGTCAGTGGTTCACAAGTAAACATAAACATACCTAGTTAGCCCAGCTAACTTGGCACGAAAGTCATCAAACTCCTTTGATGGGCCATCACAGGTAACAAATTTATTTAATTCCTTCTCAGCACACTGATGAAGCCTTTCCAAACCTGACTCCGCCTCCCCTAAACAAAATGCAATATAGGTCATAGTATAACAATCCATTTAGAAAAATAAATTTCTGAACATATGTATTTTATCCAAGAATTCTTTTGAAATCTGCATATACCTTGGAGGTACTCAAAAAACTGTCTCTTAGCATGCTCATGCTCTGGAAGGTAATATCCATATGCATAAGTCCATTTGAGAACTCGTCTACATTCAACTATCTGCAACATTTGACACATCACAAAACGTGAATTGCCTATTTTTCTGATAAAAGAGATAGCAGATGATGCTTGAATGACTATCATTTACCTGAAGCCATGCTTCTGTTATAAACTTAAGCTGAGACTCGGGTGTGCATTGCAAGTCACTAAGCTTCTCAAGCTGATAAAATTAAAGAAATTTTCTCAGAAATTAATACAAATTAAAAGAAGACAACAAAAAGCTATGTCAGATGGTACTGATGTAGCTATGAGGTCATATCAATTTTGATGACAATATGGAACCATCTTAAAGCTGATTTCAAACAAATTGAACCCCCGCTGCAGAACTTCCAAGCACAACCAACCATCTGGAAAGATGCTTCAAATAATTCGTAGGAGCATCATCATTGTTATAGATGATTCTAATAGTTCATTTGGAAGGAAAGAATGGGAAGAAAAAGTTTTAATCTAACAATTGAAGTAAAATAATAGCACACGTTGTTACAAATCTCAACTGTAAGATTACTCCTCTTTTCCACCCTCCCCAAAAAACATAGCAGTAAGCCAATAAATGTTATTACACACAAATCCTTCAAGAAACTGTTTCAAACAACAATAATTTGAGAGCATAAGCTAAACTCCAGAAAAAAGTAAGTTTTTCATTCTATAGTGAAAACTCCAAAATATCATTTTTAAGTGCTGCTTTTGTTGAAAATTAGTTTCTAAACTTCAAGTAAAGTTTTTCATTCTATAGTGAAAACTCCAAAATATCATTTTTAAGTGCTGCTTTTGTTGAAAATTAGTTTCTAAACTTCACTCAAAGAAAGAACCATCAGAAGCGAGTATAATTGACAATTGAACCAGATACCTGAGCCACAATGATGAAGATATAGAACCACAGCAAAATAATACTGTTAAAGAAAGAATTAAAGAAGGATACCAAGATGCACATCTAAAAATTAAAAAGAGAGGTGGTAAGAACTTACATGCACGGTTTGCATTTGATGTAAATCTGCAAGAGCCTTCTGTCTTGACTGCAAACAGGAATTTTCAGGTTATGCAAATTTGTTGACAGCAAAATTCAATATTTAATCAGGAAAAGGAAACAAAAGAGAAAGCTGAGATAAACCAAACATAGAAATATATAACATCCTAAATGACATTTCAAAAAAATGACTACTCATTGTTTTCTACTAAAGCTATCAACTTTCTCTACATATACTTGCCAAGTTGCCAATAGAATATAGTTACTAGTTACTCCAAATGAAGCAGAAGATAGGATCTTCTATTCATGTGCAATATCAAAGGTGGCACATCAAAGAGCAAAAGTCTCAAGTGTGCCACTTTTATGTGAAAATATAAGCAGATAATGACTCATATGTATCTAGGATACCAAAGGCCTAGCATTCACATTGTTTTCTTCCCTACTTTCCCCTCTTCATCACCTGCTGCATCTTTTACATGTAATAAGTTGCTGGCTCATATAAAAGTAACTTAAGAAATCCTTGGCATGTCAAACACCATTGTTAGATACATAGGCATATAAAGGCTCATGTTTCACATGAAACATCTAGGATTTTGAGTCAGTAACACAATTGTAAAGCAGATAAAATCCTATAGGTTTTTATTTAAGAAAATACTAAAGAAGAAATTTATTAAGGGTTTAGGGTAAGACTTCAAAGTACCAATTGATTGCTTGCCCAACGTTCATAATAATGGGTGTATTTCTCCAAGGAGTTCTTTGCCATTTCTCGCCTTCTTTCAGCCTCATCATACTGCAAGCAATAATAGAATCATGAGTCACCAGCCCGACACTTACTCAAGCAGATTGTAAAAAACCAACGACCAATAACACATTATTAGTCTCCATACCACACCCTCTTGCTTAGCGGCTTCATAACGATTACAAGCATAGAAACCACCAGTTCTCTCACCATGTTCTGCCCATGCACCAAGGCATAACCTGCATTTACATAAATTGAAATCATACGCAGATTACTAATGTTTCATAAAGAGAGATACAGCAGATGAAGACCTTAATTCTTTCCCAATTTTTTCTGTAATATGCTCTTAGAAATTTTGTGTTATCTATCATGAATTTTGAGTAGATTATTTTTCAGGAACAGGATCAAAATTTCAGCAAATAATGCACCCGCAGTAATAATTTAATGTTACTTCAAGAATTTCATATTATTCTACAAGTTTAAGCCTATTTTATCCAAAACCAGGAATTTTAGTTAGTTAGATTACGGGTTAGATTCTTTTTTTCTTTGAAGAAGGGCAGATTCCCATTATGAATCCTAGTCCCAGTAAAATTTAAGGGTAGCCTTGGATTCTTTGTTAATCTCCACATTTTGGTAGACTCTTAATCAACAAAGGTACAGAAATAGAAATTAATGTAATCTTTAATCAACTGGTTACAAGTTATTAATGCATTGGTACCAAAATTTTTCTTCTCCTCTCATTTTGTATTCTTCTCTTTTCTCCCTCCCCCTACTTATTTTTTGTTCAAGTATTCTCGGCTTACCATTTACAGCACACCATCCAGAATTTCCAGCAATCTATTCCCTCAATTTCAATCTACTTTTGAGACTTATGATTGAATCAAACCTCCTTGCTCGATCCCTGTATCCTAGCCCTCAATCCTACCTTAAAACCACTAGCTCCAACCCTACCCACTATAAACTCTTAGTAGACAGAGTGACAAACTACCCCAAATATGTCTCGTATGAAACAGTTCCTTTTTTCTTGTATCAACAAAGGATTTGAAGCTTACCAGCAAAACTCAAATTTACAAGGCGGTGTACATGTCATGTGCATACACCCTTGGTTCTTTTCAATTGGCCGCTTGCATTTGGGGCAAGGCTTCGAGTTAGCTAGTATCCTGAACATAACATCCAACAAAATGGTAAACAAGACAGCAAGATTTTCCACCATATTCTATCCAAGCTACAAGAGAAGAGATTATTTAAACAAATTAATGGGGTGATATGTGGAAAAGGGTAAAACTAAGAAGACTGCTTTTGTAATAAAATGAATTTATTAAAAAGTAGTTGCACTCAGTCACATCGAAGTTATTTAAAGTATCGTTAGTAAAATGAAAATGAACCTAGAAGATAACCTAATTCATATACCTCCATCTCCCGTTTCACCTTTGCTTAAGAAAATAAAGGACTGTGGAAAAATGTGGGCATATAGAAACTCAATACAAAAGAAGAAAAGATGTTTTGTATAGAACCTTTTTTATTTCTCTAAATAATCAATATGAATAGCATATGTCAAACCTTAGAAAAACAGCTGTACTGTAGCACTTCATTCTAAAATTAGATTAATGCATATAGATCTAGAATAAAAAATTCATCTTGTAGGTGTGAACCAGATCTTTACCAGTTCATGTTTTCTGACTCTGCACTATTCTTCAAAATCCACTTTGCCACAGTCTCGCAGTCAACAGGGCGATGAGCTTCTTCAGTACACTGAGACCAGGATTTGGCATAACTTAGATACCCATTAGAGTGTAATGCCCATGGAATCAAAATATAATATAAAAGTAAGGACTTACATTCCAACAAAAGCTATATGAGCAGTTGCAGGAGACATCAAAATTTCCACTGCCAACAGTAAAATCAACAGCATATTCACACCCCGGAGCAGGACACCACTTGGTCTACCGGTGAGCATGAACAAAAGAAGCAATAAGGACAAGAATGGTGAGAAGCAAAAAGACAAACCCCATCAAACCTAAGGGAACCAGCAATTCATGCTCATTTATCCATTGCATGCACGGCACAAGTGGCAAACAAGATTGGACACTTGCATGCATGCATACATGCACCAAGAGGAATCCACCCAATTGTCCATTGTTGGCATGCACAATAATTCATATTACTGATGACTACTTTAAAATTAAAAAAAGGGGGAGGAATCATACTTTATATCATAATAGCATATCTCAAGATGCCTACTTTAAGGGGGGAAAGAATCATCCATTGTATCATAACGGCGTATCTCAGGGTTTTAACTACAATGCATACCTTCCTGTTGTCTTCAACATAAGACCTAAGTAGGTAACGAGAATATTTTTCTTTTTCTTCTGAAGTTGCCAATTTATCGATCATATCTTTGCCAACAGCAGCATTACAAGATGGATCTGGACACCTAAGTGATAAACATCCAGGACCATCATAAATGGTCGTGGAAATGTAACCTACGATGATAAATCAAACATAGCAACAATAATATAAGTAAAAGCATAATAAAAGACAATCATAAAATACTTCGAAAAACAAAGCACGCAGAATTTAGTATTTAGCAACACAACATACGAAAATTAAAACATCGATAACTAATTCCAAATGATGGTACATTATTATCCATCAGAACTGTTAATTTCAAAGAATTTGAAAAACAGTTACAACTATCACTTGGATTAGTAGAAAATTAACCTATCAGACAAAGCATATGTGAGATACCTCGCCAGCAAGAAAGGCAAAAGGGATGACCACAAGCAACTGAAGTAATGTTGTCACGCAGGAAAGATTCAAAACAGATCCCACAAGTAAGCTGATCAGAAAGCAACAAGATGTGTCACAGGTAGGTAATTCACAAAGATAACCAACTAGAAAAGAAAAAGTTTCTAAAAGAATAAGGAAATCCATAGATCTGTAAAGCTTACTTCTCTAGCATTGGACACTTGAACAGCTGGTCTCTCCAACAATCCAACAGATTGCCGTACTCTTCCTTCATCAGCAAACCATCCATCATGCACTTTACTGACACTCCTGCTATGCCAACCGTGTTCAGGAAAACAAGTTTCTGAAAACTAGTAATAGAAACAGAGTAACATGAATACTAACAGCAACCTAGAGCAGCCACATCCACCTTTCCAAAAAAGCAGAATTGCTCACTTGCTAACAAAAACTAATACTTAAAACAAAAGACAGATGCAACCTCGGCATTTGAGAAATATACCAGCTCCCACCAAAAGAACAGAAGAATGAAGAACAAACAAATTACCAATTATAGTATCGGAGCAAAATGGTTGCATCAACTCTTGATATTGAAAGAACAGTAGAAACCTTAGAAACATCCTCCTCCTGTCGTTGTTTTATATCTGCTTCCTTCAAAACAGTATAACTTAGCTGAAACAGCAAACGAAAACAAGTTAATAATGGTAATAGAGCTGGAAATACTTGTATCAAATTAAATGCATAATGCTTTTGGTCTTCCAAACTTCAAATTTGAAGCCTAGTAATTCTACTATCAACTAGAAAGAATTTAGAGCAAGTAATTAATGGCCACTTTCAGTTTTCTTCATCATTAACAACACAAACCCTAAATCAAACCTCAAAATTATCTCATCATTCGATCAAAATCGAGATGTAACCAAGAACTAACTTAACTAGAAAAATCAAGACTCGGTGACACCATATAGAACCATGTTAAGCCAATAGATCCCTCTTTATTGATGGTAACTACCAAATCTTTCCTTGCAAAACTAAATAAAACTCTTTTCCATCATTCTACAACTGATCTGATCAGCAAATGCATATAAATTTCCAAACATTACAAAGAATTTTCTTTTTTTTTTTTTTCCCACTTGTCCTATTATCTAAATTCCCCTCCTTGCTAATATCAATTCCAGGCGTTGCCGCCTCCACTTTATCAACTAATTTCACTAAAAATTCTACCTTTCCGCTCTTATTTTCTCTAAATTATCTATTTTTCAAAATCAAAATATCCGTAATTCCATGGAATTTATATTTAGTAGCTTCAAATTCAACAAAACACTAAAAATTAAACGAACTCAAAACAGAGTTTCTTTTTCTTTTCTTTCTTTCTAAGCTATAAAAAAGCACTTTTCTCTTCTTTTTTTTGGAATTGAAGAAAAATATCAAAAAAGATAACCTGAGGGCGACGAGAAACGATGGCATCTTGATCATCATCGTCGTCATCTTCAAGCAAGCCGTAATCATTGTCATCATCGAAGTAATAATCGTTATCGTTATCATTGGGGTCGTCGTCGTAACAATAGCTCAAATCGCCGCTGTAGAAATCATCTTCCATGGAAACCGAGTCATCAATCATATCGTCCTCCGATTCCATCACTCGAATAACCTAAAAACGGTAAGGTTTGTTTGGATGGTGAGAAAAAAAGGAAAAAAAAAATAAAGCTTAGGTGAGAAACGAGAAGGAAAAATTTGGTGAGGAAAGTTTTAATTGAATTAGGTGTAAAGGAATAGATGTAGACTCAAACATTTTATATTTTTTTTTTGTTACTTTATTTATTACCATTTACCTCTTTTTTTGGTAAATATCATGTATGTTACAGTTTACACAGTAAAGTAAATGAAGTTACCAATGGACTCGACTCGGTTCGGTTCGGTTCGGTTCATAATTGATTTAGTAAATGTTATAATTTGCTGAAGTGTTTTCCGTTGATTCTTTCGGAAATTTGTGAAGTGTTATTTGTCGAGAGATGGTGGTTTTTTAAGACATTTGGTATTATTTGGCTCTGTTTTTCAATAGGGGTGAAGAAAAAAATTGTTTTAGGGGATTACAGATGAATCATAATTTTTTTCGAAGTTGAAGCGTAAATTTATCATTATACTAAGTTATAATTTTTAAGATTTTGAAGGAGTTACGATGCAATTTTATTATTTTTTGGGACTAAGGCTACAATCTGCTGTTGGGAATGTTCGTACGCCTCATGGTGCAGTGAAAAAATTATTTCGGCGATCCACAGCCAAGGATCCATGTACGAGAAATAAATCGAGTTGAAAACGTTGAAAGGATGTTACTAATTCGATTTCGATTCCATGTCATAACAAAAACGTCCTGGCCTCTACATGGTCCACCCGTCAAAAACGAATAGTCGCTTTCTCTTGAATTTTTCAGAGAGAATTAAAAACAGTTGCTAGACCTTTTAAATTATTATTATGTTGGCAACATTCACACACTAAGGAATTAATCAGTGTTATTTTTTTATTAATAGAGAAGACAAATGGACAGTTAAAAAAAGAAAGAATATTAATTTTCATATATTTATATTTTGACTGAAATTAATTAATATAATTATTTATATTAATAAATTTAGTAAAATATATATAGTTAATATTTTGTATGAATCAAATTCATATATTAATTATATTTTTCCAAATGAGTATTATTTTCCATATTTTTTATATTTTGTATGAATCAAATTTGTATATTAATTAAATCTATATTCTCTATTTGTGTACAATAAATTTATACATATAACGTATTTTTAATTATCAAATTAAATTAATTTAATTTATATAACAACTAAATAAAATACTAAATATATTTAAATTTTGTTTGTTTCAACTATAGTGTGCGAACTTCTAGACTCTTGTAGTTTGATAATAATATTAGGTCAAACTACATCAAATATTTTACGTTTAAAATACAATGTTTAATTTTTAAGCACTAAAATATATATTTTTATTTTATAATAGTAAATTATTATATGGAGTTAATACTATCATTTTCCTCACACGTGTTTTATTTTTATTTTATTTTTTACCATGCTTTAAATTATTTCATATTTTGTATTTACTTATAATTATATATATTTAATCTTATTATAAATTCGATAATATATACTTTTTTGATATAATGCTTAAAATTAGACATCGCTCTCCTCAACCTATAAATAAGAGATAATGCGGTGAAACGTATTTGAGTCTATGTCTCCTTTCATTGACAACAATATACATATCAATTAAACTAAGACTCAATCAACATTTATAATTTTATATTAATAAAACACTTCCATGGAAGCTTTTTGATTATACGCGAAAGAGTTTCCAACTAGAAGCGTTTCGTTATTCGGTCTAATCTATTTTTTTAAATGGCATTTTCGGAAATTTACTGCGCCTTTATAAAAGAAGGATTAGATTCAGAAAAAGAAGAAAGGAAGAAGGAAAAAAACCGAAATCGGATTTGTTGGCTGAGAAAGAAAGAAGAAAGGAGAAGGAATGAAGAAGGGAATAAAGGAGAAAGACTTACTTGGATGAAGGGAAAGATCAGGAAAATGTCTTACGGAAAAGAAATCTGTAAGAAGTTTTCCAAAAATAAAGAAGGGATTTTACCGTGTTTTGGAAAATATTTTCCTTGGGAATTCATTTTCCTACCAAACAAACACAGTAAAATGGGGAAAATGTTTTCCGAAAAATATTTTCCCTCTATCAAACAGACCCTCAATCGACATTTATAATTTTATATTAATAAAACACTTCCAGCTAGAAGCTTTTTCAGTTTATACGGCAGAAAGAGTTTCCAACTAGAAGCATTTTCGTTATTTCGGTCTAATCTATTTTTTTTTAAATGGCATTTTCGGGAAATTTACTCGTATGCCTTTATAAAAGAAGGATTAAATTCAGAAAAAAATTATAGTACATGGACTTCATATAGGATTTGACCAAAATAAATTAAATACGTGCAAACCAAAAACTCGACGTGAAGAAAATGTTGTAAAACATACATCTTTAAAGACAAGCAAGGAATACGACAAAATACACAAAGAAAAAGGTATCCCTTTAAAAAAAAAAACGAGTATTTGATGATTTTAAAATACTCATTTTTAATATTAATTTTAAGAATTTCGGATTCTTTCGGGAGAAGTATATAAAGTGTCGTACGTTTTAAGATAATGAACTCTTTAACAAGTTTGGTATTATCTCTAACACGAGATGAAGTTAGAAATTTACTTTAAAGAAAATAGAGATGAATCATAAATCTTTGGAGGTGTAAAAATGTAATTTTATCATTATACTAATTTGTAATTTCATAAACTTCAAAAGGATTAAAAGGCATATTTACTATTTTTGGAGTCAAGACTCGAGTGCTCAAAGAGGTGGCAAGTTTGTCAAAGAGGAACAATGACTAGAATTACCCATAGCTTTTTTCTAACTTATAAATAAAAGGATAATGTGTTTCAGTGCATTTGAATCCACGTCATCCTACATTAGCAACAATGCTCATGCCAATCGAGTTAAAACTTAATTAACAATTATACATGATTTTTTTATTTATATAATAAATTATAAGAATATGTGTAATATAAAATTGTTAAAATATGCCATAATTTTTTGTATTCTTCAGATATTTGGAGTTTAGTTATTGTACTTTATTTCTAAAATTTAGTTCTTATATTTTTCAAATTTTAAAATCCAGTCCAACTGTAACAATCGTTAAAAATATTTTGTTAAATTCAAGTTCATTATAACGTCGTTTTTTAGTTATATCACTACCAATTGAGTATTATTTTTATTTTAAAATGTTACACAAAAATTTAACAAAAAAATTACAGTGTTAACAAATAGACCTAAATTTTAAACTCTAAAAATAGAGACTAAATTCTTGAAAATAAAAATATAGAGACTAAATTTTAAATTTATGAAGAATCCAGGACTTATGCCCATTTTAACCAAATAAAAACCAAAGAAAAATGCAAATGAATACTTTACGAGTGTAAAGAGAAACTATCCTTTCGACTTTTATAGAAGCCCTTACCTTTTTTTAGTATTTATTTTTATTTTATCGCATACAAATAGTATTTTGTTTCGTTTAATTTTAGGGTTAATTTTGATTAAAAGTTTTCAAATTGATCCAAATTTTATGTTGTTTTTAATTTTAAGTCATCAAAGTATCAACATTCTATCAATCAAGTAATTTATCATGTATTAATTTATAATTTCATTATTTTTAAAGGATTTAACAGAAAATTTTTTATTTTGAGGGCAAAAAGTGCAATTTGATTATTTTTTAGTTTTTACTTTAATCATTTATTAAGGGATTGCATACAAGGGCGAAGCCAGGATAATTTTTTAGGGGCGGATGAAATTTTAATTTTTTATAGTTTATATATTTATAAATTGTAAAAGATTAAATCGAATTTTTATAATTTTAGGGGGCCAAAGTATAATTTTATATTTACTAATTTAAAATTTTTAAAAAATTTAAAAGAATAAACAGAAATATTATATTTTAGGGATGCCGGGACCCATGCCAGCCCCCTGGCTTTGCCTCTGATTGCATAACAATTTTTTTATTGAGGGAAGGGGGAGGCTAGTGGCAAAATTTAGGGGGCTCGCAGGTCTGTCCTCATAAAATGAATTTTTTTATATAGGATTCTTTTAAATTTTTAAAAATTTAAATTAGTAAAGATAAAATTACACTTTGACTCTAAAATATAAAAATTGATTTAATTTTTAAAAATTATAAAGATATAGCCTATTAAAATGGTAGAATTGCATTTTTTTCCATCGTAAAAATTACAGTTTTGACCCCTAAAAAATTTTCTAATTTTGCCCTACTTGACCGCTCAAATATATTTTATATATTCTTATTCGTATTGGCATTTTGTCCAACAAATAAGTTGTTGAAAAGTATTGATTGATATAATATCGATCCGTTGAAAATTCAATCACTATATTTTAAAATTTAGGAACAAGTTAAAATGTATGATCATTTAAAATATTGATTCAATTAACCCTTATTTTTAAAAGGTATAATTATATATTCCATAAATAAACAAAATTAATACAATGTATGCTAAGTCCATGGTTAACCACAATTTTTATTAACGCATTAAGCTTACTTTTTCATTTTTAGCCAGCATTAAGCTCACTTATAGTCCTTTCGGATGGGTCCTACGTTTACCTTCGATTAGGGTAAAAATAGTGGCAGTGGTAAAATTAATTATTGTAGCGATAGAGATTAAATACTATAATATGAGACAAAAATAAATCAAACGTACTCTATTGAAATGCACCGCCCATCTAAAGGGACCTTTAATATACAAGTTATACAATATTAATATACATAAAATCCGAGTCAGAATCAAAACAAGCAAAAAATCATCTCGTCTCGAAAGAAAAACATATAAAAACTGGGTTAAAATCAAAACAAGCAAAAAAAAACCATTTCATCTTGAAAAAAGTCCAAGAATTCTTTGTCCCGAAACCAAATGTCCATACCCATCCCCAAACTTCATCGCTGTTTTTTTTTTTACATCGGACTTGCAAATATAAATGTCAAATACTAATACTTTTTATAATAAAAAAATCGACAAAAACAAAAGAAAAATGTAATAACAACATCACACGTACCTTCACTTATTTCTTGAGAAATTTAAAAACTTTATGATGAAATGATGAAGGGAAACCCGACAGGGGCGACCTGAGAACACATGAAACGAACCATATCGAAATCGAGAAACAATCACATGTGTTCTAAGGTCGACCCGGTCGGATTCCTCCACCTCTGTTTCCCCATAACATTGGGTAATGTTGATATTTTAGTGGAGGATAGATGAATTTATACAAACAACTTAGAGACATCAAATTTGCAGTAAAATTAGTACATTTGTTATGAAATGTACTACACAAAAATGCAACAGTACAAGTCCTTATTGCCAAACAATTCAATTGAATGTTGTCAAGTACAACTATTGTACTCCATAATTAGTAACCTCCCTGGAATTTGTACTATCACAATTATAAAAATCATATAATATTAAAATATAATAACAATTATGTTAGGAAAAATTGAATAATAATATAATAATATTTTTAAAATATTTTATATTCATAGGTTACATTACTCGTACATTGTTGTCAATAAAAAAGACGTAAATTCGAATACGTTGATTTGAAAGGTTTCATATTTCCATAGTTGACATTTGAAAGGTTCGGATTATAGATCTTATCCCTTTGATTTGGCTTATAAAATTAAGTTGAATTTGATTGAAGATTTTTCCGGATTAAAGAATTTGATAATTTTTTTCAATTTGATCTTTAATTTTTTTTTTTTTTGGTTTACATTAGTTTTAGATCTTTAACATTTTTATCTTTTTTGGTTCTTCAATGTATCCATTGGAGCGAGCCCAACGATTAATATTTTGTGTTCGATAGGCTCATTAAGGGAGTAGACGCTAGCCACAAGTTTTAAAGCCATACCATACCCAGAGTGACGATTAAACCTTCAACCACTAATTAAGATAGGAGAGATCCTAGTCAACTCAACTAACTCCGGTGGTTGAACTTTAACAATTTTTTCAATTTAGACCATAAATTTAGATTTTGTTAAAGTATGATAAAATGGCACTTAAAATTTTACCAAGTTACCTAAAAATTTAAAAAATATATATAAACTAAATATTATAAAATATTTTTTTTTAAATTGAAGTAATGACCGACAAACTCAGAGTGACATCATTCTGTCTTAATAAAATACAGGTTTAGAGACTAAATAAAAAAAACTACAAAGTTCTAGGACTAATATGGAAAAAGTATAAATTTTAGCTAAAATTTAATAAAACGTAGATTTTATATAAAAAATCCAAATTCTTTTCGGAAGAAAAGGAAATTTCAATATTTAATCTTCATAATTGGGTGGTTGTGATTAAAAAATCTGTTTTAAAGCTTTAAAAATTAGAATAAATGGAAATAAATTTGGATTGAATTGATTCAGTATTTAAAATTTTATGTTAAATTCGAATCATTTTAAGTTTCAATCATTCAAGTTTACCATTATAATTCATTTCTCGAGTTTGAGTCACTTAAAAATTATTTTCGAGTTCTAGTTATTGACGTTTTAAAATCAAATCGAGCTGGTTCGGATTTAGAAAACCAAACCCTTTTCTTTTCCTCCATGGAAGATAAGACATCATCAACAAATCACATGCTACAAACACTTCGATTAGTTCCAATCATTCTAAGCGAAAATATTCATACAAATTTACGAACCACAACGAAGAAAACGAAAAAAAAAAATGGTACAAACCAAACGATACTCACTGACACGATCCAATCCCTCAGTCACAACCCAATCCCTCGGTCAATTTTACGACAACATCCGAGAAAACACGACATTACGAGTCCGAAAAAACCCGGCAACTGACAGATACTAAACAGACCAAACCCAATCCTACACTTGAATGTTATATAGGAAGGAATAGAAAAACGTATATAATTAATATTTAGTGATCAGATGAAAATCTGTATTTTGATTACGAAACCAAACTATCATAAGTCGTCGAAATTTCGATAAATGGCGAAGAACCTTGGATTCGCTCTACTGTTTTAAGTCTCCGGTGCTGGTGCTGGTGCTGGTGCTGGTGCTGGAGCCTTCAACAGCGGTTGGAGAGCCTTGACGACGATGCTCATGTTTGGACGGAACTCAGATTCATACTGCACGCATAATGCTGCCACAGCTGCCAACTGCATCAACGGAAACATAACGAAATCGTCAAACACCGAAAACCCATCCTGTTTTTTATGCTAGAAAATCGAACTCATGCAAGTTATGCAGAAACGGAAAAAGGATATACCTTAGCAACTGCTTTGGGAGGATACTCTCCCTTCAGTTTTGGATCTACACATTGTTTGACTTTATCTTCGCTCAGTCTTGGAGTAGCCTAAAATTGAAAAAAAAAACGAAATGTCTTAAGTGTTGGTCGAATTTAAAGTGAAAAGATAAAAGAAAGAATAGAAAGCAATAATCGCACCCAGGTAACGAGACTCTGCTGTCCACGAGGCATTGTGTGGTCAACAGGTTTCCTCCCCGTAAGAAGCTCTAAAAGGACAACCCCGAAACTGTAAACATCACTCTTCTGCGTCAACTGCCCAGTCATTGCATACCTACAAAACGATAGCCTCACAAAATAAGTTCCCGTCTTGAATATCCAGCAACTGGCAATGACTGGTTGGTTCAGAAAAGAAATGAACAATGATATAAAGCAGCTTAAGATAGCATACTCAGGTGCATGATAGCCAAGGTTCCCAAAACACGAGTAGAATGAAGACGAGCAGCCATGTCGGGAGCCTGGTTTGAGAGGTTAAAATCTGCAATCTTCGCTTTGAAGTCTTCAAAAAGAAGGACATTGCTAGATCTGATATCTCTGTGGATAATCGAAGGTTGAACCTTCTCGTGCAAATATTCCAAGCCCCTTGCCGCATCAACCGCAATTCTTACCCTCTGCATCCAGTCAAGAACCGGACCCGGTTGTGCCCCTTGAACTCCCTTCCTTCCTGTGATTCCCAAAACAAGAAACGAAAAATGTCAAACTAAACGAGCTTAACTTATATCAGGAATCGATATTAAATGTGATGGTTTCACAAACCATGCAATATGTCATGAAGTGAACCCATTGTTGCAAACTCGTAAGCAAGCACACGGAGATTTCCTTCAACACAGTAACCTTGCAACTCGACAAAATTGTCATGCTTCAGTCTTGAAACCATGGAAACCTAAAAACAAAGAAAATTCAAGCAGCAGATGAATCAAGAAACAAGGGGAAAACATGACATAACAAGAACCTGAATGTTTGAACTACAATAAATTATATGAGACCCCCTTCAGTCAAATTTTTTACACACCTGGGTCAAAAACTCCACATTCGACTCGGACTCAGTGGAAACATCAAGCTTTTTCACAGCCACAGCTTTTCCATTGTTCAAGCTAGCATAATAAACTCTTCCGTAAGAACCCTCACCAATCAAAGCCTTTGATCCAAAATTGTCCGTTTTCTCTTTCAATTCTTCCAACGATAGTGCAGGAACTTCGATAGGTGGTGGTGATTTTTGCACTTCAGGTTTGACAGGAGCTGCCACCCTTGAGTTTCTATGATTTCCTGAAAGACCGTGACATAAGCAATGACAATTTATTCCAAATACAAAGCAGGCAAACAGAAAAATGATAGAAATCGAACAATTAAATGGTCATAAGATTTTATTTATTTATTTATTGTTAAGAAGACAGCTAAAACAATCAGCTTACCTTAGCAAGTAAAAGCCAAATACAAAGCGAATAAAGCAGTCTAAATCGATTCCTAATTCTAGCCTAAATCATAACAAGCTAAAATCACCCTGAAAAAGAGTTATTAGAGTCCAACTTTTAATACTGAACGAAATACTATGGGAGTTACTATTTTTCTATCATGCCTTTCCCTCCTAAAAGCATGAGCAATGAATATAAACAAGTAAAAGCCTAAATGCTCATGGTGGACTAGAGATGTAAAAGTTCCGGTATGAAATTCAATGATTAGTGTGCAAGGCAGATCTAAACCAAAATTATAAAACAAAAGGCATACGATAAGAAAATAATGAACTTCATATTTAATACTTTCAGGCAAAGAACTAATAAATACAAATATGCCAGAGTCTCATTTCTATTAAACCGGGGATGGTAAATTCGCTTAAGATCTTCAGTAAATGTTAGTAACATCTATATTTGTAGAACATAATGATATCATACACACTGCCAAAAGATTCCTAACAGTAAATCAGAATTACTGAATCAAGCTAGTGACAAAGTAGCATACCATCTGTATGATCCTTGGGGGCTTTCAAGTGCTCGTTTTCATGTGCTTGGTAACTCTCCTCTGCTTGACAGGAACAACAAAGCCAACGACGCATCCTTGATCGTTTCTTCAAATAAAAATCGTCTGTATTTTCTAGTTGATGGAAGTTGCCTCTACTAGGTGCATGTGCCTGCGTAATTCCACAATACATCCATTCATGATCCAAATTAAACATTGCTAAACAAATCTTTTTAACATAATATTATGTTATAAGAATTCAGAATTTACAACAAAATTGCATTTCAATTACTTATATCAAGAGAATCAACAGCAATGTTGGATCAAAAGCAAATGAAATACAATTTGAATTTTAACACACAAAAGAAGCTAAAAATACTATTGAATTAATCAAAATTATTAATTAAGTAAACGTCAAAAGATGAATTGTAAAGCTTTACCACCGAACCACGCCTATTATACTTGTTTTCCATTAAGCAAAGAGAAATTAAAGATCAAAAACCAAACAACAACCCAGAAAAATTAAACCCCAATTCCGAAATGGCCGCTTCAATTTCAAGAAAGAAGTCAAAGAATCAAAAGATAAATGAAACCCTTAAAATTTTTTTTCGAAATGAGAAAGGAAATAAGGAGGTAAAAATAATTGTTTGATACAAAACAAAAAAGCAAAGAGACAGATAAGCAAACGGAAAAAAATACAGCTTTCATGAAATTAAAGTATTAAAATTGGGGGAAAAACAAGAAAAATAATACCTGGATTTCCCCTCTATTTTCTGTCTTTAATCGTTGGAAGAAACTTTATCTTCCTCTTTCTAGGGTTTGTTAACAGTTGAATTGGGTTTTGGATGAAGGGATTGTTCTAAAGAGTGACAATAGAGAGAAAAATATAACAGAGAGAGAGAAACAAAGAAGTTGAAAAGAATTTTAATTTTTAAACGCAGTTTTCTTTCTTATGCTTTTTGTTTGTTTGTTTTGAAAGAAAATGAGAGAAAATTACAAAAAAATAAAAATAATAAAAAAAAAGTAAAAATTGACAGAGAGGCAACGCGGGGGAAAGTGATTAAGAAAAAATTAAAATAATGAAACGGAATATTTTTCTTTAAATATGGGTTAATTATGGTCTTAGTCCAATTATTTATATTAGAAATCTTTTCACATACATATAAATGTAAAACTACAATTTAACCGAGATAATATTTTATGTTAAAAGTTAATTTTAAAAAAATTATTTAAGAATTATTATTGGTGAAACATAGATTAAGTATCTAGATATGGTAATTTTAATTC
This sequence comes from Gossypium rotundifolium, assembly GCA_025506655.1. NCBI lineage: Eukaryota > Viridiplantae > Streptophyta > Magnoliopsida > Malvales > Malvaceae > Gossypium > Gossypium rotundifolium. Next base: position 203,598,300 of record CP106724.1, read on the forward strand.
TTTTATTTAAAAATTATATAAAAATATATAAAGACAAAAAAATCACGAAAATAATAGTAGTAGATATTTAACAAAAGGGTATATTAATTATTTCTTAATCAAATTAGTATCCAATTAACCCGTGACATCAACTCAATTAGGGTTTTATTGATAGTAATTATAGGCACACAAATTTAGTAAGAAAAATATTTTATGTTTAAAGTTATTTTTAAAAGTTTTACTTAAGAATTATTATTGGTGTAGTGGTAACAAATTTGTTTATAATTTCATTAAACACGAGTTCAATCTTTTAGATATGTTATTTTTTTATTATTATTAAAAACAATATGAAAATATGAAAAGATAAAAAGACCACTAAAATAACGAAATGATATATTAGTCATTTACTAATTGAGTTGGTACCCAGTTAATCCATGGCACCAGCTCGATCAGAAATCTTTATTTTTTAGTTTTACTTTTGATTTTTTAATTTAATATAAAATATATTTTTAATAGTTTTGATTTGTTTCTTATTATTTGGTTTTATTATTATATTTGTTTGTATTTATTCCCAAAAATAGAATAAGAATATTGATTTCCTCTATGACCACACTTTCTTTTTTCTTAGCTTTTGCCTTTGAAGGAACAATGAATGAGTGGTGGAGGAAGCATAATCAGTTCTTTCTTTCTTTTTTATTTCTTGTTTTTATAATTAAATTTAATTATATAGATATATTTTTTAATTTTATATTAATTAATAATTTTAACTTTTCAACCAATTTAGGTTTTGTTTATAAATCTTGACTCGATTTAATTCGAACTTGTAGGTATTTTAATGGTTTAATTCTACCACAGTTCGAGATACGCTTTGAACATTTAAAATTCAATGTTTCTAATTTTAATTTTAAGAATTTAGTCTCTCAATTTGTTTGATTAGTAAATTAAAGTTAAATGAGAAATATTATTAATTGATTTTTGTTAAACTTGAAATATGTTATCCATTTGAATTTTAATTTTTAAATCGAATATGAGAATGTCAGAACTCGATTTTAATGAAAACCCATTAATAGTATTATTAATTAAATTTTATTTTCAAATCAAACAAGTAGATAGACTAAATTTTCAAAAATTTAAAATTTAAAATTCGAAAAATATAAAAATTAAAGGCATATTTATTTCCCAAATAAAAAATTCTCAACTTTACTCGATTCAATTCACCCAAAAATTAATATTTAAAAATAATTAAAATATATTATTTTAAATTTAAAAATTAAAATATTTATTCAAAATTAACTCGAATTCGAGGAAGTCAATCACTCGACACTAGTCGAATGGGGTTAATTATTTATGAAATAATAGATATGGGGGCCTTGATTAGGACATGAATGGGAAGAGTGTTTTGGATGTCTAAGCTAACATCCTCATTGGACTCTTTTCATCATTGCAATGTAATAATATGTCTCTTAATAATTTCCATATTTATTTATTTTTATTGAAATACTTTTTTTTTATGGAAGGCCTTTTTCTTTACTTTTTTTTACTTTAATTATTTAAGTGGAATGAAAACAAAATATCATTTTATTTAGATAAATATGAAAATAATAAAATGTAAAAAAAAAAATTCTTCATTAACTCTTATCATGGACTGAGTGATTCGGGTTAGTTTTACTTGACTTCTTTTATTATTTAAAAATAAAAAATACATATTAATATTTATATATTTTATAATTAAATTTAAATAAAATTTTGATGGGTCGAGCTCAAGTTTAGAAAAAAATTTGAAACCATACCTAAGCTAAGTTTAGAAAAATTTATTCTTGACAATCATAGATAATTATGAGATACAATCCTTCTTAATGGGATAAAAGAATTCCTACTATTATTTAGTATTCTACTATTCTTTTTTTTTTCTTAATTGAAGAAATAATTGGAAAATAAAACAAGCAAGTACAAAATGACTAATAACCCCAGAGAGACCGATACGATTCAATTCAACATTTTGTTCGTTCGGGTTTGATTGTGTCATAGCTATATAATTAATTTGAATTAGGTTTATCGTTGGATGAACTGCATTCTTGATATTGACCCCAAAAAGAAAGCAGAGAAGTACAATTAGTCCGTAAATGTACCAACCATCGACCGTAAAAATTGGATAGGTTCGATCTATGATCATTGGGTCCTCCTAAAAGATTTACTAAATTCATCAAGTTGTTCCAAAGAATCAAAACGGTCAATTATTAATGGAATTCCTTGTCGGCTCTCTGTAAAATACTCGTTTGGACGAGAGCTTCTAAACACATCATAAACTAAACCTGTGTGAACACTTATATTTCCAACAACCATGAGGTTATTTAAGATCGTGAGATTTTGATGTCCTAAGTTTGACTCCCATTTGGGGGTGAAGCTAAATTTTTTTTTTTTCCGAGGGATCAAGATTATATAATGTGAGCTAAAATACAATTTCACCATTGTATTAACTTAAATTTTTATAGCTTTTAGAACTAAATCAAAAATTATTATTTTTAAGAGGCCTGACTACAATTTTATTATGTATTAACATATAAATTTAAAAATTTAGAGGGTCTAAAACATAACTTTTAAATTTAAAGGAGAATATAAATCAAGTAATCACTAATACCAAATATGATTTTTCTTGCATTCTAACATTATTTTTATTTTAAATTTTAATATTTATCTATACTGTGACGCTCAGATATAAAATACTAAATAATTATATTTTACAAAATAATAAATATTATTACAAATATATTTTATACATACGTGATCAAATTTAAACTTATCGTCTGACGACATTTCAATCAAAAATCATTTAAATTTTATATCAATTTATTATAAATATGATTTTTTTTTTTTCACTCGTGTATTATAATTTAATATTGATAATTTATTGTTAAAAATTAAGTGGTATGCAATTTTTTATTTTGGCAAATGGAGAACCCTTGAGAGGAAATCAATGGTGGTGACATTGCTTTGTAGATAAGTATGACAGTCAAAAAGGTTGCTTTCAAAGAAGCAAGACAATGAATGCTTCAAGTGGTTGTTTTGAGATTCAATATTGATTCTTTTTTTTCTCTTTTAGAAACCCTAGACATTCCTTTTATGTACAATCATTTTTAAATTAAAAATAAGCTAATAATAATATTAAAATTAAGAAAAATGATTTTTAAAAATTAAAGATAAAACAACAAGCAAAACATAATGAAAAATTTAAATTTTTTTTATTAAAAATAAAAAATAGACTTTTATTTTCCAATTTTAGCTAATTTAAGGCAGATCTAACTATTATTAGTTATATGTAATCGATTGAATTGATTAAATCGTTTAGATCTATAATTTTGCTTTTACTAGTCTAAGCTCGATCTAATAATATTTTTGTTATATATCATTGATTGAATTGGTTGGATCTCTAATTTTCAATTCAATTAACTAGTTCAATTTAATACAATTCGAAAAAGATTAAAATTTATTTTTTTATATTAAAATTATATATTTTCCATAATTAATGAATATTAATTTAGATAAATTTGATTGATTTGAAATTTTAAAATTAATGATCATCAAATCCCACCATAATGGTTAAGGATGACAAAATTGAATCACTTGATGAATTTCAAACAGCTTCACTGTAATTGGAGAAAATATATTCTTTTGAAAAGTGAAAATGAGGCGGGGAAAGGATTGTTAATTTTTTAGAAGAGAACATTTGTAAATTTTAAAGGTTATTTTTTTTAAATTACGACTTAATTGATTTTTTCATCTTTCATACCAAGCACACCTATGAAAAAAAAAATCATATTTTCCAACTTTCTATTTTTATATTTTTATAGCCCATTTAATTTTTCATCTGTTCAATTTTCTTTCAGCTCTACCAAGCAAAATTTAAGGGTTTACTTGGTTGAGTAGAAAAGTAGAAGAGAAGAAAAGATTGAAAGATTGAAAAAGTGGGAAGAATATCAATTTTGAGTGTACTTAGGAAAGAAAACGAGAAAGATGATAAATTTTCTATCTTAACGTATAAAAATAAACTATTCTAAATTAAAACAATAAGAGGAGAGAAAACGAGAAAGGGCGTACGTTACTTTCAAAATTATGCATTTTTCTAGAAATTTCATTTTCAGTCCTCTCATTTTTCAACTCTGCTAAACAATGAAAAGAAAGAAAAATACTTTTTGCTTCAATTTTTTTGGGACAAAAAAAAATGCTTTGCAAAATCACTTATTTTGCCAAAATCAAAAGCAAAAAATTTCAACTTTTACACCTTAAGTAGCTTCTCCACCAAGTTAGGTGATTACCTAATAAAACATTTCATTAAAGAAAAGGTAAGTAACAACACATTGGCCTAAAAGGGCCCAAAAAATATAACAAAGAATCTCCCAAGTTCAAGTCCCCAAAACTCTAGATGCTTACACCTTCGTCACCAAGCTGGGGAAGGATTGGGAGAGAGCATTGAGGGGAAGCGAGAGCAAGGTTGTCGCAACAGACCATTGACATGCAAGCCTTCGGCAAAGGTCATGCCACAACAAAGTCCCTAAAAAAGATGTCGAAGCCACCATGGAGCCAGCCAAATGCAAATAGTGAGGGAATCAAAGCCAACTCATCAACTACAACTACCATATGGTGCAATGACTCTAGTGAACCATCAAAGTTCATGCTGGTGAGGATCTATGAAGGCACCAACACCATATCAAAGGAGGATCACAGGGGCATTGCCAAAAAGGAAAACAAAACAAGACTTGCCAAGAAGGAAGCCCCTCCAAAGATCAAGGGACGAGCATCAAATCCATGGGGGAACACATGGGCAACCAAGATCCAAACCGGCCTCTCCTTGTCAACCATAGTCAAGTGGAGACGAGGGAGGCAAGATCTAGAGATTATTGTCGAAAAACCAAAAGAAGGAGAAAAGGAAAAAACAGAAGCCAGACAACCGCTCATAGGCTAGACCAAAGCTTTGGACTTGGTAGAGAGAGAAGATGGAGAAAATGATTAGGTTAGCTGATTACTTCATAGATTAGGCAATCCCCCCAAGGGACATTTCGATGAGTCAACTTTGAGTTCGAATTAGCGGCCTTCATTATTCAGTTTTAAGGTTTAGGGTTAACCAAAAAAATTAATAAAATAGATCAAACGACAATTTATTTATTGAAAATAGGTCGAAAGTTACAGAAAACTGACAAAGCACATGAATTAGTTCATGGCATGGATTTATTGTTTAATAAACCTTCTGTATAAATCTAGAAAACAAGTCACAGGTAGACATACATGAAGTTCTGCAAACAATCAATCCTATTAAAGGGTCATATATAAACATCAGAGAGATAACTTGCAATAAGAGTAAAAAACATGCTTTTTTACTTTAAAATGATAGTGTGAAATCTTGCCAGAAAACCTACCAGACCTATTTCTTTGATATCGGTAGTACCACCATACTGTGTAGCCATCATCTTCTTTAGTTTCGAGTGTGAAAATGGTTGCCATATCAGGTGGTGGGATTTTTTGTTCCTGTCATCATCCCTCACAGCTGAACTTTGAAGAGATTCAGTCAGCAAGTTGGGTGAATATGAGTTGTATCTTCCAGCCGAGTTGTTTTGCGGTGTAGGGATTGGACCTATAATTGCAACCACGGCATACTGAATGAAAAAGACATTACCAGCTGAAGGATATGAAGAAACCTAAAAGTTGCCAGGACAAAATACACACAACTAATGATTGAGAATTGCACCTGAGCTTTGGAGGTACCACCTTGTATCACATGCAGTAAGTAATGTGCAGGGTACAATCCATGCTATGCAAATAGTTACACTGTCAGACCAAACCACCATTATTAAGATTGAAAAATCGGACAATGATATTCGGTTAAAGCTGGCATGGCTATCTTCCGAATCCAAGTGACTTTAAACAACAGATGGAGATCTTGGTGAGACTGTTATTTCAGTTTGTTAAGCATTCAATTATTGGTTGTCTTTTGCTTTCTTATGCATGCAGGAAAAAATCCTCATTCCTCAACCAATTAAATTGACCACTTAGCCTATCTTTATCCCAATCATTCAGTGATCAATCAAGCAAACTGGAAAACCGAATGTTCAAAAATGCCTAAGCTGCATCAGGAGTCTCTTTTTCTCGAAGCCATTGAATATCCTGCCCAATTGAATAATTTGAGAAAATAAATATACAAGGGGGAAAAAAAAGAAAGAACACAACTAAATAACAAAGAGCAAAAGATAACAGGTGATAATCATATTTGTCTAAATTCTCAACTAGGGTCCAATTTTCGAGGGAAGTGACACTGGTATCATGACGGGTTTCTAGTAGAACAAGTGCTATTGCATAAAGGAAAAAAAGCAGGAAAACAGAACAATTTCGGCTTAAAAAATTGCTGTAACAAAGTCCAGGATGATCTCACAAAAAAAGAACTTAGCACTTGAATGGTTGAAAAGTCCTAGTTGTCGCTACAACTTTCTTAAAATAAAAGAAAGGGAGTTATAGAGACAAACCATCTGACAGAAGCTATCTGAAAGCTGAAGTGCTTCTTCCCACTTGTTCACTGTGATGAGGCCCTTAATAAGGTGAATAAATGTACTTAGCTCGGGAACTCCGCCCATCCTTGTCATGTCCGCATACAATTCAAAGGCCTTGTTGACCTTACGTGCAAGTGAAAGGCTCTCAATAAGGGCATTATATGTACTACAATATGCTGCAGGAACTTGTGAAAATGATGCTATCTCATGATGAAGCTGTAAAGCCATCTCTAGTCTCCCAGCCTTTATAAAATTATAGATAAGCACTCTATAAACAGGAATGACCGGCAGAGATTCACTTTTTCCAACCTCATCTAAAAGCCCTAGGGACATTATGAACTCTTTGTTGAAACCTTCAATGACCTTACGGTAGCCTGCGATATGCCTAGGCCAGTATGTCTGTTTCATCTCTTCCAAAAGTTCATAAGCCTTATCTAATAGGCCAACGATACAACAGTGGTTTATCAGAACACTATACGTGATGAAATTCGGAGCAACACCCTTGGAACCCATTTGTTCTAAAAGTTCAAGGCTTTTGTCGATTTTACCTGCTTTGCCGAAGCCATCTATCATCGCAGTGTAAGTCACCACATTAGGATAGCACCCCTTTTCTTCCATCATCAACATAAGCTTATAGGCCTCATCTGTTTTACCAGCCTTACATAGGCCATCAATCATTTCTGTGTATATAACAACATTAGGAGCACAAGAATTTTCAAGCATTTTGGATAAGACTTTTAAAGCAAGGTCTAGCCGTTTATCTTTAAACAACCTGTCAATTAATGAACTGTACGTATAAATATTTGGACTATAACCATGCTCAGACATCTTGGAAAACACCTCTTGTGCTTCATCTAGCTTTCCGACCTTGCAAAATCCATCAATAAGAGCATCATACACAACTTGGTTTGGCTTACAACCAACTACTGACATGGCTTCCAATAAATCGTGTGCCTCTTTAACCTTGTGAGCCTTGCATAAACCATCCACTAAAGCTCCATATGTGAAAACATTTGGTGTTTTGGCATCACTGTCAACCACTTTAAAATATAAATCTACATCCGGGATTTCTGCATTACTGCACATTCTAGCATAAATCTGACAAGCTTTCTCAATCTGCCCAGCTTTGCAATGACCATCAATCAAGGCTGTATATGTAACAACATTTGGAATGCAACCTTTAGACAACATCATCTCGAAGAGTTCATCAGCCTTGGACACCTTCCTTGCTTTAAGATAAGCATGTATTAGAGCAGTGTACGTCACCACATTAGGGGCACATCCAACCTTTACCATCTCATCCAACCAATTATGTGCTTGTTCAATAAGATCAACTTTACAAAAACTATCAATTAAAATAGTGTATGTATATACATCAGGTACGACACCATTCTTTTTCATTTCCCCGAACAATAGAAAAGCCTTTTCTACTTTAGAGGCATTACACAAATGAGCAATCACTTTGGAGTATGTACTAGTATCAGGTATAAAGCCTTTACGCATCATTTCATGAATAATGTTACATGCTTTCTCAAATTTCCCAACACCACATAGACACCTGGCAAAATTGCTGACATTGATCTTATTTAGTATAACTCCAGCAGCAAGCGTTTCACTGTAAGCATTCTCAGCCAATTCTAGCACATCTGAGCTTGGTAACTCCTCATTCCCGCAAATGCCACCAATCAATATGTTATAAACCACATAGCCTGGTTGGCACCCACATTTGGTCATTTTCTTTAGCAATTTAAATGCATAAGAATAATCTCCAGATTTGCAATAAGCATGGACAAGAGAATTAAATATGCTAGGACTTGGATAACAACCTTCCGTAATCATCATGTTAAGGACTCTCTTACACCTACCAAGTTGTCTCTTATTCAAACAACCACAAAGCAAAACCCTGTATGTCACAACATTAGGAATGCAAGAATTAGCACGCATTCTATTCAAAAAGTCCATAGCTTCTTCAAAAAGCGAAGCTTCACATAAACCGGATATCATTTTTGTGTAAAAAGCAGTATCCGGCTTGAATTCTTCCTTCTCTATCAACGTAAGGGCCTCCCTCCATTGCCCCATCCTACAAAGGGAATACGCATAACACCTTAGCGTATAACCATCCATGTGAAACCCGGCATCCGACATCTCCCTATAAACCAAATAAGCAGTATCTAACCTATCAGCTTGCAAAAACACTTGAACCAATGCACAATAAGTCGCTCTAGATGGCTTGTAACCGAAATCCTTAAGCCTACCTAATTCCTCTAATGCCAAATTCCACAACCCATTTTTGCAATACCTTCCAATCAATAAATTAAGCAACTTTTTCAGTACTTCTTTATCATCATTCCTAATTTCCAACAAAAATTTCTCATGAACACGGTCATTATTACTAGATTCTAATAAATCAAGCAAAGAATTAAACACAGCAGAAGTATGACTATACCCAATTTGCCTCCCAGCCCAAATGAAAAACTTTACACCCAATTCGGGTTTCAGTTTCACCAAGTTCAAAACTTCAACAACCAATTTTTCATTGATTCTTTCTCTAAATTGCCTAAGAACTATCTGGGTTTTGTCCTCAAACTCCCCGTTATCACTCAAAATGGCATTCGCAATCAAAACAGCATCGTTTGAAAACTTACCAGCATCAACTTTTTTCTGTGAAGGAGGAACTGAATCAGCTCTTAAAAAGGCGAAGTCTTGGGATGAAACGGGCTCGACCCGTGGGTTGTTTTGCATCGGAAACAGGTCATCTGGATCGATTACACCATTTAGATTGTCAGCGGAAGAAGTGGAAATGAATTGAGTAATTGGGGAGAAGAAGAATTGGTGGGGAAGTTGGGGATTTTGAGGGGAAAAAGGCAGTGATTTTGAGTAAAATAAAAGAGGGTTAAGCAATTTTTTCTCATTTGCATTTGTTTTTTTTTTTTTTTTTTTTTTTTTTTTAGTTCTACCAGAAATTAGCAGTGGAGGGCTCTAGTGTAGGGTTTAAGATGAAGCTGCTAGCCATGGGAGTTTAGGAAAATGTTAGTATAAGGTATTTTTATTTTATTTTATTTTTTGTTTATGTTTTCTTGTTATAATAAAGAATTATATATTAAAATATGAATTAATTTTAAAAAATAACATTAAACATTTAATTAAATTATTCAAAATTCAAAAGATTAATATCTGTAAATCAATAAAATGTTGAATTGTAATATGATAATCGAGAATTTAAATATTTTTATTAAGTTATTAAAATATTTTTTGAGCAAGATCTCGCATTTATTAAGATTATACATTAAAATCAGTACTTTACTAATGATCATCATATTACCTAATTATTTATATGAACTTCAAATTCCCATTTGAATGCTTGCCTAAATTATCAAATAGGAGAAACATGGTGCTGTAAGTAAATATAAATATTGAACTTTTTACATGAAAACCTATCGACAAAATAATATACTTTGTCAATTACATCTCAAAGCACGTGTCAAAGATCTTAACATATCTTTTAATCACATATTAAAGCATGTGTTTAAAAATCCTATCATATTAGAACTTACATGAAAACCTTTCAATAAAACAATATATCTTCCAATCATATCTCAAAGCACGTGTTAAAAATTCTTCTATCACATTAGAACTTACACGAAAATTCCTCAAGAAAATAACATACCTTTAAAGCAAGTATTAAAGATTCTTCTATTACAAGGAAAACATATCTTCCAAGGACAACATATCTCCCAATTACACTCTAAGCACTTATGACTTGACTGACAACTCTCTCGTATAAGATCCCACCAAAATGTATACAAATAACCCATCCGTCCCATCCTCATCCTTAAGATACTCAACCTACCGTTACTTGGATGCTCAAAAACTCTCGGTAGCACCGTGTGAACCTCCAACCTTCCTCTATACAACACTACATGGATGAAAATTAGAAAATATATATATTAAAAGATTGATACTCGGTTGAGCTGGCATGGCTTGCTTCCAATTCTAAGCGATTCCAAATGATCACCCAGGTCTCTGTGAGACTGTTATCTTGGTTTGTTAAGTATTGTTGGCCTTGTCTTCTGCTTTCTTATACATGCAAAACAAATCCTCGACCAATAAATTCAACCTCTGAGTATAACTTTCCACGACCGCTCAATGATCAATCAGTAAACTGGAAAACCAAATGTTCAACAAAGCCTAAGCCGCATCAGGCGTATTTTTTTTTCTCAAAGCCATTGAATATCCTGCATAAGTGAAGATTTTTAAACCATAAGATATAAGGAAACACAAAACAACTGTAGAACTGCAATAACTATACATGTCTAAATTCTCAAGTACGGTATAATTTTCAAGGAAATGTCCTAGTTGCCACTATGACATTTTTAAAATAAAAGAACATGGAGTTATAGAGACAAACCATTTGACAGAAGCTATCTGAAAGTTGAAGTGCCTCTTCCCACTTGTTCACTGTGATGAGCCCCTTAATAAGGTGGATAAACGTGCTTATCTCAGGAACTCCGCCCATCCTTGTCATGTCAGAATACAATTCAAAAGCCTCATTAACCTTGCCAGCCAATGAAAGGCTCTCAATAAGAGCATTACACGTACTATAGTATGCTGTAGAAACTCGTGAAAATGATGCTAGCTCCTGATGAAGCTGTAAAGCCACCTCTAGTCTCCCAGCCTTTATAAAACTATTACTGAGCATTCTATAAAGAGGAATAACTGGCAGAGATTCACTTTTGTGAACCTCATCTAAGAGCTCAAGAGACATTATGAAGTCTTTGTTGAAACCTTCTATGATCTTATGGTAGCCTGAGATATGCCTCTGCCAGTGTGTCTGTGTCATCTCTTCCAAAAGTTCATGAGCCTTATCCAACTGGCCAACATTACAACAGTGGTTTATCAAAACCTTATATGTCACGAAATCTGGAGCACAACCCTTGGAACCCATTTGTTCTAAAAGCTCAAGGCCTTTATCTATTCTACCTGCTTTGCCGAAGCCATCTATCATCGCAGTGTAAGTCACCACATTAGGATAGCACCCCTTTTCTTCCATCATCAACATAAGCTTATAGGCCTCATCTGTTTTACCAGACTTACATAGGCCATCAATCATTCCGGTGTAAATAATAACATCAGGAGTGCAAGAATTTTCGAGCATTTTGAATAGGACTTTTAAAGCAAGATCCATTCGTTTATCTTTAAACAACCTGTTCATTAATGAACTGTATATAAAAGTATTTGGCTCATAACCATGCTCCAACATCTCGGAAAACACCTCTTGTGCTTCATCTAGCTTTCCGACCTTGCAAAATCCATCAATAAGAGCACCGAACACAACACGGTCAGGCTTACAACCAGATGCTGACATGGCTTCCAATAATTCATGGGCCTCTTTGACTTTGTAAGCCTTGCATAAACCATCCACTAAAGCTCCATATGTATAAACATTTGGCGTTTTGGCCTCATTGTCAACCCCTTTAAAATATAAATCTACATCCGGGATTTCTGCATTAGTTTGCATTCTAGCAAAAATCTGACAAGCTTTCTCAATCTGCCCAGCTTTACAATGACCATCAATCAAAGCTGTATATGTAACAACATTTGGAATGCAACCTTTAGACAACATCATCTCGAAGAGTTCATCAGCCTTGGACAGCTTCCTTGCTTTAAGATGAGCATGTATTAGAGCAGTATACGTCACCACATTAGGGGCACAACCACCCTTTACCATCTCATCAAACCAGTTACGAGCCTGCTCTATAAGACCAACCTTACAAAAGCTATCAATTAAAATCGTGTATGTACGCGCATCAGGTACGACACCATTCTTTTTCATTTCTTCAAACAAAAGAACAGCGTTTTCTACTTTAGAGGCATTACACAGATGAGCAATCACTTTGGAGTATGTACTAGTATCAGGTATAAAGCCTTTACGCATCATTTCATGGATAATTTTACATGCTTTCTCAAATTTCCCGACACTACATAGACACCTGGCAAAATTGCTGACATTAATCTTATTTAGTACAACTCCATCAGCAAGCATTTTGCTATAAGCGTTCTCAGCTAATTCTAGCACATCCAAACTAGGTAACTCCTCATTGCCACAAATGCTACTAATCAATTTGTTGTAAGCCACATGGCCTGGTTGGCATCCACATTTTACCATTTTCTCTAGCAATTTATACGCAAAAGAATAATCTCCTGATCTGCCATAAGCATGGACAAGGGAATTAAATATGCCAAGACTTGGATAACAACCTTCAGCAATCATCATGTTAAGAATGATCTTACACATATCGAGCTGCCCCTTATTCAAACAACCACAAAGCAAAACCCTGTATGTCACAACATCAGGAACACAAGAATCAGCACGCATTCTGCTCAAAAAGTCCATCGCTTCTTCAAAAAGCGAAGCTTCACACAACCCGGATATCATTTTCGTGTAAAGAGCAGTATCCAGCTTGAATTCTTCCTTCTCGATCAATGCAAGGGCTTCCCTCCATTGCCCCGTTCTACAAAGTGAGTAAGCATAAGATCTCAGCGTATAACCATCCATACGAAACCCGGCATCCGACATCTCTCCATAAACCAAATGAGCAGTGTCTAACCTATCAGCTTGCAAAAACACTTGAACCAAAGCACAATAAGTCACTCTAGATGGCTTGTAACCAAAATCCTTAAGCCTACCTAATTCCTCTAATGCCATATTCCACAACCCATTTTTGCAATACTTTCCAATCAATAAATTAAGCAACTTTTTCAGAATCACTTCATCATCATCCCTAATTTCCAACAAAAATTTCTCTGGGATAGGATCATCATTACCAGATTCTAATAAATCAAGCAAAGAATTAATCACATTTACAGTATGACTATACCCACTTTGCTTCCCAGCCCAAATGAAAAACTTAACAGCCAAATCAGGTTTCATTTTCACCAAGTCCAAAACTTCAACAACCAACTTTTCATTGATACTTGCTCTAAATTGCCTAAGAAAAATCTGGGTTCTGTACCATAATTCCCCATTGTCACTCAAAATGGTATTTGCAATCAAAACAGCATCGAGTGAAAACTTACGAGCATTAACTTTTTGTTTTGATGAAGTCCCAGAATCAGAACTTAGAAAAGCAAAATCTTGGGCAGAAACGGGATCGACCCCTGCATTGTCTTGTAATGGAAATGGGTCATCTGGATCGATTAAACCATCGAGATTGGCAGGGGAAGAGGTGGAAATGAATTGGAAGATTATGCCATTAAGTTGGGGATTTCGAGGGGGAAAATGCAGTGATTTTGAGTAAGATAAAAGGGAGTTAAACAATCTTTTCCTCATTTGCTTTGATTTTTGCTGGGTTTGTTTGGTTCTATGAGTTTGGCAATCTAGGTTCAAGAAGATGTGAGCCAAAATTTCTGTCAATTTTTCAACCCATAGTGGTTTTTTGGGTTAATATATTATTTGGTACTTGTATTTGATTTCAAAAGTTCAATTTGATATTCATGTTTTTTCTCAATTTGGTATATGAGTTTGACTACAATATTCAATTTAATACCGAGATCAAATGATTTTGTGTGGCCAAATTACATTTGTTCATTGATAGGGTATCCATCCAAGCATAAAACTCCTCTCGAAATATGAAATAGTTTAAACAAAAATATTAGTCACGACAAATAATTTTGAACAAAAAAATATGTCTATTTAAAATATAGGTCAAGTTTGGGCTTGATCATTCGAGGCTCGACTTAGCTTGATTTTTTTTAGTTTATAATATTTTATATTATATTATGTAATTTATAACAAATACCAATTAAATCTATAATAGTATATAATACTACTATAATATAAATATTAAAATATGTTAAGATAATATGGACGTGTCTCAAATAGGGATGGATTAGCTATTTATAAATATGGATGAACTTGAACAAAATTTTAGACTCATATTTCGAGTTGAGTCGAACTTGAACAAATATAAAATATATTAATATCATGTTGTACCCAACCCAACCCGACCCATTAACACCTATGCCTAATTAGCATTTGATACATGTTCTATACTAAAAAAAGCCTAGAAACCTGCTTCTGTATATATATATATATATAAAATTTAGATGTTAAATTGAATATTAAACCAAATTTAGGACTTAAATGAAAAAAATAAGTATCAATTTAAAAAACTCAGAACCAAACTAAACATTGATTTAAGCCAAACTCAAATAGAAAACTAGAATAAAAAATTCAAATACCAAATTAAACGTTAAATTCAAATAAAATATTGTATTTTTATTACATATTTTTAAAATAAAATATTTTTAAAGCTAAATTTGATATCAATATTTTAAAATAGTTAAATTTGATCACTAACTTTTCAAAAAAACGTAATTGCTCTTTTTAATTTGAAATAATGACTAAGACGTTAAATTATTAAACATGATAATCCATATGTACTTCATGCTATTTTTTAAAATTTATATATATATAAAATATTTCTATAATTTTAAATTATTTATTGATGTAACATATAAGATAAATAATAAAATATTAATATAAAGTACATATAGGCTACCATACAAGTTGACACACCAACATTGTTAAAAACTAATATTTTAGTCAATATTTTCATTAAAAAATTATTTGACTCTTTCTAAAAATAAATGACCAATTTTAGATTTAAAAAAAGGATAAGGGCTAATTTAACATAAAAATATAAATATTGAGGACTAAATTTATTATTATATTTTTTAATGATATTTTTGTTTTAGGGTCGAAATTATGAGATTTAAATTTCTCACGAATTTCATTCCAATGGAAAATCGATGAAGTACCTTTGATGGGGTTGACGTACATTTTTTTAATCACTTCAATTTATTTTTAATTCATTTAATTTTATTAAAATTAACAATTATTTGATATATTATATGTTTAGAATAAATGATAACTATTGATTAAATTTTAATTCGGTTGACATCGATATTATTGTTAGTGTAAGAGAACATAAACTTAAACACGCTGAAGCACGTTTATCCTCCTGTTTAAGAATTGTGGAGAATTATTAATAATTTTAAACACTGTATAAGAAAACGATAAAAAATTTAAATTTTATTATTAAATCACATTTAAATTACATTAGCATTAGCAAAAACTTAAAAAATAATAAGAGTTGACTAAATTTTAATTTCATTGGTCTTGATATTGTTATCGATTGTAAGAGGACGTGTATTTAAATACGTTAAAACGCATTTATTCTCCTATTTAAGAATTATAGAGAAATTATGGATAATTTTAAACATGGTATAAGAAAACGACAAAAAAATTAAAATTTTTTATTAAATCACATTTAAATTACATTAGCATAAGCAAAAAATTCAAAAAAAAAATAAAAATGGAATTATACCAAGAGCAGCATAAATTGGAAGGAAAGTATTGCCAAAGTGTTCCATTGTTTTTAGGAGTATTCAATCGGTTAACCGACCCAAAATAATATTAATCGAATTAACGGACCTTTCAAAATTTTTAACCGTTAACCGAACCAAATTTTTTTTTAAAAAAATTAACCGAACAGAAATTTTTTGGTTAATTCGGTAGGTTAACTGAATTAACTAAAAATTATTTGTTTTTATTTTTGGTTAAAAACTAACCGAATTAACCGAATTATCCGAATTACCCGAATTAACCGAATTATCCAAATTACCCAAATTACCCAAAATGAATCACTACATAATTAAAAAAAATTACATAATTTTAGTTTTAGTTTTAGAATTTTATTTTTATTTATTAAATTATTTGTAATTTTTATGATTGGATAACTAGGTTGGGTTCTATATTTGGATTTGGATTGGGTTTAGGGATTGGATTTAGATGAATAGTGGGTCTATTTATATATTATAATTTTATTTATTAATTTTTTCGGTTAACCGACCGATTTCGAACCGAATTAACCGTTAACCGAAAAATTACAAAATAATTAATCGACCCCAACCGAAAAAATTCGATTAACCAACCGATTAACCGAATTTAGTCGATTAACCAATTTTTACGGTTTTACCCTAATTTTGCACACCCCTACTCGTTTCTATGTATCATTGATGCAAACTTTCATACTTTTGTTGTTCATGACTGCAAATAAAAGTAACAGCATCTTTTTGGTGCACTTAAATCATGTATGTACCAAAGTGTTAACTTATCTAAACACCACCAACTTTCATTTATTTCCATGAATGTGAGAAATTTGATTCTGCAAAGCATAACTCATTCTCCTATTTATTAACCTTAGATACTTTGCTGAATTTTGTTGGTCTTCTATTGCATAAACTTACAAGAAAATCTTGCTTCTATTATCGAGATATCCTAATTTGTCCCGTTAAAACTTAAATAGTAGAGTTCGTACATTCAATTAGCCTCAAACCCACCGCATCATTTATAGTTCCTTTTCTATTATTTAATGATATATCAATAAATTTTTTTATATAGTTAACACATAAATTTGATAAATTGTTATCTTGATCCTCAAATTCTAAATCTCGAATCTCGAATTTAAACGTCGAACCCAAATCTTAAACCTTGATTTTAGGGTTTAAGTTTAGATTTGAGGTTAAAGGTTTATGGTTCGGGGTTAGATGCTCAAGGTAAAAAATATATCTAAAATTATGTATTAATGACATGAAAAAAATTGTTGAAATGCTACTAGCTCAACCCCAAGGTTTGCTTGAAAAGTGAAAGAGTTTGGGTAAAATAATATGCTCGAAAAATAGGTTTGGATAAAAAAAAATAAGTCTCGTTTAGAAAATGGGATAGCCTCGAGTAAGGCTTTTCTGGCCTGAGCCCGTTCGAATATGCAAAAAAAAAAAAACTATTATTTTTTCATTGTAATTTGTTGTTATTTTCTTATTTTTTTTTACTATTTTGCTATCATTTCACTATTATGTTACTATTATTTTATTGTTATTGTATAACTCTTATTTTATTGTTAATTTTATTATTATTTTAGATGCATTTACTTGTTAAGTTGTACCCTATCTTAGTGTTATTTAAATATACATATATATTTTTAATTTATTTTTATTTTGTTGGGAAATATTTAATTTAATACTTTTAGTATTTTTAATGTATTATATTTAAAAAAAATTTAATACGGGCGGACCAGGCTTGAGTAAAATTTTAGGCTCATTTTTCAAGCTGAGTCCAAGCCTAAAACAGGTCTAAAATTTTAGTTAAGCCCGACTCATAAACACCTCTAAATACTATTAAATAATTAAAAATAGACTATAAATAATACGGTGAAGCGAATCCATAAAATAATTTTTCCGCCATTCAAGTTAGAGAACCTTGCAGTTAGATACGTATTAATTTATCACATATTGTAATTATAATTTCCTTAAAATGACAATAAATGGATATGATGGATGAAGATTGAACCATCCACCTTTGCCTCATGTGTTGCGTAGATATTGAAAATATCTACATTGGAAATATCTTATTTATTTTACTAATCAAATTTTAATTTTATATTATGAAATAAGTATATTATAATATATTTACATATATTTGATTTTATTTATATACTAAAACTATAAAATAAATGTATAGAATATCATAAAAGGGTAAAATGGTAAGTTTAAAATTTTAAAAAACTTGTGTATTGATCTGATGATCAAAGTATTTACCGCTTCAAATGTGATTTACGTTCTAGTCAAGTTATTCATGTAACTGTTAGAGTTTTACCCTCTTCTTATAATTCACAAAAAAAAAATTGAAAAAAGAAGAAATAAACAATTCACCGCCAGTAATGAATAATACAAGATCCATGAAAATCTATGAAACAACTCGGATTTTGCCATTCCTATTTTGTTTGTCATATTCAACTTTTTATTTTATTACAGATTTTAATATTATAAATTTAAATATTCTAATTATTATTTGCAACAGATGCAGAGCGGATGCAGATATTAACCTTTAAATATTTATTATTTAAATTTGTTTTACATTTACAAATAGTAAATATAGATTCAAGTAACCGTTATCATAATCTATTTTACTTTTGTGAATAACATATATGATTTTAAACACTAATTTTTTATACTTACTAAATTCGAATATTTAACCGCTATTTAATTAATTTAAATAATTATACTCGAATTTAACATAAATAATAAATAAATTTAAAATCTATAAAAAAATACAAATATACAATCCAGTAACACCAACTCAACATGAGGTGTAAAGGAAATTTAATGAAAGCTTCAAAAATAGGAAAATTCCACTAACAAGTGAGAAAGTCATTTCATTTGGACATCTTTTGCCTTTCCAGAGAGTCAAAATTAGCATCAGAAATCTATGGAAATTTTTATTTAATTAAGTAAAAATAAAAGAAAAGAACAAAAAAAGTCCTCATAAAGTTCAAAAGGGAACCCACATTCCATGGCCAGCATAAGCCTTTACCATTTGAAGGAGGAAAAGTACAATTGACTCTTGTTTATTACATAAATTTTGGTCAATTTTCAATATTAGGACATCTGTTATGTTTAAATTCGAAATTTAGTTCTTATATTTGTAATTTATCATAATTTGAATATCTTATTTTTGTAATATCATTAGTTAATTCAAATACTTAACAGTGAGAATGCTGATTCTATTACAAAATAATCTATGTTAGCATGATGGGTTGTAATTTGGGATTTTTAAGCGAAAAATTATTTTATTATTTTAACTGAAATAATTAATATTTTTAACTATTTGAATTATTGATAATATTTTAACTGAAATAAGTTAGTCCCTAACTTGATAACTTTTATCCACATGGTCTCTGATCATCTACACTAGTCTCGGAACTTGACATTTTTTTTCTATTTTGATCCTTGAATTTGGATTCAATTACAGTGTGATCATGTGATACCATGAGATTATGTCACGCTATCACCTAAAATTTTTTAAAAATTTTATATAAAATCTAAAAATACAAAAAATAATTTAAAAATATAAAATCTTTAATTTTTTTAAATAGGTGATTATGTGGCACAATTTGGAGTGCCACATCATCATACCTTAATGCGATAGAAGCACATGGATCAAATTAGAAAAAAAAATTGTCATATTTCGAGACTAATGTGGACCAAAAAAAATTTAGGGATCAAATGAGAAATTTTACCAAATTTAGCAATTAAACATTATTTTATCCCTGTTATAAAAATAGAGACATCAAATTATGTCAAATTAAACTGTGAGAATAATAGAAGAATCAAAACCACAATAAATAGTTAATTGACTTTTTAACTCGGTTGGTGTCGATATTGTTGTCACTTCAAAAGGATGTAAGTTCAAGTGCACTCAAACATGATTTTATCATTTATTTAATGATCGGGAAAGGTTTTTAAATTTAATTATTATTTATGTAATTAAGCTATAACTATATTCTTATCCATCAAGATTTGTCTTGAGTTGTCGATTAAATTTTAATTCGGTTGGCATTAATATTATTCTCAATGTAGGAGGACATGAGTTTGAGCATCTTGGAATGCTTTTATCTTCATATTTAAGGGTTATGGATAATTTTAAATTTTGTATCAATTTCGAAACTTTTAAATACTTTTACAATTGAATTAAATTATAATCGAGATTTGATATAACTATTAAATAATTCTAACTTTCTTTCAAAATATATATATATATAAAAAAAAAAAAAAAGAATGTGATGTGAAGCTGAACAATACAATCAACAACCAACTCAGCCAAAAAAAAAGAGGTATTCTGTCGCTTTATTTGTGGAACTTTTAGTAAGTTTTACTTTTTATTCCCTATTTTAATATGCCCACTTTAAACGGAGGGAAAACGAATAATAGTTCCAATAATAATAATAATAATAATAATAATAATAATAATAATAATAATAATTTAGGACAAATTCTATCGAGGACAAATGTTCATATTTTTAGTAAATTTTAGACTTGTCTAAGGATTGAGTAGTCTATTCGGCTCGATAGGTTTAGCCCAACTTGGACAAAGATTTTGTACTTGAGTCACTTTAACTTGGCTCAATTTTAATTTAAATAATAAAATTTTAAAATTTAAATTTAATTATAAAATATATGAAATATTAACTTAAATATAATTTAAATATTTTATTATTATTTGAATAGAAAAATGAGTTTTTTTGGCGGGTTGAATCGGCACTAAAATGGGCTTTGACTTGACCCATTGACACTTATAATGGTTTTGCATCATATATGATCAGTCTCTTTAGGCCTTCAATCAATGCTTTTCACTTAATTGAACTTATTGCTTTAGGCATGTGAGTTTTCCACAGAGTTAAGAGACAAAATTTTGACTAGAGTCAATGCTGACCTGTTGAGGGTCCTTGAGGGGTCCATCAACTCTAAGTAGATGACATTTCGAAAACTTCATCCGGAAGAGTCGACCTCAAGGGTAACACCAAGAGGATTGATAAGGGCCTTGGTCCCCTCAATTTAGTATAATTACCTCTCTAGGCCTTTAAATTATCACTTAATTAGTGTTAGAATTATATATCAATTAAAATTTAATTTTAGATCTATAAATAACATCTATTAGTAGTAACAATATCTCAAAAAGAAATATTTTTTTGAACATTAATCTCATTATATGTTCTTATAATATCTACTCTTTTGATACAATGCTTAAAACTATCCATAGCTCCCTCCAACTCTTAAATAGGAGGATAATACGTTTCAGCGGACTCAGAACCCACGTCTTCCTATACTAGCAACAATGCCAATGCTAGTCGAAATAAGACTCAATCGACTCAAAAATAAATATTTAAACGACAATGAAATAAATATGTAAGATTATTTTAATTAATTTTTTTATAAGTTGTTTATTTTATGCTAAGTAACTACTTTTCTATACTTTCCTTTTATTATTATTATTATTATTATATATAAGTTGTAAACAAATAAGAGAGGTTTTAAAAATAAAAACTTAATATATTTTAATAATTATTTTAAATCATTATTATTAATTTTTATTAATTTAATGTATTATGAATCATTATTATCTTTATTTTAATTTAATAATAGAAATTATTTTCTAATATAATTCTAAATTTTATATTAGTTTCAACTTTTTTATTTTAAAAATACTTAAATTAAATATATTAAACACATCATCCAACACAAGTGCTATTAAAACAAATATTATTAAATTGAAGTCAAATAATAGTATTTTAATTTTTTTATCCTTAAATTAAGGCATCAAAGATTCAATCCAGTGATGTAATAATTTTTAATATTTTTAAATTTCAAGATTTTTAAAATGGGTATAAAAAATTACTATATAATAATATATATTTTGGACCCACATACTAAATTTATTTTTATTATAATTAGAAAAAAAATGAAAATGGCCAAATTCAATGGCTATGGCTGTTGGTCAAAATTTTCAACTTAATTTTTAATCTTTTTGCTTTTAAATATTAATAATTTTAACGGCGGGAGGAGATAGTTTTCTTGAAGAATTTGGGAACTCAATAGAGCCACTGATTTACTGCTAAATAATTTTCTATATTTTTCACATCAAATATGGGAAAAATAAATTCTGCCTTTCACTTTCAAATCCTATCACTTTGAGTCATTTCACTACCTAAACTGACAAAAACCATTGGTGGGTATTTGGACTCTTTGGGTGCTTTTTGGAAGCTCTTAATGGAGTTTCTGCAACTGGGTTTTTTAGTATTTTAGTGTTTCTTCACTGGGTTTTCGGCAGCAACCTTTTCTTTTTCCAATATTTTGGCGATCACTTTTTTTTTTTTTTTGGTATTGAGGATTGTTTGAGAGGAATTAAATGGTGAACTTTAAGCAGTTTTGGACGAAGAAGACGTTGGTTGGACTTGGGTTGGGTCAATTTTTGTCTCTTCTTATTACTTCTACTGGCTTCTCTTCCTCTGAACTAGCTAAAAGAGGTTTATTTTTTAATTTTGGTTTTTTCTTTTATGTTTTGTCAATGGTGGTGATATGGAAATCTACACTTTAATGAAAATTTGGTAAATATTGAAAAATAAGTATAATTCAATTAGTTTCATTTTATTTCTAGCTTTAATTCTTTACTTAATTTGATTTATTTCTGAGTTTAGAACTTGTAGATGTGTTTCTTGTGCTAGTAGATTGCAAAGAATGGAGCAAATTTTTCTCTGATATATATAAGCCTTGTAGATTATTTTTTAAATTGTTGCCTCTGCTTCAAGATATTAGGTCAACGATGACTGAATATGTGGTATGATCAACTATATTTCTTGTTCTGATGCAGTATTAGTTCTGATTTTTGTCCTTGTTTAGATTATGTGCTTTGACAGCCTATATAATGGGACTTGGGTGTGAGTGTCGGATAAAAGTATGTCTAAGATGGATTTATTCTATGCTTTTTAAGTTTCCTATGTGTTTGGAGCAAGTCATATATCTCAATAGGCATAGGAAACAAGTATCATACATAAATACTTGGACAAAAATGACCGGTTCTTTCTTGGCAAGGAAGGAGTGGTCTTTTGTCTATTTGCACTTGGGCCACTGCTTGTTCTATGTTGTAGTAGATTATCAAAGCTCAAATTATAAATCAAAAAATGAAGTGAATATTCACATGGCTTTTGAATTATGTAGCATTATTTGGTTATTTATATGAAGATAATTTTCTACTAATTTAAGTGATCTCTCACCATAGTTCATTTATTCCCCTGTTTTATTGTGTATGTCAGGAATCAATGCCCGACGTCCCAGTCTTTTCTAAATTATGTACTGTTGTCTGTTGTCTATGGAAGTGTCATGCTTTATAGAAGGCAAGCGCTTAAGGTATTTTTTGCTTTGACATCGCTTCTTCTCATATCCATTTTGTGTGGTTTTGATATTCATTTGATTGCTCGCCTCATTGTAGGTTTAATTGTTTTAGCACTAGGGATTATATGTGATGCATGTCCGAGGCAGTTGTGCACCAAAGCAATGCTTTGTAGACATAAATTGCATGCAATATGAAACTCCTGTAAATCAGTACATGTAAACAAAATGCTACTCAGAAATGCAAAGAGGGCAGCTAATAAGGTAGAAGTTAAAGGGTTTCGAGATATCTGATGGATCGAGCTGTATATCTCGGCAAGTGGCGGCTAGATGAATAATCTGGTTTCAGTTACTTATGTCCTATATAGATGAATATAACTGTTATAGGCTTATAATTTCATTATTTTGCTGCCCTTCTCTGTTTCTTGGAGCGGAAAAAGGAAAAAAAAAAAAAAGGTTCGAATGGGCTTGAGGAAGGTCTTGTTTTTATTGATGCTCCATATCATGGATCTCTTTTCTCTCTCCTTCAAATTTGATGCCTTAAATTTGGTTGCTTTGTTTGGAACTTTTGCAGGCAAAATGGTATTATTATGTAATTCTCGGATTGGTAGATGTAGAAGCCAATTATCTTGGTAAGTGCATCATGTTCTTCCTATGAACTCAGCTAATTTGATGTAATTCCCTCCCCTTATTATATATATATATATATATATATAATTAAGCTGGAGTTAACTCTAGATCTGAAATAGCTTTCCTTCGTTTATTATATCAGTAAAGAAGCATATAGGGCATCTGCCTCTTTGGAATGGTGTCTATTACCCTATAGCCTTTTGAGTTGCCTTTTTCTTCAAGGAAAATTTTCTGTTTAGGTGTTTTCGTGCACATTTCAGAAAAATAGTTGTCTTAAAATGAGTTGATCTTTACTCTAGTTAATTGGCTGTCACTTCATGTGCAGTGGTGAAGGCGTATCAGTACACGTCTATAACGAGTGTCATGCTGCTAGATTGCTGGTCTATCCCTTCTGTCATGCTTCTTACCTATATATTCTTGAAAACAAAGTATCGATACAGAAAGATAGCTGGTGTGATTGTATGTGTTGCCGGACTTGTCATGGTTGTGTTTTCAGATGTTCATGCAGGGGATCGATCAGGTAAAGCTTTGGCATTCTATTTTATTTTAAGGCATTAAAATGGGATACATGGTGCGTATTATGATACAACAACTGCTATTGTGGGTTTTAGGAGGCAGCAACCCTCGAAAAGGAGATTTACTTGTAATTGCTGGCGCAACACTTTATGCCATTAGCAATGTCAGCGAGGTAATTTATCTGGATTTGCAAATTAAACCTTAAATATTTGTTCACATGATTGTTATCATAAATGCAACACCTGATGAACACCACCAACCTCATCTGATGATTTTTTTTTTTTGCAGGAATTTCTAGTTAAGAATGCCGATAGAGTTGAACTCATGTCGTTTTTGGGTCTCTTCGGTGCCATTATCAGTGCAATCCAAATGTATCCTTGGTTTCCGATTTTGATTGCATTTAATTCAATGACTCCTGACCATTTATGGTTTTATGAAGTTGTCTATTTATTGTTTTCAAATTTATTATTTCTCAGTAAAATGCATACTCATCTACAGAATGATAAACTATCCTATGCAATCCCAAAGATAGCGGTTACATGTTTTATTGCTTTAATTTTTATTTTCAATCTGTTACCCTTAATGGTGTCAATAGAAGCATAGTTGAACGCAATGAACTCAAATCTATTCATTGGACAGCCGGTGCTGTAAGTTTCTTCAGAGCTATGGTATTGATATAAGCTCGAGAGTTTATTTTATTAATATATGTTAACCATTCTTTTTGCTTTTCAGGCATTTCCATTTTTTGGATTTTCATTGGCTATGTTTCTATTCTACTCGTTTGTCCCAGTCTTACTTAAGGTACGGACTTGCATTAAAATCCTATGAACATCTTTAAACGTTGATTTTGGAGCTTTGAAAGTTGGATTGCATTAAAATCCTATGAAAATCTTCAATCTAATTTTGGTTTCTTTCCTTTGCAGATGAGTGGCTCCACAATGCTCAACCTCTCGTTGCTTACCTCGGACATGTGGGCTGTTGTAATCCGAATTTTTGCTTATCATGAAAAGGTTGGAATTTTCAACCATATTTTATTTTTAAAACGAGATCGAGTTCAAATCTAAGTTTGATTTTCAGTTTTCTGATACAAGTTAACCCTGTACAGGTTGATTGGATGTACTTTTTGGCCTTTATTGCAGTAGCTGTTGGACTTATCATTTATTCCGGGTAAGCAACTTGCAGTCCCAACTCTTTCTTTTCCAACTTTTTGCCAACGCTAGTTTAGCTCCATAAAGCTTTTGGAGGGGAATTCGGATATGTTTTTGCTTACATACATCTAAATCATCGATCTCTCCATGTCTGTTTTTTTGTATGTGTCTAAAAATTCATCTATGAATCATGAGAAAATTGATGCATATTTATACTTTCTGTATATTTTCGATCACTCTTGCACTAGAGGTGACAAGGATGACGATCAAAGCCGAGCTGATGTTGCCGATCAAGGTACTGAAAGAAGCAAGCATTTTGATGAGGAAGCTGGTTTTGACAACCTCAATCGAGGAAATACCGTTGGAAGCTCGAAAATGGGGGATAATAGCAGGCATGATTATATGACAAGCTCCGGTGGAAGGGAAACTATCGAGAACACTAGCATTGGAAATGATATGCAAGGCAAGAAATCATGATGTTTTTATTTCTTTAGATAAAAGAAACTATCTACCATAGGACTTGTAAAAAGGATTATGAAGATGATAAAGAAACATCAATTTTGGTCGATTATGTTGCTAAATGGCATTGAAAATAAAGAAAATTATAAATGTGGTGTTGCAATTGTCATTTAATTCCAGTGCTTTCACTGCAGCTCTTCTCATCCCTCTTTCACTTTGAACCTATGTTACTCGGACATTGATGAATTATTATTGAAGGCACACATTCTGCAACCCCAAACCTTCCCTTCGCTTCAGTTCGTTTTAAGATTCAAAACAGTTGTTTAACGAGTTCAGCAATTGCTGCATATTTGAAAGCTAACTTGTCTCTAGCGCAGCAATAGGCAAATTTGGTTAACAATGGTAAGGAATGTAAGTTAGAAAGGTAGGTATCATCTCCTCCCTACTTATCTTCAATGGCCACTATAAATATATAGAGGAGGTTTCGGGGAGTAAAGCCAATAGACCTTCATCGGAATCATTCTGTGTATTCGTGTTTTATCCATGATTTTTTCTCATGTCATGCATTATTCAAGTTTATAACATTTTATATTTATCAGATGTTATTGTCACGTGATTTTATGTGTTTATTTTTAATTTATAAAATAATATATTGTTACAATCTCCTTATTAAGCTTTATACTAACTAAATAAAGATTAGCCTAAAATTTTAATATTCTTTGCATATTTTATTTTCTTTCTCTTTGATTTTCGTCATATTAAAAAGTTTCCATATAACAAACTTTGTTATTTGAATATAGTTATATAAATTTAGCATACATATTATTTTTTTAAAAATAAATTAAAATCTTATATGACACTTTTCTAGGAATTTTTATTATTATCTGTAAGTAAAAACTTTGGGTTTCCAGCAAGCCACTGCTACATCCATTTAATTAGGAATTGATGATATTTTAACAATACCTTCTAAGGGATGGCTAGTACAAGATGCTAAACAACAATGTCTAATTTTGAAAGACACCATTATTTTAAGAACGTACATATCGTAGAAAAATTAAACCAGCTTCTAATTATTAATTCAATTCATCCAACTATATAATTTAAGACTGATTCATATTTGTGCAATGCACAAATAAATTTTAATGAATTTTCTTAAATTTTCTAGCACACAAAAAATAACAAAAGACATTATGAATTGATATTTATTGTCTAATCCACGAAGCAAAGAATAAAAAAAAACATAGATATATGTATAATTTTCCTGTTTTCATAAGAACATTTATAAGAAACCCACTCCCTCAAGCAAAGTATTAAGGTAGTATAAAGCAACTCGTTAAAGGAAATATACCCATAACTTTACCATGGTTTGTCTTATACTTTACTAAACTTTAACTTTATTATTAAGAATATATATATATATATTTAAAAATGTAAACAAACAAAGGAAACCCGCTGAAGTGAAGTATCAAAACAAAGACAGATTAAAAGCAATATAATAAAATAAAACTACTATCATAGTTTTGGTGTCTCTTCCTTTCAAATTAGTACTTTACTTCAAACATTGAGTTTCAGTTTTTTTCTTTCTTGCTACGTCGACGGGAAAAACCAAAGCGTAAGGAGAAATGGAGGAGCCACTTAATTATGGTCACCAACATCCCTTGCTGCTTCTTTTGAATGAAGATCAGCTGCTGATTGTAGCTGAATGCTCAAGGTGTGGAGAGAATGTGTCAACTCCATGTTTTTCCTGTGCTGAGGATTGTGGGTTTTACCTTCACAAGGTATGTGCTGAGGCACCTTTGAAGCTTAATCACCCTTTTCATACTCATCATCCTCTTCTTCTTATGGATTCACATCTTATAACGAAACCGAATTATTCTGGAGGGTACATTTGTGATTTTTGTGATAAAGGGGATAATAAGTTTGTTTATCACTGCTCTTGTTGTGAATTGGACTTACATATTAAATGTGCTTTGTTTACATTTAATGTTGCTGAGAATAATTTGAAAGAGCTTGAGCATGTTGCCCTTCAACATCCATTGGTTTCCACTGAAAATGGTGATGAAAAACTCAAAGATGCTGCTGAGTGCTTTGGATGTTGGGAACCATTAGCAAAGTATACGCACTTTTCTCCTGACTGTGGATTTAATTTACATGAAAATGCGCTAAACTTCCTTTCAAACTGAATCATGTGTGCCATCGCAAGCATCCTCTTGCTCTACAATTCAATAGTGAACGACTCTCTTGCAAGATATGCGGAGGAACAAGGCGAAGAGGATTTGTGTATAGTTGTTCGCCTTGTAATTTCTCTATTCACATTGAATGTGTATCACCATCACCTATTATTGAAGATAAAAGTCACCAACATCCATTCTCTTTGATCTTGAGACAAGCTCCATTCATTTGTGATGCTTGTGGCACCGAAGGAAATCATGCTGCCTATGCATGTTGCACATGCAACATTATGGTCCATAAAAAATGCATTTCATTGCCACGCATTATCAAAAGCAGGTGGCATCACCATCCTGTTTCTCACACATACTTCCTTCACAAAGAACATTTTGAGAGACTGGATTGCATAATGTGCCATGATGAGGTCAACACGGAGTACGGAAGTTATTACTGTGCAGCTTGCAATGTCATATTCCATGTGAATTGTGCAACGAAAGAAAAATATTACTATTATATTGTTTCACTAGAAAATAAAGATGGGAAGCCTCTTGATATATCTTTGAACTCCATCACTAATGTTCTTGAGAGGAATGATGCAGGAGAAGCCACAATAATAGAGCATTTCAAGCATAATCACTACTTAACCTTAAGCGACAAAATCAGGGAGTATGGTGATAAATGTTGTGATGGGTGCATGTTGCTGATCTCAGATTCATTCTACTATTGCTCTGAGTGTGAATTCTTTCTTCATAAAGCTTGCGCCGAATTACCAAAGATGAAGCCTATTTGGCATCATGAATGCCAATTAGCAGCCCTTATCTTGACTTCGGACTACATTTTCAGATGTGAATGGTGTGGTTTCCTTTCTAATGGTTTTGCCTACAAATGTAATGAATGTGGAGAGCACATGTGCCTTCGATGTCAAGCTCTTCCTCCTGATGCTCTATCATGTCCAGGACATGAACATCCCTTCTTTTTCGTGCCCAAGAAAACACATGTACGGCACAAAATTAAAAGTTTTGATCTGGAAAAATAAAATAAAAATGTAATTAAAAGTTTTGATTGAATTAAAATTGTGAAAATTAAAATTAAAATAGTAGAGATAGATAGAGTTGAGGAAAAAAAGTTCTTATAGAGAGATTCCAGCCTCCTGTTGTCTCGATCCGCCTTGAGTTTAATCCTCGGATTTTAGGTGATCTTTTCAAACAGAATAAGCCAATTATAGTGGAAAAGACGCCTACGATTACCAGCTCCAAGATTTTAGACTTACGATTTAGCGGAACCTAACTCTATCCAACAATTGCTTTTGTGGGACCATCTTATGCTAGATCATCACTTTTCAATGGCAAATACCGTGCCATTTTATCTCTTGGACTCACCAACCTCTGACGGACGAAAGCGTTGTAGTGCGAAATTCTAAGCCTCATGAACCCTTTTGGGGAATTTCGACAACCTTAGGCTAGTTAAATTTAATGGCTCATGTTTTTGAGGAAAAAGAAATATATATAATGGAAATAGAATTTTTATTGAAAAAATATGAAAAGAACAAAAGGCTAAACTTTTTGGCAGAGAGAGTGTTACAGAAAAGATGAGTCAAATTTGTGTCACTCGATCCCCTATTTATAGTACTAGAAAGCCTAGTCTATTCCTAATTAAATTTTAAAAGATAAATATAGATAAATAAAGATAATTAAAGATAAATAAGGATAAATAAAGATAAAAAGCTAGGATAAATAAAGATAAAAGCTAAAATTAAATCTAAATAATAATCCTTAATAATAATCCTAATATAATCAGAATTAAAATAGAGTCTTGTGCTATAAAATCTCTTCTTTGCACTTTCGCCTTCCATGTAACACCCCCTTAACCCGAAACTGTCGCCAGAACGATTCATGAAGCATTACTAAACCATACCCAAACCCGAACAGACATGCATATTCGAACATACTACAATGGTAAATTTTTCACATTTTGACTCTACAAACAACTATGCCATCATTTACCAATTTATTAACTATTCGTATACCTTGTTTTAAATACCAAGGCACAATACATGTTTATTAATACCATTCGAACTAAAACCGAGTATAACATATCATGAACTGTACTTTGGTAGTGAACTATTACTAAACCCAAATTCATATAGGTCCAACATATCAAGATTTAGCCATTTCACATGGCTTTTATATACATCCAAATCCCAAAAAAAGGAACTCAAAAGAGTATCTACACATGCCATTTTTTTTAAAGATCAACTCTAATAAAGTACCAAAAGTAGTTGATAGTGTGCTTGACTTCGACAAGGATCCCGGATACGAGCTTGCTTCAAAATCTATACTCAATCAAACAAACACAACGGCGAGCTATATGAAGCTTAGTAAGTTTAAGCAAATTATTATCACATGCATCTGTAAAATATTTGCACCAAGTATTCAAACCTACTTAAATTAATATACTATAATTATTACTCCATTTAAGAGTTAAACTTTTTCATCCTCATATACCTATAATACATTCTGTATATCACCTTCGCATGAGAAATAATGAACATGCCTGTCATATACATTCACTAATTCATCAACTTAACATTTAGGTTACTCACGTCTCATTTCAATAGCATAACACTTACCCTTAATATACTTACCCTTCCAAACCTAACCATTTGGTATAAAGCATGATAATTCACTCGTACAATTTCTTACGCATAAAATCATTAGCTATAACAATTCTCTAATAAATCTTATTCATACTTGATCTTTTAACCACCTCGTAACGTATCGCTCACACAGAGCCGTTACTAAAACACACCTCGTAACGTATCGCTCACACAGGCGTTACATTAAAACACACCTCGTAACGTATCGCTCACAGGGAGTTATTTAATCACACCTCGTAACGTATCGCTCACACAGAGCCAAGTACTTAATCACACCTAACGTATTGCTCACAGGCCGTTACTTAATACATTCCGCGCCAGTGACCAATTAGCAATCACATTTAAACATATTAAACGATCTCACATCTTATAACAAGTTGTATGCATAATAATGCAAGTTTGATCATAATATTTTTCTTTGTTTCCTATTTTCTAGTGATCCACAAGTCAACCCAAGATTTTTATTCAAACCGAATACATACATATTCATACATACGGTAACATGTCATTAATTCTACCTCAATCATCTAAACCATCCATATATATATATATATACCTTTATACATATATATACACATCCACATGATATTATCACATTCGCCATCACATATAATCTCAACTTATCTCATTTAACTTTCTCAAGAATGTACATATAGACATAAGTATATATGCGTGTATCATCATGAATCCATATTCGTAAGATTATCACATATCCAAAATATTGTGTATTCGTCTTCTTGCCACAATTGCATATAAGTATAAATTTGAAATTTCATAGTGATTTAACTACCATGTAAAATACTTTATACCACATTCAGCCAAGATAAAAAAATGGAGGTATTTCCAAGTCTTCCATATTTTGCATTTCTAGCACCACTTCTCTCCTACTTCGTATGTTGGCCCATTTCATCTTTAAATTCACGCTTTTAGCCCTCAAATTTTCTTTTACCTTCAATTTAATCCCTATAAGATAAAAAATTATAAATAACTCAAATTAGTAAAATCATACTCAAAATAATCATATAATTAATACATATATAAAAATATGTCATTCTAAAGTAAGGTGGCGTTTAGGTGACTATAGTCCAAAACTACCACTTCTCTTTTGCGGTGAACATAGAGTATGGTCCCGACTTTATTACTTGTAATGCTGCTTGTAATTATTATCCAAACTGGCTTTCGTGTATATTAATTGCCTTTTGATTATTCAAACAATAATTTCTTAATTTCTGTGTTATTTTGTTTGAATCTAGGACTGTTTTCTATGTGGGCCGAATCTTGAACAAGATTTTTTGGCTCGAGTTCGGTTTATCTTAAATATATTATGTTATAAAAAAAAAGGATAAATCTTAAAACTATACATAAACTATGGTTTAATGTGTAATTGTATACATGAACTTTGGTTTTATACAATTTTATATATAAAATTTTAATTTGATCCAATTCTTGTATATTATTAACATAATTATTTATATAACATCATTTTATGTTTATATATTGCATACATAAATAATTATATTTATCTAATATAAAATAAATAAATTTATTTATTTCTTTAAATGTGAATGATTAAATAAAAATTAAAGTTTGAAGTATATATTTGAACTAAAGTTAGAGTTTTACGTGCATAATTACGCCAAGTTAAAGTTCATGTAAACATTAAATCAAAGTTCATATATAATTTTAAGATTTATCCTAAAAAATATTATATTAATTATATATAATTATTCTCTTTATAATTTTTAAAAGATTAAATTAAATTTTATTATTTTTTAAGAAAACAAAATATAATTTTATTATTATTAATTTAAAATTTTGAAAAATTAAATGAAGAAATTTTCATTTTAAAGAAGGTGGGGTACGTGCTAACCCCCTGATGTGCACCTGCTTATCTTGTGTAAAGAGATAGGAAAACTTTTCCCGACAACTCATTAATTGCTCTTGTATGTGTTAGTTGAGAGCTGTTTAAAGTTATTGTTGTGCTTATTTAATAATTTTGACATGATTGCTTCACTACAATAATTGAAGGCTGAAAGTCTAAGGAAAATTGATTTGTACAGACATGAATGTAATGACAAGGAAAAGGAATATAAGGACTTTTAGTATACAAGATTGACTAGCTAATTGAGTTGACCTCTATTAACCATAAGCGATCCTCTACCTCTGCCTCTAAATATCAAATGCTCTCCCACTTCCAGAATCATTATCTTTCTTCACTTGTAATCTTGTTTTCCCATTCAAATTTTGCTCCTAAAGTCGAGCTTTTCCTTTATTTATATTGCTCGGGGAAGGAGAAATGGAGGAGTCTAACAATTATGGCCACCAACATCCCCTGCTTCTTATGTTGAATCAAGACCAGCTGATCCACAATCAAAGTGGTTTAACTGATTGCTCCAGGTGTGGGGAGAAGGTGTCTGCTCCATGTTTTTGCTGTGCGGAGCACTGTGGGTTTTATCTTCACAAGGTATGTGCCGACGCACCTTTGGAGCTTAATCATCCTTTTCATCCTCATCATCCTCTTCTTCTTATGCAAAATGCCCCTTATTCATCTGGACGGTACATTTGCAATTTTTGCGATAAAGGCGGTAATGAGTTTGTTTATCACTGCTCTTGCCATTTTGACTTTCATATTAAATGTGCTTTGTTTACATTTAATATTGCTGAGAATAATTTGAAAGAGCTTGAGCATGTTGCCCTTCAAGATGAAGAACTTGAAGATGATATTAAGTGCTTCGGGTGCCAGGAACCATTAACAAATTATACACACTTTTCTCCTGACTGTGGATTTAATTTACATGAGAAATGCGCTGAGCTTCCTTTCAAACTGAATCATGGGTGCCATCCAAAGCATCCTCTTGTTCTACAATTTAATAGCCAACGGCTCTCTTGCAAGATATGTCGAGTAACAAGGCGAAGTACGGAAAGTGGATTTGTTTATGGTTGTTCTCCTTGTAAGCTTGTTGTTCACATTGAATGTGCATCACAATCACCATTACAAGTTATTAAGAGTACAAATCATGAGCATCAATTCACCTTGTTTAATGAGCACCAACATCCCCTGCTTCTTATGTTGAATCAAGAGCAGCTGATCGA
Source organism: Gossypium rotundifolium (assembly GCA_025506655.1). NCBI lineage: Eukaryota > Viridiplantae > Streptophyta > Magnoliopsida > Malvales > Malvaceae > Gossypium > Gossypium rotundifolium. The sequence goes on from CP106724.1 coordinate 203,632,271, forward strand.
CAATCAAAGCGGTGTAACTGATTGCTCGAGGTGTGGGGAGAAGGTGTCTGCTCCATGTTTTTACTGTGCGGAGCACTGTGGGTTTTATCTTCACAAGGTATGTGCCGAGGCACCTTCGGAGCTTAATCACCCTTTTCATCTCAACCATCCCCTTCTTCTTATGCAAAAGTCACCTCATTTATCTGGAGCGTACTTCTGCACTTTTTGTCATGAATTTGGTGACAAGTCTGTTTATCACTGCTCTAGTTGTGAATTGGACTTTCATATTAAATGTGCTTTGTTTACACTTAATATTGCTGAGAATAACTTGAAAGAGCTTGAGCATGTTGCCCTTCATGATCCATTGATTTCCACTGAAAATGGTGATAAAAACTCAAAGATGTTAGTAAGTGCTTTGGATGTTGGGAACCATTAGCAATGTATACACACTTTTCTCCTGATTGTGGATTTAATTTACATGAGAAATGCGCTGAGCTTCCTTTCAGAATCAATCATGTGTACCATCGCAAGCATCCTCTTGTTCTACAATTTAATAGCAAACGACTCTCTTGCAAGATATGCCAAGTAACAAGGCGAAGAGGATTTGTTTATGGTTGTTCTTCTTGTAAGTTTGTTGTTCACATTGAATGTGCATCACAATCATCATTACAAGTTATTAAGAATACAAATCATGAACATCCATTCACCTTGTTTTTGAGACAAGTTCCATTCACTTGTGATGCTTGTGGCACTGAAGGAAATCATGTTTCCTATACATGTGTTACATGCAACATTATAATCCATAAAAATTGCATTTCATTGCCTCGCTTTGTCAAAAGTAAGTGGCATGACCATCCCCTTATTCACACATATTTTCATCACATAGAAGATTTTAGGGTTTTGGATTGCCTAATATGCCATGATGAAGTCAATACAGAGCATGGTAGTTACTATTGTTCAAAGTGTGATGTTCTATTCCATGTGAAGTGTGCAATGAAGGATAAAGATTCATATGAAATAGTAGAAAATGAAGATGAGATGCCCAATGAAAGTTCCATCATTGTTATTGAGAGGAACGATGCTGGAGAAGCTACAGAAATCAAGCATTTCAAGCATATGCATAATCTAATGTTAGGTCCCTTTGTTGAAGGATATGAAAATAGTTGCAACGGGTGTATGTTGCCAATCTCGGATCCATTTTATTACTGTTCAGAATGTGTTTTTTTTCTTCATAAAGCATGTGCCGAGTTAACTAAGATGAAGAATGTTTGGCATCATCATTGCCAAGAACTTCTCGCCCTTATTTCTGACAAAGCTTTTGAATGTCAAGAATGTTGGCACATATCTAATGCCTTTGCTTATGAATGTTGTGGATGTGAGGAAATTAAATGTCTACGATGTGTGATTGCGCTTACTCCTGGTGCTCGAATATGTTTGAAGCATGTTCACCCCCTCTTTTTCTACAGAGACTACGAAGGTCAGTGCAATGCTTGTGGTGATACAACAAGGGGATATGGGGCATTTTGTTGTAAGGATTGCAATTTTGTGCTAGATCTTGGATGTTTTTCACTTCCAATTACAGCTCGTCACAAATGCGATAAGCATCTCCTTTCACTCATTGATAATGATGATAATAGTTATTCAGAGAGTCATCATTGTGATATCTGCGAAGAAAGTCGAGATGCAAATCGTTGGTTTTATCACTGTGCAACATGTGATACTTCTGCTCATGTTGGTTGTGTTCTTGGAAGCTATCCATTCCTCAAACTCGGTAGCATCTATGAAGAAACAAATCATCCACATCCACTCACCATTGTGAAGAAGAAGTATTACTACCTTAATTGTGATAAATGTGGTAAGCCTTGCGAAGGTGTGGCTCTTGAATGCTCAAAGTTGGAGTGCAAATATATCGCCCACTGGGATTGTATAGCACCCTATTTTCTACGGCATTGGTGGAAGTGGGCCATGTAACAATTCAGATGTAATCATATTTGAAACGTGCCACTTCATTTGCAAGAAAACTCAAGATTAGAAAATAGGGTTCGATCTTTGCCATGTTACTTGTGATGTTTGTTGTTGTCATTATAAATTGGTTTTTCCGACTTTTAATGTTCTAAATAAATGTCATGTAAATAACCTGAAGCTGAAACTTGTATAGTTTGCATTTGTATTTGATTGTTGATTTTAGAATTTTTTATAATTTGGAAGTGTGATTGTACTTGCATGTGATTGATGCTTCTTATTTATCTCTTTTGCTGCACATTAAAATTATGTTTAACGTTTGATTATGTATTTGTTGTGGATGCTTGAGCTCCATGAATTTGATGAAGGACACGAATTTTTCAAGTAAGAAGGACTTGTCTCTTTCAAAAAACACAAACATATTTCTAATGGATTGCATATTAAAATTTTATTGCAGAAATTGATTAAAAATTATTAAAATAAGATATTGGAGCTTAATTACAGAATTTATGAAGCTTCATCATACCTTAGCAAATAATTTTGAAAAGAAAAAATTCAACAGGCTTCGTCAATCTAGCTATTGCTGCTTCTGTAACTGTTAAATTGAAATTACTACAGTTCCAAGTAAAATTGAAGGATTAGTTTTTTTTTTTTTCCATAAAAAATATATATATTATAGGGAAGAATATTAAGACAAAAAATGCAAAGCCGAGAAAGGTCATCATCATCCACACAATTTCACAAACAGCTCAAACCAGTACTCAATGGAAGGAGTGATTATGGCCCAAACACTGCAATAGCTTAACCAAGAATGACAATAATATGAATAAAGATCATGGATCCCATCTGACAACACAAATGTGCGATCTACTGCTACTTTGGGATTCCATTCCCCACATCTAATGTTTTAGCTATTTTCCCATCTCTTTTTACTCTCTTATATCACAACCTTGTATCTAATTTCCTTACTCCTCTTCTCTAGGATGAGAACCTATTTTCATCGATAACCACCACCGTATGGCTGTTGAGAATAGCCGTTGGAACTAGGATTATAACCATCGGGCAGTATTATGTTGTAAGCATCCATAAATGTTTTTAAGAGGATTAAAGTATCTTTAATATAACATTACATAATCAAACCTTACATTATCAGATTGAAATTTTTCTTAATTAAGCCGCCTACATTTGACACTATTGAGTGCCACTCAACCACTCTCAACTTATTTTAACTCAATAATTTTCCTCTTCGACAATTTATTGAATAAAACCAAACAATATAGGAATGGATAGCTCCCTCTCAATACAAACCTCACTCTACTTAGCTTAACTTATTACATAATATATAGTAATTTTAATTATTAATTCTATGTCTAGATATAAAATGGTCAAATATACGGTTTGGTCCTCTACTATGCCTATTTCTCATTTTTAGTTTATAAACTTTTGATTATACATTTTTATAATGTTATTAATTAATTTAAAATTTTAAAATTTTAAAAATTTAATTAGAATTTTGACTTAATTTATTAAATACTATTCTAATAAAAGAAATCATTTTTGATGTGATGAATAATGAATTAAAGTATTAAAAGATCATACCAGCTACTATAATCATTAAGGGTGTCAGCTGAACGGAAAAAAATAAAATTATGTAAAATATTATATATTTATCTTTTAAAGGAATGGTAGATCTTTTAATATAGTTTATTATTTTGTTGTTTAAAGAAATGAAGTGAATATTTTATGTAATGAGGGTGTAGGTTTTTTTCTTTCTAAAAATGAATATATTAAGGTTGTAATTACAAAAGGGAAAAAAAGTAAATTTTTTTATAAAAGATTTTTTTTATTATAAGAGAAGATGTAGAGAAACGCAACAAAATAATAGAACAAACAGCCTTTTTCAATTGATCAAGAATACACCAAGAGATGGAGCTTATTGTATTTATATAACTTTTTGACTAAACTGATTCAACTGCTTTGTTATCAGAAACAACTGTTTTCACTGCTAACTGCTTAACAAACTAATAGTTAATTGTGGACTTATTCCTTGACATTCACCCAACTAGTGAACCTCTGTCATCTTTCTTCGTCGAGTTGGGGTATGGCACGCGAGGTTTATATTCTTTACTTACAGGTTTCTTTCCACTATGGCTCACCTCAATCTTACCTTTACTTACCACAATTTCTTGCCTCGGTTCAGATTCAGATTCTACTAACCCTTCTCGTCACGCACGGTGATGGCATGGATTTGTTCCCTTGGGTTAGGTTCAATGTTACTTGGCAAGCTGCCTTGTGGCCTTTCTAAGATCAACTTGGCAAGCTGACCTATTTGGTTCTCGAGTCGTTGAATCGATGCTTGTTGATTTTTAAGTGTTGTTTTGGTGTTTTGAAAACGGGTTTCTGACACCGAGATGAATTGTTAGAATCTCCTCAAGGTTCGGCTTCTTCTCCTGTTGGTAGGGTTGTTGTTGAAAGCATGGAGGGGGTTGTAGTCTCTGATTTCCTTGACTTCCCCATCAGAAATTGGGATGGTTTCTCCAACCTGCATTGTAAGTGTTACTATAGGGATTATTTTGAGGCCTAAAATTATTACACATATAGTGGGCTTGCTCATTCTCTGTGCTTGGGTTGTAAGATGGATATTCTGTGGTGTTCATCCCTCCTCCATTTGTGTCGCATTGCATCACCAGATGTACCTACGTAGAAACACATAAACCATCAATTTTTTTATTTAAAAGCTCTACTTTGTTAGATAGCATGGTGACCGCGTCAAGGTTGAAAACACCGGCTGCTTTATTAGGCTTTGTCCTCATAACTTGCCACTGATAATTATTCAGCGACATCTCCTCTATAAACTCATAAGCCGCTTCAGGTGTTTTGTTATTCAGAGTTCCACCGACGGCTGCATCAATCAGTTGCCTAGTTGAGGGGTTCAAACCGTTGTAAAAAGTTTGAACCTGTAGCCATAAAGGTAACCCATTGATAACACTTTAGAACGACATGTTTTTATGTGCTAATTGTATATTAATTTCGAATGTGACTCTACTAATTTGGGCTATTTATGGACTTTATTCTCGTAGGGACTAAATTGGAGATCAATGCAAAATTGAGGGCCAAAATGGTAAAATTAAAGACAAAAATGGACCAATGTGCAACAAAGGGAAAAGATGGTGCCAAAAGTGTAAACAAGGAAGGCAAAGGGATTAAAATGCAAAAAGAAGAGACTTTGCCTTATCAAATTCTATTTTAATTAAATTAGGATAATTATCTAGGATTATTTAATTTCTTTATTTATCTCTATTTATTTTTAATTAAATTGTAATTATCTTTGGGAGTTTGAGTAGAATTAGACTATCTACCTTAAGCACTATAAATAGGGGATGGAGTAACTCATTTGGGTGGATCATCTTTTTCTGCACACTCCTCCCCCATAATTCTTTTGTGTTTCATTTATTTTTCTTTCAATAAAAATTCCCTTTTTCATACTTTTATATTTATTTTCTTTCTCGCCACAATTATGAACCACTAAAGTTCCATCTAGCTGAAGGTTGTTGAATTCCCCAAGGGGTTCTTGAGGCTTAGAATCTGCGCTTAACTTTCTCATTGTTTCTTTGCATTACTGGTGGCGCTTGCCGCTCAGGCCCCTTTAAAAGTAACCCTTTCAACTTATGCAAAGGCGGCCACTTTGTGTGTTTTGGAAAGATTGCACCGTCGGTTCGTGAGCTTACTGCGTCAGAGGTTAGCGAGCCTAAGAGACAAAATGGCGTGGGATTCGCCATTGAGAAACGTTGATCTAGCGTAAATGGCTCCACAAGAGCAACAGCAGGCTAGAGTCGGGCTCCCTAAATTCGTAAGGTAAAACTCTTGGAGTTGGTGGTCTTAGGCGTCCTCTTCCACTATAACTGGCTTACTTGGGTAGATAAGGGTCATCCAAAAGCCGAAGATTGAACCCAAGGAGGAACGAGACAACCGGAGGCTAGAATCTCGCCAAATAAGAAAACTTATCTTCTTTAAACTCTCTTATTTTCCTTTCTATTTTCGCAATTACTTTCACAATTTCAATTTATTTAATATTTTGTTTTATTCTAAATTGAAATTATTAATTCTGTCTTTTTATTTTTTTTCCAGGATCGCAGGTTTTCTTGGGCACGATTCTGCCCAGGATCTCGAGAAACAGGCATTTGTGTAATCCGATCCGTGTGGATTCGACCCTACTTACCCTTTATTATTATTTTCGTTATTTTACAGGGAGTAGGACATATTTTGGGGCGCGGATAGGCGACGATGGCGTGAGTTGACGGTGAGCGTGGGTTCATGGCCGTGACTCTGATCTGAACCATCGTGGTCGATTGGCCGACGAGCTTAGGCAGTGGACGTCGGGTGGGAGGGTGGAGGAAGGTGCTTGCGGCTAAGCAAATCTGAGAAAAGAAATGGAAAAAATGTTTAGGTTTTGGGGTTTTAATTAGCTAATAGGGGTGTTTGGTCACAGGTTAGGATATAGAATTCAGACGAGAATAAAACACGAATAGAAGTCGTTTGGTACCTTGGATAGAAATTTTTGGCTCTGTTTGCCCTCCTTTCTTTCTTTGAATCTTTGCTCCGTTTCACCGATCAAAGAAGAAAATTTTATTAATATTTAAACAATAATTAAAATAAATGAAAAATAAATAAAAATAAAAAAAAGAAGGAAGCAATAAATAGTGAATAGAAACAAGAACGAAAAATAAAAGAAAAATAAATATTGGGTTGCCTCCCAACAAGCGCTTGTTTTACGTCATTAGCTTGACGACTCAAACGGTTCTATGGAGGTTCCAAATAAATTTTTTCAATTGAGTGAGCCTGAAAATTTTCGTAAAATGGTTTCAGCCGCTGGCCATTGACTACGAACCGCTTTTCTGACTCTTCACTTTTTACCTCAACTGCACCATGAGAGAACACTAAAGGCCCTTGCCATCGTGATTGAAGTTTATCTGGAAATAATTTCAACACAGAGTTATAAAGTAAAACCCGTTGTCCTACTGAGAAATGCTTTTGAGCTATTTTCCTATCATGAAACAACTTGGTCTTGTCTTTATAAATACAAGCGTTCTTATAAGCATCGTTACGGATTTCCTCCAATTCTTGGATATCTAACTCCCTCACCTCTCCAGCATGGTCTAGCTCCATATTACACTGTCGAACCGCCCAATAGGCTTTATGCTCCAATTCCACTGGAAGATGGCAAGCTTTGCCATAAACGAGCCTGTATGGGGTCATTCCAATTGGTCTTTTATATGCCGTTCGATAAGCCCACACTGCGTCATTAAGCCGAAGACTCCAATCTTTTCGGTTGGGCCTAACTGTCTTTTTCAAAATAGCTTTTATCTCCCTATTTGAGACTTCAGCTTGTCCATTCGTTTGGGGATGGTATGCCGTAGCTATACGGTGATGGACTCTATATTTTGTCAACAGTGCCTCCATGGTTTTATTGCAAAAGTGAGTGCCATGATCACTAATTAAGGCTCGAGGTGTGCCAAACCTGGAAAAAATAGTTCGTTTTAGAAATTCCACAATGGTCTTGACATTATCATTGCGAGTAGGCTTTGCTTCAATCCATTTAGAAACATAGTCTACTGCAAGAATTATATACATATTGATAAATGAAGAAATAAATGGGCTCATGAAGTCGATGCCCCAAACATCAAAGATTTCGCAAACATGAATCGGGGATAAGGGCATCTGATTTCGTTTAGTGATGTTACCTGTACGTTGGCATCTTTCGCAAGACTTACAGAAGTTATACGCATCTCGAAAAATTGTGGGCCAATATAGCCCACATTCTAGCACCTTATGAGCGGTTCTCTTAGGGCCAAAGTGTCCTCCGCAAGCTTCAGCATGACAAAAATTAAGGATAGAAGTTACCTCATTTTCTGGGACACATCGTCGAATCATCCGGTGCAAGCAAAGGTTTCCATAAGTATGGATCGTCTCAAATGTAATATCGAGCTTCTCGTCTAAGCTTATCCTTCATGAAACGTGTTAACTCAGTAGGTAACGACCCTGTGGCTAGAAAATTTACCATATCTGCGTACCATGGGAGGTGTGCTTCAGTCGAAAATAGGCTTTCGTCAGGGAGCTCTTCCATAATAGGGACATCGTCAAAAGGTACTTTAATTCTGCTCAAGTGGTCAGCCACTAAATTCTCGCATCCCCTTTTGTCTCAAATTTCGACGTCAAACTCTTGGAGCAACAAAATCCACCTAATGAGCCTTGGTTTTGCATCATTCTTTGCGATCAAGTACCTGAGTGCTGCATGATCAGAAAAAATAATTACTTTAGATCCCAATAAATAAGATCGAAATTTATCTAAAGCAAATACTACGACTAAAAGTTCTTTTTCGGTAGTGGTGTAGTTGCTCTGTGCCGCATCTAAGGTTTTCGAGGCATAGCAGATGACGTGGGGTTCCTTATCTATCCTTTGTCCTAACACAGCTCCTACACTACGTTCGCTTGTGTCACACATAATTTCAAATGGATATTTCCAATTCGGCGGCTGCACTATAGAAGCAGAGACCAACTTCTGCTTAAGTGTATCAAAAGCCTCCTTACACTTCTGACTAAACTCGAACTGCTTATCTTTCTGCAACAACTCACAAAGTGGTTTCGCTATTTTCAAAAAAAATTTTATGAAGCGCCTGTAGAACCCTGCATGGCCAAGAAAAGAGCGAATTTCCCTAACAGTAGAGGGATAAGGTAAAGAATTTATAATGTCAATTTTGGCCTTATCGACCTCAATTCCCCTAGAAGAAACTATGTGCCCTAGAATTAAACCCTTGTCTACCATAAAATAGCACTTTTCATAATTTAAGACAAGATTGAATTCTATACACCTGCTCAAAATTATCGTTAAGTTTTTAAGGCATTCATCAAAACAATTCCCATAGACAGTAAAATCATCCATAAAAACTTCGATAATATTTTCCACATATTCAGAAAATATACTCATCATGCATCTCTGGAAAGTAGCCAGCGCATTGCAAAGACCAAACGGCATCCTCCTATACGCAAATGTACCAAAAGGGCACGTAAAAGTGGTCTTCTCTTGGTCCTCTGGTGCGACTGGTGTTTGAAAGAAACCTGAATATCCATCAAGACAACAAAAGTTAGTTTTTCCAGCTAACCTTTCAAGCATTTGGTCAATAAAGGGAAGGGGAAAATGATCTTTTTTAGTGTAGGAGTTCAACTTCCTATAATCTATGCAGACACGCCACCCATTTTGTATTCGGGTGGACACCAAGTCACCTTCGACATTTTTCTTTACTGTCACGCCCGTTTTCTTGGGCACGACTTGTACCGGACTTACCCATCTGCTATCCAAAATGGGGTAGATTACGTCAGCATCCAAAAGCTTGATTATTTCTTTTTTTACTACCTCTATCATATTCAGATTTAGCCGACTTTGCGCTTCTCACCTCGGTTTCGTGCCCTCCTCCACGTAGATCCTCTACGTGTATGTCAACGGGCTTATTCCCTTTAAATCTGCAATGCTCCAACCAATTGCTTCATTATGACTTTTCAATACATGAACCAAACTTTCCTCTTCATGGAAAGAGAGTCGATTGGATACTATGACTGGTAGGGTATCATCGTCACCTAAAACGCATACTTGGATGTTCAGTAGCGGTTTCAATTCCAATTCTGTGCTCGCATAATGAGGGTAAAAGCTTAGTACACGGGATAACAACTCATTAACTGATTCAAAATCAAATTTAAAGTCATATATGGATTCAAAATTTTCTTCCACTAATAAGTCGATTATATCGACACAATTCACGCCAAATTTCACTTTGGGATGGCTAATGGCATCGTGAGCGTTAAATTTCACGATCTCCCATCAAACTCCATCGTGAGGGTTCCACTTCGAACGTCAATTTTAGTACTAGCTGTACTAAGGAATGGTCATCCCAACAAGAGATCTGAAGATCCCGGAGCACTGTCCTCCTCTATTTTTATCACATAGAAATCTGCAGGAAAAATAAGCTCGTTAACCTTTACCAACACGTCCTCGAGGACTCCTTCGGGATACACAACGAACCTATCCGCCAACTGAATAATAACACCTGTTTTTGTCAAAAAACCTGCATTAAGTGATTCATAAATAGAATAGGGCATTACATTTATGGAGGCTCCTAGATCACACATAGCCTTTTTAATTCCCAAATGTCCTATTTTGCATGGTATCGCAAACATACCCCTATCCTTACATTTTGTCGGCATTTTCCGTTGTAACACTGCAGATACATTTTCACCAACATTCACCCTTTCATTACCCGTTAACTTTTGTTTGTTGGTGCAAAGTTCTTTAAGAAATTTAGCGTACCTGGGTATTTGCTTTATGGCGTCCAACAGCGGAATGTTGATTTCGACGTTCCTAAATGTTTCGAGGATCTCCTTATCCTTCTTACCTTTTCGACATTGGTTGAAACGTTCTGGAAAGGGAGGTTGAATTGTTGGCAATGGAGGCCTTGGTCGAACCTGTTTGTCTTTCTCAAATTTTTCCCGGGCAATTTCTTGGGCACGATTCCTGTCGGGAATCGATTCTAGAACTTTTCCACTTCTCAGCGTTACTGAATTTATGTTTTGCCTTGGGTTTGGCTCTGTTTGGGAAGGCAGCTTCCCTTAAGAACTTATTCTCTCGATCGATGTGGTCAACTCCCTTATGGATGCCTTGGTTTTTTGTTGAAACTCAAGAACGTTAGCCGCTAATTTATTGACAAGAGCCTCTAGATTGTTACACGGGTTTGTGGTCATTGTAGAGGTCGATTTTGGTATGGTGATTGTATCGTGGATTAGCTCCATAACTCAAATTAGGTGATCCTCCACCACAGGTTGTAGGTATTAGCATAGGGATTATAACGCCTTTGTGGTGGACCAGAAAATTTCCCACGGCATCCGGATGCGCCATCGTGTTGTCATTTAAGTTGGGCATACATCGGTTGTGTGCTCGGTGTAGCACATAGTCCACATAACCGGCCGGTTTAGCTTTTTCTCGCAACAAGAGAGCTCACAATATTAGTAAGTCTATCAAGCCTATCCTCTAAGGAAGAATTACTTAGGTGATAAATCCTTCCGGGGTTCGGATTGGCTCAAATCACGAGAATTGGCAGCCATTGTAGAGATTAAGTCTCTTGCTTGTTTGGGAGTCATGTTGACCAACGCCTCCACTAGCGCTGCGTCCACCATGTTCATCTCCATTAGTTTCAAACCTTCATAAAAGTATCAAGGAGAGATTGCTCGTTATACTGTGTTGTGGGCGACTTGCACACAACTTCTTGAACCGCTCCCAATAATCATATAGAGTCTCTGCCTCTTTCTGCCTAATCCCCATGATCTCCTTCTTAGCTCAGCTGCTCTAGATGCTGGGAAAAACCTATTGAGAAGCAAATGAGAAAGATCAGCCCATGTAGTTATAGATCTAGGAGGTAAATAAAACAACCATTCCCTAGCTGAATCTGCTAGGGAAAAAGGGAAAGCGCGTAATTTAATCTGATCCTCAGTTACGCCTTGAGGTTTCATACTCAGACAAACCATATGAAACTCCTTCAAATGTTGATGAGGGTTCTCATTTAGTAACCCTCGGAATGTTGGCAGCAACTGAATTAACCCTGACTTCAGTTCAAAATCGATATCCATAGTAGGATATGCGATGCACAGTGGCGGTTGTTCCGTCGGAGCTTCGGCTAGTTGCCGAATTGTTTGAGCCATTGGTCCTTGTGCCAAATTAGGGTTTTCGTCAACCCTAGCGTTGAACACTTCTTCAAGTGGATCGACTTTTTTCGATTTGCTTTCGAGCGTTTGGGTAGGGTTTTCGTTAACCCTAGACTCCGCTTCGTCGTCAACCCTGATTTCTGGTGGTGGATTGCTTCGAGTCTCTACCACCGCTGACTGCTTTTTTCTCAACTTAGTTTCTTTTCGATTAGCTTTTGCAGTCTTTTCTATCTCTGAGTCAAATGCAAGAATACCTAGAGCAGATCTGGTCATAGAAAACAAGAAAAACAGGATTAGTACGTTACCGATCCCCGGCAACGGCGCCAAAATTTGATGTGTCATTGAATGCACCAAAATATGTCCTACTCTCTGTAAAATAACGAAAATAATAATAAAGGGTAAGTAGGGTCGAATCCACAGGGATCGGATTACACAAATGCCTGTTTCTCGAGATCCTGAGCAGAATCGTGCCCAAGAAAACCTGCGATCCTGGAAAAAAATAAAAAGACAGAATTAATAATTTCAATTTGGAATAAAATAGAATATTAAATAAATTGAAATTGTGAAAGTAATTGCGAAAATAGAAAGGAAAATAAGAGAGTTTAAAGAAGATGAGTTTTCTTATTTGGCGAGATTCTAACCTCCGGTTGTCTCGTTCCTCCTTGGGTTCAATCTTCGGCTTTTGGATGACCCTTCTCTGCCCAAGTAAGCCAGTTATAGTGGAAGAGGACGCCTACGACCACCAACTATAAGAGTTTTACCTTACGAATTTAGGGAGCCCGACTTTAGCCTGCTGTTGCTCTTGTGGAACCATTTACGCTAGATCAACGTTTCTCAATGGCGAATCCCACGCCATTTTGTCTCTTGGGCTCGCTAACCTCTGACGCAGTAAGCTCACGAACCGACAGTGCAATCCTTCCAAAACACACAAAGCGGCCGCCTTGGCATAAGTTGAAAGGGTTACTTTTAAAGGGGCCTAGACGGAAGCGCCAGCCTCGTAATGTAGAGAAACAATGAATACCCGAGTGAGAAAGTTAAGTGCGGATTCTAAACCTCAAGAACCCCTTAGGGAATTCAACAACCTTCAGCTAGATGAAACTTTAGTGGTTCATAATTGTGGCGAGAAAGAAAATAAATATAAAAGTATGAAAAAGGGAATTTTTATTGAAAGAAAAATAAATGAAACACAAAAGAATTATGGGGGAGGAGTGTACAGAAAAAGATGATCCACCCAAATGAGTTACTCCATCCCCTATTTATAGTGCTTAAGGTAGATAGTCTAATTCTACTCAAACTCCCAAAGATAATTACAATTTAATTAAAAATAAATAGAGATAAATAAAGAAATTAAATAATCCTAGATAATTATCCTAATATTAATTATCCTAGTTTAATTAAAATAGAATTTGATAAGGCAAAGTCTCTTCTTTTTGCATTTCAATCCCCCTGCCTTCCTTGTTTACACTTTTGGCACCATCTTTTCCCTTTGTTGCACATTGGTCCATTTTTGTCTTTAATTTAACCATTTTGGCCCTCAATTTTGCATTGGTCTCTAATTTAGTCCCTACGAGAATAAAGTCCAGAAATAGCCCAAATTAGTAGAGTCACATTCGAAATTAATATACAATTAGCACATAAAAACATGTCGTTCTAAAGTGTTATCACCCATGGTGAGGGCACCTTCTTAATAAGTCTTTATACGTCTCCCATGCGTCATAAAGAGTTTCTAAATCCATCTGCACAAAAGAAGAGATATCATTCCTCAACTTTACCGTTTTAGCAGGTGAAAAATATTTTAATAAAAACTTTTCGGTTATTTGTTCCCAAGTAGTGATGGAACCTCGTGGTAACGAGTTCAACCACTGTTTAGCTTTATTCCTTAATGAAAAAGGAAATAACCGAAGGCGAATGGCATCGTCAGAAATTCCATTAATTTTAAAAGTGTCGCAGAAATCTAAAAAATTAGCCAAATGAGTATTTGGGTCTTCGTCCTACAAACCATCAAACTGAACAAACTGTTGAATCACTTGAATAGTGTTAGGTTTTAGTTCAAAATTATTTGCAGCAATAGTAGGTCTAACAATAATCGATTCAGCCCCAGTTAAATTGGGCTTGGCATAGTAGTACATAGTACGAGAAGTAGGATTTTGACTCACAGGATTCGCGGCAACCACATGAGGTAGTGAATTATTCTGATTTTTAGCCATCTCCTCGATAAGATTGGTATCGTCCCTTGCTCTTCCTCTATATACTGAAGACTTCGCCTTATTTCTCTACGATTTCAGTTAGCTGTGCTTTCAATTTCGCTATCAAATAATAGAGGTCCTGTAGGGTTTCTTCTAGTCATAAACTAAAGATACCTACCAGAAGAAAATCGAAAGCAAGATTAGAAACAAATAATAAAAAACAAAAATTAAATTGCAGAAAAAAATGGCTAAAGTAATAAAAATTAAGTGTTCCTAATATTCTAGTCCCTGGCAACGGCGCCAAAAACTTGATGGGCTCGAAACTAACTAATATTTTGAAAAAGGCAAGCGCACCTATCGATCAATAGTATAGCTTTGATGAGTCCGAAATATCGTATCCTCAAGGACTAAAATTACTAGTAATAACTATTTTTTATTATTTAGCCTAATAATTAATGGGTTTTGTTTTAATCTAAAAATTAACTAACTAATTTACTATGAACACAACAAAGAGTGAAGAAAGAAATCGAATAAACCAATGAATAAAGACAATACCCAAGGAAGAATTCACCTAGACTTCACTTATTATTTTGACTCTGAATTAAACGATTTATTCACTTGTCTTGATCCGTAGAAATCCCTAAATTATGTTAATATCTCTTTCGAGACTAAGAACAATTGACTCTAGGTTGATTAATTGAAATCTCTTTCTAATTAAAACCCCTATAGTCACATTAACTCGATCTATGAATTCTCTTATTAGATTTGACTCTAATTCGACATATTTATGTCATCCTATTTCTAGGGTTGCAATCAACTCCGCTTAATTATGCTAGATCTTCTCTTAAACAGGGACTTTTGCTCCACTGAATAAGCACATTAAACTTTAATTAATATTCTAAAAATATTAAAGCAAGGGTTAAGAACACATAATTAAGAATAAGAACAAGTAATTATCATGTAATTCAGATAATTAAATAATAAGATTCATCATAGGTTTCATCCTCCCTAGGTATTTAGGGAGTTTAGTTCATAACGTAAAACGAAGACATCTCAGAATAAAGAAAACAACAAGACATAAGGAACCCAAAAACTTCTAAGAACTTGATGGGGATCTTCAATCTTGGAGTGGATCTACTTTCTAAGATGAATTCGACGGCTGCCTTCGAGTAATTTCTTCGATCTACTCTGCGTCCCCCTTAGGTCCTCTTCTAGTGTGTATTTATAGACTTTAGAATGCTCAGAAACCCTAAAAATTGGGTTTTTTCGCGTAACAGGGAAGTAGGGTGTGAAATTGACACGGGTTGGCACATGGGCGTGTGGCCAGCCCATGTGGCTACATGGGCGTGTGCCCAGCCCGTGTGGATCCTGAAAACTCTGATTTTGGCTCATTTTTTGCTCCTTTTACTCCCAAATGCTCTCCTAAGTATAGAAACATGAATTTAAGAGATTAGGGGCATCAAATTTACTAATACTCATCATAAATCATCCAAAAATATGCCAAGCATAGAATTAAAGTATGTTACATTTATGGTTTATCACATAATGCCAATACATATACCAGTCATAAGCTGGTCAGCTTTAATAAGTTTCACCTACTACCTTTAAGTTTCATTGCAACTTGCACAACTTGTACATTGCAACTTGAAAAACACAACTTGCAGAATTAGATAAGTTGATCTATCAATCTTATCAGCATCCAATTACATTAAATACATTACCTACTTAATTCTAATTAAACTAAGATACAAAATATTACTTAAAGTAACAAAATGAAACCGAAATTGAATAGTAGCATCAACTTCAGTAGCTACATGTACTTCATCCGAAAATACTACAGCAGCTTGATCTTCATACTTTATCCACATAACTTTGGCTTAAAATATTTGAAAAAAAGAAGAGCTACTAGGAATTATTTTGATCTCATTCTTAGTGATTTATTTACGTATAATCTTGCTGAAAAGAAATTGAAAGAGTTTGAGCATGTTACTGATGTGCGTCGAAACTACCAAATATAAATTCCTACACTCTAACTTAATTAAATAGTAGTATAGAGTAGTAGAGTCGATACCACAGGGATTTGGATTCCTAATTTCTTGTTTTTATGAACAGATTCCTGTGGAGTTGTGGTGACCATACTCCAAAACTACCATTTTTCTTTGGGGGAGAACACAGTATTTTATTACTTGTAATGCTAATTGTATTTATTATCCAAACTGGGGTTTCCCATTTGAAGTATAAATGTAAGGGAAGCATGTTTAAGTTGGAATTTGTGTGAACATATGATTATTCAAACTATAATTTCCTGATTTCTGTGTTCTTTAAATATAGGAATGCACGCCTTGTTATGTTCTTTAAACCATGTTTTAACAGAAGGCAGGAGCATCAGAACTTGTTAGAGAGTTAAAGCTCCTGTTGCTGCTCTGTATAGCCTATTCTGGAACTTGAGAGGCCATGGACACGTGCTACATCAAGCCATTAGGTAATCATGTTAGCAAAGCTAATCCATAACAGCTCCTTGACATGTACCAACAATTTAAGCTATAAACTGGATAATCAAAAGGTATATAGTAATCCTAGACAACATTTTGCTTATTTGACAACTTCAATGATAAATTAAAACATACTATAATTGTATAATATAATAAAAGATATTCATAATAAGATTATACTTGAGCTAAGTAAAAGCATAAATTACATGCTAAAAATATAATTTAGTACAAGTAGGACCTTTACTTAAATAAAATTATAACATTTTTTCTTCATATTTATAGGTTTAAATAAATCATAGACTTTGCAACTCAATAAGTAACATAAATCAATAACTATTTAATATAGGACTTGTAAAAAGGATTACGAAAATGATAAAAGCAACATCAATTTTGGTTGATTATGTTAATGAAAATAAATAAAATTATAAATGTGATGTTGCAATTTTCATTTAATTCCAGTACTTTCACTGTAACTCTTCTCGTTCCTTTTTCACTTTGAACCTATGTTACTCGGACATTGATGAATTATTAGTGAAGGTACACGTTTTGCAACCCCAAACCTTTTGAGATTCCAATCAGTTGTTTAACACTTGATTGCTGCAAATTTGAAAACTAAACTCGTTTCTAGCTTTGTTCAGCAATTGCGGAGTTGATAGGCAAATTTGGTTAACAATGGTGAGGAATGTGAGCTAGAAAGGTAGGCATCATTTCCTCTCCTACTCTATTTATCTCATCTTGAATGACCACTATAGCTATAGAGAGGATGCATTTGGGAGTAAGGCCAATAGGCATTCATTGGAATTATTTTGTGTTGTATCCATGTTCTTTTTTCGTCTCATGTAATGCATTAAAGCATTTTATATTTACCTGGTGATTTTAAGTGTTTAATTTTTAATTTATAAAATAATATTTTTTACAATCTCGTAAATATCCATTACTAATTAAATAAAGATTAGCCTAAAATTTTAATATTTTTTCTATTTTATTTAAAATAAATATTTTAAAAATATAATACACTAAAAGCATTAAAAACTAAAATAAAAGTTTTCTATCGCATTAAAATAAATTAAAACTATTTATATTAAAAATACTACCATAAATATAATAAATGATTTATTGTATTACATATAATTTTGAAATTTTTATATTTTGGGTTGGGTTATTCAATTGGGTAAGGTATTTTTTTTTGTAAGATTTTAGGTAATAGATTTAATTGTTATTGGGATAATGATTTAATATAAATATAAGATATATAATTATTTTTATAACATAATATATTAGGGTGAGCCGAGCTCAGGCCAAAAAGTCTTATCCAATGATAGATGGTGAATTGATAAATATTGATACTGACTATTTAACAAATATAATATTAGCAATGTTAGCTCAAGAATTGATCAGAAAACGGTGTAAAGCAATTTTAACTTATATTCTGGATACAAGAATGTCGAAATCTGAAATAGATCAAGTTCTAATGGTCCGAGAGTTCACATATGTATTTCCCAAAGAGTGGTTTGATTTATCTCCTGAGAGAGAGATCAAATTTGCTATTGAAGTAGCATACGATACAACACTAATTTCTATTACATCATATAAAATGACTCCGACTTAACTGAAAGAATTGAAAGCTCAGTTGTAAGAATTTTTAAATCAAGGTTTTATTTGACCGTGTGTGTCATCTTAGGGAGCTCTGGTGCTGTTTGTGAAAAGAAAGATGGAACCATGAGATTGTGTATCGACTATTGGCAATTGAATAAAGTTACCAAAAAGATAAGTATTCGCTTCTCAGAATTGATTATTTGTTTGATCAGCTAAAAGGAGCAGCCATGTTTTCTAAATTTGATCTTCGAGCGAGTTATTATCAACTATTATGTAATGTCAATGAGAGGATATCATTTACCCTTGACTTGGACTATAAATTTTACTATTGTGAATTGTGCTAAATATTGTAGAAGTATATGCTCAACATACTAGCTTTCAATTGCTTATATACTTGAACTCAGGCTTTTACTTACATCAAAACATACGAGTTATGTATATATAGCTCATCATCTACTAAAATTAAGGTATCCCACACTATATCTTTAAATATGTTATGCTAACTAATGTGGTCATAACAAATGTAACAAAGAAAAAATAACTTACACGGCCAAACCAATAATACAACTCGGTTCACCACTTATATCTTTGACGCATTGCCTAGAGGAGCAACCTGTTATGATAATCTTGGAGACTCCAATTGACTCTTACCATTTTACAAACAAATAAATGGCTCAGCTCCTTTTTTTTTTTTTTACGCAGTAAAAAATTAACAACACAACTAGGTTGTGATCATGTTATGGTTGCTTAAGTGAGCACAACATGACTCACCAACAATTTTTCGGTTTGATATTTTTGACAAAAACAATCCTCAGCAAAGGTAAATCCCTTCATTACTAACGGAGATAGTAAAAGATTTAGAATAGATTTAGATGTGTGATATACTTACTTGTAATTAATATAAAAATAATAATGATAATAAAATTAAATATTATAATAATATTATAACATAATATAAAAAATAAACTAAATATATCGCATCCCAGTATACCATACCATCTATCCATATCCACCATTAAAGTGGAGTAAAAAGATAACCACACTTTACCCGACAACTCACATATGAATTTATTATTAATAATAATTGCTGTTGTTTGTCTTAGCTGAAAGCTGGGTAAAGTTCTTTAAAGTTCTTGCTGTGCTTATTTAATAATTTTGACGTGATTAGTTCAGTACAATAATTGAAGGCTGAAAGTGTAAGGAAATTTGATTTAAATGAATTTTATAGACAAGTCCGGTCCAATCATATTAATTTTTTATATCTTTTTATATAAAAAATAAATTTTAAAAAATAGAATATACTGAAGACTTCGCCTTATTTCTCTACGATTTTTACGAACTGTGCTTTTAATTTCGCTATCAAATAATAGAGGTCCTGTAGGGTTTCTTCTAGTTATAAACTCTTCTAGTCATAAACTAAAGATACCTACCAGAAGCAAATTTAAAGTAAGATTAGAAACAAATAATAAAAAAAATAAAAATTAAATTACAGAAAAAATGGCTAAAGTAATAAAAATTAAGTGTTCCTAATATTCTAGTCTCCAGTAACAGCGCCAAAAATTTGATGGGCTCGAAACTAACTAATATTTTGAAAAAGGCAAGCGCACCTATCGAACAGTAGTATAGCTTTGATGAGTCCGGAATATCGTATCCTCAAGGACTAAATTACTAGTAATAATTATCTTTTTATTATTTAGCCTAATAATTAATGGTTTTATTTTAATCTAAAATTTAACTAACTAATTTACTATGAACGCGACAGAGAGTGAATAAAGTAATCGAATAAACCAATGAATAAAGACAATACCCAATGAAGAATCCACCTAGACTTCACTTATTATTCTGACTCTGAATTAAACGATTTATTCACTTCTCTTGATCCGTAGAAAATCCTAAATTATGTTAATATCTCTTGCGAGACTAAGAACAATTGACTCTAGGTTGATTAATTGAAATCTCTTTCTAGTTAAAACCCCTATCGTCACATTAACTCGATCTATGGATTCCCTTATTAGATTTGACTCTAATCCGACAGATTTATGTCATCTTATTTCTAGGGTTGCAATCAACTCCGCTTAATTATGTTAGATCTTCTCTTAAACAGGGACTTTTGCTCCACTGAATAAGCACATTAAACTTGAATTAATATCGTGAAAATATTAAAGCAATGGTTAAGAACACATAATGAAGAGAAAGAACAAGTATTTATCATGTAATTCAGATAATTAAATAATAAAATTCATCATAGGTTTCATCCTCCCTAGGTATTTAGGGAGTTTAGTTCATAACGTAAAAGGAAGACTTCTCAGAATAAAGAAAACAATAAGACATAAGGAACCCAAAAACTTCTAAAGAACTTGACAGAGATCTTCAATCTTGGAGTGGATCTGCTTTCTAAGATGAATCCGACGGCTGCCTTCGAGTAATTTCTTCGATCTACTCTGCGTCCCCCCTTAGGTCCGCTTCTAGTGTGTATTTATAGACTTTATAATGTTCAGAAACTCTAAAAATTGGGTTTTTTCGCATAACAGGGAAGTAGGGTGCGAAATCGACACGGGTTGGCACATGGGCGTGTGGCCAGCCCGTGTGGATCCTGAAAACTCCGATTTTGGCCTATTTTTCGCTCCTTTTGCTCCCAAATGCTCTCCTAAGTATAGAAACGTGAATTTAAGGGATTAGGAGCATCAAATTCACTAATTTTCATCATAAATCATCCAAAAATATGTCAAGTATAGAATTAAAATATGTTATATTTATGGTTTATCACATAATACCAATACATATACCAGTCATAAGCTGGTCAGCTTTAACAAGTTTCACCTACTACCTTTAAGTTTCATTGCAACTAGTACAACTTGTACATTGCAACTTGAAAAACACAACTTGCACAATTAGATAAGCTGATCTATCAATCTTATTAGCACCCAATTACATTAAATACATTACCTACTTAATTCTAATTAAACTAAGTTACAAAATATTACTTAAAGTAACAAAATGAAACCGAAACTGAACAGTAGCATCAACTTCAGTAGCTGCATGTACTTCATCCGGAAATACTACAGCAGCTTGATCTTCATTCTTCATCCACATAACTTTGGCTTAAAATATTTGAAAAAAAGAAGTGCTACTAGGAATTATTTTGATCTCATTCTTAGTGATTTATTTACGTATAATCTTGCTGAAAAGAAATTGAAAGAGTTTGAGATGAGCGTCAAAACTACCAAATATAAATTCCTACACTCTAACTTAATTAAATAGTAGTATAGAGTAGTAGAGTCGATCCCACAGAGATTTGGATTCTTAATTTCTTGTTTTTATGAACAGATTCCTGTGGAGTTGTGGTGACCATACTCCAAAACTACCATTTTTCTTTGGGGGAGAACACAGTATTTTATTACTTGTAATGCTAATTGTATTATCCAAACTGGGGTTTCCCATTTGAAGTATAAATGTAAAGGAAGCATGTTTTAAGTTGAAATTTGTGTGAACATATGATTATTCAAACTATAATTTCCTGATTTCTGTGTTCTTTAAATGTAGGAATGCACGCCTTGTTATGTTCTTTAAACCATGTTTTAACAGAAGGCAGGAGCATCAGAACTTGTTAGAGAGTTAAAGCTCCTGTTGCTGCTCTGTATAGCCTATTCTGGAACTTCAGAGGCCATGGACACGTGCTACATCAAGCCATTAGGTAATCATGTTAGCAAAGCTAATCCATAACAGCTCCTTTACATGTACCAACATTTTAAGCTATAAATTGGATAATCAAAAGGTATATAGTAATCCTAGACAACATTTTGCTTATTTAGAATAAATGTAACTTAATAAACAAAAACTTTTGAAATAGTAATAAATTAATAATAAAATAATAATAATAAAATAATAGCAATATAATTAGGGACAAAGTCAGGAGAGATGGTATGAGCTTAGCCCCTAAATTGTAAAATTATTATTTAGATCCTTAAAATTATTTAAAATTTTAAATTAATAAAGTTAAAATTATACTTTGGCCCCTTAAAATTATAAAAATTTGATTTAATATTTTACAAATTATAAAGATATAAACTATAAAAAATTAAAATTTCATCCAAATTTCCTAAAAATTGTTCGCTTCACCCTAAATATAATAATGAAATGATAACGAAACAATAAAAAATAGCAACAATATTTTGTTTTTGCAAAATTGAGTCTGATCGGGATCGGGTAAAAAGACCTTATCTGAGGCCCTGTCTATTTAGAAAATAATTTTTTTGTTCAAATTTATTTTTCGAGTATATATTTTTACTTATTCTTTCTCATTTTTCATGCAAGCTTTCGTCCCATGAACAAAACTATATTAAATCATAAAGAAAATAAAGAAAAGAAACACAAGGATTCCTTTCATCCATTTAATGATAACTTGTCCAATTCTGACGGAAATTTTTTCGAATTTAGATTTTATAACCTAATTATTAATTAATAATAAAATATATACATCATTTGAATTTATTTTTATAAAGAGATAAAAATCATGGATACGCTTAGTTGAGAAAGGACATCGCGTTATTAATAAACATCAATAAAATCTTTATCATGCGGCCAAAAATTATGAATACACTAAGGATCCATTTGTAAACATTGTAAAAGTGTTGCAATATGAATATTATTAATAAAACCATTTATTCAATATATCTATAAATTAAAATTGGGAATGTATATATGAATATAAGTGCAAAATTCAATTGTGCAAATTAAAATTAATCCGAACTAAATTAACTCAATCAATACAATTAAAGACCCAAACTAAAATAAATCCAAAATTGATTAACATGTACATATATATATATATATACACATATGGTGTATAGTATAAAATAATATGGGAATTTCGAAATAAAACAAAAAAAAGTCATAAATATCAAATCAACTCAGCATGAAAAGCTAGTGTGAAGCAGGCAGAACTCTACAAGCAAAAGATAAGAACAAAGCATGGACGACCTAATTGAGTTGACCTCTGTTTACTATAAGCGACCCTCTGCGTCTGCCTCTTAATATCAAATGCTCTCCCACTTCCTGAATCTTTATCTTTCTTCACTAGTAGTAGTCTTGTTTTCCCACTGACACTTTGCTCCCAAAATCAAGCTTTTCTTTTATTTATATTGCTTGGGGAAGGAGAAATGGAGGAGTCTAACAATTATGGCCACCAACATCCCCTGCTTCTTATCTTGAATCAAGACCGGCTGATTCACAATCAAAGTGGTGGAACTGATTGCTCCAGGTGTGGAGAGAAGGCCTCTGCTCCATGTTTTTTCTGTGCGGAACACTGCGGGTTTACCCTTCACAAGGTATGTGCCGAGGCACCTCTGGAGCTTAATCACCCTTTTCATCTCAACCATCCTCTTCTTCTTATGCAAAATGCACCTTATTCATCTGTAAGGTGCATTTGTGATTTTTGTGATAAAAAGGATAATAAGTTTGTTTATCACTGCTCTTGCGGATTGGACTTCCATATTAAATGTGCTTTGTTTACATTTAATATTGCTGAGAATAATTTGAAAGAGCTTGACCATGTTGCCCTTCAACATCCATTGATTCCCACTGAAAATCGCGATGAAGAACTCGAAAATGTTAGTAAGTGCTTTGGGTGTTGGGAACCATTAGCAAATTATACACACTTTTCTCCTGACTGTGGATTTAATTTACATGAGAAATGCGCTGAGCTTCCTTTCAAACTGAATCGTGAGTGCTATCACAAGCATCCTCTTGTCCTACAATTTAATTCCGAACGGTTTTCTTGCAAGATATGCCAAGTAACAAGGCGAAGAGGATTTGTTTATGGTTGTTCTCCTTGTAAGTTTGTTGTTCACATTGAATGTGCATCGCAATCACCACCACAAGTTCTTAAGAGTACAAATCATGAACATCCATTTACCTTGTTTAATGGGCACCAACATCCCCTGCTTCTTATCTTGAATCAAGAGCAGCTGATCCACAATCAAAGCGGTGTAACTGGTTGCTCCAGGTGTGGGGAGAAGGTGTCTGCTCCATGTTTTTGCTGTGCGGATCACTGTGGGTTTTATCTTCACAAGGTATGTGCCGTGGCACCTGTGGAGCTTAATCACCCTTTTCATCTCAACCATCCTCTTCTTCTTATGCAAAAGTTACCTCATTTATCTGGAGCGTACTTTTGCAGTTTCTGCCATGAATTTGGTGACAAGTCTGTTTATCACTGCTCTAGTTGTAAATTGGACTTTCATATTAAATGTGTTCTGTTTACATTTAATATTGCTGAGAATAATTTGAAAGAGCTTGACCATGTTGCCCTCCGAGATCCACTGATTTCCACTGAAAATGGTGATGAAAAACTTGAAGATGTTTCTAAGTGCTTTGGGTGCCGGGAACCATTAGCAAATTATACACACTTTTCTCCTTACCGTGGATTTAATTTACATGAGAAATGCGCTGAGATTCCTTTCAAATTGAATCATGTGTGCCATCGCAAGCATCCTCTTATCCTACAATTTAATAGCGAAAGGCTCTCTTGCAAGATATGCCAAGTAACAAGGCGAAGAAGATTTGTTTATGGTTGTTCATCTTGTAAGTTTGTTATTCATATTGAATGTTTATCACCATCGCCAATTATTAAAGATGAAGGCCATCAACATCCATTCTCATTGCTCTTGAGACAAGTTCCATTCATTTGTGATGCTTGTGGCACAGAAGGAAATCATGTTGCCTATACATGTGGTACATGCAACATTATAGTCCATAAAAATTGCATTTCATTGCCTCGCATTATCAAAAGTAAATGGCATGACCATCGCCTTCTTCACAAATACTTCCATCACATAGAAGATTTTAGAGTTTTATATTGCATAATATGCCATGATGAAGTCAATACAGAGCATGGTAGTTACTACTGTTCAAAGTGCAATTCTATATTCCATGTGAAGTGTGTAATGAAGGATGAAGCTTTATATGAAATAGCAGAAAATGAAGATGATGAATCTCCTAATGAGTCTGCTAGCTCCATAACCAAGGTTCTTCAAAGGAATGATGCTGGAGAAGCCACAGTTATAGAACATTTCAAGCATAGTCACCACTTAATGTTAAGTGACGGAGTAGGTGAGTACGGTGATAAATGTTGTGTTGGGTGCTTGTTACCGATTGTGGCTTCATTTTATTACTGTGCACAGTGTGATTTCTTTCTTCATGAAGTTTGTGTCAAGTTACCAAAGGTAAAGCATGTTTGGCATCATCGTTGCCGACCACCATTGATCCTTACTTCAAACGAAGTATTTCAGTGTGTAAAATGTGATTGCTTGTCTAAGGCTTTTGCCTATAAATGTGAAGAATGTAAGGATTACACATGCCTAAGATGTATAATTGCTCTTACACCTGGAGTTCCTCGCACATGTGTAGGACATGAACACTCACTCCTTTTCTACATTGAATATAGAGGGAGATGCGTTGCTTGTGGTGGTGATGATATCAAAGGGATGTTCCGTTGTAAGGATTGCGATTTTTCTTTACATCATAAATGTTATTCGTTGCCTATTAAATCTCAACACAAAAGTGATGAACATCTTCTTTTACTCGCTTATAATGATGGTAACAGTTACTCAGAAAGTCATTTTTGTGATGTTTGTGAAGAGCGTCGAGATCCAAAACTTTCGTTTTATCATTGTGCAACATGTGATACTTCTGCTCATGTCAATTGTATTCTTGGAGAACTTCCATTCCTCAAACCTGGGAGTATCGTTGAAGTAATGGAGTACACTCATGAGCACCCTGTCACTGTTGTTAAGAAGAATTATTACTATCCGAATTGCAGTATTTGTGGTAAGCCCTGTTTAGATTTGGCTCTGGAATGTACTGGATGCAACTTCATTATCCATGCTAGGTGTCCTTTAGATTCGGAGGACTAAGGTGACTATACTCCAGAACTACCCTTTTCTTTTGCGGAGAACACAGAGCATGGTCTTGACTTTATTCCTTGTAATGCTGATTGTATTTATCATCCAAACTAGGCTTTTGTATTTGAAGTATAAATGTAAGGGAAGCATGTTTTAAGTTGAACCATGTTTATTCAAACTATAATTTCCTGATTTCTGTGTTCTTTAAACCATGTTTTAACAGAAGCATGAGAACTTATTAGAGAGTTGAAGCTCCAATTGCTACTCTGTGCAGCCTATTCTGGAACTTGAGAGGCAATAGAAACTTGCTACAAAATCTCCTAATTTACATATAAAAAATGGTCAAATATAGGGTTTAGTCCCTCCACTATTCCTATTTTGTCATTTTTAGTTTATACTTTATTTTTTTTATCATAATTTGATCGAATACTTTTATAATGTTATGAATTAGTCCAAAAATTAAAATTAACTATTTCAATTAAAAGATTGACTTGAATTTTTTTAAAATTCTATTTTAACAAAAAAAATCATTTTTGATGTGATGAATAATGAATTAGAGTAAGTGTTAAAAATAAAGGGTGCCAGTTGAATGGAAAGAAAATTATATATTTATCTTTTAAAGGAATGGTAGAATTTTAAGGAAAAAATATAGTTTATTGTTCCGTTGTTTAAGAAAATGAAGTGAATAATTTATGAAAGAGCATGTAGGTATTTTCCTAAAATGAAAATTTTAAGGTAGTAATTACAAACGAAAGGGAAAAAAGTAAAAAAAAATTATAAAATAAATTTTGTTTTTTTTTTTTGTTGTTGTTTAAGACAATTTTTTAAAGGTTTGAAGCACTTTTTAGTCCCTAAATTATATCATTATTCTCATTTTAATCTTTAAAGATTTTTTAGCTCATTTCAATCATTAATTACAAAACGTTCAATGGTTCAATCCTTTCACATTAAAGAAAACGGGAAAGGATTGAATGAAACAGTGACGTCACGTCATTGGTATTCCTTTCTAATAGATTTATGCCACATCAGCATTTTTATCTTGAATTTCAACATTTTATCCTGAATTTTAGGATTTTAATTTGGATTTGATTTTTTTAGGATAAAAATGCTGAAATTCAGGATCAAAATGCTGATGTCGCATAAATTTATTGGAAAGGGATACCAATGACGTGGCGTTACTATTTCATTCAATCCTTTCCCAAAGAAAATTGGGTGACCTCAACATCCAATTATTAAATGATACCCGTATTAAATAATAAAGATATATGTTATTAAAATGGTGAAATTTTATTTTTGCTATTTTAAAAATAAACAATTTAATTCTGACCCCTTAAAAATTTTTTGGCTATGCCCCTATTTTTATTGATCAATTGGGTTGTTTACAATACTCTCCAAAGTTTATATTTATAGGTATGAGTCCTAAAATTCATCAAATTTATCTTGATCTTGATGAACATTTACAACACTCCTTTTAAATATCCATTAGTAGATAATATGCCTCATTAAAAGCTTATTGAGATAAAAACGTTGTGAGGAAAAAAATCTTAGTGATGGAAAAAGAGTACACTTATTTATAATACACATATTTTATTACCTTATTAATAACCTTACTGGAAAATTCAGCAGGACAAAACCTTAGGTAAGAGAAAAAAATACAGCGCATTTTTACTCCCTCTAATGACAACGTCACATAATATGTCATATTCTACATATTCCAATATTGAATATTAAGTTTTCAAATAATCACTTAAATAGATTTGATAAATGTTTATATCATCATTTTTCCGAAAGTTATAGGTAACGAAAAATTCGGGAATATATTTTGATATCTCCAAGAATTTAACAATAATCATAAAAACTTTGATCATAATCCTTTTATATATGTGCATGTTAGATCATTTTATATGCTTCCAACATTCTAAATCCTTGAAGGATTTTTATTTAAACTTCAATATATAATGATCCATATAAATCTGTAAGAGCAATTATTAGATGCATGCCAAACTTTTATGAGTTGACGGACTAATAAAATATCTAAAGATTAATGCATCTACAACAAAACAATATCATATCTTTTCACAATTAATGACGATTTAGTGAGAAACTTGAGTTTTCTTATTTTGTTTTCGCAAAATTACTTGTTTATACCTCATTGGCTTTAATCTTTAGACATTCGGATTATTGGTCTAAAAACTTTACGCAGTGATGGACAACTTTTTCAACAGTTGATTGAGAATGAGATATGTGGAATGACATATCTAATTATGCTTGCTCAAAAATTACTCCCTTTGTCGCATGCTATCAAACCTAATAGGATTGCCAAGATATCAGTAGCCTTCATTCTCCTATTTCCACTTTCATCCCAAAAGCCCAATGTAAATCTCACAAAAAAAAAAAAAAACCTCACCGTGAATCTACAAAAATCAACATTGTCGCGAGAAATTTTCAATCTACAAAAAACTCCACTCAAGAAGTTTAGCGTATGAGTACTAATGAAATGACAAAAGTTCGTAATGACATCACTACTAATTTGATGGCAGCTAGACGACAACGTCGTGTTTCTTAAATTATTGTTTTTACTTGTTTGGATATGTATTTATTTCTTGAATATTTATGTACTTCTAACTTTTAACTTATTTTCAATTTACTTGTGTAAAATGATTTCTTATGCAACTTCATATTAATTGAAATATGCTATTTGACAAATTTATTCGAGCAACATAATTATCACTAATTTACATACTAAAACATGACATAATTATCACTAAGAATATAGTTTACAATTATATTGACATGTTATTAATATTTATCAATTTCAAAAGGTTAATATTTGCAAATAATGCCCTTAAGAAATTTGTTTATTTAATTTTCAAAACTATTCACTAATTAATTTTTATAATGGATGTTTTAATTCCTTGATAATAGTGTTTTATTTCAATAAATTAGCTCAATCAACTTAAGAAATTGCCAATTGGGTATTTGTGCGTGTCTTTAGTAAGGAGAAATGATAAGCCATAAAAGTAACATGTTTTTAATCTCATTCTTCATAAATTTTTGGATGATTTATTATGTGGATTAGTGAATTTGATATTCCTAATCCTTTAAATTCATATTTTTATACTTAGGTGAGCATAGGGGAGTGAAAGGAGAGAAAAATAAGCCAAAATTAGGCAAAAAGAACTGTTTCCAAGATCTACAAGGCATGAGCATTTCCATACAGGCTGGCCACACTCCTATGTGCCAGCCCGTGTCAATTTCGCCCCCTACTTTACTGTTACGCGGAAAAACTCAATTTTTAGGGTTTTGAGCATTCTAAAATTTATACATACATATTAGAAGAAGGCCTAGGGGAACACAGCAGAGAGAACGAAGAAAAGACTCGAATAACGCTATCGGATTCATTTCAGAAACGGACCTCCTTCAAGATTGAATATCTCCATTCAATTTCTTTAGAAGTTTTATTAGATTTCTTTATGTCTTGTTGTTTTTCTAACTTTGAGATGATGTTATTCCAGATTATAAACTAAATTCCCTAGATACACAAGGAAGATGAAACCTATATAAATCTTATTATTTGATTTTTGAATTATATGATAAATATTTGATTCTTGTTCTCAATTATGTATACTTAATTCATGTTTAAATGTTTTCAGGATATTAATTCATGTTTAATGTGTTTATTTCAGTGGAGCAAAAGTCCCTGTTTAAGAGTAAATTTAGCATAATTGAGTGGAGTTATATACAATCTTAGAAATAGAACGACATTTTCTACAGGATTAGAGTCAAATCTAATAGAGGAATCCATAGATCGAGTTAATGCGACAATAGTTGTTTTAATTAGAAAGAGATTTCAATTAATCTAAATAGAGTCAGTTGTTTTTACTCTCGAAAAGATATTAACATAATTTAGGAATTTTTACGGAACAAGGCACAAAAATCGTTGTCACAGTTAGTTTCTAGTCTCGATCATTCTTTTTATAAATTTTTAAGACTGACATACACAATCACTTACCTCGGACATGTAGGCTGTTGTAACATGAAAAGGTTGGAATTTTCTGTTTTATTTTTATTTTCAAAATTGATATGGAGTTCAAATCTAAATTTGATTGATCAATGATCGTTTTCTGATACAAGTTAATCCTTTACAGGTTGATTGGATGTACTTTTTGGCCTTTGCTGCAGTAGCTGTTGGACTTATTATTTATTCCGAGAAAGCAATCTGCAATCCCAACTCTTTCTTTTCCAAATTTTTGCCGACGGAGGGAAATTCGGATATGCCTTTGCTTGCTTACATATCTAAATCATCCATCTCTCCATGTCTGTTTCTTCTTATTTGTCTAAAAATTCATCTATGGATCATGAGAAAGTTGATGCGTAATGATATTGCCTGTTTTTTTTTCCTTTTGTAATAGCGGTGACAAGGATGACGATCAAAGCTGAGCCGATGTATCAAGGTACAGAATGATGCAAGCATTTTGATGAGGAAGCATGTTTTGACAACCTCAATCGAGGAAATACCATTGGAAGCTCAAAAATAGGGATACTAATAGGCATGATTGTATCACTAGCTCCGGTGGAAGGAAACTACAAGACAAGAAATCATGATGTATTTATTACTTTAGATATAAGAAACAATCTACTATAGGAATTGTAAAAAGGATTACGAAGATGATAAAAATAACATAAATTTTGATTGATTATGTTATTGAAAATAAAGAAAATTATAAATGTGATGTTACAATTTTCATTTAATTCCAGTACTCACTGTAACTTTTCTCATTCCTTTTTCACTTTGAACCTATGTTACTCGGACATTGATGAATTATTATTGAAGGCACACATTTTGCAACCCCAAACCTTCGCTTCGGTTCGTTTTAAGATTCAAAACAGTTGTTTAATGGGTTAATTAATTGTTGCATATTACAAAAAATAACTTCTTTCTAGCTTTGTTTAACAATTGACTGAGTTTATAGGCAAATTTGGTTAACATTGGTAAGGAATGTGAGTTACAAAGGTAGGCATCATCTCCTCTCCTACTAGGTTTATCTCATCTTCAATGGCCAAAATAAATATAGAGAGGAGGTTTTGGGGAGTAAAGCCAATAGGCCTTCATCGGAATTATTCTGTGTATTCGTGTTGCATCATGTTTGTGGTGTTACTACACGGGGAACACAATGGGAAATGCAATGCTTGTGGTGTTACTACACGGGGAGCATTTTGGTGTAAGGATTGCAATTTTGTGCCACAATGCAATGAGTATCTTCTTTCACTCACCAATCATGATTATAACAGTTATTTATAAAGTCATTATTGTGATATCTATGAAGAAAGTCGAGATCTAAATTGTTGGTTTTATCATTAATGTGCAACATGTAATACTTCTGCTCATGTTAATTGTGTTCTTGAAAACATCCATTCCTCAAACTCAGAAACATTTATGAAGAAACAAATCATCCACACCCAATCACTATTGTGAAGAAGAAGTATTACTACCCTAATTGTGATGAATGCGGTGAGCCTTGTGAAAATTTGGCTCTTAAATGCTCAAAGTCAAAGTGCAAATATATTATGCACTGGAATTGTGAAGCACCTGATTCTCTACAACATTGGTTGGAATGGCCCATGTAGCAATTTAGACCTGATCATATTTGAAACTTATTACATCATTTGCAGGAAAACTCAAGACTGAAAAATAGAGTTTGATTTTTGCCTTGTTACTTGAAATGCTAGTTGTTGTCTAAAAAATTTGATTTTTTCGACAGTTACGTTTTAAATAAATGAATGGAATGCACTTATAAAGTTAATTAGTTTCTTTGCTATTAAATGAATCAATTAAAAACACTCAAACAAGGTTAGGGGTGAGGAAAATCTGATTCGATTCGAAAAATTTAATAAAATTTTCAAATTTTGAATTAAATAGTTCGAGTTATTTGAGTTAATCAAGTTTTTTGGATCAACTTTTATAAAAAAATTAAGTTTTTCGGTTTTACTCGAATGTGAATTATACAATTCGGGTGATCTGAAAATCCGAATAAGAAAAGGCAAAACTACATCATTTTGATAAATGTTTACCTTTTCTAAAGTTAAAAGTCAAAACTACGTTGTTTTGATAAATGTTTACTCATTAAGTTAAAAGGCAAAACCATTATATTATTTATATAGTCAAATAATTTTATGCTTCGTTTACTAGTTAAATAATTAGTTCATGTAAATGCAACATTAAGTATAAATAATAAGATTCGTTAACTTGACTCGACTTGACTCGAAATTTTTTTGACACGATTCGATCCGATTCAAAAAAATTCAAATTGAGTTCGGTTGCAAAAATAGGATTCGTCAGCTCTACTAACTCAAAATTTTTTGACTCGATTCGATCGAATACTCACCCCTAAACAAGGCTAAAGTGGAAAAAGTTAACATTTACGGTTTAAAAAGATCATGAAAATTATTTTTCTCATTCACGGTTCAACTCCCAACAAAATATTTTATCTACAAAATCATGAAAATAACCTTCAAAATATAACTTTATTAAACAATAAATGACATATTTTTTAAAATAGTAAATATTAACTCTTTTGAAATTTGACCTTATTTAATTCATTTTAATAATATAAGGACTAAATTAATCCACATAATAGTAGAGATATTAATTTAATCCAATTCCTATAATAAAGCAACTTACCAAATATATTCACCTAAAAAAATACACACTCACAGTGATAGGATACAAGTATGAAAAACCAAACACTGCATTAAATATTTGAATTAGATAATACATGTTCAGATTAGAGGTGAGCATGGGCGGGCGGGCCGGGTTGGTCGGGCCCAACTAAAATTTAGGCCCGTTCATCGGGCTCGGGCCGGGCCGGGCCCAAAAATGGGCCTAAAATTTTACCCAAGCCCGCCCATATAAATATACTAAAACCAGGCCCGCCCGCCCTACCATATTAATTTTTATATTATTTTATATAATTTTAAATATATATAATACATCAAAAATATTTAAAAATCAAAATAAATATTTTTCAACAAATTGAAAATAAATTTTAAAAAATATGTAGACTTAAATAACACTAAAATAGATGCAACTTAACAAGCAAATGCCTCTAAAATAATAACAAAATTAACAAATGTCTTTAAAATAATAACAAAATTAATAATAAAATAAGTTTTATATAATATTTAAACAATAACAACAAAATAATAGAAACATAAAAGTAAAATGGTAGCAAAATAAAGAGAAAAACAATAAGAAAATAATATTTAAAAAATAATTTTTATTGCCTTTAATGAATTCGGGCCGGGCCGGGCCCGCCCGGCCCGGGCCAAAAATATCTTACCCGAGCCCGGCCCATTTTTTAAACGGGCCTTATTTTTTTGCCCAAGCCCATTTTTCGGGCCTATATTTTTGCCCAAATCCTCCCACATTTCTAGGCGGGCCTTGGTAGGTCGGTATCGCCAAACCCATGCTCACCTCTAGTTCAGATGGACAATATTACACATGGGAAAATGTCTAAAATGCTTATTGTAATTTATCGAATTTTCTAATGGTACTTCTACTTTCAAATTATTAAATTTGGTGTTAGAACTTTAATTTCGTCAATCAATATGATATCTCTAATAGAATTTAACATTATTTAACACGTGAACTAATTATAGGATGCCTTGTGACTCAAGTTATCAGAACTTTTTATTCTATCAATTCAAGGGACATTGGAGGGTGAAATTTTACCCCACTAGCCAAGGCTTAAAAAATTTGAAGTCGAGCCGGAGAGGAGGCCGTGGTGAGTTTACAGTGGGTCGTGCAGTTAGTGTGCCAACAATGGCGACCTGTCGTTGGGGATACTAGAACACACTAAGGATCCATTTGTAAACTTTGTAAAAGCTGAGAACTACTTTTGTAGTTTTGCAACTTTTTTAGAAAATTTCAATCGTAATATTAAGATTATAATTAATAGATCTCTATATCTATAAATTAAAATTTAGCTCAAAAGATTTATTATAAGATGCATATATAAATATAAGTCCAAAATTCAATGGCGTAAACCAAAACCAATCAATTCAAGTACAAATTAAAATGAAATTCAAAATTAACTTAATCCAAAATAAATCCAAAATATTAATTCATTCAATTTATTCAACTTAAAATATTTTCCCTTGAAAATCGGGTGTTTACACTTTTTTTTCCAGTTTATACTAACACTAGTAAAAATAATTAAAATCCGATGCAATATTAAAAATAGTAAAAATATATGACTATATTTTGAAGTGTACATAATTTAAATTATTAATATATCAAAATTTATATAATTTCAAAGTGGAGTAGCTGACTGCTCCAAGTGTGGGGAGAAAGTATCTGCTCCATGTTTTAGCTGTGAGGAAAACTACGGATATTACCTTCACAAGATATGTGCTGATCACCCTTTCCAGCCACTTGATCTTATGCATCGTAGTCTTCTTATTAAGAATCCAGGTTATTCATCAACCTACATTTGCCATTTTTTCTTTTGCGATAAAAGCAGTAATGAGTTTGTTTATCATTGCGCTTGTGAATTGAACTTGCATATTAATATTGCTGAGAATAACTTGAAAGAGATTGAGCATGTTGCCCTTCAACATCCATTAATTTCCACTAAAAATGATGATTAAGAACTTAAACATGTTGCCAACTGCTTTGGGTGTTGGGAATCTACTTTTCTCTTGATTGTGAATTTAATTTACATAAGAAATGTGCTGAACTACCTCTCAAGATGAGTCATATGTGCCATAGACAACATCCTCTAGTTTTGCAATTCAATAGCGAACGACTCCCTTACAAGTTTTTTAGGCTAAAATGGAACACCAATTCGGTTCTTATTGATGGCCAAGGACAAAAGTTGGATTCTTTTGAGGCTATTTCTACTGAATTGGTACATTTCTTTAGTAATACTCTTGACACTCTGGATAATAGGGTATGTTCTTTTTCTGATGCACTGTTGAAGGAAATTTTAAATGTTGAGTTGTCTGATGATATGAAAGCTGATCTGCTTGGACCTTTTTTATGAGATAAAGAAAACAATTTTCTGTAGTAATAAGGCCTTGGGTCCAGATGGATATTCTGCTAAATTTTTTCAAGCTACTTGGGGTATAGCTGGGAAGGATTTCATGGAGGCTGTGAAGTATTTTTTTCTTAAGTAGAAATATGCTAAATTCCTTTTTATTCTAATCATATTTGAAACTGCGAATTCATTAGCAAAAAAACTCAAGATAGGAAAACAGGGTTTGATCTTTGTCTTGTTATTTGTGATATTAGTTGTTGTGGTTACAATTTGACTTGTTTTAAATAAATGTCATGTAATAATCTGAATTTGAAACTTGTAAGGTTTGCATTGGAGTTTGATTGTTGATTGTAGAAATTTTTTTTTTTTGTAAGTTGAGAGTATGATTGTACAGGTGTTGTTGGATACTTGTTTTTGTGTCTTTATATAAGCTTATTTGAAAATACAACTTTTTCTGAAACTATTTGTCTCTGCTCTTAATATTATAGGGAAGAATTGTTGAAGTTGGCCTGCATACTGCATTTACACCACATGAAGTATGAAGAAGCAGATCAAGCCGCACTTGCAGCACATGAAGTATGCATGCAGCAGTTGAAGCTCAATACTGCTATCGTATTTCATTCCGTTTTGTTACTTTAAATATTGCTTTGTAATTTAGTCAGATTTAAACTAAGTTGATATTGTTTTGATGTAATTAGGTACCGGTGGATTGAAAAATCAATACATCTATGTGCGCAAGCAATGTTTTCATAAATTCCAATGTTACTTAGTGATAGTAGGTAATGTTAGGTGAAAATTTGTTTTGATTTGACCAGCTAAATGTCTGGTATATGTATTGGCTTTGTGCCTTCATTCAAAAAATGAAATCATTTTGAGAATTTCATCCAAATACTCTCTCTTTTCTTGTTTTTCATTCTCTTTTCTCTCCAAGCCCCATTCTGTTATACAGCAACCAAACAATTTCACAACAGCTCAAACCAGTAATCAAGGAAAGGAGTAATAATGGCCTAAACACTGCAATAACTCAAGTAGGAATGACAATAATATTTTTCTTTCTTGTTTTTTTTTTTTTTGAAACTGATAAACAACAACAAATTGATGAGCGTCGAAACTACCGAAAGTAATTCCTACAAAATAACTCTAAATAGTAGTAAAGAGTGGTAGTAGGGTCGAGTTTACAGTGATTGGTGTTATAATCAACTTTCGTGTTTAACTTGTGATCAGAATTTCTGTCGTGTCAATAATCATGCTATAGTCATGCCCACGACTCCAAAGTGACTTGCTGAAAAATAAACAAATAAATCAGGGAAGTTTTGAAATGTTTAGAAACTAAATAATTGAAACAATATAAATAAATAATTAAATAAATTAGAAATTAAATTAGAAATTAAATTTGAATTTTGTAATCAAAGATAATAAGCCTTAGCTCTAGACTCGTAAACTCTGGATTTTTGAATCGATCCTTGAAAGTTAATTTTCTCCTCCAAACAATAAGCTGGTTATAGCAGTTAAGAAAGTCCTAACCACCAATTCTTCGTCTCAGAATCGGTCCCGACATCGCAAACCAACCCTTACCGATTATCTAACCGAGATATAAGTGTTCCCGATTCAAGATTCCTGCAGCCTTGCACTCTGAAGAACGCAACTCGAATTAATGGCCTCAACCGCGTGGGTTGTTTAAACCCGATCGCTTCTTCCTTGATTTGTTCTCGGAGATCCGA
Organism: Gossypium rotundifolium; assembly: GCA_025506655.1. Lineage (NCBI taxonomy): Eukaryota > Viridiplantae > Streptophyta > Magnoliopsida > Malvales > Malvaceae > Gossypium > Gossypium rotundifolium. The sequence goes on from CP106724.1 coordinate 203,668,890, forward strand.
ATACAGCACGGCCAACTCAATTCTCCAACTATCAGTAAACATGACTCCAACCCAACGTGTACTTTTTGACTTGAAATCGAGTTAACTTTAAGGGATGAGTTGCCAATCCTGATACTTAGGAAAAATGTGAAAACCGATTGGAAGGATTTTTAGTGTGGATACATATCTCACGATTCCCGACCGGAAAGAACACCGGCCTAAAACTAAGATGGAATTTAGTGAAGTATGGATTTAATCATACTTTGGTTGGCTATGATTGGGTTTGTATGAAAGATGGTGGAAATTGGGAAAGAAAAGGACTTGGAAGGCAATTAGACAAATTTTGAAAGAACAAAGAATTGGAAATGAAGTAACAGAATGTTACGCACCAAATTTGAGAAAAGAAAATAATTCTATTCAATTCCAAATTGAAATCAAAATGTAAAATTAAACGTGTCTTTCCTAAGTACATTAAAGCCCTATTTATATATACAATATTTACTAATTTTAGCTTTAACCACTTTAACATATAATTAAAAATAAATTAAAATTAAAATTAGAATTTTTTCTATTTTTGGCTTTTACAAAGTTAAAAGAATTTGATGAGTTCTTGGCCTTTTTCATATTTTTTATTCGGCCTTATTTTATTAATTGTATTTCAATTTGGTCCTTTTCTGCTCGTTTTTTACTCTTAGCATCCCAATTGCATCTTTGACAAGATTAAAACATAAAAGCACTAATTTAGCAGGGATCATTTGAAAAATTAACCGAATTAAACACAAAAAGTCATGCAAATTAACATGTTATCACAAATTTATTTTTGGGACTTGGAAGAGGGTTTTCAATACAGATATGGTGTCACCGCACTATCAGGCCACACCCTCCCCCGATGTGATTCACGACGCCCCAACTTTTTATTTTTTTTATAATTTGATTTATTTCTTCAGTATTATACAATATTTAAATAAAATACAAATAATTTTTGGTATTATCTGACAATGTGGCAGCACCACTTAAAAAATACTTTATTTTTTTCCATTTAGAATGATTGGGTGATGATGGGTGGCTCGCAATCTAAATTTGTTGTAGAAAAATACCATTTACATAAATAATCTACAACATGCCTCATTTTCATAATTGATTTTTTGTATTATTCATATAAAAAACCGTATTTTAAAATTTAATTTAATTTTAATTTAAATTAAGATAATAAAAAAATTGTTTGTTAATGTCAATTTTTTTATATATGCCAGCCCCACCCCCAGCCCCAGCCCTAGCAATATGAATGTTAGTATTTGTTTTTGAAAGCAGTGAAATTAAAATAACACTAAAAAACATAAAAGCAGCAATGCCATATTAATTAATCAAGACTAAATGTAAACAAACCACAGCAAGTCATGTACTGTAATAATCATATCTTATATCACATAAATACATGGCACATGCTACTCAGCACAAAACCCAAAACCCAATCCCTAATGCTAATTACAATCACTATTTTATAATGAAACCAGTCAAATTAACGTTACCCAATGCTTATTTTATTACAATTTGCGTTCTAAAATTGTTTTTTTCACAAACATTTTCTTCCATGTGCGTTGCGTTACAGAGGAAAAAAATTCGTATTCTATAGTTTCACTCAGAATGAAGATGAGATAACCAATGAAAGTTTGGAACTTGTTCCTGACAAATCCATTGAGTGCATCACTCGTGCTTTGAGAGGAACGATGTTGGGGAAGCTACAAGAACAAAGAAAGCATTTCAAGTGTCGTAATCATGTTTTGATGAAACAGTAAACGACGCGGTCGACTCGATTTTTTTTTATGAAAAAGAAAAGGAAGGGAGTCGCCACCGATCTTTATTTGGTGTGATCGGATCACCTTTGTTTTAATAAATCGTTTAATTTACTAAAACAGTACTTTTTGGTCCACGAACTTTGAGAAAACGGATTCGAAAGTCGATTACGTGTGAGGAAGGATTAGCACCCTCGACACGCCCGAAATCGGTACCAAACTGATTGATTGATGTCCTATTTGTTGAAAACTTTGAAAGGGTTTGAAAATACAATGCTTTTTATTTTCAAAATTTGAAGGAATTGGAAGGGATGTTAAGACTCTCTTATTTTCGAAGAGATAAAGCATCATGTCCAGTAAGTTAGGGCGCAATACTTTAGACTCCCGAAACTAATCTCGTCTTTTAAAACTTGACTTTTGTTTTTGAAGAGGATCTCCCATCATTTGTTGAACGAGAAATCGGAACCCAGTAAGTTAGGGCTTGTTTTCCGAAAACCCAAATTAGGAATATTGCCTCTATTTTGGAAGAAAAAGAAGCTTATGTCGAAGTATCTAGGTGTCGAGTCCAGTAAGTTAGGGCGCGACATTTCGAGTTTCCGAGAACAAGTATCTTATTGAAAACTTGTATTGCGATTTAAAAGGGGTATCCCGTTATTTAGTTTAAACGAGAAAATCCGGAACCCAGTAAGTTAGGGCTCGATTTTCTCGAATCAATAATAAGGGATGTCGGTCGTTATGAAAACTGAGGTATCGAGACAAATTAACGTGAAAATGCGAAAACACGATGTTGTGTGTGAAAAGAATAATAAAAGGACACATATACATATAAGTAAGAAAGATATATAATATATCTAAGTATTACGATAGTAATGAGTAGAAATAGCGATGAAATAACAATAATGAATAACAACAACAACAACAACAACAACAACAACAATAATAATAATAATAATAATAATAATAATAATAAAACAAATAAAATACATAAGTACATATAAAAAACAAATAATGACAATAATAGTATTTATGTATAATAATAATGTAATTCTAATAATGATAATGGAAATAATAATAATAATATATATATATATATATATATATATATGGAAAATAAATAAGTAAGTAAGATAAAATAAAGTAAATTAATAGTTGAATAAAATGATAAATATAATAACAAGAATCATAATATTAATATTAATAATAAATATGATAATGGTAAATACAATATAGTATCGCAATACTAAATACAAAATAATAATAATAATAATAATAATAATAATAATAATAATAGTAATAATAATAATGATGAAATAAAATATTAAACGATAGTAATAATAATAAAATTGCAAAATAGTTGAAAAAGGGGTTGAATTGCATCAAAAATGGAAGTTTTGGGCCAAATTGCAAATAAAATAGAGATTCAGGGGTTGAAAACATGCGCGCCTGAAAGTGGGGGGACCAAAGGGGAAATTTTCCCATAAATTAAAACGCAGCGTTTGAAGGGGGGACTGAATCGCAAACCGCGAAAAATTATTGGGCCAATGTTGCAATAATTAAAAGTTTGATTTAAAAAAACTAGAAACGCGGAAGGACCAATCGCGCAATAAACCCTTGGCTTAAAAAAAACACGCGGATCCTGAGGCGGGTCGGGTCTGTGCGGGGGTCATAGGCCAAACGACGTCGTTTTGGGGCCACTGAATCAGGCCCTAAACGGCGTCGTTTTGAAACCCTTATAAAACCAAAATTTTCTCCTTTTCCTTCATTTCAACTGCTTACTCAAAAAAAACCCTTTTGTTTTGTTTTGTTTTTTTTTCTCTGCTGGGGGTTGGTCTCCGGTGGGATCTCCGGCAGATCGCTGCCGCGCAGGCGTCGTCGTCGGCCACCGCGAAAAGGTAAAATTTTTTGTATTTTTGTGTTCCCTTTTTTATTATACTATTATCTATGTGTTATTTGTATGCTTGCGCGCCAATAAAGGGAGGGATTCAAAAAAAAATAGAAAAAATGAAGTCACCTCTGTTTGTCTTCTGTCCCTGCCTTCTTCTATGGTGGTTTTAGCGTTTAAATGCTGCTCTTTATTTCTTTTTTGTTTGAATCTGTTACGGTGCCAGAAATTTTTTTTTGCTTGTATTAGGTAAAAAAAAAAACCAAAAAAGAACCCCTTTACAAACGTTTAGAATTGGCTTTTATAGCCCTGTATTTTACAACTTGGTCTCTGTCCTGTCCTTTCTTTTTTAATGCTTGCAGGTACTTGGGCGGTGGCGAGGGCGGTGCTGCAGGCAAGTGGAGCAAGTGGTGGCAGAGAGTCAGAAACGGCGCAGGCTAGGCAGGCTTTAGGGTTTCTTGGTTTCTGATTTGTTTAGTGGGCTCGGGTAAGTGGGCTGATTGGGTTAGGTTAGTGGGCTAGGTAAATGGGTTAGGGGCTTTGTAATTAATTTGGGTTGATGGGTTTTTTTTGGGTTTTGGGTTTATAAGAGGGGCCGGGTGAAATGGGGCTGTACATCAAGCATATACATAATCTAATGATAGGTTCCTTTGTTGGGGATATGAAAATAGTTGTGACGGGTGTATGTTATTAATATCGAATCCATTTTATTATTGTTCAAAATGTCTCTTTTCTTTGTAAAGTTTGTGCTGAATTTCCTAAGAAGAAATATTTTTGGAATCATTTTGCCGAGAATCTCGTCCTTATTTCAAATAAAGCTTTTAAGAATGTTAGTATGTCTCTGATGTGTGATTGCTTTTACTCCTGGTGAAACACGAATACCCACTCCCTTTCTGCGAAAATTATGAAGGGTAGTGCAATGCTTGTGATGAAACTAGACAGGAAACAATTCTTCGTAAGGATTACAATTTTGTGTTAGATTCTGATTGTTTTTCACTGCCAATTACAATTCGTCACAAATGTGATGAACATTTTCTCGAACTCATTGTTCATACTGATAATAGCTATTTTGAAAATTATTATTGTGATATTTGTGAGAAAAGTCGAGATTCAAACAGTTGATTTTGTCATCGTGCAATATGTGATACTAATGCTCATGTTAGTTGTGTTCTTAGAGAATATCTATTTATCAAACTCAAAGCATTTACAAAATAAAGTATCATTCGTATCCACTCACCATTGTGAAGAAGATTTATTATTACTACCTTGATTTATTGCCAGGCGACACCACTTTTTAATTTTTTTTTTTTTTTGAATTTCTTTGATATTTTACAGTATTTAAAGAAAATACAAATGATTTTTGGTATCGCTAGAAAATATGGCGATACTTCATAAAAAAATATTTTTCATATGGAATGATTGAGTGATGATGGGTGGTTGGTGTTGCTTGACACATTAATAAAACTTAAAATTTAATTCCATTTCAATTTAAATTAAAATAATAAAAAATTGTTTGTCAATGTCACTTTTTTTATATATGCCAGCGGGCAAAGTCGAGGGGGGTTGGCATGGCCCCGGCCCCCTAAAATGTAAAATTAATATTTAGGTCTTTATATTTTTAAAAATTTTAAATTAGTAAAGGTAAAATTACACTTTGGCCCCTTAAATTATAAAAATTGATTTAATCCTTTACAAATTATAAAAATATAAACTATAGAAAATTAAAATTTGATCCGCCCCTCTAAAAATTGTTCTAGCTTACCGATGCCAAATTTCCAGTCCCAGCCATAACAATATAAATGTTAATTTTTCTTTTTGAAAGCAGTCAAATTAAAATAACAATAAAAAACATAAGAGCAGCAATTCCATATTAATTAATACTATGTGTAAACAAACCACAGCAAGTCATGTACTGTAATAATATAGTTTATAAATCATATATTATATTACATAAATACATGGCACATGCTACTCAGCTCAAAACCCAAAACCTAATCCCTAATTAATGCATAACACTAATTACAATGAAATTAGTAAAATTGACGTTAACCAATGCTTATTTTATTACAATTTGAGTTTTAATAAAAAATTATTCGACTCAAATATAAAATTAAAGAATAAAATTAGGATGATTTATGGGTAATGCATGCATCAATTATGTCACTAAAGCCATGTAATAAACAGAAAAATAATCATGATATACTTTTACAATAAAAATTTTCCATATCTTTTAATTTTTAATTTTTAATTTCAACTTTAAATGTAAGAAATGTGAAAAGCACATTTGCCATCTATGTGCAACTCTTCCTCTTGATGCTTAACATGTACATCCCTTTTTATGATTTTGACGGGTAAATCTGTAAAGAAGAGTTACTTTTTAAAATTAATTTGGTCATCTAATGGAATGATGATGTGGTTAGGTATAAAAATAAATTTAGCTTATAATATTATTATTTTTATTAATTTAGTCTTAATTTTAATAAATTTATCTTTCAATATTTTGACTGTTAGGTATAATTTTTACTTTATTCTCTATTTTTCTTTTTTTTTCTTATATTTGCCTTTATCTCTTTTTATTTTAGGTTTTTATAAAATAATACTAAAAAATAATTAAATAATATGGAAACAGATTAACGTAATGCTTTTCTACAGTGTATATATATATATATATATGCTTAAAGGCTTATTGGCATTCATTTATTAAATAAAGTATAAATCCAATATAATAAAGTATAGGTCATTTTTTTTTCCTTTCTTCCTTAGCACTAGCCACCGCTATCGGGATCTTTACTATATGCGACCCTCTGCCTTTGCCTCTAAATATCAAATGCTCTCCCACTTCCTCAATCTTTATCTTTCTTCACTTGTATTCTTGTTTTCCCATTCAATCTTTGCTCCCAAAATCAACCTTTTCCTTTCTTTATATTGCTTGGGGAAGGAGAAATGGAGGAGTCTAACAATTATGGCCATCAACATCCCCTGCTTCTTCTCTTGAATCAAGACCAGCTGATCCGCAATCAAATCAGTGCAACTGATTGCTCCAGGTGTGGGGAGAAGGTCTCTGCTCCATGTTTTTGCTGTGCGGAGCACTGTGGGTTTTCTCTTCACAAGGTATGTGCCGACGCACCTTTGGAGCTTAATCATCCTTTTCATCCTCGTTATCCTCTTCTTCTGCTGCAAGAGCCACCATCTTCTTACAGAAGTTGTATTTGCAATTTCTGTTATAAAACATGTGAGAAATTCATTTATCACTGCTCTTGCGAATTGGACTTTCATATTAAATGTGCTTTGTTTACATTTAATATTGCTGAAAATAATTTGAAAGAGCTTGAGCATGTTGCCCTTCAACATCCATTGATTTCCACTGAAAATGGTGATGAAAAACTCAAAGATGCTGCTAAGTGCTTTGGATGTTGGGAACCATTAGCAAAGTATACACACTTTTCTCCTGACTGTGGATTTAATTTACATGAGAAATGCACTAAGCTTCCTTTCAAACTGAATCATGTGTGCTATCGCAAGCATCCTCTTGCTCTACAATTTAATAGCGAACGGCTCTCTTGCAAGATATGCGGAGAAACCTGTAAGCAAGGTATAGGATTTGTTTATGGTTGTTCACCCTGTAAGTTTGCTGTCCACATTGAATGTGTAACAGCATCTTTAGATCTTGTTGTTGAAGATAAAAGCCATAAACATCCTTTCACTTTGCTTACAAGGAGATCATCATTCATTTGTGATGCATGTGGCATTGAAGGAAGTTATGCTTCCTACATATGTTGTACATGCAACATTATGGTCCATAAAAAGTGCACTTCAGTGCCACGCATCATCAAAAGCAAGTGGCATGATCATCGCATTTTTCACAAATATTTCCTTCACATAGAAGATTTTAGAGTTTTGAATTGCATAATGTGCAATAAAGAAGTCAGTACAGACCATGGTAGTTACTATTGTTCAGAGTGCGATGCTATATGCCATGTGAAGTGTGCAATGAAGAATAAAGATTCATATGAAGTAGTAGAAAATGAAGATGAGGAATCTCCTAATGTTAGCTCCATAACCAAGGTTCTTGAATGGAATGATGCTGGAGAAGCCACTGTAATAGAACATATCATGCATATTCATCCCTTAACATTAAGTGACAGAGTAGGTGAGTATGATAACAAATGTTGTGATGGGTGCTTGTTACCGATCTCGGATTCATTTTACTACTGTACACAGTGTGATTTCTTTCTCCATAAAGTTTGCGTCGAGTTACCAAAGGTAAAGCAGGTTTGGCATCATCCTTGCCAATCACCATTATTCCTTACTTCAAACGAAGTATTCAAGTGTGATGCATGTAATCACTTGTCTACAGCTTTTGCCTATAAATGTGAAGAATGTAAGAAACGTACATGCCTTCGATGTATAATTGCTCTTACACCTGGTGCTCACATATGTGTAGGACATAAACACCCTCTTTTCTTTACACTGAATATAGAGGACGATGTGTTGCTTGTGGTGGTGATGATATCAAAGGGTTGTTGCGTTGTAAGGATTGCGATTTTTCTCTAGGTAAAGTATGTTTTTCGTTGCCCATTACATTCCTACACAAAAGTGATGAACATCTACTTTCACTCACTTATCATGATGATAACAGTTATTCAGAAAGTCATTTTTGCGATATTTGTGAAGAATATCGAGATCCAAATTTTTGGTTTTATCATTGTGCAACATGTGATACTTCTGCTCATGTCAATTGTGTCCTTGGTAGACTCCCATTCGTCAAACTCGGAATTATTGGGAAAGTACGTAAGGACATTCATGAGCACCCTGTCACACTAGTTAAAAAGATTTATTACTATCCGAACTGCAATATTTGTGGTAAGCCCTGTTTAGATTTGGCTTGGGAATGTACTGGATGCAGCTTCATTGTCCATAATAGCTGTTCGTGATAACAATTTCACTTCTTCAGATTGGGATGACTAAGGAGGCATTGCGGTGACTATAGTCCAAAACTTCCACTTTTCTTTTGCGGAGAACAGAGAGTATGGTCACTTGTAATGCTAATTGTAATTATTATGCAGACTAGGGTTTCGTATTGGAAGGGAAGCATGTTTTGACTTGGAATTTGTGCAAACATTGGATTTTTCAAACTATAGTTTCCTGATTTCTATGTGTTGTTTTCTTTAAATGTATGCATGCATGGCTAATGGCTTGTGAAGTAACTGTTGTGGAAAGTTTTTTATTTTGATAAAGGAATCTGTTTAGCTTTTCTCTGAAGCCCAACATTGGAATTGCCACCAAATCTCATTTACATGTGCCAAAAATTTAAGCTGGAAATTAAAAGGTAAATAGTAATGGTAGACAACATTTTGATTATGCAATAATAAATTAAAACATAAATTACATGCTAAAATTATAATTAGCATCTTTAATTAAATAAAACTATAACATTCTTTTTCATATTTATATAAATTATAAATTTTTTCTATTCAATAAGTAAAATTAAAACAATTTAATGTATTATTTTAGAAAAAAAAAAAAAGACATGGCAGTGGCACATGGTACTAGCTCAGAACCCAGTACCCAATCCCCAATGCATAACACTAACACTAATTACAATCACTATTTTATACTAAAATCAGTCAATTTAACGTTAACCATTGCTTATTTTATTACAATTTGAGTTTTCTTAACAAACTTATTTAACTTAAATATAAAGTTAAAGAATAAAAATGGATAATTTATGGGTAATATGTAACTAAAGCCAGAAAATACTCATAATCTTATTTAAAATACGTTGATAATTTTTACAATAAAAGTTTTCCATATTTCAACACTATCTTTTAATTTTGTTTCATCAAAAAATTTAAAAAAAAGAAGCGATTAAGCTCCTGCTTTTTTTTTTTTTTACACTCATTTGAGTATTTAACTTTCAAAATGCATTAAAAAAGCCCTTAAACTTTTTCAAAAAAGCAGTTAAGCCCTTACTTTTTTTTTGTACTCAATTGGATACTTGAACTTTCAAAATACATAAAAAACCCTCAAGATTTTTCAAAAAAGCAATTAAGCTGTGCTTTTATTAAAAATTAGAAAAAATAATAAAAATTAGAATCAATAAAAGCTATAAATATCATTAAATTTTAATAAAATTTTAAATATTAAAATTAGAAAAAAATATAAAAATCGTAAAAATATAAAATATATAGAAATATAAAAAATTATAAAATTTTATAAAGTCATAAGAATTATACAAAATGTAAAGGCATATAAAATTCACAAAAAAAAAAACTTATCTTACCAAAAGAAGTATTTTATGATTTTTCTATAACTTTTATTGATTTTTATTTTTTTATTTTCACCACTTGTCACATTGTATTGCAACATGTAATGAATTTAATTGAAAAAAAAAACTATGGGCCATTAAATTTTTATGATTTTTATAAAATTTTACAATATTCTATTTTTACTATTTTTATAAAAAATTCTAATTTTAATAAATTTAAATAAATTTATATTTTTATTAAAATTTAATAATTTTTCTAAAATTATTATTTATAATATTTTTCTAATTTTTAATAAGAGCAACAACTTAATTGCTTTTTTGAAAATTTTTGAGGGTCTTTTTAATGCATTTTGAAAAAAAAAAAGTAGGGGCTTAATTGCTATTTTTGAAGAAATTTAAGAGCCTTTTTGATACATTTTGAAAGCTCAAGTACTTAATTGAGTACAAAAATAAAAGGATGCACTTAATAAGCCTTTAATTTTTAATTCCAAAATTAAATGTAAGGAATGTGAAAAGGACATTTACCTTCTTTGTGCAACTCTTCCTCTTGATGCTCTGACATGTACACCCCCTTCTTTTTTATTATGATTTTGACGGTCAATGTAGTGCTTGTGGTGAGGATCTAGAAGTGGCATTCAACTGCAAGGGTGTACTGTAATAATACTATGTGTAAAACAAACCACAGCAAGTCGTGTACTGTAATAATATATGTTTTTTTTCTGTACAAAACTGTAATAATATATGTTTATAAATCATATATTATATTACATAAATACATGGCAGATGCTACTCCGCTCAAAACCCAATACCCAGTCCCTAATGCATAACACTCATTACAATGAAATCAGTCAAATTAACGTTAACTAATGCTTATTTTTATTACAATTTGAGTTCTAATATTGTTTAAAAATTATTCGACTCAAATATAAAATTAAAGAATAAAATAGGATGATTTATGGGTAATGCATGCATCAATTATGTTACTAAAGCCATGTAATAAACAGAAAAATACTCATGATAATACTTTTACAATAAATGTTTTCCATATCTTTTTAATTTTTAATTTTCCATGGGTAATGCACTAGCCACCGCTATCGGGATCTTTACTATATGCGACCCTCTGCCTCCGCCTCTAAATATCAAATGCTCTCCCACTTCCTCAATCTTTATCTTTCTTCACTTGTATTCTTGTTTTTCCATTCAATCTTTGCTCCCAAAATCAACCTTTTCCTTTCTTTATATTGCCTGGGGAAGGAGAAATGGAGGAGTCTAACAATTATGGCCACCAACATCCCCTGCTTCTTATCTTGAATCAAGACCAGCTGATCCACAATCAAAGCGGTGTAACTGATTGCTCCAGGTGTGGGGAGAAGGTCTCTGCTCCATGTTTTTGCTGTGCGGAGCACTGTGGGTTTCTCTTCACAAGGTATGTGCCGACGCACCTTTGGAGCTTAATCATCCTTTTCATCACGATCATCCTCTTCTTCTTCTGCAAGAGCCACCATCTTATTACGGAAGGTGTATTTGCACTTTCTGTGATAAAACATGTGAGAAATTCATTTATCACTGCTCTTGCGAATTGGACTTTCATATTAAATGTGCTTTGTTTACATTTAATATTGCTGAAAATAATTTGAAAGAGCTTGAGCATGTTGCCCTTCAACATCCATTAATTTCCACTAAAAGTGGTGATGAAGAACTTGAAGATGTTGCTAAATGCTTTTGGTGCTGGGAACCATTAGCAAATTATACATATTTTTCTCTTGACTGTGGATTTAATTTACATAAGAAATGCGCTGAGCTCTCTTTCAAACTGAACCATGTGTGCCATCGCAAACATCCTCTTGTTCTACAATTTAATAGCGAACAGTTCTCTTGCAAGATATGCGGAGAAACCTGTCAACGGGGTATAGGATTTGTTTATGGTTGTTCACCTTGTAAGTTTGCTGTTCACATTGAATGTGTATCAGCATCTTTAGATCTTGTTGTTGAAGATAAAAGCCATGAACATCCTTTCACTTTGTTTCCAAGAGGATCATCATTCATTTGTGATGCATGTGGTATTGAAGGAAGTTATGCTTCCTACATATGTTGTACATGCAACATTATGGTCCATAAAAAGTGCACTTCAGTGCCACGCATCATCAAAAGCAAGTGGCATGATCATCGCCTTTTTCACAAATATTTCCTTCACATAGAAGATTTTAGAGTTTTGAATTGCATAATGTGCAATGATGAAGTCAGTACAGACCATGGAAGTTACTATTGTTCAGAGTGCGATGTTATATTCCATGTGAAGTGTGCATTGAAGGATAAAGATTCATATGAAATAGTAGAAAATGAAGATGAGGAATCTCCTGATGTTAGCTGCATAACCAAGGTTCTTGAAAGGAATGATGCTGGAGAAGCCACTGTAATAGAACATATCATGCATATTCATCACTTAACATTAAGTGACAGAGTAGGTGAGTATAATAATAAATGTTGTGACGGATGCTTGTTACCGATCTCGGCTTCATTTTACTACTGTACACAGTGTGATTTCTTTCTCCATAAAGTTTGTGTCGAGTTACCAAAGGTAAAGCAGGTTTGGCATCATCCTTGCCAATCACCATTAGTCCTTACTTCAAACGAAGTATTTCTTTGTGTATTATGTCATTACTTGTCTAAAGCTTTTGCCTATAAATGTGAAGAATGTAAGAAAAGTGCATGCCTTCGATGTATAATTGCTCTTACACCTGGTGCTCGCACATATGTAGGACATAAACACCCTGTCTTTCTCGACACTAAAAATAGAGGGGGATGTGTTGCTTGTGGTAAGAATGGTATCAAATGGTTGTGGCGTTGTAAGGATTGCGATTTTTCTCTAGATCATGAATGTTTTTCGTTGCCTATTACATCCCAACACAAAAGTGATGAACATCTACTTTCACTCACTTATCATGATGATAACAGTTATTCAGAAAGCTATTTTTGCGATATTTGTGAAGAACGTCGAGATTCAAATATTTGGTTTTATCATTGTGCAACATGTGATACTTCTGCTCATGTTTCTTGTGTCCTTGGTGAAGAGCCATTCCTCAAACCCGGGAGTATCATTGAAGTAGATGAGGACATGCATGAGCACCCTCTCACTATTATTAAGAAGATTTATTACTATCCGAACTGTAGTGATTGTGGTAAGCCCTGTTTAGATTTGGCTGGAGAATGTACTAGATGCAACTTCATTGCCCATATTAGGTGTCCCTGATAACAATTTCACTTCTTCAGATTAAGAGGACTACGGAGGCATTGTGGTGACTATAGTCCAAAACTACCACTTTTCTTTTGCGGAGAACAGAGAGTATGGTCACTTGTAATGCTGATTGTAATTATTATGCAGACTAGGGTTTCGTATTGTAAGGGAAGCATGTTTTGACTTGAAATTTGATTACCTTATGTTTATTCAAACTATAGTGTCCTGATTTCTGTGTGTTGTTTTTTTTAAATGTATGCATGCATGGCTAATGGCTTGTGAAGTAAAGGTTGTGGAAAGTTTTTTATTTTGATTAAGGAATCTGTTTAGCTTTTGTCTGAAACCCAACATAAATTAAAAAAAAAAAAAAAAGAGTTTTCTTAAAAAAATTATTAGACTTAAATATAAATTTAAAGAATAAAAAATGGATATAATTATGGGTTATATGTAACTAAAGCCACAAAAATACTCATAATCTTATTTAAAATACCTTGATTCTTTTACAATCAGAGTTTTCCATATTCAATACTCATCCATCTTTTTAATTTTAGTTCATCAATTTTTTTCAAAAAATACAATTAAGACCCTGCTTTCTTTCTTTCTTGTTTTTTCACTCACTTGAATACTTGAACTTTTAAAATAAGCACTCAAACTTTTGCAAAAAAAGCAATTAAGCCCCTACATTTTTTTGTGCACTCAATTGGGTACTTGAATTTTCAAAATGCATCAAAAAGACTCTCAAGCTTTTTCAAAAAAAAAAAAAACAATTAAGCCAATGCTTTTATTAAAAATTAGAAAAGAAAATTAGGAAAATTAGAATCAATAAAAGCTATAAATATTATTAAATTTTAATAAAAATTCAAATATTAAAATTAGAAAAATATATATAAACATAGTAAAAATATATAAAATTTTATAAAGTCGTAAGAAAATTATACAAAATGTAAAGAAATATAAATTTCAAAAAAAAAAATAAAATTATTGTACCAAAAGAAGCATTTTATTGATTTTATTTTTTATCATTTTCGACATATGTCACGCTGTGTTGCAACATGTGATGACTTTAATTGAAAAAAAAACCTATGGGCAGTTGATTTTTTATGAATTTTATAAAATTTTACTTTTTACGATTTTTATAAAAATATTTCTAATTTTTAATAATTTTATTTTTATTTTATTAAAATTTAATAATTTTTATAAAATTATTATTTATAATTTTTTAATTTTTAATAAGAGCAAGGGCTTAATTGTTATTTTGAAAAATTTTGAGGGTCTTTTTGATGCATTTTGAAAGTTCAAGCATATGCATAATCTAATGTTAGGTCCCTTTGCTGGAGGATATGAAAATAGTTGCGACGGGTGTATGTTTCTAATCTCGGATCCATTTTACTACTGTTCAGAATGCGTTTTTTTCCTCATAAAGCTTGTTCCGGTTTACCTAAGATGAAGAATGTTTGGCATCATTCTTGCCAAGAGCCTCTCGCCCTTATTTCGGACAAAGCTTTTCGGTGTCACAAATGTTGGCACATATCTAATACCTTTGCTTATGAATGTTGCGGATGTGAGGAAAAAATATGTCTTCGATGTGTGATTCCTCTTACTCCTGGTGTTCGAACATGTTTGAAACATCCTCTTTTACTTCAGAGAGCACAATGGGAAATTCATTAAGAATTTAAAAAAAAAATCATGGGATAAAATTTATATCCTTGAATTTATTAATGAGTCTATTTTCAAGAGAAATAAACGGTAACATCATTTGAGTTCTGTACAATGAGATAATTAATTTTTAGTGAAGAAAGGTCGAAACTGTCAGACAACAGAATATGAGATACTTTAAAGAATAAACTGTACTTATTGGCTAAACCAAAAATTCTGAAAATTTTATGGTAAGAAGATATTTGAGTCTAGTTTCAGGAAAAATTAACGGATCTTAATTTGGAATTCTGTAGCTCAAGATATAAATAATTTAGTGACTATGACTCAAGTTGACAGCTTAAGATGAACATGAGTAAATGGTGGAATTATGTGTAATTATGATTGCATTATCTTGAGAATATACTATGAGGATTGTTAAAGTCATGTTAATAAATTGTTTATTATTTACATACTTACTTACTGAGCTATATGTTTACTCCTTTCTCTTTTCCCTTGTTTTATAGTGTCACCAAGCTAGCTCGGGATTCGGAGATTGTCGGAGATCCATCCACACTATCAACACTCTTTTGGTATTTTGAATTTAATATTTTGAATTATGACATGTATAGAGGACTTGGTTGTTTTGTTATGTGCCGTAATTGATTTGGCCTAAAATGATGGCCTATGTTATTTGATAGCTTATTTTGTGTAAGTTTATTGATGTTAGCTATTATTGATCAAGTTATATGTGTTTATGATAATGCAATTTATGAGATGCATGACAAGGTCGAATGAGTGTGTGATGAAAATTAAAAAATTTTAAATTTGGATATAAATTTTATGTCTCGATTTAGTATGACCGTATGTGTTTCGTTTCGGTAATGCATCGTACCTTGTTCCGACGTCGAACACGGGTAAGGGGTGTTACATTGCATGTCAAATTGCAAAATAGTTAGCACATCAGTGGCTCAAGGGGAGAAGCTGACTAGTAGTGGAAATCAAGAGAGGGTTGATGAGAAGGAATATTGAAGCCTAGTAGGTTGCTTACTTTACTTAACATCAACCAAGCCTGATATCATGTATGTTGTTAGCTTACTATCTAGGTTTATGCACTGTTGTGATGTTAGTCATTTTAAAGGAGCAAAAAGAATTCTTAGATATGTCAAGGGGACTTTGAGCTATGGAGTGAAGTTTGAGAAGGGAAATGAACTTAAACTGATTGGATATTCTGATAGTGATTGGGCTGGCTCTATCGATGACATAAAGAGCACCTCTGGCTATTTCATTACACTTGGCTCAAGTGTTTTTTGTTGGAGCTCAAATAAGCAACAAACAGTTGCTCAGTCCACAGCTAAAGCAGAGTACATTGCAGCTGCTGCAGCTGTAAATCAAGCAATTTGGCTTAGGAAGCTGCTAAGTGACTTGAATGAAGAGCAGGTTGAAGCTACTGAAATCAGGGTCGACAACCAATCAGCAGTTGCCATAGCCAAAAATCCAGTTTTTCATGGTAAAACCAAACATTTCAAAATAAAATTCCATTTTGTTCGAGAAATTGAACAATTAAAAGAAGTCAGCCTTGTTCATTGTAGTTCAGAAAATCATTCGGGGTGATATTTTGACTGTCACTCGGTACTACAAGATTTGAAGCTTTAAGGAGTAAAATTGATGTTTGCTGCATACAGTTAAAGTAGGAGTGTTGAGCATTGGCCTGCAATGCAACAGAAGACCAGCAGCTGATCAGCTAAAGACCAACATTGGTGCTGAACCGAGTGCATCAACTTCCTTAACATTTTGTTCATTTTGTCACTTTGTAACTTAACTTAGTTTCTTTGTAACTTGTTATCAAAGTTAGTAGGATTTCTATAGGATTTGTTGTTGATGTAATAGCTGATAAGCGAGTTTCCTTTTGTGTGTAATTCAAGTTTAGTAGTCATGTATCAGTGGGAGCAGTTATGACATTAGGAAACTGTCCAATATTATGTAACTCATATATTTTCAAGTTTTAATGTATTTTTTTTTTTTTTGAATTTTTCGATTATCTTCGTGTTCAAACACTTTGCTCTTGCTTTTGTTTCTGTTTTCATTTTGTTCTTTCTTTTGCTTTGCTTTGTTTTGCTGCCAAAACCCCAACAAGTGTTTATGTTTTTGTTCGAAACAGTTGTAGAGAGACAGTGTTGAGGGTAGTAAACTTGAACAACATAGTTCATCATGTATGGGTAGTGGAAAGGAGACCTTGCGCACGAGAATGCATTATGCGATTTGCTGACGTTGGCAACATTCAAGCCCTAGTTATGCTAGGAACTTCACTCTTCCCAAAACAAGGCAACATGGTAGAGGGTGAAGTGATCTTGAGGCGCATAATGACAGTGAAAGGAACTCTTCCATTGGTTGTCTATGCATTGGTTGCATGTTTAATGGTGGACGGTATAGCAGAAATGTTACAATTTTTTGAAAAATATCCAGATAGAAGGATAAGGATTAGATGTAGGAGTTTGTTGTTGGGAGATATTGAATGTTGATGGTGGTAACACAATTGCATGTTTATCGTTATGGTTATGCAGTGGGGATGATTTCTTTAATGGCCACTACTTAGGGAATGCATTTGAAGTGGAAGGGGAGGCTAAATTCAGTGTGAAATGTCTCTACCATCACAACATGACATTAATTAGTTTTAAATAGTAATTCCCACTTACTAAACAAAATTGGGAGAATTTCAAAGGACATCAATCTTGACTATGAAACACGATTTTCTCTGATAGGTGTGTTTATTGTTATAAGTTTTCCTTTCTTGTTCCTAGAAAATTTAATACAACCTCTTTCACAAGTTTTTCTTCTAAGAGCGAGTAGTGTAAACATGTTCATGTTAGCATATGTGAAAAATGAAACAAGAAAAATAACTTCTGAAAACCAATCTTCTATACTACTGTCATTACCGGAAGGTATCCTTGAGGATATATGTAGTCATTGCGTTGAAGATGACGGGAATGCTTTCAATAGTCTAGTGTTGAGGTTGGTTTATAATGTTTTTAGTTAATATTAAAGAAATTATATATTTATCTTGTAAAGGAATGATAGATTCTTTTTTCTTTCTTCCCTAGCCTTTAGCCACTGCCGTCGGGATCTTTACTATAAGCGAGCCTCTGCCTCTAAATATCAAATGCTCTCCCACTTCCTCAATCATTATCCTTCTTCACTTGTAATCTTGTTTTCCCATTCAAACTTTCCTCCCAAAATCAAGCTTTTTCTTTATTTATATTGCTTCGGGAAGGAGAGATGGAGGAGTCTAACAATTATGGGCACCAACATCCCCTGCTTCTTATCTTGAATCAAGACCAGCTGAAACACAATCAAAGTGGAGTAACTCATTGTTCCAGGTGTGGGGAGAAGGTTATTTATTGAGCCTATGTATGTTGTACATGCAACGTTATGGCCCATAAAAAATGCATTCCATCATGTTTCTCACACATTCTTTGATTGCGTAATATGCCATGATGATGTCCACACAGCGTATGGCAGTTACTACTGTGCAGATTGCAATATCATGTTTCATGTGAATTGTGCAACGAGTGATCCATTTTGGTTTTATCTTGTTTCAAGCATAATCACTGCTTAATGTTTTATCTTGTTTCCAATGTGTGATCGCTCTTACTCTTGGTGCTCAAACATGTTTGAAACATGAACACCTTTCTTTTATTATATAAAGCACATCGCTCTTACTCTTGGTGCTCGAACATGTTTGAAACATGAACACCTTTATTTTATTATAGAGAGCACAATGGGAAATGCAATGCTTGTGGTCTTCTTACGGAGCCAGCATTTTGTTGTAAGGATTGCAATTTTGTGCTACATTTGAATTTTTTTTTTCACCTTCAATTACAACTTTTTTTCACTCATTGATCATGACGATAACCGTTATTCAAAAAATCATAATTGTGATATCTTTAAAGAAAGTTGAGATCCAAATCGTTGCTTTTATCATTGTGCGACATGCGATACTTCTGCTCATATTGATTGTATTCTTGGAAACTATTCATTCCTCAAACTCCGGAGTATCTATGAAGAAAAGATCATCCACACTCACTCACCATTGTGTAGAAGTATTACTACCCTAATTGTGATAAATGTGGTAAGCCTTAGGAAGATCTGGCTCTTGAATGCTCAAATTCAGAGTGCAAAAATATTGTCCACTAGGATTGCACCATATTCTTTAAGGCATAGGTGGAATTGGGGCATGTAGCAATCCAGATCTAATCATATTTGAAACTTACCACTTCATTTGGAGGAAAACTCAAGATTGGAAAGTAGGGTTGAATCTTAATTGTAGTTACAATAATAAAGGTGTTGTTGGATGCTTCTCTTTGTTTCTTTATATAAGTTTATTTGAAAATACAACTTTTCTTGAAATTATTTAACTTTCTTTTGCGGCATATTCAAATTACGTTTGATATTTGTTGTGGATGCTTGTCTTCTTCAAAAAATGATATATTTCTAATGGACTCCATATTAAAATTTTATTGCAGAAATTGATTAAATAATTATTAGAATAAGATATTGGAGCTTAATCCAATTAATTACACCATTGATAACATGATTATTTTGCATGGTTTCTTGTATTTAATTCCGTGAATTTCTGAAATTAATCCCTGCTAATTTGCATTTTTATGATTTAATTCTTGTTAGGGACGCAATTGATCGGAAACATCTTTGAAAAGGGCTAAATTGAAAGAAAATCATGGAAATTGAGCCAAATCAAAAGATGGAGAAAGCCAAGGACTCATCAAGCAATTGACTTTGTAAAAGCCAAAATTAGAAAATTCTATTTTAAGTTTATTTTAATTTTATTTATTTTAATTTTATTATTATTTTAGATTTTATATTAATTAATCAAGGCTATTTTAGTAAACTCCATTAGTATAAATAGGAGTTAAATGTAATTGAAAAATCAATCAATCAATTCTCTCTTTTCCTATTCCTATTTGAATTTGTTTTTCTCTCTTTTCCTATTCCAAATTAGAATAGGATTTATTTTATTTTCTTTCAAGCCAACGTCAATATTCTGCCAATCCCAATCCATTTTTTGTTTCTTTTCCAAAATTGGTTTAATTACCTTCCAAGTCCCCCTTCCTTCCTAAAATTCCATCATCCTTTACAAAAACCCAAACACTTTCCATCACCTTTAAGCATGAGTAAAATCATGCCACACTAAACCTCTTTCAGCCTTAAGCCGGTATTAACCCCGTCAAAAACCCGTGAGTTACGAACCCGAGCTATTCAACTCTCGATTTTCGATACTTATTATTTCTCCGGATTAGGAGTATGACTT
The DNA here is from genome assembly GCA_025506655.1 of Gossypium rotundifolium. Lineage (NCBI taxonomy): Eukaryota > Viridiplantae > Streptophyta > Magnoliopsida > Malvales > Malvaceae > Gossypium > Gossypium rotundifolium. The sequence continues at coordinate 203,689,005 of CP106724.1, forward strand.
CGTCAGCTCATAAAGTCAAATCGTACTAAGTCAAAAAAGACTTCGTTTGGGTTAGCACGACTAGACGTCTGATTGGAATTCAAAGGATCGATTGTCTAATTGGTCTTCCGTGAACATATTGGCGTGCCAAGTGGGGATTGCTGTTTGGTTCCGTCAAGGGAAATAGTAACCGGATTTAAATGTCCCAACATTTGAGGGCATTGGTTCGAGCTAGGCTCTTCTAGAACGCAAAGCTGCTTGAGTTCTAAACCACGAACGTTTCGTAGGTTGTTCGATCGGTAAGGGTTAGTTATAGGACGTTCCATAGCTAATTTACACAAGGAAGAGTTGGTTCCCGAGGCGTCCTTGGTAGCTATAACTAGCTTATCGAAAAAGACGAGTTCATCTAATTTCGAGGATTGGGTCAAAGACAGGAAAAACCGTGTTTGAGGCTGAGCTAAGTTTTATCGATTTCTTTTTATACTATTTCAATTTATTTTCTTATTTAATCTGTTGCTTTTTACGTTTTTATTTTCTGTGTCTGTTTTAGGTTTACCATTTTACTCCCCCAACGTCATGGCACGACAATTGCCCGACACTAACTCGGTCAAGAGATAGACGATTTTCAAGTAAAACCAGGTCTCGTGGGATCGACCCTACCCCTATATCGCTTAATTTTGCAACTAGGTGTAGGTTTATATTGGTGGAATCGACAGCCATCAGTTTTGGCGCCGTTGCCGGGGACTGGCAACACTTACGACTGTTTAATCGTCTTCATGACTAGGTCTTCATCAGGAGATCTTGAATACGACCCAGAGATCGAGAAATCAGCGCGAGCGCGAGGAAAGGAGACAGAAGCTCTTAAACGCGCAGGTAAAGTAGAAGCTGAACTAGGACAAGGGATCCTAGAATCCGACGTTGAAAAGTTGAGCGAAGCAATTCGTGCAGAGGCAATTCGACGTGGGAAACAAGTCGAAGTGGTTGGAACTGAGATCGAACCACTTCTTGAAACAAAAGAAGAAAAGGCAACCTCGACGAACCAGTAAGGATGGCAAACCGAACCATTCGTCAACTAGCCGCTCCCATCGAGCAAACACCATTATGCATCAATTATCCAATCGGAGGAACCCCGTTTGAGCTGAAATCAGGCTTGATTCACCTTTTGCCCACCTTCGAGGCTGAAGAATGAAAATCCGCACACCCACTTGAGAGAATTCCACATGGTCTGCTCAAGCATGAAATCATGGGAGTACCCGAAGATGAAATCAAACTTCGGGCCTTTCCTTTTTCCTTAGTTGATACAGCAAAAGAATGGTTATTTTACTTACCTCCTGGTTCTATCACAACGTGGGATGACTTATCTCGTGTTTTTCTTGACAGGTTTTTCCCAGCTTCACGAGCAGCTGAACTTCGGAGGGACATAGTGGGAATTCGCCAAACGGAGAATGAATCGCTCTACGACTATTGGGAGCGATACAAAAAACTATGTGCAAGTTGTCCTCAACACGGGTTGACCGAACAATCACTCCTTCAGTATTTCTATGAGGGATTGCTCCCTATGGAAATGAAAATGATCGATGCTGCTAGTGGAGGGGCGCTTATCAATATGACTCCTCAAAGGGCGAGAGAACTGATATCCACCATGGCGACAAATTCTCAACAGTATTGACCAAATTCGGAACCCACAAGATGGGTTCATGGGGTAAACGTTTCAACTTTAGAAGATAAATTGGATAAGCTTACCAATGTTGTTCAATCTTTGCTTACAGAGAAGAAGAATCCGACTCAATTGTGTGGAATTTGTTCTACATCTGAACATCCGACGAATTCGTGCCCAATCCTTAACGATAATTCAATGGCACATGTTGATGCTGTCGGAGGTTTTCCGGGACCTTCTCAAAGACGTTATGATCCTTTCTCCAACACCTACAATCCTAGGTGGAAGGATCACCCTAACTTGAGTTACGGAGGTAATCCCCGAAATAATCAATCGTACCAACCGAGACCTCTGCAACCACCACAACAGCAACCTAAGCCGAGCACATCTCTAGAAGCTATTGTGGAAAGACTTGCTACCGATGCTGCAAAGAACCAACAGAGGACAGACGCATCAATACAAGAGTTGACCAATCAGGTTAGTAAACTCTCGATGGCAGTTAATCGTTTGGAATCTCAAGGTAAATTACCTTCCCAGACAGAGTCGAATCCTCGACAGAATGTAAGCGCAATTACTCTTCGTAGCAGAAAGGTCCTAGAAACGGTGCCAACCAAAAGTCATGGGCAAAATAAAGAACGGGAAAAGAAAACCTCGGATCCAACAGTGAGGCCAGAATCGAAAATTCAGAAACCAATTGTGATGCCACCTCCTTTTCCAGGGAGGCTTGCAAAGGATAAGAAAGAGAAGGAGGAAAAAGAAATCCTGGAGACATTCAAGAAGGTAGAGGTAAATATCCCTTTACTCGACGCTATCAAACAAATCCCTCGTTATGCGAAATTCCTTAAAGAATTGTGTACTAGCAAGAGAAGGTTGATAGGGAACGAAAGAGTAAATGTAGGAGAAAATGTCTCCGCAGTTCTACAAAAGAAAGTTCCTCTCAAATACAAGGACCAAGGTATGTTTGTTATTTCTTGTGAGATAGGTAATGTAGGCATTAAGAAAGCCATGTGTGATTTAGGGCTTCAATTAATGTTATGCCTTATTCTACTTATAAGTTGATTAACGCGGTCCTTTAAAAGAGACAGAGTAATAATCCGGTTGGCGGACCAAGTCATCGCCTATCCCGAAGAAATCGCTTGAAGCGTCCTTGTTAAAGTTAACGAATTAGTTTTCCTGCAGATTTCTACATTATTAATATGGAAGATGATAACTCAACTAATTCGTCTGACATTTTGCTTGGAAGACCATTCATGAGTACTGCGCGAACGAAAATTGACGTTTGGAGTGGAACACTCACCATGGAATTTGATGGCAAAGTGTTTAGGTTTAATGTTTATGAGGATATGGGACATCCCAATGATAAATTACAAACTGTGCCTTGCAGGAATGCTGATCTTAATGTTAAGTAAGAGGAATTATCGATAATTCAAAAACCAGTACGTGAAGCTGTCATGAAAGCCTCGAAGTTAGAGCTGAAATCATTTTTAGAACGTACAAGTATTCCGACAGTGAAAAATGCAAACTTGAACGAAGAAGCTCAAAGACTCCTCAATCCACTAATGATAGGGGAACCCGGGAAGGGCTTCAAAGATAGTGGAAAAACGTCGAAACCTTTCTGCAATGACATCCAAGTGCACAAGATGGAGAAATTAATTCTAAATAAGCCAAACGGATAACATTTAAGGTCGTCGAGCTAACGACGTTAAACAAAAGCGCTTTTTGGGAGGCAACCCAAATTTCTTTTCATTTATTTAATTTCAAGTTTTAGTAGATCTAGGTGTAAATAAATAAATTTTACTTAATTAAGTTAATTTGATGTTTTCAGAATCCTTCATCATTGCAAACCTATTGTTTGTCACCATCGCACTACCATCACCGATGCCACTACACCACCGCCACCTGTTTTTCCCTCTTTGCTATAAGGTTAAGGTATGACAATAGGTATATGCATGTCTAGGATTGGATCTAGGAGAGCTTGGTACTTAAGCGGTCTTAATGACCCACCTCCTCTCTCCGGAATCCTACCGGTGCATAGTATCTGCTCACTTTAACCAAGTCTCCATAATCCTTGATATCCTGCAGTCAGTTACCCCAACATCGACAAAATCATTGAAGCCACACATGGGGAGTACTCTTAACTTTTCATTTTACTTGTTATTTGAGTGCTGTTTTTCTTTTCTATTATATGATGCATGCTTGACGACAAGCATAGAATAAGTAGGGGGGATGAATATAGTAAGTATGCATGGATGGTTGATTGATTTTTGCTACATGATTCTCTTTTGCATATGTTCAATCTTGCATTGAATTCATTCAGCAGTTTATTTTGACGATGAGCCTTTAATCTCATACTTAGTCAACTTGGACAATTGGGTAAAATTTTTTTTGAATTTAAATGCTCATGTATATAGATTAATCGTCACTTGTGTTTTAAGGTTGATGTATGTAACTAGATTTTCATGAATTGATTGTTTGAAAAATATTTGCTTGTGCACGGAAAAAAAAGAGAAAAAAAGAAAAAAATGAAAATTAAATAAATAAAGGCTCAAGTTATGAGTGAAAGTCTCGAAAATGTGACCGAATTGAGTAACCGGATAAGGTGCTTGGGTTGTCATCTCATCTCGCGTAAAAGGTTCGAGTGACGAGTCGATGGCTTAATAACATTCCGCTATGAGCCCAATAATAAAGACCTGCTTCGAATCGAGTAACCGGATAGAGTGCTTGGGTTGTCATCCTAGTTCGCGTAAAAGGTTTGACCATGTCTAGTTTATTTTTCTAAAAAGTATATTAATAATGCCTTGCAATTTATCGAAATCAAACTCTATTTAATGAAATTATCTAGTTCGCATATATCGAATTTTATGACACTTGTCTTGTTAATTAAAATATATGTTCTGAGCATTTATTAAATTATTTTTGCCTGTGTTGTCTACATTGAGTAAGGATGCAAAAAAGAGGCTCGGGTCTTAATAAATTGTGGAATTAATTTTAATGTTTGAACGAACAACATGCTTGAGGGCAAGCATGAGCTAAGTAGGGGGGATTTGATAACATGATTATTTTGCATGGTTTCTTGTATTTAATTCCGTGAATTTCTGAAATTAATCCCTGCTAATTTGCATTTTTATGATTTAATTCTTGTTAGGGACGCAATTGATCGGAAACATGCTGAAAAGGGCTAAATTGAAAGAAAATCATAGAAATTGAGCCAAATCAAAAGATGGAGAAAGCCAAGGACTCATCAAGCAATTGACTTTGTAAAAAGCCAAAATTAGAAAATTCTATTTTAAGTTTATTTTAATTTTATTTATTTTAATTTTATTATTATTTTAGATTTTATATTAATTAATCTAGGCTATTTTAGTAAACTCCATCAAGATAAATAGGAGTTAAATGTAATTGAAAAATCAATCAATCAATTCTCTCTTTTCCTATTCCTATTTGAATTTGTTTTTCTCTCTTTTCCTATTGCAAATTAGAATAGGATTTCTTTTATTTTCTTTCAAGCCAACGTCAATATTCTGCCAATCCCAATCCATTTTTTGTCTCTTTTCCAAAATTGGTTTAATTGCCTTCCAAGTCCCCCTTCCTTCCTAAAATTCCATCATCCTTTACAAAAACCCAAACACTTTCCATCACCTTTAAGCATGAGTAAAATCATGCCACATTAAACCTCTTTCAGCCTTAAGCCGGTATTAACCCAGTCAAAAAACCCGTGAGTTACGAACCCGAGCTATTCAACTCTCGATTTTCGATACTTATTATTTCTCTGGATTAGGAGTATGACTTCGTCACTCATAAAGTCAAGTCGTACTAAGTCAAAAAGACGTCGTTTGGGTTAGCACGACTAGACGTCAGATTGGAATTCGAAAGGATCGATTGTCTAATTGGTCTTCCGTGAACATATTGGCGTGCAAGTGGGGATTCTTTGTTTGGTTCCGTCAAGGGAAATAGTAACCGGATTTAAATGTCCCAACGTTTGAGGGCATTGGTTCGAGCTAGGCTCTTCTAGAACGCAAAGCTGCCAGAGTTCTAAACCACGAACGTTTCGTAGGTTGTTCGATCGGTAAGGGTTAGTTATAGGACGTTCCATAGCTAATTTACACAAGGAAGAGTTGGTTCCCGAGGCGTCCTTGGTAGCTATAACTAGCTTATCGAAAAAGACGAGTTCATCTAATTTCGAGGATCGGGTCAAAGACAGGAAAAACCGTGCTTGAGGCTGAACTAAGTTTTATCGATTTCTTTTTATACTATTTCAATTTATTTTCTTATTTAATCTGTTGCTTTTTACGTTTTTATTTTCTGTGTCTGTTTTAGGTTTACCATTTTACTCCCCCCAACGTCGCGGGCACGACAATTGCCCAGACACTAACCTGGTCAAGAGATAGACGATTTTTCAAGTAAAACCAGTCTCTGTGGGATCGACCCTACTCCCTATGCTGCTTAATTTTGCAACTAGGTGTAGGTTTATATTGGTGGAATCGACAGCCATCAACCATTTATAAAGCTTCAATTTTTTTTTTGATAAAGTGGAAGATAATGCGGCCATGTAAATATGGTCTGAGAAAAGCAACAAGAGACAGGTGATAGCTTGTCGAGAGATATGTGTCAGGGTTATGGGATTTCACTTGGGTTAGTGTGACTTAGAATAATTTGCAAGAGTTGAAAGAGATATGAGATCAATGGGATAATGAAATAAAGCAGTTATTCTACCGCGAATATTATTCAATGTCAAAGTTGACAAGCATTTATTTCTCACAGAGCATTGAAATTCCGCTTATAGTTGCTTCACTTTTGGGAAAGTAGACATGGTGCCTATTGTAGAAGAGTACACCACTTCACTTTGTTGTCCAAGGATCCAGGTCGATAAAGCCTATTCTAGAGCCACCAACGTCCCGACTTTCTTTAAGAAATTGATGAATATAATAGAGATGAGCGAGCAATGGGTCACGACCCGAATTAAAGAAAAAAGGGATAATAAATGCATCCTTTGGAAGAACAAGAATTATTTTTCTCTCATCTTAGGTTCACATTTAAATTACATTTAACATTTGATTATATATTTATGGTATGTATAGTAATTGCACTACATTGGTTATCTTTTATTTTATTGAAGGACAAGAATGTTTCACGTTCGTGTGTTTCAACAAGGACATGTCTCTTTCAACAATAATGTTTCACGTTTGTGTGCATTCAATCATATCGTATGGTTTTACATTTTTATAATTTATTACTAAAACTGTTAGAAACAACAAGAGATCTGAGCTTAATGTAGTTAATTACAAATGCTATAAGACTTTAGACCAACAAAATTTAATTACAAAATCGTTAAAATCTAACTGGATTAAATAGTTTCTTTACTATTAAATGGATAAATTTAACCTATGTACTATAAAAAATACTAGGACAAGGCTAAAGTGGAGAAGAATTAACATCTATTGTTTAAAAACTATCATGAAAATATTTATCTATAAAATTATTAAAAAATTTAAAATATAACTCTGTTAAACAATAAATGATATTTTTAAATAATAAATGTCAACTATTTTAAAATTTGACCTTAATTGATTCTTTTTAATAATATAAAATTAAATTAATCCATATAAAAATAAAAACTAATTTAATCTAGTGCCTATAATAAAGCTACCTATTAAATACATTCACCAAGAAAATAAAAAAAGACATACAGGATACAAGTATGAAAAAGTGAAAAACCAAACACGACAATGTCGAAAAGTCATTTTACATATGGGAAAATGAGTAAAATGCTTCTTGTAATTTATCGAATCTCCCAAGGGACAGAGTAGGTGAGTATGATAATAAATGTTTATTCCTTCTTTTTAATGTCACTTAATGTCAGAGTAGGTGTAAAATAAGTCCACAGAAGGAGCATCTTCTTTTAATAATTATTAAAACATGAATTATGATTCAATGTTAGGTGCATGAATCTTTTCAAAGACGTGGAGAAAAGTAATCTTTTCATAAAATGTCAAAATTTTAATTTTTTTAAAAAAAATAAAAATCATGGATTCACTCAATTTAGAAAGGACATCCCATTATTAATATACATCAATAGAATCCTTTGATGAAGAGAAAATCATGGATCAAATTAAATTTAGAACACACTAAAGATCCATATGTAAACATTGTAAAAGGTAGGAACTTCATTTGCAATTTTGCAACTTTTAAAATTAATATTATTAACAGAAAATATTTATTCAATATATCTATAAATTAAAATTGGTCCCAAAGGATTTGTTATAATATATGTAAATATAAATACAAAATTTAATGGTCCAAACTAGAACCAGTCAATCCGAACTAAATTAAGAAAATCAAAACAACTAAGCTCATAAATTTAGTCATAAATATCAAATCAACCCAACCTCAAAAGCAAATGTGAAGCAGGCAGAGCTCTACAACCGTAAGATAAGATAAAAGCATTGACTACCTCATTCACTTGACCTCTATTGTTTACTGTAACCGACCCTCTGCCTCTGCCTCTCCCACTTCCTCTATCTTTATCTTTCTTCAGTTGTATTCTTGTTTCCCCCTTCAATCTTTGCTCCCAAAATCAACCTTTTCCTTTCTTTATATTGCTTGGGGAAGGAGAAATGGAGGAGTCTAACAATTATGGCCACCAACATCCCCTGCTTCTTCTCTTGAATCAAGACCAGCTGATCCACAATCAAAGCGGTGTAACTGATTGCTCCAGGTGTGGGGAGAATGTCTCTGCTCCATGTTTGTGCTGTGCGGAGCACTGTGGGTTTTATCTTCACAAGGTATGTGCCGACGCACCTTTGGAGCTTAATCATCCTTTTCATCCTCATCATCCTCTTCTTCTTATGCCAAACGCACCTTATCCAGATGGAATGTACTTCTGTAATTTTTGTGATAAAGAGGGTAGTGAGTTTGTTTATCACTGCTCTTGTTGTGAATTGGACATACATATTAAATGTGCTTTGTTTACATTTAATGTTGCTGAGAATAATTTGAAAGAGCTTGAGCATGTTGCCCTTCAACATCCTTTGATTTCTACTGAACATGGTGATGAAAAACTCAAAGATGCTGCTAAGTGCTTTGGATGTTGGGAACCATTAGCAAAGTATACACACTTTTCTCCTGACTGTGGATTTAATTTACATGAAAAATGCGCTAAGCTTCCTTTCAAACTGAATCATGGGTGCCATCGCAACCATCCTCTTTTCTACAATTTAGTATCCAACAGTTCTCTTGCAAGATATGCGAAGAAACTGATAAAAATTTTGGAGGATTTGTTTATGGTTGTTCATCTTGTAAGTTTGCTGTTCACATTGAATGTGTATCAGCATCTTTAGATCTTGGTGTCGAAGATAAAAGCCATGAACATTCTTTCATTTTTCTTCCAAGAGGATCATCATTCATTTGTGATGCATGTGGTATTGAAGGAAGTTATGCTTCCTACATATGTTGTACATGCAACGTTATGGTCCATAAAAAGTGCACTTCGGTGCCACGCATCATCAAAAGCAAGTGGCATGATCATCGCTTTTTTCACAAATATTTCCTTCACATAGAAGATTTTAGAGTTTTGAATTGCATAAGGTGCAATGATGAAGTCCGTACAGACCATGGTAGTTACTATTGTTCAGAGTGCGATGTTATATTCCATGTGAAGTGTGCACTGACGGATAAAGATTCATATGAAATAGTAGAAAATGAAGATGAGGAATCTGCTGATGTTAGCTCCATAACCAAGGTTCTTGAACGGAATGATGCTGGAGAAGCCACTGTAATAGAACATATCATGCATATTCACCACTTAACATTAAGTGACAGAGTAGGTGAGTATGATAATAAATGTTGTGACGGGTGCTTGTTACAGATCTCGGCTTCATTTTACTACTGTACACAGTGTGATTTCTTTCTCCATAAAGTTTGTGTCGAGTTACCAAAGGTAAAGCATGTACAATATCATCATTGCCAACCACAACTAGTCCTTACTTCAAACGAAGTATTTTGGTGTGAAGCATGTGGTTACTTGTCTAATGCTTTTGCCTATAAATGTGAAGAATGTAAGATACGTATATGCCTTCCATGTATAATTGCTCTTACACCTGGTGCTCACAGAAATGCAGGACATAAACACCCTGTTTCTCCCTCCTTCGAATCTGTAGGGACATGTATTGCTTGTGGTCGTGATTTCAATGGGTTGTTGCGTTGTAAGAATTGCGATTTTTCTCTAGATCATAAATGTTTTTCGTTGCCTATTACATCTCAACACAAAAGTGATAAACATCCTCTTTCACTTACTTATCATGATGATAACAGTTATTCAGAAAGCCATTTTTGCGATATTTGTGAAGAACGTCGAGATCCAAATCTTTGGTTTTATCATTGTGCAACATGTGATACTTCTGCTCATGTCAATTGTGTTCTTGGTGAATATCGGTTCCTCAAACTCGGGAGTATCATTAAAGAACCTAAGGACATGCATGAGCACCCTCTCATTGTTGTTACGAAGGACATGCATGAGCACCCTCTCACTGTTGTTAAGAAGATTTATTACTATCCGAAGTGCAGTTTTTGTGGTAAGCCCTGTTTAGATTTGATTTTGGAATGTACTGTATGCAACTTTATTGTCCATGCTGGATGCTACTTCATTGTGCATGCTAAGAGTCTTAAAATTCGGAGGACTAAGGTGTCGTTTAGGTGAATATAGTCCAAAACTACCACTTTTCTTTTGCGGAGAACAGAGATTATGGTCACTTGTAATGCTGATTATAATTATTATGCAGACTAGGGTTTCGTATTGTAAGGGAAGCATGTTTTGACTTGGAATTTATGCGAACATTGGATTATTCAAACTATAGTTTCCCGATTTCTGTGTGTTATTTTCTTTAAATATATGCATGCAGGCCTTGCGAAGTAAATTCTTTGGGAAGTTCTTTATTTTGATAAAGGAATCAGTTTAGCTTTTGTGTGAAATCCAACATTGGAATTGCCACCAAATCTCATTTACATGTGCCAAAAATTTAAGCTGGAAATTAAAAGGTATATAGTAATGGTAGACAACATTTTGATTATGCAATAATAAATTACATGCTAAAATTATAATTTAGCATCTTTAATTAAATAAAACTATAACATTCCTTTTCATATTTATATAAAGTAAAATTAAAACAATTTAATGTATTTTTTTTTTAAAAAAAAAAGTCATGGCAGTGGCTCATGGTACTCAGTTCAAAACCCAATCCCCAATCCCTAATGCATAACACTAACACTAATTACAATCACTATTTTATACTAAAATCAGTCAATTTAACCTTAACCATTGCTTAATCGACTTAAATATAAATTTAAAGAATAAAAAAACTCATAATCTTATTTAAAAACCTTGATACTTTTACAATCAAAGTTTTCCATATTCAACACTCATCCATCTTTTAATTTTAGTTCATCAAATTTTTTCAAAAATACAATTAAGACCCTGCTTTCTTTCTTTCTTATTTTTTTTTACACCTGAAAACTTGAACTTTTAAAACTCAAACCTTTGCAAAAAAGCAATTAAGCCCCTATATTTTTTATGTACTCAATTAGGTACTTGAACTTTCAAAATGTATCAAAAGACTCTTAAGCTTTTTCCATAAAAAATAAAAATAATTAAACCCATGCTTTTATTAAAAATTAGAAAAAATTAGAAAAAATTAGAATCAATAAAAGCTATAAATATTATTAAATTTTGTAAAAAAATTCAAATATTAAAATTAGAAAAAATATATAAACATAGTAAATATGTATAAAATTTTATAAAATCATAAAATTTTATAAAGTCGTTGGAAAATTATACAAAATGTAAAGAAATATAAATTTCTAAAAAATAAAAATAAAATTATCGTACCAAAAAAGCATTTTATTGATTTATATTTTTTGTCATTTTTCACGCATGTCGCTATTGTGTTGCAACATGTGATGACTTTAATTGAAAAAAAAAACTATGGGTCTTTGATTTTTTATGAATTTTATAAAATTTTATTTTTTACGATTTTTATAAAAATATTTCTAATTTTAATAAACTTATTTTTTATTTTTATTAAAATTTAATAATTTTATAAAAATTATAATTTTTTTCTAATTTTTAATAAGAGCGTTGGCCTAACTGCTATTTTAAAAATTTTGAGGGTCTTTTGATGCATTTTGAAAGTTCAAGTACCTAATTAAGTGAAAAAAAAATAGGGGTTTAATTGTTTCTTTTTTTTAAGAAGTTTAAAGGCCTTTTTTATGCATTTTGAAAGTTCAAGTGTTCAATTAAGTAACAAAAAAAAAAAGGAATAGACTTAATTGCCTTTTATAAAAACGTTTAAGTACTTTTTACACCCTTAGCCTTTAATTTTTAATTTCAAATTTAAATGTAAAGAATGTTGCAAGCACATTTGCCTTCTATGTGCAACTCTTCCTCTTGATGCTCTAACATGTACATCCCCTACTTTTTTTATTATGATTTTGAGTCAAACACAAATGCGATAAGTATCTTCTTGTGACACGGGCCAAAGTGTTAAGCCCGTGACCATGGCACAAGATGTGCCTTATGAGGGTCGATCGATTAAATGGGGATCATTTAGCTTACGAGAATTGGCCCGATTCTAAGAACTGTTATAGAAGCCTGTCAGATTGAAGTCTGGTTGGCCCGATAATGAAACTATGGAAATATAGGCTATTTTTAGTAAATATGGGAATCATATCTTGTAGATTTGATATGATATGATGTAATCTTGTAAATCTCCCGAGATAGGTTAATCTCGTCTGTCAATGCAATTTGATCATAACGGCCGATTTTTGGGAGCTCAACTATAAATAGAGAGCCTCCCAAAAAAACACTTTGTGTGCATTGTTTAAAGGAATCATCACTTAGGCTAGTTTGAAGCAAACGGATCGCCTAAGACCGCTTGAATCATGAGACGAAAGATCTAGCCCCATGACACTTGCACTCACTTATCATAAGATTAATGATTATTCAAAACATCATTGCACAACTTGCGACACATTTGCCCATGTGAAATGCATTATTTACCAAAATCGGGAGTATCTGCAAAGAAAGGGGTCATCTGCACCCTCTCACATGTGTGAAGAAGATAAATTACTTTCCTGAATGCACTATATGTCAAGAACCCTATGAAGAGCTCGCTCTGGAATGTGCAGAACCAGAGTGCAATTACCTCGTTCACTGAAAATGTATGAACCCATATAGCTCTGAGTATGGATTCTTGAAAGGTAGAGATTTTTAATTCGCTTTTCGTTGAAATAATGTAATTTAGCCAATTGGATTGAAACCTGTGTGGTTTAGATTATTTATTGTTGTTTTTTATTCTTTAATTTGAATAAAATGTCACAGCATTGCAGTTGATCATTATCATAATAATATACGATTTATGCTTTAATTGTTTCTCTTATGGCTTAATTTACCTATAATCTTGTTGAAAAGAAATTGAAAGAGTTTGAATTATGGAAGGAGATGGAGGAGTCACTGAAAAAACCAAAGAGGAAGGAGAAATGGAGGAGTCACTGAATTATGGTCAACAACATCCCCTGCTTCTTCTTTTGAATGAAGATTAGCTGCTTATTGTAGCTGACTGCTCAAGGTGTGGAGAGAAAGTGTCAACTCCATGTTTTAGCTGTCGAGGATTGCGGGTTTTACCTTCACAAGGTATGTGCTGAGGCACTTTTGATGCTTAATCACCCTTTTCATCTCAACCATCCTCTTATTCTTATGCAAAATGCACCTTATTCCTCCGGACAGTACATTTGCACTTTCTACCGTCAAATTGGTGGCAAGTTTGTTTATCACTGCTCTTGCCAATTGGACTTTCATATTAAATGTGCTCTATTCACATTTAATATTGCTGAAAATCATTTGAAAGAGCTTGAGCATGTTGCCCTTCAACATCCATTGGTTTCCACTGAAAATGGTGATGAAGAACTTGAAGATGTTGGTGATTGCTTTTGGTGTTGGGAACCATTAGCAAATTTTACTTACTTTTCTCTTGACTATGGATTTAATTTACATAAGAAATGCGTTGAGCTTTCTTTCAAACTGAGCCATGTGTGGCATCGCAAGCATCCTCTTGTTCTAAAATTTAATACCGAACAGCTCTCTTGCAAGATATGCGGAGAAACCAATCGAAAGGGTATAGGATTTGTTTATGGTTGTTCACCTTGTAACTTTACTGTTCACATTGAATGTGCATCACAATCACCATGACAAGTTATTAAGAGTACCAATCATGAACATCCATTCACCTTGTTTTTGAGACAAGTTCCATCACTTGTAATGCGTGTGGCACAGAAGGAAATCATGTTGCCTATACATGTGGTACATGCAACGTTATAATTCATAAAAATTGCATTTCATTGCCTCGCATTATCAAAAGCAAGTGGCATGACCATCGCCTTCTTCAGACATATTTCCATCACAGAGAAAATTTTAGAGTTTTGGATTGTGTAATGTGCCATGATGAAGTCAATACAGAGCATGGTAGTTACTATTGTTCAAAGTGCAGTGTTATATTTCATGTGAAGAGTCCAATGAAGGATAAATATTCGTATAAAATAGTAGAAAATGAAGATGAGATGCCCATTGAAAGTTCCATTATTGTTATTTAGAGGAACGATGTTGGAGAAGCTACAAAAATAAAGCATTTCAAGCATATTCATAATCTAATGTTAGGTCCCTTTGATGGAGGATATGAAAATAGTTGCGACGGGTGTATGTTGCCAATCTCGGATCCATTTTACTACTGTTCAGAATGTGTTTTTTTTCCTCATAAAGCGTGTGCTGATTTACCTAAGATGAAGAATGTTTGGCATCATTCTTGCCAAGAGCATCTCACCCTTATTTCCGACAAAGCTTTTTGGTGTCACAAATGTTTGCACATATTTAATACCTTTGCTTATGAATGTTGCGGATGTGAGGAAAAAATATGTTTCCGATGTGTGATTCCTCTTAATCCTGGTGCTCAAACATGTTTGAAACATCCTCTTTACTACAGAGAGCACAATGGAAAATGCAATGCTTGTGGTAAGACTACATGGAGGGCATTTTGTTGTAAGGATTACAATTTTGTGCTACATCTTGAATGTTTTTCACTTCCAATTACAGCTCGCCATAAATGCGATACACATCTTCTTTTACTCACTGATCATGATGATAACAATTATTCAAAAAGTCGTTATTGTGATATCTGTGAAGTTGAGATCCAAATCATTGATTTTATCATTGTGCAACATGCGATACTTCTGCTCATGTTAGTTGTGTTCTTAGAAAATATTCATTCCTCAAACTCAGGAGCATTTATGAAGAAAATGATCATCCACACGCACTCACCATTGTGAAGAAGAAGTATTATTACCCAAATTGTGAAAACTGCGATAAACCTTGTGAAGATGTGGCTCTTGAATGCTCAAAGTCGGAGTACAAATATATTGTCCACTGAGATTAAGTAGCAACCCGTTCTACGCATTGGTGCATGTGACACTTATAAAAATTCAGATGTTATCATATTTGAAATCTGTCACTTCATTTGCAAGAAAACTCGAGACTAAAAAACAAGGTTTGATCTTTACCTTGTTACTTGTGATGTTGTTATTGTACTTTGGTTTTTCATACCATTTAAGTTTTAAATAAATGTCGTTTAATAATCTGAAGCTAAAATTTATGAAGTTTAATTGTTGATTGTTTGCAGTTTGGGAATGTGATTATACTTACAATAAGAAGGGTATTGTTGAATGCTTCTGTTTGTTTTTTTAGATAAATTTACTTGAAAATATAACTTTATCTAAAATTATTTCTCTCTCTTTTGCTGCACATTCAAATTAGGTTTACCGTTTGGTTATGTATTTGTTGTGGATGCTTCAACTCTATGTATCTGATGAAGGGCACGAATTTTTCAAGTAACAAGGACTACTTGTCCCTTTCAAAAAACACAAACATTTCTGATGGATTGCATATTAAAATTTTATTGCAGAAATTGATTAAAAAATTATTAAAATAAGATATTGGAGCTTAATTACAGAATTTATGAAGCTTCATCATACCTTAACCCTACTATTGCCTTAGCAAATAATTTTGAAAAGAAAAAATTCAACAGGCTTCGTCAATCTCGCTATTGCTTCTTCTGTAACAGTTAAACTGAAATTACTACAGTTCCAAATAAAATTGAAGGTTTAGTTTTTTTCCATAAAAATATATATATTATAGGGAAGAATATTAAGACAAAAAATGCAAAGCCGAGAAAGGTTATCGTCATCCACACAATTTCACAACAGCTCAAACCAGTAATCAATGGAAGGAGTGATTATCGCCCAAACACTGCAATAGCTTAACCAAGAATGACAATAATATGAATAAAAAACATGGTTCCCATCTGCCAACACAAATGTGCGACTCTACTGCTTCTACTTTGAGATTCCATTCCCCACGTCTAATGTTTTAGCTATTTTCCCATCTCTTTTTTACTCTTATATCACAACCCTGTATGTAATTTCCTTACTCCTCTTCTCTGGGATAGGAACCCATTCTCATCGATAATGCTGTTGAGAATAGCCGCCAGAACCAATCATACGGTTATAATTGCTGGCTGTTGGAAAATTTGGATATCCCATTATTAAGAGAGAGCAGATATTCTCTGAATTTTCTTGTGTGTTAATTTGAAATATCCTTGTTTATTAAGATTTATTTTACAAATCTAACACGGGGCATTCCTTGCATTTGGGGTCTTTGTCCCATTCCCATATTCATCCCCATGCCTGGATTCATGCCCGTGTTGTTCATCCCCATCCCCATCCCCATGCCCATTGGTTGCTGATTCATACCGCCATAGCCTCCTCCCATTCCCATGCCTCCAACAGGTCCACCAGCCATTCCCATGCCCATGCCCATGCTACCCATACTAGAATCCATCATAGGATTAGCTGGAGGTCTAAGAGTGCTAGCACCAGAACGACCAATCCCAGACCCAGATCCCATTGCTTTACCCATTGTGACAGCAGATGTCACTGCATTTGGGGCAGGTTTTTCCATCCTTTTTTCCTTCCGATTTGAAACGCTAGTTTTATCATTACACAACTTGCAACACATTTGCCCATGTGAAATGTGTTCTCAGTGAACATTTATCAGAATCGGGAGTATCTGCAAAGAAGGGGATCATTTGCACCCTCTCACATTTGTTAAATGCGTTCTCCCTGAATGCACTATATGTGAAGAACCCTATGAAGAGCTCGCTCTGGAATGTGCAGAACCAGAGTGCAATTATCTCGTACGTTCACCGGAAATATATGAACCCATATAGCTCTGAATATGTATTCTTGAGAGGTAGAGACTTTTAATTGCCATTTCAATTGTAAGTTGAAATAATGTGATTTAGCCAATTGGTTGGGTTGAAACTTATGTGGTTTGGATTACTTATTGTTGCTTTTTATTCTGTAATTACAATAAAATGTCACAATATATACTGCTGTTCTACTTCTGTGATCATAACAATAATATACAATTTATGTTTTAATTATTTCTCTTTATGGCTTAAATTATTTGAAAAAAGAAGAGCTACTAGGAATTATTTTGGTCTCATTCTTAGTGAACATTTAACTTAATAGATTAGTTGCCAGAAAAAGCCGGTGATTTGTTTACGTACAATCTTGCTGAAAAGAAACTGAAAGAGATTGAGCATGTTACCTTCGAAGATCCATTGATTTTCACAGAAAATGATGGTGAACAACGTCAAGATCTTGATAAGTGCTTCTGTTGTTGGGAACCATTAGCAAATTGAACCACAGATGTCATCGCAAGCATCATCTTGTTTTACAATTTAATAGTGAACGACTCTCTTGCAAGATATGCCAAAAAAACCAAACTGAAGGGTACAGGATTGTTTATGCTTGTTCACCTTGTAAGTTAGCCATTCACATTGAATGTGTATCACCATCTCTTGATCTTGCTGTTGAGGATAAAAGCCATAAATTGTGATGCATGTGGTTGAACGTAATGATGTCTCTATTAGCTCGATAATCAGTGTTCTTGAACGAAATGATGCTGGAGAAGCCACCATAATTGAACATTTCATTCAAACATAATAAAGGAGTATGATAATAAATGTTGTGTGAACATTTGATTATTCAAACTATAATTTCCTGATTTCTGTGTTCTTGTTAAGTCGAAGTTCTTTAAACCATGTTTTAACAGAAGCCAACCATGTGTGAAGTGGCAGGAGCATCAGAACCTGTTTGAGAGTTGAAACTCCTATTGCTGCTCTGTGCAGCCTATTCTGGAACTTGAGAGGCCATGGACACTTGCTACCAAATCTCCTAATATATAATATAGCCACTGCTTCATTATAACATCAAGCCATTAGGTAGCAAAGCTAATCCAGAGCAGCTCATTTACATCTAGCAACAATTTAAGCTATAAATTGGAAAATTAAAAGGTATAGTAATCCTGGACAACATTCCGATTATGTGAGATAAATTAAAACTTACTATAATTCTGCAATTTAATTAAAAATTCATAATAAGATTATACTTGAGTCAAGTAAAATCATAAATAACAAGCTTAAATTAAATATAATTTAGTATCAAGTAGGATCTTTAATTACATAAAACAATATTTATAGGTTTATATAAATTATAGACTTTTCAACTCAATAAGTAAAATTAAAACAATTTAGTGAAATATATAGAAAATTATTACTTTTATTAATAAACAGCAATAGAATCTCTCTCGATACGACGAAAAACTGATAAATCTAGAACACATTAAGGATCCATTTGTAAATATTGTAAAAAGTAGGAAGTTCTTTTATAATTTTGCATTTCACTTTCAATTGTAATATTGATATTAATAGAAAACATTTATTCAAGATATCTATAAATTAAAATTGGGCTCAAAAGATTTGTCATAAAATGTATATGTAAATTACAAGATTTGTTATAAGGATTCATTCAACTTTTCTATTTATACAAACACTAGTAAAAATAATTAAAATACCACACCATATAAAAATACTAAATATATATTAGTTACTGAAATAAAACAAAAATAATTAGGTATTTTTACATGAATAATGCAAAAAATAGTTACGATATTATTTGCAAAAATGATATATTTTTAACAGTAAATTTAAGTGTTGTCAATGTGTCAACTGACACCGACCTTGTAATACCCACATTTTTCTAGTCACATGTGCTCTTTTTTTATTATTATTAAAGGTAGTTTGAAGGGTTAAACCCAAGAGAAGAAGAAGAAAGGCTAAGACAGGGGAAATCATGTCAAAATATCAGCATTTAAGGTTAAGTTTTAAGTAGTATTTTCGAAGGAGCTTAGAGTTATGATGGCTTAAAGTGAATCAAATAGGCATGAGAATTCTAATATATAAAATACAAAATTTTATATTTTATTTCGTTTTAATTTCATTGTTGGCCAAATTATGTTTTATTAAGTTAAACATCATCTTAAATTAATTTTCAAAATTTTTGTTGAATTCATATATATATTATTGTACTTGTTTAGTTACTCAAGTGGTTACCACACAACCAAAATAACTTGGAATCACCAACAAAGATTATAACTATTTAAGTTTAAGATTTCACAATTAGATTTTGATTTGAGAATGCCTTCGGTAAATTTTAGGCCTCTAGGATATTTGCATATCCGTTACTCAAGTCTCGATTTGATCACTCAAGTAAGTGGTTCGATATTTCTTAGGGTTTTAAATTCTTAAAAACTCAACCTTGAATGATTTGCATTATCTATGTAACATATGATTTTGCTCATATTTCATGAAAATCAAGTTAAGCGTGCAAGTAAGGTTCTTGTAGGCCCGGTCTTAGGGTAGTTTGAGAGTACGACCACCCAGGGTCTAAGGTTGGAAAGGGCCCAAATTTATTTTTCTTTATCTTTTAATGTGGAAAAAAAATTTCTTGAACCTTTAAGATTTTTAATCGACGCTTCATTGCAGGCAGGAAAAAATAAATAAAAGGGGCCGCAATTTTTTATTTTATTACTAGTATATGTTTTTATTTTAGTGTATTACATTTTATAATATATTTTTTAAAAGGACCTCAATTTATTATTTCACCTAAGGCTCAAAAAATGTCAAGAACAGACTTGGGTTCTTGAATCACTATGTTTATGTTAACGAAATATATGTTGATATCTAAATCTTATTATATAATCTATTTTTAGAAAATTGTTTTTGTATGTGGAGTATGTTTCGTACAAGTTAAGACACATTAAAGGTGATTTTCAACCTTTGTCACTGAAGTAAAGGTGACCATAGCTATAGCTTATAAAAGGAGTTGTATCACGTATAATTATATATATAAACTTAGAAATTTGTTTTGGCTTAGACATGTTTATGTTATGAAAATTGATTTTTGATTTACGATGGATTTTAAGGATGTTCTCATAAATGTCTTTAATAAACCATTTTGGCCTAAATACTTTTATCCTTGTTTAATCCAACTGAATGAAATATCAATTACTTACTGAGTAGTTTGTACTCACTCTCTCTTTTACTACTTTACATGTAACACCTCTAAAATTATTGTACCATAAAATTAGTAATAAATCAAGATTGTGTACGATTGATTTCTCGATAAAGTGAAATAAGGAAAATAAAAGTGATAAAACAGAAGGTCGAGTGAGGTCTAGGGAAGTTGAAATAAGAAGAATGTTGTGATATATTAATTTGAGCTAGGAACTAATTCATAAAGATGTGAAAAGTTGTGATTCAAGTATGATTATAGGAAATTTGAAGGGTTGAAATGTAAACATAAGAAAGTTGAGGGACTAAAAATGAAAACAACTCAATTTCTTATGACATGAAATTGACGTGCAGGGACCAAATTGAATAAATAAAGAAATATGAAGGCCTAAATCACAATTTTATCAAAAGTAAGTAAGAAATCAAGGATGAAGTTTTAAGGAAACATGAAGGGAAGATGGTCACTTAGAAAAGATGATGTTGGTGATATTTTGAATCATTTATGAGTTAAATATTATTTTAATAATAAATTATTTAGATATTTATTAATATTTTAATTATTTTAATAATAAATGGTCATCTTTCCGACATAAGAAAGAATAAAGGAAGAAAGAAACTTTGATTTCTTTACAATTTAGTCCATTGTCATAAAATCTCACTATTTCACCTAAAATTCTTGGAAATTTCCGTAGGCAACGAAGAAGAAAGATGGAGTAGGGATCCTAGAGAGTGTGTTCCAGAGTTTAGAAGCAATAAATTAGTAGATGGGAGTGAAAAAAATTAGAAGAGAAGAGAATGATAGTGATGAAATTGAGAAATAAATTTCGTCGGTTGTAATCTGAATCTAGGATGGCCCCTTCAATGTTTATGGGGTGTCATTTCTTGTAAGAAATATATCTGAATCAAGTTTCTGTCTGTCAAATCAAAGAAGACCCAAAACAAAACAAGACCAAGACGAGCCCAAAACAAGAGAGTCCAAGACAAGCCCATCACGAAGCGAACACTGGAAAGACCCAAGGAAAAAGGTCCAACAAGTCCAAACAAAAAGAAAAACAGCCCACTTAGATAACCAGTAAAACGACAAAAGGGGAGCTCTAGAGCCTTCTACTCCCTCTTTCTTGAATGATATTCCAAAGATATTCAAAGAACATTTTCTTCTTCATCGCCTGCCCTCCGTCTCCTCAGTTCCCTCATGCTCTCTGTCCTCTTTCGATCCTCAGCCATCATCTCCACCGCGCCAGAATGTACCTGATTCGCCAGGTAAGTTGATTTCCTTCTTTTTATTCCTTCCGATGCAATGATGTGCGCAACCTTATTAGCTTCTCTGTTTGTAAAAAGGAAAATACAAGTCTGAGAATCAAGACATAAATTTTTCGAGTCATGAATAAACACAGCAATCTCAGATCTATCCTCTTTCTCTTCTTGTAGCTTGCGAATCACCGACCGAGAATCACCCTCAATCTTCACCTCCCTCGAGCCAAGATTTAAACAACTTTTTATCTTCTTTTGAAAAAAAACATAGTGAGGGAATAAGGTATTAATAAATTGTTGATTTTAAAAGGCCAACGGCCCAACAGAACTTTTCTCAGCCCAGTTAAAAAGGGCCATATATTTGTTTTGGAATTAGGGAGAATAGAGTGATCCAGAAATTAGAGATGTCAATACTATGGGAGAAAAGCGAGACATGGCGGTGGCTAGTGAGGAGGACAAGGGATTCGAAGCCTTTCTTCTTGGCTTTTGCCACCCTCTGCGGCGTTGTTCCGGGTGTCATTGGCTACGGCGTCATGCAACTTACCAACTCCCGCAACCCTCAGTTGGAGGCTCGGCTGCGCGAAAACGCCCGCCCCGAATCCCTCGTAAGCACCCTCCTCACTCTTGAGTTCCATCCATTATTAATTCATCGAGTAATTGAATGTTTTGCATAATTTATATCATGATTGCCTGCCTGATTCGGTGAAGCATCATAAACTAAGGGTTCATAATTTTTATCTCGTGTCCCCCTCCCCTCCGTTTTTTGATTAGATGATGGGGAAAGTGAACCAAGAGCGATTAGCGGAATACCTTGGGGAGCTTCAGCGGAAAGAGGATACAAATGATCGGTATGTTGCTGCTTTGAGGGGAGAGACATTGACTAGGACTCCTTATCAGAGAATTCAGCCTGTTCCAAAGCAAAACGCTGAGAAGAAGAGCAACAGCAACGAGAGGGCTTAGCCATGTAGTTTGGTTGCTGAAAGTGTTATCTTGTAAATTGTTTTCGCCTAAGCTTGCTTTCTTACGTTACTTTGCATTGGTTAAAGTGAGTACCTCATACCTCAAACAAATCTGGGTTAGTGTTTTTGAAATACTTTAAGGGTTATTTGAGTACATTGGTTTATGTTTATGTTTATGTTCACATCTTCGTAATAAGGTTATTTGAATTTGGTTTTCAACCCCTCCTACCTTAAAGACAGGGTGTGCCTCGGACCAGGGAGATTATAAATTTGTAAATATAAACATGGATTGGCCGCAGAACAACTCACTTCATAGATCCAGTTATTAAAAGTAAGTTATAAATTTTTCTAAAAATTATTATTTATAAATTTTTTCTAATTTTTAATAAGAGCAGTGGCTTAATTGCTTTTTTGAAAAATTCTACTGTTTTTTTATACATTTTAAAAGTTAAAAGTATCCAATTGAGTAAAAAAATGCAGGGCTTAATTTTTTTTTGAAGAAATTTAAGGGTTTTTAATACATTTTAAAAGTTTAAATGCTTAATTGAGTGAAAAAATATCAACTTAATTACTTTTTATAAAAAGTTTAAGGACTTTTATGCCTTCAACCTATAATTTTTAATTTCAAAATTAAATGTAAGGAATGTGAGCACATTTGCCTTCTATGTGCAACTCTTCCTCTTGATGTTCTAACATGTACATCCCCATCTTTTTTATTTATGATTGACTGTCAATGTAGTGCTTGAGGTAAGGATCTAGAAGTGGCATTCAACTGTAAAGGTTGCAATTAAGGGTGAGAAAAATTTGATTCGATTCGAAAAAATCGAAATTTTTTTTTAAATTTCGAGTTAAACGAATCGAATTATTCGAGTTAATCGAGTTATTCGAGTCAATTTAATTTTTTTTTTTGAATTTCAAGTTCGAATCGAGTTGAGTTTTCGAATTCGAATAACTCGAATAATTCAAATAATTTGAATATTAAAATATAATATTTTATATTTTTACCTCAAACTCTTAAACTTTTTTACTTTTCTCTTAAAACTTTTACTCTTTTTCACTTTCTCCTCAAAATTTTTATTCCTTTTTCCTCCCAATCCTCCAATCTACTCAAAATCTATTTCCCACGAAAATTTTACTCTCTTATTTACTTTTTCTCAAAATTTTACTCTCTAAAATCCTCAAAATTTTTATTTTTCTCCAAATTTTACTCTCTCTCACTTTTCCTCTAAAACTTTTACTCTATTCTCATCTCACCTCTCACCTCCAATCTACCCCAAATCTATTCCTCTAATTTTTTTTATATTTTTCTCCAAAATTTTACTCTCCTATTTACTTTCCTCAAACTTTTATTCAAAAACTTTTATTTTCCTCCTAAACTTTTACTTCTCACCCTTTACTCTCAAATAAAAATTAAAATTATTCAAAAATATTAAATATAAATAGTAATAATTTTATTTATATCTAGTATTTATATTATTAAATTAAATTTTACATTTTATATTATTTATATTATTGAATTATTTAGTCATATTGAATATTTATATTAAAATTGAATTATTAATTATGCCATAAAATATTCAGATTAAAATTTTATATTGGTATCAATTTTACATTTTATCTTTAAAATAACTTTTATTAAAAATTATATTTTTACATTTAATATATATTTTAATTTCAAAATACATAGTTATCGACCCATTTTGTCACCCATGTTTTTACAACTAGAACCCAAAAACCCAAATCTAATACATTAACCCGAAGCCCATTCTTTTACAAACCCAATAGCTCGACCCAAACCCTAACCCGATTGGCCCATCCCTAATTAAACCTAACTAAAAATAAAGCAGAAACCCAGGTGCGCCTGCACTAGACCACCACTTCTCTCTGCCTCTCGTCCCATCCACCGCCTCTGCCAAGGCTCCAGGTCACCAACGCCTCACCACCGCCCTCAAGTGGCACCTGCAACATTAAAACGAAAGGACAGGACCAAACAGAGAAGGGAGAACATGTAATTTCTTTTTTCTTCTGGCTATAAAAAGCCAATGGGAAACTGTAAAAAGGGGTTCCGTTTTTAGATCTGTTTTTTCATCTGATAAACCATCAATACAAAAAGGCAGAATAATTTTTATCAAGAAAGAAATCAGTTACAACCGAAAACAGGGATAAAAAAATCCTAACAAATAGCAATCAGAACACCAAAGAGAGGCGAAATTCAGAGAATCAAAACACCAAAAACCAAAGTCTTTTATTCTGTTTTGTTTCTCATGTTCGGATCTGGTTTTCCTTTTTTTACACATGCAAAAATATAAAACAAAAAAACAGAAAGTAAATAATCACAAAAAAAAAAAAAAAAACTAACCTTCTTGAGATTCCGCCACATGTGGGCGGTGGCCACAACAAAGACGGCAAGGCCATCTGACGAGCCCGACCGAGTCCCCTTCCCATCTCTGAGAAAACCGAGAAGAAGAAGATTTTTTATTTTTGAAGCAAATTGAAATGAAAAATGAAGGAAATTGGGCCTTTTATAAGAATTTCAAAACGGCGTCGTTTGGGGCCTGATTCAGTGGCCTCAAAACGACGTCGTTTCACCCTTGACCCGCGCGTGACCCGACCCGCTCCAGAGGATCCGCGTGTTTTCGAAGTGATGGGCTAATTGCGCAATTGGCCCTTCCGCATTTTTAGTTTTTTAAATCAAACTTTTAATTTATTACAACATTGGCCCAATTATTTTTAGTGGTTTGCGATCCGGTCCCCCATTTAAACGTGGCGTTTTAAGTTCTGGGAAATTTCCCCTTTGGTCCCCTATTTTTCACGCGCCTTTCACATATACCCTTCCCTTCTGTTTTATTCCAAATTAACCCCAAAATCTCTTTTTAGTCCAATTTGATCCCTCTTTAATTAATTCATTTTTGGCTTTTTTGGCCATTATTTAATATTTTTTACCTATATTATTATTATTATTATATTTATTATTATTATTATCACCTTATTATCATTATTATTATTATACTATATACTATATTATGCTATATTATATTACATACATTGCATCACGTTTTTTTACCCTATATTATTATTATTATTATATTTATTATTATTATTATCACCTTATTATCATTATTATTATTATACTATATACTATATTATGCTATATTATATTACATACATTGCATCACGTTATATTATATTACATTATACATTATTTTATCATTCTAAAACCAAGTCTTACATATTAGATTATTTAAATGTTATCAAGGTTACATCATATAAATTTTGTCACTCACATACGTACATATATATTATATTATTATTATCGTTATTAAATATATTACTTTTACCATTCTTTTATACTACTATTATACATATATATATGTATATATATATATATATTTTACTATTATTCATTTTTGTATTATTACCATTATCTTACCTTTTTATTATTTAATTTTTACCACTAATTTTATTATTCCGTTGCCACTAATATGGTCCATGTATTATTCATATCAATATAGTACTATCATTATATTGTATCATTGCCATAATATTATTATTTGTACTCCTACATTCATTCTATTTATATCTACATTTACCTCTCCTAATTTTATACCGATACTACGTAAAATGTAATTTTAAAAATCACCATTCCATTTTAAGGTTTTAAAATAAAAGGTGATGTTTCGTGTTTAGGAATTCGAAAAATAGTGCCCTAACGTGCTGGGTTACGATTTTTCGTCTAACTAAATTACTTAGCATCCCTTTTTCGAAGTTTTGCAAATCACGAGACGACTTTGATTACGAGAGATTAAAACATTGCGTCTAACGAACTGGATGTGATGTTTATATCTTTTCTAATCAAAGAAATCTCAAGTTTTGACTCGAACCTTCTCTCGATTTGACCCGATCGAGGTATTTTGCAAAGTTGTTACCTTTCATTTAAAAGTTTTTAAAATAAAGGCAATGTTTTGCATTTAGGAATTCGGGGAATAGTGCCCTAACGTGCTGGGTTGCGATTTTCCGTTTGACTAAATCACTAAACACCCTTTTGATAAACTTCGTAAAATCATGAGATAACTTTGATTACGAAGGTTAGAAATATCATGTCCTAACGTGCTGGATGTGATGTTTGTACCTCTCGAAACAAAGAGATCTCGAATATCCTAATATCTTTTAAAAGGATTCGTGTTTTAAAACCTTTTCAAACTTCCGACATCAAGACACTAATTAATCATGTTGGTACCAATTTTGGGCGTATCGAGGGTGCTAATCCTTCCTCGTGCGTAACCGACTTCCGAACTCATTTTCTGGATTTCGTAAGACCAAAATCGTTGTTTTGATAAATCAAACTGCTTTATTAAAACAACCGTTTTATGAGGTGACCGATCACACCTTATCAAAAAAGGATCGGTGGCGGCTCCTTTTTTATGTTTTCAAAACCCAAAGTCGAATCCTCCTTTTTGTCGTTTTCGCCAAAAAAATGGTTACGACAGCTTGGCGACTCCACTGGGGACATATTTCTTTTTTTTGAAAAGTCAAGCCATAAATTGATTATTTTTTGTCTTTTGTCGGAAGTTTGAAAGTGCAATTTGAAAATCACGATCTCTTTTACTATATGTTGTTTCTTTTCTGGCATTGCATTGCATGACCGTCGTGGTCACACCTTTAGGTGGGAGTGAGAAACTACTCTTTCGTGAGGTTTTCACCTCCGTGTAAGATAGTGAATCACTTTCGGGATACATCCGTACCTATGTCTTCGTGAGATTTTCATCTCCGTGCAGCCATAGGGAAATGTATTCCCCTGAACTGAACTCGGTCTATATGAGCCTATAATGGGTGAGGATCGAGGAATCGCTAGTTCGGTACCACTTACTTTAAACCGAACCTCATATAGTAAGCCCTAAGAATCCACCCTAGGTAGAGCCGCGCCAAACCCTAGTGGTTACCAGCTTAAGTATTTTTTTTTATTCTTTGCTTACTATGTATGAAATATTAACTTGCTTCATTTTCATTTTTGCATGGCATCTTCATCAAAAAAGGTGTTGATTCACAATTCAATTGCCCAAATAGATAGCTTTGTCATGGAAAAGGGGTTTCTTGATAGAGTGGAAGACAATGCGGCCGTCCGGATATGGGCCGAGACTGTGCAGCAAGAAAAGGGTGATAGTCTCACAGAAGGGTACGTGTCAGAATTATGGGACTTTACGCGTATCAGTGTCACTCAAAATAATCTGCAAGAGATGAAAGAGATATAAATTCGATGGGATCATGAGATCAAGCAATTATTTTCTTGTCATTACGGAGATCTGCATATCTGCCGACATCAAGGTAGACCAAAGACCTATTTGAGCTATGGCCCAATTTTGGAATCCCGCTTATAATTTGTTTTACTTTCGGAAAAGTGGATCTAGCGCCTACTATAGAAGAATACACAGCTACTACCGTTGCCGAAAATTCAAGTCGACAAAGTTTATACAAGACCCGTTAACGTTCCACCTTCTTAAAAAGGCGATGAATATTACGGAATGAGTGAGCGTGGGTTGCGACGGATAAAGCAAAAAGGAGATTGTAAGTGTATCCCTGGAGAAATTTGAGAGACTTGATCATAGCACACCGGATGTGAAGAAAAGGGTTGACATCTTTGCCTTGAGCATTTATGGATTGATTATTTTCCCTAAAGCTCTAGGGCATGTAGATGAGGCGATCTCGAATCTATTGACGGTTGGATAGAAGAGTCACACCGTTCCCCAAATCTGGCGCCAAACTTTCGGTCTCTAAGCGCGTCTTAGAAGCGGGCGAAGGAAGATTCACCGGTTGCGCACAGCTCTTGTTAGTATGGTTCAACAGTCATTTTTGGAAAACGGAAAAGGCACCAGGACGGATCTTCTCCGAGGACTATTCCCCGTTAAAGGAATTAGCCACCACACCAAGGCGAGACGATCTTGCGGAAGAAAAATGGATGACAATCCTGCAAAACTTGCAAGAGGAAGACGTGGAATGGAAAGCTCCTTTGATGATCCCCGATGAGATACTATATCGATGTGGAGATTTTGACTGGGTTCCTCTGTTGGGAGTGTGGGGAGCCGTCGGATATGCTCCTCTCCTTGTGTTGAGACAGTACAGATCAAGACAGTTTATACCCGCAACACAAGGTCTAATTCAGTGTGAATTTGAGTACAAAGGGGATAATTGCAAGAAAAGAGTTCGTGAAATAGCAAGCGCTTGGAGTCAAACTCATAGAATGAAAAGGTTTGCCTCAAACCCGATGACGACCCCTGAATATGACCGATGGAGGAGTCAGAGAGTCAACGACAACATTCCCGCATCAGGCCAAGAAGACGCTCGATCAATGGAGGAGCACCTACAAGTAATCCCATCAGAGCTCGAAATCATCAAACAAGATTTTGAGAAAAGAAATGCGGAATTAGGAAAAAGGATAGAACGGTTAGAAGAAGAAAAAATGCAGCTAGGATTGGACGTTGACATTCAGAAGCTGGAGGCCGAAAAGCTAAGGAAAGGGAAAAATAAGGCCGAGGAAGATTTGGACAGTTTGAAAACGGACTACAAAAAGCTGCGAAGGTCAATGAAAATGGCTGGATTAGGAAAAACGTCGGAGCAATGGCGTCAAGAACTGAAAGAGGAAAGACATAGAGCCAGTCGGTGGGAAAGGGAACTCCGAGATACCCAAGGTCGAGAAGATACCCTGAAAAGAAGTTTGGTAGAAACCCAAAGCGAGAAAGAAGAATTAAAGGCTCGGGTGGCAGAATTGGAAAGATCTTTGTATCAATACCGTAGCCGCAACTCTGCAATTGAATTAAAGGCTAGCACAGGTAAAATTGAAGAAATGAAAAGGAGAATCAAGAGCTAGAGTCTACTTTACATGGTTATGAGCTACGGTGGAGCTTCCGAAGTCAATGAGGAGCGTTGGGCAACAACTTCATCACTCCCGAATCAAGTCGAGATCGGGATTACATCATGGGGAAGCCGTGGCTCAAGTCACGGAGGTCGCGGAGCATTTGCAACCCTTAGGAGTCCAAGGCGATGTACTAAGTTTGTTTTATGAATCAAAGTCAGAGCAAGGACAAGAGTTAGCTAAGCTTCTTGAAGAAGTCAAGGCCTTAAGTATCAGGGCGAGGCCTTATATGTAATCTATTCTATGTAAAGAAATTTGTTTTCTAGAAAAGTTATTCTAATGGAAATTGAATCAGAATTAACGCCTTTTTTCGCATACATTACATGCATTAGCATCACATCGCATCATGTGCATTAAAACTCACGAAAGAACCTTAAATTATGACAGTTACCCTGGAACACCACTACAATACGAGAGGAAAAACTAAAATCATGGATCAAAGGATTGAAAGACTAGAGCAAGTGCAAAGGGAATTACAAGAACAGATGCAAGAACGATTAGCCAAAATGCAACAAGATATGATGGAACGAATGCAGGAGTCCCAAAACAACATGATAAGCCAGTTGGCTCAACTATTGACCAACGAACGAGGAAAGGGCGTCATTGTTAGCTCGAGGGAATAATGACGACCTAACCCTCCGGGATTCACCCGCCAAATACCCAAGCACCGAAATATGTCCCCAAAGCGCTTTTTGTTATCGAGCCACAATGCCAAGATGAGACCACAATGCCAAAGACACTTCCCTACTAGTTCGTGCACTAATCCGGAGAAGGTCCGCTAATCCTATAGTCCCCGACTTTGATGAAATGGTGAAATGGATAAGGCAAAAGCAAACCTTCCCAAACAACTTGAAGATCGTTGCAAATGGTTAGAAGAAAAGTTTAGGGAAATAGAGACTGCTGACCATCGCTACGGAGTGGATGCTAAGGACTTGAGCCTAGTCCCAGATCTCGTACTTCCTCCAAAATTCAAGACCCCAGACTTCGAAAAATATAACGGGACCAGTTGCCCTGAAACGCACATCACAATGTTCTGTCGACGGATGGCGGGGCATGTCAACAACGATCAACTGCTTATTCACTGTTTTCAAGATAGTCTGGTGGTCATGACCAAATGGTACAATCAACTCAGTAGTACCAGATCAAGTCATGGAAGGACCTAGCAGGCCTTCCCGAAACAATCTGAGCACATAGTCGATATAGCGCTGATCGAATCACGCTCCAAAATATGGAGAAGAAGCCAAGCGAAAGTTTGAGCAATATGCCCAATGATGGAGGAAGTGGCCACACAAGTTCATTGCCGCTTTTGGAAAAAGAGATCGCCATGCTTTTATTAATACCACAAGGCCCTTTCATAACCCACATGATAGGGAGTACAACCAAGAGCTTTCTTGATATAGTAATGGCGGAAATGATCGAGCATGCTATAAGGGTGGCAAAATCGAGACAGGAGAAAGTACCAGGAGAGTCGCTCCTAAAAAGAAAGACAGCGAGGTCAATAATGTGAGTACATATAATAGAGGATACCCGAAGGCGATCGCGATTAATCGATCAAAAGCGATTACAAGCGGAACCGGCGAGGCCGACAAGGCGAGAATCGGGAACTAGATCAAATTACGAAGGGATCCAATTCACGCCGATTAGATAACGCATAAAGAATTATACCAGATTTTATTCAATGAGCACATCGTGTCCCGTTTTACTTACAACCATTGCAGCATTTCCATACCCTAAGTGGTACGACCCAAGCGCTCAATCGATTACCACGAGGATAGAGGGCATTCGATAGAAAATTGCCTCGCCTTCAAAAAGGTAGTCGAGAGGCTAATCAAAATGGGGTTATAAGCTTGATGACTTGGTAAGAAAGGGAACCCATTGCCTAATCATGAGGAAAAGGGTGAACATAATCGGTGAAGAGATCGTGAGAAGGATCAAGAGAGCGTCGCCAAGTGAAGACCCGTTGCGAATAGTCCGGAAGGAAATGGTGAAAAGAGGATTGATAGAGTCGATTCTCTGAGAAGCAAAATACATATGAAGAATTGTTGCGAATTCCATAAGGCGAGGGGCACGAGATCCAAGAATGTGCCAAGTTTAAAACTTTGGTACAAGGCCTCATGGACAACAAAGAGCTGGAGTTTTATGAAGAAGGAGAAGAGAAAGAGGAAATATCTTGACCGAAGAAAATTCGACAAAACCGGAGTTAATTACCCGAGAATCATCATTTCGCGGAACACGAGAGGTCGAACACGGGAAGACCAAAATCACAATTCGAAACCCTTCTTTCCTTACAAAGATAGTAAAAGGTGCCTTGGAATTATAAGCGTAATGTGACAATACCGGGGCGCAAGGTTCCACTAGTACCTCGGAGGAAGTCAAGAACGAAGGTTCCTATCAGCGTAGTGGGAAGCGTTATGACCACAAAAGGGGAGAGCAGGGAGCGGTAAAGCGAAGGTCGTGTCGATTGGGCAGGAAAAAGAACCTGAGGCCGTTATCAATGAACCCGTAAAAGAGGAGGAGGCTAAAGAATTCCTAAAATTCTTGAAACACAGTGAATACAGTGTAGTGGAACAACTGCACAGACAACCAGCCCGTATCTCTGTGTTAGCGCTACTTCTTAGCTCCGAAGTGCACCGCGAAGCATTAATGAAAGTGCTAAGTGAGACCTATGTTACTAAAGATATATCCGTCAACAAGTTGGATCGTCTGGTCAATAACATAAGCGCGATAATTTCATCTACTTGACGATGATGAAATCCCTCCGGGAGGCATGGGATCGACGAAGGCCTTGCATATAACCACCCGTTGTAAGGGGTACACCTTGCCAAGTGCGCTAATAGATAATGGGTCAGCATTAAATGTCTTACCGCTAACCACACTCAAGAGGTTACCGATAGATAGTTCTCATATGAAATCACCTTAAAACATAGTGAGAGCATTAATGACCAAAAGAAAGGTGATGGGGAGAATAGACATACCATTATTGATCGGGCCGAATACATATGAGGTGGACTTTCTGGTCATGGATATCAAGCCTTCTTATAACTGCTTACTAGGGAGGCCTTGGATTCATTCAGCGGGGGCTGTACCATCGTCACTACACCAGAAATTGAAATTGGTAACAGAAAATCGGCTGGTAACTATAAACGCTGAAGAAGATATCATAGCAACTGTTACCAATGAAGCGCCATACCTAGAAGCGAATGAGGAAACCATTGAATGTTCCTTTCGGTCGTTAGAATTTGTGAATGTGACTTTCATTTCAGAAGGAAATAAAGTCCCGACGCCTAAACTATCCAAGACTACCGGATGGGACCGCAAATGACAGATGGGAAAAGGGCCCTACCGGAAAAGGATTGGGCAAATATCTCGAAGGAGAGTCCAGCCCGTCTTTGAAAGAAAAAGGGATCGCTTTGGTTTAGGTTTCAAACCAGGATGCTAAGCAGATGAAGAAAGAGATGGAAAAGAAACAAGAAAGGAGAAAGGCGGGTGAATGGAGAAGGCGCTAAGTGGGACCAGATGACATTCCCCACATATCTCGCACCTTCATATCGGGAGGAATGATTTACCCGGAAGAGAATCTCCTAGAGGGAATGTCCTCACATCAATGTCATCTGAGGATGAGGAGACGATCAAAGAAATCATCGGGCATCCGCCCATATGAACACAAAGCACGTTAGACAATTGAATTGCAGAGGAATTTCTGTAGTGTTTAGAGATTCTGAGTAATATTCGAACACTCTTGTTGTTTTAAGCCTAGAAACAATGAGATTTCCTTTGTGAAATAGGCTCATGTTCGGACATTTTGTTTTAATGAAATGCATCTTCAATTCTACTAAGTATCCTCTTATTTTACATTTTACCATTTATTCTTTGTTCTCATTCATATCATGTGAATAATTGTCCTCAAATTCATTTGTTCTTTATACACCCTTGATACCCATTCTGGTCTCTAGACATCAATGATATGAGTAATGATACTCTGATTGAGAGGTCCTTTGAGCAAGACATGTGTTGAGAGGAATCTCGGGACTTTGGAAATGACACGAATCGACTTGCCTCCAGATTTGTTGAGAATGGTAGAGCAAGAAGAAAAGCAGATCCTACCCATAAAGAGTCGGTAGAAAGCGGTGAACCTAGGAGAGGGCAAGAGGTGAAAATTGGAGCTTGTATTACTGCGAAACCAGGCGAAACCTCATCGAATTACTCCATGAATTCAAGGATGTGTTCGCATGGTCGTACCAAGATATGCCCGGACTAAATCATCGATATTGCGATTACAAGCGCCCATAAGAGAAGAATGCAAGCCAGTCCAACAGAAGCTCAGAAGAATGCGACCGGACGTCTTGTTAAAAATAAAAGAAGAAGTCGAAAGCAGTTTAATGCGGGTTCTTACAAGTGGTCAAGTACTCGGATTGGGTGGCTAACGTTGTCCCCGCCCCAAGAAAGGCGGGAAGGTACGAATGTGCGTGGACTACAGAGACCTGAACAAGGCCAGCCCGAAGGACAATTTTCGCTGCCTCACATCGACACTTTAGTAGACAATACAGCAGGATATTCGTTGTTCTCCTTCATGGATGGTTTCTCGGGGTACAACCAAATAAAATGTATCCCGAGGACATGGACAAGACAACGTTTATAACCATGTGGGGAACGTTTTGCTACAAGGTGATGCCATTTGGGCTAAAAATGCAGGTAGCGACATATCGAGAGCCATGGTAACCTTATTCCATGACATGATGCACAAAAATTGAGGTTTACGTCGATGATATGATCGCCAAATCCGAATCGAAGAAGAGCATGTGCAGTCTTGAGGAAATTGTTCTTGAGGTGAAAAATTCCATTGAAGCTTAATCCGTCAAAGTGTACCTTGAGACTCGGTCCGGAAAGTTACTCGGGTTCATAGTCGGTGAAAAGGGATCGAGGTTGACCAGATAAAGTCGAGCCATACAAGAATTACCTCCACCGCGTACCCAAAAAGAAGTTAGAGGTTCTTGGGAAGGTGAATTACATCGCTTCGGTTTATTTCTGGCCGATAGAAAGATGTGACCCCATATTCGACTCCTCAAGAAACACAACCCGAGCACATGGGATGAAGAATGCCAAAAGACCTTTGAAAAGGTGAAACAATATTTGTCTCCCAGTTCGGTATTAATCGCCTCAACCGGACAAGCCCTCATCCTTTATCTAACGGTGCTTGATAATTCGATGGGATGCGTGCTGGGCCAACATGATGAATCGGGGAAGAAAGAAAAAGCAATATACTACCTCAGTAAGAAATTCACCGCATGTGAAATGAGGTACCCACCAATCGAGAAATTATGTTGTGCCTTGATTTGGACAACTCGAAGGTGAGGCAATACATCTTTGTATCACGACATGGCTCATCTCAAAGCTAGATCCCCTTAAGTATATGATGGAATCTACCGCCTTGAATGGAAGGATGGCCAGGTGGCAGATCCTGCTTTCCGAATTTGACATCGTTTATGTAAACCAAAAGGCGGTAAAAGGGAGCGCGATAGCAGACTTTCTAGCCAGTAGAGCCCTTGAAGACTATGAGCCCTTAGATTTTGATTTCCCTAATGAGGACTTGATGTACGTGGCAGACATTAAAGAAGGACCTCAAAGACCATCCTTGAAACTAAATTTTGATGGGGCATCAAATGCCGTGGGCAATGGAATTGGGCGATCTTGATATCCCCAAAGGAGACCATTATCCATTCACTTGCAAACCGGATTTGATTGCACTAATAATATGGTGAATATGAAGCTTGCATCATGGGGCTCCGTTTGCTATCGAATTCAAAATCGAGGTATTAGAAGTCTATGGAGATTCCGCACAGTAATCTATCAACTCAAAGGGAATGGGAAACCGAGGATCCAAAATTGGTTATCTATAAAAGATTGGCCCAGAACTTGTCAAAGAGTTCGATGATATTACTTTCAATTACTTGCCTAGGGACGAAAATCAGATGGCTGATGCTCTGGCCACCCTGGCTTCCATGGTCCGAATAAATGAAAGTGAAGATATGAAGCCAATACAAATGAGCATTCATCAAGATCCAGCCCATTGCTACAATGTCGAGGAAGAAGGGGAAACTGGCCCACCATGGTACCACGATATATTGCGGTATGTGAAGAATCGTGAGTACCACGATCAAGCCACCGAGAATGAAAAAAGGGCGTTGAGGAGATTAGCACGTGATTACGTCTTGGATGGAGAAGTCTTATACAAGAAAAGGAAGGATCAAGTCTTTGCTTTGAGGTGTGTGGGCGCCGCAGAAGCTAAGTTAATCCTAGAAGAAGTCCATGAAGGTGTCATGGAACTCACGCTAATGGATTCACAATGGCTAGACAAATAATGAGGTTCGGATATTATTGGTCCACCATGGAGGAGATCAGATCAACTATGCCAAAAATGTCATAAATGCAGTTATGGAGACAAAATTCACGTACTTCGTCACCTTTACATGTTATGACTTCTCCATGGCCATTTTCCATGTGGGGCATGGACGTCATTGGGCCAATATCTCCGAAGGCATCGAATGGGCATCGATTCATCTTTGTGGTTATCGATTACTTCACCAAGTGGGTAGAAGCCGCCTCGTATGCTAACGTCACTAAGTCGCGGTCAGTCGGTTCTTGAAGAAGGAGATTATTTGTCGATATGGAATGCCTGAGAGGATCATATCAGACAACGCCTCGAACCTAAACAACGATGACGATAGCGGGAGTTTGCGACCAATTCAATATTAAACACCACAATTCGTCCCCATATCGCCCAAAATGAATGGGGCAGTGGAAGCAGCCAACAAAAACATCAAAAGGATAGTGGGGAAGATGACTGAGACTTACAAGGATTGGCATGAAAAATTACCGTTCGCACTCTATGCTTATCGAACGTCCGTCCGAACCTCTACTGGGGCAACGCCTTTCTCATTGGTCTATGGGATGGAGGCAGTTCTACCTATTGAAGTGGAAATACCTTCTCTTCGAGTATTGTCGGAAGTGAAGTTGGACGAAGCTGAATGGATCCAGGCTCGGTATGATCAGTTGAACTTGATTGAAGAAAAGAGATTGAGGGCTATCCGTCACGGTCAGATGTACCAAAAGCGGATGATGCGAGCTTACAACAAAAAGGTTCGCCCAAGGGAATTCCACGAAGGGGACCTCGTGTTGAAAAAGATCCTTCCCATACAAAAGGATCACAGAGGAAATGGATGCTTAACGGGAAGGACCGTATGTGGTAAAGAAAGCTTTCTCGGAGGTGCGATTCGGCCGAGATGGACGGAAAAGCTTGCCCAATCCGTAAACTCGGATCGATGAAAAGATACTTTGCTTGAAATGGAAGAGGCCAAGGTGAAAACCCGCAGGGCACTTTGAGACTTCATCAAAAAAAAAAAAAACGGAGAGGCCAAGGTGAAAACCATAAAAAGGCACCTTGAGACCAAAGGGCTTTTGAGTTGAAAACCCGAAAAGGCGGCTCAAATTTGGAACAAACACGTCGGGATCTTGCGGTATTATAATCAATGAGAAGAGGAAGTACGTTGCATATTGGGGCATCGACAAAATACTTTGAGTCTTCTAAACACATGACAGCTCAAAAGCGGTCTTCTTGAAGTTTGTATGTAGAAGTCAATCGGCGATGCCTAGGCGTCGATTCATGATGTTTATTTCACCAATTTTGAGTTCTTTTCTCTGTAAATAAAAGAAGGGATATGTCCCCAATCAATTTTCTTTGTCTCATAGATAAATTCATTTTGATTCTCTCGAAATCGACCTACTATTATCCATCATTAAACATCTTTGCATTGAAACAATAATTGATGAACTAACGACTTCACAAAGGAAAGTTCCACGTATCACTTTGGAAATCTCTAGATAAAACAGGAAGCCGAAACAGAACATTTGTTTAAGAACTTCCACGAACACAAGATAAAGACATTGGAAAAAGGGGTCTCAGTGGAGACCATTTCTTCAAAGTCCCTCGCCCGATTCAGCGATTATGGCAGGGTGAATAATGTTACTTGGTCATTTAGAAAAGTATGACAAAGATTCAAAAAACCCAAAATTGTTGAGGAACGAATCTGAAACAAACCAAGTCGAGTATTCTTCAAGAAAGAGTTGTGACTCCCGGGGAAGACAGCTAGAAGTCAAGGCAGACCTGTGTTCTAAGGCCTAAAATAGACTTGAAATTTCCACAAGGGCAAGCCATTCATGTGAAAACGGTCAACGAAAGGGAAACGAAGATAAAATCTTGACCAGACAAATGAGTGATAACACCTTAAATAGGAATCATACTCATAACATTACGACTCATCATACTCATGGCATCCTAATCATTAGGCATAAGTATGTATTCATTTCTACGATTCGTCCTCAAAAAGGACGATCGATGAGCGATCTCGTCTCCCCGAGTATGCGATGGAGCGGATCAAAGAGATCGATTTGACATTCACGAAGTTGCGAGAAGCGGATCGAAGATTCATCTGGTGATCCACGAGTTTGCGAGGATTAGATTGAAGAAAGCGATTTGACGTTCACGAAGTTGCGAAAGCGGATCAAAGATATCGATCTAGTGATCCACGAAGTTGCGAGGATCGATTGAAGATAGCGATTTGACCTTCTTGAAATTGCAAGAAGCATTGAAGAAAGTAGATTTGACCTTCTTGAAGTTGCAAGAAGCGGATCGAAGATAACAGATTTGACATTCTGAAGTTGCGAGAGCGGATCGAAGATTCGATCTGGTGATCCACGAGTTTCTTTGGGATCAGATTGAAGAAAGCATATTTGACATTCCCGAAGTTGCGAGAAGCGGATCGAAGACATCGGTCTGGTGATCCACGAGTTTCTTTGGGATCAGTTGAAGAAAGCATGTTTGACCTTCCGAAATTGCGGAAGCGGATCGAAGATCGGTCTGGTGATCCTGAGTTCTTTGGGATCAGATTGAAGAAAGCATATTTGACTTTCACGAAGTTGCGAAGTAAAATCGAAGATATCGATCTGGTGATCCTTGAGTTTGCAAGGATCGATTGAAGATAATGATTTAAACTTCACGAAGTTGCGAGAAGCGGATCAAAAGCACTTTCGTTTTGTATCTCTCTGAAGTCGCAATAGAGCGGATCACTACAAATCTCATTTCTCAAGGCTACGGTGAAGCAGATCAAAACAACAAGATGCGATGAACGAAATAAGGTTACAAAAGGAGTCAAGGCTCAGCAGGCCGGGGCAAAATGGGTCTTGTGAAAATCTTTGCTCCATTCTCGTTACGACAACGAGCAAAGAGGGCAACATGACGACCCATTTTGCCGACCCCATCTTTACAACGAACCCAAAACCCAAATCTAATACATTAACCCAGCCCATTCTTTTACAAACCCAATAGCAGACCCAAACCCTAACCCGATTGGCCCATCCCCTAATTAAACCTAACTAAAAAAAATAATATGAGAAACCCTAGGTGCGCCGCACCTAGGGCCACTATTCGACTCTTGTCCCATCCACCGCCTCGCCAAGGCTCCAGGTCACCAACGCCTCACAACACCCCTCAAGTGGCACTGCAACATTAAAACGAAAGGATTACCAAGCAGAGAAGGAGAACATGTAATTTCTTTTTCTTACGGCTATAAAAAGCCAATGGAAAAGCTGTAAAAAGGGTTCCGTTTTAGATCTTTTTATCGATAAACCATCAATACAAAAAGGACAAATAATTTTTATCAAGAAAGAAATCGATTACAAAAGAAGAAACATAAAAAAAAATCCTAACAAATAGCAATCGAACACCAAAGAGAGGCGAAATTCGGAGAATCAAAACACCAAAACCAAAGTCTTTTATTCATTTTTTTTCTCATGTTTCCCATCTGGTTTTCCTTTTTACACATGCAAAAATATAAAACAAAAAAAAGAAAGTAAATAATCACAAAAAAAAAAAAAAAAACCTTCTTGAGATTAAATGCAAGTGGGCGGTGGTGGCCACGCAAGCAAACAAGCTGACCATCGAGACGAGCCCGACGGAGTCCCCTTCCCTCTCGCTCTGAGAAAACCAGAAAAAGAAGATTTTTTATTTTTGAGCAATGAAATGAAAAAATGAAGGAAATTGGGCCTTTATAAGAATTTCAAAGCAGGCGTCGTTTGGGGCTGATTCGGTGGCCTCAAACAGCGTCGTTTCACCTCTAACCAGCGTTGACCCGACCCGCTCCGGAGGATCCGCGTGTTTTAAGTGATGGGCTAATTGCGGAATTGGCCCTTCCGCATTTTTAGTTTTTAAATCAAACTTTTAATTTATTACAACATTGGCCCAATTATTTTTAGCGGTTTGCGATCCGGTCCCCCATTTAAACGCGGCGTTTTAAGTTCGGGAAAATTTCCCCTTTGGTCCCCTATTTTTCACGCGCCTTTCACATATACCCTTCCCCTCTGTTTTATTCCAAATTAACCCCCAAAATCTCTTTTTTAGTCCAATTTGATCCCTCTTTAATTAATTAATTTTGGCTTTTTTGGCCATTATTTAATATTTTTTACCCTATATATTATTATTATATTTATTATTATTATTATCACCTTATTATCATTATTATTATTATACTATATACTATATTATGCTATATTATATTACATACATTGCATCACGTTTTTTTACCCCTATATTATTATTATTATTATATTTATTATTATTATTATCACCTTATTATCATTATTATTATTATACTATATACTATATTATGCTATATTATATTACATACATTGCATCACGTTATATTATATTACATTATACATTATTTTATCATTCTAAAACCAAGTCTTACATATTAGATTATTTAAATACGTTATCAAGGTTACATCATATAAATTTTGTCACTCACATACGTACATATATATTATATTATTATTATCGTTATTAAATATATTACTTTTACCATTCTTTTATACTACTATTATATATATATATGTATATATATATATATATTTTACTATTATTCATTTTGTATTATTACCATTATCTTACCTTTTTATTATTTAATTTTTACCACTAATTTTATTATTCCGTTGCCACTAATATGGTCCATGTATTATTCATATCAATATAGTACTATCATTATATTGTAT
This sequence comes from Gossypium rotundifolium, assembly GCA_025506655.1. Lineage (NCBI taxonomy): Eukaryota > Viridiplantae > Streptophyta > Magnoliopsida > Malvales > Malvaceae > Gossypium > Gossypium rotundifolium. Next base: position 203,729,373 of record CP106724.1, read on the forward strand.
CATTGCCATAATATTATTATTTGTACTCCTACATTCATTCTATTTATATCTACATTTACCTCTCCTAATTTTATACCGATACTACGTAAAATGTAATTTTAAAAATCACCATTCCATTTTAAGGTTTTAAAATAAAAGGTGATGTTTCGTGTTTAGGAATTCGAAAAATAGTGCCCTAACGTGCTGGGTTACGATTTTTCGTCTAACTAAATTACTTAGCATCCCTTTTTCGAAGTTTTGCAAATCACGAGACGACTTTGATTACGAGAGATTAAAACATTGCGTCCTAACGAACTGGATGTGATGTTTATATCTTTTCGGAATCAAAGAAATCTCAAGTTTTGACTCGAACCTTCTCTCGATTTGACCCGATGCGAGGTATTTTGCAAAGTTGTTACCTTTCATTTAAAAGTTTTTAAAAATAAAGGCAATGTTTTGCATTTAGGAATTCGGGGAATAGTGCCCTAACGTGCTGGGTTGCGATTTTCCGTTTGACTAAATCACTAAACACCCTTTTGATAAACTTCGTAAAATCATGAGATAACTTTGATTACGAAGGTTAGAAATATCATGTCCTAACGTGCTGGATGTGATGTTTGTACCCTCTCGAAACAAAGAGATCTCGAATATCCTAATATCTTTTAAAAGGATCCGTGTTTTAAAACCTTTTCAAACTTCCGACATCAAGACACTAATTAATCATGTTGGTACCAATTTTGGGCGTATCGAGGGTGCTAATCCTTCCTCGTGCGTAACCGACTTCCGAACTCATTTTCTGGATTTCGTAAGACCAAAATCGTTGTTTTGATAAATCAAACTGTTTATTAAAAACAACCGTTTTATGAGGTGACCCGATCACACCTTATCAAAAAAGGATCGGTGGCGGCTCCCCTTTTTATGTTTTCAAAACCCAAAGTCGAATCCTCCTTTTTGTCGTTTTCGCCAAAAAAATGGTTACGACAATAGTGATAAAAATCTGAAGATAATTGAAACAACTAAGCAAGCAAAGAAGCTAACCCGTATATAAAAGATTAATAAATAAATTATGAGGTGATGAAAATTAATAAAAAATTTGATTAAGGTGGACAAATTTTATTATGATGGGTGACAGAGGTTATAAGGACCCAAAATTATTTTTTACAATTTAACTCGAATAAATATATTCGATTCGATTCTATTCGAATTTTATCTCACTCGACTCGATTCGAGAAAATTTTAAATCAAATTAGGATGATAAAATATGATTCGTCAACTCGATTAACTCGAAAATTTTTTATTCGATTAGATTCGATTCGATCGAACGCTCACCTTTAGTTGCAATTATTTTGTACATTTTTTTCATATGCTATTATCGGTTAGAGTCGAACATAAATGTGAAAAGTATTTTTTTGTAGTCAGATTAATGATTATTCAAAACATTATTACTGTGACATTTGTGATCAAAAAAGAGATCTGAAGCACTGGTTTTATTATTGCACAACTTACGACACATTTGTCCATGTGAAATGTATTTTCAATGAATATGCATTTACCAAAATTGGGAGTATCTGCAAAGAAGGAAATCATCTGTACCCTCTCACATTTGTGAAGAAGATAAATTACTTTCTTGAATGCACTATATGTGAAGAACCCTATGTAGGGCTCGCTCTGGAATGTGCAGAACCAGAGTGCAATTATCTCGTTCACTGGAAATGTATGAACCCATATAGCTCTGAATATAGATTCTTGAGGGGTAGAGACTTTTAATTCGCTTTTCAGTTGTAAGTTAGAAATAATGTAATTTAGCCAATTGGGTTGAAACCTGTGTGGATTGGATTATTTATTGTTGTTTTTTGTTCTTTAGTTTGAATAAAATGTCTCAGCATTGCGGTTGATCATAATAATAATATACAATTTATGCTTTAATCATTTCTCTTATGGCTTAAATTATTTGAAAAAGAAGTGCTGCTAGGAATTATTTTGATCTCATTCTTAGTGAACATTTAAATTAATAGATTAGTTGCCAAAAAAGCTGGTGATTTATTTACGTATAATCTTGCTGAAAAGAAATTGAAAGAGTTTGAACATGTTATTGATGTGCGTCGAAATCACTAAATAAATGTTCCTACGCTCTAACGTTATTAAATTGTAGTATAGAGTAGTAGAATCGATCTCACAGGGACAAGAATTCCTAGTTTCCTATTTTTGTGACCAGATTTCTGTGGCGTTGTGGTGACTATAGTCCAAAACTATCATTTTTCTTTGGCGGAGAACACAGTATTTTATTACTTGTTATGCTGATTGTATTTATTATCCAAACTGGGGTTTCCTATTTGAAGTATAAATGGAAGAGAAGCATGTTTTAAGTTGGAATTTGTGTGAACATTTGATTGCCTTTTGATTATTCGAACTATAATTTCCTGATTTCTGTGTTTCTTTAAATGTTGGAATGCATGCCTTGTTAAGTTGTTTAAACCAAGTTTAAACCGAAGGCAGGAGCATCAGAACCTGTTAGAGAGTTGAAGCTCCTATTGCTGCTCTGTATAGCCATTTTTGTAAATATCTTCTTTCACTCGCTTATTATGATGATAATTACAATTATTCAGAAAGTTATTTTTGTGATGTTTGTTAAAAAAGTCGAGATCCAAATTTTTGGTTTTATCATTGTGCAACATGTGATACTTCTGCTCATTTTACTTGTGTCCTTGATAAACATCGGTTCTTCAAACTCGGGAGTATCATTGAAATAAGTGAGGACGTTCATGACCACCCTCTCATTGTTGTTAAGAAGATTTATTACTATCCGATTTACAGTGATTGTGGTGAACGCTGTTTAGATTTGGCTCTTGAAACTGGATGCAACTTCATTGTCTATACTGAGTGTCCTTCAGATTCGGAGGACTAAGGTGGCGTTGTGGTGACTCTACTCCAAAGCTACCACTTTGCTTTGGTTGAGAACACAGAGTATGGTTCCAACTTTATTAGTTGTAATGCTGATTGTATTTATTATGCAAACTAGGTTTTCCTATTGTAAGTTGAAATGTAAGGAAAGCATGTTTTGACTTGGAATTTAAGTGAAAATTTGATTATTCAAACTATAATTTCCTGATTTCTGTGTGTTATTTTCTTTAAATGTATGCATGCATGCCTTGGTAGTATATTATGCTAATTATTGTGGTCACAATAAATGAAACAATGAAAAGATAATTTGCATAGTTCAATCAGTGATTCAATTTGGTTCATCACTTGCATATTTGAGAGATATTGCTCAGAGAAGCAACCTATTATGAGAATCTTGGACTCTCCAATAGACTCTTATTATCCTAATTCATACCAGTTGTAGGATAATACATTCATCTACTATTTCTTCGTTAATATATTTATTACTACTCTAATTGTGATGAATGTGGTTGGCCTTATGTAGATCTGGCTCTTGAATGCTCAAAGTCGGAATGCAAATATATTGTCCATTGGAATTGTGTAACACCCTTTCTTCTACAGCGATGGTGGTAGTAGTTCATGTAGCAATTCAGATGTAATCATAGTTGAAACCTGCCACTTCATTTGCAGGAAAACTCAAGAGTAGAAAATAAAGTTTGATCTTTACTTTGTTACTTGTAATGCTAGCTTTTTTGTCATTGTAATTTGATATTTCCGAGTCATGTAATAATTTAAAGCTGAAACTTGTGAAGTATGCATTTGTCTTTGATTGTTAAATTTAGAGTTTGATGTAATGGGGCGTGTGATTGTACATACAAGACTACAATAACAAGGTTCTTGTTTGATGCTTTATGGAAGTTTACTTGAAAAGTGATTCTTTTTTGTGATTATTTTTTCCTCATTGTTAGAATGAATCTTGTTATCTATCTTTCAGCTTTGCAAAAAGAAATCTTGAGAAGGGATGAGTAAAGTTCGATTCGATTTGAGTTAATAGAAACGAATTATTCAAGCTATTTTAAGTCAATTTGAATAAATTGAAGAACCCTAAAAATATATTGGTGTAAATATCCCTTTAGTCCCTGCTAATTTTGAAAATGAACAAACTGATCTCTCTTTCAACAAAATTTACAAAATAATTTTAGAATTCCAAATTTATATTTTTAAAAATGAAAATTTTAAAAAATTCTAAAGAATATATAAAAGTTAAAAACTTAAAATTTTCTAAATAATAATTTTGGACAAGTAATGGTGCAAGTTTATCATATTAAATTGAAAACTTAAATTGAAAAAAAAACAATAATTAAAAGTTTTGGAAAATAGAAAAAATTAGCCAAAAATAAATCTCCATTTGATTTTTGAATTTGATTACTGTTGCAAAGGTGTCTTCAACACCTTTAATAAATTAGTTCTAGTTGCTTACTCAGTGCAAGATAACCAATCTCCCCTTACATATTTGGTAATCAAGAGATAGTTCGTTTGAAATTATTTCATTAACCGATAAATAACCTTATAACTCAACACTCAAGATTCAACTTAACGACAGCATTAAAATGAGAGAGACCCACTTGTAACTAACAAACTCACCTCAGCGAGGTTCATTTAAGTTAGATCACACATTCACACCACATAAACATAAATTTTGACATAAACAAGCTATGTTGTTCATCACTAGTATTAGAATGAATTAGATAATTACGGATTTAACTATTCTAATTGACAAGACAATCATTCTAAGATTTGAAAAGACATGGATTGTTTGAAAAGAGCTCCCATACCACCTTGCGTTTGTGAAGAACTGAATGTTCATCGTACAAATAAACATACAAGACATTTTTTTAATAATGTAATAAATTGATAATATTAGTGATCATATAAAAATTTATCAAAGTTCGATGATCATTACTTAAATATAAGTGACCAATTTTATAATTTATTCATGAAATTAAACCATTTACTTTGTCGTACGTTGGTAATGATATATATATATATATATGCAACTCCAATTTTAATAAAATTATTATCGTTAAGTTTCAACAGTCAGCATAATATTATTGTCGTTGTTGTGGAAGTAAATGGTGAGAGGAAGCTTGACAATTACCTTTTTTATGAAATCAAAGCGTTGTTATTCTATCAATTTGCGATTGTTATTATTATTTGAATTGGAAAATATGAGATAATATCTGGAAATTGAAATCAATATAGAGATAAAGATATATTACTCTTTCCTGCATGGATGCAGTCAAAGTCAAAGATAAGATTTGGTTTAGAGAACTAAAAAAAAGGTTTAATCACAAGTCAGCTAGCGTATTGTTATAAAAATAAATAAATAATGGAAGATGGTGCATCAATGATCTTGAATTTCTTGATTCTATATAGCTGACCCTTTCAAGTTTCTTTGAAACCTTACTCTAATGCCCCCATTAAGCTATCCTACCTTGTTTTTGCTTTTGGGGTTTCATTTTAATCTTTTGCTACTTGGAAAGAGACAGAGAGGAAGGAGAAATGGGGGAGTCAAAGAATTATGGGCACCACCATCCATTGTTACTGTTGGATGAAGAGCAGCTGATGAACAATCAAAGTGGAGTGGCTGACTGCTCCAAGTGTGGGGAGAAAGTGTCTGCTCCATGTTTTAGCTGTGCGGAGTATTGTGGGTTTTACCTTCACAAGGTATGTGCCGGCGCACCTTTGGAGATTAATCACCCTTTCCATTGTGATCATCCTCTTGTTCTTATGCAAAAGCCACCTTATTCATTTGGAACGTACATTTGCGATTTCTGTGATAAAACATGTGAAAAGTTCTTTTATCATTGCCCTGACTTGGACTTTCATATTAAATGTGCTTTGTTTACGTTTAATATTGCTGAAAATAATTTGAAGGAGCTTGAGCACTTCGTCTGTCAAGATCCATTGGTTTCCACTAAAAATGATGATGAAGAACTTGAATAAGTTCGTAAGTGCTTTGGGTGTTGGGAGCCATTAGCAAATTATACACACTTTTCTCCTTATTGTGGATTTAATTTACATAAGAAATGTGCTGAGCTTCCTCTCGAGTTGAGTAATATATGCCATCGCCAACATCCCCTTGTTTTACAATTTAATAGTGAACGACTTTCTTGCAAGATATGTAAAGTAACCCAGAAAAGAGGATTTGTTTATGGTTATTCATCTTGTAAGCTTGTATTTCACATAGAATGTTTATCACCACCTCTTGATCTTGCTATTGAAGACGAAAGCCATCAACACACATTCACAAGACTTTTGAGACGAGGGCCATACATTTGCGATGCATGTGGTATCGAAGGAATTTGCAATGCCTACATATGTTGTACATGCAACATTATGGTCCATAAAAGGTGCACTTCATTGCCTCGTATCATCAAAAGCAAGTGGCATGATCATTGCATTTTTCACAAATATTTCCTTCGAAATGATTTTAAAAGTTCAAGTTGCATTATTTGTCATGATGAGGTCAATCCAAAGCACGGGAGTTATTCTTGTTCATATTGCAATATTAAATTCCATCTACGATGCGTTACAGAAGAAAAAAGTTTATATTCTGTAGTTTCACTTGAAAATGAATATGAGATATCAAATGGAGGTTTGGAAATTTTGTCCGATAAATCAGTTGAGTCCGCCACTTTTGTATTTGAGAGGAACGACGCTGGGGAAGCTACAAAAATAAAACATTTCAAGCATCTACACGATCTAAAGTTAAGTCCCTTCGTTGGAGGCTATGAAAACAATTGTGACGGGTGTATGTTACCAATCTCGGAGCCATTTTACTATTGTTTAGAATGTGTTTTTTTTCTTCATAAAGTATGTGCTGAGTTACCTAAGGTGAAGCATGTTTGGCATCATCCTTGCCAGCAACCTCTCAGCCTTATTTCAAACAAAGTTTTTTGTTGTGGAATGTGTTGGCACGTGGCTAATGCCTTTGCTTATGAATGTTGTAAATGTGAGACAAAGATATGTCTCCGATGTATGATTGCTTTTACTCCTGGTGCTCGAACATGTTTGAAACATGAACACCCTCTCTTTTTCTATAGAGACTACAAAGGCCGGTGCAATTCTTGTAGTCTTCCTACATGGGCGGCATTTTGTTGTAAGGATTGCAATTTTGTGCTACATCGTGGATGTTTTTCACTTCCAATTACAGCTCATCATAAATGCGATGTGCATCTTCTTTCACTTACTGATCATGATAATAACATATATTTTGAAAATCATTATTGTGATATCTGTGAAGAAAGTCGAGATTCAAACCGTTGGTTTTATCATTGCGCAGCATGTGATACTTCTGCTCATGTTGGTTGTGCTCTTGGACAATATCCATTCTTCAAACTCGGGAGCATCTATGAAGACAAGGATCATCCACACCCACTCACTATTGTGAAGAAGCTTTATTACTATCCTGAATGTGATAAATGTGGCAAGCCTTGTGAAGGTTTGGCTTTTGAATGCTCAAAGTCTGGTTGCAAATATATTGTCCACTGGAATTGTGCAGCGCCCCCTTCTCTACAACGTTGGTGGGAATGGTTGCTATAGCAATTCTGATAAAATATTTGAAAAATGCCCCTTCTTTTGTAGGAAAACTGTGTGTTAAACAAAATTTAATCTTTTTAACTTGTTACTTGTAATGCTAGCTACTGTTGTCATTGTAATTTGTTTTTTTTTTTTTTAAGTTTTAAATAAATGTCTTGTAATAATATGAAGTTGGAATTTGTGAGGTTTGCATTGATGTTTGATGGTTGAATTTATAATTTCATGTAATTGGATAGCATGATTGTAATTACATGAAGACTACAATAATAAGGTTGTAGCTTGATGCTTTATATTCACTCAATAGCTCTTGTTGCTTTATATAAGTTTACTTGAAAACTGAATTATTTCTTGTGATTATTTTTCTCTCATTCTTAAAATGCACATTTAAATTATATTAGTGTTCCATTATGTATTTGTTGTGAGCGTTTCAGCTTTATGTATATATGCTTAACATGAAAGAATGTGGAACATCTTGAATTACTATTTTGTTGGCAAAAAAGCGATGTCGACTAAAGTGAGATTTTTTTTCCGATGGGATCCATCTTAAATCAACTGTTGTTGCAAGACAAAAAAGAGATTACTTCCTTCGTTGGATTAAGACAAAAATTCCCGTAAGTTGTTGGCAAGGATGTTGCGGCTGGACCTTGGAGTAAACTGTAATTGTATTATTGGTTGTGATGTTAGGGATTAAAGAATGATTTTTTTTTTTATTTGTGTGACTTTGAAGATAACATTCTTCTTTTTTTTAACTGGTGATGTTTGTTAGTAGTTTGATAATCGGTTAGTGTTTATGTTTTTGTTCAAAACAGTTGTAGAGAGATAGTGTTGAGGGTAGTAAACTTGAACAATATAGTTCATCATGTATGGGTAGCGGAAAGGAGACCTTGCGCACGAGAATGCATTATGCGCTTTTCTGACGTTGGCAACATTCAAGCCCTAGTTATGCTAGGAACTTCACTCTTCCCAAAACAAGTCAACATGGTAGAGGGTGAAGTGATTTTGAGGTGCACAATGACCGCGAAAGAAACTCTTCCATTGGTTGTCTATACATTGGTTGTATGTCTAACGGCGGAAGGTGTAGCAAAAATGTTACAATTTTTTGAAAAATATCCAGATAGAAGGATAAGGACCAGATGTAGGAATTTATTGTTGGGAGATATTGAATGTGGATGGTGGTAACACGATTGCATGCTTACCGTTATGGTTATGCAGTGGAATGCACTTAAATGTAATAAGCTTGCATAACACCATATTCTTTGTGGCATAGGTGGAACTGGGGCATGTAGTCTAATCATATTTGAAATCTGCCAATTCATTTGCAGGAAAACTCTTGATTGTACTTACAATAATAAAAATGTGGTTGGATGCTTCTCTTTGTTTCTTTCTATAAATTTATTTGAAAATACAACTTTTTTCTGAAATTATTTATCTTTCTTTTGCGGCACATTCAAATTACGTTTGATATTTATTGTGGATGATCCAGCTCTATGTATTTGATATAGTAAAAACGACTTGTCACCTTAAAAAAATGATATATTTCTAATGGATTGCATATTAAAATTTTATTACAGAAATTGATTAAAATTTATTAGAATAAGATATTGGAGCTTAATCCAATTAATTACACAATTTATGAACCTTCAATTATATTTTTCGAGTGAATTAAAATTTTAAAATTAATAACTTTCAGTATTTTTAGTATCCATGAAAATATCAAAGATTTATTTCTTTTATAAAGAGATAGAAACCATATATTCACTTATTAGTTTAGAAAGGACATCCCATTTTTAATGAACATCAATAGAATCCTTTTGATGCGGCAAAAAATTATGAATCAAATTAAATCTAGAAGGATTCATTTGTAAATATTGTAAAACATATTGCAATATTGATATTATTAATAAAAAATTATTCAATATATGTATAAATTAAAATTGGGTTCAAAAGATTTGTTATAAAATGTACATGTAAATATAAGTACAAAGTTCAACGGTCGAAACCAAAATCATCCGATCCCAATCAAATAAACTCAATCAGTACAATTACAACCTAAACTAAAACAAATTTTCTTCCCTGTCAAATACTAACTTGGCAATACGATCAGTTTTAACATTTTTTTCTCTAGGGACATATTCAATTGTCCAACTTTCCACATTCTGCAATAACTGAACTATGTGTCTGATTATTGTTGAGTTTCAAAACTTCGACACGGATTTTTTGATAGCTACGAAAATTTTCATGTTGTCTGTCTATACCAACACTCTATCATATTGTTTTCCTTATACCAACAACACACCATTGAGAATGCTCCATAATTCAAATTTAAAAGTCGAATATTTCCTCAATTGACTATTAAAACCAAGTATTAGCTTTAAATTAAAGTAAGTGTGAAGCCGACAACAAAAAGAAAAGATAAAGATGAATTGTGATCAAACACGTGAAGCGTTTTCATGTTTGAAAGTGATGTAATAAGAAAAAAAATAATCATAATCCAGTATTTTTAAAACATCATAATAGCTAAAATGCTCAATTTTGTTTTCGTGTATTTTTAAAAAAACCACAAATTAATCTAAAAAAACCATGATGCAAGTTTTCAGTTATTTTTTAATGAAAATATTTTGGTTAAAATTTGGGTAGAATTCTTTAAAGTTCCGGGTGTGCTTATTTACTATTTTCGATAAGATTGGTTCAGCACAATAATTGAAGGGTGAAAGTGGCGTGAAGCCGATGTGCTTATTTACTAATTTCGACCTGATTGGTACAGCACAATAATTGAAGGGTGAAAGCATGAAGCGGGTGTGCTTATTTTCTATTTTCGACAAGATTGGTTCAACACAATAATTGAAGGGTGAAAGTGGCGTGAAGCGGACGGGTGTGCTTATTTACTATTTTCGACATGATTGGTTCAGCACAATAATTGAAGGGTGAAAGTGGCCTGAAGGAATGTGTAAAGATAATTTATTTAAATGAATTTTACAGACATTAAATCATAAGGAAAAAAAAAAAACAAAGAAACATAAGGATTCCTTTCATGTATTTAATGATAAGTTGTCCAAATCTCATAGATTTCTTTTTTGAATTTAGATTTTTATGACCTGAATTATTAATTAATAATAAAATATTTATTTCATTTGAATTTAAATTTAATTATAAAATTATAAAGATATTTTAATTTTGATGTAAATGAGCTAAAATTCAACTTGATTGATTGGAGCTTCAACAAACAATTTGAAAAATAAAATAAAAAGTTATTCTTCACTCAGTTTAGAAAGGACATCCCATTATTAATAAATATCAATAGAATACCTTTCGATGTGGCAAAATCATGAATCAGATTATATCTAGAACACTCTAGGGATCCATATGTAATCATTGTAAAAAGTAGTAACTTCTTTTGTAGTTTTGCAACTTTTTTAAGAAAATTGTAATATTAATATTATTAATAGAAAACATTTATCCAATATATCTATAAATTAAAATTGGGGTAAATAACTTAAATATACCAAAAAATTAAAAATTTATAGAATTAGGCCTATTTTTAGAAAATTTACGGAAAAGAACCATTTCTCATTAAAACGCATCCACGTCCATGTAGGCGTACTTTTGATGAGGTGGCACAAAGCGCGTCCCCAAGGGTGCGCTTTGCTGGCATTTCCCCTCAAAACGCACTGACGTGGATGCGTTTTGATGGGGAATGACTTTTCCATAAATTTTCTAAAAATCGGCCCAATTCGTAAATTTTTAATTTTTTTGGTATATTTAAGTTATTTACCCTTAAAATTGGGCTCAAAAGATTTGTTATAAAATTTATATGTAAATATAAATATAAAATTCAACTGTCCAATCAATAGAATTACGACGAAACTAAAATATATCCAAATGAATTAACATGTACATATACACACACACGTATACATAAGGTGTATTATATGAATGTATGAATGTCTTTGTTAATAATCTTGGGTTACATAGTAATTTAGACATATTGTCTTATTTTTTGTTGAGGTTTAAGAATTCTTCTTTATGTTTTCACATATTGCATGATACAATCGTTCTCCTCCGCTCTTCTTAAGTGAGAGTGAGAAGCTATTTTTCATAAGGTCTTCACCTCCATGTAGGATAGTGAATTGCTTTTGGGATACATCCGTACTTATGTCTTCGCGAGGTCTTCACCTCCGTGCAACCGTAGGGAAATGTATTCCCCTGAACTGAATCCAATCCGTATAAGCCTATAATGGGTGAGGATCGAGGAATCTACCTGTTCAGGTACTTTTACTTTAGAACCAAACCGCATGTAATGAACCCTAAGAGCCTACCTTAGGTAAAACCATGTCGAACCTTTAGCGGTTACCCAAATAGATTACAAAGAAAAAACACTTTACTCGTTATTCTTTGCTTTGTATTCAAGTTTTATATAAAATGTGCTGACTTTTTTCGTTTTGTTTTGGCTGTGTTCGCATTGCATTTTCATCTTAAAGGAAATATGTTTGTAGGAACCCAATTTAGCCCGAGCCCATACAAAAAATAATAAACCCGAAATAATAAAATAATGTCCAAGTCCAGTCCAAAATATATCATTTAAAGATTGAAGGTCTATTTACAAGCTTGACGTATATGGAAGTACAATCTTCAAGGATATATATATATATATGCAACTTAGATATGATATGCAAATCTTAGATATGATATGCAATCCTATAAGTTATGGTATGCAATCTTAGATATGATATGCAATCTTAGAAGATATGGTATGTAATATTAAAAGATATGATTTTGTAATCTTAGAGATTTAATTTGTAGATACCTTTTAATCTTAGCCGTTGATGTAATTGATCTGCATCTTGGATTTGGGGAGGCTCAACTATAAATAGAGGCCTCTCCCTTCATTGTAAAGGAGACTGGAGTTTGAAGCAATAAGAATTCTTGAGAGCATTCACCAAATTTCTCTCCTCTTGCGTTCTTATTTTCTGTGGCTTGTTCTTATTTTGTTCTTCACTCATCTTCGTTTCTTTTTGAGTTGCTTCCGCTCGAAAGTTAAATTTTGGTGGAGGAATTTCGTTGAATCCTCATATTATGGGAGTAAAGTTGACTTATGCGTTTTTTAAACCTTTTTATTTATCCACATCATTTTATACTTTTATTTTTTTAAAAAATTGTTATAATAGATTAAATATATCATATATGTGTGTTTTATATAAAATTATTATATACTATTTATTAAATTTTTTATTATATATAGTTATTTATACATGTATTAGATTACTAAATTATGTATATATTTATGATAAGTTTTTTTTTTTACTTTTAATGTATATATATTAAATCATTTTAAAAGTCACCACATTGTTTTTTTTAATGTTTAAATATGTTATTCTATTTTTCATTTAATTTTGTTATTTCGTGAAAATTTCAATATTTGCTATATTACATGTTTATTTATATTCTTTAGATCATTTATTATTGTTTAACATAGTCCATTATATATTTATGTTATATTATCCTTTTATCATTCATTGTTAGTGTAATTTGTAATTTTGTAAAATTGCTATTAAATATATATGTTGTGATATATTCATGTTATGTTTCACTCAAATCAATCTTTTATAAAAAAACCTTTTAAATTAAAGCATTTTATTTAAAAAAAGGGTGATATATAATATTTTAGGGATTTGAGAAGAATTTTGCTCTAACTTATTGTGTTCGATTTTCTCGTGAAACTTTAGGTACTACATATCCCATTTTTCTTTATTTAAGAAAAATTTAAGATTTATCAATTTCAAAATAAAAAAAACCTATTCTTGGGAATTCAAAGTGTTTTGCCTTAACTTATTGGGTTCGACATTTTGCGTCTCAAGGTAGGAATTTCCTCAAATAAAGACGAGCTTAATTTTAAAGTAATGATGTGCTATACCTTAACTTATTGGGTAAAGTACTTTATTTCTTTAGGATAGGTAAGCCTTGGTTTTCTTTCAAATAAAAGGATCATATTTTATAATTTTCTTATTTTCAATATTGGGACATGATTTTATCGATTTGGTACCAATTTTTGGGCGTTATAAGGGTGCTAACCCTTCCTTATACGTAACCGACTTCCGAACTCGTTTTCTTGTTTTTGTGGACCAAAATGTTTTTAAAATAAACACATTTTACAAGGTGATCTAATCACACCTAAGTAAAAAAGGATTGGTGGCGACTCCTATTTTTTGTTTTTAAAGTCGATCCCCAATTTTAAAATGGTTTCGACAATTTGGCGACTCCGCTGGGGACCAATAAAAGAGTCAAGCCGTAAAATCAATAGTTTCATGCCCTTATGTCTGAGTTTAAAAATCTGGTTTAAAAATTATGATCCTTTTATTTGCATGCGATTTTGTTTGAATAAAATATCTCTGCATAGCATTGCATGACCGTTGTGGTCACACCCTTAAGTGGGAGCGAGAAGCTACTCCTTCGTGAGGTTTTCACCTCCGTGCAGGATAGTGAACCGCTTTCGAAATACATTTGTACCTATGTCTTCGTGAGATTTTCATCTCCGTGCAGCCATAGGGAAATGTATTCCCCTGAACCGAACTCGGTCCATATGAGCCTATAATGGGTGGGGATCGAGAAATCTGCTGGTTCGGGTACCTTAACTCTAGAACTAAACCACATATAGTGAACCCTAAGGGCCCACCTTAGGTAGAACTATGTCAAACCCTAGTGGTCACCCTGATAGGTGTTCTAGGTTATTTATTTTTCTTGTGCTAACGTGTTCTCTTTTTTTTGATTGCATTGCATTCATATCATAGTAAAGAGGTGTTGATTTCTAATTCAATTGCTAAATAGAAAAGTTTGTCATAAGAAAATGGGTTTTTTGATAAAGTGGATTATAATACGGTCATCCGAATATAGTCCAAGTAAATGCAACGAGAGAAAGCTGATAGCCCATAAAGGAATACAAGACCTTGTCACCCAAGGATTCAAGTTGATGAAGACTATTTGAGAATTACCACATCTTGGCTTTCTTGAAGAGGCTAACAAGTGATCACGAGTCACGGTCCAGATCAAGCAAAAAGAGCAAGAGGAGGCATCTATTAGAAGTTTGCAAGATTTGCGAAGAAGGGGATTGATGTTCTCACTTGAACTATGAAGACAAGGCCGTGTATGCGATCCGTTTTATGTAAAGAAATTTGTTTTCTAGAAAAGTTTTTCTAATGTGACTGAATTCAAAATCAACGTCTCTTTTTCTTTGCATTCATACATTTGCATTACATAACATCATATGCATTCAAATCTATAGAGAGAGTCTAATTAGTTTAAATTAAAGGAGAGAGAGAAAATTTAGAAACGGAGCACCCTTACGGTACAAAAACAAAGTCAAGGAAAATGGACCAAAGGATGGAACAATTCCAGAGAGAAATGCAAGACCAGATGCAAGAGCAAATGGCAAAACTCCAACAAGAGATGAGGGACCAGATGTTGGAGGCCCAAAAGAACATGATGGCTCAAATGACCCAAATGATGAGTGGGATAATGGAAAAAGCAAAAGGTCCCATAGTCAAGGCTGAAGACAATGAGGATTTTCCTCGGGGTTTCACCCAACCGCATGTACAACCGGAGGAGTATCCCCAAAGGCCACCTATCACGATTAGGCCTCAACAGGGGCAAGCTGATCCTAGACCACCTATGAACTTTCAAGTGGGCTCGGGATCTAACCCAGGAGATAACCATGCAAATCCTGTTATCCCTGATTTGGACATAGCAGAGAGAGAGGAAATAAGAATTGAATCTTCAAGGAAGTTGGAGGATCGTTGTAGATGGTTGGAAGAAAAGTTCCAAGCGTTGGAAAATGCTGATCATCTCCGTGGTATTGACGCAAAAGACTTGAGTTTGGTTCCAGATTTGGTGCTTCCTCATAAATTCAAGATGCCAGAGTTTGAAAAGTACAACGGGACTAGTTGCCCTGAAGCCCACATCACGATGTTCTGTAGACGTATGATGGGGTACGTGAACAATGATCAACTTCTGATTCATTGTTTCTAGGATAGTTTGATGGGTGCAGCGTCTAGGTGGTACAACCAACTCAGTCGTGCTAACATTAGCTCCTGGAGGGACTTAGCCCAAGCTTTCATGAGGCAATATAATCGTGTCACAGATATGACGCCTGACCGAATCATGTTGCAAAACATGGAAAAGAAATCAAACGAGAGCTTCAGGCAATACGTAAAAAGATGGAGGGAAGTTCTCGTGCAAGTTCAACCGCCTCTCTTGGAAAAGGAAACCACCATGCTGTTTATTAACACTTTAAAGGCACCTTTTATCACCAATATGATAGGAAGCACCACTAAGAGCTTCGCGGATATAGTTATGGCTGGAGAAATGATCGAGAATGCCATAAAAAGTGGAAAGATCGATACGGAAGAAAGTAACAAAAGAATGGCCACAAGGAAGAGAGAAAATGAAGTGGATAATACAAGCATGGGGTGCTCAAAGTCGATTGTTGTTAAACAGTCAAAAATAGAGACTACTGGGTATCAAGGTTCATCAAGGAAAGAATCTGGCACAAGGCAAAGCAATGAGCAACTCCAGTTTACACCAATTCCAATGACATATAGGGAGTTGTATCAAAGTCTATTTGATGAACATGTGGTGGCTCCTCATTACATGGAACCAATACAACCCCTGTACCCCAAATGGTATGATTTGAATGTTCAATGTGAGTATCATGCGGAATAATAGGTCACTCAATTGATAACTGCATGGCATTTAAGAAATTGGTTGAAAGGCTTATTAAAATAAGGGTTGTAAAGTTCGATGAGTCGAATGGAGCAGTGATAATTGAAGGAGGAGGCAGGAGAGTTATGATTCCTTGAAGAAGTCATCAGAAACCTAACACTCGGGGAATCAAAACACCAATGACATATCCAAAATCGGTGAATAAAAGTTTCTAAGCCCTTACATACTTGGAAGATTTTGAATAAAGAGATTGTGGAGGAGATCCCTGTATTTTTAGAGCTGATCTATAGTAATGTGCAAAACATGCTTGTTGCTTTAAGCCTAGAGGCAATAAGAACGCCTTTTGTGAAATAGGCTTGTGTCCTAAATTTTTATTTCAATGAAATGTATTTTTTAAGCAAATATTCTTTTATTCTTTCCATTTAATATTTTATATTCTTTTATAATATTCTTTCATTCTTTATTTGTGACCATATCATCCAAATAATTATATTTAGAATCATTTATTCTTAGGATTTGTTCACCTTCGTACCTAGGTACCCAGATATCAACATCATGAGCGACATTATTACTGACTCCCTTTTTAAACAAGATATGAGTCTAGGGGATCTCAATACTTTGAAGATAACAGAGATTGTGACATATCTTTTGACTTATTAAGAATGGTTTAACAAGATGAAAACAGACCTCACCTTACATAGGGTCAATGGATATTACGAGCCTAAAAAGGGGTGAAGATTGAAGCCCAGCTTACCATAGAAATCATGCGAGACATCAAAAATGTTTTCGCACGATCATAACAGGACATGTCTGGGTTAATAAGACGCGCCCTAAATATAAGGATCGGGCACTGCTTATTTACAGAGAAAGGGATGGTATCAGCTATGCCGTATCTAAGGAGACAAGATTCATGGGCTTACTTCAGTTCTTCACAAACTTTCTATATGTGGGGCATGGATATTATGGGGCCAATCTTGTCAAATGCTTCTCTGTCATGGTCATTGTCTATTTCACTAAGAAGGTGAATTTTACTTCATATGCCAATATTGCAAAGTCGACAGTCACCAAATTCAAAAAAAAAAAAACTAGCAAAGAATGCCATAAAGGATCACGCATAACTGTACAAAGTTAAAGTTTACATTTTTCCAAAGATCCAGAAGATATCACCAGACAAAAAAAAGTCGCCAAAAGAAAATACAAAAAAAAAGAAAACAAAAAAAATTATGAAAGGTGACTTAGACTTGTAAGGATCAGCATAAGAAGCTATCGTTACTTTCTATTTTATTGAACGTCGGCCAAACCTTTGCTGAGGCAACGTCTTACCTATTGGTTTATGGAATTAAAGTGTTTTTCCAATTGAACCTAATTGAAGAAAAGGTTAAAAGCTATTCGTCACGGCCAGATGATGCGAACTTACGTTAAAGAAGTTCATCTTAGGGAATTCCACGAAGAAACCTGAGATTGAAAAAAGATTTTTCCTCTACAAAATGATTTTAGAGGAAAGCATATGCCAAACTGAGAAGGACTTATGAAGGGCCTATTCTAGAAGAGCATTGATATTGACCGAGATGGATAGCGAAGATTTACCCAATCTGGCGAATTCAGGTTCAGTCAAGAAAGATTTTACCTGAAAAAGGAAAAGGTCAAGGAGAAAACCCGTAAAAGGAGCCTTGAGTCCAAAAAAAAATTTCATCCAAAAAAAAGAGAAGCAAAAATGCAAAAAAAAAAAAAGAAAAAGGAGAGGCCAAAGCGAAAACCCGCAAAGGGCGCTTTGAGACCAAATGGGCTTTGAGTTGAAAACCCGAAAAGGGCGGCTCAAATTTTGAAGTGGGGCATACAGTAGTCTCGCTACGTCTGAATTAGCAATGAGGAAGTATGTTACGCCTTGGGGCATCGACAAAGTACTCCGGATTCCCTAAACACATATTGAGTTTAAAATGGTCATCAAGAAGTTGGAACAAAGAAGATCAGGCTGCGATATCTGGGGCACCTAACTTCTAGCTTACCCATTTTTGAATTCCTATTCTTTGATTGCTTTATTCTTTTTGGAGATACAACCAAATCAATTTTCTTTTATCTTTGATTAAATTATTTTTTCTGAGCTATGCTCCTGACTAATTTCTTTCTCGTCCATTTTTGTGACCTTTTTCAAGCATTTTATATTGAAATAATGATTATTGGACTAATAACTTTCATAAAAGGGAGTTTCGTATATTACTCTAGAAGCTTCTAAATAATATGAGGAATCTGAAACATGACTATTGTTCAGAACTCACCAAGCCTAACGGCTGGAACCATTGAAAAATGATTATCTCTTCGGATTCTTATGGGATAAAAACAATTTCTTTGGTGATACCACATCGGTAAATGACGAACAAGGTCAAGCCAAAAGGGGATTATTGTCGAGTGACCCTGCATTCATGGGAATGGTGGAAAATGATACAAGTACTATACCTCTGAGTGGTAATAGATTGGATGGAAGAAGCCAAATATTATTACAGTAGGAGGCACAAACTTCATGTCCCAAAGTTCGAGTGGAATGGACTCAGAATTACCACGGGGCAAAATAATTGAGCAAAATATGATACTTCAAGTGGGATGAAGATGAAACCTTGATGGATAAATGAGTGATAACACCTTGAGCAGGAACTATACTTATATCATTTTACATATCATAGCATGTCTAATTAGGAGCATTTGATGCATTTCGATCAAGGCATCCTAATTTTTAGACAAAAGCATATATCCATTCTCTGAGTTATGTCCCCTAAAGGACAATGTAGTAAGATTGAAGATTCCAGTCTGACATCCCTGAGTTTGTAGTGGAGCAGATTGGAGATAGCAGATTTGGCAAATCCTGAGCTTGTAGGAAGCTGATCGAAGACATCAATCTGGCGATCCCTGAGCTTACAGGTATCAGATTGAAAATATCATATCTGATAATTCTTGAGTTTACAGGAAACAGATCGAAGACATCAGTCCTATCTCCCTGACCAGCAGTGAAATAGGTCAAAAAAATTATAGATCTTGTCACCCTAAGCAGTAGGGAACCAAGATCGAATGGTAAGTTTTGTCTCCTTAAGCAGTAGAGGAACATATTTAAGCCACCAGTCCTATCTCCCTGACCAGCAGTGGAATAGGTCAAAAATTGTAGATCTTGTTACCCTAAGCAATAGGGAACTAAGATCGAACGACAAATCTTGTCTCCCTAAGCAGTTGCGGAACATATTTAAGTCACCAGCCCTATCTCCCTGACCAGTAGTGGAATAGGTCAAAAATTGTAGATCTTGTCACCCTAAGCAGTAGGGAACCAAGATCGAAAAACAAATCTTGTCTCCTTAAGCAGTAGTGGAGCAGATTTAAGCCACCAGCCCTATCTCCCTGACCAGCAGTGGAATAGGTCAAAAATTTGTAGATCTTGTCACCCTAAGCAGTAGGGAACCAAGATTGAACGGCAAGTCTTGTATCCCTAAGCAGTAGTGGAACAGATTTAAGCCACCGGTCCTATCTCCCTGACCAGTAGTGGAATAGGTCAAAAATTGTAGATCTTGTCGCCCTAAGCAGTAGAGGACCAAGATCGAACGGCAAATCTTGTCTCCCTAAGTAGTAGTGGAATAGATTTAAGCCACCGGCCCTATCTCCCTGACCAGCAGTGGAAGAGGTCAAAGATTGTAGATCTTGTCACCCTAGCGAGATGGACCAAGATCAAACGACAAATCATGTCTCCTAAGCGGAGTGGAGCAGATTTAACCACCGGTCTGCATCCACGAGTTTGCGAGTGAACGGATCAAGATAGCATATCTGACAATCCTGAAGTTGCAAAAACAGATCGAAGACATCAGGTCGAAGACATCCTGAGCTTTACAAAAAGAGTTGAAAATAGCGGGATCGACGATTCACGAGTTTGCGGGAAGCGGATCGAAGACATCGATCTGGTGATCCACGAGTTTGTAGGATCAGATTAAAATTTCAGATCTGGTCTCCACGAGTTTGCAAGTGGAGCGAGATCAAAAGATAGTGGATATTGCCTTCATGAAGTTGAAGTTATCAAACTCACTAAAATCAAGATGAAGATCCAATGCTGTTCGGATTGGAAGTCATTTGAAGAAGACCAAGAAGCCAAGGTTCCGCCAAGACCGGGCAAAATTGGTCCTTTTATAGTCTTTGCTCTATTCTTGTTTCACAATAATGAGCAAAGAGGGGCAGCTGTAGGAACCCAATTTAGACCGGGCCCATACAAAAAATAATAAACCCGAAATAATAAAATAAAGTCCAAGTACAGTCCAAAATATATCATTTAAAGATTGAAGGTCTATCTACAAGCTTGACGTATATGGAAGTACAATCTTCAAGGATATGCAATCTTAGATATGATATGCAATCTTAGAAGATATGGTATGTAATATTAAAAGATATGATTTTATAGTCTTAGAGATTTAATTTGTAGATACCTTTTAATCTTAGCCGTTGATGTAATTGATTTGTACCGTTGGATTTGGGGAGGCTCAACTATAAATAGAGGCATCTCCCTTCATTGTAAAGGAGACTGGAGTTTGGAAGCAATAAGAATTCTTGAGAGCATTCACTCAAATTTCTCTCCCTCTTGCGTTCTTATTTTCTGTGGCTTGTTCTTATTTTGTTCTTCACTCATCTTCGTTTCTTTTTGAGTTGCTTCCGTTCGAGTTAAATTTTGGTGGAGGAATTTCGTTGAATCCTCATATTGCGAGAGTAAGGTTGACTTATGCGTTTTTTTTAAACCTTTTTTATTTATCCACATCATTTTTATACTTTTATTTTTTTAAAAAAATTGTTATAATAGATTAAATATATTATATATGTGTGTTTTATATAAAATTACTCTATACTATTTATTAAATTTTTATTATATATAGTTATTTATACATGTATTAGATTACCAAATTATGTATATATTTATGATAAGTTTTTTTTTACTTTTAATGTATATATATTAAATCATTTTAAAAGTCACCACATTGTTTTTTTTAATGTTTAAATATGTTATTCTATTTTTCATTTAATTTTGTTATTTCATGAAAATTTCAATATTTGCTATATTACATGTTTAATTATATTCTTTAGATCATTTATTATTGTTTAACATAGTCCATTATATATTTATGTTATATTATCCTTTTAACATTCATTGTTAGTGTAATTTGTAATTTTGTAAAATTGCTATTAAATATATATGTTGTGATATATTCATGTTATGTGTCATAACCATTTTTTTTGAAAACAAAACGGGGTTCGACTTTGGTTTTGAAAATAGGAATAAAACGGGAGTCGCCACCGACCTTTAGTTGGTGTGATCGGATCACCTTTATTTTAATAAAACATTTTGTTTTACTAAAACAAAGTTTTTAGTCTGCAAAGTTTTGAAAATCGGGTTCGGAGTTGATTACATACGAGAAAGGGTTAGCACCCTCGATCTAAAATTGGTACCAAAATGATTAATTAGTGTCTTAATGTCGGAAGTTTGAAAGGGTTTTAAAATACGGGTCTTTTAAAAGGTATTGGTATTTTTGAGATATCTTTGTTCCGAGAGGGTACGAGCATCACATCCAGCACGTTAGGACATGATATTCTAAACCTTCGTAATCAAAACTATCTCATAATTTTACGAAGTTTACTAAAAGGATGTTTAGTTATTTAGTCAAACAGAAAATCGCAACCCAACGCGTTAGGGCACCATTTTTCGAATTTCTAAATACAAAACATTGCCTTATTTTAAAATCTTTTAGGCGAAATATGATGATTTTACACAAGGTGTTTTGTTTAATAACATAGCGCAAAACGAAGAAAACAAGTGTAGATGTGAATGTAAAAAACAAATGATAATAATAGTAGTAATAATAATAATGATAATAATAATAATATGATAATGACAAAGTACCAAAAAAAACGAATAGATAAATAAGATAAGAAATGATAATGTCGGATAATAATGATGGAACTTGAAATAAAAATGAACTAATGATGATAATGTAAGAAATAATTATTACAATTAATATAAAAATATATATACATATAAAAATAATATAATAGTAATAATAATACGGACAACGTAAAATAGATAATAAAAAACAACAAATAATCAATAAAAAATCATTTCAATCATAATAATAGTAAATAAATAAGATAATAACACATACAATTGTTATAATAAATAATAGTAATATAAATAAATAATAGTGGAATATAACCAAAATAACAAATAATAATATGTTATAATAAATAATAGTAATAGAATCAAATAATAGTGAAAATATAATCAAAATAATGAATAATAATAATAATAATAATAGTAATAATAATAATAATAATAATGAAATTAATGAAACAAAATAACGATAAAACATGTAAATAAAAATATAATAATGGCAATAAAAATAGTATAATAACAAAAAAAGACCAAAAGATTGCAAAATAATTAAAAGCAGATTAAATTGCATTTAAAATAAAAGTTTTGGGGTTAATTGGAATAAAATAAAAGAAAAAGGGGCTATTTACACGCGCAACAAGACTGGAGGGACCAAAGAGGCAATAAACCCCTTTGGCCAAAACGCACAGCAGCAGAAGGGACCTAATTACGAATCCGAGTAAATTTTGGGGCCAATTTGAGAATAATAAAAACTGGATTGGAAAGGTAAAAAATGCGGAAGGACTGCGCGCATAAATATCCCGCGCGCATAAATATCCCATTTTTCCTGCAAAACACACGGATCCTAGGCGGGTCGGATCGGATCGGGTCGGTCCAGGGTGAAAAGACGTCGTTTTGGGGCTTATGGGCGCCGACCAAAACGACGTCGCTTTGATTCGACTATATAATTCATTTTTTGCAAAAATTCATTTCTCATCTCTTTTTTAAAAAAACCGATTTGTTTCCTTTTTTATTTTGTCTCTTTTTTTAGACTATATGTATTTTAATCATGTAGTTATGTATGTCTACCAAAAGTAAGAAAGAAGAAAAAATAACTTTCAAAATAAAAAATACCTTGACCTCTGCTTGGATCTGCTTTTGGGCTTTGAAATTTCCTTTTTTTTTTTTTTGTATTGATGTTAAAGAAAAGGTTCTCTTTTTTTTTGCTTGAATCTTTTCGTTTTTTTTCTATTGATTTCAAAAAAGGATCCTTATAACTGCTCCTCCTTGGCTTTTATAGCCATTACAAATGTTTTTTTATTATTGTTTCTTCTGCCATTGCTTCTGTTTGTGTGTTGTCTTTTCTTTTGCAGGGCATGGGCGAGGCGGTGAAGCAGGTGGCCGACTCTGTCAGTGGCGGCGGCGGGCATAGAGCAGGTGGGGTTAGGTGGTAGGTTCGGTGCAGAGGCAAAAGGGGGGCTAGGGTATTCTGTTTTTGGCTGAGAGTTTGGGTTGGTTTTGGGCCATTGGGCCACCGGGTGTAATGGGCTGAGGGGTTTTTTAATTTGGGTCTGGGTCTGTTGGGTTTTAGTGTGTTGGGTTTGGGGTTTTAATTTTGGGTAGGTTTTAGTTTGTAAAATGGGCCCGGGCAATTTGGGCTTCGTACAGCTGCCCCTCTTTGCTCATTGTCGAGTAACGAGAATAGAGCAAAGACTTAAAGAAGCCCAATGTTGCCCGGTCTCGCCGAGTCTTGACTTCTTAGGTGCTATTTTTCAGGTAGCGTCGCTCCTGTCCACCGCATCTTGTTGCTTTGATCCACTTCACTGTAACCTTGAAAAATGAGATTTGCAGTGATATGCTCTACTGCAACTTTAGGGGGATAAGACTTGCAACTTCAGAGATGTCAAAACTACTTTCTTCAATCTGATCCCTGCAGACTCAGGGATCATCAGACTGATATCTTCGATCTGCTTCCTGCAACTTCAGGAATGTCAAATCTGCTTTCTTCAATCTGATTCCTACAAACTCAGGGATCACCAGACTGATTTCTTCGATCTGCTTCCTGCAACTTCAGGAAGGTCAAATCTGCTTTCTTCAATCTGATCCCTGCAAACTCAGGGACCATCAGACTGATTTCTTTGATTACTTCTTACTCAACGGGAACTTCGAGGAAATAAGAATTCAGGGAGAAGAGATTCGTAGTCTCCATCTTCTCTACCGAAACTTCCAAGAATTAAGGATGTAACCTCATTGTTAACTTAGGGAGACGGGATTTGTAATCTCAACCTACTCCACGGGAACTTCGAGGAAATAAAAATTCGGGAGAAGAGATTTGTAATCTCCATCTTCTCTTACTGAAACTTCAAAGAATTAAGGATTGATCCTCATTGTTAACTCGTGGAGACGGATTTGTAATCTCAACCTACTCCACCGGAACGTTGAGGAAATAAGAATTCAGGGAGAAGAGATTTGTAATCTCCATCTTCTCTTACTGAAACTTCAAAGGAATAATGATTGATCCTCATAGTTAACTCAGGGAGACGGGATTTGTAATCTCAACCTACTCCGTTGGAACGTCGAGGAAATAAGAATTCAGGGAGAAGAGATTTGTAATCTCCATCTTCTCTTACTGAAACTTCAAAGGAATAATGATTGATCCTCATTGTTAACTCAGGGAGATGGGATTTGTAATCTCAACCTACTCCACTGGAACGTCGAGGAAATGAGAATTCAGGGAGAAGAGATTCGTAGTCTCCATCTTCTCTACCGAAACTTCAAAGAATTAAGAATTTATCCTCATTGTTAACTCAGGGAGACGGGATTTGTAATCTCAACCTACTCCACTGGAACGTCGAGGAAATAAGAATTTAGAACTTTTCAATTTGCTTCCTTACTATTTTCGTGAAGACTTCAATCTTCAATCTGCTCCCCTACCATCTCGAATGAGCAAAATCTGAACTTTTCAATGTACTTCCTTACTATCTTCGTGAAGACTTCATTTTTCATCCTTACTACCATCTTGAGGAACGAAATCGAACTTTGATATTGCTACACCGTTTTCGAGGAACCCGTCTCGTAGAATTAATTTTATGTGCTTATGCTTATGCAAATGGTGAGGATGCTATGATCAGAATGACTCAAAGCCTCCTAACTACATGTGTTATGAATGACACTTTCATGAATGCAAGATGAGAATGGTCTTTTTACAATGATTAGGATGCAATGAGTCGAATGCTCCTAACTAAACGTGCTTTGAAATGATGTATGAATGCAAAATGAAATGATCCCTTTTAAATGCTTGGGGTCGCTATTGCTCAGTAATTCATCAAGGTTCTATCACCGATGCGTTATCATGCTTTCTCGTTCAGCTAGTATCTTTGATAGAAAGCCCCAAAACAATGATCATATTCTCGCCAACAAGCTTGCCCATTGTAATTTGTGGTCCTTCCACTGTACCTTCGAGACATAAAGTTTGCATCTCTCACGCAACTCTAGGAGAATAACATTTGGTTTCTTCCATCCATCCTGCTTGTAACTCCAAGGTATAGGATCAATTTGATCTGTTACATCATTCATCGTGTAATGGCGGATGTGTAGGCTGATATGTGCATGAATGCGAGTATCATTTTCTTTTCTCGAGAATGATCCTTTGTACCATTGGGTTGACATCGCCATTATCGCCAAGGTCGTATCACCGTGTAAATGTATTGTCTTTTGTTCAACCAATAAAAAGGTCTAAAGAGATAATCATCTTCCTCCAATATTTCCAAACCTTGAGCTGAGTGAGTTCTAAACAACAATCCGCTTTGTGTCCTTGTATTATTTAGAAGCTTCCAGAGTAATATGCAAAACTCTTTTTCTGAAAGTATTATTAGTCCACTAATCGTTATTTCAATGCAAAATTCTTGAAAAAGATTGTAATAATGGACAAAAAGGAAATTGATTAGGAGCATAGCTCGAAACAAATAAGTTAATCAAAGTTAGCAAATGCAATTAAGAAGGAAATTTATCGGTGGTATTTTGAAAGGAATAAAATAACCACAAGTAACAAAATGGATAAAATGGAAACTAAGTGGCCCGGATATCGCAATTGAGCTTTCTGTTCCAACTTCTTGAGGGCCATTTGAGCTTAATATGTGTTTAGGGATCCAGTACTTTGTCTCGCTTCAAGACGTAGCATACTTCTTGGAGCGTAGCAAGACTCTGTATGCCCTACTTTCAATCAAAATTTTGAGTCATCCTTCTTGGGTTTTCAACTCAAATACCCTTTGGTCTCAAATTGCCCTTTTAGGTTTTCGCCTTGGCCTCTCCTTTTCTTTTTTCTTTTTCTTTTCTTATTTTTTGTTTTTGTGTTTTTGTGTTTTTTATTTTTATTTTTTGGAAAACTTTTTATTGAATCAACTCACCGGATTGGGTAGGTCCTTGTCATCCATCTTGGTTAGTATCCATGTTTCCTAGAACAAGCCTTATTTGCTTGCATAAGGCATTTACTTTCCTTTTGAGTCCTTTTGAATAAGAAGAATCCTTCTTAATGCGTGTCTCTCTTCCGAAATTCTCTTGAGCGAACATTTTGTTATAAGCCCATATTATCCATTTTGGTACATTGGACCATGAGTACTTTCAATCAAGCTTCATCAGACATTCTCGCTTCATCCAATCAAATCAAAGCTTGGGAAAAAGAATCTTATCTTCCAACAATTTTTCCTTTTAAATAAACCAATGGAAAGGATGCCCCTGAAAGCCACGGCCAATGTTCAAGAAACCTAGAAGGTAAATGGTAACTTCTATGCCAACCTTTACAAGTCTCGGTTGTTTTCAAAATTTTGAATGGTTTAGGCGCCATTCTTTGCAATGATATGGTGTCGATCTTTGAGCAATTCGTAAATTTGTGCCATCACGTTTCTTTCTGGCATTGCCACACACTTTTTCTTCTTCTTTTTATTTTTTTGTTTTTTATTTTATTTTTTTGGTTTTTTTATTTTTTTGAATTTGAAGTTGAAGTTGACAACTGTTGACTTTGTAATTTTGACATGTGAAGCGACCTTTACCCTATTGGCAAGGTAATCAAAGGCTATGGATATGAATCGATGTTGGCTCAAAGCTCTTGAGGAGACTGGCTTGATAGCGTCTATGCCTCACATATAGGAATCCGTGTTTCAGTGGCCTCAGCGTGTCTGGCTGTGATCATGCGATAATATCTTGCCTTATTCTTGCGGTGAGCTAAGCTTTCATCTCCATCTCCCTCGTTGGCTTGTAGTGTCGGTGACATTTCATGAGGTAGGATCATCATTTTTAACAAGTTAGGAAATAAGTTACAATCTCCGTCATCTTCTAAGTCCTAGATCCTTCTAGACACATATTTCACTAGAAAGGAGTCAAAGAATGTCGCTCATGTCATTGATATCTGGGGGCCCATTTTGGATGTAAAATCCAAATAATAAATGATCCTAAGGATGATTATTCGTATGATATGGTCATAAGTGAAAAAAAACATTCAGTATGAAATGTAAAGAATGAAAATATTTACTTAGAAAGATGCATTTTATTGAAATAAAAATTCTGGACACAAGCCTACTTCTCAAAAGAAATCTTATTGCTTCCAGGCTTGAAGCAAAAAGTGTGTTTTACACATTACTCTAGATTAGCTTTAAAAATACGTGTTTCTTCCACGCCTCATTGTTTAAAACACTCCCAAGTACTTAAAGGCGATGCTCGAAAAACTTTTATTCCTCGGTTCTCTTCAGTATACCATTGTCTCAGCCATCGAACTTCACAATACCCATGTTGATGAGATTTTCCACCTATTTCTTGAAAGTAAGGAAATTTTCTATCGAATGACCTGTGATCCCCGCGTGGTACTCACACTGAGTGTTTGGGTCATACCATTTTGGGTATGGAGGTTGCATCGATTTTGGATATTGGGGACACTACGTGTGCATCAAATAAACTTTGATACAACTCCTTATACGCCATAGGGATTGACGAATTGGAGTTTTCAATGTTTTTCCTTGTCGGGATCCTTTCCTTGACGAACCTTGATACTCAGTAGTCACTGTTTTTGGGTGGTTAATGGTAATTGACTTTGGGTCCCCCATGTTTGTATTATTCACCTCGTCATCCCTTTTTTAGGAGTAGGCCTTCTAGTGGTTTCCCCTGCTTCAATCTTGCCGCATCTGATTGCATGTTCGATCATCTCTCCCGCCATTACTATGTCGGCAAAGCTTTTAGTCGTACTCCTATCATATGAGTTATGAAAGGGCCTTCGAGGTGTTAATGAAGAGCATGGCGCTCTCCTTTTCCAAGAGCGGTGGTCGCACTTGTATTGCTACCTCTCTCCATCATTGGGCATACCGCCTAAAACTTTCGTCCGGCTTTTTCTCCATATTTTAGGCGTGATTCTATCGGGAGCGATGACGGCTACATGGCCATAATGTTTCATGAAGGCTCGTGCGAGTCCTTCCACGCCTTGACTTGGGCACGACTAATTTGGTTATACCATTTGGCGGAACTCTACCAAACCTGTCTTGAAAATAGTGAATCAAGAATCGGTCATTATTAAGGTGCCCGCCATCCGCCGCAGAACATCGTGATGTGCCTCAGACAATCGGTCCCATTGTACTTCTCAAATTCGCATCTTAAACTTATGAGGAAGCACTAACCGGAACCGACTCAAGTCTTTTAAGGTCAAAACCATGGTGGTGATCAGATTGTCCAAGGTCTTGAACTTTTCCTCCAACCATCTACAACGATCCTCTAATTGCTTCGAGGATTCAACTATTGCCCGCCCTCTCTCGCTATATTCAAATCGGATTGGTGGGTTATCTCCTGGATTGGATCCCGAGCCAACGCGGAGTTCGTGGGTGGTCTAATATCATTTTGCCCTTGTTGAGGCCTATCGCGATAGATGGCCTTTGAGGATACACCTCCAAAGTGGCACTTGGGTATTAGGTGGGGTAAAATTGAGGGTAAACAGGTCGCCATTATCGCTTTCCCAAACTAGTAGCAACGCCTTTCCTTTCTCACGTTCATTGGCCAACAATCGCGCCAACTAATTCATCATGCTACTCGAGATTCCTGCATCTGTTCTATCATGTCTTGTTGTATCTTGATTAATCGTTCTTGCATCTGCTCCTGTATTTCCTTTTACATTTGTTCTAGCCTTTCCATTCTTTGA
Organism: Gossypium rotundifolium; assembly: GCA_025506655.1. Classification (NCBI taxonomy): domain Eukaryota; kingdom Viridiplantae; phylum Streptophyta; class Magnoliopsida; order Malvales; family Malvaceae; genus Gossypium; species Gossypium rotundifolium. Next base: position 203,758,601 of record CP106724.1, read on the forward strand.
TCCATGTCTTCTAGGTTACTGAAATAACTTTACCTAATTAGGGTCTTTCTACAAATCTTAATGCATGTGATATGATGCAAGGTAAATGCATGAAATGCAATGCAAACGCATGCATAAAGAAAGAGAGGCGTTGATTATGAATTCAATTTCATTAGAAGAACTTCTCTAGAAAATACATTTCTTTACATAAAACGGATTGCATATGCGGCTTTGTCCTCATAGTCCGGTGAAATCCTCTTCTTCAGATCCGGATGTTATGGTCGTGTCCCGTGAACTTCCCGATAGATGCCTCCTCTAGCTCCTTGTTCCTTGGTCCAGCCGTGTCTCTTCACTCGCTTATCCTCCGCGATATTTATAAGCTTCTTTTAGAAAATGGAGACACAATGGCTCTTCAATAATCCTTGTCGGCTTGAATCCTCAGGCAAAGTCTTGTATTCTTCTGTGGGTTATCAGTCCTCTCTCGTCGTTTTCCTAGACTATGTTCGAACGACCGTATTATAATCCACTTTATCAAGTAACACATTTCCTTATGATAAACTCTTCTATTTAGCAATCGAATATGAATCAACACCTTCTTTCTAAGATGATGCGGTGTGATGCAATGCAACGCAATCAAAAACAAAACAAAACACGTTAGCACAGGAGAAATAAACAAAATAGAGTACCTATCCAGGTGACCACTAGAGGTTTAACATAGTTCTACCTAAGGTGGGCTCCTAGGGTTTACTACATGTGGTTTGGCTCTAAGGTAAGGGTACCCGAACTAGCAGATTCCTCGATCCTCACCCATTATAGGCTCATTTAGACCGAGTTCAGTTTAGGGGAATACATTTCCCTATGGCTACACGGAGATGAAAATCTCACGAAGACATAGGTACGGATGTATTCCGAAAGCGATTCACTATCCTGTACGGAGGTGAAAACCTCACGAAGGAGTAGCTTCTCACTCCCACTTAAAGGTGTGACCACAACGGTCATGCAATGCAATGCCGAAATTAAAACAACATGCAATACAAATATAGTAATTTTTAAATCGAACTTTCAAACTTCCGACAAAAGATGAAAATAATCAATTTATGGCTTGACTCTCAAATCGTTCCCAGTTGGAGTCGCCAAGTCGTCAGTAACCATTTTTTGAAAACAAAACGGGTTCGACTTTGGTTTTGAAAATAGGAATAAAGCGGAGTCGCCATGCCGACCTTTAGTTGGTGTGATCGGATCACCTTTATTTTAATAAAACATTTTGTTTTACTAAAAGCAGTGTTTTTGGTCTCAAGTTTTGAAAATCGGGTTCGGAGTCGGTTACATTACGAGAAAGGGTTAGCACCCTCGATACGCCTAAAATTGGTACCAAAATGATTAATTAGTGTCTTAATGTCGGAAGTTTGAAAGGGTTTTAAAATACTGGTCTTTTAAAAGGTATTGGTATTTTGAGATATCTTTGTTCGAGAGGGTACGAGCATCACATCCAAAGACGTTAGGACATGATATTCTAAACCTTCGTAATCAAAACTATCTCATAATTTTACGAAGTTTACTAAAAGGATGTTTAGTTATTTAGTCAAACAGAAAATCGCAACCCAGCGCGTTAGGGCACCATTTTTCGAATTTCTAAATACAAAACATTGCCTTATTTTAAAATCTTTTAGGCGAAATATGATGATTTTACACAAGTTGTTTTGTTTAATAACATAGCGCAAAACGAAGAAAATAAGTGTAGATGTGAATGTAAAAAACAAATGATAATAATAGTAGTAATAATAATAATGATAATAATAATAATATGATAATGACAAAGTACCAAAAAAAAGCGAATAGATAAATAAGATAAGAAATGATAATGTCGGGATAATAATGATGGAACTTGAAATAAAAATGAACTAATGATGATAATGTAAGAAATAATTATTACAATTAATATAAAATATATATACATATAAAAAATAATATCATAGTAATAATAATACGGAAAACGTAAAAATAGATAATAAAAAACAACAAATAATCAATAAAAAATCATTTCAATCATAATAATAGTAAATAAATAAGATAATAACACATACAATTGTTATAATAAATAATAGTAATATAAATAAATAATAGTGGAATATAACCAAAATAACAAATAATAATATGTTATAATAAATAATAGTAATAGAATCAAATAATAGTGAAAATATAATCAAAATAATGAATAATAATAATAATAATAATAATAATAAGAATGAAATTAATGAAACAAAATAACGATAAAACATGTAAATAAAAATATAGTAATGGTAATAAAAATAGTATAATAACAAAAAAAAAGACCAAAAGGTTGCAAAATAATTAAAACAGGATTAAATTGCATTTAAAATAAAAGTTTTGGGGTTAATTCAGAATAAAATAAAAGAAAAAGGGGGGCTATTTACACGGGCAACAAGACTGGAGGGACCAAAGAGGCAATAAACCCCTTTGGCCAAAACGCACAGCAGCAGAAGAGACCTAATTACGAATCCGAGTAAATTTTGGGGCCAATTTGAGAATAATAAAAAATGGATTGGAAAGGTAAAAAATGCGGAAGGACTGCGCGCATAAATATCCCATTTTTTCGACAAAACACGCGGATCCTAGGCGGGTCGGATCGGATCGGGTCGGTCCAGGGTAAAACGACGTCGTTTTGGGGCTTATGGGCGCTGACCAAAACGACGTCGTTTTGATTCGGCTATATAATTCATTTTTTTTGTAAAAAATTCATTTCTCATCTCTTTTTTTTTTTAAAAAAACTGATTTGTTTCCTTTTTTCTCTCTGCAGGTGGGGAGAAATCTAGCGAGGGGGCCGCCACGATCGTCGCCACGGCCGTGTCTGCGAACTCGACCACCGCCACCTGGGGTAAAAGGTAAAATTTTATATTTTTTTTATTTTGTCTCTTTTTTTTTTAGACTATATGTATTTTAATAATGTAGTTATGTATGTCTACCGAAAAGTAAGAAAGAAGAAAAAAAATAACTTTCGAAAATAAAAAAATACCTTCAGCCTCTGTTTGGATCTGTTTCTTTTGGGCTTTGAAATTTCCCTTTTTTTTTGTATTGATGTTAAAGAAAAAGGTTCTCTTTTTTTTTTTGCTTGAATCTTTTCGTTTTTTTTTTCTATTGATTTCAAAAAAAAGGATCCCTTACAATCTGTTTCTCCTTGGCTTTTATAGCCATTACAAATGTTTTTTTATTATTGTTTCTTCTGCCATTGCTTCTGTTTGTGTGTTGTCTTTTCTTTTGCAGGGCATGGGCGAGGCGGTTGAGCAGGTGGCCGACTCTGTCGATGGCGGCATGCATAGAGCAGGTGGGGTTAGGTGGTAGGTTCTGCAGAGGCAAAAGGGGGCTAGGTATTCTGCTTTTGGTGAGAGTTTGGTTGGTTTTGGGCCATTGGGCCACCCGTGTAATAAATTTGAGGGTTTTTAATTTGGGTCAGGCCCTGTTGGGTTTTAGTGTGTTGGGTTTGTGGTTTTAATTTTGGGTAGGTTTTAGTTTGTAAAATGGGTCCGGGCAATTTGGGCTTCGTACATTATGTTTCACTCAAATCAATCTTTTATAAAAAAAAACCTTTTAAATTAAAGCATTTTATTTAAAAAAAAGGGTGATATGTAATATTTTAGGGATTTCGAGAAGAATTTTGCTCTAACTTATTGGGTTCGATTTTTCTCGTGAAACTTTAGGTATTACATATCCCATTTTTCTTTATTTAAGAAAAATTTAAGATTTATCAATTTCAAAATAAAAAAACCTATTCTTGGGAATTCAAAGTGTTTTGCCTTAACTTATTGGGTTCGACATTTTGCGTCTCAAGGTAGGAATTTTCTCAAATAAAGACGAGCTTAATTTTAAAGTAATGATGTGCTATGCCTTAACTTATTGGGTAAAGTACTTTATTTCTTTGGGATAGGTAAGTCTTGGTTTTCTTTCAAATAAAAGGATCATATTTTATAATTTTCTTATTTTTAATATTGGGACATGATTTTATCGATTTGGTACCAATTTTTGGGCGTTATAAGGGTGCTAACCCTTCCTTATACGTAACCGACTCCCGAACTAATTTTCTTGTTTTTGTGGACCAAAAATGTTTTTAAAATAAACACATTTTACAAGGTGATCCAATCACACCTAAGTAAAAAAGGATTGGTGGCGACTCCTATTTTTTGTTTTTAAAGCCGATCCCCATTTTTCTAAACCCGATTTTAAAATGGTTTCGACAATGTTGATTAGTGTTCAATTGCTAAATAGAGAACTTGTCATGAAAAAGGAATTTCTTGATAAAATGGAATACAATGCTGTTGTGCGAATATGGTCAAGAGAAAGGTGACAGCTTGTCATAGGGATATGTGTCAAAGTTATGGGATTTCACCCGGGTCAGTGTGACTCATAATAATTTGCAAGAGTTGAAAGTGATATGGAATCAATGGGGTAATGAAATAAAGTAGCTATTCTACCGCGAATATATAGATTTGTCTTACCTACTCGATGTCAAAGTGGATAAACATTTATTCCGAGCTCTCACATAGTATTGGAATCCCGCTTATAGTTGCTTCACTTTTGGGAAAGTAGACATGGTACCTACTATAGAAGAGCACACCACTTTGCTTCATTGTCCAAGGATCCAAGTCGATAAAGTCTATTCTAGAGTCACCAATGTCCTGGCCTTCGTAAAATGATTGATGAATATAACAGGGATGAGCGAGCAACGGATCGCGACCCAAATTAAGGAGAAAATGGGATAATAAATGCATCACTTAGAAGAACAAGAATTATTTTTCTGAAATTATTTTTCTCTCATTCTTATATTCACATTTAAATTACATTTAACATTTGATTATGCATTTGTGGTCTGTATACTAATTGCACAACATTGGTTATCTTTTATAAAAGGACAAGAATGTTTCACGTTCGTATGTTTCAACAAGGACATGTCTCTTTCAACAATAATGTTTCACGTTTGTGTGGATTCAATCATATAGTATTGTTTTACATTTTGTGTGGATTCAACAATAATGCTATAAGACTTTAAACCAACAAAAGTTAATTAAAATAGTTAAAATCCAACTGGATTAAATAGTTTCTTTACTATTAAATGGATTAATTTAACCTTGTACTATAAAAATACTCGAGACAAGGCTAAAGTAGAAAAAATCAACATTTATGGTTTAAAACTATCATGAAAATATTTTATCTACAAAATCATTAAAAAACCTTCAAAATATAACTTTGTTAAACAATAAATGATAATTTTAAATAGTAAATGTTAGTTATTTTTGAATTTAGCCTTTGTGAAAAAAATAAAGTCGGTAATGACAAATATATCGCAAAGAAAAGAGAAATAAAATAAAAAACACACAGATTTTACATGGAAAACCCTTTCGGGGAAAAACCACGGGCAGAGGAGAAGAAAAATTCACTATGTCAAATTGAACCAATTACAAGAGGAGTTTCGACTACATCTATTTATAGGTTGAAAAAAACCTAATTCTAATCAAAGTAAAATATATTATGCTAATAAATGCTAAATATATTATACTCATAAATACTAAATCTTCTAGAAAGAAGATACATTTTGTTTAACTTGACTTGCACGCAATCTCTTAGAATTCAGGTTACACAACTCTAACAATCTCCACCTTGACACAAATTCTCAACAAACAAATTTTCACATCTTCCATAAAACCCCTTAAGGGTTTAACTTCAACAATGAACACCAACCAAGTCTAAGCAACGTTCAAACTTGGTTATAGGAAGTGACTTAGTCATCATATCTACAGGATTTTCATGAGTACTAATTTTGCTCACAACAATATCACCACGAGCAATAATATCATTAATAAAATGATACCGGATATCAATGTGTTTTGTTCTCTCATGAAACATTTGATCTTTTGTAAGGAAGATGGCACTCTGACTGTCACAAAATACGGTGCTGATTTGAAGGTCTTCATTGAGCTCACTAAAGAGTCCCTTCAACCAAATAGCTTCTTTACAAGCCTCAGTAATCGCCATGTACTCAGCTTTAGTGGTAGACAAAGCGGCTGTAGTTTGCAAAGTAGCTTTCCAACTAATTGCACAACCTCTGATTGTAAAGACATAACCAGTGAGAGATCTTCTTCTATCAGGGTCTCCGGTAAAATCAACATCAACATACCCAATGACTCAATCTCTAGTTCTACCAAACTGTAAGCAAACATCAATAGTACCTCGTAAGTATCTTAAAAGAGTCCCTTCTTTCTTTTTAAAGACCCATTTACAGTGAACAACCTTTTTACATTTAGGAAGTTTCACAAGATCCCATGTTCTATTTTTGTGGAGTGATTCCATCTCCTTTTGCATAGCAAACATCCACTTTTTTGAGTTTTCACAGCTAACTGCCTCAGAATAATTAGACGGCTCTTGGTTTGCATCTATATCTTCGGCCACATTTAAAGCATAAGCAACTAGATTAGCCTCGGCATACTTCTCTAGAGGTCCAATTTCTCTTCTAGTTCTATTTTTAGTGATAGAGTATTGCGGTGAAGAAGCAACTCTATTCTTAATTTTTGTACTGGCTTGAAGAGTCGACTCTATATTAATCTAATACTCCACCTGCTTTTGATTTTCTTTATTGGAAGAGTCTTTAAGAAATAAGTTAGGTAGCATGGTAGTTTCATCAAAAACAACATCTCTACTAATTACAACTTTTTTTATTTTCAGGATACCATAACTTATACCCTTTTACACTAGCTTTATAACCAAGAAAAACACATTTAATGAATCTTGGTTCCAATTTTCCATTATCAACATGAGCATATGCAGGACACCCAAAGGTCTTTAGATCAGAATAATTAGCAGGATTACTAGATGATAAACCGTAAAAGTAACATATTCTAAGCCCACATTTATCATGCTTTTGGATGAATTAATCCTCGTTTTATGTAAAAAGGTGCTCTTAATCTTTTCTTTTGTTGTCTTGTACTCAGGAGAGCACTCGAGGATAAAAAGAACTCAAAACGGGCCAAAACGGAGTAAATTGGGCATTAGCACAAATTTTACACGGTCCAGCCCAAAAAGTACATGGCCGTGCGTCGTCTTACACATCGAACACGTCGTCACCATGACCTGCACGACCGTGTCTCAACCCAGAAGTCCAAACACGGCTAGAAGTCGAGCCACACGGGCGTGCTTCACGACCGTGCATCCTTAGCTGGAAAGAGCAATTCTAATCAGAAAAGGATACTTAGGGAGAAAGAATCGCATTCCTAAGAGCCTATATATATCCCCTAAATGCCACATTTGAGGGGGCGTCAACCTAGGCCAAGGAGCTAAGCTGAGAAGGCCAGAGTTAGGGAATTACTTGAAGATAGCCAGTTGATCCATCCCAAGAAGCCGGAATTATACTCAAGACGGCGGATTTCTCCTTCAATTCCTTCAGGGGGTTTTAGGGATTTCTTATGTTTTGTTTTATCTTTTCTCTTGTGATGTTTTATCTTTCAATTATGAACTAAACCCTTCAGATACTTGAAGGGGATGAAACTTAGATGAATATTGTTCTTTGATTTCTGAATTTTATGATAATTACTTAGTTTGTTCTTAATTATTGTTGTTTAATCCAAATCTGATGTGCTTAGGTGGAGGAGGAATAGACCCTGCTTAAGAGAAGATCTAACATAATTAAACGGAGTTGATTGAACGCCTAGAGATAGGGTTACGAGATTTTGCCTGATTAGGGTGAAACCTAATATGGGAATCCACAGATCGATTTGCTGCTATTCTAGAGGGTTATTATAAGCGAACGAGAGTTCCACTAATTAACCTAGGGTTAGACGTTATTCGCCTCGAGAGAGGGTTTAATATAGGTTAGGGGGTCTACGGATCAAACTAAGTAAAGAAATCATATGGTTCAGAGTTAAATAATAATGGAAGTCTAAGTGGGTTCTTCCTAAGGGTATCAACGTGATCAATTAAGTTTTCTTCAAAGTATTCTCTGGATTTATTCTTTTTTGTCTTAGTATCTTAGCTTAGTAGTCGTAATTTAGATTAAAAACAACTTCACTTTATTTTAGGTTGAATAATAGAAAGAAGGTTATTATTAGTACTTTTAGTTCCTTTGGGTTCGACAATCTGGTCTTACCTAAGCTATACTACTGTTCGATAGGTACACTTTCCTTTAATCATTGTCAGAGTTAGTCTCCAGGTTCGATCATTCTTATTATAAATATTAAAGCTTTGATTTCAGCGATCAAGTTTTTGGTGCCGTTGTTGGGGAACTAAGATATTAAGAAAACCCTAATTTTATTACTTTAGCCATTTATTTTTTTAGCAATTTTATTTTTATTTTCATTTTTATTCTTTTACTAAATTTTCTTTTTCTTTGTAGGTATCTCTAGTTTATGACTAGAAGGAACCCAAGAAAACCTTTAGTCTACAAAAGTGATATCAAGTCAGTAGCTCGCAGGAATCGCAGAGAAACTAGGCGAGACCTAGACTACCAAGAACAACAAGACAGTTCCAATCCTACTGAAGGAATGGAAGGACAAGACGCACAAGATGCTCCGCGTACTATGTATGATTATGCTAAACCTAATTTGACAGGAGCAGATTCTAGTATTGTTAGGCCCGCTATTGCCGCTAATAATTTTGAATTAAAGCCTAACACAATACAAATGATTTAACAATTTGTTCAGTTTGATGGTTTGCAGGACGAAGACCCGAATAATCATATAGCTAATTTTCTAGAGTTCTGTGACACCTTCAAAATAAATGGTGTTTCTGAAGATGCCATTCGACTTCGGTTATTCCCTTTTTCACTGAGAAATAAAGCCAAACATTGGTTAAACTCATTACCACGAGGCTCAATCACCACATGGGATCAAATGACCGAAAAATTTCTCTTAAAATATTTTCCACCGGCCAAAACGGCTAAATTTAGGAATGACATATCTTCTTTTCTGCAGAATGATTCTGAAACATTATATGATGCATGGGAGAGATACAAAGATCTCCTCAGAAGATGTCCACACCATGGTCTACCATTGTGGCTTCAAGTCCAAACCTTTTATAACGGTGTGAATTCCTCTACAAGGAAAATGATCGATTCATCAGCCCGTGGAACCCTGAATAACAAAACTCCTGAAGTGGCTTACGAATTTATTGAAGAGATGTCATTGAATACTTATCAGTGGCAAAGTTCAAGGGCGAAACCGACAAAATTAGTCATAGTTTTTAATATAGATGCAGTAACAATGTTGTCAACACAGGTGGAGATGATGAATAAAAAGCTTGACAATTTATGTTCTTCATAGGTACATCTAGTGATGCAGTGCGAAGCAAATAGGAATATGGAAAATTCTGAGTACCCACCACATCAACAGCATACGTAACACGAAAGGCATTTAACTATATAGGTAACAATTTCCGACCTAATAATCATTATAGTAACACTTACAATCCAGGTTGGAGGAACCACCCAAACTTCTCGTGGGGAGGACAAGGAAATCAAGGAAATTAGAGGCAACAACCTCCTCTAAACTACCAAAATCAGTCTTATCAACAAAAAAAGGGAACCAACCCTCGAAGAAATGATCAAAAACAACGAGAACCGAATCGGGGAAATTGCTAAATCAGTCAAAGAGGTCACCAATACAGTCAAGCAACTCGCAAAACTAATATCAGAATGACTGCAAGGACGTTTACCAAGCAATACCAAGGTTAATCCTAAGGAACAAATTCAAGCCATCACAGCTCAGAACAGTAAAGAATTATATGAACCTGAGCCAATCAGAGAACAAGATAGACAACGGTAAAATAGAGGTAACACAAGAAAAGCCAAAACCAGTAATTATAGAATACCAACCTCGCATACCTTACCCTGAAGCCATAAAGGGAGATGACACGGAAGAACAGTTCGGTAAGTTTCTTAAATTGTTAAAGAAACTACATATTAACTTACCTCTTCTTGAAGCTCTCTTTCAGATGCTAGATTCGAGAAAATTCCTAAAGCAGCTCTTAACAAATAAATGCAAAATCGATGAAGAACACCATGTGGAACTAAACACAACATGCTCAGCAATGTTACAAAATAAACTACCACAGAAATTAAAAGATCCAGGGAGTTTTACAATTCCATGTTTAATTGGTAGTTTAAATATTGATAATGCATTAGCCGATTTAGGGGCAAGCATAAATGTCATGCCTTATACATTGTTTAGACGACTAGGTCTAGGGAAGCCCAAACAAACTAGGATGAGTATTTAACTAGCTGATAAAACTGTTAGAATTTTTAGGGGAATTATTAAAGATGTTCTTGTTAAGATCGATAAAATTGTTTTTCCAGTAGACTTTGTTGTCTTAGACATGGATGAGGATAATTCAATCCCTTTAATTTTGGGAAGACCTTTTCTAGCAACTGCCAGGACTAAAATCGATGTTGCCACAGGTGAACTTATGCTTCATGTAGGAGATGAATCCATCAATCTCCAAGCTCTTAACTCAGCCAAGACAACAGTTGATGAAGGTAAGAAAGTCACTTTAATTGCTAATAAAATTGTTCAATCTTCATCGCAGGAAGCATCCCAAAATCTCGAACTTGAGCCAACTAATAGACCTCAAGAAAAATTTCATACGGAGTAGAGCCTTATGGTCGACAAATCAAAAGAACCAGATCCATAAGAACTAAAACCAGAGGAACCTCCAGAAGAGAACGTAGGGACATCCAACCACTTCAAAATAGAAGACCAGGTATCGCTAGAAAAAGCCGATCCTCACATCACTTCAACAAACCCGAGGAGAAAAGAAGAAATCATACTTAAGGCACACCATATCTTCCCCCACGAAACAGTCGAGGTACGTAATCAAACATTTGACACCTTTAAAGAATACGCTTCCCAACTTAAACTTTGTCATGAAAATAAACATGTAAGCATGAGGGAAGATATTCAAACCTTTAAACCTCCCTAAAAATTTTCAAATATAAGGGAAGTCTAGCTTAAGACTATAAACGAGCGCTTATCGGGAGGCAACCCGAGCACTAACTCTATTTTCTTTTCAAATTTATTTCCAGTTTTTTCTTTTCTTCTTTCTTTTCTGCAAATTCTATTTTTCATTAACATAAAAGTGTAGATCCCCAGACCACACGGCTGCCACACGGCCGTGTCTATGACCGTGTGAACAATCGAAATCTTCGTACTGACACAGTAGAGGCCGTGCAACCCAGAGCCAACCACCCTCCAACGTCACAGATCCAACCACTCCTACACACGGGCACCGATAAAAAGACACTGTCGTGCCTTGAGACCGTGTTATGCTACTGACTTAGAGAGCATGGGCATGACACGCCCGTGCCACCCAACCATGCCTACATACTGACTTCCTGAGCACGGGCGTGAATGAATGAAGCACGGCTAGGGACTGATCACACACTCTCACACACGACCGTGTACTGATACCATGTAAATCAACACCCCCCAAGCCCATGGGCGTGTCGACAGGCCAGATTTCAATTCCTATTTAAACCCCTCAACCCTTCCTTTTCACCCCAACTTCCTTCATTTTCTTTTTCTTTCAAAATTTTCTTCTGTGCATAGAAAAAAAAGGTATACATTCTTGAGCAAAACACCAAAACAATGACAAAGAAGTGAAAGAAAGCCAGCATCATACCAACAAAGGTGATCCAAGAACGCGAGTTCATGATGGCAGCTTCATCCACACACAAAGCCAAGGATATTTGAGGCCATTTAATTCCTTAATTTTGTTTATTTTCCCCTTCATCCTACTCCTCTACACTTCTCTTCTGCTATTTTTATTTTAATTTCTTTTAGTTTCTTAGTGTCAGGTTCGAAAGGCTGTTTGGGAATCACGCCGGCCACCACGATAACCTCTTCGCCAACGCCACCGTCATCACCTCCCCAACCTTAGTGTTGATTCTCACCTTACGAACCATCCCTCAATAAGGACTTCTCAGTCCATTAGTTCTTTGTTTTAAATTCAATTTTCTTTTTAGTCTCCTTCTCTTTACTTTTCTTGTCCTTTCTTTTATTTTTAGTTTAGGTTTATTATGTTTTCAGATTTCTTGGCTAAATCTTCATGGGCTCCCCAATTTTTTCATCTAGTACAGAGACTGACGGTAGCCACCGCACCAGGCCCATAGAAAACAACAAGACTTCCACCAACTCAAAAGATCATCCAGTTTTCAGAGAGTAACACTTTTCCCCTCTTAACTTTAGAATATATCGTTAATTTTCATACTTATCTTTGTACATTGAGGGCAATGTACATCTTAAGTGTGGGGGGGACAAAAATGCCTAACTCTTTGCATTATTCTAAAAACCCTGAATTTAGCCTTATTTTTGAGCAAATTTGTCATATTACGACTTAAGATTAAATTTTTGATGATTCATGATTTTTACTGATATGTTTTTGATTAAGGTATTGATAATTGTGCATTGATAATTAAATTCTAAGAATACTAGAGAATCAAGCATGATAAGTCCATTTTTCAAAAGAACCGAAATTTACTTGGTCATTGAACTAAATTTGAATGTTACTTTAAAATTTAAAATTAACTAGGATGATGTCAAAATACCCATAATTTTTGTGAGACTTTGAGCCTTTTAGAACATACATTTCTTTTCATGTTCACTTTTTGATTATAAGTGTGTCAATTTTGAACTGTTATTCTAGAACTTGCCTCGTTTTTACATGTCGAGACCATATTTTATTTGAGTGGTATTCAGAGATGATAAAGGTACCTAGATTTTAACCCACTTACTCCACTAAATAGCCTACCTTTACAATTAACCCCTAGTGAATCCCGTTGATCCTAATGACCCTTCTCTTTGATTTACCTAATTATAACTGAAGACCCTTTGTATTTGTTATCACTATCCCTTCTAATTACCCTTATATCGAGAATTGATGTGATCAGGTTATTTAGCTATTCTTTTACCAAGTATGTAAATTTCTTTTATAATTTAGTTTGTTCTTAAAAAAAATCAAAGTCCATTCAGTATTGATAATACGAAAAAGGAGCTTAAGTAATAAAATTCCAAATCATGGAAGAAGAAGCTCGTATTAGTTTAATCAGTTTTTTTGTTTTTAGAAATTCAATTCTTGTAATCATTTATTTTCCAATTCATTATTTTAGTTAGGTAATTTTTCAAGTCAATCTCAATACTAACCTTCTAATTTCAGCCTTTATCCCTACCTTTAACCCAAGCCCCGTTACAACCATGACAAAGACCTTTTGATTTGTTTATCATCTCATTTTTCAGTGGTGGAGATTTGACTTTCAGGCAAGCCTATGGGATTAACTTTTCAAGTTTTGACTTTTGAGCGATCTTTTCCTGCACCTTAAATACTTTAGAGTGATTTGAGTGAATCTTCTACGAGGACATCAATCCCTGTCAATTTTAAACTGAAAAGGTAATTATTTTGATTTAGGGAAATACCTATGTTTTCAAATTTAACATAGGATTTTGAGTCTTTAGGAATCTTTGAGTTGAATGATCCATGTATAAATTATCTATGAATTATGATGAGACATTTTCGATAGAAGTTGTGAATTAGGGAAAGTTCATTTTAATTGTAAGTTGATAATTTTGCTTGAGGACAAGCAAAACCTTAAGTGTGGGGGTATTTGATAAACCGTAAGAGTAACATATTCTAAGCCCACATTTATCATGCTTTTGGATGAATTAATCCTTGTTTTATGTAAAAAGGTGCTCTTAATCCTTTCTTTTTGTGTCTTATACTCAAGAGAGCACTCGAGGATAAAACGAACTCAAAAAGGCCCAAAACGGAGTAAATTGGGCCTTAGCACAAATTTGACATGGTCCAGCCCAAAAAGTACACGGCCGTGCATCATCTTACATATCGAACACATCGTCACCCTGACCTGCATGACTGTGCCTCAACCCAGAAGTCCAAACACGGCTAGAAGTCGAGCCACATGGGTGTGCTCCACGACTGTGCATCCTTAGCTGGAAAGAGCAATTCTAATCGGAAAAGGATACTTGGGAGAAAGAATCGTATTCCTAAGAGCCTATATATATCCCCTAAGTGCCACCTTTGAGGGGGCGTCAAGCTAGGCCAATGAGCTAAGCTGAGAAGGCCAGAGTTAGAGAATTACTTGAAGATAGCCAGTTGATCCATCCCAAGAAGCCGAAATTATACTCAAGACGGCTGATTTCTCCTTCAATTCCTTTAGGGGTTTTAGGGATTTCTTATGTTTTGTTTTATCTTTTCTCTTGTGATGTTTTATCTTTCAATTATGAACTAAACCCTATACCTGAAGAGGATGAAACTTAGATGAATATTGTTCTTTGATTTCTGAATTTTATGATAATTACTTAGTTTGTTCTTAATTATTGTTACTTAATCCAAATCTGATGTGCTTAGGTAGAGGAGGAATAGACCCTGCTTAAGAGAAGATTTAACATAATTAAGCGGAGTTGATCGAACGCCTAGATATAGGGTTACGAAATTTTGTCAGATTAGGGTGAAACCTAATATGGGAATCCACAGATCGATTTACCGCTATTCTAGGAGGTTATTATAAGTGAACGAGAGTTCCACTAATTAACCTAGGGTTAGACATTATTCGCCTCGAGAGAGGGTTTAATATAGGTTAGGGAGTCCTACAAATCAAACTAAGTAAAGAAATCATATGGTTCAGAGTTAAATAATAATGGAAGTCTAAGTGGATTCTTTCTAAGGGTATCAATGTGATCAATTAAGTTTTCTTCAAAGTGTTCTCTGAGTTCATTCTTTTCTGTCTTAGTATCTTAGCTTAGTAGTCGTAATTTAGATTAAAAACAACTTCACTTTATTTTAGGCTAAATAATAGAAAGAAGGTTATTAGTAGTACTTTTAGTTCCTTTGGGTTCGACAATCTGGTCTTGCTTAAGCTATACTACTGTTCGATAGGTACACTTACCTTTAATCGTTGTCAGAGTTAGTCTCCAGGTTCGATCATTCTTATTATAAATATTAAAGCTCTGATTTCAGCGATCACTAGACCATACCTCTTGTGGAGTCTTTTTCTCAATGGCAATTGATGGAGATCAGTTGATCAAAAAAATGCAGTAGAGGCTGCTTCGACCCAAAACGACTTTGGTAAGTTGGCATTTGACAACATATATCAAACTGTCAAGTGTCTCACGATCCCTTCTGACTTGCACAGTTTATTAAACTCATCAGAATAAAACTCTAAGCCATTGTCCGTGCGGAAGTTTTTTATTTGTTTTTCCATCTATTTTTCAATCATAGTTTTTTTAAGACTTCAATACGGAAAAACACATCGCTTTTCTGCTTCAGGAAAAATGCCCAAACTTTTCTGGAAAAATCATTAATAAAAGTTAGCATATAATTAGCTCCGCCTTTTGAAGGCACTCTTGATGGCCCCCACAGATCAAAATGAATATACTCCAGTGTTCCCTTCATGTTATGGATTCCTCTAGTGAATCGAACTCCCTTTTGCTTTCCAAAACGCAGTCTTCACGAGCTTCAGTTTGCAAATTCATTGCCCATCAAGAAGTCCTCTTTTGCTTAATTTTGTCATGTCATTCTCACTCATATGCCCTAGACGCATATGCCAAAGTTTAGTAATATCATCATCTGACAAAGAAGAGGAAGTGACAGTTGTATCACCAATAACAGTAGATCCCTACAAAACATATAACTTGGCAGTCTTTCTCTGCCCTTTCATCACGACGAGGAAACCTTTGGAAATCTTCAAAATCCCACTTTCAGCTGTGTATTTGTACCCTCTTAAATCAAGAGTACTTAACGAAATTAAATTTTTCTTCAATTCTGTAATATGCCATATGTCACTAAGTGTTCTGACAACTCTATCAAATATCTTAACTTTAATTATTCCAACACCTGTGATTTTACACGAAGTATTATTTCCCATCAAAACAACACCTTCAGACACTGTTTCGTAAGTTGTAAACCAATCCCGATTGGGACTCATGTGGAAGGTGAAGCCTGAATCAAGTATCCACTCATCGCTTACTTTAGAATTGTAGACAAAAGCGACTAGAAGTTCACCATCGCTGTAGTCTTATACAACATCAGCTTCACCAGAATTTTCTGGTTGTTTTCTCTTTTGATTCGCAGCCTAACTTTTAATCTTGTTCTATAGCTTATAGCACTCAGATTTAATGTGCCTTTTCTTCTTACAGAAGTTGCAAGTTTTACCTCTATTTGAAGACTTCGATCTACCCTTAGATTTACTGCAAGGATTCCGCTCCTGTGTCCTTCCACGATTATCATCAGCATTTCGATTTTGTCTCTCACGAACAATGAGACCCTATCCTTAATATTCGATTTTAACGATAAGATGCTTCATCTTATCATACGAGGTCAAAAAATCATAAACCTCATCAATTGTGATAGACTCGCGGCTAAATAAAATCATGTCTCTGAAGGTTGAATAAGATGGGACAACGAAGAAAGTAGAATCAACCCTAGATCTTCCTTATCATACTGAACCTCCATGGCCTCCAAGTTTGAGAGAATTTATTTAAACACTGTTAAGTGTTCGTGCACAGACGCGCCTTCCTCCAAACGATGAGCATAAAGACGTTGCTTCATATGCAACTTGCTAGTTAGAGTTTTCGACATACATATTTGTTCTAGCCTCTTCCATAATGCAACAACAGTCTTCCCCTTTATCACATTTTGTAAAATTCTGTTAGGCAAATGCAAATGTAATTGTGTTAATGCATTTCGATCCTTGGACTTCTTTTCTTCCTTCGTCAATGTTAAAGGCATCTTATCAAACCCTAGCAGGGCTTCCTCTTAATCCATCTGTGCAAGAACTGTCTGCATCTTTATCTACCACAACGTAAATCTAGTGTTGCGATCCAACAGTGAAATTTCATACTTCAAAGATGACATTACCGTGATCGAGTTAAAAAACCTAGAAGCTCTGATACCAATTTGTGAAAAATATAAAGTCGGTAATGATAAATATATCACAAAGAAAAGAGAAATAAAATAAAAAACACATAGATTTTACGTGGAAAACCGTTTGAGGAAAAATCACTATGTATGAGAAGAAAAATTCACTATGTCGAATTCGAACCAATTACAAGAGAAGTTTCGACTATATCTATTTATAGGTTGAAAAAAACCTAATTCTAATCAAAGTAAAATATATTATGCTAATAAATGTTAATTATATTATACTCATAAATACTAAATCTTCTAGAAAGAAGATACATTTTGTTTAACTTGACTTGCAAGTAATCTCTTAGAATTTTGGTCACACAACTCTAACAAATTTTAATTGATTTTTTTAATAATATAAAGATTAAATTGATCCATGTAATAGTAGAGACTAATTTAATCGATCCTATAATAAAGCTACCTACTAAATACAGTCACTAAACAAAAAAAAAAAGACATAGGATACAAGTATGAAAAACCAAACACGACTGCATTATATTACATGAATTAGACAATACATATTTAGATCAATCATATTACATATGGGAAAATGACTAAAATTCTTCTTGTAATTTATCGAATCTTCTGGTACTTCTACTTTCAAACTATCAAATTTGGCGTTAGAACTTTAATTTCATCAATCAGTGTGACACCTCTAATAAAATTTGGCATTATTTAATATCTGGATCAATCATGAGATATCTTGTGATATAATTTATCAGAACTTTTTATAATATCAATTCAAGGGACATTAGAGGGTGAAATTTTACCCCACTAGTTAAGGCTTTTTTTTATATATTTTAGTGTTTTTGATATAGTTTATTATATAAAAAATTTTAATACGGATGGGCCGGGTCAAACTTGAATTTTAACATTTTTATTCAGATCAAATTTGAACAAAATTTTAAACCTATTTTTCAAGCCAACCACATGGCTATCAAACGGATCTATTATAATAATAATATTAAAATTTGAAGAATAAAAAAATGAAAAATAGGAATAGATGATAGTAATGTAGCCACCGACGGACCAATCAGTGCAAGGGGAGCCTCCTAAACTTACCCACAAAAATGAGCCCTCTAATTATCTGAATTCAAATTATCTTCTTATAAGAAGTGGACAAAAACAGAAATAGAATCATGTGCAAGCAGGCTCATTCATTTGGGACCATCACAGATTTTCGTCTGCACTTGTTTAGTGTTTGAACTTCAGGCTGTTATAATATGATTAATGTGGTAAATATGTGGTTAGTAAGTTTTCATTCTGTTATAGTTGTTATTATCAGTTAAGCATACGTTGATTGCCTATATAAGCAGTGTATTGTGATCTAAGTAAAATCAGAATAATACCTTCTGTTAATTTTCCATTTCTATCTTAGATTTCTTGTATACTATCATGGTATCAGTTGCTAGGTTCTGATTCACCATGGTTACTCCGTATTCCACAGACTCTAAGACTGGTGAGCTAAGCGGCTCTGTGTTTATCAGTGAGCGTGTCGTCACCACTTTTCCATGCCATGGCGTTGTAAAGCTCGATGAAGGTTCGTTCATTCAATGGCGACAACAAGTACGACTCATCCTCACTGGTTATGATCTCTTTGGATTTCTTGAAGGCACTCTCACCTCTCTGATGAGGTTTGTTCAAGCCTATGACGGCACACTCGCCACTAATTCTTCGGCTGTTATTTATACTCAACAAGACAATTTACTAACCTCTTGGATGCTTTCAACCATTAGCCCTTCCATTTTATCCTCCTTCGCAAATGTTAGAACCACTAACGATGTGTGGATACTTGCTACTAGTATGTTTGCAGCCGATACTAACATGAAGCAGTCGCACCTTCGACATTCCCTTCACTCTCTAAAGAATGGTAGCCTCTCTGTTTGGCATATGTTGACAAGATCAATGGCTTGTATGCTCTCCTTGCTGCCTCTGGATCTTTGATCGTGGAAGACAAAAAGACAACGGTATTATTCTCTGGTCTTTCCTCCGAATTTGAGGCCTTCGTCTCGTCTGTGTCCCTCTCCTTGACGCTGTTGCCATTTCAAAGACTAGTTGAGGTGCTCCTTGAATGTGAATCTCGGTAACTGCGGTCTGTTTAAGATGTCTTAGTTGCTGCAAATTTTATGGATGGTTCTTTGACGCAGGAGATGGTCGGATCTTCTCATTATGGTCGCTCATCTGCTCGTGGACTAGGTCAAAGTTTTTGTCCTCGTGTTCAGTGTCAGATTTGCAGCAGATATGGCCATCTTGCTCAACGATACTATTATAGGTATCATTATGATGACTAATCGCCGAGTATGCCTCACGACGGACGATTCTTTGGGTAGATATGGCCTGACGTTGAGAGTAATGGTAGAAACAGAGACTTTGTGGCTGCAAATGAAAATGAACAGACTTAAAATAGAAGACACAGTCAAAATTGGGAATATGGTCAAAATTGGTGTTCTAATGTCAGACCTTTTGTGGATGTAATTCCACGTGGCCCCCACAATATTTCACTTAGGCAACATGTCATGCCGCATAGTGCTAGGCCACCTAAGGATAAGTTTTCTAATCCTTAAGGCCACATGTCTTCGTCCATGGATCCAAGAATTGAGCAAAATCATTTTTTAGCTCATAGTTGTGGGCAGTATGGTACAGGTCACACTTTTGGGCCTCGTGGGTTGACTCAACCTCGTGTTTCTGATGGGCAACATTTTTCTGAACTTAATGCCTATTGTGTTAATTTTGACTCATCTCAGGGAATTCGGGAGTTTGCGGGTTCCCGACGCACAAAATCGAGAGCCCGAGTTTTTGATGTTGAGTCCTCTCCGTATGGATCTTCTCAGTTTGTTGGGATACCTCCACGAATTTCAGAGTTGCACGCGTCTGATTATTCTGATGCCACAGCATATGATTCTAATTTCAATAATACTGACTCCTATGTTCCACTACCAGTGGGAAGTGTGAATTGGTGCCCCGATTCTAGAGCCACGCACCATGTGTGTCAGAATACTTCAGCACTTAATGCTTTTAATCCGTATACAGGTAATTCTTCCCTTAAAATGGGTAATGGGGTTTCTACTAAGATTGCATCTATTGGGAGTTCTGTTCTAGCTACTGAAAAGAAAGTGTTTTATCTATCAAATGTTTTGTGCATTCCTAGCATTCGAAAAAACTTGCTTTCTGTATCTAAATTTACTATAGATAACAGTTTTTTTTAAATTTCACCCTTCTTACTGTGTGGTTAAGGATATACAGATGCGGGAAATATTAATGCTGGGCCGAGTTCGTGATGGGCTCTATTATTTTTCAGCAAGTTCAACAGATAGTTCTCCTATTGTTCATAATGCTTCTGTTTGTGACACTTTAAAAAATAATGATGCTTTCACTTTGTGGCATAGGAGACTTGGTCATCCTTCGTCTACTATTGTAAAAAATGT
This sequence comes from Gossypium rotundifolium, assembly GCA_025506655.1. NCBI lineage: Eukaryota > Viridiplantae > Streptophyta > Magnoliopsida > Malvales > Malvaceae > Gossypium > Gossypium rotundifolium. Next base: position 203,778,973 of record CP106724.1, read on the forward strand.
TCTTGATAAATGTCACATTAAAATCAATAAAAACTATTTTGATGAAGTATGAAAATTTTTTTGATCTTGTAGTCTCTAATCTATGGGGACCAGCCTTCGTTCTGTCTAAAAGAAATTTATATTATGTGTCCTTCATTGATATGTGTAGTCATTTCACTTGGATTTACTTGATTAAAGGTAAATCTTAAGCTCTTGAGTGTTTTCTACAGTTTTGACAGATGATTCAAACTCAGTTTGGAAAATGCATTAAGAAGTTTCAAAGTGATTGAGGTGGTGAGTTTAGGGCCTTTGCATCTATTTTAGCCAGTCACGGGATTATTCACCGATTATCTTGCCCTTACACCTCTGAACAGAATGGGGTAGCTAAACAAAAACATCGACATGTGGAAACTGGTATTACTCTGTTGGCTCAGGCTAGTTTACCCATGGATTACTAGGGCTATGCCTTTCACAGTGCGGTGCATCTTATAAATCGTCTACCCACTCCAATCTTGGATGGTCAATCTCTGTATCAACGTTTGTATGGTCGTGAACCAAAATATGAGCATCTCCGAGTATTTGGGTGCTGTTGTTTCCCATGCTTACGCCCGTTTGTTTGACATAAGCTTGATTATCGATCTCAGCCATCTACGTTTCTTGGGTATAGCTCTCAGCATAAAGGCTACTATTGTTTACTACCAGATGGGAAGATAGTTATTTCTCGACATGTGGTTTTTGATGAATAGAAGTTTTTGTTTTCTTCTCCTGGTACATCTGATAGTCACCAGTCTCATTCTTTGTGCATTCCCACATATGTTCATATTGTTAAAAATCTGGCAACTCAAAATGATACGGCATCTCCCAGAGCTTGTGGCGATTTGTCTGTCCCCTCTGAGAATAATCATCGTAATCAACATTCTGAAGAACATTCCAGAGAGACCAGTGCTTTACCATCTGTCTCAATCTCGAGCTCTTCAGGAGATGTCCCTACTTTACAATCCTGCTCCTCGGTAAAAAGTCCTCTAGAAGGATTGCTGATTGTTAAAGTTGGTCTTGTTTCTGATATAAGAGTCCATGGATCTACTAACACTCATTCCATGATCACTCGATCTAAAATTAGAATATTCAAGCCAAAGATGTTATCTATAGCTGTAGTTGTAGCTGATTTTGAGCCCAGTACGATTGAAGAGGCACTTGACCATCTTGATTGGCGACAGGCAGTTCAGAATGAGTTTGATGCATTAATTGCTAACTCCACTTGGGATCTTGTTCCTCTTCCATCTGGATGTAAAGCGATTGGATGTAAATGGTTGTTTAAAGTTAAAAGGAGCCCTGATGGATCCATTGAACGGCGGAAGGCACGATTGGTTGCAAAAGGGTGTTCTCAAGTACCGGGATGTGATTTCATAGAGACGTTCAATCCAGTATTCAAACCGGCAACTATTCGCACTATTATTTCTATTGCTGTGTCACGTGGGTGGCAACACAGGCAAGTTGATGTCAATAGCGCTTTCTTGAATGGAGATTTAACTGATGAGGTATTCATGTAGCAACCTTCGGGCTATGTTAGATATGGTCCACATGGTGAACAATTAGTGTGTCGTCTAACTAAAGCACTCTACGGGTTGTGAGAAGCTCCTCGTGCCTGGTTTGACAAATTGAGACAATTTGTTGTTTGTAGTGGATTTGACGTCTCTAAGTCCGATGCCTCACTATTTGTCAAGGTTTTTAACAAGGTTACCTTTTATGTTCTTGTTTAAGTGGATGACATTGTTATCATTGGAAATTCGACTACTGAAATAGACTGTTTTATTCAACAACTTAACAATAAGTTTGCTCTGAAAGATTTGGGTGAGCTTCATTATTTTCTGGGGATTGAAGTCAGCAGATCTGCTTCTGAAAGTCTTCACCTCTGTCAGCAGAAATATATTAAGGAACTTCTTAGTCGATGCTCTATGGCTAATGTGAAAGCTGTTCATACACCAATGGTTAGTTCGCCTATGTTGTCTAAAGATGAAGGTGACAACTTGCTCATCCAACTGAGTATCGGAGTCTACCTGGAGCTCTTCAATATGTTGTTTTAACGTGACTAGAGATTTCGTATGCGGTAAATCGGGTGCGTCAGTTCATGCATGCACCTACTACAGTACATATGATAGCTCTTAAACGTATTCTGCGATATCTACGTGGCACACTTACTCATGGTCTAGTTTTTCGTCCATCTGATAGACTTTCTTTGGCCGGATATGCGGATGCAAACTGGGGTCTTGATTTTGATGATCGTCGATCTACAACAGGATACTGTGTCTACTTCGGGAATACACTTATATCATGGTGTTCTAAGAAATAGTCAGTTGTTTCTCGCTCTACGACTGAAGCTGAGTGTCGGAGTTTAGCTGCAGTCACTAGTGATATTGCATGGCTTGTTTCTTTGTTATCAGAATTAAAACTCACTTCTGTTGATACTCCTACTGTGTGGTGTGATAATGCTAGTGCTGTTGCTGTTGCAGCAAATCCAGTTCTGCACTCTAAGTTCAAACACGTTGAACTTGATTTTTTTTTTGTTCGTGAAAAGGTGGCTAATGGGGAATTGGTTGTTGGTGAAGTTTCGGCCTGTGACTAGGTAGCGGATATTCTTACTAAGCCATTATCTGTATCCATGTTTGCACGTTTTGGTCATAATCTTCAGATCCTACCACTTGAAGAAGCTAGGTGAATGTTATAATATGTAATGCACATGTGATTAATGTGGTAAATAGGTGGTTAGTAAGTTTTCATTCTGTTATAGTTGTTATCATTAGTTAGGCATACGTTGATTGCCTATATAAGCAGTGTATTGTGATCTAAGTAAAATGATCAGAATAATGCCTTCTGTTAATTTGCCATTTCTATCTTAGATTTCTTGTATTCTATCACAGGCCGTAGTTTTTAGCTGATCTGACGACGATAACTTTCCGGAGACCAACGGTTAAACTAGGAGTTGGTAAGAGAGAGAAATAACATAAGAGAAGAGGTGTAAAGTAAGTCCACAGAAGGAGCATCTTCTTTTAATAATTATTAAAACATGAATTATGATTAAATGTTAGGTGCATGACAGGAAGAGTCCACGACTCTTAATTATTATTAAAACATGAATTATGATTAATGTTAGGTACATGAGTTAGGCCATCCTTTTCAAAGATGTGGAGAACAGTAATCTTTTTCATAAAATGTAAAAATTTAATTATTTTTATAAAAAAGATAAAATCATGGATTCACTCAATTTAGACAGGACATCCCATTATTAATATACATCAATAGAATTCCCTTTGATGAAGAGAAAATCATGGATCAAATTAAATTTAGAACACACTAAGGATCCATATGTAAACATTGTAAAATGGTAGGAACTTCATTTGCAATTTTGCAACTTCTAAAAAATTGTAATATTAATATTATTAACAGAAAATATTTATTCAATATATCTATAAATTAAAATTGGGCCCAAAGGATTAGTTATAAAATATATACATGTAAATATAAATACAAAATTTAATGTTCCAAACCAAAACAAGTCAATCCGAACTAAATTAAGTAAATCAAAACAACTAAGAACCATAAGATATCATATCGCTCAAAAATTTAGTCATAAATATTATCGAAACTATTTTTTAAAAGATCGACTTTTATTTTAAAAAACGAAAATTGGGAGTCACCACTAATCTTTATTTATAAGGTGTGATCAGGTCACCTCGTAGTTTGATTGTTTTAACAAAATGTTTAATTTATCAAAACAATGCTTTACGGTCTACAAATATCCAGAAAACGGGTTCGGGAGTCGGTTACGCACGAGGAAGGATTACACCTTCGTGACTCCCAAAATTGGTACCTAATTGATTGCTTCATGTCTTAGTGTCGAATGTTGAAAACTCGAAAATAATCTAAAAATACGATCCCTCTTTGCATTGATGTTAACTTTGCTTACAAATTATTTGAAATGATCGGAAAAAATGCTAAAGACCTTCTTATCTCGTGGCAACGAAATGTCACGTCCCGTAAGTTAGGACACAACACTTCGAATCCTTAAGAATAAGCTTGCTTTCTCTTTTTTTTTTTTTTTTTTTGAAATCTTATGCATTTTAATTTTTGAAAGGATATTCGATTATTCGAGTTCAACGAGAAAAATCGAAACCTCATAAGTTAGGGCACGATTTTATTGAATCTTCCTAATACAAAACATTTCCTATTTTTTGAAAATTATGTTGACGTGTTTGGGTAAAATTAATATAATATTTGAGACGATATATATTAGGTTTATTCGGACATAGTGAAAATGTGTGATTATGTTTAAACATGATTCATGACATAGTTACGATGAAATGATAACACCAACGATATACAAAAAATTAAAATATAAAAATGATGATGATAAAACACCAAATAAACAAGCAATGATCATATTATAACTTTTAATTCTACACTAATTAAATAATAATCAGGAAAAATAAATAATAATAATGTAGAATAAAGAAAATATAAACATCATATATATATTTTATACGTATAAAAAGGATAAGGGTAATAGGTAGATAAATAAATAAAATAATGTATTAATTCTAATATTAATAATCAAAACATGAAATAATAATAATAATAATAATAATAATAATAATAATAATGGGCAACAAAATATGCATAAATAAAGAAATAAAAATAATATGAACTAAAAGTAAAAATAATAATGAAATAAAAATAAAGAATATAGATGAAAATAATACATAGAGAAACTACAAAATTTGATATGAAATGAATATTGTATTAAATTGAAATTAAAATGAAATTTAGAGTCTAAATTATAATAGAGGAATAAACATAAAAGGGACTAGATTGTACTTTCTTCGCACAAAACAACAAAATGCATGTAATAAATAATATATTTAAAAAGACCCTCGTAACTTTACCATAACGGTTTGTCTTATACTTTACTAAACTTTAACTTTATTATTAAGAATATATATATTTAAAAATGTACAAATGTATACAAAACAAAGGAAACCCGCTGAAGTGAAATATCAAAACAAAGACGGATTAAAAGCAATCTACTATCATAGTTTTGGTGTCTCTGTCTTTCAAATTAGTACTTTACTTCAAACATTGAGTTTCAGTTTTTTTCTTTCTTGCTACGTCGACGGGAAAAACCAAAGAGTAAGGAGAAATGGAGGAGCCACTGAATTTTGGTCACCAACATCCCTTGCTTCTTCTTTTGAATGAAGATCAGCTGCTGATTGTAGCTATCTGCTCAAGGTGTGGAGAGCAGGTGTCAACTCCATGTTTTCGCTGTGCTGAGGATTATTGTTGGTTTTACCTTCACAAGGTATGTGCTGAGGCACCTTTGAAGCTCAATCACCCTTTTCATCTCAACCATCCTCTTCTTCTTATGCAAAATGCCCCTTATCGCTCTGGACGGTACGTTTGCGCTTTCTGCCGTCAAAGGGGTGGCAAGTTTGTTTATCACTGCTCTTGCGAATTGGACTTTCATATTAAATGTGCTCTGTTTACATTTAATATTGCTGAAAGTAATTTAAAAGAGCTTGAGCATGTTGCCCTTCAACATCCATTGATTTCCACTGAAAATGGTGATGATAAACTCAAAGATACTGCTAAGTGCTTTGGATGTAGGGAACCATTAGCAAAGTATACACACTTTTCTCCTGACTGTGGATTTAATTTACATGAAAAATGCGCTAAGCTTCCTTTCAAACTGAATCATGGCTGCCATCGCAAGCATCCTCTTGCTCTACAGTTTAATAGCCAACGGCTCTCTTGCAAGATATGCGGAGAAACCAGTCGAATGGGTAGCGGATTTGTTTATGGTTGTTCACCTTGTAAGTTTGCTGTTCACATTGAATGTGTATCAGCATCTTTAGATCTTGTTGTTAAAGATAAAAGCCATGAACATCCATTCAGTTTGTTTCCAAGAGGATCATCATTTATTTGTGATGCATGTGGCATTGAAGGAAGTTATGCTTCCTACATATGTTGTACATGCAACATTATGGTCCATAAAAAGTGCACTTCAGTGCCACGCATCGTCAGAAGCAAGTGGCATGATCATCGCCTTTTTCACAAATATTTCCTTCACGTAGAAGATTTTAGAGTTTTGAATTGCATAATGTGCAATGATGAAGTCAGTACAGACCATGGTAGTTACTATTGTTCAGAGTGCGATGTTATATTCCATGTGAAGTGCGCAATGGAGGATAAAAATTCATATGAAATAGTAGAAAATGAAGATGAGGAATCTCCTAATGTTAGATCCATAACCAAGGTTCTTGAATGGAATGATGCTGGAGAAGCCACTGTAATAGAACATATCATGCATAGTCACCACTTAACGTTAAGTGACAGAGTACGTGAGTATGATAATAAATGTTGTGATGGGTGCTTGTTACCGATCTCGGATTCATTTTACTACTGTACACTGTGTGATTTCTTCCTCCATAAAGCTTGTGTCGAGTTACCAAAGGTAAAGCAGGTTTGGCATCATCCTTGCCAATCGCCATTAGTCCTCACATCAAACAAAGTATTTCTGTGTGTAGCATGTCTAGAATTCTCTAAAGCTTTTGCCTATAAATGTGAAGAATGTAAGAGACGTACCTGCCTTCGATGTATAATTGCTCTTACACCTGGTGTTCGTACATATGTAGGACATAAGCACCCTGTTTTTCTCTACACTGAAAGTACAGGGGGATGTGTTGCTTGTGGAAAGAATGATATCAGATGGTTGTTGCGTTGTAAGGATTGCAATTTTTCTCTAGATCATATATGTTTTTCGTTGCCTATTACAACCCAACACAAAAGTGATAAACATCTTCTTTCACTCACTTATCATGATGATAACGATTATTCAGAAAGCTATTTTTGCGATATTTGTGAAAAATATCGAGATCCAAATCTTTGGTTTTATCATTGTGCAACATGTGATACTTCTACTCATGTCAATTGTGTCCTTGGTGAATATCCATTCCTCAAACTCGGGAGTATCATTGAAGTAGATGAGGACACTCATGAGCACTCTCTCACTGTTGTTAAGAAGATTTATTATTATCCGAACTGCAGTTTTTGTGGTAAGCCCTGTTTAGATTTGGCTTTGGAATGTACTAAATGCAACTTTATTGTCCATCATATGTGTCCGCGATAACAATTTCACTTCTTGAGATTGGGAGGACTAAGGAGGCATTGTGGTGACTATAGTCCAAAACTACCACTTTTCTTTTGCAGAACACAGTATTTTATTACTTGTAATGATGATTGTAATTATCATGTAGACTTTCGTATAGTAAGGGAAGCATGTTTTCTTTAAATGTATGCATGCATGGCTAATGGCTTGTGAAGTAAATGTTGTGGAAAGTTTTTTATTTTGATAAAGGAATCTGTTTAGTTTTTGTTTGAAACCCAACATAAATTTAAAAAAAAAATTGAGTTTTCTTAAAAAAATTATTCGACTTGAATATAAATTTAAAGAATAAAAAATAGATATAATTATGGGTAATATGTAACTAAAGCCACAAAAATACTCATAATCCTATTGTTCATGATCATCGCCTTTTTCACAAATATTTCCTTCACATAGAAGATTTTAGAGTTTTGAATTGCATAATGTGCAATAATGAAGTCAGTACAGACCATGGTAGTTACTATTGTTCAGAGTGCGATGTTATATTCCATGTGAAGTGTGCAATGAAGAAGAAAGATTCATATGAAATAGTAGAAAATGAAGATGAGGAATCTGCTGATGTTAGCTCCATAACCAAGGTTCTTGAATGGAATGATGCTGGAGAAGCCACTGTAATAGAACATATCATGCATATTCACCACTTAACGTTAAGTGACAGAGTAGGTGAGTATGATAATAAATGTTGTGATGGGTGCTTGTTACCGATCTCGGATTCATTTTACTACTGTACACAGTGTGATTTCTTTCTCCATAAAGTTTGTGTCGAGTTACCAAAGGTAAAGCAGGTTTGGCATCATCGTTGCCAATCACCATTAGTCCTTACTTCAAACAAATTATTTCGGTGTGTATTATGTCATTACTTGTCTAAAGCTTTTGCCTATAAATGTGAAGAAAGTAAGAAAAGTATATGCCTTCGATGTATAATTGCTCTTACACCTGGTCCTCGCACATATGTAGGACATAAACACCCTGTTTTTCTCGACACGGAAAATATAGGGGGATGTGTTGCTTGTGGTAAGAATGGTATCAAATGGTTGTGGCGTTGTAAGGATTGCGATTTTTCTCTAGGTTTTGGATGTTTTTCGTTGCCTATTACATTCCAGCACAAAAATGATGAACATCTTCTTTCGCTCACTTATCATGATGATAACAGTTATTCAGAAAGCTATTTTTGCGATATTTGTGAAGAACGTCGAGATCCAAATCTGTGGTTTTATCATTGTGCAACATGTGATACTTCTGCTCATGTCAATTGTGTCCTTGGTAGACAACCATTTCTCAAACTCGGGAGTATCGTTGAAGTAGATGAGGACACTCATGAGCACCCTGTCACTGTTGTTAAGAAGATTTATTACTATCCGAACTGCAGTAAGTGTGGTAAGCCTTGTTTAGATTTGGCTGGAGAATGTACTAGATGCAACTTCATTCTCCATATGATGTGTCCGTGATAACAATTTCACTTCTTCAGATTAAGAGGACTAAGGAGGCATTGTGGTGACTATAGTCCAAAACTACCACTTTTCTTTTGCGGAACACAGTATTTTATTACTTGTAATGCTGATTGTAATTATCATGCAGATTAGGGTTTCGTATAGTAAGGGCAGCATGTTTTGACTTGAAATTTGAGTGCCTTATGATTATTCAAACTATAGTTTCCTAATTTTTGTGTGTTGTTTTCTTTAAATGTATGCATGCATGGCTAGTGGCTTGTGAAGTAAATATTGTGGAAAGTTTTTTATTTTGATAAAGGAATCTGTTTAGCTTTTGTGTGAAACCCAACATAAATTTTAAAAAAAAAAAATTGAGTTTTCTTAAAAAAAAATTATTCGACTCAAATATAAATTTAAAGAATAAAAAATGGATATAATTATGGGTAATATGTAACTAAAGCCACAAAAAAACTCATAATCTTATCTAAAAAACCTTGATACTTTTACAATCAAAGTTTTCCATATTCAACACTCATCCATCTTTTTAATTTTAGTTCATCATTTTTTTTTCCAAAAAATACAATTAAGACCGTGCTTTCTTTTTTTTCTTTTTTTCACTCACTTGAATACTTGAATTTTTAAAATGAGCAGTCAAACTTTTGCAAAAAAAGCAATTAAGCCCCTACATGTTTTTGTGCACTCAACTGGGTACTTGAACTTTCAAAATGCATCAAAAAGACTCTCAAACTTTTTCAAAAAAAAATAATTAAGCCTATGCTTTTATTAAAATTAGAAAAGAAAATTAGGAAAAATTAGAATCAATAAAAGCTATAAATATTATTAAATTTTAATAAAAATTCAAATATTAAAAATTAGAAAAAAATATATAAACATAGTGAAATATATAAAATTTTATAAAAATCATAAAATTTTATAAAGTCGTAAAAAATTATATAAAATATAAAGAAATATAAATTTAAGTAAAAAATATATAAAAATTATAGTACCAAAAAAAGTATTTTATTGATTTTTATTTTTTTATTATTTTTCGCCACATGCCACGCTGTGTTGCAACATGTGATGACTTTAATTGGAAAACAAAACTATGGGTCGTTGATTTTTTATAATTTTTATAAAATTTATATCATTTCATTTTTTACAATTTTATAAAAATATTTCTAAGTTTTAATAATTTTATTCTTATTTTATTAAAATTTAATAATTTTATAAAATTATTATTTATGATTTTTAATTTTAATATGAGCAAGTGGCTTAATTGCTATTTTGAAAATTTCGAGAATCTTTTGATGCATTTTGAAAGTTCAAGTATATGCATAATCTAAAGTTAGGTCCCTTTGATGGAGGGTATGAAAATAGTTGCGACGGGTGTATGTTTCCAATCTCGGATCCATTTTACTACTGTTCAGAATGTGTTCTTTTTCCTCATAAAACGTGTGCTGATTTATTTAAGATGAAGAATTTTGGCATCATTCTTGCCAAGAGCCTCTCGCCCTTATTTCCGACAAAGCTTTTCGGTGTCACAAATGTTGGCACATATCTAATACCTTTGCTTATGAATGTTGGGGATGTGAGGAAAAAATATGTCTCCGATGTGTGATTCCTCTTACTCCTGGTGCTCGAACACGTTTAAAACATCCTCTGTTACTACAGAGAGCACAATGGGAAATGCAATGCTTGTGGTACGACTACATGGAGGGCATTTTGTTGTAAGGATTACAATTTTGTGCTACATCTTGAATGTTTTTCACTTCCAATTACAGCTCGCCACAAATGCCATACGCATCTTCTTTTACTCATTGATAATGATGATAACAATTATTTAAAAAGTCATCATTGTGATATCTGTGAAGTCGAGATTCAAATCATTGGTTTTATCATTGTGTAACATGTGATACTTCTGCTCATGTTGGTTTTGTTCTTGTAAAATATTCATTCCTCAAACTAGAAGCATTTATGAAGAAAATGATCATCCACTCATACTCACTATTGTGAAGAAGACGTATTATTACTCAAATTGTGAAGAATGCGATAAGCCTTGCGAAAATGCGACTCTTGAATGCTCAAAGTCGGAGTGCAAATATATTATCCACGGAAATTATGTAGCACCCCGTTCTATGCGTTGGTGCATGTGGCACTTATAACAATTCATATGTTATCATATTTGACACCTGCCACTTCATTTGCTAAAAAACTCAGGACTGAAAAACAAGGTTTTATCTTTACCTTGTTACTTGTGATATTAGTTGTTGTTATTGTACTTTGATTTTTCGGACCATTTAAGTTTTAAATAAATGTTACGTAATAATCTGAAGCTAAAATTTATAAGGTTTAATTGTTGATTTTTATAATTTGGGAATGTGATTATACTTACATTGTTGAATGCCTCTCTTTGTTTCTTTATATAAATTTACTTGAAAATACAACTTTATCTAAAATTATTTCTCTTTTGCTGCACAATCAAATTAGGTTTAGCGAATTTTTCAAGCAACAAGGACTTGTCTCTTAAAAAAAAAAAACATATTTCTAATGGATTGCATATTAAAATTTTACTGCAGAAATTATTAAAAAATTATTAAAAAAAGATATTGGAGCTTAATTACAGATTTTATGAAGCTTCATCATACCTTAACCCCACAATTGACTTAGCAAATAATTTTGAAAAGAAAATTCAACAGGCTTCGTCAATCTCGCTACTGCTGCTTCTGTAACAGTTAAACTGAAATTACTACTGTTCCAAATAAAATTGAAGGATTAGTTTATTTTTTTTTTTTTTCCATAAAAAATATATATCATAGGGAAGAATATTAAGACAAAAAATGCAAAGCCGAGAAAGGTTATCATCATCCACACAATTTCACAACAGCTCAAACCAGTAATCAATGGAAGGAGTGATTATGGCCCAAACACTGCAATAGCTTAACCAAGAATGACAATAATATGAATAAAAAACATAGTTCCCATCTGCCAACACAAATGTGCGACTCTACTGCTTCTACTTTGGGATTCCATTCCCCACGTCTAATGTTTTAGCTATTTTCCCATCTCTTTTTTACTCTCTTATATCACAAGCTTGTATATAATTTCCTTACTCCTCTTCTCCGGGATAGGAACCCATTCTCATTGATAACCACCACCATATGGCTGTTGAGAATAGCCACCAGAACCCATCATAGGGTTATAACCGCCGGGCATTCCTTGCATTTGGGGTCTTTGTCCCATTCCCATATTCATCCCCATGCCTGGATTCATGCCCATGTTGTTCATCCCCATCCCCATGCCCGTTGGTTGCTGATTCATACCACCATAGCCTCCTCCCATTCCCATGCCTCCAACAGGTCCACCACCCATTCCCATGCCCATGCCCATGCTACCCATACTAGAACCCATTATAGGATTTGCTGGAGGTCTAAGAGTGCTAGCACCAGAACGACCAATCCCAGACCCAGATCCCATTGCTTTACCCATTGTGACAGTAGATGTCACTGCATTTGGGGCAGGTTTTTCCATCCTTTTTTCCTTCCGATTAAGAGCATCGAAGTCGACTCCGATATCAGCCAACGGATTTGTTTTAGCTGCATACCAAAAACAATAAAGTTAGATCATGCAGAAAGGACATACTTGATGACAATTTTTAGAGAAGAATAATGTTTACTTACGTCCAGATATGTTCAAATTCACCAATCCTCTGCTTAATGTATCAGCCCAAACCGCCGACTTAAGCTCGAATTTATCCTTTGAGGGTTGTGGAACTATAGCAAGTGCTCCCGCTGATGAGGGAGTAACCGTCTGTGCTGGCTTTGACCCTGGTTGTGAAATTAAGCCACTCAGGAAATCATTGTTATTTTGTATAGCCGGTGAATTTGTGATTTGGTGAGCACCCTGTGAAGAAACTGGAACAAGAGAACCCTGCCGTGATAGGTTCCCAGAGTTAAACTGTGCAGGTTGGCTGTAGGGATTAGCACCTGGCTGTGGCGGTTGGCTATAAGGATTAACACTCGGCTGCACAGATTGGCTATATGCATTAGAACTAGGTTGTCCAACTTGGTCATATGCATTAGCACCAGGCAGTGCAGGTTGGCCGTATGGATTAGCACTTGGCTGTGTCGGTTGGCTGTACATATTAGCACTTGATTGTGCCTGTTGACCATAGATACCTGGCTGTGTTGTTTGGCTATAAGCACTTTCCTGATTTTGAGTTGACATTTCTTGAGGAAGAAACTGGGAGTTTGTGCTATTGGGTGCAGAGTAAGCATTTGCAGAGAATGAGTTCCCAAAGTCAAAATTTGTGACTGTCTCGGAACTTGCAGAAGGTGGCTGAGGAGCTACTTCATTTTGGTTTGTAGCAGGCTGGAAAGTAGGCATGGAAGTGGAAATTTGTTGTGCAGCCGGGGCAGAGTCAGTTGAAGCGACAGCTTTAAAAGGATTATCACCAAATGGATCATCAAAACCCTGAATCAGGAACAATATCCCCTAAAAATTTTAGTATGGCAAAAAATTCACCCTAATACCTTTATACTACCCTTTCTATTGTACACAGGATTTCAATAATTCATTCATTTTTAACTATCGATTTTTTTTAGGTGCTTTTCAAATATACAACTTTAAAAGAAAAAATGAAACATATTAGGCAACAACAGAACAGCTTATCCAAATTCGTTGTACCATAAATAGACATATTGTAGACAGGTTTAATGAAATCCTTGTATATGATCCCTCAATATTAAATGGACCATGTTACCTGATTTCCAAAATTAGATGCCGACTGATTAGCAGCAAAGGTGGGCATAGCACCAGAGTGTCCAGGGGCATCAGCCTCAGTAGCAGGGATTTCAGGTGTAACTGGCACAATGGCAAATGAATCTGACAGAGCATCCAACAAGTCTATTTCAGCATTGGTCGAAGCAGTGGGAACAGCAGTAGCAGGGACAGCTGTGGCAGTGGGAACAGCAGGAGCAGGAGCAGGAGCAGGAGCAGGAGCAGGAGCAGGAGCAGCTATAATTGATGAGCAAAAGATGAACAAATAAGTTGAAGTTACAAGGGATAAATGGAATGGCATCAAAGATTCCAAATTAAGTTCCATGCAATCACAAGAAACTCCAACCAATAATTTCATATGGATTGAGAAAATATAGCACAAAATTGAAGTCATCAAAACACTAAAACTGTCACTACCAGATAACCAACTGCAAAAGGCTTAGCTCCCCCAGCAAGTAATATCCGCATTTAAATGATTGACCATTTGGCAAGAAATATACATTTTGCAGATACAAAATACACTAAAAACTACCACATAAAAATTTTTAAAAAATAGCATGGAATGTGAAGCAACAGAGCATGTCAAACTTAATCTTTAGACGACTCAGAAAATTACACCTTGCATGATGATATTTCAAGTTAAAAGACCAGCACATCAAAGCAATAAACAATGACCATCCAGGTAATGCAACTGGAACATAGAAACCATAGAATTTATATAGAATTTTATACCTGAAAATGAACCACGGGGATCAAATTCATCAAAAACCTCTGCTTGTTGATTTGGAGGAGAAGCTGAATTACTAAGATCAGAGGCTGCTTGGTTAGGATTATTGGTAGGAGGAGGAGGAGAAGCCCCAGGAGCAGCTGCTACAGAAGTTTGGCCAACCCTATTATCAAACATCTTTTCAGAATGCAGCAACAAACCAAAACACAGTTCCAAGCAACATGTCTGATGTCTCTAGAGTTTAAGGTGAAAAGCAATACCTTTCACTACGAACAGGACTCTGAGTCTCACTTACTGCTTCTTCGTAACTAGGAGGAGCACCAATATTTTGTTCAGATTGTTTCCGCTCATGCCGCCTGCACAAAATATATATATTCAGAAAATTTCAGAAACAAGAAACCAATCTAATAAAAAAATTGATCAACTAGAATCAAAGGTTAGCCTAGTTGGTTCATGCAGACACCCATAAGAGGTGGCATCCAACAAGTCTAGAGTTTGAATCTCAGCACTTGCAATCTCTTCTTTTATTCCTAGGCTGTGATCTCCTTTGAGAAAATATATATATCAACAAATACAAGTTTTGACTCCATCCACTCATGGCTACCTTCCATCTTGAGAGTGATCATCAGCTCTAGCACCGCTGCCCCTGCAGAGATGATAGTCATGCTAATTACATTCTGTCTCAAGCCTACAACGAAAGTATGAGCAGTATGCTTGAAATTGACAAGGAAGGATCATAACTATAAAATCTTCCATGACTTGGTGAAATGAAAACCAAAACCTCATTTGGATAGAAATGTTGCATTGAAAATTACCAAGTGAATGCACCATTTAAGAATCCTACACTAGTGCAACACAAACTATTAATATTCACACCTTCTATTTTGTATGGTTTTCATGATACCCATAAAGAAAGGGAAAATAAATTACTTCAACAAAAAATTGAGACAAGGTTAACATAATTAAATCAACATTAATATGTTTCCAAGAAGAACATAGCAACAAAAAGGTCTCAAAAGTAAATAAGTGCATACCGAGAAGAAGCACCATCCTCATCAAAAGCACGGTCTCTATCAGAGCTCCTAGATCTTGTGCCGTATTGATAATCATCAACACTTCTACTTCTACCTCGGTAGTCATCATCCCTGTCACCATCTCTGCCGTAGCGTTCTTCATAATCTCTGCCATAACGATCTCCATCACGACTGTTTGAATCCCCATATCTGCCATACCGATCATCATCTCTATAGCCATATTCCCGGTCTCTTCCATAACCATTTTGATCATCATAATCCCTGTTTCCATAACGATCATAATCATATTTGTCTCCATATCCCCCTGAACCCGGCCTATACATTCCACCTGTTGATGTGTTCCTAAATCTGTAGAACAAGCAGTAATGCATTATTGAAGGATTCAAATTTTCCATTAATTTATTATCTCATATAGAGAATGCAACTCCAAAGCAAAATATTTAACAAACTGCTAATTGGAGAATAAAAGCAAATCATACAGATCCCACTGATCATTAGCAAGAAATGTTACCAGAACTCACAAAAATGGAACTCAAATAGAAATGAAATTAGATTAAGTATAAATTTTTTTCTATTTGAGTTCCAGTTCTGCATTAATATTCTAAAAGGATTGTGTCTATCACTCAAGAAAGAAAAAAAATATATGGATGTCCACCAGTGAACAGATGAACAAGAAGTATCCAACAATTAATGGCAAGAAAGTGAAAATACAGCTGCCCTTAGGAGAGAAAAACCACTTTACTCAAAATCTCAAATCAATTTTTTGTGGACATAATGATGCTTCCAACTGAAACTCACATACAACATAGGTGAGCGTCTCTCAACTGCTATGTGAACAACAGATACCACAGAACACATGAATTTTCCTAACAGAGAGAAAGTGCATCTGTATATGTGCATGCTCATGAAACATGTAGTTGTCACATTGAAAGTATGAATGCTCTTGCACAGATGTACTTTCATGTTGAAAACACACAAGTAAAAAGTCAGCATGCTTGTGAATGTGATGTTAAAAGCAGCATAGAACAAAAAGAACCGCCAATATTTGTCAATGCTAGTGTAAAAACACTTATTCAGGAGGATGGTTGAACTCAGCAACAAGATTAAAGCATAAAGGCATGTTGCTGACTCACTTGTCCCTGTTAGCTGCAGCCTTTTGTCTTACTTCAATTATTCTTTCTTTATCATTAACTAGGACCACAAGGCTCTGAGATTTCTTTCGGACATTGTTACCTTGGTCCCTTCCACTGGAATCAATGTACTGAAAATTGGACAAAGTCTGTAACATGGAAGAATTATTTAATCAGACCAAAACATTTAAATACAGTAAGCTGTAGATTGTATCATAAACACTGCATGCAAAGTTGTCATACAGAATCAAGAAACAGAAATTACCGATATTTGATAAGCGTGTTCTCTTATGTCATCTATGACACGCTCCGATCCATGACCAACAAGGTAATCCAGAACAGTCAGAGCCTGAAACTCAATAAAGCAAATACCTTAGTACATTGGTACATTGAAGAAACGTAAAATACATACCAAAAAAGAAAAGAGAATGCAGTACACAAAATACGTGTTAGAACACAATGATTGTTGCAAAATTGAAGACGGAGATTTAGTTAAAAGATAAAATGCTGACAATTACATGAGATTTCTGTATGATATTTTTTACATGTTGCAGAGGAAATAAACTGATAATGAATGCAACTAATCTCTGCTGACCTTGTAGACATGACGCCAATTCTTTCCAGTGTCACTTAGACGTTTCCAGATCACTGTCATTATCATCTGATACTCATGACTGCATGATTATTTATAGGAATGAATTTCATGGTAACATATATGGAATGAAAATCATACATAACTTCTCTCAAACTTACTAGTTTCTTGTAGCCATTGCAATATCTGCAAGAAGTGATCCATGAGGACCCCATGGCTCATTACTGGTAGCATCAAGAACCTGAAAGACAAAATGAAAAAAAAAAAAATTATTTCAAGCAGATAAATTAAATTTTAATAGTGTTACAAGGAACGTTATTGCTTAGCCGCATAGAGACTTTTGCTGTGAAAGAATACTATATTTATTAAAGCTATACTTTGAATGACAATTCCGTCCTTGCCAAAAGGACAAAAAATAAGTATGGAAAAAATAGTTTGGAACTAATAAATTCTATCAAGATTCAGCTCAGCCAGAGCATCATATGTACCTAACCAAACTTAATAAGACAGTTATAAGAAAAATAAAGATCCTCTTGCAAATGTAAGAATAAGTCCATTTATAAACCTTCCATTAAGTGCTCCAAAACATTCAAACAAACATCAAACTAGCCTGCAGCAGGCAGCCCCTGAATGTCAACAACATAGATCAGCAAACTCTTCTCCCAAACCAAATCAGCCATTTGTACTTTTTACTATTATGTCCCCATTCCTTATAGTACTTGGTTAAAAAGCGGCATGTGTAGGCCTTTGACTAGGACGAAACTAACCATCATAAAATAAATACCACTCAGTTTACTAATCCAAAGAATTCATTAATTTTAAATAAGTTCTCAATCTCAAACCTAAGTAGTATAATCTTACATTTACTTCTCTCCAGTTTCTATTAACCCATTACTAGAGTTGCGGACCAGAGTTAGAATCACATTCATAGTTGCATATTTCAAATATGATATCGATCAAAACAGTATCTAGATAGTTTATTAAATCCCCTTGCCTAACAATCATCAATACTTACAATTATGCAACAATCACCTTTTAAGTACTTAAATGGACAGTTAACTTTCTAGAGTATTCTTACCTTCTGCTCTATTCCAGGAACTTTGAGAACTTTCTTATTAACCTCTCTCTTACTGCAAAAACATAAGAAAAATAAAACATTTAGCCACTGGTTACAGGCTTATAGCAGATACTAATAAGCAGGAATAAAACAAATTAATTCAAAAGAGACTAAACTTCCAATAATCATCTTTCATAGATAATTTAGTACCAAAATATTGCTTTGAACTATAAAATATTTGAAACAAATTCAACAACGCTATCATATAAGGGAATTAGAATCTAGCAATACACTTACAGCTCTCTAACAGTTTGACCGATAGCCTTCTTCATCGTCGCCTGAGTTCAAAACGAAGCAATCCTGTCATATTAAAGAAATAGGGGAAAAAAAAGGAAAAGCTTAGATCTTGAACCAATTTCAGGCATACAAAGTAATATAATTAAATCCAACTGAACATATAAGTTCAAAAACATTACAAAGGAAAGTCAAAGAACTCAAAGAGGGAAAAACTGAAGATCAATTACAGGAAATATAATGACATCTGTGATAGATATCACGATTTTGACCAATATTTCTAACAGATCCCTAGATCTTCAAATCTTACAATTAAGAATCTTCGAGGAAGTTTTAACAATTCCGAATTAAAAAAAAAAGGAAAAATCAATCAAAATGAGATCAAATACAGCTGAATTGAGATACATGAAAAATAGATCTATAAAATGAGAAATCCAAACGAAACTCCAAATTCAAAAAAAAAAATATATCAGATCTAAATAAGAGTGAAAGAGAAAACGAAAAAAAAAAAAAATTTCAAAAAAAAAATCTTAACCTGATTGAATCGAAATGGAAAACCGAAGATCCGACGGCAAAGAAAATTAATAAAAATCGATCGTCGCTGTTAGAGAGAGGGAAAAAATTTTAAGTGGAAAAGAAAATGGGAATTTTCAATAGAAAATATACGACGAATTGATTATTCACAATAAGCTGCCGTGAAAGAAAAATGAAATGTAGTCATTGGAAAAGTTCAAAACTACCCTTGTTTTCATATTATTCACATTATCATTTTTATTTCTTTGGGTTAATTGCATTACACGCCTTTAAATTATGTTCGGATTTTAATTTGGTCCCTAAATTTCAAAATGTTTTAATTGAATTCTCGAAGTAATAGTATTGTATTGATCCGGTCCTTGTATTGGTTTAGCATATTTAAAATAAATGGATCCAATTGTAAACATTTATTTTCCTGCTGTGTGACAACTTGGATTTAATACGTATTCATTGAGTTCTCAAAATATTAGTATTATATCGATCATGTCCTTATATCGATTTAGTTGTCAATTCGGGAAATAAATATTAGCTTAAATCTATTATGAAGCATATATAAAATAAGTGGATCAAATTGTAAATATTTATATACTTACTATATCAACAAGTTGGACCTTATGTTTTTTTTTTAATAATTTCATTATAAGTTCTGATTATATCTGCTATTTTTGAGATAATACCTAAAACTACCCATAACTCCTTCCCAACCCGTAAATACGAAGATAATGCGTTTCAACACACTCAAAACTTACGTCCTACTATATTGACAATAATACATATACCAATCTGATTAATATGATTTACAATTCACATCAACTCGATTTTGATTGAATTAATAGCGATTAATATAATTTATTATTTTAATTGAAAATATATTTTTTATTTTTTATAAACCCAAAGATGTTTGAATTTGGGCAAATACATGTAATAATTTATTTATTTATATTGTATCTAAGAATTTTAAGATTTTCATATTAATGTATGAATCTGATTTTCTTAAAATAAATCAAAATAAAAAATTTCAGCTCTTTGTTTTTCTACTTAATTTTACTATTTTCTTTCCAAAAAAATTCCTCATGTATCCATTAATAAAAAATTCTTAATAGACCCCATTTTGTAATTTCCTCACATAAAAAAGAGACAGCTCAACTTACACAAGAATAAAAACTAAAGGGTATTTCTTTTTATTTCTTTTTTAAAATTAATTTTAGTATATTTTACTATTTTATTTTATTGCTTTAAAAAAGAATCTCATAATGCAAAGCTTTGTAGTTGTAATAATAGTGGACAGATGCTTTAGAGGAATATATGCCTTTACCCTCCCACCAGCTAATTTTTTTATTACTTTAATCTTTTTTTTCCACCTACAATCATCATTAATCCACCTAAAATTTAAATTTTTATTTAATTAAATTTAATTATTCTACTTTTTGAATAAATTAGTAGTTATCTATTTATTTTAATATAATTACATAAATAAAAATACTTGCTATGATTATAATTTTCATTTTTTAAATGAAATAAAAATTATTTATCTGAGTAAATAATTATTTTAGTACAAGTGAATTATCTATACAGAATAATTGAAAGAAATGATTCAAGGACCAGATTGAATTTTACAAAAAGTATTGAATGTATATAATTATTATTTCATATACAATCATTGAAATTTTAGAAATTATGAATTATTGAATATACACCATCATTGAATTTTTTATAAACAAATTTGATTATTTTTAAAATATTTTATTCAAAATTTAGCATGATAAACTCAAATCATCAAGCTTGTATGAGTAATCCGAACTGTAAACCTTCTGATCAGTGTTATTAATGATTTAATTAATTTTTATCTACCATTTAATTCAACCATTTATCTACCATTTAGAAATGGTCATGAACCGAGTTCGAGTCGAGCTTATATGTAGTATTGATTCAGCTTGAAATATTAATTTAAATTTTTGCGTAAGTTCGTTTGTATTTATAAATGATAAATCCAAACTTATTTTGGACTCATCCACATTATTTTTAATTTAATATTTTAAATGATTTTTAATTAAATTTTCAAATTTAAACAATTTAACATATTTTTAATGTCCACAAATTATTGTATTATTACATATTTAATTCACGTGATATAATTTTACATAATATATACAAATAAATAAATGTATTACAAAAGTATAAAAACCCATCGATCGTTAAAATTCAAACTCAACCCATATTCTAAACGCAAACTCGTTCTTTGAATATTATACTTTTATCTAAATTCTCGTATATTTTGAACGAACCTTTAAACTTATACAAATAACTCGATTTATAAAATTCTAAAGGAATTAATACTTTTTTGTCTTCTCTAGAAGTTCTTTGAATGCTCATTATTGAGAATAAAATGGTTGATTTTTAGGTAGCCAAGGAAGAATTCTTAGAGCATTGTTTAGGGACTAAAAGTCTGCTTTCCTCTAGAGTCTCATTACTAGCTAGTTTAAACCTAAATGGATATTTGACCATCTTATTATCTCATTAGTCATTACTGACTAATGTGTTGCTCAAATAAGGTATTGGCTTCTTCTCAAATTTCAATATCCAAGGGGCAAATTGAAAAGATCAAGAAAGTTTGTGATTTTTCATATAAATTTATGAAAACTCATTTTATTTTTAGAATTTATTTTGTTATTTTATTTTTATTATTTCTAGAGAGATTAATTTTACTAAACATTTATAAATTGTTGTCAATTTAAGCATTAAATATTAGCTTGAATCTTACATGCAGCATATCTAAAATACATAAATTAAACTGTAAATACATATGTACTTATTATATGAATACCTTGAATCTAACATGTTAAATAAAGGTAATATCAATTAGGGTGTTTAAATGATTAACTGAATGGTTAATCAAACCAAATTTTAATCCTTTAACCGTCAAAAAATTAACCGAATCGAAATATTTCATTAATTCAGTTGGTTAACCAAAATATATATTATTTGGTTAAAACAAGTATAAAACATATAAAAAATTGATAATGTTCATTTGACCAAATTAACCGAATTAAAACTACATATAATTTGTATTATTAATTATTAAGTTCGATTAATTACCCAATTTCGAATCGAATTAACCGATAATTAAACTTTCAAAAAATCATCAACCAATCTCTAACTGAATTAGATTGGTTAACCAAATTATATCGATCTAGTCGGGTAATTCGATTTTAACCGAAATTTGAACACCTCTAATATCAATATAATTTAGGAGGACTATTTTTAAAAAAAAAAACACACACATCATATCCAAAACTGTCAATACAATAGGAACACATGTTTACAATTTGAACCACGTCTTTTAATTATGTTCCATGTCAAAATTGAGTTGGTGTTTAACTTCCAACCTATCGATTAGTCTGATGGAAGGACCTAATTAATACTTCAACAACTCAATTAGAAGTTTTGAAGTTTGAAGACCATATCAAATCTGGATCATAATTTCAGGGCATCTATGCAATTAATCCTTTTTTGGATAGTTTATAATTTTGACTACTTTGGGTATTTGACTAATTATGCTTTAAAATATACCATATTTTAAAGGACTAAGTTGAATGAGAAAAAGTTAAAAGCTATAGACGAAAGAGTAGTAGGTAGAAGGTTCGGTTACAAGTCTATTTCCTATCACCTTCTTATTATCAATTAATTAGAGCATAATAAAATAAAGCATATTATATTATTAATGGTCAATATACCTCTTCCTCCGTCAACTGGTGGCCGGCATCTACCCTTAATGGACCTATAGAATACGGAGAATGAGTTATTGAATATGTGTTATCTCTATTAACACTATATCAAATAATTTTTCAAATATTCAATTTTCTATATTTATTTAAATTTGATTTGATTTGAAAATTCCGAAACGTAGATTACTTATTCCGAAAGAGGATAACAAATTTTGAATTTGTATTATTTAAGTGCTAAACAGTAGTTTCAACCGATGGCGCTTCTAATTGATAGACCCATTGCTTTTAATTTCTTTTGAGTTTGTCTTGTTTCTCTTTTTATTCTTATAAGATAATAGTCATTTCAGTTTTAGCCCCTATACTATGTTGAAACTTGCGATTTACTTTATATATTTTAAGTTTTGACATAATTTAATTCCTCTGCTTTTATAACGTCATTAACTATTTCAATCAAAATGATAACACCGATACTTTTTAGGAACATAATTCCAAAAAACCTTTTAAATTTAGGTACTAAATATACGAAGTGTATAGAAATTTAGAACACATTTTAACCTTTAAATTTTTATTTCGTAATTTAACACAGATAAATAATTAACCTAACACGAAATCATATTAATATCTATAATATGGGAGGCTTGAACTTAGGCCGTCAAGTATGATGACACCATAGTTGGACCCATCTAAATCCCACATATTCGACCCATTATTATGAATAACTTTATTTCCCAATTATGGCCCAAATGTCTTTTTTCTTCCTTTAAGTAAATGCAAATTTTAGACAATGTTATTCACTTTTTATTTTATTTTAACATTAATCTCATTATAGGTTTTTATCATATCAGCTTCTTTTGATACAATGACTAAAACTACTCATAGTCCCTCCCCAACTCTTAAATAGGAGGATAATGAGCATCAGCGCACTCAAACCCACATCATCCCACACTGATAATAATACTGATGCCAATTGAATTAAGACTCAATTAGCCACCTTTTATTCTTTCTAAAAGAAAATAGGAAAATTATTTGACTTTGTGGTATGTTTCATAATAGGGATTGATCAAAACTCAAAAGCAGGCAAGTAATGCTAGCAAAGTAAAGAAAACGAGGAAAAAAAATAGTTCAATCAATCACAAATTTAGTTAAAGGCCAAGATTTTCTTAATTTTAAAAAAATTATTTTTAAAATTATTTTTCTATGTCGCACTGGCACGATCATTACTTATCGAAATTTATGTTGGAATAAAATTTTAAAGGAGTTTTTAAACTCCAAAAAGAGGTCGAGAGTTAATAAATATCTTATAGAGGCATAGTAAAATATTAAAAAAAGAGAGATACGAGACAACTTTTAAAATTACTTGTGAAATAATAAAAGTACACTATCAGTATATCAAATATTAACTTTTATTATTTTGGTTTATTACTGAATATAACATTTTTAACTTGTGCAAGCACTTAGGCCTTAATTTATGTGGTATTGCACTTAGGCCGGCAAGTATGATGATAGCATGGTTGGACCACTTAAATCCCACGAATTTGACCCATCATCATCAACATTTCCCAATTATGGCCCAAGTT
Organism: Gossypium rotundifolium; assembly: GCA_025506655.1. Classification (NCBI taxonomy): domain Eukaryota; kingdom Viridiplantae; phylum Streptophyta; class Magnoliopsida; order Malvales; family Malvaceae; genus Gossypium; species Gossypium rotundifolium. The sequence goes on from CP106724.1 coordinate 203,803,044, forward strand.
ATATTTTTTTTTTAAAGAAAAAGCGACTTAAAATATAAGAAATTAAACTAATCTCTCTTACGGATTCTCAAACAATTTTAATCTTGTTTTCATGTCTCGAACTATCTTGATAAAGTCATCTGCGACTTCATTTTTTTCTCTAGGAATATGTTATAATCTCCATACCTCTATAGCTAAGAGTAGATAAATTCTTTTTACCAAAGTAGAACTGAAATCTTCGAATGATCTATCTATTTAAACAGGGGCGAAGCTAGGGGCTGGCAGGTGCCTCGGCCCCCTATACTGGAAAATTATTATTTAGGCCTTTATAATTTTTTAAAAATTTTAAATTAATAAAGGTAAAACGCACTGCCCCTTAAAATTATAAAAATTTAATTTAATCCTTTACAATTTATAAAGATATAAACTATAAAAATTAAAATTTCATCCGCCCCTCTAAAAAATTATTCTGGCTTCGCCCCTGTATTTAAATTATTTTTTTAATTACAATTTTAGGCAATTTTATTTATCTTTTTTATGGAAAATTTCCTTCTAAAACAAAATATGGAAAATTTTGACTTTGTAGTCTGTTTTCAAGATAGGGATTGATCAAAATTTAGAGAGCATAGAAAGATGAGAAACAAAAAAAGGTGAAATCAATCACCATTTTGGTTACGTAAAAATATGAAAAGGCCAAAGCTCATAAGGTTTCTTTTTTCTTTTCTTTTGCTTGCTTTCCAAAAGAAAAATTAATTTCAAAAATGAAACATGCACTTTCCTAGATTTTGGAATCAATCAGCTAACCACTACCAATTACTCGGAGTTTAATTCAATTAATTCGGATAAAAAACTTTAAAAGGTAACTATTTTACGTTTTCGGCTCTCTTTATTTTAAATATTATAACGTGATTGAAAGTATGTTCAAAATCGCAACTTAAATCTCTATTGTAATTTGCATTTTGTAGCGTGTTTGGAAAAATGTAAGCGTCAACTTGTCGTTGTTATGTCTCCCTAATGTGATAGTTTTAGTTGAGTCTGAAAAATCGACCCGATTAACTTGAATCTAAGTCTGGCTTAATTTGTTTGAATTTACCCATCCGAACTTGAAATCTCTCAAACCCAAAAATATCTTAATTAATCTAAAATCACCCTAAATCCAAAACGGTTTGAATGTGAAACAATCGGAACTTGAAACCGACCCAACTTGAAATAACCCAAAATTTTAAAACATGAATTAATCTAACCCAAATTGAACTAACTTAACCATCCGTCCAATTAATAACTCTATTCACATATATTTGAAAAATTAAGAGTTTAGTAGGTTGAATATAAACAATTGAATACGGAAATGCAAATATGTTTTGTTCAAGGAATTTTGACTTAAGGTTGTCGGACCCTTTCAACAAACTAAATATTGGACTTGGGTAACTATGTTCGTTTTTATCTTCGAGTTTTTGTCTTTTAATTTTACTGAAAGCCCAATGAGATGATCGATTCACAAAGTGAAAGTGCCTTCACCCACTATGAAAATTTCAACATTTACTCTTAATAGGACTTAAACCCATACACTTATATGACATTGTTAAATAACTTGGATGGTACCCTCAACATATTTGTATTTGAATATTTCTAAATATTCTAAAATTATTTGAAAGATCATATTTTTAATTTTATCAGATATCTCCAAATGAAAAAAAAACTAAGGGTGGGTTTGGATGGGCGGTGCATTTACCTGCGGTTAGTGTAAAAATAGCGGTGACTGTGAAATTAGATACTGTGGCGATACTGTAGTGTGAGACAAAAAGTAAGCTAAACGCACCGCACTGCACCGCACTCTATCGCCCATCCAAACCCACGCTAAATTTCATACTCGTATCTAAAATATGTATGAAACATGAATATTTCAAAAAATATTACTATCATGACCATCAATTACAAGTGCCAAAACCTGCACAACCTCGAATGGAAGAAGCATTAGCAAGTGGAGACTGCAAAAATTATTACGAACACAATTATATTGCTTTTTTAAGACAACATATTCATCACATCCCAATCAATTTCAAGAGACAAGTGAAGACAACATGAAATCTCAATAGTGCACAAAATGGTGAATCATTGTCGAATCAAATTCGATTTAATTAATTTTTCAATTTCAATTCAAATTAACAAATCATTATAAAATAATTAAATTAAAAATCAAAATATATTTAAACAAAACTTACACATATTCAGATTTAGATTAAAGAATAAATTTGAAAAATAATCCATACGCATTATTTACGTATAATGATACTCAAATCCGAGATACTAAAATTCTTAAACTCTCACCCTTGGTATTTTAGTCAAGGTCTCGCTAGCATTTCAGTTTATTAACCGAAATATTGTTACATATTATTTTATATTAATATTTATTTTTTAATGCTATTACCAAATACATCATAAATAATCTCATTATAAGTTCGGATCATATTTGCTCTTTTTGATACAATGTCTAAAACTACTCATAGCCTCTCCCCAACCCATAAATAGGAGAATAGTGCACTTCAACGCTTGAAGTGAATCCACGTCCTCAGTGGCACTCCTAAAATGTAAAATTTTATTTAGGCCCTTAAATTTTTTTAAAAATTTAAAATTAGTAAAGGCAAAATTGCACTTCGCCCCCCTAAAATTATAAAAATTTGATTTAATCTTTTAAAAATTATAAAGATATAGACTATAAAAACTTAAAATTTCATTCACCCCTAAAAATTTGTTCTGACTTTGCCCCTGCACGTCTTCCTATATTAGTAATAATACACATATCAATTAAAGTAAGACTCAATCTGCCACTTTATTAATTTACTAATTTTTTTTTAAAGCATGGCTATTTCATGATTGCCCATCCAAAAAGCATGTCCACTTTATTTGATTATTGGCTAAAAAGAAAGTTTGAATTTTATTTTACTTTTTAATTTCTTCCAAAACTTTTGGCTTTATTATTGATATATATGTGAGATGCGGCAAATTTCAAATAAAAGATGGTACTGTTCTGGCAGCTGAAATGATCCCACTTTTAGTAAAAAAAACAAGACAAAAAAAAAAAAAATTAAGGATATCCTAAGAAAATTCTTATCCAATATAAATTATATCCTTGTACGTTGTAATAATGAGTATATATTTATAATGGACAAATTACATGCTTTTAGAAAGCCATCAAAGGATTTGTTCTTTTAGGAGACAATTTGTTGTAGTGCTGGTTGACTATGGTGGGTATAAGTGGTCATGCTCCCATCACGATTTCAATATCTTTATCTTTTGTTTAGGGTTGGGTCGGAATGAGAAACTAGGAAGAGTAAGGTAAAAGCACTAAACTTGATTTAATCGAGAATATTTAAATTTCGGTTAATATCGATATTGATTTGATTTTTAAATATTTTTATTCTTTTAAAAGAAAAGGGTTTAATTAATTGATTGAGTCTTAGCTCGATTGGCATAGGCATTGTTGTCAATGCAGGAGAACGTGGGTTCAAGTGTGCGGAAATGCATTATCCTATTATTTATGGGTTAGAGAGGGGCTATAGGTAGTTCTAGGTATTGCATCAAAAATAGCTAATATGATCAGAATTTACATTGAGATTATTCAAAAAAATTAACTACCAATTGAGTCTTAACTCGATTGGTATTGATTTTGCCTTTATTCTCTTATTTAAGGGTGAGAAGGGATTATAAGTAGTTATAGGCAATATATCAAAAGAAAACCTTTTTCGGTTCACTTTAATACTTAAATTGTTACCCACGACGGTACTTTTTAAAATAAACTAAGATGAAATGATAGTTCAAGTACCAAAGTGTCAACAAAAGTTTTAAATACCAAAGTCGAAAATCAATATAGTTTATTATTTAATAAATAAAGAGTTTGAATTTGGAAATAAATTAAGCATAATGATAAATTTAACTCTTAATGTTTACTCATTTTATCACTTTGACTCTATTTTTTTTTCAATTACTTCGCCCCTCAACATTCAAATTTTAGTCAATTTGGTTTTCTTTTTGAAGGAAAATTTGAATAAATTGTTAAAATTCTAACGACACAAGTAAACAACTTGCATGGCAGTCTATGCGTACTTCATTGCTAATATGGATATATTTCCTAAAAGTTTTAGGAACTTTTTTGAAATTTGTTGTTTTTTAAATTATATATATTTTAAAAAATATGAAATATACATAGACTGTCACACGAGCTGTCACCAATACCATTAAATTTTTAATTGTTTAGTCAATTTTTCTATAAAAAAATAATTCGACTAACATGAAAGAAAAACATTTGTTAAAATGTTCTAAGTCAAGATTAATACCTATTACAAAATTGAAAATTGAAAACCTCATGAGGGAGAATTATAAAGGAGGCTATTTTGGCAAAGGTAGGGGCCATTTTCCAAGAAAAACAAGTTCGACACTACTTATATATATAAAATATGGGAGGGATGTATTTATGCATTAAAAATTTAATTGATCCGATATCTCTATCATATCGATCTAAAATATTATCTGTATTAATATATTTAATGATTAAAAGTTTTTTCTTTACATTTTCCTTCTAAACATAAAAAGATGGCCCGACAAACACTTAATTTAACTTAATCCTTACCCAATCTATAAATAGAAAAAAATGCATTTCAACGCACTAAATCGGCAATTTATTATTCATTTTTACTTGAACTTTTATTGTGGTTTGAATTTTTTACTACAATTTTAATTACATTATTTCATATTAATTACATGAAACAAAATTATATTATATAATAAATTAAAAATAATTACTTCGAATTACGTACAACACGTGTGAGATTAAAATTTTGTAGACTTAAAAAGATAAAGTGTCAAGGTCATTCACCAAGAACAACAAGTTGAACACTTAGAGATCATATATATAAATCTAGTTTAAATAAGAAGATTTTGTAATTTTATTATACAATGTTTAGAATTACTCAAAGTCCGCCCATTGAATCTTAGTTTGATTGGCATGGGCATTGTTGTCAATGTAGCAGACGTGGGTTCGAGTGTGCTAAAACACATTGTCCTCCTATTTATGGGTTGGGGAGGGACTATGGGTAGTTCTAAGCATCGTGTCAAAAAAAATCCAGATATAATTAGAACCTATAATGAATTTATTCAACCAAAAAAAAAAAAGAATTACATATAATTTCTTCTAAACCCTTAAATATAAGGATAAATGTATTTTAGCATACTCGAGTCTATATTCTCTTATATTGACAATAATACCGATACCAACTGAGTTGAATTATGCATGAATTGCTGATTAAATACATGATGATAAGGTTTTTTTTTTTCCTCTGTTATAGTGGTTTATTTAACTTAACAATTAAACATAAATAAATGAAAATGGAACTATGGGAGGATTGAATTATAAATCTAGAAAGATGCTGGGAAAAAAGGGGGGAAAAGGAATATTTTCTGCATGTGGGGGAGGGGCTGCCACTTTAATTAATTTTTTTTTTATCTTTACAAGTTTTTTGACTTGTCAAATTTCTTAATTCTTCCACGACAAATTATTGACAACCCATGGTGATGATGATTATGACAAATGAATTGGCATCTAGTTGTTTTTACCTGCTTCACTTTTGCCTGTTCACTTATATTTAAATAGTTTAATACTTTTAAAAATTTTTAGACTTGGTGTCATATGTAAGGTCGTAATCAATCTATTCGAGTTTAATTAAGTTTATTTATTAATTTTTATATTTAAATTTAAATTTAAGTTCGATTAAATTTGTTTGCACTTAAGCTCTTTTCATATAATAATTAGGTACAAATGTAATTTCAAAATAGTAAAAAGATATTAAAACGAAAAGTCCAATTAGGCTAGCAAGCTGTTCAAATCGAGTATTGTGGTGTTCAAACAGGGGCGAAGTCAGGATAATTTTTAAGGGGGTCGGATGAAATTTTAATTTTTTTATAGTTTATATCTTTCTAATTTATAAAGGATTAAATCGAATTTTTATAATTTAGGGGGCCAAAGTATAATTTTACCTTTACTAATTTAAAATTTTAAAACAATTCAAGGGCCTAAATGGCAATTTTACCTTTTGGGGGCCGGGGCCCATGCCAGCCCCCCTGGCTTCACCCCTGTGCTCAAATTCGGCTCAATCAATAGTTCGAGCCTTGACTTGAAAATTACCAAATCAAAATTCATGTTTTGTTTTTCTTTTTTTCAAATCAAACTTAAACAAATTGCGAACACCAGTGTCTCGTTGGCACTCCTAGTCCTATAATCACATTGGGCTCCAACTAAGTTTGGAGTCAAGTTGAATACAAAGGCGAAGCCAGAAGTTTTTTTTTTTTAGGAATCAAAATTGAATCGTAAATTTTACGAGAGTTAAAATATAATTTTATCATTATATTAACTTTATAAATTTATAATTTTTAAAAAGATTAAATCAATCCTTTTTATTCTTGAGGTCAAAATATAATAATATCATCTATTAACATATTAATTTACAACTTTTAAAGAGACTAAAACATAAAATTTTCATCTTAAGTACCCTTGGTTGAATCAAACTCTAGAAGAAATCCTCCTAATATTATTTTATTACAACTACAAAATTCAAACTCAAATTTTATTTAAATTAGATCCAACTTTTTACATTTTGATCCAAATACTATTCAAAATTATACCCAAATAAATAAATAAATAGAAGAATCTTTTAGAAGGTGCATTGCACCAACCCCCTCCCAACAAAACTTACTTCTGGTTCATTCTTTAATGCTAGTTACATAATGCATTATGTACTTATTTAGTTGTATTCATATATTTTTTCCTATTATAATTATATTTAAAATACTTTATATTATATTTGTATTGTATTTTTTGATAATTTATAATAGAAGAGTAAAGCCTTAACAACAACAAAATTAGCATGATTAAACTCAAGTCACATTAAAGACGATGAACACATTGATCATTAGGCCGACATATTGAATTTTACTTGTGTTGTATTTTAATTATTGTACAGACCCATTTCCCCGGGCCCAACAACAAACCCAGACCCAAATAAAAAAAACCCTCATCCCAATACACCCAATGGCCCAATGGCCCAAAATCCAAATTAGGGTTCTGGGAACCCTAATCCCCCTAGCGCCGCAACAATTGAATGGCCAGCGGCCATTCATCTTCTGCCTCTGACCAGCCACCAACCCTTCACCTGCCTTCTGACGCCCCTCTTCTGACCAAACCACCTGCTCTACCCACCGCCCACCTACCCTCTGACCACCGTCGCCTCGCCCATGCCCTGCAAAAGAGAACCAGCACACAAACAGAAGCAATAGAGAGCAGAAGAGAATACAAGTTTTTTTGTAAGGCTATAAAAGCCGATTAACAAGATTTGTAGAGGACCTTTTTTTTTTTTTTCGATTAACAAGAAAGAAAGAAACAGTAAGCAAAAAAGAGATCGTTTTTTTAAATCAAGAAAGAAGAAAACGAAAGGGGATTCAAAAGGCTTTTTTTGTTTCGAAAAATAAAAAAAACAATAAACATCAAGCAATCAAGAAGAGAAGAAAAGCTTAAGGTCGATTCGGTTTTTGGTATTTTCTGTTTTTATTTACTTTTTTTTTTTTTTTTCATACATTTTATAATAACAAAATAAAAAACGAAACTTTAACAAATAACAATAAAAAAGGAAGGCGAAGAGGGTGTTACCTGAACCCGGGGTCGCGTCGCCGGAGCCCTCCCTTCATCGATGAGGCCGAGAGCTGAGGAGAGGAGGTTCTCCTCTCTCAAGCTTCGAAAGGCCCGAAATCTTGGCCTCTTAAGCAGATCTCGAAGCAGGGCCCTCTCTACGCCTCGTCGTCCACCGGACTGGTGGTGGCGTGACGGGCGACGGTGGAGAAGGGAGCTCGAACGTCAGGGGGAAAAGAGAGGGAGAAAGGAGATGAGTTTTCTTTTTTTTTAGATAGCAGCAACAAAATGAAAAAAAAAAAGAAAAAAGGGTTTTATAAAGAAACGAAAACGACGTCGTTTCATGAGGAGGTTCGGCCCCCAAAAGCAGGCGCCGTTTAAGCGACCAGCAGGCGACCAAACCCGCCTAGGATCCACAGTGTTTTTATTGGAGGGCTAATTGCACTTTTAGCCCTCCGCTTTTTATGTTTTTGCGATCAAGTTCTATTTCCTTTTTAATTTGGCACATTAATTTTCAAAGCTTTGCATTTCGATCCCTTTGTCACTGCTTTGCGTTTATACCTAAGGAATTATTGCTCGTTTAGTCCCCATAAGTCCACGCGTTGCGAAATCGGTCCTCGCCCTTTCTTTTATTTTCAAATTTAGCCCTAAAATCCTATTTTAATTTCAATTCAATCTTTTTAAATTGACTCATGATTTTTGTACATTTATTATCATTATTATTATATTACTACATCATTATCATATTATATAATTATTGTTACTTTATTATTATTATTATATTATTACCACTATTATCATTTTATTCTTTTATTTCATTACTAGCATCATTTTTATCTCCATTAACATATATTTATTTACATTCTTATACTAGTATTTTGTTTTATCACTACAATAATTATTACTATTATTATCATTATTCAAGATTTGTATTATTATATTATTATTATTATCTCCATTATTGTTTTGTAACCATATTATTATTATCGTTATTATTTTTATTTTTACTATTACTATTATATTATATTATATTTGCTTATTCTTTTGCATATATATTACATTATTTATTAAAGACTATTACTATTTTATTTTCCTTTCGTTTTATTTTACATTATTATTTAGACATTATATATTATTAGTATTATTTATATTATCATTGTCATTGTTCTAATATTATTTTTGCCATGTTACTATTATTATTGTATTATTATTACTATATCATTATTAGTATGTCATTTTCTTTTCGTTATTATTTTATTATTATTTATTACCACATTATCGTTATTATTATTATTCGTTATTTTCATTATTTTCACCATTTTTTCTTTCTTTTGTTTGCCATTACTATCATCTATTATTATAATTGTATGTGTTATCATTTTTTTGTCTACTATTATTACTATTATTAATATTATTAGTTTATCTATCATTATTGCCATTGTTATCATAAGTAGTAGTAGTATTTTTATATTTACTGTGTTTACGCCCATATTTGTTTTCTTAGCCTTGTGCTATATTATTAAACAAAATACATTTTGAAAATTATCATATTTCCTTTCATTTTTTTAAAAAAAAACAATAAGGCAATGTTTCAGATTTAGAGATTCGTGGAATAGTGCCCTAACGTCTTTGGTTGCGATTCTCTGTTTCACTAAATAATCAAACATCCTTCTATCCTATTTCATGAAATATGAGACGACCTTGACTTGAGAGATTAAAACATCGTGTCCTAACGCATCGGATGTGATATTTAGATTTTTTGAGTAAAGAAATCTCGATTTTCTTGGCCCGAATACCTATATTTATTTTAGCTCAAACACTAAAATCAAAGTGCATTTACAAAACCACCTTATTCCGTCAAAAGTTTTCAAATCAAGCAATGTTTGTGTATTTAGGAATTGGAAATAGTGCCCTAACGTCTTTGGTCGCGATTTTCCGCTTGACTAAATAACTAAACATCCTTTGATAAACTTCGTGAAACCTTGAGATAGCTTTGATTACGAAGGTTTAGAGCATCATGTCCTAACGTCTTGGATGTGATGTTCAGATCCTCCTGAGCAAAGAAATCTCAAAATTTTGGCCCTAATTATCCAAACATTTTTAGAGAATCAGATTTCAAAACCTTTTAAAACTTCCGACATTAAGACACTAATTAATCATTTTGGTACCAATTTTGGGCGACGAGGTGCTAACCTTCCTCGTATGTGAACCGACTCCGGACCCGATTTTCAAAACTACGCAGACCAAAACACTGCTTTTAGTAAAACAAAACGTTTTATTAAAATAAAGGTGATCCGATCTCACCAAATAAAGGTCGGTGGCGACTCATTTTTTTTTCATTTTCAATGTCGAACCCCATTTTGTCGTCTTCAAAAAAATGGTTACGACGACTTGGCGACTCAATTGGGAACCGATTTAGAGTCAAGCCATAAATTGATTATTTTCTCTTTTGTCTAAGTTTGAAAGTTTGATTTGAAAATTACCATATTTGTATTGCATGTTGTTTTAATTATGGCATTGCATTGCACGACCGTTGTGGTCACACCTTTAGGTGAAAGTGAGAAACTACTCCTTCGTGAGGTTTTCACCTCCGTGCGGGATAGTGGATCACTTTCGGATACATCCGCACCTATGTCTTCGTGAGATTTTCATCTCCGCGCACCATAGGGAAATGTATTCCCGAATCGAACTCGGTCTATATGAGCCTATAATGGGTGAGGATTGAGGAATCTGCTAGTTCGGGTACCTCTCTTTAGAACCAAACCTCATATAATAAGCCCTAGAAGCCCACCTTAGGTAGAACTATGTTAAACCCCTAGTGGTCACCTGGATAGGTACTCTATTTTGTTTATTTCTTCTGTGCTAACGTGTTTTGTTTTGTTTGTGATTGCATTGCATTGCATCACACCGCATCATCTTAGAAAGAAGGTGTTGATTCATATTCGATTGCTAAATAGAAGAGTTTATCATAAGGAAATGTGTTACTTGATAAAGTGGATTGTAATACTGATCGTTCGAACATAGTCCGTGTAAACAACAAGAGCGACCGATAACCCATGAAGAGTACAAGACTCGCCGAGGATTCAAGCCGACAAGGATTATTAAAGAGTCATCGTGTCTTTATTTTCCGAAAGAAGCTTATAAATATCGCGGAGGATAAGCGGGTGAAGAGGCACGGCCCGAATCAAGAACAAGGAGCTAGAAGAAGCATTTATTGGGGAAGTTCACGGGACACGACCATAACTTCCGGATACGAAGAAAAAGACTGGTATTTTCCCCTGGACTATGAGGATAAAGCCGTATATACAATCCGTTCTATGTAAAGAAATGTATTTTCTAGAGAAGTTCTTCTAATGAAATTGAATTCATAATCAACGCCTCTCTTTCTTTATGCATGCATTTGCATTACATTTCATGCATTTGCCTTGCATCATATCACATGCATTAAAATTTGTAGAAAGACCCTAATTAGGTGAAGTTATTTCAGTAACCTAGAAGACATGGATCAAAGAATGGAAAGGCTAGAACAAATGCAAAAGGAAATACAGGAGCAAATGCAAGAACGATTAATCAAGATACAACAAGATATGATAGAACGGATGCAAGAGTCCCAAAACAGCATGATGAATCAGTTGGTGCAGTTGCTGGTCAAGGAACGTGAGAAAGGAAAGGGCGTTGCTACTAGTTTGGGAAACGATAATGACGACCCTGTTTACCCTCCGGGATTTACCCCGCCAAATACCCAAGTACCACCAGAAGTATGTCCTCAAAGGACACCTTTTGTTATCAGGCCACAGTGCCAGGTTGAGACCATAATGCCAACAAGACTTCTCGATCGGTTCGCATTAATCCCGGAGAAAGTCCGGCTAATCCTATAGTCGCCGATCTTGATGAAATGGCTGAAATGGATAAGGCAAAAGTAAACCTTCCCAGGCAACTCGAGGATCGTTGCGGATGGTTAGAAGAAAAGTTCAAGGAAATAAAAATCACGACCATCGCTACGGGTGGACGCTAAAGACTTGAGCCTAGTCCCGCACCTCGTACTTCCGCCTAAGTTCAAGATCCCAGATTTTGAAAATACAATGGGACCGGTTGCCCCGAAGCGCACATCACAATGTTTTGTCGACGGATGGCGGGATATGTTAACGATGATCAACCGCTTATTCATTGTTTTCGAGGATAGTTTGGCCGGGTCGCGCCAAATGGTACAATCAACCACCGTACCAGATTAAGTCGTGGAGGACCTAGCAGTGCCTTCCCGAAATAATACGCACATAGCCGATATAGCTCCCGATCGAATCACGCCCAAAATATGGAGAAAAGCCAAACGAAAGTTTCGCAATATGCCCGAGGTGGAGGAAGTAGCCACACAAGTTCACCACCGCTTAGAAAAGAGACAACCATGCTTTGTTTGTCAATACGCTGAAAGCTCCTTCATTAATCACATGCTTGGAAGTGCCACTAAAAGTTTTTCCGATATTGTCCGCTGTCGGGAGATGATCGAACATGCAATCGGATCGCAAAATTGAAGCGGGAAACCACTAGAAGGCTGCTCCTAGAAAAGGGATGACGAGGTGAATAATATAAACATGGGGACTCAAAGTCAATTCATCGTTAACCACCCAAAAACAAAGGACTCACGAGTATCAAGGTTCGTCAAGGAAAGAATCCCGACAAGGAAAAACATTGAAAACTCCAATTTACGCCAATCCCTATGACGATAAGGAGTTGTATCAAAGTTTATTTGATGCACACGTAGTGTCCCCAATATCCGTAACCGATGCAACCTCCATACCCAAAATGGTATGACCCAAACACTCAGTGTGAGTACCACGCGGGGATCACAGGCCATTCGATAGAAAATTGCCTTACTTTCAAGAAATTGGTGGAAAATCTCATCAACATGGGCATTGTGAAGTTCGATGATGGAGAAATGGTATACCCGAAGAGGACCGAGGAATAAAAGTTTTCTGAACATCTGCCTTTATGTACTTGAAAGTGTTTTGAACAATGGGACTGTGGAAGAAACATGTATTTTTAAAAGCTAATCTAGAGTAATGTGTAAAACACACTTGTTGCTTCAAGCCTGGAAGCAATAAGATTTCTTTTGAGAAGTAGGCTTGTGCCCAGAATTTTTATTTCAATAAAATGCATCTTTCTAAGTAAATATTTCCATTCTTTACATTTCATACTGAATATTTTTCATTCATGACTATATCATACGAATAATCATCCTTAGGATCATTTATTCTTTGGATTTTCTGCCCACAATGGGCCCCCAGATATCAATGACATGAGCGACGCTGTTATGGACTCCCTTTCTAGTGAGATATGTGTCTAGAAGGATCTAAGGACTTAGAAGATGAGAGATTGTAACTTACTTCCTAACTTGTTAAAAATGATAGATCCTACCTTGCAAAATGCCAGCCGACACTACAAGCCAACGAGGCAAATGAAGATGGAAGCTTAGCTCAGCGCAAGAATAAGGCAAGACATTATCGCATGATCATAGGCCACTGAAACGCGGATTCCTATATGTGAAGTATGAATGTTATCAAGCCAGTCTCCTCAAGAGCTTCAAGCCAACATCGGTCCATATCCATGGCCTTTGATTATCTTGCCAAGAGGGTAAAGGTCGCTTCACATGTCAAAATTACAAAGTCAACAATTTGTCAACTTTAACTTCAAATTCAAAAAAAAAATAAAAAAAAAAAACAAAAAAAAAAAAAAAAAGTGTGTGGCAATGCCGAAAGAAACGTGATGGTACAAATTTACAATTGCTCAAAGATCGACACCATATCATTACAGTAATGGCAGCCTAAACCCTTCAAAATTTTTGAAAGAAAACGACTGAGACTTGTAAAGGTTGGCATAGAGAAGTTACCATTTACCTTCTAGGTTTCTTGAACATTGGCCAGGACTTTCACCGGGGCATCCTTTCCATTGGTTTATTTAAAAGAAAAATTGTTGGAAGATAAGATTCCTTTTACCAAGCTTTGATTTGAGTGGATGAAGCAGAATGCCTCCTAAGCTCGATTGAAAGTATTCAGCAGGGTCAAATATACCGAAAATAGATACGGGCTTGACGAAAGGGTTTGCTCAAGAGGATTTCAGGAAGATGACCTCTCATTAAGAAAGATTCTTCTTATCCAAAAGAACTCCAAAGAAAAGTAAATGCCTTATACAAAGAAAGAAGGCCTGTTTCTAGGAAAAGGGTGTTAACCAAGATGGATGGCAAGGACTCGCCCAATCCAAAGGAGTTCGATTCAATTTTTTTAAAAAAAAAAAAGAAGAAACAACACAAAAACGAAAAAACATGAAAAAGGAAAAAAGAAAAGAGGAGAGGCCAAGGCGAAAACCCGCAAAGGGCGCTTTGAGACCAAAGGGTATTTGAGTTGAAAAACCGAAAAGGGCAGCTCAAAGTTTTGATCGAAAGTAGGGCACACAGTAATCTTGCTACGCTCGAAGAAGTATGTTACGTCTTGGGGCATCGACAAAGTACTCTGGATCCCCTAAACACGATTAAGCTCAAAATGGTCCTCAAGAAGTTGGAACAGAAAGCTCAAGTCATGATATCCGGGCACTTAGTTTCCATTTTACCCATTTTTGTTACTTGTGGTTATTTTATTCCTTTCAAAAACCACCGATAAAATTCCTTCTTAATTACCTTTGCTAGCATTGTTTAATTTGTTTGTTTCGAGCTATGCTCCCAATCAATTTCCTTTTTGTCCATTGTTACAATCTTTTTCAAGCATTTTGCATTGAAATAACGATTAGTGGACTAATAATACTTTCATAAAAGGAGTTTTGCATACTACTCTGGAAGCTTCTGAATGATACAAGGACTCAAACAGGACTATTGTTTAGAACTCACTCAGCTCAAGGTTTGGAAATATTGGAGAAAGATGATTATCTCTTTGGACCTTTTATTTTTCACCGGTGATACGACCTTGACAGATAACGAGCAATGTCAACCCAAAGAAGACAAAGAGATCATTCTCGGGAAAAGAAAAATGATACTCTACATTCATGCACGATCGGCCCACACATCCGGTCATTACACCAGTGAATAGTGTAACAGATCAAATTGATCCTATACCTTGAAGTTACAGCAGGATGGATGGAAAAAACCAAATGATATTCTCTTAGAGTTGCAGAGAGAGATGCAAACTTTATGTCCCAGAAGGTACAGTGGAAGGGACCCCAAATTACAATGGGTAAGCTTGTTGAGCGAATATGATCATTTCTTTGGGTTTTCTATCAAAGATATCTTTGAACGAGAAAGCACGATAACACATCGCTGATAGAGCATTAATGGACTACGAGCAATGATGACCCTAAGCATTTAAAAAAGGGTCATTTCATTTTGCATTCATACATCATTTCAAAGCACGTTTAGTTAGGAGCATTCACTCATTGCATCCTAATCATCATAAAAGACCATTCTCACGACATTCGCATTTATGCAAAAGTCATCCATTGTCATTTAGCTAGGAGCATTCGATTCATTCCGATCATTGCATCCTAATCATTGTCAAAAGATCATTCTCATGACATTCTGCGTTCATGCAAGTGTCGTCCATAACACATGTAGTTAGGAGACGTTGAGTCATTTCGATTATAATATCCTCATCATTTGCATAAGCATAAGCACACAAAATTAATTCTACAAGACAAGTTCCTCAAAGAACGGTGTAGCGGTATTGAAGTTCAGATTTTGTTCCCTCAAGATTGTAGTGGGGCAAATCAAGATTGAAGTCTTCCAAAGATAGTAAGGAAGCAAGTTGGAAAGTTTAGACTTTGTTCCTAGAAATGATAGTGGGCAAATCAAGATTGAAGTCTTCCGAAAATAGTAAGGAAGCACATTGAAAAGTTCAGATTCGCTTCTCAAGATTGTAGTGGGGCAAACTGAAGATTGAAGTCTTCCAAAGATAGTAAGGAAGCAAGTTGGAAAGTTTAGACTTTGTTCCCTAGAAATGATAGTGGGGCAAACTGAAGATTGAAGTCTTCCTGAAAATAGTAAGGAAGCACATTGAAAAGTTCAGATTTCGTTTCCTCAAGATGTTAATGGGGCAAATTGAAGATTGAAGTCTTCCTGAAAATAGTAAGGAAGCAAATTGAAAGTTCTCAATTCTTATTTCCTCGACGCCCAGTGGAGTAGGTTGAGATTACAAATCCGTCTCCTCCGAAGTTAACAATGAGGATAAGTTCTTAATTCTTTGAAGTTTCGGTAGAGAAGATGGAGACTACGAATCTCTTCTCCCTGAATTCTTATTTCCTCGATGTTTCAGTGGAGCAGGTTAAGATTACAAATCCCGTCTCCCTGAGTTAACAATGAGGATCAATCATTATTCCTTTGAAGTTTCGGTAGAGAAGATGGAGACTACGAATCTCTTCTCCCTGAATTATCCTTTCCTCGACGTTCCAGTGGAGTAGGTTGAGATTGCAAATCCCGTCTCCCTGAGTTAACAATGAGATTACACCATTATTCCTTTGAAGTGTCAGTAAGAGAAGATGGAGATTACAAATCTCTTCTCCCTGAATTCTTGTTTCCTCGAAGTTCCCGTGGAGTAGGTTGAGATTACAAATCCCGTCTCCCTGAGTTAACAATGAGGTTACATCCTTAATTCTTTGAAGTTTCGATAGAGAAGATGGAGACTACGAATCTCTTCTCCTTGAATTCTTATTTCCTCGAAGTTCCCGTGGAGTAAGAAGTAAATCAAAGAAGTCAGTCTGGTGGTCCCTAAGTTTGTAGGGATCAGATTGAAGAAAGCAGATTTGACCTTCCTGAAGTTGCAGGAAGCAGATCGAAGACTCAGTCTGGTGATCCTTAAGGTTGTAAGGATCAGATTGAAGATAGCAGTTTAGACATTCCTAAATTTACAAGAGCAGATCGAAGCCACATAGCGGTGAAGTAGATCGAAGCAACGAGATGCGATGGGCAGAAGCAACGCTACCTGAAGAAAAGACACCAAAAGAAGTTAAGGCCCACCGAGACCGGGCAAAATGGGTCTTTTTATGTCTTTGCTCTATTGCTGATATACGACAACGAGCAAAGAGGGCATTAGACAGACCCCATTTCCCGCCCAACAACAAACCTGCACCCAAATAAAAAACCTCATCCCAATACACCCAATGGCCCAATGGCCCAAAATCCAAATTAGGGTTCTGGGAACCCTAATCCCCTAAGCCAAGAACAATTGAATGGCCAGTGACCATTCATCTTCCGCCTCGACCACCACCAACCCTTCACCGCCTTCCGACGCCTCTTCCGACCAAACCACCGCTTACCCACCGCCCACCTACCTCTAACCACCGCCGCGCCCATGCCCCGCAAAGAGAACCAAAGACACAAATGAAGCAATAGAGAGCGAAGAGAATACAAGTTTTTGTAAGGCTATAAAAGCCGATTAACAAGATTTGTAGAGGACCTTTTTTTTTCTTTTTTCGATTAACAAGAAAGAAAAAACAAGAAAAAAAGAGATCGTTTTTTTAAATCAAGAAAGAAGAAACGAAAGGGATTCAAAAGGCTTTTTTGTTTCAAAAATAAAAAACAATAAACATCAAGCAATCAAGAAGAAGAAAAGCTTAAGGTCGATTCGGTTTTTGGTATTTTCTTTTTATTTACTTTTTTTTCTTTTTTTCATACATTTTATAATAACAAAATAAAAACGAAACTTTAACAAATAACAATAAAAAGGAAGGCGAAGAGGGTGTTACCGAACCCGGTCGCGTCACGAGCCCTCCCTTCATCGATGAGGCCGAGAGTCGAGGAGAGGAGGTTCTCCTCTCAAGCTTCGAAGGCCCAAATCTTAGCCTCTTAAGCAGATCTCGAGCGGGGCCTCTCTCGCCTCGTCAGTCCACCGGACTGGTGGTGGCGTGATGAGCCACAGTGGAGAAGGGAGCTCGAACGTCAGGGGGAAAAGAGAGGGAGAAAGGAGATGAGTTTTCTTTTTTTTTAGATAGCAGCAACAAAATGAAAAAAAAAAAGAAAAAGGGTTTTATAAAGAAACGAAAACGACGTCGTTTCATGAGGAGGGTTCAATACCAAAACAGGCGCGCTTAAAAGCGACCATGAGCGACCCGACCCGTCAAGATCTAGGATCCACAGTGTTTTTATTGGAGGGCTAATTGCACTTTTAGCCCTCCGCTTTTTTATGTTTTTACGATCAAGTTCTATTTCCTTTTTAATTTGGCCTGTTAATTTTCAAAGCTTTGCATTTCGATCCCCTTGCTGCTGTGCGTTTAGGCCGGAAGGAATTATTGCTCGTTTAGTCCCCATAAGTCCACGCGCGTTGCGAATCGGTCCTCGTCCTTTCTTTTATTTTCAAATTTAGCCCTAAAATCCTATTTTAATTTCAATTCAATCTTTTTTAAATTGACTCATGATTTTTGTACATTTATTATCATTATTATTATATTACTACATCATTATCATATTATATAATTATTGTTACTTTATTATTATTATTATATTATTACCACTATTATCATTTTATTCTTTTATTTCATTACTAGCATCATTTTTATCTCCATTAACATATATTTATTTACATTCTTATACTAGTATTTTGTTTTATCACTACAATAATTATTACTATTATTATCATTATTCAAGATTTGTATTATTATATTATTATTATTATCTCTATTATTGTTTTGTAACCATATTATTATTATCGTTATTATTTTTATTTTTACTATTACTATTATATTATATTATATTTGCTTATTCTTTTGCATATATATTACATTATTTATTAAAGACTATTACTATTTTATTTTCCTTTCGCTTTTATTTTACATTATTATTTAGACATTATATATTATTAGTATTATTTATATTATCATTGTCATTGTTCTAATATTATTTTTGCCATGTTACTATTATTATTGTATTATTATTACTATATCATTATTCGTATGTCATTTTCTTTTCGTTATTATTTTATTATTATTTATTACCACATTATCGTTATTATTATTATTCGTTATTTTCATTATTTTCACCATTTTTTCTTTCTTTTGTTTGCCATTACTATCATCTATTATTATAATTGTATGTGTTATCATTTTTTTGTCTACTATTATTACTATTATTAATATTATTAGTTTATCTATCATTATTGCCATTGTTATCATTAGTAGTAGTAGTATTTTTATATTTACTGTGTTTACGTCCATATTTGTTTTCTTAGCCTTGTGCTATATTATTAAACAAAATACATTTTGAAAATTATCATATTTTCTTTCATTTTTTTTAAAAAAAAAACAATAAGGCAATGTTTCGTATTTAGAGATTCGTGGAATAGTGCCCTAACGTGCTGGGTTGCGATTCTCTGTTTCACTAAATAATCAAACATCCTTCTATCCTATTTCATGAAATATGAGACGACCTTGACTTCGAGAGATTAAAACATCGTGTCCTAACGTACTGGATGTGATATTTAGATTTTTTCGGAGTAAAGAAATCTCGATTTTTCTTGGCCCGAATACCTATATTTATTTTTAGCTCAAACACTAAAATCAAAGTGCATTTACAAAACCACCTTATTCCGTCCAAAAGTTTTCAAATCAAGCAATGTTTGTGTATTTAGGAATTCGGGAAATAGTGCCCTAACGTGCTGGGTCGCGATTTTCCGTTTGACTAAATAACTAAACATCCTTTTGATAAACTTCGTGAAACCTTGAGATAGCTTTGATTACGAAGGTTTAGAGCATCATGTCCTAACGTGCTGGATGTGATGTTCGTATCCTCTCGGAGCAAAGAAATCTCAAAATTTTGGCCCTAATTATCCAAACATTTTTTAGAGAATCTGTATTTCAAAACCTTTTAAAACTTCCGACATTAAGACACTAATTAATCATTTTGGTACCAATTTTTGGGCGTATCGAGGGTGCTAACCCTTCCTCGTGCGTAACCGACTCCCGGACCCGATTTTCAAAACTACGCAGACCAAAACACTGTTTTAGTAAAACAAAACGTTTTATTAAAATAAAGGTGATCCGATCTCACCAAATAAAGGTCGGTGGCGACTCCCGTTCTTTTTTTTCATTTTCAATGTCGAACCCCATTTCGTCGTCTTCAAAAAAAAATGGTTACGACAATTATGTTTATAAATTGTTACGTTGTATAATAATTTTTCAAATCTAGGGTTAAAAAAATAGTATATGCTTCAAATATTCTTATAGCCTATAGGTGAACAATTATTATAATGGAAATCATATCCAGCACACCATCCCTAACCCAATATAAGAAGTTAAAATTGAAAAGGAATGCATTATTAATTAATTAATCAATTAATTGCGTTTTGTAACATTTTTCAAATCTTGGAATAATTACCATTTAAAAACAAAAGATTTGGTAATGATTGAAAATTCAATAGGAAAAATATTGATTTGATTTTTTTTTTTTATGTGGAAAAATTTCAGCGGATATTAAAATTAGAGAGTAATAGGATGGCAGATCGTATCGTGAAAGAGATTCGAGGCGAAATGAATTACTTAATTATTCATGAAAAATCATCAAAAAATGTGAGAGGTTGATTAGATGATGATACCCATTATGCTACATATCCATTGTTTAGCTTAAAGCTTTACTATTTTATTTACAAAACAAAATGTCCCAATTTTCTCTTAATTTGCTTGAAAAAAATTATTTAATTAAGGGTTGATAATTTTTTTTATTAAAAAATTTTCGTTATACAGCTGGAAGTGGTCGAAATGGTTAGAAAAATAGGTGGTGTTGGAAAGCATTGACATTAAAACAAATAGATTCTTTTATTGCTAATAGTGCACATATAACACCAAATTATCCACCCAATAGCAAATGCATGCCCACAATAAATAGAAAAAGCTTCATCAATCATACGGAAGGCCACATTTCTATACACGAATAAATTAAAGTGAAAAACCAATAATTAAAATAGAAAAAACACTCACTTCCTTCTTATGCCACGAAAATAAATAAAGAGCATGTGTAACATGGCTACCAAAGAAGTGGAAGTTATATGTAGGCCTGAATTATCAAAATTGTATCTCTCCAATGTAATGCTTAGACCCTTATTCCATGCACTTGAAAAGGAACTATTGTGATGTCCAAATCTCCCTTCCTTCTTGGCACCTTCCTTTATTTTGCTAGCGAAACTAGAACCTGAAATTTTGATGTGGCCAATGAGTTAGAATATGAAATTAACTGTTATATGATAATTTATACTTAACTATTAATTTAATAAAATATTACTTACATGAACGGTGTATGGTCGATCTTTTTAGATTTAGTAGGGTGTTGGTGGTGGAGGAGAAGCGTAGATGTAGACCGGAGGTGGAGGTGATTTCACTGGTGGGGGAGGTGAGTGGTAGTAGTATGGAGGAGGTGGTGAGGGAGATGGAGGAGGTGGAGATTTGTAGTAGTATGGTGGTGGGGGAGAGTGGACTGGTGGTGGGGGAGATTTGTAGTAGTATGGGGGAGGAGGAGATGGTGATGGTGGAGGAGGGGAGTTGTAGTGGTAGGTAGGTGCTGGAGCCTTCACTGGAGGTGGGGGTGATTTGTAGTAGTATGGTGGGGGTGGAGAATGGACTGGTGGTGGTGGGGATTTGTAGTAGTATGGTGGGGATGGAGAGTGGACTGGTGGGGGTGGGGATTTGTAGTAGTATGGTGGAGGAGGAGATGGCGATGGTGGAGAAGGGGACTTGTAATAGTATGGTGGTGGTGGAGAGTGGACTGGTGGTGGTGGGGACTTGTAATAATATGGTGGAGGAGGAGATGGTGATGGTGGTGGAGGAGATTTGTAGATGTATGGAGGCTCCTCTACGTGTTTTGGTGGTGGTGGGGACTTGTAATAGTATGGTGGGGGTGGGGAGTGGACTGGTGGTGGGGGAGACTTGTAGTAGTATGGTGGGGGTGGGGAGTGGACTGGTGGTGGTGGAGACTTGTAGTAGTATGGTGGTGGTGGGGAATGAACTGGTGGTGGTGGGGACTTGTAATAGTATGGTGGTGGAGGAGATGGTGATGGTGGTGGAGGAGATTTGTAGATGTATGGGGGCTCCTCTACGTGTTTTGGTGGTGGTGGAGACTTGTAATAGTATGGTGGGGGTGGGGAGTGGACTGGTGGTGGTGGAGACTTGTAGTAGTATGGTGGTGGTGGTGAGTGGACTGGTGGTGGTGGAGACTTGTAGTAGTATGGTGGTGGTGGGGAATGAACTGGTGGTGGTGGGGACTTGTAATAGTATGGTGGTGGAGGAGATGGCGATGGTGGTGGAGGAGATTTGTAGATGTATGGGGCTCCTCTACATGTTTCGGTGGTGGTGGGGACTTGTAGTAGTATGGTGGAGGAGGAGATGGCGATGGTGGTGGGGGTGATTTGTAATAGTATGGTGGGGGTGGTGATGGAGATGGTGGTGGAGGAGACTTGTAGTAGTATGGTGGAGGAGGAGATGGTGATGGTGGTGGAGGAGATTTGTAATAGTATGGGGTTCCTCTATATGTTTCGGTGGTGGTGGGGATTTGTAGTAGTATGGTGGTGGAGGAGATGGCGATGGTGGAGGAGGAGATTTGTAGTAGTATGGAGGTTGTTCCATATGTTTTGGTGGTGGTGGGGACTTGTAGTAGTATGGTGGTGGTGGAGAGTGAACTGGTGGTGGTGGGGACTTGTAATAGTATGGTGGAGGAGGAGATGGTGATGGCGATGGTGGTGGAGGAGACTTGTAGTAGTACGGGGGCTGCTCTACATGCTTTGGTGGTGGTGGAGACTTGTAGACATAAGTGGGAGGTGGTGGTGATTTGTAGTAGTACACAGGTGGTGGAGGTGACTTGTAAGCATAAGTGGGCGATGGTGGAGGTGGTGACTTGTAAACATAAGTGGGAGCCGGTGGAGGTGGAGACTTATAGTAGTATGGAGGTTGTTCCATATGCTTTGGTGGTGGGGAGACTTGTAGTAGTATGGAGACTTATAGTAGTATGGAGGTTGTTCCACATGCTTTGGTGGTGGTGGAGACTTGTAGGTCTGCAGGAGGTGGAGGTGACTTGTAAACATAAGTGGGAGCTGGTGGAGGTGGAGACTTATAGTAGTATGGAGGTTGTTCCACATGCTTTGGTGGTGGTGGAGACTTGTAGTAGTACGCAGGAGGTGGAGGTGACTTGTAAACATAAGTGGGAGCCGGTGGAGGTGGAGACTTATAGTAGTATGGAGGTTGTTCCACATGCTTTGGTGGTGGTGGAGACTTGTAGTAGTACGCAGGAGGTGGAGGTGACTTGTAAACATAAGTTGGTGATGGTGGAGGTGGTGACTTATAAACATAAGTTGGAGCCGGTGGAGGTGGAGACTTATAGTAGTACGGTGGTGGCTTGTACGGATGAGTCGGAGGCTTAGGAGTGTACTTTTCACACTTCTCGTAAGGTTTCTTTGAACCATAACCAAATGGCTTAGCTTTAAGCACAACCTCGTACTTGTCCTCTGACTTGACCTTGAGCACAGCACCCTTGATGCCATCATGTACACTCATGGGTATGTTGCATGATGAACCCTTGGGTGGGGCATGAAGCTTGGCAATGCATGCCTTGGCTCCGTATTTGCCATAATCAAACCCATCAACAGTGACAGCAAATTTGCCATTGTTTTTGGTCTTTCCATAGACAGTGATTTCCTTTTCACCCTCCTTGCAAGTCACTTCCACAGTAGCACCTGCTCCATGTGCAATAATTGAAAATTTAATTTCCTTTTTGCTAAAAAGTCAATCAAAATATGCTTTTTTCTATTTAGACATCAACCATTTTATAACTAATTTTGTCTTTCCATGAATTAATTTAATCATAATTATAAAAAAAATAAAAAAAATTCTATAGACATGACTTATGTGTTCACTACTTATATTGACTTGTGCATCCATATATGGTGCAGCCCTTAATAAGGAAAGCTATAATTTTAGAGTAATTTATAACAATAGTTTTTATCATTAAATTATATAAAATATTACACAGACAGACAATACAGTCATAATTTATTTTCAAACATATAAGAAACAAAACAGACTTTGTTTATTTTTATAATCAATTTTTAATTTTTTTTTAATTTCCAGAAGAATAACTTCAGATTCCTTTAATTATTATGTCTACGTCTATTTGAATTAAAATATTTATAAACATCTTATTTTAACCTCTAAATCACATGACAAAGTTCCACAAAATTTGAAACTAAGAAATAAATAAAACATACGAAATTGAAAATAAATCAATTAATAAATGTATTAGTGTATGAATTAATTTACCTTCGAGATGTTTCTTGCCGTGTGATTTCTCTGGGTAGCTTGAGTCATAGCATCTGTAGCAGTAAACTTTTCCGACCACCCTGACTATGAGCGGATGTGGATGGGGGTGAGGGTGGGGTGGGGTGGGGGGGGGTAGTAAGGAGTTGGTGGTGGAGGAGAATGGTAGTAGTAGGGAGGAGACTTCACTGGTGGTGGTGGAGATTTGTAGTAGTATGGTGGTGAGACGTAATGTGGGGGTGGTGGTGGAGACTTGTAGTAGTATGGGGGTTGTTCTTCATGCTTGGGTGGTGGGGGTGGAGATTTGTAGTAGTATGGAGGAGGTGGTGATGGAGATGGAGGTGGTGGGGACTTGTAGTAGTAAGGAGGTGGTGGAGATGGTGAAGGTGGTGGTGGAGATTTATAGTAGTAAGGTGGTGGTGGTGAGGGTGATGGAGGAGGAGGAGACTTGTAGTAGTACGGGGGTTGCTCTACGTGTTTTGGTGGTGGTGGAGACTTGTAGTAGTATGGAGGTGGTGGTGATGGTGAAGGAGGTGGTGGGGACTTGTAGTAGTATGGAGGAGGTGGTGATGGAGATGGAGGAGGAGGTGACTTGTAGTAGTATGGTGGTTGTTCTTCATGCTTTGGTGGTGGTGGTGGGGACTTGTAGTAGTATGGAGGTGGTGGTGATGGAGATGGAGGTGGTGGAGACTTGTATTCATAAGGCTTCTCCTTCGGTGGTGGTGGTGGAGACTTGTACACATAAGGAGGTGGTGGAGAAGGTGATGGAGGTGGTGGAGATTTGTACTCATAAGGAGGTGGAGGAGAAGGCGATGGAGGTGGTGGAGACTTGTATTCATAAGGCTTCTCCTCATGCTTTGGTGGTGGTGGTGGAGACTTGTACACATAAGGAGGTGGTGGAGAAGGTGACGGAGGTGGTGGAGATTTGTACTCATAAGGAGGTGGAGGAGAAGGTGATGGTGGGGGTGGAGACTTGTACTCATAAGGCTTCTCCTTTGGTGGTGGTGGTGGAGACTTGTATTCATAAGGCTTCTCCTCATGTTTAGGTGGTGGTGGTGGAGACTTGTACACATATGGAGGTGGAGGAGAAGGCGAAGGTGGTGGTGGAGATTTATACACATAAGGCGGTGGTGGAGAAGGAGAAGGCGGTGGTGGCGACTTATACTCATAAGGCGGAGGAGGTGACGCATAAATATATGCATCAGCAGACACTGAACCTACATTGCTCGCAAGAACAACTACAGCAACAGCCATAGCCATTAACATTTGGGGCCAAAACCGGCCCCTCGCCGGGTTACCCCGCGGAACCATCATGGATGACTACCAAAGAACACCACCGGCGGCCAATGTGCCTAGAATTTTCTCGAAACAGAAAAATGGAAAGGGAGAGGCAACTTTATTTTTTGATTATGGTGGTTTGTGTTGAGTTAAAGCTTGCATGCAATGGTGGGACTATATATAATAGAAATAGTCATTGATGGAGCGCTGTTCACAAGAGACAAATTCAATTAATTTTTTTAATTTAATTAATCTAAACCCCAAAATTCGATCCAAAACATAACATAATTTTATAAACATTTTTAGTAAATAAATATCTGTAAAATTAATCCCCCATTTTTCAAGCATCTTTTCAGGAGCAGTTAGGGACAAAAATAATTCAAATTCCTTTCCAACAACTTAGAAAATATATATATAAATAAAACAAAAGAAGAGGCTGCTTCCTCTTCTGCTTTCATTTATTTATTTTTGCTATGAAGTTGGCTGATAGTAGAAAGACATTTCGTGCTACATTCTTTCCCTTTCCATCCATTTTCATCCAACGGTTCATCTTAAAAACATGACTGTTAACTCACAAAGAAAATAATCAGATCGATTCCAACATTAATCAAATAAAAGAAACATTGAATTAATTTAGATAAAATATATTTTAATAATTTGTCATTTTTCAACATGTGACTAATACTACAAAATTCTTGACTAACATCAATTATACCCGGTAATTCGTGTATTAATATTATAATTATATTGAGGATTATATGAAACAGTGATATTATTCATTTCAATAGTTTAATACTACATCAATAATTTTATCAAGATTTTCATTTGGATTTGATTTTTTAGAATGAAAATATTGATACGACATCAATTATTAGAAAAAAATATAGACGACGTGACGTTACCGTTTAATACGGTTTTTTCCTGTAAAAAATTACGTGGTAATTACTTTAAAAGACATAGATTATTCCTTGGCAAGTTGTAATGTTATTTATTTATCAAATTTTTTTAAACAATGCACGCTTATGAAAAACAAAAGCACGTTCATATATGTATATATACACCCACCCCGACTAACTCACTTTATTTAGTATTAAAAATTATTTATTTTTTAATATTTCTTTTTGCCGAAAATCCATGTGATTTCTCAATTATGAGGTAATGGCATGTGAAATTCAATCAAGTGGCAGTTCAGCTTTTGCTGGAGATTTTAATTATAATTGAAAATTAAAATGGAAAAAAAAAGTGAAAAATAATTGTATTGAATTCCATTTTCGTGCAAGGTATAATAATTTCAAGTTTCTTACAACATGACCAGACATGTCCCCATTCTCCTAAAATTCCGCTAAATTTATTTCTTCAATCCTATTTAATTTTTTTTGATGTTTTAGATTTGATTATTGTCGCATAACATATAATTTTTTTTCCGATGCAAAGGATTGTCGATCAATGACGATTATAAACTAGTGAAATTCGTTGTGGTCTCTAGGAATATACTGAACTCGTACATTCTAATTGCGTTTTAGGAGCTGGTCAATCAGTCACCACTTTGTTATCCTATTAATCACAATCTCTCCGATCAAAATTGATTCAACTTTAAAAATTCTCTCCTTCCCGATTCTCGTTGTGAAGCTATGTAACCAATTTGCAGACCAGTCTCTAAAAACTCTTCCTCTTGACATGCTATTAATGTTATCCGAAACAACATCGTTTGTATTTAATTCGACCCAACCCTTCTCCAAAGGCATCCAATGGTTAAATATAAAATAAACTATTACACTAGAGGTGGCAAAAGAAAATCTCGAATTCGACAAATTTTGATTCGTTCCTATCGTATAAGGGTAAGGGTTCTTTTTTAGACGGGTTTTAAAGTAGGGTGTGGTGGTTTTTCTATTAAAATTTTTAAGGTTGGGTCGAGATCGATTTAGATAAAATCCGCTCTGGTCCCCATATATTTACTAAAACACTATTTATTTTTTAATTATTTTATAATTAAATCTTTAGAAAATGAAACATGGAAGCTTCAATGTCGAGAAAGTCAACTTTTCAATATGCTCTCAAACAATGTAGTTGTTACACAAAATTAGCTGTCCTAGATATATTATAATAAATTTAAACAATAATTTATTTCATTTAGTTCTTACATATATTTTATGAGATAAAATTCAATAAATTAAGAATTTAAATTCCAATTATTATTATTATCTTTAATCTCAAGTCTTTCTTTATACGAAAAACAATTGTACAATTAATGATCTGTTAAGAGTAATTAAAGCCTACTTTTTTTATTAATAAATAATGTAGTTGGTAACTTGGTATAAATCTAGATCAATCCCATTTATCATCCATAAATTAAATCCCTTATTATTTAAAAAAAATTTAACTGTCGATCGAGACGTGAGTTTGAATGTGCTAAAACACATTATCCTCTTATTTATGGGTTGAAAAGGAATTATGGATAATTTTTGACATTGTGTAAAAAAAATGATCAGAACTTATAATGGGATTGTTCAAAAAAAAACCATCTAATTTGGGTAATGCTCGTAAATTTAAAAAATCAAAGGTGACTTTAGCCCTAAAAATAATAGATTTATCATTTAACCTCTTAAATTTTATAAAATTACATGTTAATATGATGATAAAATTATTCTTTTAACTCTCTTAATAATTTATAATTCATCTTTTAACCCTTAAAACAATTTTCATAATCTGCATCGTTGATAATTTTCTGGTCTTCATGCGATTTTCTTTACCCAAAGGAAAAACAAAATAATTTTTCTCATATCCTAAGAGATTAATATATATATATATATATATATATGTATATATATCCTCTTATATAGTCAATGGCGTGTAAGTAAAAACCATTGAAAAGTCCAATTTGGAGTGTGTTAAAGGGTGGATTTGAATACGAATAGAAATGAAATATTTGAATATAATAAACATTTAAAACAGTATGATGAGCCACAAATCTTAAATATGAATCATGAACACCATAAATTTTAAATATAAATTGTAAAATAGATACAAAAATAGAAATGAAAGTAGAGGGTTGAAAGGTACAGAGGCGAATTTAGGGGGCTGGCAGGGGTCCCGAGCCCCTAAAATGGAAAATTTATATTTAAGCCTTTTAAGATTTTTAAAATTTTAAATTAAATAAAAGTAAAATGCACGTTGGCTCCTTAAAATAATAAAAATTTAATTTAATCATTGAAAAATTATAAATATATATATGCTATTAAAATTGTGAAATTGCATTTTACAATCGCAAAATTATAATTTAATTTCACCCCTTGAAAAAGATTTTTGGCTTCACCCTGGACAAGTACCTGACCTCTTAAAATTAAAATTTTAAATTTTGACCCTTTAAGATTTATAAAATTTTAAATTAATAAATGATAAAATTGCACTTTAACCTAAAAAATGATAAAAATTTATTTTAAACCTTTCAAAATATAATAATTAAACTATTAAAATAGCGAAATTATATTTTAACCCTTATAAAATCATACAATTTAATTCTGACCCAAAAAGAAAATCTCATTCCACATTTAATATAAATTATATTTTTGCTAAAAATAAATCATTTTTAGTAATATATTTTTTATGTGAATGGGGGAGAAGATAAAAGAAGATGGTAGTGAAAATGTCCTTTTCAATGCTAATAATGTGGGAATTACACGAGTAACTAAGAGGCACAATAAAGGGAAAGATTATATTAAATTTAGTAAAATATTGAAGTTGAAGTCATCACAAGGACCACTTTCAATTTAGCATTAAATTTTAGTAACTAAAATTCCTATTTAAGTATCTAATTTGGCTAACTTTGTTGCATTATTTATCTCTAGATTAGTCATGCTTAACTCTATAATTTATGTAATTTTTAATTTTTTTAAAAACAATTTCCTCTATTTCGATTAAGGCTTCCTTTGAATTCATTGTAACTATAGTGTAGTGGAATCTTTTATTTCTATTAATTAATTTCACTGTTATTGTTATTTTTAACTTTATCGAAAGTAAACGCATCGCCTATCCAAATGACATCAATTCCGAGTTTGATTTTTAAACGATCCCTACCTTTAAAAAGTTTTAAAAACAATGGTTGGATTAGACGATCTGTTTTTAGTCTTTGATGGGGTTGGATTTTTCCATAAAATTAGGTTGAAATTTTCTTTAGTGTATCTTTGCAGATACATGCATAGGAGGTAACAGCTTTTAGTCTTTTTTGGACTTGTTTCAATGAAATTATTTTGCTTATATTAATAGAATTTTAATTTCGTAAACGAAAACAAGAAAATAACAATAAATTTAAAGATTTTCATCACTCTACTTTACGAAAATTGAAAAATTAGTCTGTTTATTTTAATTTATCGAAATTTGGTTATCGTACTCTACAAAAATTGAGAAGTTAGTGTAGGTACAGGGGCATAGCTAGGGGGCTGGTATGGGCCCCGCCCCCCCTAAAATGTAAAATTATAATTTTGACCTTTACAATTTTTAAAAAATTTTAAATTAGTAAAGAAAAAATTACACTTTGGCCCCCCTAAAATTATAAAAATTCGATATAAAAATATAAATTATAAAAAATTAAAATTTTATCCAACCCCCCTAAAAATTCTTACGGCTTACACTGTAAGTAATTGTTCGTAAACACATGAACCTAAACTCTAATTTTTACTAATTTATTGGGTTGAATTTGCAATTTCTAAGTTAGCAAATTAACAAAAACGGGTTTAAAAACATTATCCAATTATGAAGATCAACTTTTGACAAATTAAAGTCGAAGAACTAACTCCTTAGCTTATGTAAAATAGAGGGACAAATATCACAATTAGACCATATTTTTTGAAAGTTCAAAAAAAATATTTTTTTTAGTATATCAAAAACAAAGTTAAATATTTATATCATGAACCAATAAAAGTAAAGATTTGATTTATCATAAATGTCTAAATTGAGATATTTTGAAAATGGCAAAGACCCATTTTCAAACCCTAAAATTGGAAAATGGTGCGACAGTATCCCTTGGTTTATTGCTTCCTAATGAGATTAATTATTTTAATTAGATATTTTAAACCATAATTAAGAAGAAAAAAAAACTTAATTGAAGTGATGCAATTGGGTCCTAATAGATCACTAAATCAGCATCAAATCAAATTAACATTGACCCACGATTTGTCACATGCATGGCATTGATATTCGATTTATATATTTCATTCATATTTTCTCTCATTTCGCTTCGTCGCTTCACATTGTTTATTTATTTTCATTAATTTTCATTTTTTCTTTTTTTTTGCAAATTAGGTTAAAAATTTTATGGTTGTGAGTGGATAATAGGATAGGTTTTGAGTTTGAGTTTTACGAATAAAAAAATAATATTAGAAAAGTTTGATTTGATCTGATTTGACTTTGAATTTAATCAAAACTCAATATGATTATCGATTTTTTTTTTTCATTTTCCAATGATTTTAGCAATTTGCGTTAGTATAGATCACATTATTATAAAATTTTGGTAAAAAAACCTATCCAATCCCTTTCAAAAAAATTAGAACAGTTTAATCTTTGATAATATCGAAAATAAGCAATTAAGGATAATTAATTATGACGTTAATGTTTTTCGTCAATTGTGCATAATTTTGATTGGTATAATACTAAATTTAACCCTAAGGTTCACACAACCTGTCAATTTGATTATGATTTAATAAATTTAGCCTGCAACATTTGTGTAAATATGTAAATGTTGAAGCTAAATTTGTTAAATTTTTTAGAATCAATACCAAATTGACAAAACATGTAAACATTGAGGACTAAATTTATTGTTATACCCATCAAAATTAAGTACAATTTACAAAAGACGTTAACACCAGGATTAATTACACTTAATTACTCACTTACAAATTTGAGTGAAAGACGTCTTTTTACCTATAATTCTATTTAAATTTAATTGTAAAAATATATATATTATATATTAAATATTGAGAGGGGCGAAAGAGGTGATTATAGGTTCCGATCATATCTAATGCGTTTCAGCGCATTCGAACCCACGTCCTCTTGTATTGACAGTAACACTCATATCAATCGAATTAAGACTCAATCCGTAATTTAATATTACAAATTAAATAATATAAATTTATTAAAAATTACACGAAAATCAAAATTAAAATAAACATATAGTCTAAGGGTATCTTCTACATTATTGAAATTAAAAATTAAATTAAATCAAATCCTTTCTAAAGACTACCCATGTTCTTGTAATCAACAACCACAAAAACAACTTTCTCTTTCATTAATTTTGAATAAAAAATTTCACTTTCATTACAGCTTGGATGCCAATTTTAGTAAGAATAAGTGTAAATATTTAAAAATTTAAATAATTGCTAACGAGGTTTTGGTAACTTCAACCATGATTGAGGTCTCTATTTAAGAGAATTTGAAGGATTTTATCTGATGATTGTTTGAATATATTTTTACCCAAAAGTTTTGAGAACGTCGTCTTTGTCAATCCATCTACTATCATGTTGTCCTCTCTGAACATATGTGTTAATCGTATCATCCAATCTTGTTGAAGTAGGTCTCCAAATTTGAAGTAAAAAAGTTTGAGTCTTATCCAAAGATGAAGCCAGGTCGTTTTTTAAAATTTAATATTTTTGGCCTTTTAAAATTAATAAAATTTTATGTTAGTATATAGTAAAATTATATTTTACCTTAAAAATATTAAATTTTATTTTAGTCATTTAAAAATTATAAAGATATAAGCTATTAAAATGGTTAAATTACATTTTAGTTCTCATAAAAATATACAACTTAATCTTACTTCTCTTCCCCTCAAAAAAAAAAAATCTAGCTCCGCTGCTACTTTTTAAATAACTAATCAATTAACTTGATTCGGTGCTTGAATTGATCTACCTATCAATCTATATAGTCACAATTGCGATTACAAATATAATACAAATTGAGTAATTCTAACCAAAATCAGTGTTACAAAAGCACGATCAAACTAATAATCGAAATACATCAAGATTTAGATTTAAAAAAAATATGAATATGACACACATAACAAGACTTAAACAAAAATAAATAACGATTAAAAACCCCCACAAAATTTATATAAAATGAGACTCGAATATAAAATCTCAAAGCATTTTAAAGTATTTATTTATCTGGAAATTACAATCAAATTATTGTTTATATAGCCCTCTATCAACGAGAAATTATTTTATGGACACTTCCCACCACGTCATTCATGGTTCTTTTCCAATTATTTAATGACATTTCAATAATTTTTTCCATGTCATTGACATATAATTTTTTTCATGTCATTAAGGTTCAAGGTTTAATGTTCAGGGTTTAGGGTTTAAATTCGGGTTTGAGATTAAAAATTACCAAAATTATGTGTTAATGACACGAAAAATTATTGAAATATCATTAAATAATTAAAAATGAATAATCATTAATGATAGTAAATCCAATTTTCACTTGTTAATTGGCTTGAGTCACCTTACCGTCGGTAATAAAATAGTTAACCGTTGCTAAAAAACAAAAAATTAAACGTATAAAATGCAAGGATAGTTGTTTGATTCATTGTCTGCTATTTGTCCCTCCTTGTGATATTTTGTTAAGTTGTTTAAGTTTTATTCATATTATTAATTGCAATGTGCAATGTGCAATGTGCAATGTGCAATGTGCAATGTGAGGATTCGTTTAGTACTTAATTTTTATCTTTGTTTAATTACCGACACTAATTGTGATTATATTAAAAATTAGTAACAATAAAAAATTGTTAAGATCGGAGTAAGTATGGTTAATTAAGTCTTAATTTAGTTGGTATCGTTACTATTACAGTTACTTGAAAGTTGTGTGTTTAATTACGTAATATCTTTTAATTTAGACCTTTTCGATAAATTGTTGAAAATATTTAAATCAATATATTGACAATTAATATTTTCAAAGGGTTTTTAGACGTGTATTTGATAACTCAAGATAAAAATAAGTTGATAGAATTTTTTTATTAAAAAGTGAAAAATTATAAGTAAACAAAAGTTACTTATCACTTAATGAAGAATATTTTCAATTGATTCAATTTTATTTTATTTATTTTAACATTATGTTATCCAATAAAAATTATGTTTAAAATTTGATTATTTTTAGAATAATGTAAAATGTTTAAAATTTAATGATAAGATATAGAATAAAAATTATTATTGTTATAAATGTCCTAAAAGGATTCGGGTCTCCGACCCTTGACCCGGATAGACCCGACTCGGGAGAGGCGTATTCGCCAAGATAGCTCACAAGAAAAGTTCGCGGGCACACCTAGTAGGAAGGATTGTGAGCCTACGAGTAATCTAAACTCGTGATCAACGGGTACGGAGCTTGTCGTAACCATTTTTTGGAAGACGACAAAAAGGGGTTTGACTTTGGTTTTGAAAATAGGGATAAAACGGGAGTCGCCACCGACCTTTATTTGGTGTGGTCGGATCACCTTTATTTTAATAAAACATTTTGTTTTACTAAAACAGTGTTTTTGGTCTGCGAAGTTTTGAAAATCGGGTTCGGGAGTCGGTTACGCACGAGGAAGGATTAGCACCCTCGATACGCCCAAAATTGGTACCAAAATGATTAATTAGTGTCCTGATGTCGGAAGTTTGAAAAGGTTTTAAAATACGGATCCTTTTAAAAGATATTAGGATATTCGAGATCTCTTTGTTTCGAGAGGGTACAAACATCACATCCAAAGACGTTAGGACATGATATTTCTAACCTTCGTAATCAAAGTTATCTCATGATTTTCTGAAGTTTACCAAAAGAGTGTTTAGTGATTTAGTCAAGCGGAAAATCGCAACCTCAAAGACGTTAGGGCACTATTCCCAATTCCTAAATACAAAACATTGCCTTTATTTTTAAAACCTTTAAATGAAAGGTAGCAACTTTGCAAAATACCTCGTATCGGGTCAAATCGAGAGAAGGTTCGAGTCAAAACTTGAGATTTCTTAGTCCCGAAAAGATATAAACATCACATCCAGCTCGTTAGGATACAATGTTTTAATCTCTCGAAATCAAAGTGGTCTCGTGATTTGCAAAACTTCGTAAAAGGAATGTTAAGTAATTTAGTTAGACGGGAAATCGCAACCCAGCACGTTAGGGCACTATTTTCCGAATTCCTAAACACGAATCATCACCTTTATTTTAAAACCTTAAAGTGAAATATGATGATTTTCAAAACTACATTTTACGTAGTATTAATATAAAATCAAGAAAGATAAATAGATGAATGTAAGAGTACAAACAATAATGTTAAGATGATGATGTCAAATTATGATAATATTATTTCGATATGAATAATGCATGTATAATAATAATGGCAATAGAATAACAAAATTAGTGGTGCAAATTAAAAAATAAAGTGATAATAAAAATAAGATAATGGTAATAATACAAAATAATAGCAAGCGAATAATAGTAATATATATATATATTATATATATGTATATAATAATAGTAAGAAAGAATAGTAAAAATAATATATTTAATAACGATAATAATAATAATGATAATTATATAATAATAGAAACCATCGCTAAGCAAAATGATAAGGAAAATATATACATTATCTGAAAAATAAATAATACGAGATAATAAGGTAGCAAAATAGTAATAATAGTAGGACTAATAATTTAAAAAATGATAATAATAACAACAATAATAACAATAATAATAATATAATATATATATATACGTATGTGAGTGACAAAACTTATATGATATAACTTTGATAATATACAAAATAATTTAATATGTAAGGATTGGCTTTAGTATGATAAAATAATATATTAATGTAATATAATATAATATGATATGATATAATATAACATAATATAATATAGTATAATATATAGTATAATAATAATGATAATAATAATAATAATAATAATAATAATAATAATAATAATAATAATAATAATATAGTAGTAAAAAAATATCAAATAATGGCCAAAAGGCCAAAATTGTGAATTAATTAAAGAGGGATCAAATTGAATTAAAAATGAGATTTTGGGGTTAATTTGAAATAAAAGCGAAGGAAGGGCATATTTGAAACACGCGTGAAAACGAGGGGACCAAAGGGAAATTTTCCCAAAGCTTAAAACGCAGCGTTTAAATGGGGACCGGATCGCAAACCGCGAAAAATCATTGGGCCAATGTTGCAATAAATTAAAATTTGATTTAAAAACTAAAAATGCGGAAGGGCCAATTGCGCAATTAACCCATCCTCGAAAACACGCGAATCCTCCGGAGCGGTCGGTCGCTGGTCAAGGGCAAAAGCAGCGTCGTTTTGGGGCTTTTGGGCGCCGGCCAAAAGCACGTCGTTTTGGTTCGGCTATATAATCAAATTTTTGCCAAAAATCATTTCATTCCTCACCCTTCTTAAAAAAAAAGATTTCCTTCTCTTTTTCCTCTGCGGGGGGGAAATCCGGGAACTCCGTAGTCGGACGTTCTTACGTTGCAGCCTTCCGACCACCATACGATGGTAGGAAAAGGTAAGAATTTTATTTTTTTATTTATTTTTATGACTTTCCGCTTTTTATATATTATTTTTTGCATATATATACGTGTATATAAAAAAAAAAGAAAAAAATATCGAAAATGCAACGACTTTTACCCTTTCTTGGTTTTGATTCTTTCTCTCGTTTTCTTTGTTAGAATTGTGTTGATTTTTGCTCATTGCTTCGTATTGATTTTTGAAGGTTTGAACCACTTTGCTTTTGATTGAGAAAAAACTTTCTGCTTTGCTCTAATTTCCCTGTTTCTTTTATTGGTGTTTTTGAATCCCTTTTTTTGAAGAAGAAGAAAAAAAGCCCCATTTACAGCCTTCCATTCGGTTTTTATAACCGATTATGGAAGAGAAAAAAAACATCGTTTATTATTTTTTGCTATCTGTTGCCTCTGTTTCTTGACGTGTTTGTCTTCTTTTGCAGGGCATGGGCGAGGCGCGCGATGGGACGGTGGCCGGTGGCCTCGGTGAGGTGGTCGCAGAGGTGTCGGGTGAAAGGTCGGGTAGGTGAGGGTTGGTTCGAAGGTCGAGGGACGTTAGGGGTGGCGGCGGAGCTAGAGGAGATTAGGTTTCAGAACCCTAATTTGGATTTTGGGCCTATTGGGCCTCCCAGAAAAGTGGGAGGATTTTAATTTGGGTCTAGGTGCAGGTCTGTTGTCTTTATTTTTTGTTTTGGGTTTGTTTGATTTTTGGTATTGGGTCTGTGTGTTGGGTTGGTTTTAATTGGGCTTGTAAGCCGGGTGAAATGGGTGCATCTGTTGCCCTCTTTGCTCATTGTCGTGTAACGAGAATAGAAAGCAAAGATAAGAAAAAGACCCATTTTGCCCGGTCTCGGTGGGCCTTAACTTCTTTTGGTGTCTTTTCTTTAGGTAGCGTCATTTCTGCCCACCGCATCTTGTTGCTTCGATCCACTCCACCGATATATGGCTTCAATCTACTCTTTGCTGCGACTTCAATGGGATGTGACTTGTTTATTTTCGATCTGCTCTTGCAAATTTAGGAATGTCTAAATCTTTCTTCAATCGATCCTTGCAAACTCAAGGATCACCA
Source organism: Gossypium rotundifolium (assembly GCA_025506655.1). NCBI lineage: Eukaryota > Viridiplantae > Streptophyta > Magnoliopsida > Malvales > Malvaceae > Gossypium > Gossypium rotundifolium. Next base: position 203,839,832 of record CP106724.1, read on the forward strand.
GATTGAGTCTTTGATCTACTTCTTGCAACTTCGGAAGGTCAAATCGCTTTCTTCAATCGATCCTTGCAAACTCAAGGATCACCAGAGTGATATCTTCGATATGCTTCCCGCAACTTCGAAGGACTTTCAATCGATCCCAAACTCGGGGATCACGGGCCGAATCTTGAACTTCGGGGATCACCAGATCAATCTTGATCCGCTCACCGCAACTTCGAAGGTCAAATTCGCTTTCATCAATCGATCCCAAAGAACTCGGGGATCACCAGATGAATCTCGACCTTCTTCCCGCAACTTCGGGAAGGTCAAATATGCTTTCTTCAATCTGATCCTTGCAAACTCAAGGATCACCAGATCGAATCTTGACCTTCTTCCCGCAACTTTAGGAAGGTCAAATATGCTTTCTTCAATCGATCCTTGCAAACTCAAGGATCACCAGATGAATCTTCGACCTTCTTCCCGCAACTTCGGGAAGGTCAAATTTGCTTTCATCAATCGATCCCAAAAAATCTCGGGATCACCGGAAGGTCGATTTCTTTGATTTACTTCTCACGGTACTTCATGGGAACTTTGAAGAAATAAGAATTGAGGAGAAGAGATTTGTAATCTCCATCTTCTCTTCTTGAAACTCCAAAGAAATAAGGATATAACCTCATTGTTAATGCAGGAGACGGATTTGTAATCTCAACCTACTCCATCAAACGTCAGCGGCAGGAATTGAAATTTTTCAATTTGCTTCCTTACTATCTTCGAAGACTTCAATCTTCACTGCTCCACTACCATCTCGAAGGAGCGAAATCGAACTTTTCAATTTGCTTCCTTACTATTTTAGGAAGACTTCAATTTTCGATCCGCCCCACTACCATCTTGAGGAACGAATCTGAACTTTTCAATGTGCTTCCTTACTATCTTGGAAGACTTCAATCTTCAATCCCCCCCTACCATCTTGAGGGCAACAAATCGAACTTTGATATTGCTACACCGTTTTTGAGGATCCCGTCTGTAGAATTAATTTTATGTGCTTATGCTTATGCAAATGGTGAGGACGCTCGATTAGAATGACTCAAAGCCTCCTAACTACATGTGTTATGAATGACACTTACATGAATGCGAAATGTCATGAGAATGATGATTTTCCATTAAGATGCAATGATTGTAATAAATCGAATGCTCCTAACTAAATGATATTATGGAGGACATTTGCATGAATGCGGGATGTCATGAGAATGATTCTTTATTAAAATGTATAAGGATCACGATGCGATGATTGCACGCTCCTAATGATGAGGAATGGATGTAAAATGAAATGACCCTTTTATGCTTAGGGTTGTCATCGCTCAAATCGTCCACAGTCGTACAACCACGATATCTCGCTATTGCTGATACCTTTGCGAAACTCAAAGAAACAATCATATTTTGCTCAAATAGTTTGCCCCAATGTGACTTCAAGGCGCACTCCACGGCGCATCTGAGGACTTTAAAGCCTATACTATCTTGAGATCAACCCATTGTGCCTTAAGGGTATAGAAATTGTATCATCTTCAATCGATCCCACTACGACTCGGGGTGTAGAATCTATGTCATCTTGATCAATCCCACTACGACTCGGGGTATAGAATTTGTTGATTTGGTGCATTGCACCTTTTCATTCACGTGGATCGTGACCGGTGTGCACTCATGATAGTTGTGTGGATACAAAATCGTTCTTTCTTGAATGATTCCCCATTTATATATCGCCATTTTATCGAGATGATACTTTTTACGTAATACCTCGACATTTGTTCAATCACCATTTTCAATTCGAAGAGGTAGCCTCAGTTCAGAGTTTTCCTCCACCATTATTCCTGTCCCTCAAAACTCGAGGAGTTTTAAGCAATGGTCCTGTTTCAGGTTCCGATACTACTTAAAAGTTTCCTAGAGTAATATGTGAAACTCTTTTTTGTGGAAGTGTCGTTAGTCCATTAATCGTTATTTCAATGCAAAATGTCTGAAAGAGATCATAACTATGGATAAGAACGAAATTAGTTAGGAGCATAACTCGAAACCAACGGGTTAAGCAAAAATAGCGAGTGTAGTCAGGAAAGAAATTTATTGGCAGTGTATCTGGCAAGGTAAAAATAGAAATTAGGTGCCCAGATATATGACTGAGCTCCTCTGTTCAAACTTCTTGAGGACCATTTTAGGCTCAACATGTGTTTAGGGGATCCGGAGTACTTTGTCGATGCTCCAAGACGCAACATACTTCTTCATTGTTAACTCAAGCGTGGTAAGACTACCGCACGCCTTACTTTTGATCAAAATTTAAGCTGCCCTTCTCGGGTTTTCAACTCAAATCCCCTTTTGATCCCAAGGCGCCCTTTGCGGATTTTCGCCTCGACCTCTCCTTTTCCTTTTTCTTTTTTCGTGTCTTTTTTGTTTTTGTTCTTTTTCACCATTTTCTTTTTTTTTTTTTTTTGCAAAACTCCTTTTTTGTAAGACTCTTTTTGTGTTTTTTTTTTTTTGAAATTGAACCCAACGGATTGGACAGGTCCTTGCCATCCATTTTGATTAGTATCCATGTTTCCTCAGAACAAGCCTTTTTTTGCTGCATTTACTTTTCCTTTCGAGTCCTCTTGAATCTGAAGAACCTTTCTTAATCTGGGTCTTTCTCCAAAATTCCTTTTGAGCGAACATTTTGTCATAAACCAATGGTAAAGATGCCCCTGAAAGTCCTAGCCAACTTTTTAAAAACCTAGAGGGTAAATGGTAACTTCTCTATGCCAACGTTTACAAGTATCACCATTTTCCAAAAATTTTGAATGGTTTTGGCTATCTTCTTTGACCGACGTGGTGTCTAATCTTTGGACGGACTATAAATTGTGCTAACGCGTTTCTTTCGGCATTCTTTATTGCCATTCTCTCTTTATTCTTCCTTTTCTTCTTCTTCCTTTTTTGTTGTGTGTTTTTTTGTATTTTTTGTTTTTTGGTTTTTTTTTTGTTTTTTTGTTTTTTTTTTTGGAAGTTGAATTTGAAGTTGAAGTAGACGACCGCCGACTTTGTAATTTTGACATGTGAAGCGACCTTTACCCTCTTAGTAAGGTAACCAAAGGCTATGATTATGAACCGATGTTGGCCCAAAGCTCTTGAGTAGGCGGCTTGATAGCGTTCATGCCTCACATATAGGAATCCACGTTTTAGTGGCCTTAATGTGTCTAACTGTGATCATGCGATAATATCTTGCCTTATTCTTGCGGTGAACTAAGCTTCCATCTTCATCTCCTTCGTTGGCTTGCAGTGTTGGCCGATATCTCATGAGGTAGGTTACGCCATTTTAACAAATTAGGAAGTAAGTTGCAATCTCTATCATCTTCCTTAGATTCTTCTAGACACATATCTCACTTGAAAGGGAGTTAAGTAACAACGTCGCTCGGTCATTGACATCTGGGACCCATATCCAGATGAAGGCAATTTAGAGAATGAATGATTATTTATGAATTAAGAATAAAAGAATGTTCAATAAAATGTATAGCATGGAAAAATAAAAAATATTGGTCCAAAAGATGCATTTTATTGAAGTAGTAATTCAAAACACGAGCCTATTTCACAAAAGAGATCTTATTGCTTCTAGGCTTAAAGCAACAAGTATACTTCATACATTACTCTAGATAAGCTTCTAAATACTATGAGAATTACTTCCACAGTCTCATTGCTTAAAATGTTCTTAGGTTCATGCTTACGCTTTTGGTGCGTTGCCTATCTCCACAACACCCATTTTGACGAATTTTTCCACCAACTTCTTGAAAGTCATGCAATTTTCTATGGAATGTCCTGTAACTCCCATGATACTCACATCGGACATTTAGGTTATACCATCTTTGGGTATGGAGGTTGCGGTGGCTTTATAAAATAAGGAGCTACAACATGCATATCAAATAAGTTCGGTATAACTCCACATGCGTCATGGGAATAGGAGTGAACCGAGGTTTTTCCGAATACGCTCTGGATTGGGTTCTTGCTTTGGTGGGACCGGGATGGTAATCGCCCTTTTGCTGGGTGGCTTCTTGTAAGCGGCTTGAATAACCCTTAGTATACACACTCGTCTTGGCCCATCTTTATCCTTCCTCTTGGGGCTTTTGAAGCCCTTCTCCCTTTTCTTTGTCTCGGTAGGCCAAAAACAACGCGATTGGCTTGCTCATTACCGAGGCCCATTGGAGAATTCAATGACCAAGTATTAGTCCTATATTGAGATCCAATAATGACGGTACCACGCGAGAATGTGTATCCGGTTGAGTTGGGACATTTATTGGGGAATAAACGATGTCTTCGTTATTATCCACATTGTCGATCCACGGTCACTCCTTTTTCAAGTCCTTGACTAATGGCGAGTTAGTGGCCCATCATGTTCTTTTGAAAGTCTAGCATTTGCTCTCGCATTTCTTGTTGTATTTGGATCAATTGTTCTTGCATCTCTATTTGCCTTTGCTCTATCCTCACCAACCTTTGTTCCATGTTTTCCAGGTTAACTGAAACATTTTGCCTAATTAGGGTCCTTTTGTAAAAGTCTAATGCAAATGAATGCAATGTAATCGAATGCAATGTAGTGCGAATGCATGAATGCAAAGAGGCATCGATTCGATCGACTTCATTTTAGAAAACTTTATTAGAAAACAAGTTCTTTTACATAAAATGGACTACTATATGCATTCGTCCTAAGTCCTAAAAGTCTTGATTTCCCAAGTAATGAAGCTAGCTCTTGGTGTGACTGATCAGTAGCCCATATTTTATGCTTAACATATCCACTTGTAATGCCAAAATCAGATGACCGACTACATTTGCATCCGAACCGTCATTCCCTCATAAGGTAATCTTGACTTTTTAACTTGATGATCATAAGAATGATGAAGTTCTTCTTTCCAACATTTCTCTCTTGTTTCAAGAAGCTCGATCCGTAGTTCACAATTGTGTAACGTTAGATTTAACTACACTTCATTTCCTCAATCTTGTTCGGACTTAAATTCAACTCGATTGCGAGTTCTGACTTTGAGGGTAGTGAGGAGACTATCCCACTTAGCATCGCTTTTTTCGATATTGATCATTTATTCTAGCTAGCATCGTACTCAAGGATTTTTCCGCTTTCATGGCTCGGAAAGATTAGAGTTTTCCGGACCAAGAAGGAACTGAAGCTCAGGACATTGATTGTATCCGTCAATAGTTTTTCCAATTCCAACCACCGGTGAAAGTCGTCTATTCGGTTCGTCTCTTTGAATCTATCTAAGCGGGTCAATACAAACAAGAATCAAATCCCTTGCAATGTTGTTTGGATCACAACGATGAGCCCGAAGTTCACAACGGCCTATCCTTTTACCTAGATGGTTCCACCAATTCCATCGCCTATTCTTGAGGAAGAAATTTTCATCGTTGCCTCTGACGAGCCGACCTTTGACTTGGGTGGAATTAGTCTTGGAAGAAACACCATAAGAACGCAGCATTGGCTTGGCACTATGGTTGCTCCCACATGAAGCATAGGATAAGGCTTTCACTCTTTCACGAGATTTCTGTCTTAACCAAAGAAGCTCTCTAGTTAGTGCTTTGTCAATTGCAAGTACATCAAGGAATGTAGCTCCAAAGGAATGTATGTAGGTTGTTTGGCTCTCGACATTAAAGCATGGCAAGTCTATTAACTTTTCACACTTTCCTCCTTCAATGAAAACAACGGATCTTTGCACAACCGCCGCTCAATCCAAAGATCTTGTACTCGTGATTGGATGGATGACTTTTGTCCTCGGGTTCTCAAGGCTTCGTTTTGCGGGATCTATGGCATTACGATTAGCAACGAATCCACGAATATACTACAGGAAAGGCCTCTCGAGTGGCTATGAAACTTGAATGGAAACCCCATAATCAAGGGTACCTCCTCCAATATCGTGAAGTTGTTCCGATTATCTTAAAAGATTGGCAAACCAATAGGCATCCTCGCTTGACATGCTACCTTAAAATGACAACCATCATCCTCGGTGTTTCTTGAGAGTTTTGATTTCCTTTTCGCGCCGTTTGAGTCATCGGTCTTACACTACCGTTGTTTACATTAGATGTAACATCCTCAAATACCATTGTAAACTTATGCTTGTTATTTGGAAGAGCATCAACGATAAATAAACTTTTCTCCCGTCGTAAACAAGGTCCTTTCCGGCCAATTCATTGTCATAGTTCTCTTGCCCTCCGTCAATTACTTTCCTTCCAACACCCTCGTTGTCTCTGAGGTTGCCATCTTCACATGAAAGAGAAACACCGTAATGGTAGAAGCGTCTATCCTACCTTACTGCCCACTATGAAGTGATTAGTGAGTATAATTACTTTCTACCATGCATTGCCATAAAATGTCATACAATCTTTTCCACATCCGATTTGGTTTTGATCGAACAACATTAGGAAGCATAGGTGGTGAGATTTTAGCTTGCCCATTTGCTCAAATGGATCCATACCCTTCTAACGCCTAGGTTCTAACTATATACTGACGACTACATTGTCTTCCACTTTATCAAGGAACCCGTTCTCCATAACCACTTTTCGACCTAGAAACCAACCATGAATCGATACCTCTAAAGAAATGAGATGATATGCACGAAAATAAAATACAACGAGTTAGTATCACAAAGTATAAAGCCGGTGAAAATGAACAAACACCTACCGGGTGACCACTAAGGTTTGACGTTATTCTACTTAAAGTGGACTCTAGGGTTCACTACTTGTGGTTTGGTTCTAAAGAGAGTACCGAACCAACAGATTCCTCAATCCTCACCCATTATAGGCTCATACGGACCGAGTTGGTTCGAGGAATACATTTCCCTATGGTTGCACGGAGATGAAAATCTCACGAAGACATAGGTGCGGATGTATTCAAAGCGATCCACTATCCCGCACGGAGGTGAAGACCTCACGAAGGAGTAGTTTCTCACTTCCACTTAAAGGTGCGACCACAATGGTCATGCAATGCAATGCCGAGATTAAAACATGTAATAAAGGGATTATAATTTTGCAAATCAACTTTTAAATTTCCGACAAAAGGCGGAAAATAATCAATTTATGGCTTGACTCTCTAAAAGAAGTCCCGATGGAGTCGCCAAGTATAGTAACCATTTTTGGAAGGCGACAAAAAGGGTTTGACTTTGGTTTTGAAAATAGGGATAAAGCGGAGTCGCCACCGACCTTTATTTGGTGTGGTCGGATCACCTTTATTTTAATAAAACATTTTGTTTTACTAAAACAGTGTTTTTGGTGCGAAGTTTTGAAAATCGGGTTCGAGAATCGATTCACATACGAGGAAGGATTAGCACCTCGATCGCCCAAAATTGGTACCAAAATGATTAATTAGTGTCTTATGTCGGAAGTTTGAAAAGGTTTTAAAATACGGATCCTTTTAAAAGATATTAGGATATTCGAGATCTCTTTGTTTGAGAGGTACAAACATCACATCCAAAGACGTTAGGACATGATATTTCTAACCTTCGTAATCAAAGTTATCTCATGATTTTCTGAAGTTTACCAAAGGGTGTTTAGTGATTTAGTCAAGCGGAAAATCGCAACCCGACGCGTTAGGGCACTATTCTCAATTCCTAAATACAAAACATTGCCTTTATTTTAAAAACCTTTAAATGAAAGGTAGCAACTTTGCAAAATACCTCGTATCGGGTCAAATCGAGAGAAGGTTCGAGTCAAAACTTGAGATTTCTTAGTCCGAAAAGATATAAACATCACATCCATTTCGTTAGGATACAATGTTTTAATCTCTCGAAATCAAAGTCGTCTCGTGATTTACAAAACTTTGTAAAAGGAATGTTAAGTAATTTAGTTAGGCGGAAATCGCAACCCGACACGTTAGGGCACTATTTTCAATTCCTAAACACGAATCATCACCTTTATTTTAAAACCTTAAAGTGAAATATGATGATTTTCAAAACTACATTTTACGTAGTATTAATATAAAATCAAGAAAGATAAATAGATGAATGTAAGAGTACAAACAATAATGTTAAGATGATGATGTCAAATTATGATAATATTATTTCGATATGAATAATGCATGTATAATAATAATGGCAATAGAATAACAAAATTAGTGGTGCAAATTAAAAATAAAGTGATAATAAAAATAAGATAATGGTAATAATACAAAATAATAGCAAGCGAATAATAGTAATATATATATATATATATATATGTATATAATAATAGTAAGAAAGAATAGTAAAAATAATATATTTAATAACGATAATAATAATAATGATAATTATATAATAATAGAAACCATCGCTAAGCAAAATGATAAGGAAAATATATATGATATCTGAAAAATAAATAATACTGATAATAAGGTAGCAAAATAGTAATAATAGTAGGACTAATAATTTAAAAAATGATAATAATAACAACAATAATAACAATAATAATAATATAATATATATATAACGTATGTGAGTGACAAAACTTATATGATATAACTTTGATAATATACAAAATAATTTAATATGTAAGGATTGGCTTTAGTATGATAAAATAATATATTAATGTAATATAATATAATATGATATGATATAATATAACATAATATAATATAGTATAATATATAGTATAATAATAATAATGATAATAAGGTGATAATAATAATAATAATAATAATAATAATAATAATAATAATAATAATATAGTAGTAAAAAAAATATCAAATAATGGCCAAAAGGCCAAAATTGTGAATTAATTAAAGAGGGATCAAATTGAATTAAAAATGAGATTTTGGGGTTAATTTGAAATAAAGCAGAAGGAAGGGCATATTTGAAACACGCGTGAAAGCGAGGGACCAAAGGGAAATTTTCCCAAAGCTTAAAACGCAGCGTTTAAATGGGGATTTGGATCGCAAACCGCGAAAAATCATTGGGCCAATGTTGCAATAAATTAAAATTTGATTTAAAAACTAAAAATGCGGAAGGGCCAATTGCGCAATTAACCCATCCCCTCGAAAACACGCGGATCCTCTGGAGCGGGTCGGTCATGTGGTCAAGGGCAAAACGACGTCGTTTGGGGCTTTTGACAGCCGCCCAAAACGACGTCGTTTTGGTTCGACTATATAATCAAATTTTTGCCAAAATTTTCATTCCTCACCCTTCTTAAAAAAGCGATTTCCTTCTCTCTTTCCTCTGCGGGTGGGGAACGCCGGGTGGGAACTCCGGTCGGACGTTCTTGGCAAGCCGCTCAACCACACCATGATGGTAGGAAAAAGGTAAGAATTTTTATTTTTTTTATTTATTTTTTATGACTTTCCGCTTTTTATATATTATTTTTTTTGCATATATATACGTGTATATAAAAAAGGAAAGCGAGAAAAAAATATCGAAAATGCAACGACTTTTACCCTTTCTTCGGTTTTTGATTCTTTCTCTCGTTTTCTTTGTTAGAATTCGTGTTGATTTTTGCTCGCTGTTTCTGTTGATTTTTGAAGGTTTGAACCACTGTTTTTGATTGAGAAAAAAACTTTCTGTTTGCTCTAATTTCCCTGTTTCTTTTATTGGTGTTTTTGAATCCCTTTTTTTTTTGAAGAAGAAGAAAAAAAAAGCCCCCATTTACAGCTTTCCATTCGGTTTTTATAACCGATTATGGAAGAGAAAAAAACATCGTTTATTATTTTTGCTATCTGTTGCCTCTGTTTCTTGACGTGTTTGTCTTCTTTTGCGGGGGCATGGGCGCCATGATGGGACTGTGGCGGTGGCCTCGGTAGAGTGGTCGCAGAGGTGTCAAAAGTCGAAAGGTCGGGGTAGGTGAGGGGTTGGTTGTTGCAGAAGGTCGGAGGACGTGGCTAGGGGGTGGCGGCAGGGCTAGAGGAGATTAGGGTTTCAGAACCCTAATTTGGATTTTGGGCCTATTGGGCCTCCGGGTTAAAAAGTGAGGAGATTTTAATTTGGGTCTAGGTGCTGGGTCTGTTGTCTTTATTGTTTTGTTTTGGGTTTGTTTGATTTTGGTATTGGGTCTGTGTGTTGGGTTGGTTTTAATTGGGCTTGTAAGCCCGGGTGAAATGGGTCTGTACAGAGCTCACTGAGGATGTTAGCCCCAGGAACAAAAAGGACCACGTGCGACGCAGACACGCGTCCAACAAGCTAGGAGACGCGTAGAGAATGTCAACACCAGAAGCAGGGAATGTCAGTACCGGAGGCTCTAGGGATGAGACAAAATGGTGAGCCCAGTTATGAGTCGTAATATTAACAATAGGAGCATGTATAAATACCTCCAACATTTCTCTCCAACGGATACGAGAAAAACATGGCTCAATAATTATATATTTATCAAACAACCTAATTATATTCCATACTTAATTTTAATTTAAATAATATATAGTTAATTTGAGGTTTGAAGAAGTTTTTGGACAATTTAGTAGGGGTGGAGGGAGGGGGCACGTCGTGGCCATACCCCCTCCAAAAAATATAAAGAAAAATAAATAAAAAATTAGTTGTTTTAATATAATAGTAAAATTACATTTTAGTTCTTAAAATTGTGGTGAAGGGACTAAATCCACTGAAAATGCATAGTAAAGGGGCCTTGTATAAAATTTAACCATAAAGTTATTATCTTGAAAAGAAAATATATTTAAGAAATGGACCGATCCCTAAATATGACCTTTTTTCAACTTGACTCGTGAACCATTTTGTACTAAATTAATTAAAAATTACTTGGTTAACCAAGAGACCAAGCAAAATAATTAAGTAAATATCATTTTTAAGAAAATAACAAAAGAAATTTAAATTATTGATACAAGTTTTATTAAAATTCATTTAATTTTGGAATAATTTCTTTTTTCAGCATGTAGGGTTATAATTTAAAATTATTGTCAAAATTGTATTTCTTGATGCACAAAGACAAGATATATCTAATCTCTGCCTTAAATCTTGCTGTTAAAGGGTCCCTTTATCAAGTCCAAAGCCTTTTTAATATGAAAAAGAAAAAAGATTTGTGTTGATCTTGTATTTTAAATTAATATTAATTATAAAAAGATTATGTTTCAAAAAGTAATTGTAAATAAATTGTTTGAGTCTTAGTTTGACTGGCATCAATATTGTTGCCAGTGCAAGAGGACATTGGTTCGAGTGCGTTGAAGCGCATTTATCTTCCTATTTAAGATACAAAATAATCATTGAACTATTCAAAAGCTTTCATTTAGCTATTGGGTTGTTAAAATTGTTGTGGTATGGCCTTCCATGTTCGCACCGCCTATACCAATCAAAAGCTCTCATTCCCCTTCTCTTCTACAGTTCAAATTTTTTTCATGAAATAGTTCTGAAATTCATGAATTTGCGAACCAAAATCCAAATAATTTTTTTTTTAATCTCTGACACTAATCGTCAGATTGACTTGGATCTAAGCCCTAAGGTATGTTTTTCTACTCGTCAATGGGTATTGATCCATCGTACCAATCATCAATTTGTCACTTGGAACTGCTAGCTGGACAATTAAATAAAAGCTTGACAATTCAATGACTTAAATGAAAACTTTCGAATAGTTCAGTATATGTTTGTCTACTTGTCAATAGGTATTGATCCACCATACCACAGGGGCGAAGCCAGAACAATTTTAGGGGCGGATGAAATTTTAATTTTTTATACCCTATATCTTTATAATTTTTAAAAGATTAAATTGATTTTTTATAATTTTAGGCGGGACAAAAGTGCAATTTTACCTTTACTAATTTAAAATATTTAAAAAATCTCAAGGGCCTAAATAACAATTTTACATTTTACATTTTACGGCCCCTCTAGATTCGCCACTGCCATACCAATCGTCAATTTATCGCTTGGAGCTACTAGCTGGACAATTTAAAAAAATTAACAATCCAATGACTTAAATGAAAACTTTCGAATAATTCAGTAACCATTTTGTAACATTTTGAAGTTGAGTGACTAAAACGTAAACTTACTAATAATTTAGTAACCGTAAATATAGTTTACCCAAAAATATTTTCCATTTTCTCTTTTTGTTTCCTCGACCTTAGAAGGAAAGGAATAGAGTCGTTTTAAATGTTGGGATGCTAAGCAGGTGCAGACACAGATAACGAATGCACATATTCTTACTTGAAAATTAAGCTTCAAGAACTTTATATACATATATATATATATATATTATATATGTCGTAACCATTTTTTTGGGTGAAATGGTAAACGACGCGGTCGACTCGTTTTTTTGAAAAAGAAAAGGAAAGGAGTCGCCACCGATCTTTATTTGGTGTGATCGGATCACCTTCGTTTTAATAAAACATTTAATTTACTAAAACAGTGCTTTTTGGTCCACTAACTTTAAGAAAACGGGTTCGGAGGTCGATTACGTGCGAGGAAGGATTAGCACCCTCGACACGCCCAAAATTGGTACCAAACTGATTGATTGATGTCCTATTTGTTGAAAACTTTAAAGGGATTCGACAATACAATGCTTTTTATTTTTAAAATTGGAAGGGCGTTAAGGCTTTCTTATTTTCAAGAGGTGAAGCATCACGTCCGATGAAGTTAGGGCACAATACTTTAAACTCTCAAACTAAGCTCACCTTTTGAAACTGGTTTTATTTGAAGATGATCTTCCGTTATTCGTCGAATGAAACAATGGAACCCGAGAAGTTAGGGCTCGACTCCCGAGATTTCAAATACGGAAGATTGCCTCTATTTTAGGAAAGAAACTTATCCGAAGTATCTAAGTGTCGAGTCCGATGAAGTTAGGGCACGACATTTGAATTTTCGGATTAAGTATTTTGTTTAAAATTTAAATTGTGATTCTTAAAAGGATATCCGTTGTTCACCTTAACGGAAGAAACCGGAACCCAGTGAGTTAGAGCACGATTTTTCCAAATTTACGAACACGAAATATTGCCTTTATGAAAGAAATCAATTTTGTATTGGGAAAATGTAGCACTAATTAAGTAACAAAATGCAGAGAATACAATGCTAGCAAGCATATAGAACACATATGTTAAATACAAGCGGTAATAATAAGGCGAAAATAGATATAAGCGAGTAAAACCGATATGTTGAAAAGGATAATAAGCGAAAGCGAAAGAATTATAAGCGATATGACGACTTTACAAGCGCATGGAGGATAAAGATAACAATAATAATGATGATAATAACGATAACAAAAATGATATTGAGATGTAAATATAAATAGGAATACATAAGATGTGATGACATGAATGAAAATATAAGTATATGTGAAATAATATAAGTATACATATACGAATGAGCGTTAAATAAATAATAATATATACATATATATATATAAATAATATAATAAAAGTGATAAAAATAAAATAATAATGATAATAATAATATAGTGATAATAAATATAATAACAATAATCTGAAATATACATACACAATATACTAATATGAATATAGTAATACTAGTAATAATAATAATAATAAAGTTAGTAATAATAAAAGCGATAACGATAATCAATAATATATGAATTAATGATGTAGTAATGATAATAATATAGTAATAATAATGTAACAAAATGATAAAAATAAAAATAAAATAAAATAAAAAAGTGGTAGAACAATGATAATGATAATGGTGGAAGTACAAGTAGAATGGAGAATGATAATAAAAATAACATTAATAAAAAATAAAGAGGTAAACAAAATGTATATATACAAAAGAATAAACAAAATATATATATATGTGAAAATTCTAACATAAATAATAGTAATAAAGCTATTAACTAATAATAATAATAATGATAATAAGGATAAAATATTAAATAACAACGGTGGCAATAAAAAAAAATGCAAAATAACTGATAAAAGGGCTAAATTGAATTAAAGACAGAAGTTTGGAGCTTAATTTTAAAAATAAAAGAAAGGACGAGGACCAAAATACAACACGCGCGGACTTGTGGGGACTAAAGTGGACAATACCCCCTAAATCCCCATGCGCCCACCCAGTTGGCAGCTTTAGGGACCAAATCGAAAATAAAATAAAACTTAAGGGCCAAATTTAAAAGAATAAAGAAGACAGAAACCAGGGCCTAATCAAACGGAGCAGCGAAGGAGAGGGACCGTTCGCACAAATACCCCTTTTCAGGGATATGCGCAACATCCCCTGCACCAAACGGCACCGTTTTGTTTGATATTCATAACCCTCTTTATTTTTTTTAAAAATCATATCTCAGAACCCTAAAGCTCTCTCAAAACTCAGCAGCCAACATTTCTTATATTTTTTTCTCTCTTCCCGCCTCTCGTCTCTCCTCTCTCCCATGAGTGAGTTCCCACCAATCATCGCGCCACCATAGTGTTCGGTGGCCAACAACGCCGAGACGGGCTTTTAGCCTCGATTTGAGACCTCCGTTTAAGAGCCCGGCGCTCGATATCCCAAAGCAAGAAGAAAGGGTTTTGATGTCCCTCCTCGCCGTAGAGTCCGTCGATGGAGAAGGAGGGCTCAAGCCGTGACCGAGGGGATTCGGGTAAGCTTTCTTCTCCTTTTTATTATTATTTGTAAAAATTTTAGGATAATAAAATCAAAACTAAAATAAATGAAAGCGGTGATAAATAACAAGAAGAGCAAAAGCGAATTCAACCTTAAAATTTTCTGATCCTTTTTTATTTCTCAGTGCCGGTATTTTTTGAATTCGGGAAATCAAAAAAAATAAAACAAAGCCCCCCCGACCTTGATGCTTTTGTTCAGTCTCTTTTTTATTCCTAGTTCATAAAAATCGGAAGCCCCCACAAACGGGTTTTGTTTCGGTTTTTATAATCGAAGCACAAGTTTCATTTTTTTGTTCTCTTTTATCTGTTTCTGCTGTTTTTGTCGATTTGTTAGTGCATGCTCCCTGTTCTTGCAGATGGTACGGTGTCAGAGGTGCGGGAGGGTGTCTGACCGAGGCGCTGGAGGGTCTTTGGTGGGCAGGATGTGGAGCAAGTCCGGCCGATTGTCGATGGCGGGTTCGGCTAGGGTTTTCGAAACCTAGCGATCTGAGGAAAATTTTTTAACTTTTGGGCTTCCGGCCATTTGTAAAATGGGTCGGTTTGGGTTTTAGTTGGGTTTGGGTAGGGCAAATTTGGGCTTTGTCTGGTGCCCTCTTTGCTCATTTTCGTAACGAGAATGGAGCAAAGACTTAAAAAGCCAATGTTGCCGGCCTCGCCGAGTCTTAGCCTCTCGGTGCTTTTCTTCAAGTAGCCTCATCCCGATCCTCCACATCTTATTGCTTTGATCCACTCCACCGCTATATGGCTTCAATTTGCTCTTGCTGCGACTCCAATGGGATGTGACTTGTTTTATTTTAGATTACTCCTCTGCATATTCAGAGAGATGAGGTTTTCGGTCTTGCCCCACTACTGGCTAGGGCGACAAGATCTACAATTTTTGGCCTATTCCATTCTTTGGTTAGTGGCAATAGGATGGTGGCTTGAATCGTGTTCCCTACTTGGTTGGGAGCCAAGATTCGCCGATCTTGCCCTACTACTGGTTGAGGCGACAAGATCTACAATTTTGACCTATTCACTTTCGGTCGGTGGTAATAGGATGGTCTTCAACCTATTCCACCGGGTCGATGGCAACATGATAATCCTCAACCTATTCCACCATTGGTCGATGGTAATAGGACAACCTTCAACCTATTCCACATTGGTCGATGGTAATAGGACAATCTTTAACGATTCCACCGCTGGTCGATGGTAATAGGATAACCTTCAACCTATTCCACCGTGGTCGATGGTAATAGGACAACCTTCAACCTATTCCACCGCTGGTCGATGGTAATAGGACAACCTTCAACCTATTCCATTGGTCGATGGTAATAGGACAATCTTCAACCTATTCCACCGTTGGTCGATGGTAATAGGATAACCTTCAACCTATTCCACCACCGGTCGATGGTAATAGGACAATCTTCAACCTATTCCACCGCCGGTCGATGGTAATAGGATAACCTTCAACCTATTCCACCGCCGGTCGATGGTAATAGGACAATCTTCAACCTATTCCACCGGGTCGATGGTAATAGGACAATCTTCAATAGTGTTGCTACATCGTCCTCTGAGGGCATATCCTGTAGGCTCGACTTTATATGCTTGTATTTATGCCAAATGATACGGATGCTATGGTCAGAATGACTCAAATGCTCCCAACTACGCGTGATATGGATGACGTTTACATGAATGCAGCATGTCATAAGAATGATGATTTTCCATTAAGATGCAATGATTGTAATAAATCGAATGCTCCTAGCTAAATGATATTATGGAGGGCATTTGCATGAATGTGGGATATCATGATAATGATTCTTTGTTAAAAATGTATAAGGGTCACAATGCGATGATTGCACGCTCCTAATGATGATGAATGTAAAATGAGATGACCCCTTTTTATGCGTAGGGTTGTCACTGCTCGTCGTCCACAGTCGTCGTGACAACCACGATATCTATATTCTGGTACCTTTGCGAACTCAAAGAAACAATCATATTTTGCTCAAACAGTTTGCCCCAATGTGACTTCAAGGCTCACTCCACGGCACATACAGGACTTTAAGGCCTATACTATCTTCAGATCAGCCCATTGTACCCTATGGGTATAGAAATTGTGTCATCTTCAATCCATCCCACTACGACTCAGGGGTGTAGAATCTATGCCATCTTTAGTCAATCCCACTACGACTCAGGGGCATAGAATTTGTTGATTTGGTCTGTTGCACCTTTCCATTCCTGTGGATTGTGACCAGGTGTGCACACATGATAGTTGCATGGATACAAAATCCTCTTCGCGCGGATGATTCCCCATTCATATATCGCCCCCTTTTTTTTATATCGCGATGATACTATTTACGTAATACCTCGTCATTTGTTCAATCACCATTTTTGATCCGAAGAGATAGCCTCAGTTCAGAATTTTCCTCCACCATTATTCCTGTCCCCTAAACTCAAGGAGTTTTAAGCAATGGTCCTGTTTCAGGTTCCGATACTACTTAGAAATTTCCTAGAGTAATATGTGAAACTTTTTTTGTGAAAGTGCCGTTAGTCCATTAATCGTTATTTCAATGTAAAATGTCTGAAAGAGATTATAACTATGGATAAGAACGAAGTTAGTTAGGAGCATAGCTCGAAACCAAGGGGTTAAGCAAAAGCAACGAGTGTAATTAGGAAAGAAATTTATTGACAGTGTATCTTGAAAGGTAAAAATAGAAACTAGGTGCCCCAGATATCGCAGCCTGAGCTTCTCTGTTCAAACTTCTTAAGGGCCATTTTAGGCTCGATATGTGTTTAAGGGATTCGGGGTACTTTGTCGATGCTCCAAGACACAACATCCTTCTTCATTGTTAACTCAAGCGTGGTAAGACTACCGTATGCCTTATTTTTTATCACAATTTGTTCGCCTTCTCGGGTTTTCAACTCAAATCCCTTTGATCCTAAGGCGCCCTTTGTGGGTTTTCGCCTCGACCTCTCTTTTCTTTTTTCCTTTTTTCGATTTTTTCATTTTTTTTTTGCCATTTTTTCGCGACTCTCTTTTTTTGAAATTGAACTTACCGGATTGAAGAGGTCCTTGCTATCCATCTTGATTAGTATCCATGTTTCCTCAGAACAAGCCTTTTTGCTGCATTTACTTTTCCTTTCGGAGTCCTCTTGAATACGAAGAACCCTTCTTAATGCCGGGTCTTTCTCCTGAAATTCTTTTGAGCGAACATTATAAACCAATGGTAAAGATGCCCCGGTGAAAGTCCTGGCCAACTTTTAAAACCTAGAGGGTAAATGGTAACTTCTCTATGCCAACGTTTACAAGTCTCAGTCATTTTTCAAAAATTTTGAATGGTTTTGGCCATCTTCTCAGACCGATGTGGTGTCGACCTTTGGATGACTATAAATTCGTGCAACCTATTTCTTTCGGCATTCTTTATCGCCATTCTCTCTTTATTCTTTTCTTTTCTTCTTTTTTTTCCTTTTTTGATTTTTTGTGTTTTTGTTTTTTGAATTTGAATTTGAATTTGAAGTTGAAGTCGACGATCACGACTTTGTAATTTTGACATGTGAAGCGACATTTACCCCTTAGTAAGGTAACCAAAGGCTATGATTATGAATCGATGTCGGCTCAAAGCTCTTGAGGAGACTGGCTTGATAGCCTCACATATAGGAATCCGCATTTCAGTGGCCTCAATGTGTCTAACTGTGATCATGTGATAATGTCTTGCCTTATTCTTGCGGCGACCTAAGCTTCCATCTTTATCTCCTCGTTAGCTTGTAGTGTCGGCTAACATTTCGCGAGGTAGGATCGCCATTTTAACAAGTTAGGAAGTAAGTTGCAATCTCTCGTCATCTTCTAAGTCCTTAGATCCTTCTAGACACATATCTCACTAGAAAGGAGTCCGTAAGTAAATCGCTCACGTCATTGATATCGGGGACCCATCTTGGTATGGAGACAATTTCCGAGAATGAATAATTATTTATGAATGAAGAATAAAAGAATATTCAATAGCATGGAAAATAAAAATATTGGTCCAAAAGATGCATTTTATTGAAGTAGTAATTCAAAACAAAGCCTATTTCACAAAAGAGATCTTATTGCTTCTAGGCTTAAAGCAACAAGTATACTTCATATATTACTCTAGGTAAGCTTCTAAATACTATAGGAATTACTTCCACAGTCTCATTGCTTAAAATGTTCTTAGGTTCATGCTTCTGCTTTTGGTGCGTCGCCTATCTCCACAACACCCATTTTGAAATTTTTCCACCAACTTCTTGAAGGTCATGCAATTCTCTATCGAAAGTCCTGTAACTCTGCATGATACTCACACTGGACATTTAGGTCATACCATGCTGGGTATGGAGGTTGCAGTGGTTTTATAAAATAAGGAGCTACAACATGCATATCAAATAAGTTCTGGTATAACTCCCTATACGTCATGGGAATAGGAGTGAACTGAGGTTTTTCCGAATACGCTCCTGGATTGGGTTTTTGCTTTGGGGTGATCGGGTGACTGGTAACTGCCTTCTTTGGCTGGTTTGCAACGTCTTCGAATAACCCTTAGCATACGCATTCGTACAAATTTATCTTTATCCTTCCTCTTGGGGCTTTTGAAGCCCTTCTTCCTTTTCTTTGTCTCGGTAGGCCAAAAACAACGCGATTGGCTTGCTCATTCTAGGGGCCATTGGAGAATTCAAGCTGACACCAAGTATCACCCTATATTGAGATCCAATAATGATAGGTACCACGCGAGAATGTGCATCAGGTTGAGTTGGGACATTTATTGGGGAATAAACGATGTCTTCATCATTATCCACATTGTCGGTCCACCGGTCACTCCTTTTTCAAGTCCTCCGCTAGTAACCGAGTTATTGGCCCATCATGTTCTTTTGAAGTCTAGCATTTGCTCTCGCATTTCTTGTTGAATTTAGATCAATTGTTCTTGCATCTGTGTTGCCTTTGCTCTATCCTCACCAACCTTTGTTCCATGTTTTTCAGGTTAACTGAAACATTTTGTCTAATTAGGGTCCTTTTGTAAAAGTCTAATAGAAATGAATGCAATGTAATGCGAATGCAACGTAGTGCGAATGCATGAATGCAAAGAAGCATCGATTCGATCAACTTCATTTTAGAAAACTTTATTAGAAAACAAGTTCTTTTACATAAAATGGACTCTCAGATGCTTTCGTCCTAAGTCCTAAAAGTTTTGATTTCCCAAGCAATGGAGCTAGCTCTTGACCGTGATCGATCGTAGCCCATATTTTATGCTTAACATATCCCTGTAATGCCAAAATCAGAGATGACCAACTACCTCTTGAATCGAACTATCACTTCCTCATGAGGTAATCTCGACTCTTTAACTTGATGATCATAAGAATGATTAAGTTCTTCTTTCCAACACTCCTCTCCTATCTTCGAAGCTTTGATTCGCGATTCGTAATTATGTAATGCTGATTTTAACTCTTCAATTGTTGATCTTGATCCTACACTTTACTCGATTGCGAGAGTTACTGACTTGAGGGTAGTGAAGAGACCGTCGACTTAGCATCAATTTTCCAAAAAAGTATCGATCATTTACTCTAGCTAGCGTCGTACTCATAAAGATTAGAGTTTTTCTAGATAAAGAAGGAACTGCAGAGCTCCAGGCATTTTAGATTGTACCTGTTTAATAGCTTTTCTCATTCTAACCACAGGTGAAAGTCATCTATTCTGGTTAATCTCTTTGGATCTATCAAATGGGGTCAAATCAAATTCCTTTCACTTCTTCACACGAACCCAATCCATTGCAATGTTGTTTGGATCACAACGATGAGTCAAGAAGTTCACAACAGCCTAACTTTCCCTCCTAGATGGCTCCACTAAATCCAACGCCCATTCTTCGAAAAGAAATTTCTATCATTGCCCTTGGTAATCGACGAATCGATCTTCGACTTTGGGTGAAATTAACGCTTGGTAGAAACACCACAAGAACGTATTATCGGCTTGGCATTATGGTTGCTCCCACAGAAGCATTGGATAAGGCTTTCATTCTTTCTGAGACTTCTATCTTAACCAAAGAAGCTCTCTAGTTAGTGCTTTGTCAATTGCAAATACCTCCAGAATGGAGCTCCAAAAGAATGTAGATTGTTTGACTTTCCGACATTGAAGCATGGCAAGTCTTGCGAGAGAAGCCTTGTTGTATGTTGTGATGGTCGACAAAATGATTATATCTGATAACCTCTAGATTCTCGATTTCACCGTTAACTTATTTCACACTTTTCCTTCAATAAAAGCAGCGAATCTTTGCACAACTACTCGCTCAATCCGGGATCTTGTACTCGTGATTGGATGGGTGACTTTTGTCCTCGAGTTCCTAAAGCTTTGCTTAGCCATGGTCTAGTCCGGGATCCATGGCATTTTGATTGGCAAAGGATCCACAATCGGGCTGGGGCGAATATCAATATTCGGGAAAACCTCTTTGAGTGGCCATGAAATTTAAATGGAAGCCCCTATTGCCAAGGCACCTCTTCCAATGTCTGTGAAGCTATTCTCGATTATCTTGAAAGATTGACAAACCGGTAGGCATCCTGTTTTGCGACATGCTATCTTAAAATAACATCTATCACCCTCAATGCTTCTTGAGAGTTTTAGATTCTGTCCGCCAAGCATTTTGAGTTGCTCGCATGGGTGTCTATGCAACGAAGCTAATTTGACCAATAAGGCCATTTAATTCTCTTCTGTTTTGCCCATTTGAGTCATCATGGACATCGGGCCTTGCATTCTTGTTGTTTCATTAGATGTAACATCCTTAAATACAACTACAAACTCATGCTTGTTATTTGGAAGAGCACCAACAATAAATAAACTTTTTCTCCCGTTATAGCGAAGTCTTTTTGACCAATTTATTGTCACGGTTTCTTGCTCTCCACGATCACTTTTCTTCCAACGCCACATTTCCTTTTGCTCAAATGGATCCACACCTTCTAAATGCCTAGGTTCTAACTATACGAACGACTGCATTGTCTTCCACTTTATCAAGGAATTCGTTTTCCATAACCAACTCTCTAACTCAGAAACTGACCGTGAATCGATACCTCTTAAAATATGAAATGATATGCACAAAAAGAATGAAATCCAACAAGTTAGTACCATAAAGCAAGTAGAATAAACAAACACCTATCTGGGTGACCACTAAGGTTTGACATAGCTCTACCTAAGGTGGGCTCCTTAGGCTCACTATATGCGGTTTAGTTCTAAAGTTTGAGATACTTGAACCATCAGATTCCTCGATCTTCACCCATTATAGGTTCATATGGACCGAGTTCGGTTCAGGGGAATACATTTCCTATGGCCATGCGAAGTGAAAACTTCACGAAGACATAGGTACGGATGTATCCGGCGATCCACTAGCCCATGCGGAGGTGAAAACCTCACGAAGGCATAGCTTCGCTCCCACTTAAAGGTGTGACCACAACGGTCATGCAATGCAATACCAAAGTATTTACAAGACCAATATTGAAAGTGCATTAAAAGAAGCATGATTTTCCAAAACCATTTTAATCAAAGGACAAAAATCAATCAATCTATGGCTTGACCTCGAGTCCCGATTGGAGTCGCCAAGTTGTCGTAACCATTTTTTGGGTGAAACGTGAACGCACGCATCGACTCGTTTTTGAAAAAGAAAAGGAAAGGAGTGCCACCGATCTTTATTTGGTGTGATCGGATCACCTTCGTTTTAATAAAACATTTAATTTACTAAAACAAAGGCTTTTGGTCCACTAACTTTAAGAAAGCGGGTTCGGAGGTCGATTACGTGCGAGGAAGGATTAGCACCTCGACACGCCCAAAATTGGTACCAAACCGATTGATTGATGTCCTATTTGTTGAAAACTTTAAAGGATTCGACAATACAATGCTTTTATTTTAAAATTGGAAGGGCGTTAAGGCTTTCTTATTTTCAAGAGGTGAAGCATCACGTCCGATAAGTTAGGCACAATACTTTAAACTCCCGAAACTAAGCTCACCTTTTGAAACTGGGTTTTATTTGAAGATGATCTTCCGTTATTCGTCGAATGAAACAATCGAACCCGATAAGTTAGGGCTCGACTCCACGAGATTTCAAATACTAAGATTGCCTCTATTTTAGGAAAAGAAACTTATCCGAAGTATCTAAGTGTCGAGTCCGATGAAGTTAGGGCACGACATTTCAATTTTCGAGATTAAGTATTTTGTTTAAAATTTAAATTGTGATTCTTAAAAAGGATATCCCGTTGTTCAACCTTAACGGAAGAAACCGGAACCAGTGAGTTAGAGCACGATTTTTCCAAATTTACGAACACGAAATATTGCCTTTATGAAAGAAATCAATTTTGTATTGGGAAAATGTAGCACTAATTAAGTAACAAAATGCGAGAGAATACAATGCTAGCAAGCATATAGAACACATATGTTAAATACAAGCGGTAATAATAAGGCGAAAATAGATATAAGCGAGTAAAACCGATATGTCGAAAAGGATAATAAATGAAAAGCGAAAGAATTATAAGCGATATGACGACTTTACAAGCGACAGGAGGATAAAGATAACAATAATAATGATGATAATAACGATAACAAAAATGATATTGAGATGTAAATATAAATAGGAATATATAAGATGTGATGACATGAATGAAAATATAAGTATATGTGAAATAATATAAGTATACATATACGAATGAGCGTTAAATAAATAATAATATATACATATATATAAATAATATAATAAAAGTGATAAAAATAAAATAATAATGATAATAATAATATAGTGATAATAAATATAATAACAATAATCTGAAATATACATACACAATATACTAATATGAATATAGTAATACTAGTAATAATAATAATAATAATAAAGTTAGTAATAATAAAAGCGATAACGATAATCAATAATATATGAATTAATGATGTAGTAATGATAATAATATAGTAATAATAATGTAACAAAATGATAAAAATAAAAATAAAATAAAATAAAAAAGTGGTAGAACAATGATAATGATAATGGTGGAAGTACAAGTAGAATGGAGAATGATAATAAAAATAACATTAATAAAAAATAAAGAGGTAAACAAAATGTATATATACAAAAGAATAAACAAAATATATATATGTGTGAAAATTCTAACATAAATAATAGTAATAAAGCTATTAACTAATAATAATAATAATGATAATAAGGATAAAATATTAAATAACAACGGTGGCAATAAAAAAAATTGCAAAATAACTGAGAAAAGGGCTAAATTGAATTAAAGACAGAAGTTTGGAGCTTAATTTTAAAAATAAAAGAAAGGACGAGGACCAAAATACAACACGCGCGGACTTGTGGGGACTAAAGTGGACAATACCCCCTAAATTCCCATGCGCCCACCCGGTTATAAATGCGACTTTAGGGACCAAATCGAAAACAAAATGAAACTTAAGGGCCAAATTTAAAAGAATAAAGAAGACAGAAATCAGGGCCTAATCAAACGGAGCAGCGAAGGAGAGGGACCGTTCGCACAAATACCCCTTTTTAGGGATATGCGCAACATCCCCTGCACAAAACGGCACCGTTTTGTTTGATATTCATAACCCTCTTTATTTTTTTTAAAAATCATATCTCAGAACCCTAAAGCTCTCTCAAAACTCAGCAGCCAACATTTCTTATATTTTTTTCTCTCTTCCTGCCTCTCGTCTCTCCCTCTCTCCGGCGAGTGAGTTCCCCAGCCAATCATCGCGCCACCATAGTGTTCGGTGGCCAACAACGCTCGGAGACGGGCTTTTAGCCTCAGTTTTGAGACCTTCGTTTAAGAGCCCGACGCTCGATATCCCGAAACAGAAGAAAAGGGGTTTTGATGTCCCTCCTCCGGCCGAGTCCCGTCGATGGAGAAGGAGGGCTCCGAAGCCGTGACCGAGGGGATTTCGGGTAAGCTTTCTTTACTCCTTTTTATTATTGTTTGTAAAAAATTTTAGGATAATAAAATCAAAACTAAAAATAAATGAAAGCAGCAGTAAATAACAAGAAGAGCAAAAACGAATTCAACCTTAAAATTTTCTGATCCTTTTTATTTCTCGGTCTTAGGTATTTTTGAATTCGGGAAATCAAAAAAAATAAAACAAAGCCCCACCGACCTTGATGCTTTTGTTCAGTCTCTTTTTTATTCCTAGTTCATAAAAATCGGAAGCCCCCACAAACGGGTTTTGTTTCGGTTTTTATAATCGAAGCACAAGTTTCATTTTTGTTCTCTTTCATCTTTCTCTTTGTTTTTGTCGATTTGTTAGTGCATGCTCCTGTTCTTGCAGATGAGTGCAGTGTCGAGGCGGGAGGGTGTCCGACCGAAGCGCTGAGGAAGGTCTTTGGTGGATGGTGGAGCGGTGTCCGGCCGATTGTCGATGGCGGTTCGGCTAAGGTTTTCAGAAACCCTAGTAGTTTGAAGGAAAAAATTTTTTAACTTTTGGGCCTTCTGGGCCATTTGTAAAAATGGGTCGGTTTGGGTTTTGGTTGGGTTTGGGCCGGGCAAATTTTGGGCTTTGTACAATATAGACACCAGCCTAAAGGCTAAAGGCGAAACCAATGAAAAAGACATTCCAACCAAAGTGTTAGGCATAAATATGAACACCTGTGAGGCGAATTATAAGGAGGTTAATGTCTCAATCTCTTTACGGGGATTAACGTACGTTGAATTATAAACTTTTAAATGAGTCAAAGATTCATTTTTCATACTTTTCTTTTAGTGTTTTATTGGGTTAATGTTGCCCCTAATCGGGTTATTAGCTCAATTATTAAATTATAAAAATATCCTTCCGTAATTAAAATAAATTATATTATTTAATGGTAGTTTAGTCTTTTTTACTTTGAAAAATTTAATAAAAATATACATATGGTGAGATTCGAACCCAAACCAATTGCATTGGTAAAACCTTTAATTAACCACTCAGATAATAGGGATAGTAAAACCTGAATCGCCCGATTTATTCCGAACCAATCCGTTTGAAAAGTGGATGGGAGCAGGGTGGGATGAAATTTTTCTTCTGGATAGTGGGTATGGAATGGTTATAGTAATTGCTTGCCCCACTAACCAACTCTGCTATATGAAATCACCCTTTTATCCTTGTATATATAAACTAATAAAATGGTAAAATGTAACAATATAATATAGAAAAAAAATCCTTATATTTTATATTTAAATATTTTTTTGAAGAATTATGATTAAATATTTACTTGACTTTGAAAATATTGAAAACATTAAAGATAAGTAGCAAAGTTTAAATTGAAGCAGAGTGAGGTGAGGTAGGACGGGGATGGATGTATCCAACATATACATTCATAGAGGTGATAGTGATTTCCAAGATTATGCATTCATAGTGGAGCGGAGTGGTGTTGGAGAAGAACGTGACAATTGTGGAGTGGTGGTAAATTTAGCACTATTTACTCTCACGCCGCTCCATTGAACTAATTTATAATTTATAAAATTTTACCATTTTAGGTGGCCAAAACTTCTACCTATCCTTCAACGCTATCCATTTCAATATCTAATACGACTTGATTCTAATCAAAATAATCAAAATTCAATATAAGTACTAAAAATTCAATTAGATCCTAGGGGGAAAAACTTTGTTCCAAGAGAAATTGGACCTTTGGGGAAGAGCATATAGTAAGCAACACAATTTCATGGACTTTTCGTCACTATATATATCCACGTATCGTTAATTAAGGAATACTAACGAATCTTCGACACATGATAATAAAATCCTTTTTCTCCACAATTACCGACGAAATTAATAATATTTTTTTACCAACGGAATCCATTTCATAAAATATTCATTAGGTCAAGATATTGTTATGATAAATGGTCTAATTTTGATATTCATCCCTTTTCTTTATGAAAACTAAAATGTTAGGCCTTTAATTTTATTTGTTAGAATTTGATCCTCATATCTTATGAAAGCTGAGAACTTGGTCTAATTGAGTAATATTATTAAACCTTATCATTAAATTGTTGACCTGGAAATCATAAATTTTTGTAAGTTATATGCTAAACATTAACATAAATAAAAAATTAAAATTTGTATGTGAGAAATTAACAAAATTCAACTGAACTAATTTCTCATAAAATATAAGGATGAAAATCTTAGCGAGAACTGAACTAATTTCTCGATTTTTGTAAAGTACAAAGATCGAATTCTAAAAACAGAGGGACTAACTTTCTAATTTTCATAAAATATAAAGATGAAATTTAGAATTAAACCTAAAAATTTCCATCATTAATGCTTCCAAGACAAAATAAACAACTAAATACTGACTCTGCGCATACCATTTTTTTTATTCGAGAGACTGTCCAACTTGTCTTATCTAACCTGCCTTTTAAAATATTTATTTTTTATATCCGTTTGGACCGATATAATATATTACATTAGAAATAAATATAAATAATTTTATTTTAATTAATCGAAAAATAAATTAAAAAATAAACAAGTTGATATGTATCATTATCATTCTTTCGTGTGATTCGGCACTACTAGCTGTATATCAGATATTAACCCTAATTAATAAATAAATAAATTTTTGATTGGTCAAATTTGCCTTAATGATTATTCAATGTTGTGCCTATTAACAATCCCCCCCCCCAGCTGGTGCTTTGAAATTATGGAGAAAAAATGTTATTCATGTCTGTATTTTTTCCATTGGTTCTATCATTGACAATTTAGATTTTGTCAGGAAAAAATCGAAGAAGATGATAATAATGATAATGGTAATAACAAAAATCATAACGTTTAAGAGTAAAAAGGGTAACAATAAAATAATATTAGTGACATTAATGAGAAGAAAATAATGATAAAATGAAGGTAAATTACAAAAATATATACATATAAAAATAATATAATAACAGTAATAGTAATAATAAAAAATAATAATAATAAAATAATAATGTCAAAATAAAATGATAAATAATGACATATGTGATAGTATTTAAAACAATAATATTAAATAAGAGTAATAAACATAATAATAGTAACATAGTATTAAACCAAGAAAATAAATATAAATATAAGTAGTAATAATACTAATAGTAATATCAATAATAATGTTAGAGAAATAATAATGATGTTAATAATAGAATAATAAAATAATTGTAATGGTAAATAATAATAATAATATTAATGATGATAATAATAATAATAATTAAAATTGTTGAGAAAGGGCTAAATTGCATAAAATAGAAGTTTTGGGGCCTAATTGTACATAAAACAGTGATTTGGGGAAGCTAAATGATAAATAAATAAAATTCGGGGTCAATTTGCAAATAAAACAGACTTCGGGGGTCTCTAGAGAATGCGCGTGAAAGATGGGGACCGAATCGTAATAAACCCTCCTACCAAAGCGCAGAACAAAAAGGGACCAAATTGAAAGCGAAAATAACATATTGAAGTAGATTTTAAAACAATAAAAGTTAGATTATAAAGCACTGAAAAAGTGAAGGACCAAATGGGAAATTAGCCCATCAATTGAAAACACGCGATCCTAGAGCGGGTCGGATCGGATCGGGAAATGGGTTTGGAGTGCAAATGGGTTTGGGTGGAGAATTTAAGGGAGGGGCTTTTGATGAAAGAAGCGTTTTGATGAAGAAAGAAGAAGATTTCATAAAATGGAGTGTCTGGCGTGTTTGGAGTGTCGTCCCCTCTTAAAAAGGGTCTTTAGAAATGTATATAAGAGAGATTTTTCGAGTCGGACTTTGGATTGGGTTATAATATATTTTATTATAATCCTATAACAAAAATTCATAATATCATTTATGTATTTTCTCAAAAAAAAATTATCATTAGGTTAAATTTACAACATTTCTATAGAATATAGATTTTTTAAGAAATGGGTTTTATTTTTATTTTATAATTTGTTGTAATAAATATTTACTTAATTTTTTTCATTTTCCTTTAATTTAAAGTTTAGTGCTATGGGATTTAAGAAATTATCATATAAAAGAAGAATGTAAGGAAATTTATGTTAGGGATTGAGATAAATTTTTAAAAAATGGACTAAAAATAAACTTTGTATTTTTAGAGGTCTGAAATGCACTTTTTGGCCAAAGCTAAAAGATTTATATTGAATTATTATTTTTAAGAGAGATTAAAAGTGTAATTACACCATTACTTTTATTATTTTAGCTTTGCCCTCAAATGAAAAAAATTTACAGTTTATTCTCTTATAAATAATGAAATTATAAATCAGTATATAATAAAATTATACTTTGATTTCAAAAATTAAAAAAATATTTTTAAATTTTTAAAATAATAAAATTATGTTTTGATCTCTTAAATTTTATAATTAAATTTCACCCTTAATTTTTTTCTAGATTCACCATAAATTAATAATTTATGATGATTTTAACTCGACTTGTGAAATTAAAACTATCACATAATTTTAATTTTTTATTTTAATTTTTCTCTTAGAAATATGCAAGTGTATTTTTAAAAATTTTAATATTTATCGAAATAAATAATTTTTTAAATATTTAGCTAGTGACAAGTGTCCACGTTTATTAAATTTTAGTTGATGTCATTTTCGCCAAAAAAATCTCACATAATTTCTACATAAATCAATGATTGTTTAATTTCACAGTCAATTTTCCAACGTCATAAGAAATGAAATAAAAATAAAAATATTTTCTCAAAATACCTTTGTTTTCAAAAGGGTAGGAATAAAATTGAAACCCTAAATTCAACATCACAACGGCTATAGGGACTTCCTATTGTGTAATTCATTCTCTTGACACTAGTTTCAAACCCCATTTTTTTCATTCACCTAAACCAATTTAAAAAATCAAAGAGATAAGGTAAAAGAAGCAACTTAATAAAATGGGTTATAGGATAAGGTTGTTGGAATGTCATTCATGAATATTCCAAGCTGAAAGTTACATCTCTAATTAAACAATTTACCCTTAAAAAATCACATTTCTAAACAAAATTACCTTTTGAAAATCCCCCCAATTGCAACTCTTAATCCAGCTGATTGAATCTTAGCTCAATTAGCATGAGTACTATTATTGCTAATGTAAGAGGATGTAGGTTTAAGTGTGCTGAAGCACATTATCCTCCTATTTATGGGTTGAGGAGAAACTATAGATAGTTCTATGCATTGTGTCAAAAAGAGTGGATATGATCAGCACCTACAATGAGCTTAATCCATAAAATAATTTTGCTTCTTGAGACTTTAAGGAGTTTAAGGAATTAACAATATACCTTTAAAGTTGGGTAAAATGACCCAACATGGATTGCATTTTAGCCTTTATACTTTTATAAAGAGTATGAAGGTCATAGTATAACGGTTGAAAAAATTGTTAATATTAAGGGATAGACTTAATTAAATGATGTGGCATTAGTTTAATTTATGATGTGAAAATTTTAAGTGTGCCATGTTCGCCTGATCTATTGTAGCTTCAAAAACTTGAAATATTGCATTTAACTGGGGATGGAGTATGAAATCGGGTTGCTTAAAATGTAACAATCCGAATTTTTTAAGCTGCAACGAGCCGAATGAACATGTCTTGTCACTTAAAAATGCAACATCATATTTTGAAATCAATACTACGTCATTTTGTTAGATCAATCTCATAAAATTAACATCTTTTTTAACTATTATGAAATTGATCATTTTTGTTCATTTTTCTAATGTATAAGAATTTTTCTAATCTTTTTTACAATTTAAGGACCAAAATGTAATCTTTAAAAAGTTGATTTCAAGAGTGAAAAAATGGGGTTAATGTGTACATTACAACCATATTCATCTAATTTCTCAGAAGTCTAAGATTGAATAATTGGATTGATACAATATTAGTTTTTTAATATATATATAAAGAATTCGAGTCACTTTTATATACACAATAAATGAGTAATGGTGTTCATGAATCGAGCACGGAAATGATAAAAGAAAGGACAAGGAGGTGACTGACTGAAATGTTAGGTGGCTCTTCTTTTTCTAAGGAATAGAACTCACTAATTCCCTTTATAATTGACCATCACCTTCATTTTCATCTATTGTTTTAACCCTCCTATCATCTATACACACATATTATGTAATTATACCTTTGTTGCTTTTTAAAATAAATAAAAATAAAAATCAATCACTCAGTAGACTTCTATATATTTATTTTTTCTTTTTGACACAATACTTAGAACTATTTATAGTATCTCATCAACCCATAAATAAAAGGATAATGCACTTCAGCACACTCAAACCCACGTCCTCCTACATTGGCAACTGTATGAGCCCATTTGCCCGGCCCAAACAACAACAAAAAAATAATAACAAAAAATAAAAAATAAAAAGAACCCAAATGAAAACAGGCCCAATAGGCCAAAATCCAAATTAGGGTTCTGGGAACCCTAATCTGCCTTTTTGCGCATGTGTCAGCCACCGCCATCGAGCAGGGGTTGGCCACCGCCTTCAAGCTGCTCCACTACCTCGACGCCTTTGGCACTGCCTCTGCCTCCGCCACCACGCGTCTTTGCCACTACCATGACCTGTAAACAGAAAAAAATAGCAAACAAGATGAAACAAAAACCATTCTATAGGTTTTTCGTTCGGGATATAAAGCCAAAAAAGGGTCGATTGTAAGGGGGGGAATTTTAAAAAAAAAACAACAGAGAGATAAAAAAGAAGCATTGTAATATCCGAAAAGTTTATCAATAAAACGAGAGATCTAAAACGCAGAAACAGAAACCAGCAAGGAAATCGGAAGTGAAAAGGTTTTGTTTTTTCGTCGATTCTTCTTTTTTTTTTCTTTCGATCTATCAAAAAAAAAAAAAAAAACAGAGACGAACAGAGATCTTCTTTTTATTTTTCGAAGCCTTTTTCTTACTTTCTTTGTTTCAACATATAGATATATATATTATAAAAGAATGTAAAAAAAATAGGATTTCTTACCTTTTAAAACCGTAGTGCACGGTGGCCGAGCGACGGCCACGGCGTTTAACCTCTGGCCGAAAACCCCACCGGAGAAACCCCCCCACCTGCAGAGAAAACAGAGAAATCTCAAAAATTTTTTTTTTTTGAAGCAGAAGAAATGAATTTTTTGAGTTAAAATTGGCCTTAAATAGGACCAGTGAAGCAGCACTGCTTCACTCAGCTCTAGGGCCAAAACAGCGCCGCTTCTGGCGAGACCAGCATGACCCGACCCGATGCCAAGGATCCGCGTGTTTTTAGTAAAAGGGGTATTTCCGCGAATAGCCCTTCCGCATTTTTTGACCTTTTAATTCAGTTTTTTTCTTATTTGCAAATTCGCCCCTTTAGATTTTCCCTGATTCCGTTTTAGCACGTGGCAAAAACGCTGCGTTTCATGGGACAGGGATATTTTCCCTTCTGCTCCCTTTTCGTTTTCGTGCATCACACTGGGCCCCCTTTTTCTTTCCTTCTATTTATTTTAAATTTGCCCCCAAATTTTATTTTTTAATTTAGTTTAGTCCCCGTCCTTTTTGCCTAATTATTATTATTAGTCATTGTTGCTACTATTATAATTATTATTATAGGTGTTAGATTTATTTTTATTGTTAATATTATTACTATTACTATTGTTTATTAATTTATTTATTTGTTTTGTATTTTTTTCATACTTTATTCCTATTATTGATCATTCGTTTGTTAATTTTAAAACCATTTTACCTAAATGTTTACCCAATCTATTTATTTGTTTACTCTTGAATTTTTAAATTAATTTGTTAATTTTCATTTGCTTATTTTTCTTTTTTATAATAGGTCTTTTATTTATTCTTATTTATTTTATCATTTATCCTATTTTCGTTTTCGCTTCGTATTGTTGTCATCTACATTAATGCATTTACTATTATTCTCTTGCATTATTAGTATTGTAATTTATTTTGTATTTTATTGTCACATTAATCTTTACCCGATTCATCAAGTTTTCAAAATAAGCGATATTTCAGATTAAATATTTGAGGAACCGAGCCCTAACTTCTTGGGTTCCGTTTCTTCATGTTCAAAGCTAAATAACGGGATATCTCTTTTGAAATTGCAATTTAGAAACAAAATACTTAATCTCGAAATTGAAATGTCGCGCTTAACTTCATGGACTCGACATCTAGATACTTCGAGATAAGTTTCTTTTCCTAAAATAGAGGCAATCTTTCAGATTTGAAACCTCGAAATCGAGCCCTAACTTACTGGGTTTCGGTTTCTAATTTGACGAATAACGGAAGATCCTCTTCAAAAACAAAGATCAAATTCTAAAAGACGAGCTTAGTTTCGGAAGTCTAAAGTATTGCGCCTTAACTTACTAGACGTGTTGCTTTATCTCTCCGAAAATAAGAGAGTCTTAACGTACCTTTCAATTCCATCAAATTTTGAAGATAAAAAGCATTGTATTTTCGAACCCTTTCAAGGTTTTCAACAAAAAGGATATCAATCAATCAGTTTGGTACCAATTTTGGGCGTGTCGAGGGTGCTAATCCTTCCTCGCACGTAATCGACTTCCGAACCCGTTTTCTCAAAGTTCGTGGACCAAAAAGCACTGTTTTAGTAAATTAAATGTTTTATTAAAACAAAGGTGATCCGATCACACCAAATAAAGATCGGTGGCGACTCCCGTTCTTTTTTCATTTTTTAAAACCCTAAGTCGAACTCCTTTTGTCGTCTTCCAAAAAATGGTTACGACAGCTTGGCGACTCCACTGGGGACTTCGAGGGTCAAGCCATAGATTGATTGATTTTTGCCCTTTTAATTAAAATGGTTTCGAAAAATCATGCTTTTTTTAATGCACTTTCAATATTAGTCTCGTAAATACTTTGGCACTGCATTGCATGACCGTTGCGGTCACACCTTTAAGTGGGAGCGAGAAGCTATGCCTTCGTGAGGTTTTCACTTCCGCATGGGCTAGTGGATCTTTGGGATACATCCGTACCTATGTCTTCGTGAAGTTTTCACTTCCGCATGGCCATAGGGAAATGTATTCCCCTGAACCGAACTCGGTCCGTATGAGCCTATAATGGGTGAGGATCGAGGAATCTGCTGGTTTGGGTACCTCGAACTTTAGAACCAAACCGCATATAGTAAACCCTAGGAGCCCACCTTAGGTAGAGCTATGTCAAACCTTAGTGGTCACCCAGGTAGGTGTTTGCTTATTTTACTTGCTTTATATTCCACGATACTAACTTGTTGCGTTTCATTCTTTTGTGCATATCATTTCATATTTTAAGAGGCATCGATTCACGGTCAGTTTCTGAGTTAGAAAGCTGGTTATGGAAAACGAATTCCTTGATAAAGTAGAAGACAATGCGGCCGCCCGCACATGGTTAGAGCCAAGCCAATTAGAAAGTAAAGGACTAAAAGCTAGAATAGCTGAGCTTGGGCGATCTCTACACCACCATCGAAGTCAAGACTCGGAAAGCCAACTGAAGTCAAGCCCGAACAGAATCGAGAAAATGAAAGGTGAGGTTGAAGAGCTAGAATCGGCATCACACAGTAATGAGCTCCGGA
Organism: Gossypium rotundifolium; assembly: GCA_025506655.1. Classification (NCBI taxonomy): domain Eukaryota; kingdom Viridiplantae; phylum Streptophyta; class Magnoliopsida; order Malvales; family Malvaceae; genus Gossypium; species Gossypium rotundifolium. The sequence goes on from CP106724.1 coordinate 203,873,777, forward strand.
TTGAGCTTCTGGAAACGAGAGAAAGGCACTGGGAGGAGAAGCTTCGCCATTCTTGCAAGCAAGTTAGAAATCGGGACTACCTCATGGATGAAGCGACAATCTAGATTCGAGAGGTAGCTGATCACCTACAGACTTTGACTGCGAAAGTGACATATTGAGCATGAGATACGAGCTACTACCAGGTCATGCTCAAGAGCTAACCTCCCTGTTTGGAAAAATCAAAACCTTAGGTCTTAGGGCGAAAGCATATTTGTAATCTGCTTTATGTAAAGGGTTTTGCCTTCTAATAAAGTTTTCTAAAATGAAGTTGATCAGAATCGATGTCTTCTTCCTGCATTCATGCATTTGCATTGCATCACATCATATGCATTTAAATCCATAGAGAGAGCCTAATTAGTTAAAATTAACACAGAGAGAAAGAAAAGGAAAATCTGGAAATTGGGAATCATTACAGTACTTGTGCCAAGACAAAGAAAATGGATCAAAGATTTGAACAATTCCAGAAAGACCTGCAAGACCAAATGCAAGAGCAAATGGCAAAATTCCAACAAGAGATGAGGGATCAGATGTTGGAGGCTCAAAAGAGTACGATGGCTCAAATGGCCCAAATGCTGAGTGGGGCAATGGACAAAGGAAAAGGTCCTATACAAATTACAGGAGAAGAGAGTGAAGGCATTCATCTGGGTTTTACCCCACCACATGCGCCAGCACTGCATGAAGAGTATCCCCAAGGACCATCTGTCACAATTAGGCCTCAACTGGAGCAAGCTGATACTAGACTGCCCACGAACTTTCAAACTGGCTCAGGTACTAACCCAGGAGATAGTCCAGCTAACCCGGTGGTCCCTGACGAAATGGCAAAAACAGACCAAGCAAGAATCAGCTTGCCAAGGCAACTTGAGGACCGTTGCAAACGGTTAGAAGAGAAGTTTAAAGAAATGGAGACTGTTGACTGCCGTCACGGGGTAGACGCTAAGGACTTAAGTTTGGTCCCAGACTTGGTACTTCCGCCAAAGTTCAAAATGCCTGAATTTGAAAAATACAATGGGACTAGTTGTCCGCAGGCCCACATCACAATGTTCTGCCGGCGGATGGCGGGGCACCTTAATAATGACCAGTTGTTGATTCACTGTTTTCAAGACAGCCTGGCCGGGTCTGCCGCCAAATGGTATAATCAGCTTAGTCGTACCCAGATCAAGATATGGAAGGACCTGGCACAGGCCTTCATGAAACATTATGGCCATGTGGCTGATATTGCTCCTGATAGAATCACGCTCCAAAATATGGAGAAAAAGCCGAGCGAAAGTTTCAGACACTACGCACAAAGGTGGAGGGAGGTCGCCATGCAGGTCCAACCACCCCTTTTAGAAAAAGAAACTACCATGCTCTTTATCAACACCTCAAGGCTCCTTTCATAACCCATATGATAGGAGTACCACTAAGAGCTTCTTGACATGGTAATGGCGGGAAATGATCGAACATGCAATCGAGATCGGCAAGATTGAAGTAGGGGAAACCAGTAGAAGGCCTACTCCTAGAAGAAAGGATGACGAGGTGAATAATACAAACATGAGAGACCCAAATCAGCATACTGAGTATCAAGGTTCATCAAGAAAAGAATCAAGACAGGAAAAACGTTGAAAACTCCAATTTACGTCAATCCCTATGACTTATAAGGAGTTGTATCAACGTTTATTTGATGCACACGTTGTGTCTCCCCAATATCCAGAACCGATGCAACCTCCATACCCAAAATGGTATGACCCAAACGCTCAGTGTGAGTACCACGCGGGGATCACAGGCCATTCGATAGAAAATTGCCTCACTTTCAAGAAACTAGTGGAAAATCTCATCAACATGGGTATTGTGAAGTTCGATGACGGAGTAATAGTATACCCAAAGAGAACCGAGGAATAAAGGTTTTTCGAACATCTGCCTTTATGTACTTGAGAGTGTTTTGAACAATGAGACTGTGGAAGAAACATGTATTTTTAAGGCTAATCTAGGGTAATGTGTAAAACACTTGTTGCTTCAAGCCTGGAAGCGATAAGATTTCTTTTGAGAAGTAGGCTTGTGTCCAGAATTTTTATTTCAATAAAATGCATCTTTTTAAGTAAATATTTTCATTCTTTACATTTCATACTGAATATTCTTTCACTCATGACCATATCCTACGAGTAATCATCCATAGGATCATTTATTCTTTGGATTTTCTGCCTTTTCACCCACAATGGGTCCCCAGATATCAATGACATGAGCGACGCTGTTACTGATTCCCTTTTTAGTAAGATATGTATCTAGAGGGATCTAAGGACTTTGAAGATAACAAAGATTGCAACTTACGTCTCTAAAGGTAGATTCTACCTTATGAAGTGTCAGTAGATGCTATGAACCAACGAGAGAGATGAAGACGGAAGCTTAGCTCACCGCAAGAATAAGGCAAGACATTATCACATGATCACAGCTAGACACGTTGAGACCACTGAAACGCGGATTCCTATATGTGAAGCATGAATGTTAACAAGCCAGTCTCTTCAAAAGCTTTTAGCCAACATCGATTCATATTCATGATCGTTGGTTACTTCACTGAGAGGGTGAAAGTCGCTTCATATGCTAAAATTACAAAGTCGGCAGTCATCAAAAAAAAACGGATACGGGCTTGACAAAAAAAAGGTTCGCTCAAGAGTATTTCAGGAAGATGACCTAGCATTAAGAGAGATTCTTCTTATCCAAAAGAACTCTAAAGAAAAGTAAATGCCTTATCTGACAAAAAAGGCACATTCTAGGAAACATGAGTGTTAACCAAGATGGATGACAAGGACACCCTTAATCCGGTGAGTTCGATTCAATAAAAAAAGAGTTTTCAAAAAAAAAACACGAAAAGGAAAAGAAAAAGAAAAGGAGAGGCTAAGGCGAAAACCCGCAAAGGCGCTTTGAGACCAAAGGGTATTTGAGTTGAAAACCCAAGAAGGCGACTCAAAATTTTGATCGAAAGTAGGGCATCTGTTGATCATGCCACGCCTTAGAAGAAGTATGTTACGTCTTGGGGCATCGACAAAGTACTGGATCCCTAAACGCATATTAAGCTCAAAATGGTCCTCGAAGTTGGAACAGAGAAGCTCAAGTCTGCGATATCTGGGGCACTTAGTTTCCATTTTACCCATTTTAGTTACTTGTGGTTATTTTATTCCTTCCAAAAACCACCGATAAAATTCCTTCTTAATTACCTTTGCTAGCATTGATTAATTTGTTTGTTTCGAGCTATGCTCCCAATCAATTTCCTTTTTGTCCATTGTTACAATCTTTTTCAAGCATTTTGCATTGAAATAACGATTAGTGGACTAATAATACTTTCATAAAAGGAGTTTTGCATATTACTCTGGAAGCTTCTGAATAATACATGGACCTGAAACAGGACTATTGTTTAGAACTCTCTCAGCTCAAGGTTTGGAAATATTGGAAAAAGATGATTATTTCTTTGGACCTTTTATTGGTTGAACGAAATAACAATACATTTCACCATTCTCGAGAAAAGAAAAATGATACTCTGCATTCATGCACATATCAGGCCTATACATCTGGCTATTACACCAGTGAATGGTGTAACAGATCAAATTGATCCTATACCTTGGAGTTACAGCAGGATGGATAGAAGAAACTAAATATTATTCTCTTAAAGTTGCAGTGAGAGATGCAAACTTTATGTCTCAGAAGGTACAGTGGAAGGGACCTTGAAATTACAGCGGGGCAAGCTTGTTGAGCAGAATATGATCATTATTTTTGGGCTTTCTATCAAAAGATACTAGCTGAACGAGAAAGCATGATAACGCATCAGTGATAGAATCTTGATGAATTACGAGCAATGACGACCCCAAGCATTTAAAAAGGGATCATTTCATTTTGCATTCATACATCATTTCAAAGCACGTTTAGTTAGGAGCATTCGACTCGTTGCATCCTAATCATCATAAAAAGACCATTCTCATGACATTCTGCATTTATGCAAAAGTCATCCATTGTCATTGCATCCTAATCATTGTTAAAAGATCATTCTCATGACATTCTGCGTTCATGCAAGTTTCGTCCATAACACATGCAGTTAGGAGACTTTGAGTCGTTTCGATCATAATATCCTCATCATTTGCATAAGCATAAGCACACAAAATTAATTCTACAAGACAAGTTCCTCAAAGAACGGTGTAGCGATATTGAAGTTCAGATTTTGTTCCCTCAAGATTGTAGTGGGGCAAACTGAAGATTGAAGTCTTCCAAAGATAGTAAGGAAGCAAGTTGGAAAGTTTAGACTTCGTTCCCTAGAGATGATAGTGGGGCAAACTGAAGAATGAAGTCTTCCTGAAGATAGTAAGGAAGCACATTGAAAAGTTCAGATTTTGTTTCCTCAAGATGTTAGTGGGACAGATTGAAGATTGAAGTCTTCCTGAAAATAGTAAGGAAGCAAATTGAAAAGTTCTGAATTCCCATTTCCTCGGCGTTCCAGTGGAGTAGGTTGAGATTGCAAATCCCGTCTCCCTGAGTTAACAATAAGGATAAATTCTTAATTCTTTGAAGTTTCGGTAGAGAAGATGGAGACTACGAATCTCTTCTCTCTGAATTCTCATTTCCTCGGCGTTCCAGTGGAGTAGGTTGAGATTGCAAATCCCGTCTCCCTGAGTTAACAATGATGATAAATTCTTAATTCTTTGAAGTTTCGGTAGAGAAGAGGGAGACTACGAATCTCTTCTCTCTGAATTCTCATTTCCTCGGCGTTCCAGTGGAGTAGGTTGAGATTGCAAATCCCGTCTCCCTGAGTTAACAATGAGGATAAATTCTTAATTCTTTGAAGTTTCGGTAGAGAAGATGGAGACTACGAATCTCTTCTCTCTGAATTACCATTTCCTCGACGTTCCGGTGGGGTAAGTTGAGATTGCAAATCCCGTCCCCCTGAGTTGACAATGAGGTTACATCCTTAATTCTTTGAAGTTTCGGTAGAGAAGATGGAGACTACGAATCTCTTCTCCCTGAATTCTTATTTCCTCGAAGTTCTCGTGGAGTAAGAAGTAAATCAAAAAAATCAGTCTGGTGGTCCTTGAGTTTGCAAGGATCAGATTGAAGAAAGCAGATTCGACCTTCCTGAAGTTGCAGGAAGCAGATCGAAGATATCGGTCTGGTGATCCCTGAGTTTACAAGGATCAGATTGAAAAGGCATATTTGACCTTCCGAAGTTGTAGGAAGCGGTCGAAGATTCACCTGGTGATCCCCGAGTTTGCGGGATCGGATTGAAGAAAGCAGATTTGACCTTCCTGAAGTTGTAGGAAGCAGGTCGAAGATTCAGTCTGGTGATCCCCGAGTTTGCAGGGATCAGATTGAAGAAAGCAGATTTGACCTTCCTGAAGTTGCAGGAAGCAGATCGAAGATTCAGTCTGGTGATCCCCGAGTTTGCTGGGATCAGATTGAAGAAAGTAGATTTGACCTTCCTGAAGTAGCAGGAAACAGAGCAAAGATATCAGTCTGGTGATCCTTGAGTTTGCAGGGATCAGATTGAAAATAGCATATTTGACCTTCCTGAAGTTGCAGGAAGCAAGATCGAAGATATCAGTCTGGTGATCCTTGAGTTTGCAAGGATCAGATTGAAGATAGCAGTTTAGACATTCCTAAATTTGCAGGAAGCAGATCAAAGACTCAATCTGGTGATCCCTGAGTTTGCAGGGATCAGATTGAAGATAGCAGATTTGACATTCCTGAAGTTATAGGAAGCGAATCAAAAGCATTTTAGTTTTTATATCTCTCTGAAGTCGCAATAGAGCAGATCACTACAAATCTCATTCCTCAAGGCTATAGTGAAGTGGATCAAAGCAACAAGATGCGATGGATGAAATGATGCTACAAGAGAAGTCGAAGCTTAGCGGGCCGGGCGAATGGGCCTTTTGAAAGTCTTTGCTCCATTCTCGTTACGACAATGAGCAAAGAGGGCAATATATGAGCCCATTTGCCCTACCAAACAACAACAAAAAAAATAATAACAAAAATAAAAATAAAAAGAACCCAAATGAAAAGCAGCCCAATAGGCCAAAATCCAAATTAGGTTACAGAACCTAATCGCCCTTTGCGCCGCATGTCTAGCCACCTGCCACTGACAGGGTTGGCCACCGGCCCTTCAACTGCTCCACTGCCTCGACGCCTTTGCATTGCCTCACCACCGCCCACGTCTGCCACTACCATGACCTGTAAACAGAAAAAAATAGCAAACAAGATGAAACAAAAACCATTCTATAGGTTTTTCGTTCGGGATATAAAGCCAAAAAAGGGTCGATTGTAAGGGGGGGAATTTTAAAAAAAAAACAACAGAGAGATAAAAAAGAAGCATTGTAATATCCGAAAAGTTTATCAATAAAACGAGAGATCTAAAACGCAGCAACAGAAACCAGCAAGGAAATCGGAAGTGAAAAGGTTTTGTTTTTAATCGATTCTTCTTTTTTTTTTTTCGATCTATCAAAAAAAACAAAAAAAGCAGAGGCGACGAGAGATCTTCTTTTTATTTTTGAAGCCTTTTCTTACTTTCTTTGTTTCAACATATAGATATATATATATTATAAAGAATGTAAAAAAAATAGGATTTCTTACCTTTTAAGCCACAGTGCACGGTGGCCGGGAAACAACCATGGCGTCGGAACCCTGGCCGGAAACCCACCGGAGAAACCCCCCCACCTGCAGAGAAAAACAGAGAAATCTCAAAATTTTTTTTTTTGAAGCAGAAGAAATGAATTTTTTGGGTTAAAATTGGCCTTAAATAGGACCAGTGAAACGGCACCGTTTCACTCAGGCTCCTAGGGCCAAAAACGACGCCGTTTCTGGCGAGACCCGCGCGCGACCCGACCCAGTACCCGAAGGATCCGCGTGTTTTTAGTAAAAGGGGTATTTCCGCGAATAGCCCTTCCGCATTTTTTGACCTTTTAATTCGTTTTTTTCTTATTTGCAAATTCGCCTTTAGATTTTCCCGATTCGTTTTAGACGTGGCAAAACATGCGTTTCATGGGACAGGATATTTTCCTTCTGCTCCTTTTCGTTTTCGTGCATCACTGGGCCCCTTTTTCTTTCCTTCTATTTATTTTAAATTTGCCCCAAATTTTATTTTTAATTTAGTTTAGTCCCGTCCTTTTTGCCTAATTATTATTATTAGTCATTGTTGCTACTATTATAATTATTATTATAGGTGTTAGATTTATTTTTATTGTTAATATTATTACTATTACTATTGTTTATTAATTTATTTATTTGTTTTGTATTTTTTTCATACTTTATTCCTATTATTGATCATTCGTTTGTTAATTTTAAAACCATTTTACCTAAATGTTTACCCAATCTATTTATTTGTTTACTCTTGAATTTTAAATTAATTTGTTAATTTTCATTTGCTTATTTTTCTTTTTTATAATAGGTCTTTTATTTATTCTTATTTATTTTATCATTTATCCTATTTTCGTTTTCGCTCGTATTGTTGTCATCTACATTAATGCATTTACTATTATTCTACTGTACGTATTAGTATTGTAATTTATTTTTGTATTTTATTGTCACATTAATCTTTACCCGATTCATCAAGTTTTCAAAATAAGCGATATTTCGTATTAAATATTTGAGGGAACCGAGCCCTAACTTACTGGGTTCCGGTTTCTTCATGTTCAAAGCTAAATAACGGGATATCTCTTTTGAAATTGCAATTTAGAAACAAAATACTTAATCTCAGAAATTCGAAATGTCGCGCCCTAACTTACTGGACTCGACATCTAGATACTTCGAGATAAGTTTCTTTTTTTCCTAAAAATAGAGGCAATCTTTCGTATTTGAAACCTCGAGAAATCGAGCCCTAACTTACTGGGTTTCGGTTTCTAATTTGACGAATAACGGAAGATCCTCTTCAAAAACAAAGATCAAATTCTAAAAGACGAGCTTAGTTTCGGAAGTCTAAAGTATTGCGCCTTAACTTACTAGACGTGTTGCTTTATCTCTCCGAAAATAAGAGAGTCTTAACGTACCTTTCAATTCCATCAAATTTTGAAGATAAAAAGCATTGTATTTTCGAACCCTTTCAAGGTTTTCAACAAAAAGGATATCAATCAATCAGTTTGGTACCAATTTTGGGCGTGTCGAGGGTGCTAATCCTTCCTCGCACGTAATCGACTTCGAACCCGCTTTTCTCAAAGTTCGTGGACCAAAAAGCACTGTTTTAGTAAATTAAATGTTTTATTAAAACAAAGGTGATCCGATCACACCAAATAAAGATCGGTGGCGACTCCCGTTCTTTTTTCATTTTTTAAAACCCTAAGTCGAACTCCTTTTGTCGTCTTCCAAAAAATGGTTACGACAGCAACAATGCCCGTATCAATTAAGCTAAGACTCAATCGGCATGATTAAAATTGTTAGGTATTGATAAAAAAGGGGTTTTCTCTTTCACCTAGCTTAAACTTTTGAACCATATATGTAATATTAAAATAGCATGTGGTCTATTTAAAGAATTTTGACTAATTTGGGGTATCCAAAGGTAGCTTATACACTTTAAACATGTGGGCTCCTTATACTTCAACTAATCTTTTACACCCAAGCAATGCAGCCTATCCTTTTGCATTTTGTCTACCAGCATTTGGATATTTATTGCAAGTTTTGCCCACAGAAACACCATTTTACTTTTCAGTTTTGTTTTTGTTTTGTTAAAGTTTGACTACAATTATCAATGAATCGGATCACAACTCGATTTTTTATAATTAAATTTGAATAAAATAATTTATTTTCGTCCAACATTTTACTAAATCGAATAAGTAACTCGATATATCTTATCGGAAGAAAATTAACTTCAGATCAATCTATTTTAATCTAAGCTATTTATTAGTTAAGATTTATTCGATTCAAATTGAATTATAAAGTCGATAAATCGAACCAAACCAAAGTAAAGAGGAAAGTTGTACATTAGGACATGAGCAGCCCTAGTTCTGACAACGAAACTTCCCCCAACTTTTTTTTCTTTTTTTCAGTTTTGGGAACTAATATTAGGTGAGTTTCGATTGTGACTTGGAAAATTGAATTAATAAATAAAAAGCCAAATGGCAAAATTATATAAGTAAAATTATAACTAAAAGAAGTCTTTCATCAGCTCTAAGCTTACCTACTCATCTGCCAATAATAATTCAACAATTTTAATATTAAATAGTTGGATTTTTAAAAAATTATAAATAAAATCATAAATAATACAAGATTTAAAATAATTATAATATGGTTGGACTAATTATCAAAATAAAATCAAACAAAGTTTACATATGATAGGATTTAAATGCATCTGTCCATGGGTTGGACTATCCGGCCCGAATCAAAAGCCCGTCTGAAAAATAGGAGAGTTTAGGTAAAAATATAGATTCGAAAAATGGGTTTACGTAAAAAAAATAAGGTTCATTTAGAAAATGGGTTTTCTTGCTGTTTTCTCACTGATTTGTTGTCATTTCACTATTATATTGTTACTATTTTTTCTTATTAATTTTATTACTATTTTAGAGGCATTTTCATGTTAAGTTACACTCATGTTAGTGTTATTTAAGTATAAAGATTTTTTAATTTATTTTTCAATTTGTTGAGAAACATTTATTTTAATATTTTTAGTGTTTTTGATGTATTATACTTTTTTTAAAAAATTACATAAAAAATATTAAAAAAATTAATACGAGTCTGGGTTTCAGTATTTTTATCTGGGCTAAATTTAGACAAAAAATTAGGCCCATTTTCGGGCCAGATCAAGTCCAAGCCTATCAAACGAGTCTAAAATTTTATTAAAGTCTAACCCGACCCATGAACAAATTCAAATTTACGATCATAAAAAATTTAAAGAAAATCCCAACATAATTTACTCAAAGTAAAACTTGCCATTGTGTTAATTAAATAATAATGAATAAAAATTGATGGTGCATTTTTAAATAAAATAAATAAAATACGTTTAATTTTATTCATGTCGATGAATTTTGTTCAATCATTGTTGATCTAATTCGAATTATCTAGCAAGTCATTTTAAATAATCTAATGCTTCATTCGAGTAGCTTGTAAATTTGATCGAACTTTTTATTTTTAATAATAATTAATATTGAAAGCCTCAATGCGAATTCAAGCTTATGTATAAATAATTGAATTTGATACGAATTGCGAAAAAAAAAATCCCATCTTTTTATTAGATTATGGCCGAGCTTAGCTAGATCTTATTAATCAATCTCGAACGATTCAAATTTTATATCGAAACAAACTTAAACTTCAAAATTAAAATGGGATAAATTTTTATTTAATTTGAGTTGAATTCTAGTAACTAATAGCTTGATTTATAATCCTAAATTTAACCTTATCCTTGGCTTGAACTTGAAGCAACCACTTTAAATGTAGTAGGGAATCAATGTTGTTACCCTCCACTTAAAAATGTTTGTCCTCTATATAAAGTTTTGCATTAATGGTGGAGTATAAGTTGGGCAAAACATTTTAAGTAAAATTCCCCAATATTTAATAGCCAATGCCTCATATTATGTAGCTAATGTGCTTTAGAGACAACTAGTGTATGCAAGTTTTGCTTAAGGTCAATAATTTAATAAATTTTGATTTATGGGTACGTAATTATCATCATCATCCTCATCACCATCATCATTGTAGCATATACTCAATTTCGTTCTTGAAAGAAAACTTGGGCACCAAGGTCCAAACAAGTAATAGGGATTGGTAGACCCCCCAACTTGAAATTAAAAAAAAAAACTATTGGACTTTAGGCCCACTCCCAAAAAAAAAGAAAAAACAACGCCTGGTTCAGGGGCACCAAATACTAAAATGCAACGGTTATGAATAGACATATCCATGGGTCGAGTGGCTCGCTTAAGTTGTCTTGAGACAAGAGGTGCCCATGAATCGGTTCAAATTAAGCTTAAGTATGGTATTAACATATTAACATACTTTATGCTTGTTTAATTCTAGCCCGGCTTGAAATATGGGCCTAAAATTTTGTCATATCCCGCCCATATTTGCGAAAAAACTAACTCAAGTCCATTTTAAACCGACCCATATCATTTTTAAAATTTTTAAAAAATATTTATATTATATTATTTTAATATTTAATAAAATTTTATTTTTTTATTTATTGAAAGTTTTTATAGTCATTTTAATATTATTTTAATATTTATATTGGAGCAGTATTATATATTTAGTACAGGTTTATTTTGTAATGTATAAAGTATTATAAACTTAAAAATGGGCCAAGCTCGGGTCTTGAATGTTCAAGCATGATCTCAACCCATATTTAACGAGCCTAATTTTTTTGCCCAAACTCTCCCAAATTTCGGACGGGCCTTTGAGCTTAGGTAAATAGCCTAACTCATGAACAGGTCTACTTGAGGCGAATTTAGATGAAAATCTTTATCCTTTGGTATTTTCCTAGCCTAAATTTGAATTAAATAATAAATTTAAATTTAATTGTAAAATATAAAAATATTTTTATTATTTTATTAATATTTGAATAGTAAACGAGCCGATAAATTTGATCAGGTCAAAACGAGCTTATTATTTATTGTAATTGAATTAGAACTCAATCCATGAATAAGTCTAATCCAAAAGCACACCAAACCTTCAATGAAGAAGAAATCCAACATTCCAACAGCCAAGCACTCACTCCCAACCACAAACAAGGGTCAAATATTAAAAAATAAAATTACATTTTGACCCTCAAAAATTTATTTAAATTTTAATGTTTAAATTAGATTATTTAATTATTAATTCTATTAATTTATTGCATATAAATTGTTGAACCGTTGATTTTTATTAATTCAATCTTTACATATAAATTATTGAATTGCTACCTTTAGGTCAGTGATTTAACAACAAAGTTTAAGAGTGTTGCCCAATTGAACTAGCTTCATAATTTTTGTACGTTACGATGACCAAATTTTGTAAAATTAACGTAGATGAACTAATATTTTAATTTTCATATCGTAGAGGGATGAAATTCATAAATTAGCTAAAAAATTTAAAAATAAATTATTAAGGTAAATTATTTGTATAAGATGATAACATGGTTGGAATAAACTTTTAATAATTTGGATTAACTTGGATTTATTTTTAATTTTCAATCTTGTATAATATTTAAATTACGAATAATATATAAAATTCATAATAAAATATATTTTCGATTTCCAATTTTTATAAATATTTTTCTCAAGCTTCGATGCCAAAGAAAAAGACGATTCAACCGGTTATGAAAATTTGTTTTTATTTAATTATTATTCAGCTAATTGTTCTACCTGGAAGTCAACGGTTTGACATTAAGGTGTTCTTAAGGTAGGTAGCCTAGGCCATTTGATCGGACTTAGTTTATATTTTTCAATTTTCGATTAGCTTGACCCAACTTATTTTATTGTTTAGAGTCTGTTTGTTTTACCGAAAATAATTTTCGAAAAATAATTTCTAAAAAATAATTTAATTTTCTGAGAAAGTTTATATTTTTTGGTGTTTAGATAAATCTGTGTAAAATATTTTCTATTATTTGACAGATTTCATAAAAATTGTTTTCAGCTAAACAAACATATATTTGAGATTTTCTTAATTAAAAATATTTTGTTAATTCAAGTTTATTACAACGTCATTTTTTAGTTACATGACTACCAAGTGAGTTTTTTTATTTAAAAATGTGTCGTCAACAACATTGACAAAAAAATTTAACAATGTTAACAATTGGACTTGATTTTCAATCTAAAAAGTAGAGGGACTAAATTGAAAATTTGTGAAAAGTACATAGACTTTTCACATATTTTAACCTTTATACTAGCATTTATTATTAATATATTTATTATTAAGATATTGATATTGAATATTTTCAATAATATGTGAAGAATATTATTTAAAATTATTGTTTTAAAATTTATTATTAAAATAAAATTAAAATATTAAATAATTTATTTAATATAATTTATTGTATGACTAAATATAAATAATTAAATATGTATGTTTAATAATATTAAATATATAATATTTTATATTATATTCTAAATATTTTAAATATTTTTAAAATAAAAATAATTTATTATCAATATAATAATATTAAGTTTGATTTAAGTTAATTTTTATATAAAATAAAATTACCTATAGAAGTGTTTTTTTTTTTGGAAAATGACTTACGCTTTTAAAAAAGTAAACATTTTACGAAAAAATAGCTTATTTTACGTTGAACTGTAAGTCATTTTCCATTGACCAAGTTGTTTTCTGTTAAACAAACGTAGGAAAATGCAGAAAAATTTTCCGTAAAACCTTTTACATGACAAACAGACACTTAGAAATAATAAAAGTATATAAAAAAATTTAATATTTATGTATTTTTATAATTAAATTTAAATAAAAAATTAATTTTATTATTTTTTAAACAATGAAATGGGTCGTTCGAATAGGCCTAGAACTTTTTTTGGAACTGGCCCTCGGCCCGACAAATGAACATCTCTAGTCTAATCCACTCAACCACAAAATGTATGGTTTTTCTCCCAAATTTATTTAATTTAAAATTTTTAAAAATTTTTAGGGGTCAAATATAATTTTACCATTTTGTTTTTCAGATGAGGGGCCAGGCCTGTGAAAGAGGAATTGGAAGGAAAGAAAGGCAATTTATGAAACATTAAGTCAGTGAAGTATATATTTGTTAAATGCAAGGCAAAGTGGTTGAAAGCCCTAAATTGTACAAAAAACAGATGAAGTAGCCAGCAGTGTTCTGGTTTTCCTCATTTACTGCTACACCCAAAAACAATTAAAAATTTAAGGGTTTGGATCAATTAATGTAATGAATTAATGCATCGACCAGAAAAACACACAAATTTTGCTGCATTTCTTAGTAATAATTTGTTCAACCAAATTTACCTACACACATAAGTGGACCCCTAAATCCATGCCCTTTGTTTGGATTTCGAATATTTGTAAATATTTTATTCGGTTTCTGGGTTTGAATAATATTCTAATTTTAACAATTCATAATAGATTTAGAGTATTATTAGTTAAATATGAAGTCGTAATATGCGAAATTAATCTTGTTAATGAGTTGTATTCAAACGAGAATTAGGGTACGTTTGGTTTATTTTATGTAGCAGTCCATCTTATAGTTTCATTGTAACAACCCGGATTTTGGTTGAGATTTGTGATTAGGGTTTGCGCGTAGCTCGACCAATTATGTGTGTTTTCGCGTTGTAGTTTCAGAATGAACTTGTTGGTTTGGTGGTTGGTTGTGTGTTAGTTTGTCTCTGGGTCTCGGGTTTGTTTTACACGTTCCCACATTTCTCTATTTCTTCTTTAGTTTTTTTTTTTTCATTTTCATTTTCTCTCTTTTCCCAATTTTGTTCTGTTGTTTATTTTCTAGTGCTTTGATCTTTTTTTTTTCGAGTCTCCAAGCGTTTTTGTTAGAGGAATTATTCGCTAAATCGTCAGGTGTGAGTCGGAATTGGCTGGTTTGAGGCATCGATTGTTTTGGGCATTTTGATCGCGAATTAAGGTGTGGGTTCTGAACTCTTCTTTTCGTTATCGAAATACTAAGTTGATTCTGTGAAATCCAACATAATGTGTGTGTTATGAACTGTGTAACTCGGTACTAAATTGTTGTCAAATTCGGCAATCTTTAGGGTGATTTGGTAGTTGAGCAATTGAGGTTCGAATCGATGTTAAGTTGCATGAAATTCGGTTTGTTATGTTATATTTCTAAAATACTTTGATTGGGGATTGACTTAGCGATCGGAAAGCTTTGATTTTCAGGCTGGTTTTGGGTGGTTTCGTGACCACACAGGTGGCCACACGGGCGTGTGCCCTCACATGAGCGGTTCACACGGCCGTGTACATTTGGGATTTAAGGTTTTCGGGAAAATTTTGGTGCCACACGGTTGTGTGGCCAAATTGGGGATTTTAGTCAACTTCCACACGGTCGTGCGCCATGGGCATACAGACATGTGCATTTGGGAATTAGGGTTTGGGTGATTTGGTACCACACGGCCTGGCCATACGGTTGTGTAGCTAATTTAGGGATTTAGGGTTCTCACACGAGCGTGTGTTTTAGACACACGGTCGTGTCTGGTGGGCACATAAGCATGTGAGACCCTCACACGGCCATGTCCGTCTTGCACCCTAATTTAGCACTTTTGGATAGAGAGTTGCACAGCCGAATCACAAGGCCGTGCCCCTAGGTCACATGGCCATGTGCCTCCTTCCACATGGGCGTGTTGACTCCCACACGGCCTAGGCATTTCCACACGATCGGAGCACACGGTCGTGTGGCCCTATCTCACCAATTTTTGTACCGTACCGGTTTGCGACTTGATTGTGTTTTTGTATGTTTCGACCCTTGGCTAAGTCTTAGTAAAGGTGGTCGGGACTCTGTTTTGGCTTGGTCTTGTGTACTATTCGCAATTGCAGCTAGCTCGGTAATTCTTTTGAGTGTTATTTGATGATTACGTTGCAATTGATTCTGGATCTGAACATTTGAAGGTGTGCATTTCTGACATTGTGTTCTGTTTCGGTAAGTCTATTTGCACACAGGCATTCACTTAAAGCTTCTGATTCTAAATTTTGAATTTGTATTTGGTCAGTGGCGTTTGTGTGTTTCCAATTCCGTCTGACTATTTGTACGATGTATTCATTATTCTATAAGACTATTCGCGTACATGCGCACTTCTGACTCTGCTTAACTGGTGTGTTACTGACTGGAAACTATGTATTTTGATTCTGTACGCCTGTCTGCATACATATATTTGCATAAAACTTTTAGGGTTTGGTTGTGAAGAGAAGGAAGATTGTTCTAATCTGGTAGTTAAACTGCAACCTATCAAGATCAATGAGTTACCGCATTACATCAGATGCATATCGTCAAGATTCTTTGCATATTATTATCTGAATGCCCTAGTCCACATACGTGGTGTGTTGGGTTGGATGGGCCGTTCGAGGTCCTACGTGGTGTGTTGGGTTGGATGAGCTTAAACAGCTCTTTTGGGGTGTGATCGAGGGACAGAGAGGTGTTTTGGCTGGATGGGTAGGTTTCTTTTCTACTTGACTGTATACATACGCATATGGTTAAGTGATTGGGTGTGAGTTTATTTGTTGGTATTCTGTCTGGTTGACTTAACATGTGTGACTTAACATGTGTGACTGATTTTTCGTGTATTGAGGTGTTAGTGTAATGACGTTTTGGAACACCGTGTTTGTGATGATAAATGTTTTGGTATCACTCATTGACGGGTTATCGGTTGAGTTTCTATCTATGATGTGTTGTGCTTGATTGTTACGTTCTGTTGGGACGTTGGCCTCGAATTTACCTTTTGTTTCTGTATATCTCTGTAAGTATGTTTTGCTATTGAACTTCTATCTTGAATTCTCTTCTGTAAATCTGTTGTTACTCACATTTCGAACTCACACTGAGCTTGTATAGCTCACCCCCTCATTTTCCCTTTTTTAGGTATTTTCGTATACTGTTGCTGGACTCAGCACGCCGGAGGTCTCGGACAGCCACGTTTTAGAACAGACTTTAAAAGTATTTTCATAAATTCCACATTTATAAATAAATGGTTTGAATTGTAAGTTTTATTTTGAATACTGTGGTACGAAATGTTGTGTTATACGCACATAGGCGTCTTTTGGACTAAAATTTTTGCAATATCGGGATTTCACAATTGAGAGTTTTTACGTAACTTAAATACCGTTTTTTTCTAGCTGGTTAAACTAAAATTTTTCTACGATCACTTCGGTGATCAATGTAACCTACGATATTCGGTCTAAACTTCTAGGCCGAGTTTTGGGGCGTTACATTTATATTCCGAATTAAGTTTACTCTGTTTGAGTTCGAAACATTCACAATATCTTATAATCTCACATTCCAAGCAATGTAAAAATATCAGAATATAGAATGTAATCTGAAAACCACTTGTTCCTTAAGTTATCTTAGATTATAAGTGAACTTACGTTTTTTTAAATCAGTTTCGTTATAATTATATTTACTTTAAATATTTATTTGTTAGTATATTAATTATCATTATAATTCGCTTCAAATTATAGTTTGTAATGCAATCACTTTTCATGAACTATTATAATTATGATTAATAAATTAATTTCAACATCATATATTTACCTATTAATATATATATATATAAATTGTAATAGAACAAAATTTATAGTAATTTTATGGAATTTGACACTAAAAATATCAAAGAAATTAAATTTATTAGAAAAACACATTCTATAACAAGGAGAAATTAGTAAAATTACTTCTAAGTAATCTTATATTCCGTCAACAAAACACCAAAATCTTACCTTCTAACCAAATGAACTAAACATGATAATGTAACATACAAGACAATCCACCTCGTAGTCTTACATTTTTATAATCTTGTTACCGAAGGTAATCTTACATCCCTTAAACCAAACACACTTTAATGTAAAATCTATCTTGAAAGGAATTCTTCTAGGTTAACATAGGTTATCGATCATAAGTGTGTATGAATCTGAAAATTAATCTAATGAATTAATGCAATTGTTGGATTAAAATGCTCAGCTATGGGCACATATGTATAATGCTATTATAAAATGTGACACAAAATTAAGTGACCAATTATGTTATAAGTGTCATAGGTATTAAAGTGTCATGGAAATAATGTGTAGATATTATAAGTAGTATTTATAAGTTAATGAGGGGCCAAATTATAAATATCCAAAACTAATTTAATAATTAGTTATTTTAAAACAGGTAGTGTTCCTAGAGGTGTTCATGGGCAAGGCGGCCTGGCCCGGCCCGAAGGCCCGACCAAAATTTAGGAGGGTTTGAGCAAAAATATAAGCCCGAAAAATGGGCTTGAACAAAAAATAAGGCCCGTTTAAAAAATGGGCCGGGCCTCGGGTAAGGTATTTTTGGCCGGGACCTGCCCGAATTCTCTAAATGACAAAAAAAATTTGCTATTTTTTTTTATTTTTGAATGTTATTTCTTGTTGTTTTCTCTCTATTTTGCTACCATATTACTATTATGTTGCTACTATTTTGTTGTTATTGATTGAATATTATATAAAACTTATTTTATTGTTAATTTTGTTATTATTTTAAAGGCATTTGTTAATTTTATTATTATTTTAGAGGTATTTGCTTGTTAAGTTACATCTATCTTAGTGCTATTTAAGTCTACATATTTTTAAAATTTATTTTCAATTTGTTGGGAAATATTTATTTTGATTTTTTAGTATTTTGATGTATTATATATATTTAAAAATTATATAAAATTTTAATACGGGCGGGCCCGGCCTGGGTTTTAGCATTTTTATATGGGCATAGCTTGGGAAAAAACTTAGGCCCGTTTTTTGGGCCCAGCCCAACCCGAGCCCAATTAATGGGCCTAAATTTTTAGTTGAGCCCGGCCCGAATTCGGCCCATGAACACCTCTAAGCGTTGCCCAAGAAATAGATATATCTCATATTTATTTTCCATCCTCATTAGAGAAATATACAAAGAGAAAAAAAAACCTATTTTATTGGAAGATCAAAACCTTCTGGACAATCTCCAACAATGAATTTAGGTACGTTTCCGCTTATAGTTCTGTTCTTACTGATCTGACATGACAGATCTTAGTTTACAGTTTTAAGTTTACATCAGAGTTGTTCGGTTCTAACAATAATCACCTTTAAGGAGTGACATTTTGTCAGGATTAGGGTTTATACTTTAGTATTTTCCACTCTTTTCTTATCCCGAGTTAGACTTTTTAGGCATAATGGCAAATTTAATACTTAACAATTAAATCTTTTATCAATTTGGCTCCTTTTTTTTTTTCTTTTTTTTGAGCTAAAATTGACCCTTGACCTTTTAAAAAAAAAGTCAAATTTGACCATCAACTTTTCACAAAGAGTTGAATTGTTGTTTTTTTAATGGAATACTAACTAAAACGTTAAATTTTTAAACATGGCAATCCATGTGTACTTCATGCTATTTCTTTTTATTTTTTAAGGAATTTTTATTTTTTTATATTTCTAAAATTTTAAATTATTTGTTGATGTTGCATATAAGATAAAAAGTTTCATGTCAACATGAAGTATACTCGTACTGTCACATGGGTTGTCGTGCCAACATCGGTGAAAAAAATTAATATTTTAATTAGCATTTTCGTTTAAAAATAACAATTTGACTATTTTGAAAAGTTAATAACTAAATTTAACAAAAAAGAATAAAACTAAATTAATAAAAATATAAACATTAAAAACTAAATTTATTAGGCTGACGTATTAATGTTGTTTCCTTAGTCATTTGTTAAAATGTGTTGTTATATACTTATTAAATACTATTTATGAAAATATATTTATATTTTTATTGGTTAATTAATTGATGTATTTATTTCACAATTGAAATTTATTAAATGATGAAAATCTTAATTATAACTCTTTTGACATACTTATATAAAATTTTATTGATTTTTTCGATACACACACGTCGTCTTATTCATGTAATAATATCAATGCCAATTAAGCTAAGACCCAATTATTAAACTCCATTGATTCTAATACGAGAAACCAAGTTGCCAGTTTAGTGGCAAAAGATTTCGATTTATTTAATATCTTAATCGATATATCACGTTCAAAATTCGAATTTGGACAATTCCCCTCTTCTCTTGTCTAAGAAAAAAAAAATATGAGCATGCGTGTAATAATTCTATAATTAAATGGTTTCAACTTTTAAAAAATAAAATATTTGAACAATATTTATATAAATATGTTAGTTGAGTTTTAGTTTGATTGGAATTATTCATAAACAAATTTAAGGTGTAAGCAGGGCTTTGGCCTCAAAAATGAAAACTTACTTATTTAGTCTCTTCTAAAATACTAAAATTATAAATTAATATATGGTAAAATTCTATTTTGACCTCCAAAATGAAAAAATATTTTAGTCCCTTATAAATTAATAAATCATAAAATTTTTTTTAACCTCTAAAAATTTATAATTAAATTTCAACCCTTTTAAAAAATTTCTAGATTCGCTTTTGACATGATTGTTACTGCAATACTTTAAAAGATGTGAGTTCGAATTTGTTTAAGTGTATATCTTCTATTATAAAGCTTTAAATGGAAAAAATTTTATAAATACGATATGAATATATGAACAGTCGGCACTAACTTTGAAATTCAAAAAATAACTTATAGGTGAACTACCATGGTAGTATTTATGGTTTAGGGTATAGTACATTAGGAATACCAAAATGGTTATTAAGAAATATTTGAGGATATCTAATGTCAAGTACAAATTTATAGGTGGCCCATGTTAGAGGAACAGTCAATTTATCCTTTGCCATCATCACACAAGCTAACTTGTTTCATTGAGTACCCTCTATTTCTTTTATTTTCTCATGTAGTTTTAGGTAGATATTTAAAGGGTTTTCGAATTTATGAATCATAAATTATTAAAAGGTTAAAGTGTAATTTTATCATTATATTAATATGTGATTTTATAAAAAAAATTAAAAGATTAAATGATAAATCTATCATTTTGGGACTAGGGCCATCGCTTACCCCATTTTGTCTTCGTCCATGGTGCCATGCTAAAGATCAATAAGGGCTCTTGATTGCGGTTATGTGCATCTATCTTTGAATAGTTTGTAAGATGTCACGAGTCGCTTTTGAGATTAAGATATGATGGTTAGGGTATCGACTATCTTGCCAAGACAATTGGAGTTCCTTGTGATATTTAATTTGTCAAGCTATATTTTTCTGATCTTTTATGAGAAAGTTATTATATTTGATGATATTTAGCTCTTGGAATTTATAGTCTAGGTAGTGTTTGGAAAGTTCTTTAATAATTGGATTTTGGTGGAATTGCTTGGATAACCAGCATAATTGGTGAGTCCCACCAATTTGGGTGTAATTGAGTAATTACACACAAATTCAATTTTAAAATTATTTTTGTACAAGTTATAAAATTAAATTATAACTATGAATTTATAAAAAAAATTTATAAAGGTTTTTGTATTATAAATTTTGTTTTGTTTTTCTACTTAATTTATGTATTATAAAAGAGATATAACATAGTATAAGTCTTTCTCCAAATTAAATTTATATAAGTTTTTATAATTAAAGCTACAGACTATTTAGATTGTAAACCCGATATTATAAAATCAATTCTAATTATGCAAATAGAAAATGTTATCTTGCACCATATCGTGAGATATTATACCATTTAAGAGAATGGTACTAGACACAAGTATAATAGACAGCTCACAAACTTTTTAATTTGAAACATTCAATACCTCAAAATGTAGTTTAGAAGATATTTATTGTTCTAAAAATTATTTCCTATATTAACATCACCTTAGTATAACATAAAAAAAATAAGGCTGGATCGTATTAATATGTTGCATATTTCATAACTTCAATCATACGTGGAATTGAAATTATTCATACTTATCTTGATAATCTTAATAATGCAGATTCAAATTCAAATGATGGTGAACTCGGTTAATGATCAACAAACGATAATAAGGAGCATATGCCAAATATTAAAGAGGGAATAACCTAACAAATACGAACTAGAACAATTAGATAAAATTGAATATGATGTTTAATTTTCTTGTTTTTTTTAGTAATCGTATTATCAACTATTTTTTAGACTAACAAAGAACATATGATTATTTGATTTTAAGTTTTATTAGTTGTTTAGAAATTATTTTTATCATACTAATAGTTATTTTATAGTAATCAATATTTTTAAAAACGTAAATTATGTAACTATGTAATTACTATTTGTACTACCAAACATGATATATAGAATTAAGATGTAATTACACTCATTAGTCAAACACGTCTAAAAATTACAATTCCTTGTAATTATTACCTTAATAATTATATTTTCATTCAATTACTCATGCTATCCTAACAAAGATTAGTCGCTATATTCAAAAAAAAGTTTGTACCATTTAGTTAAAGAGTTTGTAGTTAATACATGCAAAGTGAATTACATGCTAACACATAACTCTTAAAATTAAATACTATAAATAATGAAAAAATTATTAAATTTGTTAACAAAGGCATCACATAATTCACAAACAATTTATGAACTCATACATCATCAATACATTGAATATAAATATTTAGGATAAATTATCCCCAAAGTCACTAAACTATTAATAAGTTTATGTTTTGATCATTCAATTTTAAAACGTTACAAAATAGTCATCCAACTATTCCAAATGTTTCATTTTAGTCATTGAATTATTCAAAAGTTTTTATTCAGGTCACTGAGTTGTTAAGTTTCTTTTTTAAAAGTTTGGCTAGAACTCCAAGTGACGATTCGACAATCAATACGATAGATCAGTATTACCCTTTGACGAGTTGAAAAACATATCTTAGATCCAAGTTGATC
Source organism: Gossypium rotundifolium (assembly GCA_025506655.1). Taxonomy (NCBI): domain Eukaryota; kingdom Viridiplantae; phylum Streptophyta; class Magnoliopsida; order Malvales; family Malvaceae; genus Gossypium; species Gossypium rotundifolium. The sequence continues at coordinate 203,896,179 of CP106724.1, forward strand.
TAATCGTCAGTACTGGAGATCGAAGAAAAGCTACTGAACTATACAAAAGAAGAGGCAAGAGATTTTTCGATTGGTGCAGGTGATACGAATAGAGAAGGACATACAATATTGATTTTAATAGTCCAATGATTTAGATAAAAAGTTTCGAATAATTTAGAGACTATTTTGTAATTTTTTAAAGTTAAATGATCAAAATATAGATTTATTAATAGTTTAGTGACCTTTAAATATAGTTTATTCAAATCTTTAATAAAATACATATTTTATTTAATATCAATTATATTTAAATTATTTTTCTTATTCAACCACTTAGTTCAACCAATAGAAGTCTCATCAGCTTGATGTCTTGTTAGCGATGTTAAAGGGAGGCTGGCAGTGGCCTTAGCCCCCTCCTCAAAGTGGTAGAATTCCTTAGAGTCCCTTTAAAAATTGTAAGAATACAATTTAATACATTTGACCCCTCAAACATTTATAATTTACATCTAGTTTGGCCCTCCAAGAAAATTTTCTGGTTTCATCCTTGTCTCCCTGTCCAATTTTTTAATGGCTAGGAAGCACTCTTGCATCTCTCTCTCTCATATATATATAAAGCTAGTAAGTTCAAGTTCTTACATATAATTACTCCCCCAAGAACTCAACTCATGAAAATTTAAGATGAAGAAAGGAAGGGGAGTTGGAGGAATTTATGAAGAACTTTCACCAATTTAAAGTGGGGGGGAGGGGGTTAGATTTTGAGGTTGTCATGTTTAGTTCAATTTTAATGTTCAATAGTTTTTTTTTTTTTTTGGTAAGAAGAGAAGCAAAATTTGGGTGCATTAAAGTGATATCTACTTGCCACTTTTAATGCTTGGCTCTGTCCTCCTTTTTAATGGAGTTTGATGAACCCAATTTAAGAACCAACCCCTTCTTCTTTAAGCATTACAATCCCCCTCCTTGCATGTCTCTTATCTGTTTGATGATTTTCCCCAAAGATCCATAGTTTTTATGGAACTTACTGAGTTGTCTTTGGCTTCAAGCCAATGTGTCTCGGCTGATAAAACATGCAATTTTAGTCCATCGTCTGATCTTCATCATCATCAAGTTGAAGGTTTCAATTTTCCTTCAAAGAAAAGGAAGCTTTTCGCAGATCAGTTCTTCAATGTTGATTCACAGTTTCAAACCAGTGTTGATCTTCAAGTTAAAGACCCTTTGCCATTAGATTGGGAACAATGCCTTGATCTTGAAGTATGTTCTGCTTTTTTATTCTCTGAATTCTTTCATTGTTAGTTCATGTTGTTTATATGTATATGCATATACTATGTTGGTTTCGGTGTATGTATGTTTTATACGAGTATAAAGTTTTTCCTATATTTGGAGGATTATTAACGAATAGTCGAAGTAAAATCGGGTTGTTTCGATTTTTTTTTTTTTTTTTGTGCAGTCAGGTAAAATGTACTACATGAACAGGAAAACCTTGGAAAAGACATGGAATTGGCCTAAAGATCATAAACTAGACCTGGAGCTCAACATCTCACCAACAAGCTCCAACTGCTCGGAACATTTCAATGGCGGTTCGATCTCCAGTGAGGACTCGAACAACAACAACAAGCAACAACAACATTTTTCAAGTACCACTAACATGGTGGCTTTGCCATGTTTAAATTGTCATCTTCTTGTAATCCTCTCCAAATCCTCCCCTGCTTGTCCTAATTGCAAGTATGTCCACTCTTTCCCTACATTGCAACCTACCAAGTGTCCCAATACCTTAAGTCTCTTAAACTAACACACTCGTGTCAAACTCGGGTTTAGCTCAATTGGTTCATATAACTATGACCCGTTTTCGTTTTCCTCGAGTTATGACTTCTTAAGAAAATCCTTTGGAAGAACTTGTAATGTTTTGTTCAATGTACTCAGTAACAGTAAATATAATCTCTCCTTTTTCATGTAATATATAAATATTTGTATATGTATTATATTTTGGCCCTTGGGTGGCCTTCTTTGATAAGAAGCATTAAATTTGCAGAATGAAGGTCTGCCAAAATATTAAGGCAATTTCAGCAAGAAAGTAAATGAGATTTAGCTACTCAAAAACTTTTGAAGTACAAGGGGCTTTTAATGACCATTTTTAATGTTTTGTTACCCAACTTCATGGTACAACCTTTTTGTTTATGTTTCCAAATTCCCAATTTCATGAAATCACTAAACTATTTTGTTTAGTGACATGATTTATGTGTCGGATCAAGTCGGGTTTATATATATATTACATTTATTTAAATATAGATTTAAAATTTTATTCAAATCCGACTATATTGACTTAATAGAAACTCGTTTTAGGTCGACGTATATTTTATAAAATATATTATTTTAATTTAATATTTTATATTTTAGATAGTTTTTCTTTTATTAAAATTCTAAATTTAAACAACTTTTTTTTTATGTTTTCATAGTATTATGGTATTATCTATATAATTTATGGGATATAATTTTATAATATATTAAAATAAAATAATATATATTACAAAAATATAAAACAATGCATATGCTTGCTCTACTTATAAATATACACCCGAACTTGCTCCACTTCAAGTTTTATTATTACTTAGGTTCTTCATACCAAATGCTCCATTTCAAGTTATATTTTACATAGTCTTAGCTTAATTGATAACGGTATTGTTGTTAGTGTGGGATGACATAAATTTAAGTATGCTTAAACGAATTATCCTTCTATTTAAGAGTTGAGAAGGAACGACGAATAATTTTAGATATTACATCACAAAAATATATATTATAAAATTATATAAATTTAGTAAAAATATATAATAAAAAAACTATAAATTTGAGAACAAAACTACCCTAGTGGCAAGAGTTATGTAAGTTGGCATGAAACCTTACGTTTCAAACGCTATATATCTATACTATTATTGAAGTGGTTGAATGAGTTAGTGTCATGAGTCAATCAAGGGCGGCAAAGTTAGGGGGTTAGCATGAGCCTCGGCTCCTTAAAAAGTAAAATTATTATTTAAGCCTTTAAATTTTTTTAAAAATTTTAAATTAATAAAAGTAAAATTATACTTTAGCCCCTAAAATTATAAAAATTCAATTTAATCATTTACAAATTATAAAGATGTAAACTATAAAAAATTAAAATTTCATCTAGCTCCCTAAAAATTATCCTGGCTTCGCCCCTGGAGTCAATTGAGTATCAATTTCATCAAGATATTCGTAATTAAAAAAATTATATTAAATAAACCCACACTAATTAGATTAAAAAAAACAAAGCTTCATTTTAATATTTTTTATACAATTTTATTTAATATGTACAATTTATTATTTTTGTATTGAGTTGGTGTAACAAATCAAAGGACAAACTTGACTAGAGAAATTATGGAAATATTCTTCATGGTAAAAGTAACATTTCGGTTTACGGTTTCTAAGTTCAGGTACCAATACGATAATAAATCGTGACTAAATTTCTAATTTCACAAAAGTACAAGGACTTCCAACAAATTTAACCAAAACGATTCGAACGAGGAACAAAAAAGCTGACTATAAATCCATAAACGCCAAAACCAACATATACATGATAATAATTTGCAGAGAGCCCCATCTCCTCTCCCGCAATGGAAGTCCTTAGTGCGTGAAATCAGCCAAACACCAAAAAACAAATTTCACGTCCTGCTTTGGATCTCCATTTTCGTTTCTTTTTTTCCATCGAAAACAACGAAGAAAAACCCAATTTAATCTTAACGATGTACCCAAAAAAACATATTTTCATTCATAAGGATAGTTCTTTAATTCAATTTGATTGTTTAAAAAAAAAGAGGCAAATACCGAAAGAACAAAACAATCCCCAGCAATGTGGATCAAGAGCTTGAGATTAATATCTATACTTATCGGATTGTTGAATTTGCTGGTGGTTGTTTTGGGTGGAATCGTGGTTGCCATTTCATTCCCTGGATGTAGACCCCATAAAGTTTTGCCGATCATCGTTGTCTCTTTTTTTCCGCCGTTAGGATCGGGACTATGATTGGACTGGGAATTACCCAAGAAGCTACTGCTAAGATTATAACCCAGAACTCTTCTGAATCTCAAGTACTCGATTCTGTTATTCGTCAGCATAGAAGGGTATTAATTCCCCTCTCCCTTGCTCTTTACTAACTTTTTAATGGGTTTTTCTTTTTGTAGAATGTACATTGAAATCTAAAATGGGTTTTTTTTGGGGGTTGGGGGGGTTAATAGGTGACATATAAAGCATGGCTTTGGTGGAGCCGGTTTGCCATGGTGGTTACTGTGCTACAAATTCTGGGTGCTTTTTATCTTATAGTTAATGTGGCTACATATGTCTCTGAAGACGCACATTTTTCAACTAAGTGTTTTGTAGGTAAAAAAGTTGGGTTCATTCATTTTGTTTTACATTTTAAAGTAATAAGCTTAAGTTGATATTGCTTGTTCTGGAAAATTTATTATGGAATTATGCACTGTTTTTTTTTTCAATATTTTTATCAATGTGTAGTAAGTAGATAAGGAATAAAGAAAGGACTTGTTACTGAATTTATAGCATTTGCTGTATATGGGAAAGAAGTTACAAACCTGAAACTTGTATGTTTTATATTAGTCCAACAAGCCTTGTAGGAAGTAATGAAGAAACATGTCATTTGAAGTTAATAGCTGAAGTATAGTGAAAAAATATCTTTGTTATCTTTGATTAAATGTTCATTATATGCATGCAAGTCATTGCTTAAATGTCACTTTTCCTACACTGGTATTAAGCCCTTAATGTTTGGTGTATGCTAACAATTTCCACAATTACAAAAAGTAGTGTTTCATGATTTAGTTTAAGGTCTCTGAATGTCTACATTGGTCTTAGCCTTAATTTTACTACTTAACTAGTGTGTGACACATCACAATGGTTTAAAATGTCTATATGTGAGATAATGACCGTGGGAAAAGCTCAATTTGAATTTGTGAAGCTTGAATTGAATCTAACAGTTAGGGGTTTAATTGTTTTAATCTTACTATTTCAAATCGCTTGTTCTTGTATGCTTTTCTGTGTGGAACAGTCGGTTCATTTTCTTGTGGAATTCATGAAGGGTAAAAGTACTATGGAGGCCCTTGTACTAGGAGTTGGAATGCATTTTGCCCTCTCTACTAAAAAAATGGACAAATTAGTTTATGTATGTTAGATCAAAGAGCAAACTAGTCCTTTTATTAAAAATTCCATCTATCTCTACTGTTAAAAACTGGTCTTTGTACACCAACATGAGGTATACACTGCACATCATACGTCGCTGTCTGGTTATTTTGTCAGCACACTAGTTTTTAACAGTACAAATGGATGTAATTTTTAACAAAAAAGACCAATTTGCTCTTTAATTAATGTACATGGACTAATTTGCCCATTTTTTGAGTAGGGAGATCAAAATGGAATCTGACTCTAGTCCAAGGGCCTCCATAGCACTTTTACCATTCATGAAGGCTTTCCAAAAGTTTATATTCATTTGTTGCTAATACAACACCTTATCTTTGAAGTTGCAAAAAGAATTGATTTTTCAATATAGAGAAGAAGAAATCTCAACAAACATAATTAGGTTCATTTAACTACCAGTACTTTAAATTGTTGACCCTATAGTTTGTTCTGTGATCTAATTCAAAGTAAGTGATACTTTGATATTCTTTGAAAGTTGCAATTTTAATCGGTTTAAAATTTGATTGAAAAAATTCTTTTTTCCTAAATTTTGTGGAAACTTGCACTGATCTTTGGCAATGTTTTGAATGCAGGAGGGTTTCCACTCAGTCATGCATGGAAGCGAAAAGTAATGCTTTCATTTCTGGTCACGGCTTGTTGTATTGCATTTCTACAATGTTGTGCCGGATCTGATGTCTTAAGATGGAGATTTTATTATGCATCCCAAGATGATGCATGGAAAGCTCATTATCAAGAGATATTTGATCATGGAATTCGTGAAGCTTTGTGTTGTATGGGACGTATTGAATACTTGTAGGTATCTCTGCAATTTGAAATGAAATGGAGACATTATTGTACGAGCCATTGGATTTTATTTTTTTTAATTATTTCATTTCTTTGTCTAGAACTGTGATTGAAGAAGATGAAGTATATTCAGTAGCAAAACTATTGGGTGATCTTGTTGCTTACCGTGCATCAGGGACTGGTCATTTAGAACTTTTGACAGGTTTATTTCATTTTATGGATTGCATATCAAATCCAAAAGCATTTTTTGCATGACACATGAGAAGCATCATCTTTTCAGGTCTAGCATTGTTGCAGAAGCATGGTCACGCCAGTAAATCCAGTGAACATTTTGTCGAGGCACCTGTAGAACACCTGCAAGCAGCTTTAGCTTTTCATAAGTTTGCTGAGGCTGCATACACGGTACTATGACAAAGCATACTGTTTTTATTATACTTACTGTGATTTACATGTTAAATTTAAGTAAAACTTTACAAATGCAGGGACCTTTGCTTGATTTTGGAAGAAATCCTTTTGTATTTCCTTGTGTATGGCTCCATAGGCAAGGGGTTTTAACCCCGTGGACTCGTAAAAGGTTGTCAATATAAAGGCGAATTTCACTTGAGGTGCATGATTTCTTATATAGCATGATCATCAATTTATGCAATCTTATGTTTCACATGTTTGAGTAGATATTTGCATGCAATACTTCTTCATATTTAAGGATTTGACTTTTACCGTGTTAAAACATTAGCTCTTCACTTCTCGGCACATGTTAATAATATCATCTAGAGATCTATTGGATGTCAGTTTCTTTATACAAGTTCTTCTTTCATTGTTAGGCGTCCTACCCTTGATGGTGATAACTGGTTGCGAGGTCATGCAGCAGCATTTATAAATTTTGTCAATTTACCCTCTGAAGTTCTTCGGAGAGGTCGTGTTCGTCAAGTGAGTTTACTTTCTTTCTTTTGATTTAATCTACATGTCAAAGCATGAACCGCTTCTGATATGTTTATTATCATATGGGTGCTTTGCAATCGTCGTCAGGAATGAGTTTATATGTTTTTACTTCTAACTCATTGCTATTTTCTGAACTAGAAAAAATGTGAAGCTGCATATTTCATTGTGGTTTTACATGAGCTAAGAACTGTAGTGGTTGCCGTACGAGGAACTGAGACCCCTGAAGACCTCATAATTGATGGTTTAGGCCAGGAACGTTCCCTGACTGAGGTGGATTTGGATGGACTGATAAAGTTAGTTTCTCTCTTGCTCCCCCCCCCCTTCCTTTTTTGTGCATGCATGCTTATCTGCAGGATGGTATCTGTGGGTGCCAAATTTACGTACACGTATTTTCATATATGCATATAAATATGGTTGTTATAGCTATGTTACTCTAACTCTTCATTTTCTCAAAGTACATGTGTTTGACACGTGGATATGGGGATATGACCTCCAAGGTCTCTCTAAATATATAGAATAATCTGACCTTACCTGTCTCTGTAGTATGAGTGTCGGACACATACACTTATAGTCTGGCTTTGCTAAAACATAACTCTTTTCCCCTCCAAAATACAAGTAAATTATGCTATTCTATTTTGTTTTTGTTTTGTTTGATGGTGTCTTTAACCAACGTGACATGTTTTCCACCTTGCAGTAGCAGTTGTATTCATCCTTCAGTCAAGGAACGAGTAAAATCATCTTTCCCGCACTTTGGGCACTCAGGTATAGTAGAAACTGCTCGGGATCTTTACACACAGATTGAAGGGTATTCGGAGATGGTAAGGAAATTGTTATTTTTACTTTTGTTTTTGTTATTAGCTCGACTTATACAACTGTACATACTATGGTGTTGGTAAAAGTACCATGGAGGCTCCTGTATAAGAGTCAGATTACATTTTGCCCCATTTACTCAAAAAAAGGGTCAAATTAGCCTTGTAAGTTAGATTAGATGGCCAATTGGTCCTTTCTATTAAAAATTTTATTAAAATTTTCATCCATTTCTACCGTTAAAAATTGGCTAATTAGACAATTACACATGGCATGCCACTTGTACCTTGTGTTTATGTATAGAGACCAGATTTTAACAGTAGAAATTGATGGAATTTTCAATAGTAGAAGCGGTTTACTCTTTGATCTAACATACAAGGACTAATTTGCCCATTTTATAAGTAGAGGGGGCAAAATGCAATCTAACTCCTAGTACAAGGGCCTCTATGGTACTTTTACCCTATTGTGTCTTATGCATTACCTGATCTCTATGGAATGTGAATGGTGATGCAGAATCTCAGTCTGGTGGCTTTGTTTCTTCATTGCTCGGAGTGGGATGTGAATGTGAAGGTTATAATTTACGGGTAGTCGGGCATTCCTTGGGAGGTTCGATTGCTGCATTGCTAGGAATAAGAGTATGGTTTCCCTTATTTGATATTCTATTGTTTCCTTGTATACCATGCTGAATGATTGAAATAGACTTAAGCACGTTAAAAAATACAAATGAATTACGGGAAACTGATATCTGACACCTGTATCCAGTGTATATATAGATACGGGTATGGGGATGTCACCCTCTACAAATCTTTCAAATATATGGAAAAACTTAGAAAAACTGGTAGAAATACCATAGAGACCCCTGTACTAGGAGTCAGAGTGCATTTTGCATGAAATTTTTAACAGAAAGGGTCAGTTTGTTCTTTGATCTAATATACAATAACTAACTTGCTCAGTTTTTGAGTAAAGGGGGTAAAATGCAATCTGACTCCTAGTATAGGGCCTTTATGGTACTTTTACCTTGAAAAACATGAAACATTCTCATATTAGATACATATCAAACGCTCGCACCTAAGTACTGAGTAGATCATCCACCCATAGATTTTTGTATTCTTTGTGTCTTGAAGTTTTACTTCTTAAGATATGATGCATTTGCTTTCTCTTCGGAAATGTCTGACGATGTAACCATTTATTTCACTGGAAAAGCTTTTTATTTTGTTTTATGTTGAAGTTTCTGTCCTTGCTTTCCATGCAGCTATATGGGAAATTCCCGAATTTACATGTTTATTCCTATGGACCTCTTCCTTGTGTGGATTCAGTTGTGGCTGATGCATGTTCCGATTTTATAACATGGTAATATTCTGAATGTGATCGTACAACTGATTATTTAAAGGCATGCTGACTAATTTTATCCAAAAATTTCATGTTTTCCTCTTCTTTTCTTTTTCGTTGTAAGTGTTTGAGCTTTCTGCAGCATTATACACGACAATGAATTTTCTACCCGCCTTTCAGTTGGATCGATCCTCCGGCTTCGTGCATCTGCAATAACAGCATTATCAGAAAATACCCAAGCTGATACAACATTGATTTTGAGACTCGCACGTCAATTTCTTTATGCAAGCAAAAATAACAGTATAGAGCTTGAGCCAGAACCGGCCAAATCTTCTACCAGATCAAGCAAAGGTGAAGTATTTGAATGATGGTAAAAATAACATCTTTTGCTACTACCTATATGTAAAAGTTGAACTTGTTTGTATCATTGCATGTAAAGCTATGTTTTTCAGACTCGTCCATTTTCCGAATACCCATATCTGAAACATACCCATATGTTAGACATAAAGTCATATCCAGGTAAAAGTATCATGCAAGCCCTGTACTAGGAGTCAGACTGCATTTTGCCCTCCTCTATTCAAAAAATGGGAATTAGTCCCCATACATTAAATTAAAGAGTAAAATGATCCTTTTGTTACAAGTTCTGTTATTTCTACTGATAAAACTAATCCTTATACGTCAACATGAAGTACACGTGGTTCGTCAGTGAAACCAACTTTTAACAGTACAAATGGATGAAATTTTTAATTGAAAGGACCAATTTGCTCTTTGATATGACGTATAAAAACTAATTTGCACGTTTTCTTAATAAAGGAGGCAAAATGCATTCTAACTCCTACTACAAGGGTTTCCATGATACTTTTACAGCTGTATCTAACATTCATACCTGAATCCAACTCATATAGATGTAAAGTTTTACTAAAAGGGTTAACTACTTGTGCAGAAAGTGAGGACAAAGAGCAAGAGTCTTGCCTCTATGACAGGAATGACGGAAGACAAAACCATGTCGATATCGAGAATACCAATCTAGTTAATCCTTTTGCTTCTGTTCTGAACCAATCGGATGATCCGATATCTCAGTTTATGCAAACTGTATCGAGATCTGAAAACAGTTCAGCCACTGAGCCTACCGAGATGTATTTACCAGGTCTCCTAATTCATTTAGTACCTCAATCACAAAACCTAAGCATCCCACTCTGGAAAAGCTGGCGAATCAATGACGACCATCAGAAATACAAAGCCTTCTTCGCAAACCGGGATGATTTAAAAGATATCATCGTTTCTCCCAATATGTTCTTCGATCATCTGCCTTGGAGGTATACAATTTTTTACCCTTTTGCTCCATGTTATAATATCGATCTTTTGATTCAAACCATTTGATAATTTTCGGATCTTTCCTCAGATGTCACAAAGCAATGCAAAAGGTTGTGGAAGCCGGGAACACCACAGGTAGCCCGGGTGTTTCTCACATCGTGTGACAGACATCTTTTGATGCCAACTTGGGAATTTGACTACATTGCTGGAATCCTGCAAACTCGATGCTATGTACCCGGAAAAGCCTTGTTGTGCTTATCCAGAGTTGCGGTATTCGTATTTTCAGCCCTTAATTACCTTCACAAGAATGTTCATTTACATACTAAGTTGGCAAAAGACTTCCACCCTAATTGCAAAAAATCAGGTAACTTCAATTGTTAAGAGGATGATGGGCATCTGTTGTATAATGTTCTATAAAGAAATTTACAAATCTTTGGTGTAAAAGCCACAAATTTAAATTAATTAACTTATTTTCATGTATTATTAAGCCCATTATTCATCTTTATTTTCGTGTGTTAAAATCAAAACCGTAACCGGTTTAGACCGAGACCGTTTTAACTGAACCGACTTAATTGAATTTGTATAGGTTTCATTGATCTTTTCTTGATTCAATTAACAACTGTAATAAACCTATTTAAATTAGGGCAAAATTTATTTCTTTTTTGTTTTTCAAATGTGTTAAGATTGAAAAGCATCCAATGAACAATGGGGCATGGTACGTTGCAGGTAACCTCGACACAGAGTACATAATGCTTTAAAAGAGCAATGTTGGACTAAGATTTATGGCTTAAAAGTTGCTACTTTGGAAGAAGCTAAAACTTGTTATAAATGTGGTGGTAAGAGAGGTTATGGTGGATGCTTAGAACTAAAACTGTTTATGGGTTGGGTTACCTGACTAGGAATAAATGTCTGTTTGAAATTTGGGAAAGTTTAGGTAAAAATATTAGATCTTCGTTTAAAATATGAGTCGGGTTTGAACTTTAACATTCAAAGCCTAAGTCCAACCTGACCCGGCTCTTTTTTAAGTATTCATTAAAAAATAAACTTATACTGAATATATATAATATTGCTCTAATATAAACATTAAAATAATATTAAGATGACTATATAAAAAATTTCAATAAATAAAAAATGTATAAATTTATTAAATATTAAAATAATATAATATAATTATTTTTAAAAAATTAAAATAATTTGAACAAGCTTAAAATGAGCTTTGGGTTAGTCTTTTACAAAATGGGTGGGTTTAAGTAAAATTTTAGGCTCATATTTAGGGTCGGGTTTGAATAAGCATAAAATATATTAATATCATGCTTAGGCCTGGGCCTACTCATAAGCACATCTACTTAAAACTATCCAAAACCCCTTTTCACTCTTAAATATAAAGATAAATACATTTCATCGTGCTCGATCTCACATCTTTCAACTCTGACAACAATATCAATGCTGATGTCAACCAAACTAAGACTCAGTTGATAGATAATTAATGGATTTTAATGTACATTCTTCAATGTTTTTATAGTCTAGGTTGGATATATATATATATATATATATATATATGCTAATTTAGTTTATTGGTTATTTGCTTGTTTGTTGAACTCTTTATTTCTTTCTTTGAATGATACAATGATTTGATTATTTTGCATGTGTGAATTTAAAAAAATTTAAAAATATTAATAATTAAATTTAAATTTTAAAATCTAAAAAAATAAGGGATTAAATTCTTGAAACTAAAATTAATATGATTAAATTACAAATACATAAAAGAATACTGAGACATTTAGGTCATATTTTAATATAAAAAATGTAAGTTCGTATTAATATCGTTAAAATTATTTTATTAAATTTAATTTTAAAATTTAAAATTTTAAAATATTAAAACTAAATTTTGAAATCTAAAATAGAAAATTTTAAAATTTTAAAAATTAAATGTATAAATACTAAATTATAAATATATGAAAAAGGACAAAATTTTAGAATATATTTTAACTTTAACAAATGTTTTTTTTTTTTTTTTTTTGCCACATTATGTTGGAACATAAATATGAAAGGGACAAAAACGAGAGACTACTAAATAAAAGACAGTTAAGAGCTTTGTCGGCGTTTAATGATGTTCAATTATTTCGAACATTTTCATGGTACCTCTCTTGTCATTAGGGGTGTAATCGGGATTTTAAGAGTTTGAGTTAAATTCGAAATTTAGAATATAATATTTGGTCCGAGTTAAATTAAATATTTGTGTTTTTAAGTTTGAACTCAGTTTAAGATTTAGTCGAGCTATTTGAAATTGAGCTCGATTCAATTCATTTATCAATTTTGTACTTTAACTCAAGTTTAAATTCTATATAAAAATATAATATATGTTAAGGGTAATAAAAAAAATATAAAAGTTCAATAAAACTTAAAATTTAAACTAAAAAAAAAATTCTCTATATTTATATTTTAATCAATTTAATTTTGATTTTTATTTCCTCTAAATTGACTCGACTTTTTAAAATCAAATTACTATATTTTTAACAAAATTATTGACAAAATGATTAAACTTTTAACAAAGATTGATGGAACAACACGCGTGACAATTCACATTTGTTTCATTTATTTTGATACTTACGGAGATATCCCATTGAAAAATAATCAATATGAATTGTTATTATAAAGACAACCATTCACAAGTTGGATTGAGTCATAGTTTAAAATATTTTCGAAAAAAATCTCTCTAGTCCAGCTTAATTTTGATATTAAGTAAATTAGTCCCTTTCAAAAACATTTGAAGCAATTTAATCCCTATCAGTTTCAAAGTGAACAACTAAGGATAATTTAATCACAACATTAATGTTTTTCGTCAATTTTACATAAATGAGACTGGCATAATCACAAATTTAGCTATCATAATTTACGCATTTGATCAATTTGATCATAATTTAACAAAATTTAGCCCCTAATATTTTTGTAAATGTGTAGATGTCGAGGCTAAATTTGTTAAATCTTTTAGAATCAATACCAAATTAACAAAGCATGTAAACAACGATGGCTAAATTTGTTATTATATCAATCGAAATTATGCAAATTGACGAAATACATTATCACCGTGATTAATTATCTTTAACTGCTCACTTTCAAAATCGACATGAACTAAATTGCTCCAATTTTTTTAAAGAGGAACTAGAGAAGTTTTTTTTTTACCACAATATTTTTATCTAATTTTAGTTGGTCCAATTTGAGATCCTTTTAAAAAGATGACCACTTCATAGGAAAATCCCCCCTTCAACAAGTCCATTGTATGGTCTAAAAGAAAATTGATAACTACTTCAATGGCAACTTCAAAGAAAATGGAAGAATTAAATTTTGGGGAAATTTTTTCTCAAATTTCTTAACTAATGGTTTTGGACCAAAAATATCTATGGGTTGGATAGAGTCCGGTTCAAATTTTCGAAAAAAATTATTCAAATCCAACCTTTTAATTATTTACCATTTTTAAATATATTAATATATTAAAATTTTATTAATTAAATAATAATTTCAGTCTATTTATATCATTATCAAAATATCTCTAGTTTGTTCCTCAATTAGTAAATAATCCAACTACGAGTGGACCTACCTATGGTCAAGCCAAACCTAGTTTTAAAAAAATTCTAAGCATAACGTCAATTTGAACCGAGTAGACCCAATTTCAAAAAAGTTCAAGTTTAACCTCGAATTTAACCCGATTCGACCCAATGACCTATTCAATTGTTACATATATATTAATTAAATATTTTATATATTAATATTTATCTATTTTAAATAAATTTCAAGTCGAATAAAATTGATTAAAATTAAAATTCTTTTTATCTAAACTCAATCCGAACCAAATTGAGCTTTCTCTAAAAAATGATTTCTAAGAAAATTTACCACAACTTCTTAATATGGCTCAAGCAACATTACCAGGAAATGTACGCAATCCATAAGAGATACATATACATAGCAAAAAGCTCGTGACAACATATGTCAATCCATCAGATCTCAAACATTTTATCTAGTCTCATCTAAGTCGACTCCAACAATATCTTAAGCTAACACACGTCACCCTATCGCTGCATTCAAGGTAAAAACAACTCAATAGTTGGGATCTGTACCGAACCCCCCCATTCCCCCAATAAATACCCCTCACCAAGGTAAGGGAAGAGCAAGCAACTTTATAAAAACTCTTCCTCATGATCTCTCCAATGTAACGATTCTCTACAGCATTACATCCCACAGTACAAACCATCACTAAAACTACATATTTTCGAAATAGAAGAAACCCAGAATAAATAAATAAATAAATAAAATCCATAACAAAAATTAAATTAAATTAAATTTCGTCCTCAAAATAGAACAAAAGGACAGAAGATTATATATATATTTCCTTTTCAGTATTGGGAATATTCTTTCTAACTATATTCAAATTTACAAGATTCGATAATATCAAACACGATATAAATAAAATATAAAAAAAATCAAAATTTACCTAATACATCTAAACTACTATTATATAGATTTTAAATTTTATCTATATTTATTATAAAACCTTTGATCAAATTGGTATTACGGATTAATCGGGTAACAATTGAATTGAAAAAGAAAGAAAACACCGTCATTTTACAAAATAATTTATATTATTTTAAAAGTATTTTATCATTTACATCATTTATATAAAACATGTACACAGAAAAGATTTAAACCCGTACCTTTTTGGTGTTCCAAATTTATACTTACTTTTTTATAAATATATTTATTAAATAATTTTATTTTTTATTAGAAGTGTCCATGGTTGAGTTGAGCCCTAATAAAATTTTAGGCCTATTTGATATGCCTGGGCACAACTCGAAAAATATGCCTAAAATTTTACCCAAACTCGACCCAAATAAAAAATACTAAAACTTGAGTCCAACCCGACCCGCCCTATTAAAATTTTTTATATAAAAATTTTTGAAAAAACATAATATACCAAAAACACTAAAAACATTAAAATAAATGTTTTCCAACCAATTTTTAATAACACGAAGATATGTGCAATTCAACAAGCAAATGTCTCTAAAATAGTAACAAAATTAACAATAAAACAAAAGCTATACAATATCTAAACAATAACAACCGGCCGGACCTGTTTCCTAAACAAGCCTTACTTTTTTTACCCGAATCTATTTTCCAAACCTATATTTTAACCCAAATCTTCAAAATTTTCAAACGTTGTCGGACAAGTCTATTTTTTGCTTAATGATATTTGTATTACTATAGAGATTTATATAAAGATATGTTAGATATGGTTAATGAATATGAGAGATATAAAACATGATGTAATCTTTGTTAATGATAATGAAATCTAGGATTATAAGCATGTGAAAAGAATAATTAATACAAGAGGGGAAAGTTTAAGAATGGCCAAAATTAGGCAAACTCTCAAAACACCGCGTTGAATTTCAACACCTTAATTGATTAATATTAACACTCAAAGCAAAAGTGTTCAGTCAAATCAAGTAAGCCAACAATAATTTGTGCTCTCTGTGTGTACTCATTTTACTACAAAAATTTTAATTACCCTTTTTTTTTACACCAATACCTTAATTGTCGGCTAAATTCCATACCTTTTGCTTTGTTTTTTTCAATTTTTTAAAACTATTTTAACAAATTTTCGTCCCTAGTTATCCATATTTTCCGACCATTTTTTTAGCTATATTTATTAAATAATTTTATATTTGATTTCCATACCTTATCCAAAAGAAACAGAGTTTAAGATGATAAAACTCAAATTACTTTATAGGAGAAAGGATTGTATGAAACAGTGACGTCATGTTATCTGTATCTATTTTTCAATAGATTTATGCCACATCAACATTTTTATCCTAAAAAATCAAATCCAAATTAAAAAATTCAGAATAAAATACTGATGTGACATAAAACTATCATACAATCATTCTCCTACTTTATAGAGTTTATATTAATGTGTTTAGAATAGGAAGAGTTTTAAAAGGAAATGAATGCACGACGATAGAATAGGGCACTTGCAATAAATGCTTGCTCTATCTAGTCTTTTCTCAATATTTAAAACACGTGATTATGAATTTAGCACTTAAAGGTTTATATTTTATCAATTTGGCTTCTTCTTTTTTTTAGCTAAATTTGAGTACCAATTCGTTTTAAAAATAGTAGAATTTGACCGTCAATCTTTCAAAAATAGTGACAAAAATATTGGATGAAATGTTAAATTTTTAAACATAGTCACTCACAGGGCAATCCACGTTTATTTTATGTTCTTCTTTCATTTTTTAATATTTTTTTATGAATATAAGATAAATAGTGCCATGCAGGTTGCCATGTCAACATTGTTAAAAAAAGAATATTTTAGTCAGTATTTCTGTTAAAGAAAAGCAATTTGACTCTTTTTTAAAAGTTAATGGCTAATTTTAGTTCAAAATAAAGAGAATAAAGATCAAATTAACAAAAAGTATAAACATTATGGATTATATATATTGAAATTAGATTAAAACTTACTACAAGTCCTTGTACCTGTAGCGCAGAGGGATCTGCATGGGCCCCGCCCCTAAAATATAAAATTATTATTTAAACCCTTAAAATTTTTTAAAAATTTTAAATTAGTAAAGGTAAAATTACACTTTGGCCCTCCCTAAAATTATAAAAATTCGATTTAATTCTTTACAAATTATAAATATATAAACTATAAAAAATTAAAATTTCATCTGCCCCTTAAAAAATTATTCTGGCTTCACCCCTGCTTGTACCATACTTAACTCCTTTTACCATTAAAAAAAGCATTTTAGTTTCCATATGTTTGAAAATCAAACATTTTAGTGCTCGCACGTTAACTTTATCGTTAATGGGATGGCATGACTAAATGGCGGCTGATGTGATTTTAAATTAATTACCATGTTGTATTGAAAAGCTTACTTGCCTTTGAATATTAAATTGACTTAAATCAAATATTAAACCCATGTCTTTCAACTAATAAAAAAAAAAATAAGGTACAATGATTAAATTGTTAGGTTATCAAACATACATGAATTAAAATGATTGTTTTAATAGTAAATAGATTAAAATGAGCATTTCGATACGGTATAAAGACTTATAGTAAACTTTAACAATCAAAATTATGTTCACGAATAAATTATAAATATATAATTTTGTACAGAGATTAAAATCGGAGGTTAAGATGGAGGGGATAGTGTTCTGATCCAAAAAATAGAGAAGAAGACCCCCTCAAATGAAGTGATTGAGGTTACTTAAACTATGGATATTTCGGGTTAATTTCTTATATACTTTTTTATAGTTATATAACAAATTTTATAATATTAAACTAAAAATAAATAATAATAAAAGCGAGATAAAACAGTGTGGAATGGTAATGAATATAACCAAATGATATGACATTTATATCTACGATTATATCGATAAATTTAATAATTGATTTGTTAAAACCATATAAATTAATTAATTTATATACATTATCCAAAAAAATCTTTTATATATTACAATGAATCCAAAAGCAATATACACATATAAAAAGAGTGGGTTTTATTTTTATTTTTATTTTTATTATTGTTTGTTCATAGTTAGTTCAACTCACTTAGAAAGCTTTTTAAAGTCAACCCCACAAAGTAACACCTTGAAAAGCTGATGCTTGTTTTCTCACTTAAACTACAATAATATATTTTAGGTTACATGTCCAGGTTCAAAGGCTTAGTAAATATTTGAGTAAAGATGTTACACTTCGAAAATAAATATGAGCAAAACAATTAAGTCTGTTTAAAATATTTACCATGTTTAAATTTTAATATTCAAAGCTCAAGTTCGAACTCAATCCAACTTGACTCGTTTTCAAGTTTATATATGTTGTTTTTCTTTTATTTTGTGTTTTATTTAATCGATATAAAATTATAATATGTTATACTATAATATAAATTTTAAAAATGTTGAGCTGTTTATATTTATAATGGTAGTAAAAGAAATGTTGGTATATAAAATTTTATATATTAAATAAAAAAATTATATAAGAGAGCTTAAAGGAGCTCGGATTTGTTATTTACAAGCAAGCATGGACATAATTTTGATAATTATATATACTATTATAATATTATACATTAATCTGCTCGAGCATGACACGATTCAACCCATAACCCCTCTATTTATGTGATTTATCAAAAATATTTTAATTTTAAAATAATATAAACGAGCTTAAAACAAATATGAGTTAATCACTTATAAATATGTGCAAGCTTGCCACTATTTCTTTTAGAGGTAAGAGATAAAAAGTTATCTAAGCATTAAACTCGTAATTGTTATCAACTGAAGATACGAACTTTTTATCAATATACTTATGATTGAATGAATAAATACATAAATTCACCCATGTGTGGCCTGAGTTCGAGTCGCGCTAGTCACGTTTGTTGTTCGGGTTTTGCCTTGTTATTATAATTTACAAAAAAAAAAAATACATAAATTCGACTTTATTCATCAACACAGCTTAACTTTCCAGATCATACCATTTTTATATTTTATATAAAAGGTAAATATAATTATTTACTAAAATGTATAGTATCAATTACTACTACTATTTTTGTTAATGTTAGTATTTGATACTTGATGTTGTATTTTTTTATTTCACAAATAATTTTAAAAAGCCGCACATCTCTTTTCCTTATAGAAAAAAATCAAAGTTATCTACACATTAATCTCATAATTAAATGAAGATATGAATCTTTTATCACTGTACCTATGATTAAATTGATTTATTTTATTTAAGGATAAAGTAATATTTAGTCCCTAAACTTAATAATTTTTCTTAACTTAACCCTTGAATCTTTTTTTGGTCCACATCAGTTCATAAATTTATATTTTTCCCAGCTTTAGTACATGTGATGATGCAACACTTTAAGACTATATCATGTCTTAAAATTGAAAAAATAATATAAATTTTACGTAACGATATGTCACAACCTCATAACGTCACATCATCTCACAGACCAAAACTTTGCTAAGTTCATAGACTAATGAGGACAAGACAAAACTAAGGACCAAGTTGAAAAAAATTACAAATTTTAATGACTAAATATAACGATATCCCTTTTATTTATTTATAAAAGCAATGATGATGACCAGCCGTAACAATTTCAGTCTTCGAAAAACCCTACCGACCAGTTAAAATATATAAAAATAAATAAAATTCCATTTTCCTTTTTATAAAATAAAGTTTTTTTAATTTTATAAAATTTTCAGTCAAATGTCAAATACACGCCCAACGTGCTGTTTTGTTTTTTTCCTTTTCTATTAGATTTTCCTTCTTCTCTCAATTTCACCATAAAAGAAACACCGTTTTCATGGCCTTTAATTATTTACAACTTTCCTTCCTTTTTATATAAATCCCATTTCATCTCTTCCATTTTCATCCCCCAAATTTCATCTCTTTTCTCTCCTTCTAATAGTGTCTTCAAATGGCGTCCAAAGCTTTAATGAAGCCAATCTTGAACTTTAAACATGGTACCCTAAAGTCACATTCTTTTGGTCAAGTTTGTTTCCAGGGAAAGAATGGGGTTTCTTCGTCGAGAAAATCTGTTGTCGTCTCAGTAGTAACAACAAAGACAGCATCGCCGGCGACGGTGGTGGCAGTGCCGGTGAAAACTGGTTCGACGGTTTTGTTATCCCAGAAATGGAGAGAAATCCAGGGGCTAAACAACTGGGAAAGCTTGGTGGAACCTTTGCATCCTCTCCTTCGAAACGAGGTAATCCGATATGGTGAGTTCGTTGCCGCTTGTTATAAGGCTTTTGATCTCGACTCGAACTCGAAACGCTACTTGAATTGTAAGTATGGCAAAAAGACCATGCTGAAAGAAGTGGGAATGGATGATTCTGGGTACGAAGTGACCAAGTACATTTACGCCACCCCAGACGTCAACATCCCAATCCAGAACGACGCCGCACCTGGTCGTTGGATTGGGTACGTAGCCGTTTCGTCGGACGAAGTGACGAAACAGTTAGGAAGAAGAGACATGCTTGTTACGTTCAGAGGGACGGTGACGAACCACGAATGGGTAGCCAACTTCATGAGCTCACTAACCCCAGCACGCCTCGACCCACTCCATGATCGCCCAGACGTGAAAGTAGAATCCGGATTTTTAAGCTTATACACATCGGAAGAAGCCGAGACCAAGTTTGGCCTCGAGAGTTGCCGGCAACAGCTATTATCCGAGGTTTCGAGGCTAATAAACAAATACAAAGGCGAAGAATTAAGTATCACTTTAGCTGGTCATAGCATGGGAAGTGCTTTAGCCCTACTATTAGCTTATGACATATCAGAGCTTGGGTTAAACAAAGCTGATCATCGTCGTAAAATACCAGTCACAGTGTTCTCTTTCGGGGGACCAAGAGTTGGTAACTTGAGCTTCAAGCAAAGATGTGAACAATTAGGGGTTAAAGTATTAAGAATTGTGAATGTCAATGACCCCATCACCAAGCTACCAGGTGTGTTATTCAATGAGAATTTTAGGGGTTTAATCGGCGGCAACAGATACGAATTCCCCTGGTTCGCTTGCTCCTGTTACGTCCACGTCGGGGTCGAATTAGTCCTCGACTTTTTCAATGTTCAAAACCCTTCATGTGTTCATGATCTTGAAACCTACATCAACTTACTCAAATGGCCTCAAAGATTAGGGATTCAAAAAGAGGGTTTTGATTGGATGAACAAAGCTAGGGATTTGCTCATAAGTGCTCAAAGCCTTAACATCAATTTGATGCCATGGAAAGATGTTGCAATCAACATGGTAAACATGGTTCAATCTCAAAGAACATAAAAAAAAAAAAATGTATATTTTGTTATTTGTTGTTAGTTTTGTATATTATTAACCCTAGGGCTAGACTTAAAAGGTGAAAAATAGCTAAATTATACATTTAGGGTAAATATTTTTGTAATCTCTAAGAAAAATAAAGACATTATCTTGAAAAAATTAAAAACTTAGTGTGTACATTATTATTTAAAGGCTATTCTCCAATTTTGCAAATTTTTTTACACGTTATCCAATAATAGACTCGAGATGAGTGTTAATTTTTTTGCTCTTTTTTACCCCATAGTTTTATTGAATAGAAAGAGCTACTTGACACTATATTTTTTAAAATGAACGTTTAAATGTCTTTCAAAAACAAGTAAATAAATCCGAAACATATAAAATGCTGTTCATCCGGTGATGAACCAAGTTATTATTGCAAAAATCAGCAAATACAACCAATTGTCATTAAAAATTTCATGGATAGAATACAACAAAGAGAAAATATACCTACTAAAAAAGCAATTTTGGCAATGGGGACTCTGCATTGATATATGCATTTGGGGTAACAAATGTTTACTTTTATGAAAAATTACCTTTTATTACCTTTTATTCATTAATTTTCTGTTTATGAAAAATTACTTTCCTCTTATTCATTCACATATTTAGAATTTAATCTTTACTTTCATTTTCAAAATTTAGTTTCTATATTTTCAAATTTAAAATTTATGTCCAGTTGTTATCATCTTTAAAATTTTTCTATTAAATTTACTGTTGTATCCTTTTGAAATTAATTTGTATTCAATTGGCAATCATGTAACATTAAAAATAATGTTGAAAATATTGATTAGAATTTTCTTAAAACACTCATTCAAACGTCAACATTCGATTAAAATAATTAATAATATTAACTATTTAGATCAACAAATGACGTTATAAAAGTAAAGGAACCAAATTATCTAAAAAATGAAGTATATTATAAAAACTACACGTCAATCGCTAAGACTCTTAAGATATTTAAATTATAAATAACCATATAATATTTCAATATAAAATTAACAATATTAACTATTTGAACTAATTAATAATATTATAAAGTGATCGAATCATGTTAGAAATTAATATATATAAATATATATATACCAAATTAAGCATATTAAAGAGATCAAAATTAAAATTTAATTATTCTTTTACAATGAAAAAGAAAAAAAAAGTATACCCATGTGTCATTAGGAGGAAAATCCTTTGATCTTTCTATAGATATATAATTATAGAAATTGTTATAAATTTGTAAAAGAAAAGAAATAGATACTGTTATAAAGGGTTAATTTTATGTGTATTTATGGACCGACATTTTGTCTTCATGGATTTCATAAGCGTTTTCGACGTGAAATTAATAGGACAGTGTGGTTTTATGTCAGGGGCGTAGTTAGGGGGCTGGCATGAACCCGGCCCTTCTAAAATATAAAATTATAATTTTGGCTTTTAAAATTTTTTAAAATTTTTAAATTAGTAAAAGTAAAATTATATTTTGGCCCCCCTTAAAATTATAAAACTTCGATTTAATCCTTTACAAAATATAAAAATAGAAACTATAAAAAATTAAAATTTTATCCGGCCCCCCCTAAAAAATTCTTCTGGGTTCGCCTCTGTTTTATGTTGTTTAATATTAGATGTATTTGTAATGAATATATTTATAACTTACAGAATATATAAATATAAAATATTTTAACCACCTCGATTGAGTATTAACTCGATTGGCATGGCTATTGTTGTCAATGAGGAAGGATGTGAGTTTTAGTGCTCTAAAATCGCATTACCCTCCTGTTTATGAGTTAAGAAGGGCTATGGATAGTTCTAGGTATTTGTGTGAAAAAGAATAGATATGATCAGAACCTATAATAAGATTGCTCAAAAAAATATACTTTAACCACAATTATGATACCATACAATATATGATTGAAAGAATGATACATTAACCCTAGAGTTTTGCTTTCATTGACTTTACTCGATAAATTTAAAATTTTCAAAAATTTTGTATTCTCAAGATGTCGAGATATGATATTCGTGTTCACCAGGGATGAGTTTAGAAAATTTTAAAAAGAGGTTGGAATTGATTTTAACAGATCAAAATATTATTTTAGAAGGATTAAAGTGTAATTCTATCATTTGAAGAGAGCTAAAATTAGGGGCGAAGCCAGAATAATTTTTTAGGGGGGCTGGATAAAATTTTTATTTTTTATAGTTTATATCTTTATAATTTGTAAATGATTAAATTGAATTTTTATAATTTTAGGGGTGCCAATGTGTAATTTTACCTTTATTAATTTAAAATTTTTAAAAAATTCTACAGGCCTAAATAATAATTTTACATTTTTGGGGGACCAGAGCCCATGCCAGCCCCCTGGCTTCGCCCTTGGCTGAAATACTTATTTTTTTTCATTTTTGACAAGACTAAAACCCTTGCCTACCCCCTTTACATTCATTATTGTGTATTCTGTAGTGATGTTAGATATGATTATGTATTTATATTTAAAAAATATTTTTTTATAATATTCTTGTATTTATATAAGATAAAATATAAATAAAAATACGAATATTAACTTATTGTCGCTCAGATCATTTGGCACCATTATTTTTGCATTAACGAAGAGGAATCGGGTAGGTTCGATGCAGTTAAGCGCGTTTTTCTCCGATTTAAAGATTCAGGGGTTATAGGTAGAAGTATTATATTAAAAAAACAAATATTATTATGCTTTATTTATATATTTTATATCCCAATCATGTTCAATGTATCATATTTATACTATATTTAAAACCCATGATTGAGTTGGTCTCACAAATCAATCGAACGCCAACTCAATTGAAAAATAACTAATAAATTCTCTCTTTTTTACAAAATAAAATTATATTATTACAAAAATATTTTTATCTTTTATATATTTTATAAAAAAGCAATAAAAAAACCCACACCATACAAATTTTGATATGTTAATAATTCAATTTTTTTATATAAAATACTTCACTTGAATTAGTATTATACTTTAATTATACAAAATGCATAAATATATTGAGAATTTTTCTTCTTCTAAAACTTGGACCAACGTTTTTTAAGCACATAATTCGTCTATGCATGGAGCAAGTGTGAAAATAATTGAATACTAATCTAATTATTACGTTAATTATATTTTTTCACATTTCTATCTTATAATTTTTTTCTCAAAGTATCTACACGAACGAATCTAATAATTAATCATCTGCATTCTATAGATTTATTAAAGAGTAAATATTGATCACGAATTTTAAAACTGCTCTTACTCGAGGCAATGATGGAATCTTTCAAATTCTTACCATTTTACTTAAGTTTTGTGATTATATTTTTTTTAATTTTAATATTTAATAATTTAGGAAAAAAATTGTTTTTTTTTTTATTTAGATGAGAATGGCCGCAATCGTGCATGCAAATTATGAAAACCGACAAAAAAAACAATGGAGGAGTGAAACACGTGAAAATCCATTCTGTCAGTAAAAATTGCATTTTGTCTCAATCAAATCGAAGTGGGCTCCCAATTTCCTCGTTCGCTGCTTGTCCAAAAGTCTTGGATTTGTTTGAAAAAACAAAACATATTTTTTTTTAATATTAATATCAAATATTTGAATTAGAATATTTGGCTCAAACAATAGTGAAATTAATAATAAATAATGACCAATGATTTGATAGAGGAAATTTTTAGATTTTATAAGCAGATTGAGAGTGTGGCACTTATCGTATTTTTTATTACATCTTACAAGACATTTGTTATACCTTAAACTCGTTTGTGGAGTCTAAAACACTCAACAAACAATGTTGGAGATAATTTTTCTAAAATAGTTAAAAAATTGTGTAGAGGAGCATTGGATTGTGTTGAGAGGAGGTTAATTCCTTTTGAAGTGTCGTTGGTTTGAGTCGATGAACCTCTCAACGGGTTGATATTATCTCTAGGTTGAGTTGAGGTTTTCTCTCTCGATTTTATAGAGAGCCTGAGTGCTAGAGGTAGGGTTCACAGAGTAGGAACACCTCGTTAAATTAGGTTGTGCACCATGCATGATCTAATTTAATGAGGTTGGGAGACAAAATCTCGGCTTATTGAGAGGTTTATCGACTCCAAACGGACTGACATTTCGAATGCTTCTCCAAAAAGAATCAATTTCCTCTTAACAGATTGAATATTTATATATTGACAAGGACAACACCGAAAAGGACTGACAATGGTCTTGATTCCCCTAAAGGGATAAAATTTTATTTTTACTTTTTTGAAAATTCTAAAATTATAAATTAATACAATGGGCAAACTGCAATTTAACTCCCTCTCTAAATGATAAAATTTTTGTTTAATCTTTTTACCATTCTAAAATAATAAATTTATATTTTAACTCCCATAAAAATTAATGAGTTAAATTTGATCTCACCTAAAATAAATTTATGACATCACCCCTAATTTTTATTTATACTAATATTGATTTTTCTTAAAATATTATATATGTAAAATTATTTATTAATAAAAGACTGCTTTCACATAACGAACTTGATAAATGGTAAGGTCACCTTCAATCTCTAAAGAGAGAGGAAGGAGAGAATGTGTTGAAATCTAATCAATTTGATTTTTTTTAAATTGATTTTTTAAAAATAATTATAAAATTTGTTTTTATAAATTTAAAATCCAATCAATTAAAAAATCAATAAATTTGATATTTTAAGGCTTTTGAATTTTACAAGTTTGAAATTTGAAAAAAAAAAAAAGACTTTTTTAAAAGTTAAACATGTTATTTCTAAAATATATTTTTCCAAATATGAATACGAGTTCGAGCCAAAGTCAAAAAGACGGTTGAAAAGTTAGGTTTCTTTGACTTTAAATTATTTAGAGTTTAGATTCCATTTTTGTTTCAATCGTTTAGTGTTTGATTAATCTTGGATTTAAATAATTTTAGATCCAATCTCGAATATTTTTCGAATCTAAACTCGAAAATGAAATTGAATCCAAAATTATCCTGAATCAAAAGAACATTTAAGTTTAAAATTATCTAAACCTGAAAATCCGAGTCTAAATAATTTAAATTTGAAAATAGCTCCATCTGAATCAATTCAAATCTATTTAAATCATTTAAGTATTCATCTAAAATTTCTAAAATATATTTAACTTTTGTAAAATAAAACTTATAAAATATAAAACCTTAAAAGATCAAATTTATTAATAAGAAAATAAATTTTATTGAAATAAAAAAATTTAATATCAATTTTAGAAAAAAAAAATCTTTACATGTCTTGTCATGTGGCATCTCAACGTTGTTTCAGACAGCAAGAAAAAAAGTGGCAGCTTGGCGTGTATCAAGTTCTCTTGTTTAAGGATTGAATTATTTGTTTAAGTTTATAATACGGTTTGTGAAAAATTGGTAAAAATAATATCTTAAAAAAATAAATTTGGATAAAAAAATTAGGCTCGATTAAAGTATGATTTGGGTTTGTGTTTCAACACTTAAGATTCGAGTCTGACTGACCTGTTTTTTTTTTAATATTGTAATATATTATATTACTTTACTTTTATATTTTTTTAATTTATATTTAATAAAAATAAATATATGATAATATACAATACTTTAATGTAAGACATTAAAATATATTAAATTATCTATATTTAAAATCTAAATAAACTATCTACATTAATCATTTTCAAACACGAGTGTATTTGGTCAAAATTTGACTTTCATATTTCAAGTTGAATCGAGCTTAGGCAAGCATAGATTGTGTTAATACCATATAAGAGTCTAGCTTGAGCTTAGCCCGTAAACACTTCTAATAACAAGTTTGAAGCTGTGAGAATTTTGACATCCCAAGTTTGAGTCACACATTGTGTAAATTATGTGTGGGTTCTCTTCGAATTTTATTTTGATTTATATCCCACTACATGTAAGCATTGTCTACATATATATATATTCTTATTTTTAGTCTAATGCCAAACTTCTAACCATTTAGAGGGCTTTCAAAGCATAGAAAGGAACGATCAAAATGTGTTGTTATGGGTGAGAAGAGTACCAACATCCTTCTTTCGAAATGGGTGGACGGAGATGCACCTAAAGAGCAACTTGTAAATGGCCATGTTATTGATGGTGGATTTACCAATGAACAAGTTTAAGTGAGGTCTCGACACGTTAACAATTCAAGACAGGGAGAACTTGCTACACAAGATGGAATTATAACTAAGCTCTCCCCAATAGCATACCATTATGAAAGCAACTCAATCAGTACTCGTCCAATGACATTGTCATAAGTGTGTTACCCTCATAAGTATCCTTAATCTCTTTGGGATAATATTCGTTCTCCTAATATGATCCTATTTTATCTCATGGTAATCATTATATTTTCCTATATGAAAAGTCAATTACTATCAAAAAGTAATCCAATCATCCATTACAAAGACGAACGACTCGTGGCCACGTTTTCTTTTTATTAACTATATAATGCCAATGAAAGGATATCATTTACCTATGTCTTGGGCTGTAAATTCTACTGTTATGAATGACGATACATACTGCAGAAGTCGTACATCTAACGCACCAGTTTTTTGTTCATTATCTATTCAAGCTCAGGCTTTTACTTACATCAAAGTGTACGAGTCACGCATACAAAACCCATCATCCCATCAAGATTTAGGTATGCCACACTATGAACGTCGCAAGTGAATAAATCCATAAACGGATTCAATATCTATTCTTCTTACATCTAGTCTGATGTACTATTAGTCCAGTCAGTTATATTCATGTCTCTACCTTCTAGGAATCATCCGCTCCGATGCCCAAGGCAAAGCATATCCCCAATTGGACTTAACAGACGTCATATTAGTCTTTTAATCGGTTTGCTCATTTTCGATTAGAACAATGACATGTTTAGGCTCATCTACTAATATAAATTGTCTTTTTGTATCACGATTCGACCATGTAATACCACTTGGTATTAGTTTTAACATTAGACAATCAATAAGCAACATTTGCTTCCATTTTACTTTGCGCGTAGAAGTCATATGAGGATAATCATATAAAATATATTACTGTAATCAATTAATTTGTTTTATTAATCAATCTATTCGAAAAAATTACAAGTTTACAAATAAATATACTACACTCATGGTACTAGAACCAATAATATTCGAACTCACTGAGGTTCGAAAAATGCCTAGAAATTCCTCTTTACAACAAGCCAATGACCTACTAGTACGGGAATTGTAGGGTTGCAGGTCATCTCAGCTTCATCCCGATAGTTTGAGAAATGGTTGTACAAAGCCCAAAATTTGCCCGGCCCAAACCCAACCAAAACCCAAACCGACCCATTTTTACAAACGGCCCAGAAGGCCCAAAAGTTAAATTTTTTTTCTTCAGACTGCTAGGGTTTCTGAAAACCCTAGCGCCGAACCGCCATCGACAATCGGCGGACACTGCTTCACTGTCCACCAAGACTTCGCCCGCGCCTCGGTAGACACCTCCGCGCCTCTGACACCGCACCATCTGCAAGAGCAGGGAGCACGCACTAACACAAATCGACAAAAACAGCAGAAAAAGATGAAAGAGAACAAAAAATGAAACTGGCGCTTCGAGGAATAAAACCGAAACGAACCCATTGTATTTGGTCTTCTCTTACGAAATTTCAGGAATAAAAAAGCAAAAAAAGGCATTCAAAGGTTGAGATCTCTCTGTTTTCATTTTTTTTTTATCTACTGCTTATTATCATTTTATTATTTATTATTTTAAAAGCAAATGACTGAATAAGAGAAAGAAAAGCATACCTCTCCGTCATCGAAAACCCCTTTTCCAGTGCCAAAATCGGGCTAAAAGGGGTAGAGGGACGCGCGGCTTCGTCGTTTGTGGGGGATCTAAAGCCGGAACCTTCAAACGCGCCTTCGAACGGGGCTAAGACCCCCACCGCCATGCGTCGTTGGCCACCAGACCTGGTGGTGGTGCGACGAGCGATTACGGAGCCGTGCGATGGGTCGCCGGAGGGGAGACCGACCGTCGGGCGCACATGAGGAAGAGAGGAAACTTTTCCTCTGCTTCCGTTTTTTGAAGCCAAAAGGGGGAGGGGCCTGGGACGTCAAGGGTTCGCCCCTGAAATAGAGGCCTCGTACGGCATCAGGGGGTTCTCTTCGGGAGTTGTCGGCCACTGGGCGCAGGGTCGGCGCGACGGAACGACGGCAGGAAGCCCTATCGTCGGGCTGAGGAGTTGAGAGAAAAGAAGTCTTTTTTTTTTTAAATCTAATGATAGAAATGACAGAAAAGGAAAAAATGGGGCTTTTATAATAATGAAAACGGCGTCGTTTCAACAGGGCCTCCCAGACGTCAAAACGGCGTCGTTTTGAGAGGCCGACCCGAATTCAACCCGACCCAAGGCCAGGATCCGCGCGTTTTCCTACGGAAGGGTTATTTGCGCCTTTAACCCTTCCGTCTTTTCGGCTCATTTCAATTAAGTTTTTTTTTATTATTCGGCTCGGCAGTTGCTTTGTGAATTCAATTTAGTCCCCCATGAAACGCAGCATTTTTGGAAGAAAGGGGTATTTTCCGTTCAGCCTCTTTATTTTCACACGCGTTACATTAGACCCCAACCCTTTTTCTCCTCTTTTTTAATTAGGTTCTTCAACTTTATTTCTCACTCAATTTAGTCATTTTTATTATTTTCATCCTTTTATTATTAATTTAACTAACTTTATTATTATTATTACTATTATTACTATATTCATATTAGTATATTGTGTATGTATATTTCAGATTATTGTTATTATATTTATTATCACTATATTATTATTATCATTATTATTTTTATTTTATCACTTTTATTATATTATTTATATATATATATGTATATATTATTATTTATTTAACGCTCATTCGTATATTTATACTTATATTTTTATTATTAATTTAACTAACTTTATTATTATTATTACTATTATTACCATATTCATATTAGTATATTGTGTATGTATATTTCAGATTATTGTTATTATATTTATTATCACTATATTATTATTATCATTATTATTTTTATTTTTATCACTTTTATTATATTATTATATATATATGTATATATATTATTATTTATTTAACGCTCATTCGTATATTTATACTTATATTATTTCACATATACTTATATTTTCATTCATGTCATCACATCTTATATATTCCTATTTATATTTACATCTCAATATCATTTTTGTTATCGTTATTATCATCATTATTATTGTTATCTTTATTCTCCTGTTCGCTTGTAAAGTCGCATATATCGCTTATAATTCTTTTCGTTTTCATTTTATTATCCTTTTCGACATATCGGTTTTACTCGCTTATATCTATTTTCGCCTTATTATCACCGCTTGTATTTAACATATGTGTTCTATATGCTTGCTAGCATTGTATTCTCTGCATGTTGTTACTTAATTAGCTACATTTTACCCAATACAAAATTGATTTCTTTCATAAAGGCAATATTTCGTGTTCGAAATTTGGAAAAATCGTGCTCTAACTCACTGGGTTCCGGTTTCTCCTCGTTAAATTTGAACAACGGGATATCCTTTTAGGAATCACAATTTAAATTTTAAAACAAAATACTTAATCCCGAAAGTTCAAATGTCGTGCCTAACTTCTTGGACTCGACACTTAGATACTTCGGATTAGTTTCTTTCCTAAAATAGAGGCAATCTTCCGTATTTGAAATCTCGAAATCGAGCCCTAACTTATCTGGTTCGATTTTTTCATTTGACGAATAACGGAAGATCATCTTCAAATAAAACCCAGCTTCAAAAGGTGAGCTTAGTTTCGGAGTTTAAAGTATTGTGCCCTAACTTATCGGACGTGATGCTTTACCTTTTCAAAATAAGAAAGCCTTAACGTCCTTCCAATTTTAAAAATAAAAAGCATTGTATTTTGAATCCTTTAAAGTTTTCAACAAATAGGACATCAATCAATCAGTTTGGTATCAATTTTGGGCGTGTCGAGGGTGCTAATCCTTCCTCGCACGTAATCGACCTCCGAACCCATTTTCTTAAAGTTCGTGGACCAAAAAACACTGTTTTAGTAAATTAAATGTTTTATTAAAACGAAGGTGATCCGATCACACCAAATAAAGATCGGTGGCGACTCATTTCCTTTTCTTTTTCAAAAAACGAGTCGACCGCGTCGTTTACCGTTTCACCCAAAAAAAATGGTTACGACAATGGTTTGACTACACAACCCCCACATAATGGATTTCTTTTTATTTAGGACTTTTAAAAATTTTAAAATTTTAAATTAATAAAAATAAAATTACACTTTGTTCTCTTAATAATGACAAAGAATTTATTTAATCCTTTAAAAATATAAAAATATAAACTATTAAAATAGTGAAATTGTATTTTTATTATCGTAAAAATTATAATTTAATTTTAACCCTAAAAATTTTAATACTATATAAAATAATTTAAATAATAAAATGTAGTAAATTTTCATTTCCTAATTTGACTTAGCAAATCATTTATAGCTTGGTTTTCAACAACCCAAATGTAAAATCCACAGTCTAAAACGATCACCAATTCCCAACACAATTTTTTTTTTATATAATTCAATTTAAATTTATTATGTACAAAATTTTTATAATTAATAAAAATCATAAATTCATATACACATGAATTTCACAAAATTAATTAATTAATTAAATCTAGGAAGTTTCCAAATTAATTATCTAAACTGTTTTAAAATAATATCAAAATTTTTGCGTCTGGGTTCCATTTCAGATTACTTCCATTAATTCCCCAGTTTTTTTTTTTTTTCTGAGTTGACCGAGTAATAATATCATTATTTTATTACATAATTTGGTGGGAACTGTTGAGATTTTCCCATGATTTCTTAAAATATTAAATAAAAAATTAATTAATTTTTAACACTGTTTAAGTGGTGGCTGCTTGATTAAGTGTAATAATTAAATCCAATAAAAAAGTCATTATTAAATAATCTTTTACCTTTTTTAAGATTCCGACTTTTCAATTAACCCAAATTTTAATTGAGTTTTTTGACACTTTCAATGCCGATTTGTGGGACACTGCTTTTTTTTTTTTTTTTTTTAAATTAATTTTTCATATCTTTTTGAATATGGCATCCTGTAATTGTGTTTGACATTTTTTTCTGCTTTTTTTTTATTCAGTGACTTTCAATTAATTGTGAATGTTCATACGGTTCTACATTTTACATTATATTGTTTAATTATTCAGGTTTTAATTGGATTAGTGATTAAGGGTTAGTATGTTTTTAAAATGTGTTTTTGAAAACTCATGTGGAAAAATACTTTTAAAAATTTTGAGTGTTTGATATTATTGTTAAAAAGACTTTTGAGAAATAAAATGTCCATTTTAGACATGATATTATAAAGTAATAAATATGTATTTAAATAATATTCAAATTAGTTAATATTATGATATTTTAAAATATATATAAAAATAATTTATTATATATAATATTAATTTTAAATATTTCTAAGTAATTAATATTAATTATTTATTAAATTTAATTAGAATATATAAAATATATTTAAATATTTAAATATAATAATTAAATATTTGTAATTAGATATTGACACAATTGTATTGTTTTAAAAATTATTTTTATTTTTAATTAATGCTTTTAACAATGTCTGGTATATGTATTGGCTTTTGCCATTGTTCAAAAAGTATGAAAAATATCAGTTATTCACTGAAAATATCAGTAGAAAAAAAAGTCTTCTAATATGAAGGAGAAAAAGTGTAAGGTTAAAAAAGTAAAATACCAGTCAAAAGTACTTTTGGCTTGAGAAAAGTTAAAATTTTCTACTTTTTCATTTGTGAAAAAGAACTTAAAAAAAGTTAAAAAATTTTCCCCACTAATGTCTGTTCTTTATTACTTTTCAGGGAAAAGTACTTTTTTGTGAAAAAGTCTATCTGAGAAGCAATGGAGAACGCAGCCTAAATCGATTAAGTTGTTTTTTAGTTGATGTAATCGAATTATTTTTATAACATCATATTAAATATGAAAGTGTATATTGTTTAATAATGTAAACAATGGTTTTTGATTAGTCGGGTTTTATAATTTTTGTTTAAATTTAATATGATATTCGGATTCAAATGTAAAAATGAAATGATATGGGGATTAGAGTCAAATGATTGATTAAGTATAAAATAAAATATTAGATTAAAATTTTTTAAAACAATAAACTACGTTTGTCTATTGGTTTAGAGTGAATCTATGTAAGAAGATGAAAAACACCCGACTTAATTCATGAAAAATATAGGGACCGATTGTATAAATTAACCTAAAATTTTTGCTTGAAGTGATGATTTAACGTGTCACGTCAGCTTATAGTTATACCGTTAACAACAATTAACGGCTCAGTGACTAAAATGTTCGATAACGTAAGTGACTAAAACATAACATTTTAAACATAAGTGACTAAAATGTAACTTAAAGTAAACAAAAGTGATTATTTTAATAATTTTCCCTTAAAATCTTAAAAGCAAAATGCAACGATGAATTGTTTGTCTAACCCCACAAGACCGACCAACAAGCAATTAATCCGAACAAGAGACTTATCAACTAATTGAACAATACTTATTTGTCTAACACGACAAGACCAACCAACAAGCAATCTGAACAAGAGATTATCAACTGATTGAACAATACAAATAATATAAATTTAAATTTATTAAAAATTTAACCCTAAGTCAAACCTTCGACGTGTACAATATTATTTTCAGTAAGGGTTTTGTTTCTCGACTCCTAACGGGTTCAAACCAACAAAAAGATGAAATAAAGTCTAAGTAGGTAGTAAAGTGTAGACTATTGCATGGTGGAGAGGTTACGTAGCCATAAACTTTAGAATAATGTTTTAAGTGAAGTAATTAATTGCATGAAAACAATGTTTAGTGGGACATAAATAAAAATAGAAGCAATATATTATTTTGTGATTAATTTAGTTAATCTTTTCAGTTAAGAGGGGCCACTTTTGCCTGCTAAAGCACAAACAAAGAAATGTGGGTAAAAATATTAGAAATTTTAAACCCTAATATTTTTTTTATTTTAATTGAAAATTTAGTCTTTAATATCAATTAATAAATTAATTATCTAGAAAGAATGTTGCTAGTCCCTAGAGCTAGGCACAGTAGGCCAAGAAAAACATGTGTTTTTATTTTTATTTTAAATAATGCTGTGATGATTAAAATTATTTACCTCATGGGAAGTGGATTTTAACTTACTTTTTTTCTTCTATTTCACTGTGATTAGTGAGTTAAAAAGAATAATAAAAAAATTTTCTTAGTTTCCAAACACGCAGCTAAATATGACTAAAATTATGACATTTTCATCATTGCTTTTGCAGATTCAATGACTCCGTGAATCTAAATCTTAATTTAATGTTATTTTTAATATAATTGTACGGAAATATTATCGATTGAATTAATTTTAGTTTTACATATTAGTAAAATTATTTCACATAATTAGTGGTGTTTATAAACTTTGTAAATAATTATCGATTTAGTCTTAACTCGATCGGCATGAATAATATTATTAATGTAAGAAGATGTGGGTTTGAGTATACTGAAGCGTATTATCCTCCTATTTATAGGTTGGTGATGAGTTATGGGTAATCCTAGGCATTGTCTTAAAAAGAACAGAGTGGCAAGTAAGGGCACTAACCCTCAAAATTGATAAAATTTTGATTTAATTATTTTAAAATTTCAAAATATATCTCGATGTAATGATAAAATTACATTTTAATTTTTGTAAAAATATATAACTCAATTTTAACTCTTGAAAGTAATGTAAAACAAGTAACACCTATCTCTTGAAGGAGTTGTAAAAATAAGATGGGATGAAATAAATTATGTAAAAATATATTTATTAAATATATAAAAAATTAAATGAAGCTCTAATTAAAATGGTAAAATCAAAAGATAAAAAATTATAAATTATTTTTTATTTATAAAAATATTTTATCATTTAAAGGTCAAAATTCTCAACTCATAATATCATTTTATGTAATTTTGTTAATTTTTTAATTTAGTTCTTAATTTTTTTTCACATTAATCTTGAAACTTAGATTTTTTTTTTTTTTTAGGTTAGTCTCTTAACTTGAATTCCATTGATGCGTAATGACATGACATGACACTCAGATCATCACTTGAAATTTTAAAATATACATAATATAAAAATACATGAAAATATAAAATTTACAAAAGAAATTATATATTTTTAAAATTTTTCACGAGATGATGTGATATAATCCTACATTGTTACATCGTCACACTTTAATAAAATCCAAATTTAGGGACTAAATTAAAAAAATTCAAAGATCAATATGAAAAAAGTTGACAAACTCAAGGATAAATTGAAAGCCACTACATCCGCCGCTAGGCTCAAACTTGAATTTTTTTTCAAAAGAATCAAGTTTTTAATTTATCCCGATTCAACTCATAAATACTTCGGACAATCGAAATAATTTATATGTAACTATAGTCAATATGTATATTTGTTTAATATAATCTTTTGGGGTTAGTATATTTCTTTATTACAATTATGAGCTTGATTAGGGTCTAATTTCTATGATGAAAGTTTGAATCTTTTTAAAGTTAATGTTTTTATTTATGAGTTAGTGGCGTATGATTTGGGTTGTAGGGTTTTATTTTTGTTATAATTATGATTTTTTAGAAATTAATTTATATTATATTTAAAATTTTTAATTAATTGATACCGCGATTCAATTAGACAATAATTAAATTAAAATATGACTAAAAATCTATAAGTTAATTTTTGTATTTAAATTTTCTTTGTAAAATGTTTAAAAACGTAAAATTTATAATTACTTGAATTAATTATTGTCGTTAAAAATTTCATCAATTTGCTAACGAATTGTGATTAAAGTTAGGGAGCTCGTTGTAATTAATCCAAAACATTTTTTTATTGGCAACATAAGATTAAAGTTTGTAAGTTTTCTCGTTTTTCTTCTTGTTTGTTTCTCGAGAAAATTAACAGAGTAAAATGAGGATAATTTGGACTCTTTTAAAACATTCGAACCTCACTCTTATGAACAACAACTAGTAAACGATACCATTACTACTCCTATTAATATTACACTCGCAGGAAACAAAAATTAAAATAGTAAAACTTTAATTTTTTTAATTAATATTTTAACAAAAAAATAAAGGAAAATTCTCCTGATTTATCTTCAACTCTGTTAGTTTCCTTTTAATTTTCAAATTATAAAAAAAAAAAAAAGTTAAGAATGTAGTTGGAGATCATTTGAGGAATTATCATTCACCAATTGGTTTTTTTTTTTTGACAAATTCAATATATTTATAAGAGGCGATTCTAGGAGATTGGCATGGGCCTCGGCCCCTCAAAATGAAACATTGTCATTTTTTAAATTTTTTAAAATTTTAAATTAGTAAAAATAAAATTATACTTTGGTCCCCCTAAAATTATAAAAATTCGATTTAATCATTTAAAAATTATAAAGATATAAACTATAAAAAAAATTAAAATTTTATTCGGCCCACATAAAAAATTGTTCTGGCTTAGCCCCTGATCTTTATAAATAAAACATGGAAAAATTGTTGATTTTGGTATATCTTGTTGCTGAAATGAATTTTATTGTATAAATATTATTGATTGTTAAGTCTTGCTTGATTTCCTAGAAAGTTGATTTCACGGAAGAACCTCATGGCAAACAACAAGGCTAGAACCAAAACAAGAGAAACGATAATTAGGATGTCAAGTTGAGGATGAAAGTGGGATTGGGTTGTTTTAAAAGTGTCAAAACTATCCTCATTTCCCTCTTTTACTTTTCATAGAAAACAAATAAGGAGGAGGAAAAAGAGAAATCTTACAAACGTTGGTCTTATGTTGTAAATAAACCAAAAAGCATTCTGGATTAATTACAAAGAGATCCATTGCTTTGGCCAAAAGTAAAAAAATGCCACATATGCATTTTGTTAGCGGATTAACAAAATTTTTAACAATGGTGATCAATTTGAGTAATTATCTTAATTAGAGTGACTAAAATGACAAAAAATAATTTAGAGTGACTATTTTAGAATGACTTGCTGCGTAGTTGTTCTCATGAGATGATCGAACATCAAAGCAATTGAAAAATAATTAAAAATATATAATTTTAAGGGATAATTTAAAAAAAAAAAGATTTTATGAAATCAAAATTCATGGACTAAATTAAAAAACTGTCGATTTATAGGACTAATGTAAAAAACAAAAATTTCAAAAACCAATGTGAAAAAAGTTTCCAAGAGTAAATTTTTAAAAATATTTTTATATTAAAAAAAATATAAAGAGGGAAAAATAATAATTGTAAAAACCTTCATTCAGTTAGCTTTGGTCTCATTTTGGGCCTAGAGATCTGGATTCTGTCGAATTAACTGGGACAATTAATGGGCCTAGCCCAAGCCCACTCACTGTCACTGGTTATCTTCCTAAGGACAGGCATTTGACATATTTTCTCAAGGGCAAGGACATATCGCAATCAAGAAAAGGCAAATTACAATGGTAAATTTCTTTTTTAAATTTGGCATAATAGTAATTTTAACTCTCAATATTTATATATTATATCAATTTAATCTTGATTCTAAAAGATTCAACGTTTAACATTTACACATCGTATAATTTAACCTTTTTGGCAATATTATTTTGCTTTGAATAGTGATATTGGTTATTTAGATATGCCAGGTCGAACCTAAATTTCTTTTAAAATTCGAGTTTTGGCCCGACCAATAAATAAATCTATTTATTATATATATATATATATATATAATATTTAACCTTCTCATTAGATTTTTTTCACTTTTCAAAATTATTTTATTTATGAAATGTTGAAAACCGTAAAAATTTAATAAATAAATATAATATATTTCAATAAATACACAATACTATAAAATTTTAAAATTTTTATTAAAAAAAAAATAATATTGAAAATATTTCAACTACTTCCATTATAGGTTCTGATCGTATTTGAGTTTTTTGACATAATACCGTCTAGAACTACCAATGGCATGGTATGGTAGTCGATTAGGCGTGTGGGGGTTGGCATGAGCCCCTACCCTAAAATATAAAATTATTTAAAAGGCTCTTAAAATTTTTGAAAATTTTAAATTAATAAAGATAAAATTACACTTCAGCCCCTCCTAAAATTATAAAAATTCAATTTAATCCTTTACAAATTATAAATATATAGACTATAAAAAATTAAAATTTTATCCGACCCTCTAAAAAATTATTCTAATTTCGCCCCTACTGGTAGTGGAATTAAATTGTATATTACCCCCTTAATTCCGTCACTAACTCATAATCTCTTTTCAACTCATAAATAAAAAAATAATACGTTTTAATACACTAATTCTAGGTTGATAATAATATTTGTGTGCCAATCTAACTGAGACTAAATTAAGAGCGTAAAACTTAAAAAAAAAGAAAGTTTATTGTTTCTAAATTTAAAATTCAACGGTTGGAATTCGCTTACACGTAATCTAACGACTCGAATTTTGGCAGCTTTTCCTAAGTTTATATTATTATTATTATTTTGAGCTTATGTTAGAAGTTTCCATACCATCCCCTTGTCTTTATTTCTTATTTATTTATTTATTTATTTATTTCCTTCGTGCTTGTCCTAAACACCAAGAAAAACCCCTCACCGCAACCGCGAAACCATGTCGGACTCCGACGAAGATACCGGCGGAGAAGAATACCTTTTCAAAATAGTCATAATCGGAGACTCCGCAGTCGGCAAATCCAACCTCTTATCCCGCTACGCTCGTAACGAGTTCAACCCACATTCAAAAGCCACCATCGGCGTGGAGTTCCAGACGCAAAGCATGGGAATTGACGGTAAAGAAGTCAAAGCTCAGATTTGGGACACCGCCGGCCAAGAAAGGTTCCGTGCCGTCACTTCAGCTTATTACAGAGGTGCTGTCGGTGCTCTTATTGTTTATGATATTAGCCGTAGAACTACCTTCGATAGTGTCGGCCGTTGGCTTGATGAACTCAAAAGTAAGTCTTTGCCGCTTTTTTCTAGATACCCTTTCCTTAGTTTTTGATTTTCAATTTGGGTTTTTCTTAATGTTGAATATAGATTGACTACATATATATATATATATATATATATATATGGAATTTTAAGGGTATTATTGGATTCTAGTATTTGATTTGGTGGTTTTAGGTCAAAAAGTTGAAGCTTTATGAGAAGATTGATTGAAAATTTTAGGGTTGTTTTTAAAGATTCTATCTTTGATTCGTTGATTCCATTGATGATTGTGGTTTAAAAAGTATTGGATCTGATGCTGAAAAATGATTGTAATGTAAGGCTTTAAGTTAGTAGAAAGCTGACAATGAGGCCAAATTGAGGCCTCGGATCTGCCCGGTTCGAGTCTCACATTGCGTAAATTTCGTGATGTTTAAGTCTACTTGTAGAAATTCAGACTTGATCGAAAACTTTGTGATGAATTCTCAAAGGTTAGTATAAAGCTGAAAAGAGCCATAACAAAATGTTACCTAAAAGAAAAAAGAGAAAAGTTGGCAAGGGACTAGTAGAATATAGGTTTTGGAAAAAGATTACAGTTAACACAACATAGTGTTGTGTGTTTTTATCAAATTGAATGGAATGTGGTTGGTAAAAACATAATAGATACCAAACCGAACACTATCGATAATCGAATTGGCCTGAATTGAATACTTTCAATTATTTCTAGGGTCAAAACTGAATTGAATCCAATAAAAACTTGAGTCAAACAAAATGCCAATGATGTTTGAACCAGATAGGACTGGCCGGGGTACCTGTCTGGAGAATGGTATTGAGTTGGTTGGATTGGGAACCGGTATGGAACATTTGAACTGGCTAAAAACCGGTTGAACAGATTGAACTGGATTTTTATTTTTAAATATATAATTTTTAATTAAACCGGTTGAACTAGTGAACGGTGGCTTGACTGGTTTGACCACTGGTCTGGTTTTCCTTTATTAACCGAAGTGAAAACAAACCACATTGAGTACACAACCCGAATAGAATACATTCACGTATTACTCAGATTGAAATCGAGCCACATTCAACAAAAACCCAACCTGACATTATGGTCGGAGTCTTTTTTCGGTTTTCTTGATTTTTTTAAACTTGTTGCAAGTTTCTTAAATTGTATTGCCTTTTGGTAGATAATGCACCTTTTCGGATATAGATTTATTAAACTTGAATTTCCAATTTCTGTAAATTCTTGTGTTCAGTAATTAGAGTCGATTCCTTCTGTTCTGTCTGGTTTTATGATGAGGATTCTGCTCACTTAAAACCTTCTGTGCAGTGCATTCCGATACCACGGTAGCAAGGATGTTGGTAGGCAACAAATGCGACCTTGAAACTATTCGAGACGTGAGTGTCGAAGAAGGCAAAGCCCTAGCCGAAGAACATGATTTGTTCTTCATGGAGACATCCGCTTTAGACTCGACGAACGTCAAGAAAGCGTTCGAGCTTGTTATACGAGAGATTTACAACAACGTCAGCCGGAAAGTACTAAACTCGGATACTTATAAAGCCGAGTTAACCGTCAATCGGGTAAGCCTTAATAAAACCGAAACCGATGCTTCGAAGCAAGCCCTAAATTTCTCTTGCTGCTCTAGGTGAGGTATCGTTTATTCTGAAAAGTGTACGATGTCGTCGAGACCTTCCCATGGTTATTCAATTCATTTCGATTGTTTGTTTTTGTGTTTTCTCGAAGGATACGTATTTTGGGATTCTTTATTACCGAACAATATCGCGTTATACGGTTAAATTATTGTCTTCAGGTCAAAGAAACTCGGAGGCAGCCGTGTTTTTTTTTACACATTGTATTATTGTATGTTGAGAACTTGATATCTTGGTATCATATTCATTATTTTTCTATGGCATTTGATATTTGATTAATCACTATGTTACTCGGATTTTACCGGGTCGGGTTGATAGCCCATATGTGACTCGGATTCTACTACTATCGTTTCACTTGTTTCCTACTGGATAAAGTGGATAACCCGTATGATATTCGGACTCGGTTATAAACATCGTCACTTGTTTCTTACCGGGTCGGGTTGATGGCTCATATGTGATTTGGACTCTATTGTGATATGGTCACTAGTTATGTTTCGGGACGAGTGGACAACCCATATGATATTCGGACTCGGTTATAAATATCGTCACTAGTTTCGTACCGAGTTGAGTGTTCTTACCGGGTTGGTTCAACAGCCCATACGTGGCTTGGAGACTATGATATTCGAACCCTGTTATAAACAGAGCCGGGTGGATACCGTCACTAGTTATTTTTTGGGACGGGTGGATAACAAAAGTGTTGTTTGAATCAGATAGGATCGATCAGGGTATTGGTTTGAAAAGTGACTTTGAACTGGTTAGGACGGAAATCTGTATGAATCGGGATTTTTAATTTTTTTGAATTTTTAATAATTTTTTAATTTGACCGGTTGGACAGGCAAATTGGTAGTCTAATCGGTTCGATTTAGAAAAACATTGATTATAAATATCATTGGGTCAGTTAGATGGCCCAAATGCAACATGGACTCTATTGTGATATTGTCACTTGTTTTGCTATTAGTTGTGAATATAATCTCAGTACTTTAAGTTGGCTAATTTTAGTCTATTTACTTTTTAAATTAGTCAATTTTAGTCCCTATAAGTTTTGAAATTTGATATTTTAGTTCTGAACCAAATAGTAGTAGTTAAAATCTGTTTGATTAATTTCAATTACTAGTCATATACTATGCGTACATTAATGATTTAGTCTTTTTCTCCAAATGGATCATTTTAAGTCGCCATATTTTTAAAAATTTGAAATTCCAGTCTTAACACGCTAACAATATTTAGTCCATTAAATGGATTTTAGTAAATAATATGTAGAAATAATAAGTTAAAATGATATTACACGATAGCAAAGCCATATCAAGTTTTGAAAATAACTTAATGAACAATTATAAATTATAAATCCGTGAGGGTTGAAATTTTAAAATTTGAAAATATAAAAACTAAAAATAATCAATTAAAGTACAAAAATTAAAATCAACAATTTTCAATAAAATATATAAACTAATAGCGGAATTTAACTAAAATATAAACCTAATCTCGACTCGTCGATGAATATCTCTACTATGAACTTAATAAATGTATTTGATAATAAATAAAATTTGACATAAAAATAATAATTGAAGTAACTTGGATTAAAACTTTTAAATAATAAAAAATTAAAATATGTCATATTAAAGTGTATATATTTTTAATTTCAAATTTTACACTAACAAATTTATAAAAAAATTAGCAGCATTATTTGGACTTTAATTTTAAAATTGAAAAGTATAAGGATTAAATTTCTAGAAATAAAAATATAGGAACTAAATTAAAATTTATGAAGATTAAGGGACCTATGGCATATTTTCACCACAAGAAAACTAAAAAAGCTAACTTTTTACTTTTTATGCATACGGATGAAATATTAAACTTTATCAAAATACAGGGACTTAAATAACATTTACCCATTTATATAATAAGATTGAGTTTAAGGAACCAATATATTGGTCCCACTTTCTCTCCCCATACAAAACACAAAATCGTCTCAAAGCTTTTCATAGACTTGAAAATGGACCTTCATTTTCTCCCACTTTAAAAAGCAATTTCCCTCTTTTTTTTTTTTTTTCAATATGAAAATAGCTCTGAATAAAAAAAATAAGGATTTTTTTTGTTAATTTCAATTTCGATTTTCCATTAAAGCTTAAGCTATGATTCTTCGAGGAGTTATTGGCTCTCACTATTCGCTTCTTCTTCTTCTAATTGGCTTTCTAGTAGTTTCTTCTTCAATAACCAGAGTTCTCAGTGGGGGTGTTATTCATGTTAAATACAAATTCGCTGGCAGTCAACGTTCGATCGTTGACTTAAAAGTCCACGACAGCCTTCGTCAACTCCGGATCCTCGCTGGTGTTGATCTTCCCTTGGGTGGTTCCGGTCGACCCGACGGTCTTGGGTAAGTGTTCCGTTTTTTTTTCCCTTCTTTCAATCATTGAATTCGCTATGTTTGTATGGAATTCGAATTAGCTTGGGTCAGTGTTTCATTAATTCTTCTTTAAATTATTCAGCTTGCTAAGTTTGTACTAAATTTGATTTTTTTTTAAACAAAGTTTGTTTTTGTGTGTTTAAATGGTGATTATTTTTTTGTAGGCTTTATTATGCTAGAATAGGGATAGGAACACCTTCAAAGGATTACTATGTGCAAGTAGATACAGGAAGTGATATAATGTGGGTTAATTGTATTCAATGTGAAGAATGCCCCAGAAGAAGCTCTCTTGGTGTAAGTCTTCCCCCTTTTTTTTTTTTATCATTCTTTTTGTGTTTTCATTAAGCTTTATTTGGTTATGGCTTTTGCTGATTATATTTTGCTTACCTTTAATCTTTGGTTCTTAAAGTAACACCTGGCTGGAAGTAAAATTGCGCTAAATGATTGAATATTTATATATAAAGATTGATAAAATTCTGGGAAAATAGTTATTTCTTTTTGAATTCAAACCCAAACAGTGAAAGTTGAAAGTAACAATGAGTTGCTT
Source organism: Gossypium rotundifolium (assembly GCA_025506655.1). Taxonomy (NCBI): domain Eukaryota; kingdom Viridiplantae; phylum Streptophyta; class Magnoliopsida; order Malvales; family Malvaceae; genus Gossypium; species Gossypium rotundifolium. The sequence goes on from CP106724.1 coordinate 203,939,970, forward strand.
TTGAAGTTCAATTTGTCAAAAATATACATTGCGCTTTTATAGCCAAATATGTTATTAGGGTAACAACTAACTGCTAAAGATTGTCCTAAATTCTTGGTATATTTATCACATTTGATTGTTTTTTGTTTTACTTTATATGCTATGGTTACAGATAGATCTTACTTTGTACAATATTGAGGACTCTGCCACTGGCAAGTTGGTTCCATGTGACCAAGATTTTTGTTATGCCATAAATGGAGGTCCACTGGCTGGTTGTACGGCTAATATGTCTTGTCCGTATCTTGAGATATATGGAGATGGGAGTTCCACTGCTGGATACTTTGTAAATGACATTGTGATATATGATCGAGTGTCTGGTGATTTGAAGACCTCATCTGCAAATGGAAGTGTTATATTTGGGTGAGTTGTCAAGTCTTCTCATACTCTTCTGTAATTCATACTTGTGCTACATGTGGTACTGTGTTATCTTTTAAATTCTGAACTTGTAACTTTCTATGCACTTCATTGTTAAATATTCTAACTTGCATGTGTAACTACTGCTGATATCTTTACAAGTTAATCTCTTTGATTTTAAAATTCAAAGTTCGTATGTTTCCTTTCTAGGTAGCATAACATTATAGTAATCTAGATTTTAAGAACCATTTACAAATTATTCCTGAAAAGTAGAAAAAGTTTTTGAAAATTGAATCTAAGTTCTTTAGCGCTCCACGTACTTTCCTGATTAGTTGTTTTGTGAGATTTTGTTTGAACTGTATACCCCTTTCAGGGTTCTTCAGAATCATGTCATGAGATTACTTTAGTTTCAAACATGCCTGGGTTAATGAATGCTTTTGCATATGTAACTTACAAATTGTGTTTGTAGAGTATGCGTAGATTTGCTGTTTTATTCTCCTTTTTAAAGGGTATTTTATGGTTACTTTACCTTTCTTTTTTCATAGGTGTGGTGCCACACAATCAGGGAATCTAGGTTCATCTAATGAAGAATCACTTGATGGAATACTTGGTTTTGGAAAAGCTAATTCATCAATGATTTCCCAGCTTGCTTCATCTGGAAAAGTGAAAAATATGTTTGCTCACTGCTTAGATGGGGTTAATGGAGGTGGTATCTTTGCTATTGGGCATGTTGTGCGACCAAAAGTTAATATGACCCCATTGGTACCAAATCAGTATGTGACATCTTTGGTGAATATCATTGCTTGTACTTTAGCATCAATGTTTTCACTTGCTGATATTTTATTTTTCATTGATTTGGTTTAGTTTAGCGTTGTGTTATAAAACTACATTAGTTTTTCAAGGAAAGTATCACTGTTCATGGAGAATCATTTGCCTGAGTGGATTGAATGAGATAGTGTGTTGTTATACTTTTTTCTGTTTTGGTCAACAAATTTTTTTAACATAGTTGAAGTGGTCAAATTCTGGAAATGCTCTCTTGTGAAATGCTGCATGAAATTGTTCACTTACTACATCTGAAATTTCTTTATGGCTTAAAACCATTGTTTAGGTCAGCAACACATTGGTATTGTCTGGATTGTAGACTAGCTTCTCCAGCATACAATATTTCAATTGACTCATTTTCATGATTTTGATAATCAATCTTTTCAGATTATCAGCTTATTCACTTATGCATGTGATTCTGTACATTGAACTCAATCTTGTTATGTGAAATTTCAGGCCACATTACAATGTCAATATGACAGCAGTTCAAGTTGGTCATGATTTCCTAAGTTTTACGCCAGATATTTTCGATTCAGGAGACCGACAAGGGGTAATAATAGACAGTGGAACAACCTTAGCTTATCTCCCAGAAATGGTTTATGAACCATTAGTTAGCAAGGTATGTGATATAAATTTGGTTTATATATTTCAGTTAGTTTCACTTCAGTCTGCTAAAGTGTTACATTTTTTTTCCTTTTTAATCTCTGGTTAGATACTTTCTCGGCAGCCTGATTTGAAGCTTCAAACTCTTCATGATGAATATACATGTTTTCAGTACTCTAAGAGGTATGAAACATGGGATATAGCAATTCTGACCTTTGAGCACCTATGTACATGCCCCTCTTGTTGCTTCTTTGAAAATGTTTATCATGCTTAAATTTAGATTTTTTTTTTCTTTTGTTTCTTATCTTAAATTTCTTTAAGTAACTAAATTTTATGTGGCATCCTAATCTTATTGTGGGAATATTTTTATCAGAATTTTGCACTTCATTTTCTTTTGGTTTGTGTTTCAATTTTTAATTAATTTTTCCTTAGTAATAGTTTGCGCTTGCTTCCTTTGTGCTAGCTTGAACCTGCCTTTTAGATGCTTCTAATAAATTTTTCTGATCAAGGAAATTGTATGCCATTAGTATATTTCTTAATGGTTATTGATTCAAATTTTATTTCTAGCTATATATTTCTTGATGACGCTAGTGTTAGTGCTTGACTCTCTTTTCCCCCCTCCAAATGTTCTGAATACAATCTTTAGCTCCCATTGGCCAGATCAACTGGAGTAAATGACTCATATACTGAGTTCTATATGCTACACCTATTTTAATTCCTAGTTTGTTAAGGAACAATTTTATTTACATGTATTTATTTTCTTGCAGTCTTGATGTGGCATAGTTTGTTAAGGAACAATTTTATTTACATGTATTTATTTTCTTGCAGTCTTGATGAGGCATTTCCAAATGTCACTTTCCATTTTGAAAATTCAGTTACTCTGAAGGTTTATCCACATGAGTACCTATTTCCCTATGTAAGTATGTTTCAGTGCAGAAATTTAGAATCTTTATTATTAATGGTGGCTGTATCTGTATGTTCTGATGAAATAATATTTGTATCTCCATTCAATTTGGACTATGCTTTATGCTTGTGTGAAGAAGTCTTTCAAAACACTTGCCATTTCTCTTCCTTGGTCTAATTTTAGTTTAGGAAAGTCTTTAGTTTTGCTACTATTTAAGGGCCCCTTGTGTAATATTTACCTGGTCTTTGGCTCAACATGTAACGATTAGATTAGGTTCAATGAATTTTAAATAGGTTTTATTTGGGAACTACAAGGTTTTTGAATGCAGACCAGAAGTATAATTTTAACAATTACTACATATTAGGATTGTTTATGCCATGTGATTAAATCTATAGTGTTTTACAGGTTCTTCAGAATATTTATATTTTTAACAATTACTGCATATTAGGATTATTTATGTTGCATGGTTAAATCTAAAGTATAAAACATGTAGAGTTTGCATAAATTGATATTTACAAGAATGGATTTGTGCAGAATGGGTTGTGGTGCATTGGATGGCAAAACAGTGGAATGCAATCCAGGGATCGAAAGAATATGACCCTTTTGGGAGGTATGCCTTCCAAACCTACTTTTTATTATGTCAGAATTAAAGACCTATCTTCCAACTGAGAATAACATGACTTAATGTAGATTTAGTCCCTGTTGCTTAAGTAAATAACATGAATTTTGTAACTTTATCTGCCTTAATATTACTCTCAGCTGGGAGGGCTTGCATCGAATTAATGAAACAATCGGCTTCACACTACTATGGTTGCCTCACTCAATCCCATTGAGAATAATGATTGTCTAAAAATCTCTTAAGCATGCTCCATTTATTGAAAAATGTCGTATACAGACTTTCAGAACAGCTCAGATAGAAAACTTTCAAGATTGCTTTAAGCCAAATCTTAAAACTATATAAATGTCTGACATAAGTAAAACCTAAAATATGATTCTATGGCCAAAATGTGCGAAATCCAGTGAATCCAAAACTCATTATAATTCCTAAAGAAACATATACCCCTTGACATTAGATGTCCTTTATATTACAGTGCGAAAATATTTTGTTGCTTATTCTTTTAAATTATCATTAAAAATATCTTTTTACCATGCCCTTTTCAGACATGTTTTTTTAGGTTGTCCTGAATGATTGGTTATTTTTATAACTTGGATTATTAAGGTTTTACTCATCAAATCCAAGTGAATACTAATGGAATTCTTGAGTGTGTACCGTGTAGCATTGATTTTATTAGACCGTAAGATGCAATAGTATTTGCTGAAATTAGAGTAATTTGAATTTTCCATGGAACTTTGTTTTGTTGCTTACAGATTTAGTGCTTTCCAACAAGCTGGTTTTGTATGATTTGGAAAATCAGACCATTGGATGGACTGAGTACAATTGTGAGTATCGTGTTACTTTCTCTTTCACGATTGCTTTATAAATTTTGTACTAATTGGTATAAATCTCAGTGTATTATTATTGTTTCTTTTGTTTTATAAGAGATGTTTCTGCTTTACTTATCTTACTTGATTGTGTCCCGATAAGTATTACTATAATAGAATGTTTTTGATGGTTACATTGCCCTTTCTATAAAGATATGCCAATCTTTTAAAGATATTCAAATTTTCCATCTATACTCCCGACCTATGTTGGTTGGAGTAGGATGTAAGTGCGGTTTACGAGCATATGTCCGACATCAGTATGTTCAATTTTATTAAAAGTTTTTCCATGTATTTGGAGGGTTCTTTGAAAGTCATATTCCTACACCCATATGGGTATTTCAAGCAAGACTAAGGATTGGAGCAACCTAGACTCCAATTATTAACTCGTTCATGTTAAGAAAAGATATTTTCCAAAATTACTTCTGTTTTTGACTTTCGAGTGAATACAATTCTTTTCTCTAGTATGTTTGATGGTTTTCAGCAGCGAAGTATCTTTTATAGCTAGAAAGAAGCACATGATCTGTTGTAGAGATCTAGGGTTCTTCGTGTTCCTGTTTCATGACATTTTTCTATGGTTATTTTTAGGTTCTTCGAGCATACAAGTGCTGGACGAAAGGACCGGAACTGTGCATTTAGTAGGTTCCCAAAACATTTCTTCTGCTTGCCATTTGAATGCCTGGTTTATTACGGTTTTGATCTTGTTAGCTACGTTACTGCACTTTTTGGGCTGCTAGTAAATCTGTAGACAATACGAAAAAAAAGCTAACAATCAATTTAAAGATAAAAGAAATCAAATATAAAATAGAAATCAAGATATTCATCTTGATATAGTTTGTTGAAATGATAGAATAGAGTAGATAACTTGTACATCTCTATATGTATCCATCCATACATGGCATAGCAATAAACTGGGAAAAAAAAAAAAAAAATTGTAAGACAACCACTATTGTTCTATATTTTTTGCTTTGCCTGGTGAATATGTGGAAATACAGGAAATTAACCAGCTTCACTTGTTCTATTCCTATTTATGGTAGAGCTTAGCTTGTGGTGAAAGTTATTTTATTTTTTTTTTTTGTTGGGTTCAAGTGAGGTCGTAGTTGAGGAATAAGAAAATTTATTACTGTGCTAATTATTACTTTCTTTTTATGTATAAAAATAAAAAAAATTATCGATAGAACTTTTAATTCGATTGATATGATATTATTATTAATATAAGAGGATGTCCGTTCAAGTATGTCAAACATATTATCCTTTTATTTATTGGTTTGAGATAGTGAAAATAAATAATTTGCTTCTACGTGAAACACACGCTCGGAGACAGCACGTGTGGTTGATATTATGTTACTCTCCTCTGAAACGGCAAAAATACTTAGCTGGTTGCTCTATTATAGAGATTAGATCAAATTAATCTATTTATTATTTAAATTAGAACTTTTTGTCATACAATTAAAAAAATAAAATGGAAAAATTTTATGATTCAATAAAATCTTTTGTCTAGAACTAAAAAAAATTATATAATTTTTAAATTATAAATATTAACTCTATTACAATTTGACATTATTTGATATGACACATAGATTAAATTGTTTCATTTAATAATAGATGGATTAATTTGATTAAGTCCTTATAATAAAAATACTTTGTATGTACTTTCACCTTGTACGCATAAACATACATCATTTTTAAGGTGTAAAAGAAAAATGGTTAAAATTACTTCTTTCACTTTACTCTTTGTACATTTAGAATTTAATTCATCTAATTTTATTTTTTGGAATTTATTTTTTATTTTCAAATTTCAAGTAATTTAGGTTGAATTGTTTACTAGGCATTTTGAAATAAAAAAGATTTTAATTACAACGTTGGCCTCCAAATTATACACTTTTTAACTTAGATACTTAAAAGGTTTTTTTTTGGTCAAAAGTGATATTCAATCTATTAATTTCATCTCATTTTATCTAAAAAAGTCTAGGATGTCCAATAACAAACTGTTATGTGCCATGTTCTTATTGGTTAATATCTCGTTTTTAGGTAAAACGAGACAAAATTGATAGTTTGTGTATCACTTTTGACAAAAAAATTAAGTACTAAAGTAAGAAAAACAATATAGTTTGAGGGCTAGTTTTACATTTAAACCTAAAAAAATACTTAACTTGTTAGTCCATAAAAAAAAAAAAAAGCCTATTAAAATTGAGTTAACAAAAGGATAATAACGATTTTAATAATTAAACTTGCAATTTTAAATTCAAAAAATTAAAAATTTTGAAATAAAAATAAAAACACTAAATTTTAAATTGACAAAATTACAAGGACTTATATAACATTTTAACCCATTAAAATTTTATTTACTGTGCGTGTAAACTGTAAAACCAAATTAAAGTTTATTTGTTTTATTATTTATATATTAATTTTATAGCTAAAACCCTAATCATTTAAATACCTCTTTTCCTCTCTAAGTTTCTAGCAGTGTTCCTCAGCAAGCAAACATTTCTCTTATTTTTATTTTAATTTTTTTCACAAATTTCCTCTCTTTTTTCTAAACCCTAGAATCTCATCTCATTGAACTGAATTTGAGCATCTAGGGTTTAGGTTTTTTTTGGGGTTTAAAATTTTAAGTTTACAATTTTTTTCATAAAAAAAAATGGATGTTCCAAGTCTTGTTGTTGTTCTTCAAGCTGCTCTTAGTCCCAATCCTGCTGAACGCAAAGCTGCTGAAGAAAGCCTTACTAAGGTTTTTTATTTTTAGTTTAATTGTTATGTAATTGGCTTTGATTATCTGTTTTTAGATCAGAAGATTGATTTTCTTTGGTTTTCTTTTTTGGATATTTTGGTTTCAGTTTCAGTATACGCCACAGCATCTGGTGAGATTGTTACAGATCGTCATTGATGACAATTGCCCTATGGCTGTTCGTCAAGTTGCTTCTATTCAGTTTAAGAACTTCATTGCTAAGAACTGGGCTCCTCTTGATTCTAGTATAAAAATTTTCATCAATCAATTTTTCTTTTTTAATATATTTTTCTCTCTATATTTATGTTTATGAATATGATTATGGATATATATTTGTTTTGTCTTTAATGAATGTAGATGAGCCACAGAAAATATTGCAAAGCGATAAAGATATGGTTCGTGATCATATTCTTGTATTTATTGCTCAAGTTCCTCCTTTGTTAAGGTACCATTGTGTAGTGCCCCTCTTTTTTTGGTTTTTTTCTTTCAGAATTGTTTACTAGTTCATTGGTTGTCTCGTAGATTGCATTCTTAAGTTGCTTTTTGATTCATATTGTATTTTATTGCAGGGTGCAATTGGGTGAGTGTCTCAAGACCATTATCCATGCTGATTATCCGGAGCAGTGGCCACGGCTACTGGATTGGGTGAAGCATAACCTACAAGGTCAGCAGGTTTATGGGGCTTTGTTCGTGTTGCAGATTCTTGCTAGAAAATATGAGTAAGAATATATATATATATATATATATATATATCACATTCTCTTTTTGGCTGCATGTTTTCTTTATTTCAGTTTCCAGTTATTATCTTTGTATTGTTGCATTTGTATTGTAATTCTTTTAACGTAAAGTGCCTCCTGAAGGTGATGCAAACTTATTTGTTTTAATGCAATTAACATTACTTGACGGCTTTAATGATTGATTACGGTATTTGCTTGGAGGAAAGTGTACGATGTTCTAATTCAAATAACCAGTCCTTGTTCTCTTAGTTTGGTGCATCCTTATGTTGTTACTCTTTGATTCTTTAATACTAATTTATAATTTTCTTTAATATTCTAGGTTCAAGTCAGAGGAGGAGAGAACTCCAGTTCAGCACATTGTTCAGGAGACATTTCCTCATCTTCTCAATATATTCAGCAGACTTGTCCAGATTGAAAAACCAGCAGTTGAAGTAGCAGATCTGATAAAGCTTATTTGTAAAATTTTCTGGTCATCAATCTATGTAAGTCCAAATTGCTACTTTTATTGTTCATCATTTTACTAGAATGCTAAATAATAGTCCATTTTAGTGCTTCCCTTTGTATTTTATTTTTATCTCAAGGAACAGCATGTGCCAAATATTTTGAGCAGAACTATATATACTGCAGTATTTTTATGTCTACGGTTACTAGTTTTCTTTGATTTGTTTTATGAGGTTTTTTGATTCATATGCCATCTTTGGGATATTTTTTTCTACTTTTCAGTTGGAGATTCCAAAGCAGTTACTTGATCCTAATGCATTCAATGCTTGGATGATGCTATTCTTAAATGTTCTGGAGAGGTCTGTCCCTTTGGAAGGCCAACCACTAGATCCTGAGCTCCGGAAATCATGGGGCTGGTGGAAGGTGAAAAAATGGACTGTTCATATCTTAAATAGGCTATATACTAGGTATGCTGAGAAATTGGAACATGGTTTGGAGTTATTTTTGGTAGTCCTCAAATTATCAGTCTTGTTTGTGATTTTGGTGGCTATATTACAGGTTTGGAGATTTAAAGCTTAGGAATCCAGAAAACAGGGCTTTTGCCCAAATGTTTCAGAAGAACTATGCAGGAAAAATTTTGGAATGCCACTTAAACTTGTTGGGTGTTATTCGTGTTGGTGGCTATCTCCCTGACAGAGTTACCAACCTTATTCTTCAATATCTAAGCAACAGGTTTGCAGTGTGTTAATGCTTAAATCGGGTTAATACTTGGTGCTTTGATTTGTTTAGTCAGTTTAGGATGTTCTGTGAGAGCTGGCAATTATTTTGGGATAATTGGATCATCCACTTTTTCAAGGCTAAAGTTGCCTGTATTTAACTGAAAGAATAGGTTTTTTTGAATATCTTCTTTCCATTGGTGCCTGTTTCTTTCTTTCTGTTGCCGAGTGAGAAATATGCTGAGCTTAATGGAGGATTTATGACTACCTAGGATGTGATATTCATTTTGCGTTAACATCAAAGCCACGAATTTTTTCTGTTGCAGTGCTAATAAGAGTAATTTCTCTTTGTATTGTATAACTTCATTTTATTTTTGTAAACAAACAAAACCACCATGCCAGTTCCTACTTTTCTGCCCTATATTGATGATGGTAGGGTTCCTTGATTGCATCACACAAACAGGAAGAATGGACAGTGCAGTATCACACCTAGGGTTCCTTAGGAGTCATTTCCAACGATGATTGTATCTCACAACCACAAAAGCTATAAGCTAAGATTGAAATGTATGCATATACCTTCAATAGAGGAGTACGCTAATTTATATATGGACCCTTAAACTTGCAGTGTAAGTTAACAAGCTTTACTTGACTTGAAACTCAAGAAAATGGAAAAACAAACTTCACTTGAAAACAAAACTAATAGGGTAAGGAAAACAACACTAAGATACTAAGCCCTGATTAAATGTAAAGTACAAAATGATATATGAACAATTAAGCTCAACAAGTGTAACAAAATAATATCTCAAGTAACAAATAAAATACTAAATAAACCATGAGCAATTATCTTCTAAGTTTTCTGCATATCCCATGTTTTCATTCTGCAAATTGTATTAAGTTTACAATGTTTCACATGGATTTTGACTGAAATAACATTTATTTATATGCAGCATCTCGAAAAATAGCATGTATACTTTATTGCAGCCACAGCTTGATGTTCTTCTTTTTGAGATAGTCTTCCCTCTCATGTGCTTCAATGACAATGATCAAAAGCTTTGGGAGGAAGATCCACATGAGTACGTAAGGAAGGGCTATGGTAAGCTCCAAAAACCTGGTATATCTGTTGCAAAACCTTGAATGAGCCACATTGGTCATACATTTTATTCTTGCACTCCAGATATAATTGAAGATTTATATAGTCCAAGGACTGCTTCCATGGACTTTGTGAGCGAGTTAGTGAGAAAACGTGGAAAAGAGAATCTTCAAAAGTTCATTCAATTCATTGTGGAAATTTTCAAGAGGTATTCTTTTACTTTTGAAGCTTAATAGAGACAGGAATATTGGGATTCTTTGATTTTGAATTGTTGGTATATTCATGCCATCTTTTTCTTATTCCAGATATGATGAAGCACCGTTAGAATATAAGCCCTACCGACAGAAGGATGGTGCCCTCCTGGCTGTTGGAGCACTTTGTGATAAACTGAAACAGACCGAGCCCTATAAATCTGAATTGGAACATATGTTGATGAAGCATGTTTTCCCAGAGTTCCGCAGTCCTGTTGGTCATCTTAGAGCCAAGGTTTGTTTCAATTTTTTTCTCATAGGGACATCATAATCTTCTTCTTTCGATGCTCTTTTCTGAGGTTTCATAGAGATATATATCGATACATTTGCATCTGAGAGAGTTTTCTTAGTTTTATACCTTTTTTATATGGATTTTAGGCGGCATGGGTAGCAGGACAATATGCCCATGTAAACTTCTCTGACAAGAATAATTTCCTCCAAGCACTGCATAGCGTTGTTTCTGGGTTGCGTGATCCAGAACTTCCTGTTCGTGTCGATTCAGTTTTTGCATTGAGATCATTTGTTGAAGCTTGCAAAGGTAGGTATCTGATATTTTTGCTTTGAGCATTATTTTTTAATTTGTATGAGTTGATTTTGGATTAAGCAAGCTTGCAGTTAAGTCTGCATTTGTAGTAATCTGGTTTCTAATTACTACCTATGTTATGCCCCTATACACCTCTTTTTTTGTCATTAATTGTAGTGTTGACTGCCTTACTGATATGAAGTTGTTTAAATGCAGATTTAAATGATATCCGTCCTATTCTTCCTCAACTACTTGATGGTAAGTGACATTTAGTGCTTGTAGTATCCTATTAGCAGCTTCTGATGATCTGATGTTTCAACTTTAACTTGGCACTTGGGACACTGCTATTTCCTTTTCTTCTTTTCTCAACTCTCGAATCATTTATATGATTATATTGAGAATTCCGTCAATTCACACAGTACCCAGTTACTTTTTCTCATTCAAGTGATGTAGTCAATAATTTGCAATTTCATTTCCTACAGAGATTTTTAAACTTATGAATGAGGTTGAGAATGAGGACCTTGTTTTTACTCTGGAGACCATAGTTGACAAGTTTGGGGAGGAGATGGCGCCATATGCTCTTGGATTGTGTCAGAATCTGGTAATGCATGTTTTCATCATTTTTTAAATTACCAAGTTTCTAATTTTCTGGACCCGAAACTATCGTCATGTCTCTGCTTTCAGGCAGCCGCATTTTGGAGGTGTATGAACACCGCAGAAGCTGATGATGAGGCTGATGATCCCGGTGCTCTTGCTGCAGTCGGCTGTTTGCGTGCCATAAGCACAATACTTGAATCAGTTAGCAGGCTTCCTCACTTGTTTGTTCAGGTTGAGCCAACTTTGCTTCCAATCATGCAAAGGATGCTGACAACTGATGGACAAGGTCTGTACAGTCTCTCTCTCTCAACTGTCCGAATGATTATTTTTATTTGTTTTATTTTCTCAATAGTGAAATGTACTGTTGCCACCAGAAATGAGACTGGATTGAATCTGCATTATATTATTTTATTAAAGAATCTAATGTTTAGGTGTGAAATTTCAAGCTGCTATAGTAAAGATACTGTTTTTCCCTAGAAATTTCAATTGTTTATTAGATTATTTTGGGCGTGGGCAAGTTGAAGAGGAAGGAAAATTTTTGCTCTATCCTTATTGGCATGTAAGACCTAACTTTATCTTTAGATATTACCTACTCTTTAGTTATGTTCAAAACTTATTTAAATTTTATAATCTTGGATCAAAGAGCAACTTACGACACCAGTGCAAGTTGGTTTTAGAATTTTGTCAGACTATCAGTAATAGTGGCAAATGTAGTTAGACTTAGATCTAGAATGTGTTCATGTAGAATAGGATATACCCATAAACACATTAAACATCAGCAAAAATGATTAAAAAAACCCCAACTATAAAAAGTCAACTTTTTTGATGAGTTAATAGCTGGCGTGCTCTTTGATAAGTTATAGCTGCATGGTTTAAGTAAACCTAGCTTTGTTGTAAAGATACCTTAAAAGGTTAATGTCATTAATATTTTTGGTTAAAGCCACTTGAGTTTTAAATTTTATGCTGAGAGAACTTAAAAGTGAGTTGATAAAATACATTATCAAATAGTTTATGGGATGGCTACTGCATTTTCATACATGCCAAATTTGACTTTTATAAGATGGTATTTGGTCTATATCATTTTATAGGGTCATTTTATTGAACCTTTTCTTTTTGTACTCTTTTGCAGAGGTTTTTGAAGAAGTCTTGGAGATTGTTTCATATATGACATTCTTTTCTCCAACTATATCCTTGGAAATGTGGAGCCTTTGGCCTTTGATGATTGAAGCATTAGCTGATTGGGCAATTGACTTCTTTCCAAGTATGATTTGATTTGAATTGATATTTCTTTTGCCTCATATCTGAATGTTTTAGGATTGTTAAGTAAACTTTTTATCTTAGCAGTTTAAGCATTTTCTGCTTATTTAGTTATTCGCTGAAAATTGTCATGATCAACATGACACTATTTTTCTTTTTAGGATATTTGAAAATTTTCCATTTATCCAAAAAGAAGTAGATGTCTGCTACAATGCAAAACTTGGGTAAAGCCTTACAATCAACTATGCTAGTACCACACTGTAAACAATTAATAGTGATACTATTTACTCTTTGAAAATCTGCGTCAAATATAACTCTGATCAGAAACTTGTTTTTCATGCATGTTTGCCTAAGATCCACATTGCCAAATAAATTGTGAATTTGTGTCAAATTTGTTGATAGAACTAACTGTGTTTATTAACTTGTATGTTAAAGCATATGTTCTAACAAATCCTACAGAGTTTTAGTTCATAAATGAACCACACTGAACTTTGGGATCAGGTTGCCACTGCAATATAGACATCCAGATTTTTTATGGTAGAATTTGGATAGTTCATTTATGTTGGTTCTAGTAGGTCCATATTTTTTGTTATTTAATTTCAATTTATCATTATTTGTTCTTATTTCATCTATATTTTTTGTGTCGTTTCTAAGTAATAGCTGTTTTCATGCAGATATTTTGGTTCCTTTGGACAACTACATATCCAGAGGAACTGCACATTTTCTTACTTGCAAGAAACCCGACTACCAGCAGAGTCTTTGGAATATGATTTCTTCTGTGAGTCCCATTTTAGTTATAAAAATTGCCTTTTGATGGGAAACTTTCTAGGAAAATGAAAATAAACCATACATTTTTCAGTCTTCTTATCTTGGAAATTTTTATAATACCTTTATGTCAGTCCCTTTGGTTTATAAAGCTCTGTTATTTGCTTTGTCTTTGGCAGATTATGGCAGATAAAAATTTAGAGGACAATGATATTGAACCAGCCCCAAAGCTGATTGAAGTAGTGTTTCAAAACTGTAGAGGACAGGTGGATCACTGGGTTGAGCCATATTTAAGAATTACACTTGATAGATTGAATCGAACGGAGAAACCACGGTTGAAATGTCTTCTTGTACAAGTGGTATGGCGTCAAGCCATAGCTTTATTCTTTTGTAAGATGATGTCATATTTTTATATGCTCATCTCATGTCTTGTAAATGTTACACATTTGATATTTTGCCTGTTGCTTTTCTTCTATCAGAAATACTCTTTTATTCCTGGAAACATTTTTGGCCTGTGATTTTATAACACGACACTGTTCTTCCTTACCCAGATTGCCAATGCAGTCTATTACAATGCAGCCTTGACACTCAGCATATTAAACAAGTTCTCTGTTACAACAGAAGTGTTCAATCTTTGGTTCCAGTTGTTGCAACAAGTTAGAAAGAGTGGTTTACGGGCTAATTTTAAGCGGTAGGTAGTTTTGTATTTGCTTTGATCATTGTCCATGTCACTATGTTTAAGCCTTGAGAATAATATTGTTACTTTTACAATGAACTTTCACACTTCGGGTATTGTCTTGCTATGACTCAATAAATTATCTTGCTTTGATAGGGAACATGATAAGAAAGTGTGCTGCTTGGGCCTTACATCACTTCTTGCACTTCCCGGTGACCAGATTGGCGGGGAGGCTCTTGGGCGTGTATTCAGGGCTGCCCTTGATCTCCTAGTTGCTTACAAGGATCAAGTTGCTGGTCTCTCTCTCTCTCTCTCTCTGTATATATATGTATATGGGTGTGTGTGTCAATGCGCTTATACTATCATGTTGTGTGTCTGAATTTGCAATCTTTTTGAGATTGTATCCTTAAATCCTTCTCTGATATTTATTTATTTACTTCATTTGAGTGAGCAGAAGCTGCAAAGGAGGAAGAGGCTGAAGATGATGATGATATGGATGGTTTCCAGACTGATGATGACGAGGATGATGGTTCTGACAAGGAAATGGGAGTTGATGCGGAGGACGAAGATGAAGCTGATAGCATGAGGCTTCAAAAATTAGCTGCCCAGGTATGCATTATTTTGGTCTTTGAAGGTTATTTGATACTTGGCTTGTCATGAATATCACAAATTGGTAAATAAGATGGGAATGTCTAGCTACTGTATGGACAAAGATGGAAGATTCTCGAATGTTTGTACCGATGACTAGCATGGCAAGGAGGGCTGGAATGATGAACTTTGGAAATTAATAATAATGCTTCGATGGCACCTTTTTAACGAGCCTATTATAATATATTTCCTTTTTGTAATTGGTCCTTGGACTTTCCGGTCCTTTATTTCACTCCATCTTTGTTTTCTATAGGCTAAAGCTTTCCGCACAAATGATGATGATGACGAGGATGACTCTGATGATGACTTTAGTGACGATGAAGAACTACAGTCACCAATCGATGAAGTTGACCCGTTTATTTTCTTTGTCGATATTGTCAAGGGTAAATGTCGATTGTCCCTTTAATATTGTTTCTATCTTCTGGTTTTGTTTGATGTTTCCATGTCATTAGCTGAAACGAGGACTTTTTTCTTCCCTTCCATGATTTTGAATCTAGCTATGCAAGCATCAGATCCTATGAGGTTGCAGAACCTTACACAGACTCTGGATTTCCATTATCAAGCTCTTGCAAATGGTGTAGCTCAACATGCTGAACAGAGGAGAGCGGAGATCGAAAAGGAACAAATGGAGAAGGCATCAGCCGCCGCCGCTCCACCATCATGAGTTCAGTTTCGAACTCAATGTTCATTCATAATTTCCATTCATTCAGAAATGGTTATTTTATGAAACCAAGATTTGTTTCCACTTGCAGTCCATTCAAGTCATTCATTGGTTCATATGGTCTTGAAGGTGATCAAAACCCCAAAAAGGTCAAGTTTCAAATCCATCGAGATTTTTTGTGTATAAAGTACTCTTCATCCGCAAAACACGGGGTTAGGGAGCTCCGAGTTTGCCAGTTTTGACTAGTCTGGTGAGTCCGGCCCAACTCATCCATCAGTTTCTGTTTTGCATCTTTTCACACTATCGGTCAAAGTTATCCCCAATTAGTTGTTTCCGCAGTCGGATCTTCTCCCGGGGATGACTGGTCGTGGACCATGCGTATAGTCTTTCTATAATATGCCATGTTTAATCAAATGGCAAAGTTTTTGTGTTTTGCATTGATGATTTTGGTGAAGAAAATTTTGCCTTTTACCTCATTTTCCTGTCAGATATAGTGTATCAATACCAGGGAATTTTATTTTTGTTTGGGATTAAGATTTTTGTTTTGTTTTTTTGCCCTTTAGAGGGCTACTTTGGTTGCCAATTTGTAAGAATATGATTCTTTGATGTTATGGGATTAATGAAAAAGAATATATTCGGATTTTGATTGTTTGCATGTTGTATTTGTGTTATTTTTGGGAAATATAGTTCCTTGCATGGGCACCTTTGAGGATAATTATTGTCAATTTTACTACCCACTATTTTGGCATGTTTATGTTCATTTTCTCTTTCAAGTAATTATATACTTTATAATTATATTTTTGTAGACCAATATTTTTTAGTTTTTGATAATTTATTCAATTAAACAGATAAATCGATCCAATTGGGAATTTATTTTTGATCTATCTGTTTGGTTTTAAAATCTTTGTTATTCAATTTAAATTCGAGATTGGTTTAATAATGAATAATTATTTGATACAAAGCTTTTAGATTTTATGTTTGAAATTTGACAAATTTCTCATTTGCTTATATATCTAATTTTATATTTTCACACCTTTTCCTACTCTTAATTGTTGAATTTTAAAAATTTACTGGATAATTTTCTTTTAAATATTTTAATATAAAAACATAAATAATTAAATGTATTTATATTTAAATGTTTTCTATTCATGAGAATGAGTTTCGGCAGCTATGCGATGGTGGTTATCGACGAGAATGTGTTTCCATCCTGAAGAAGACAGAGTGAGAAAACTACATACAAGGTTGTGATATAAGAGAGATAAATGAACTAATCTTTCAATTTTATTTGGAACTGTAGTAATTTTAGTTTATCAAATGCTAAACCTAATTTGAATGTGCAGCAAAAGAGAAATAATTTCAGAAAAAATTGTATTTTCAGGTAAACTTATATAAAGAAACAAAGAGAAGCATTCAACAACAGCTTTATTATTGTAAGTACAATCACACTCCCAAATTACAAGAAAATCTAAAATTAAAAATCAAACACCAATGCAAACCATACAAGTTTCAACTTCAGATTATTACATGATATTTATTTAAAACTTAAAAAGCCGGATAAACCAAATTATAATGACAACAACAACTAACATCACAAGTAACAAGGTAAAGATCAAACCCTGTGTTTCACTCTTGAGTTGCTACATGGGCCATTCCCACCAAAACTGTAGATAATAGGGTGCTACACAATCCCAGTGGACAATATATTTGCACTCCGACTTTGAGCATTCAAGAGCCACATCTTCACAAGGCTTATTGCATTCATCACAATCAGGGTAGTAATACTTCTTCTTCACAATGGTGAGTGGGTGTGGATGACCTGTTTCTTCATAGATGCTCCCGAGTTTGAGGAATGGATATTGTCCAAGAACACAACCAACATGAGCAGAAGTATCGCATGTTGCACAATGATAAAACCAACGATTTGGATCTCGACCGTTTTCACAGATATCACAATGATGACTTTTTGAATAACTGTTGTCATCATGATCAGTGAGCGAAAGAAGATGCTCATCGCATTTGTGACGAGCTGTAATTGGAAGTGAAAAACAATAAACATGTAGCCCAAAATTGCAATCCTTACAACAAAGATCTCCAAATGTAGGTTGACCACAAGCATTGCATTTCCCCTGGTGGTCTACGTACATAAAGAGGGGGTGTTCATGTTTCAAACATGTTCGAGCACCAGGAGTAAAAGCAATCACACATCGGAGACATGTTTTTTCCTCACATCCACAACATTCATAAGCAAAGGCATTAGATATGTCCCAACATACTTCACACATAAAAACCTTGTCTGAAATAAGGGCGAGAGGCTCTCGGCAACTATGATGCCAAACACTCTTCATCTTAGGTAACTCGGCACACTCTTTATGAAGAAAAAAAACACATTCTGAGCAGTAGTAAAATGGATCCGAGATTGGCAACATACACCCGTCGCAACTATTTTCATATCCTCCAACAAAGGGACCTAACATTAGATTATGCATATGCATGAAATGCGTTACTTTTGTAGCTTCTCCAGCATTGTTCCTCTCATTAACAATGATGGAACTTTCATTGGGCATCTCATCTTCATTTTCTACTATTTCATATGAATATTTATTCTTCAATGCACAATTCACATGGAAAATAACATTACACTTTGAACAATAGTAACTACCATGCTCTGTATTGACTTCATCATGGCATTCTACGCAATCCAAAACTCTAAAATCTTCTATGTGATGGAAATATTTGTGAAAAATGCGATGATCATGCCACTTGCTTTTGATGATGCGTGGCACTGAAGTGCACTTTTTATGGACCATAATGTTGCATGTACAACATATGTAGGAAGCATAACTTCCTTCCTCACCACATGCATCACAAATGAATGATGATCCTCTCAGAAACAAAGTGAAAGGATGTTCATGGCTTTTATCTTCAACAACAAGATCAAAAGATGCTGATACACATTCAATGTGGACAGCAAACTTACAAGGTGAACAACCATAAACAAATCCTAAACCTTTTCCACTGGTTTCTTCGCATATCTTGCAAGAGGACCGTTCGCTATTAAATTGTAGAGCAAGAGGATGCTTGCGATGGCACACATGATTCAGTTTGAAATGAAGCTTAGTGCATTTCTCATGTAAATTAAATCCACAGTTAGGAGAAAAGTGTGTATACTTTGCTAATGGTTCCCAACATCCAAAGCACTTAGCAGCATCTTTGAGTTTTTCAACACCATTTTCAGGGGAAATCAATGGATGTTGAAGGGCAACATGCTCAAGCTCTTTCAAATTACTTTCAGCAATATTAAATGTAAACAGAGCACATTTAATATGAAAGTCCAAATCGCAAGAGCAGTGATAAACAAACTTGCCACCATGTTGACGGCAGAAAGTGCAAATGTACCCTCCAGAGCGATAAGGGGCATTTTGCATAAGAAGAAGAGGATGGTTGAGATGAAAAGGGTGATTAAGCTCCAAAGGTGCCTCAGCACATACCTTGTGAAGGTAAAACCCACAATCCTCCGCACAGCAAAAACATGGAGTTGACACCTTCTCTCCACACCTTGAGCAGTCAGCTACAATCAGCAGCTGATCTTCCTTCAAAAGAAGCAAGGGATGTTGGTGACCATAATTCAGTGGCTCCTCCATTTCTCCTTACTCTTTGGCTTTTCCCGTCGACGTAGCAAGAAAGAAAAAAACTGAAACTCAATGTTTGAAGTAAAGTACTAATTTGAAAGAAAGAGACACCAAAACTATGATAGTAGATTGCTTTTAATCTGTCTTTGTTTTGATACTTCACTTCAGAGGGTTTCCTTTGTCTGTTTACATTTTTTAAATATATATATATTCTTAATAATAAAGTTAAAGTTCAGTAAAGTATAAGACAAACCATTATGGTAAAGTTATGAGTGTATATATTTCCTTTTAACGAGTTTCTTTATACTACCTTAATACTTTGCTTGAGTCAATGAGTTTCTTATAAATGTTCTTATAATTCAACGAGGCTTGATACTTTGTTTGCGTGAGTGTATTTTATCAAAGATATTTCTCTTACCCATACAATATTAGAGGATCGAAAAGAGGATGACAGAGTTTAAATCACATCTAAGTGCGAGACAAAAGCTTTAATTTGGACATGCATTGAAGATGAGCTATTAACAAAAAACAATATATAACACCCTCTTATATTTTTAGTGGACATATATTGAAGATGAGATAAAGTAACTTAAATTCCTTAGCAGTGTTAACCAAATTTGCCCATCAACTCACCAATTGGTGAACAAAGCTAGAGAACATATGCAACAATGAGTTAACCTCTTAAGCAACTGTTTCAAATCCAAACTTTTCTTTTTTAAATTTGGGCCAAGGTGAAGGAAAGGTTTGGGGTTGCAAAGTTTGTACCTTCAATAATACTTTCATGGCAATGAAGCTATGCTCATGTCTGTTAATAACATAACTTTGCTCTCTTAATTGTCTAAACGATCTTTGCTTTTAGCCTTCACTAGATTTCTAAAACATGCAACATTAAGAAAATCTGGCATTGACCCTAAATCTTGTGTTTCGAGCCATATTGCCTCGACTCTTTCATTTTACATGAAATATTTATCCGGTATGAATATGTTTATGTTAAACACGTACTCATATTTATCATTCATATCCGAATTCGAATAACATAAATTTAGAGTGAAAGAGGAATGAAAAAAAGGTATAGTGAAAGCATTGAAAATAAAAGTAGTTGCGATACCACATTTATATTTTTCTTTATTACATAGTTCGTTTTCCTTATGTCTGTGGAGTCTAGGTCAGTAGGTAAGTTCACTATTTTTAATCATAAACGCAAAAAATAATTCACATTCTATCACTCTTCAAGTATTGAGATCTCACCTTTATACCGAAAGACTAGAACACTCATCTCCAAAATCTCCCTAAGAACTTGGGAAGTAAACACTCAACAATATTTACGATAATAGTCTGCACTCTCTTACAAAAACAGTTCCTCAATGAATAGATTAAAGTGCTCTCAATAAGCTCTCATATAAAACCTCGATAAGCCTTAAAGCATATATCAATTTTGGCTTACTAACATAAAATCTAAGTGAATACAAAATAACTCCTTGAAAATAGCTATTACAACATAAACATCTAGAGCACAATCAATCAAATATATGCTCAATATTAAGCAACTTTGAAAATGTTTAAGGTATAATTCCGATTTTGGTCCTTTTACTATGTTGAAAATTTTATTTTATTGTTATTCGGATATATAATTAATTTGACGTAAAAATTCAATTAATCATGTTTAATAAATTTGCCTAATTGATTCCACTTGTTATGGTAATTTACATATGAAATATTACAGAATATTTATTTTCATAAAAAGAAATTCATATTGATGTAAAATTAGAGAGATTACAACTATGATCTTGACTCCATCAATGTTAAATTAAATTTTTATCAACTCGATCTGATCGTAAAAATAATTAATAACTCGAAAAAATTCATTTAGAGTCTAATTTGATTCAAGCATGTCCAATTGGAACTCAAGATGATGTGAAGTTATAATGACTCGACTAAAAAAACCTTTAACCTTAAACTCGAATTATATGAATCCAAAATTACCCAAACCCATAATTGATACAAACAAAAAAAAAAAAAACCGACTTTAACCCAAAATTAATCCAAATAAAAGTAAGTCAAAATTTTCAAAATCCGAATTCACTCAACCATCCAATATAAATTATTATATTATTATACATTAAAAACAAATGGCATCAACCCAGACCGGTTTATGAAGGTTTTTTTACTCCACTGTATAAGATAATAATCCAATGTGATTTTTTATTCCACAAACAGTTATAAAAAATTGTCACGAGTTTCACTTTTTAAAATATTTTTTATTTTAATATAAAACCTAGATAAGCCTCAAAGCATATATCGATTTCGGCTTATTAACATAGAATCTAAGTGAATACAAAATAACTCCTTGTAAATAGATATTACAACATAAACATCTAAAACACAATCAATCAAAAATATGCTCTCCAAATTAACAATACAATCTCGATCAAAATCTCCACATCTTAAAGGTTGAATTGATTCACTTGTATCCAAATCAATCTTTAAACGCCAAAGATTGATTTCCATTCCATGCATGGACCATATTATTTTCAAAATAACAACACATTAAGGCAAATAATTAAATTGCCTCCATGGCAGCTTGCTTGACAAACTAAAGGGATAATATAAAATTTTCACTTTATTCTTTGCTTGGTGGATTTAACAATGAATATTGATATCCAATCTTTTTGATATTGTTGTGTGCCAAGAAAGTACATCTCACAAATTTAAATCTCTCATATTAAATAGTGTGGTTGCTTAATATTTATTTTTTAATTTTATGTGTTTCACAAAAACAAAAGTATAAAACATATTTTATCTTGTACGAAACAAATTAAGAAGATAATAGTTCTCGTTAATAATTTCATAAAATAAACAATGAATTTTCAAACATCTGGTAAAATTTTTTGATAATTCTTTGACGAATTTCGATAATTAAAGTAAAACGAATATTTGAAAAAGAAAAACCCCAAATCTATCTTTAGTATATTTCTCTTAACAAGTTTCTTTAGACTAGTTTGAAACTTTGTTTAAGTGAATGAGTTTCTTATAAATGTTGTTATACTTTGCTTGAGAGAGTGCATTTTTCAAAGACTTTTATTCTATCAATACAATATTAGAAGATGGAGAAGGGGACGACAGAATTAAATTAGGTGTCTTTTCTCCGAATATATCCTTGGAGCCTTTGGCCTTTGATGATTGAAGCAATAGCTGATTGGGCAATTGACTTCTTTCCAAGTAAGTGATTTGATATTTCTTTTGCCTCATATCTGAATGTTTTAGGATTTGTTAAGTAGACTTTTAATCTTAGCAGTTTAAGCTTATTAAGTTATTCACTCAAATT
Organism: Gossypium rotundifolium; assembly: GCA_025506655.1. Taxonomy (NCBI): domain Eukaryota; kingdom Viridiplantae; phylum Streptophyta; class Magnoliopsida; order Malvales; family Malvaceae; genus Gossypium; species Gossypium rotundifolium. The sequence goes on from CP106724.1 coordinate 203,962,215, forward strand.
TGTCATTCTCAACATAAGCTGACATTATTTTAAGAAGTAGATGTCTGCTTCAATGCAAAACTTGGGTAAAGCCTTACAATCAACTATGCTAGTACCACACTGTAAACAATTCATAGTGATACTATTCACTCTTTGAAAATCTGTGTCAAATATAACTGATCAGAAACTTGTGTTTTATGCATGTTTATAATACATTTATGTCAGTCCCTTTGGTTTATAAAGCTCTGTTATTTGCTTTGTCTTCGGCAGATTATGGCAGATAAAAATTTAGAGGACAATGATATTGAACCAGCCCCAAAGCTGATTGAAGTAGTGCTTCAAAACTGTAGAGGACAGGTGGATCACTGGGTTGAGCCGTATTTGAGAATCACACTTGATCGATTGAATCGAACGGAGAAACCACGGTTGAAATGTCATCTTGTACAAGTGGTATGGTGTCGAGGCATAGCTTTATTCTTTTGCAAGATGATGTTATATTTTTATATGCTCATCTCATGTCTTGTAAATGTTTCACATTTGATATTTTGCCTGTTGCTTTTCTTCTATCAGAAATACGCTTTTATTCCTGGAAACATTTCTGGCCTGTGATTTTATAACACGACACTGTTCTTCCTTACCCAGATTACCAATGCAGCCTTGACACTCAGCATATTAAACAAGTTCTCTGTTACAAAAGAAGTGTTCAACCTTTGGTTCCAGACTTCCAGTTGTTGCAACATGTTAGAAAGAGTGGTTTACGGGCCAATTTTAAGCGGTAGGTAGTTTTGTATTTGCTTTGATCCTTTTCCATGTCAGTCTGTTTAAGCCTTGAGTATAATAATGTTACTTTTACAATGAACTTTCACACTTCGGCTATTGTCTTGCTATGACTCAATAAGTTATCTGGCTTCTACAGGGAACATTACAAGAAAGTGTGCTTGTAGGAGTTAAGAAACAGATTAGGAAATCACAGCAGAGTCTTGAGCTAGAAGCCTCAATGACTTGCTATGCAAACAAGAGAATCGGGCTTGAGAAATCAAGAACAAATTTCTTAACAAGAACCAAAACAAGAAAGACTGCTGAAAGATTCATCTCTTGATTGCCGAAACATTTCATTACATATAAACAAGTAATTAACTTGTCGGAAAAATCAAAAGGTTGTGACGTAAACACACCTAACTCCACTAACATGTCTTGGAACTCATAAAACATTACTTGCACACATGGTTTAGCTGATTTATCATATCCATCAGCACCAAATACATTAAAAAACTTAGTTCAAATGTAACCAAGTAGTAAAACATTAGAGAAATACAAAACAGCAGTATGTTGTTCAGCTGCAACGTGCATGGCTCGTTCAAAACACTGCATGAAAGCCACTTCTTAACAGTGCTGCTTGGGCGTGTATTTAGGGCTGCCCTTGATCTCCTAGTTGCTTACAAGAATCAAGTTGCAGGTCTCTCTCTCTCCATATATATTGTTGCAAAATGGTCATCAATGCATTGATAAACCCGTACCTCAAGATTGCGAGCTCATCATACCTGCGAGCTCACCAAATCAGTGATGACATCAAATGTGCGAGATCTGTCAGGTGAACCAATACTTGCGAGCTTCTTATTCTGCAAGTTGCCAACTTGCACTGAAACGGTCATAATTTTTTATGAGACGTTTTGATTGATGATTAGACTAAAATCAAACAATGGAGAAACAAGTTGAATTAATTAAGTTCCAAAGTTAATTAAATTGTAATTATTTTATTATTATTTTCGGATTAATGAAAAAGAATATATTCTGATTTTTATGTCTACGGTTACTAGTTTTCTTTGATTTGTTTTATGAGGTTTTTTGATTCATAAGCCATCTTTGGGATATTTTTTCTACTTTTCAGTTGGAGATTCCAAAGCAGTTACTTGATCCTAATGCATTCAATGCTTGGATGATGCTTTTCTTAAATGTTCTGGAGAGGTCTGTCCCTTTGGTAGGCCAAGGAAATCATGGGGCTGGTGGAAGATGAAAAAATGGACTGTTCATATCTTAAATAGGCTATATACTAGGTAAGCTGAGAAATTGGAACATGGTTTGGAGTTATTTTTGGTAGTCCTCAAATTATCAATCTTGTTTGTGATTTTGATGGCTATATTACAGGTTTGGAGATTTAAAGCTTAGGAATCCAGAAAACAGTGCTTTTGCCCAAATGTTTCAGCAGAACTATGCAGGAAAAATTTTGGAATGCCACTTAAACTTGTTGGGTGTTACTCGTGTTGGTGGCTATCTCCCTGACAGAGTTACCAACCTTATTCTTCAATATCTAAGCAACAGGTTTGCAGTGTATTAATGTTTAAATCGGGTTAATAATTGGTGCTTTGATTTGTTTAGTCAGTTTTGTTGGAACAATGGCAGCAACTTGACATGCATAATGCAGCAATATGCTTGTGATTTTATGTGGACAAAACTAAAGAAGAGAAAAACACATGAAACTTAAGCTAAAATGAACTTGAAATCAAAGGTTAATGGTTCAACTTGATAACCATTTCATTGATAACATGAATATATACATAAAATACAAGGTTTGAATAGTCAAAGACTAGTACCTAGTGATTTACCAACTCCCTATAGACTTGACAAATACAAGTTTAGCTTGTACATAAAATAATAGCTAAAATGCAAAAACATTACATCAAATTAATGTAGTCATTGTCCTATGAGCTTAGCTATTACATTACATGACATTAGACTAGATCACAAAATAAACAAAAGAAGATTTGCTTCATCCGAACCATGCTTGCTGGTAGCTAATCTGCTGCTGCCCTTGCTACTGGTTCCATGTTGCATTGCAGGCCAATTCTTGACACTCCTCCTTGGTCTGTATGCAACAAACACCAATATTGCTTCTCAATTGCTCAAACCTTGATGTACCAAGTGGCTTAGTTAAAATGTCAGCCAATTGGTCTTGTGATGTGCAATGAACAAGACTAATCTCTTTAGATTGTTCAGCCTCTCGAACAAAATGCAACTTGATCTTAAAATGCTTAGTTTTCCCATGGAAAACTGGATTCTTGGCAATGGCAACTACCGAATGGTTGTCAACAAGAATCTCAGTAGGTTCAAGTTGCTCCTCATTAAGATCTTTCAGCAATTTTCTGAGCCAAATGGCTTGATTCACTGCTGCAGCTGCTGCAATATATTCAGCTTCAGCTGTGGACTGAGCAACAGTTGGTTGCTTCTTCGAGCACCAACAAAACACACTCGAACCAAGGCTAAAAAAATAGCCTGAGGTGCTTTTCATATCCTCAGTAGATCCTGCCCAGTCACTATCCGAGTATCCAACCAATTTAAGCTCATTTTCATTCTTGAACTTAACTCTATAGTTCAATGTCCCTTTGATGTATTGAAGCACCCTCTTGGCAGCCTTAAAATGCATTTCATTACAACAATGCATAAACCTCGAAAGCAAGCTAACTGCATGCATAAGATCCGGTCTAGTTGTTTGCCGAGATAGAGTAAGCGACCAACCAAACTTCAGATCGCCTTTCATCAACTCTTTCATAGTCACCACCACTTGTTAGCTTCTCTCCTTGAGCCATAGGAGTGCTTCTTCGACTTGCGCTTCTTCATGCTGAATCTATTGAGTATTTTCAAAGCAAAAACATGCTGGCTAATGAAGATGCTTTGATCAGTTTGATTTACTTTCATGCCAAGGAAGTAAGTCATGATTCCCAAGTCAGTCATGTCAAACACATGTTGCATTTGTGTTTTGAACTCATGGATCAAATCTTCCTTGCTTCTAGTCACCACCAAATCATCCACATAAATTGAAACAATTAGCAAGGTCTCCTTGTTGGATCTTTTCACATAGAGTGTAGGTTCACTCAAGCTCTTCTCAAATCCGAGCTTGGACAGGTGGGAGTCAATCCTGTCATACCAGGCTCGAGGAGCCTGTTTCAGGCCATAAAGAGCCTTCCTTAGCTTGTAGACTTTGTCTTCATTTCCAAGAACCTTGAAACCATCAGGTTGCTTGATGTAGATCTCCTCCTTAAGGTAGCCATTCAAGAAAGCTGATTTAACATCTAGTTGATGAATCTTCCACTGTTTTTGAGCAGCTAATGCAAACAACAATTTTATGGTATCCAGTCTTGCCACAGGAGCAAAAGTCTCCATGAAATCGACACCATATTGCTAGCTGTACCCTTTCACCACAAGTCTAGCCTTGTACTTGTTCAATGAGTTGTCTGCATTGAATTTGGCTCGAAATATCCACTTAACACCAATGACTTTCTTCTGGACAGTCTGTCTACTAAGTGCCAAGTTTGATTCTTGTGAATCATATCCGATTCGACTTCCATAGCCTTCTTCCATTGCTTGTCTTTGTGACCTCTTCAAAGCTTGAAGGCTCCACTATAGCCACATTGCATCTTTGGTAAATGTCAAGCAATGGTTCGGTTCCCCTCACGGGTAGGTCATCCATACTTGCATTCATCGAGATCATGTTCACTAGTTCTATCGCCATCAATCAAGTCTTCATCAAGTCGCATTGCATTTGAGCCATCCCAATTCCAGTCCTTGCTTCATCAAACTTGACATCCCTACTAACCATAATTCTTTTGGTTGAGGGATCATAGAGCCTATAGCCCTTCTTCATTGTTGCTATAGCCCACAAATATAGTCATAGAGACCTCTTCTCGAGCTTGGTCCTTCTCTCGGCGGTATGTGCACATAGCACACACATCCAAACACTCTCAAGTAGGAAACCGATGGCTTGTGCCCATACCAAGCCTCAAATGGAGTCATATCTTTCATTGCATGTGTTGGAAGTCATTGAGCGGTACACTTTGAGGTGTTGATGACCTCATTAAAAAGTGCTTGGCATCTTGCTTTCAAACATCAAGCATCTGGCCATGTTCATGACAGTTCTGTTCTTCCTTTCACACACTCCATTTTGTTGATGAGTGTACACAGTGGTTAGTTGGTGATGGATTCCAGCCTGCTTACATAGCTTTTGAAACCTCTCTGACAAGTATTCAGCACCATTGTCCGTCCTTAATACCTTGATCTTGTAATCTGCCTGATTTTCTGCCTGAGCCTTGAATTTGGTGAAGGCCTCAAACACATCAGACTTCTGTTTCAAGAAGTAGATCCAACAATATCTGGTTAAATCATCAATAAACAGAACAAAGTACTTACAGCCACTGAGTGAAGGAGTCTTCATTGGACCACAGATGTCAGAATGCACCAGCTCTCTCTCGAGCTTTCAATGCCTTGTTAGTTGGAAAGGGTAACCTGGCTTGCTTACCAAGTTGGCAAGCCTCACAAACAGCATTTGTTGACTCAACCATGGTCATGTCTTCAACCAAATTCTGTCTGTGCATCAAGTCAAGTGATCTAAAGTTGGCATGGCCTAATCTTCTGTGCCATAGACCAGCACTGTCAGTTAGGCTTGTGTAAGCCTTGTTTTCGAGTTGACTTATATCAAACATGAAGCATTTGTCAGCCATAGGAACTGTGACAATTTCCTAGGCATGACAATCCTGAATGGTGCATGAATCATTCTTGAAGACCAAAGAATAACCTTTCTGGACCAACTGACCAACACTTAACAGATTCTGGTCTATATCAGGCACATACAAAACATCTGAAATCAATTTGTTACCTGAACCTGTGCTGATCACAACATCTCCTCTGCCTTTGGCCTCAATCAAGCTCCCATTTCCAATCCTGATCCTCGAGGTGAAGCTTCTGTCAAGCTCCTTGAATAGACCCTCATCAGCTGCCATGTGGTGTGAGCAGCCACTATCCACCGACCCGACTACACTTGGCTTTGTCCTTGGTTGCAAAGTTGGAGGCAGTGAAGACATGCTCCTCCTGAACTGGAAAGTCTTCAGCAATTTTGGCTTGTGCTTGCTGTTCAGCTTGTGGTTTGTCCTTGTTTCTACAAACCTTTTCATGGTGGCCAAGCTTCTTACAAATTTTGCACTGAATGTCTGGCCTATTCCAGCAATTCTTCTCCAAGTGGTTGGTTTTCTTGCAATGTTTGCAAGGTGGAAGCTTCCTTCTTCCTGCTTGATTCCTGGATCTTTCCCTTCTGTCAGCCCAAGGTTTCATTGGTCTCTGACTTGAGCTCGAGCCATCTTTGGCTTTTGCTTGGAAAGCACCCTCAGGATGTTCTTCCTGTCTAGTAGCCCTTCTTTGCTCGAGTGCATAGAGGGAGTTCACCAACTCAGACAGGGTGATGGTTGTGAGGTCCCTCGAGTCTTCCAATGATGAAATCTTCGACTCAAACCTCTCAAGGAGAGTGGTAATGACCTTCTCCACAACTCTACTGTCAGTGAAGTCTTCACCTAAAAGCCTTATGTTGTTTACTGTTGCCATTATTCTATCAGTCTTGCTTGATGGTCTCTGATTCCTTCATCTTCAAGTTCTCAAACTCCCTTCTGAGGTTGATCACCTGTTGCTGCCTTGTCTTGTTCGAGCCCATGAACTCTTCCTTCAGCCTTTCCCATGCTTGTTTAGGTGAATCACAGGCCATGATTCGAGTAAAAATGACATCTGACACTCCATTCTGCAGGCAGGCCATAGCCTTGTGCTTCTTGGCTCGATCCTCACTATGTTGTCTGATCTGAGCAATAGTGGGATTGGCTCTCAATGGAGGTGGCTCAGCATCACTCTCGACTGCACTCCAAAGGTCTTGTGCTAGAAGATGAGTTTTCATCTTCACAGACCAAATGTGATAGTTCTCACCAGTAAACACAGGTGGTGGAGGTGGTGTATAGCTCATTTTCAGCAACAATGCAATAGATCAACAGCAAGGAGGTTTCTTTCTTCTTAAGTTTTGTTTCCACAGAAAAACACCAACAAGTAAGGTCCTCAAAGAAGTTGGCTCTGATTACCAATTGTTGGAACAATGGCAGCAACTTGACATGCACAATGCAGCAATATGCTTGTGATTTTATGTGGACAAAACTAAAGAAGAGAAAGACACATGAAACTTAAGCTAAAATGAACTTGAAATCAAAGGTTAATGGTTCAACTTGATAACCATTTCATTGATAACATGAATATATACATAAAATACAAGGTTTGAATAGTCAAAAGACTAGTACCTAGTGATTTACCAACTCCCTATAGACTTGACAAATACAAGTTTAGCTTGTACATAAAATAATAGCTAAAATGCAAAAACATTACATCAAATTAATGTAGTCATTGTCCTATGAGCTTAGCTATTTCATTACATGACATTAGACTAGATCACAAAATAAACAAAAGAAGATTTGCTTCATCCGAACCATGCTTGCTGGTAGCTAATCTGCTGCTGCCCTTGCTACTGGTTCCATGTTGCATTGCAGGCCAATTCTTGACAAGTTTAAGATGTTCTGTGAGAGCTGGCAATTATTTTGGGATAATTGGATCATCCGCTTTTTCAAGGATAAAGTTGCCTGTATTTAACTGAAAGAATAGGTTTTTTTTGAATATCTTTTTCCATTGGTGCCTGTTTCTTTCTCTCTGTTGCCGAGTGAGAAATATGCTGAGCTTAATGGAGGATTTATGACTACCTAGGATGTGATATTCATTTTGCGTTAACATAAAAGCCACGAATTTTTTCTGTTGCAGTGCTAATAAGAGTAATTTGTCTTTGTATTGTATAACTTCATTTTATTTTTGTAAACAAACAAAACCACCATGCCAGTTCCTTCTTTTCTGCCCTATATTGATGATGGTAGGGTTCCTTGATTGCATCACACAAACAAGAAGAATGGACAGTGCAGTATCACACCTAGGGTTCCTTAGGAGTCATTTCCAAGGATGATTGTATCTCACTACCACAAAAGCTATAAGCTAAGATTGAAATGTATGCATATACCTTCAATAGAGGAGTACGCTAATTTATATATGGACCCTTAAACTTGCAGTGTAAGTTAACAAGCTTTACTTGACTTGAAACTCAAGAAAATGGAAAAACAAACTTCACTTGAAAACAAAACTAATAGGGTAAGGAAAACGACACTAAGATACTAAGCCCTGATTAAATGTAAAGTTCTAAATGATTTATGAACAATTAAGCTCAACAAGTGTAACAAAATTTTATCTCAAGTAACAAATAAAATACTAAATAAACCATGAACAATTATCTTCTAAGTTTTCTGCATATCCCATGTTTTCATTCTGCAAATTGTATTTAGTTTACAAATGTTTCACATGGATTGTGACAGAAATAACATTTATTTATATGCAGCATCTCGATAGCATGTATACTTTATTGCAGCCACGGCTTGATGTTCTTCTTTTTGAGATAGTCTTCCCTCTCATGTGCTTCAATGACTATGATCAAAAGCTTTGGGAGGAAGATCCACATGAGTACGTAAGGAAGGGCTATGGTAAGCTCCAAAAACCTGGTATGTCTGTTGCAAAACCTTGAATGAGCCACATTGGTCATACATTTTATTCTTGCACTCCAGATATAATTGAAGATTTATATAGTCCAAGGACTGCTTCCATGGACTTTATGCGCGAGTTAGTGAGAAAACGTGGAAAAGAAAATCTTCAAAAGTTCATTCAATTCATTGTGGAAATTTTCAAGAGGTATTCTTTTACTTTTGAAGCTTAATAGAGACAGGAATATTGGGATTCTTTGATTTTGACTTGTTGGTATATTCATGCCATCTTTTTCTTATTCCAGATATGATGAAGCACCGTTAGAATATAAGCCCTACCGACAGAAGGATGGTGCCCTCCTAGCTGTTGGAGCACCTTGTGATAAACTGAAACAGACCGAGCCCTATAAATCTGAATTGGAACATATGTTGATGCAGCATGTTTTCCCAGAGTTCCGCAGTCCTGTTGGTCATCTTAGAGCCAAGGTTTGTTTCAATTTTTTTCTCATAGGGACATCATAATCTTCTTCTTTCGATGCTCTTTTCTGAGGTTTCATAGAGATATATATAGATACATTTGCATCTGAGAGAGTTCTCTTAGTTTTATACCTTTTTTATATGGATTTTAGGCGGCATGGGTAGCAGGACAATATGCCCATGTAAACTTCTCTGACAAGAATAATTTCCTCCAAGCACTGCATAGCGTTGTTTCTGGGTTGCGTGATCCAGAACTTCCTGTTCGTGTCGATTCAGTTTTTGCATTGAGATCATTTGTTGATGCTTGCAAAGGTAGATATCTGATACTTTTGCTTTGAGCATTATTTTTTAATTTGTATGAGTTGATTTTGGATTAAGCAAGCTTGCAGTTAAGTCTGCATTTGTAGTAATCTGGTTTCTAATTACTACCTATGTTATGCTCATATACACCTCTTTTTTTGTCATTAATTGTAGTGTTGACTGCCTTACTGATATGAAGTTGTTTACCTGCAGATTTAAATGATATCCGTCCTATTCTTCCTCAACTACTTGACGGTAAGTGACATTTAGTGCTTGTAGTATCCTATTAGCAGCTTCTGATGATCTGATGTTTCAACTTTAACTTGGCACTTGGGACACTGCTATTTCCTTTTCTTCTTTTCTCAACTCTCGAATCATTTATATGATTATATAGAGAATTCCGTCAATTCACACAGTGCCCAGTTACTTTTTCTCATTCAGGTGATGTAGTCAATAATTTGCAATTTCATTTCCTACAGAGATTTTTAAACTTATGAATGAGGTTGAGAATGAGGACCTTGTTTTTACTCTGGAGACCATAGTTGACAAGTTTGGGGAGGAGATGGCGCCATATGCTCTTGGATTGTGTCAGAATCTGGTAATGCATGTTTTCATCATTTTTTAAATTACCAAGTTTCTAATTTTCTGGACCCGAAACTATCGTCATGTCTTTGCTTTCAGGCAGCTGCATTTTGGAGATGTATGAACACCGCAGAAGCTGATGATGAGGCTGATGATCCCGGTGCTCTTGCTGCAGTCGGCTGTTTGCGTGCCATAAGCACAATACTTGAATCAGTTAGCAGGCTTCCTCACTTGTTTGTTCAGGTTGAGCCAACTTTGCTTCCAATCATGCAAAGGATGCTGACAACTGATGGACAAGGTCTGTACAGTCTCTCTCTCTCAACTGTCCGAATGATTATTTTTATTTGTTTTATTTTCTCAATAGTGAAATGTACTGTTGCCACCAGAAATGAGACTGGATTGAATATACATTATATTAATTTATTAAAGAATCTAATGTTTAGGTGTGAAATTGCAAGCTGCTATAGTAAAGATACTGTTTTTCCCTAGAAATTTCAAGTGTTTATTAGATTATTTTGGGCTGGGCAAGTTGAAGAGGAAGGAAAATTTTTGCTCTATCCTTATTGGCATGTAAGACCTAACTTTATCTTTAGATATCACCTACTCTTTAGTTATGTTCAAAACTTACTTAAATTTTATAATCTTGGATCAAAGAGCAACTTATGACACCAGTGCAAGTCAGTTTTAGAATTTTGACAGACTATCAGTAATAGTGGCAAATGTAGCTAGACTTAGATCTAGAATGTGTTCATGTAGAATAGGATATGCCCATAAACACATTAAACATCAGCAAAAATGATTAAAAAAACCCCAACTATAAAAAGTCAACTTTTTTGATGAGTTAATAGCTGGCGTGCTCTTTGATAAGTTATAGCTGCATGGTTCAAGTAAACCTAGCTTTGTTGTAAAGATACCTTAAAAGGTTTATGTCATTAATATTTTTGGTTAAAGCCACTTGAGTTTTAAATTTTGTGCTGAGAGAACTTAAAAGTGAGTTGATAAACTACATTATCAAATAGTTTATGGGATGGCTACTGCATTTTCATACATGCCAAATTTGACTTTTATAAGATGGTATTTGGTCTATATCATTTTATAGTGTCATTTTATTGAACCTTTTCTTTTTGTACTCTTTTGCAGAGGTTTTTGAAGAAGTCTTGGAGATTGTTTCATATATGACATTCTTTTCTCCAACTATATCCTTGGAAATGTGGAGCCTTTGGCCTTTGATGATTGAAGCATTAGCTGATTGGGCATTTGACTTCTTTCCAAGTATGATTTGATTTGAATTGATATTTCTTTTGCCTCATATCTGAATGTTTTAGGATTGTTAAGTAGACTTTTTATCTTAGCAGTTTAAGCATTTTCTGCTTATTTAGTTATTCGCTGAAATTTGTCATGATCAACATGACACTATTTTTCTTTTTAGGATATTTGAAAATTTTCCATTTATCCAAAAAGAAGTAGATGTCTGCTACAATGCAAAACTCGGGTAAAGCCTTACAATCAACTAGTACCACACTGTAAACAATTAAAAGTGATACTATTTACTCTTTGAAAATCTGCGTCAAATATAACTCTGATCAGAAGCTTGTTTTTCATGCATGTTTGCCTAAGATCCACATTGCCAAATAAATTGTGAATTTGTGTCAAATTTGTTGATAGAACTAACTGTGTTTATTAACTTGTATGCTAAAGCATATGTTCTTACAAATCCTAGAGAGTTTTAGTTCATAAATGAACCACACTGAACTTTGGGGTCAGGTTGCCACTGCAATATAGACATCCAGATTTTTTTTATGGTAGAATTTGGATAGTTCATTTATGTTGGTTCTAGTAGGTCCATATGATTACACAAGGTGAGAAGTTTATACCCATTTTTTGTTATTTAATTTCAATTTATCATTATTTGTTCTTATTTCATCTATATTTTTTGTGTCATTTCTAAGTAATAGCTGTTTTCATGCAGATATTTTGGTTCCTTTGGACAACTACATATCCAGGGGAACTGCACATTTTCTTACTTGCAAGGAACCCGACTACCAGCAGAGTCTTTGGAATATGATTTCTTCTGTGAGCCCCATTTTAGTTATAAAAATTGCCTTTTGATGGGAAACACTCTAGGAAAATGAAAATAAACCATACATTCTTCAGTCTTCTTATCTTGCAAATTTTTATAATACCTTTATGTCAGTCCCTTTGGTTTATAAAGCTCTGTTATTTGCTTTGTCTTTGGCAGATTATGGCAGATAAAAATTTAGAGGACAATGATATTGAACCAGCCCCAAAGCTGATTGAAGTAGTGTTTCAAAACTGTAGAGGACAGGTGGATCACTGGGCTGAGCCATATTTAAGAATTACACTTGATCGATTGAATCGAACGGAGAAACCACGGTTGAAATGTCTTCTTGTACAAGTGGTATGGCGTCAAGCCATAGCTTTATTCTTTTGTAAGATGATGTCATATTTTTATATGCTCATCTCATGTCTTGTAAATTTACACATTTGATATTTTGCCTGTTGCTTTTCTTCTATCAGAAATACTCTTTTATTCCTGGAAACATTTTTGGCCTGTGATTTTATAACACGACACTGTTCTTCCTTACCCAGATTGCCAATGCTGTCTATTACAATGCAGCCTTGACACTCAGCATATTAAACAAGTTCTCTGTTACAACAGAAGTGTTCAATCTTTGGTTCCAGTTGTTGCAACAAGTTAGAAAGAGTAGTTTACGGGCTAATTTTAAGCGGTAGGTAGTTTTGTATTTGCTTTGATCATTTTCCATGTCACTATGTTTAAGCCTTGAGAATAATATTGTTACTTTTACAATAAACTTTCACACTTCGGGTATTGTCTTGCTATGACTCAATAAGTGTTGAAGAATAGAAAACAGAGAGAAAGAAGTTCTGTTTACATTTCATAAAAATGAAGAGAGAATTCAATCACGTATTTAATGCAGTAGAATATTGCATGCAAGCAATAACTGCTCTTCAACAAACATGCTAACTACTTTAACAAACTAACAGCTTTCTATTTCCTAACATTCCCCGTGCTCTGCTAACGTTCTTCCTTGTGAAATGTCATCTTCAAGTGCTGCAACTTTAAGTTTCCTTTTGAACTTGTTAAACATTACAGTGATAGTGGTTTTGTTAAAACATCAACAATTTGATCATGCCCAGATACATGACCAACTTGAAGCACACCTGCAGCAACTTTCTCTCGAACAAAATACACATCCAACTCGACATGTTTAAATTTGGAGTGCAGGATCGATTTCGAACAAGAATCTATTCTGCTGAACTATCGCACCAAACGAAGCGCCTTGGCTGAAAAAGGAACGAAAGTTCCATCAACAAAGAGCGGAGCCGGACTATCTCAAGAAGAACATTGGCCAAACTTCAGATTCAACTTGATGAGACTGGATACAACCTGCCGCTTCCTCGAGCTCTAAGACACCGGATTACCTCCGAGGAAGACACAATATCCGATGTCGATCGTCGATCATCAAGATCGAACCCAATTTGGAATCGGAGTAGCCTTCAAGAATTAGTTTGGACGCATGTTGAAAATGAAGACCATGATCCGATTATGCCTTGTAGATAACGCAAAATTCGCTTGCGACTTTGAGATGAGTGTCCAAAGGTTTGTGCATAAATTGGCACACCTTGTTGACCGAGAAAGCAATATCCACCTCGTGATGACAACATATTGAAGAGCACCCACTATGCTTCAAAAGAGTTGCATCATCAATCGAACTCCTTCATTATTTCGACAACCTACAAGTAGAAACCATAGGTGTAGGAGAACTATTTGATCGTCCATAGAAGCTTTCTTAAGTAACTCTAGTATATATTGTTTCGACTAAGAAAAGACCATTGGCGATATGTTTAACTTCAATGCCCAAGAAATAGCTTAAGTTGCCCAAGTCCTTCGAGAGAACTTGTTATGAAGCTCATTGACAAAGTGGTGATAGCACTTTCGTGTTGGAACCGATGAACGATGATATCGTCCACATACACTAGGACATAAAGTAGTGAGTGTCGACCGATTTATAAAGAGAATTGTCACCTTTGATACTTCCAACTTGTTGACAAGGAGAAAATCTTTCAACTTGTGGAACCAGCTCGAGGGCTTGTTTGAGTCCATATAATGCTTTCTTGACTTGCAAACAAGTCTGCCCATTTGGTCTGTCTGTTCAAACCACGGTGGTTGCACCATGTATATGTCTTCACTTAAATCACCGTTCGAAACGCGTTATTAACATCCACTGTCGAAGGACCACCCAAGGAAACTGCTAAAGCCAAGACTACCCAATTGTTGTAGGCTTTACTATCGGGTGAATGTCTCATGAAAGTCTATGCCGCTTCAAAGATAGCCTTTACTACCAACCTCCCTTTGTAGCGTGCTATTGAGCCATCAAGATTCCTCTTAAGCTTGAAGATCCATTTACAACCAACACTCTCCGATCCTTAGGTAATGGTACCGATCCCAAGTATGGTTTGAAAGTAAGGCTTGATATTCACTTGTCTTTCTTTGCCCATTGAGAATCCAAATGCCTCGATTATAAGTGGGTTCTTTTCACCAAGACGGAAGAAAAAGTTTAGGCTTGTAAATGCCACTTTTGGACTGGTTTGCATAGGATGACCATTTTGAAGAATAGAACCGGAAGTAGCTATAGGGGAGAAGAGGAAGGTACAAGAGGCTCAAGCAGAAGGTCTTGGAAGATCGCAGATGGTGCACTCGATCAAGTGGAGATTCATGAGAACCACCGGACCACAAATAGTATCTTTGAGGTGACACAGGCATAGCCATAGGATTTAAAGAAGTCGGTATTGTAACAAGAGGAACATAGGATCTGCTGGCGAGACTGTTGAACAGAGCGAATGACCTTGACAAACAAAACCATGCAAGAACGGGGCTGAGTTTCATCGAAACCACATGCCGAGACACAAATATTCGCCCAAGATCATCAAGACATCTGTAGCCCTTGTGATTTGAAGTAAGTCCAACAAACACACACTTCTTGGACCTAAACTGAAACTTGTGATGATTATATGGCCGCAAGAAGGGAAAACAGGCACACCATAAACTCGTAAATGAGAGTAAGATGGTTTGACCTTATACAGCATCTCATAAGGACTGCTATGTTGGAGAAGTCGTGTTGGAAGCCTGTTAGCTATGTGAACAGCATAGGAGAAAGCAGAAGACCAAAAATCCAGAGGCATGGAGGCTTGAGCCAAAAGAGTTAACCCCATATCAACCACCTGACGATGGCGTCTTTCAGCTACACCATTTTGCTGCGAGGTGTGAGGGCAAGTAATCCTATGTTGAATACCATGTTTGAAAAGTTCACTAGACAAAGATCGATACTCACCTCCCCAATCTGTTTGAAGCATTTTGATAGAGGAACCAAATTGGAGTTGAACCATTTTGTGAAAATTGAGAAAACAACTCAATACTTCAGACTTAGTTTTGATCAAATACAACCACGTATATCGACTATGCATGTCAACAAAGGACACATAGTAAGAAAAACCATTTGATTGAATAGAAGAGGGTCCCCAAACATCGGATACAACAAGTTCAAATGGTACAGAATATACGGTTGTGGATGTCTTAAACGGTAGCCTATGAGATTTGCCTAGGCGACAAGCGAAGGCACACTGGAGATGACTATCGAGCTTGAAGAACATTGCACGCGTAAGATACGAGCAAGAACATCATGATTCGGATGACCAAGTCTCATATGCCATAGTAGGGGAGCGCACGAAAGTCGAGCATGGCACACTTGAACCGAGTGAGACTTAGGAACTTCAGATTGAACCGAGTGAGATGTAGGTACCGCAGAGGAAGTCTTGGCATGACTATGTTGAGACACATCAAATCGATAAAGACCATCATGCATGTGGCCCACTAGTAGTATCATCCCCATCTCGAATATCCTTGACAAAGCATAAATAAGGGTGAAATTCAAAGTAAACACCATTATCTTTAGCAAATTGTCCCAGCGAGGAGATTCTTGCATCAAGAGGTACATGAAGAACATTCTTAAGATGTAAAACTCGTGAACCGCTTAGCAAAGAAGAGGTTCCTACATGAGCTATAGAAATGAAGCACCATTGCCCATTGATACATGATCCGTACACTGTAGGGGGAAGCGAGAGAGGGTCATCATGTCTGAGTAATGTGATTCGTAGCTCAGAGTCGAGGATACCAAGCTTGGGTGATGGCCTGGAGCATGAAGGTTATGAGCAGTTGAGACTTGTGAATGTGAGTTACAACGAGAAGTAGTAAGATCTTGATTGTTGCAGCGATGATAGTTAACCATCTTTGAAGAAGCAGATTCCACACCATAAAAGTTTTCATCAAAGCGATGATAACAAGTTTAAACAACATGACCCACTTTGCCACACAACCCGACATTGTGGTCTAGACCTCGACCAACCTCGACCATTGCCCCGATATCGCCACGAGACCAACCTCGACTACGTCACGCTACTGCTCGTCACGAAATCTTGAGAATAAGTATTAGAAGTATCGTGGTTTTGAAGGATTAGTGGAACAAGAAGATACATTCACCGCATAGGAACTTCGGATAAGATGACTAATTGGCGCGCCTCACGGTCAAGTAACATTTCAACGAGAAGTCAATAGACATAGGAGTAGCGAAGCTATAACCGAATGGACTCATATTTAAGTGAAAGACCGGCTAAAATAATGCTGATTTGTTCTTGTTCAGTAACCATATGTCCCGCTTTGCAATAAGGCTATTACTCAATTGTTGAATCTTGGACAAGTATTCTTTGATGGTAAGATTAGCTTTCTTGAGAGAGTACAAATCACGTCGAATGCTTGAAATCTTGATATTGGATTTAACTCCAAATCGAGCTTCAACAAAGAGACCAAACAAAGAAAACTTGTTTTAGCGGAGTAAGATGAATTAAAATATCATCGGATATTGTGGTTAATAACCGGAGGCGAGAAATTTGTCTTGTTTCTTATGAGCAAGAAATGCGGGATTATCAATCAACCGACCGTCGACACGAAATAAAAGAAGAAGGAATGGAACAATTATCTTGGACAAAGCCTTCAAGATTATATGCCTCAAGAATGAGAAGCAATCGATGTTTCCATAACAAGAAATTACTTTCGATAAGCTTGACGATTATCATGTTTGGTGAAGTAGTGAATCTGCAGCGACCTGCATACCACCGAACTAGTTGATGGAAAAACAATTGCGATATTGGACCGAATGATGAGGAGTGTCACCTCCAGTCTTGGCTCAAATCGCCATCGGAGAAAGAAAGAAAAAAAAATTTAGAAGCAAAAATAATGGCTCTTGATACCATGTTGAAGAATAGAAAAGAGAGAAAGAAGTTACATTTACATTTCATAAAAATGAAGAGAGAATTCAAGCACGTATTTAATGCGTAGAATATTGCATGCAAGCAATAACGCTCTTCAACAAACATGCTAACTACTTTAACAAACTAACGACTTTCTATTTCCTAACAATAAGTTATCTTGCTTGATAGGGAACGTGATAAGAAAGTGTCTTTGCTTGGGCCTTACATCACTTCTTGCACTTTCCAACGACCGATTGGCGGGAGGCTCTTGGGCTTAGATTCGTAGTGCCCTTGATCTCCTAGTTGCTTACAAGGATCAAGTTGCAGTCTCTCTCTCTCTCTCTCTATGTATATATGTATATGGGTGTGTGTGTCAATGCGCTTACACTATCATGTTGTGTGTGCGAATTTGCAATCTTTTCGAGATTGTATCCTTAAATCCTTCTCGATATTTATTTATTTACTTCATTTGAGTGAGCGAAGCGCAAAGGAGGAAGAGGTGAAGATGATGATGATATGGATGGTGTCGGATGATGATGACGAGGATGATGGTTCGACAAGGAAATGGGAGTCGATGCGGAGGACGAAGATGAAGTTGATAGCATGAGGCTTCAAAAATTAGCTGCCTGTATGCATTATTTTGGTCTTTGAAGGTTATTTGATACTTGGCTCGTCATGAATATCACAAATTGGTAAATAAGATGGGAATGTCTAGCTACAGTATGGACAATGATGGAAGATTCTCGAATGTTTGTACCGATGACTAGCATGGCAAGGAGGGCTGGAATGATGAACTTTTGAAATTAATAATAATGTTTCGATGGGACCTTTTTGACGAGCCTATTATATTTCCTTTTTGTAATTGGTCCTTGGACTTTCCAGTCTTTTATTTCACTCCATCTATGTTTTCTATAGGCTAAAGCTTTCCGCACAAATGATGATGATGACGAAGATGACTCTGATGATGACTTTAGTGACGATGAAGAACTACAGTCACCAATCGATGAAGTTGACCCGTTTATTTTCTTTGTCGATATTGTCAAGGGTAAATGTCGATTGTCCCTTTAATATTGTTTCTATCTTCCGGTTTTGTTCGATGTTTCCATGTCATTAGTCAAACGAGGACTTTTTCTTCCTTCCCGATTTTGAATCAAGCTATGCAAGCATCGGATCCTATGAGGTTGCGTAACCTTACATGACTGGATTTCCATTATGAAGCTCTTGCAAATGGTGTAGCTCAACATGCTTGAAAGAGGAGAGCGGAGATCGAAAAGGAACAAATGGAGAAGGCATCACCGCCGCTCCACCATCATGAGTTGATTTGAACTCGATGTTCATCCATAATTTTCATTCATTCAGAAATGGTTATTTTATGAAACCAAGATTTGTTTCCACTTGCAGTTCATTCTGTTGGAACATTGGCAGCAACTCAACATGCACCATGCATACAATGTGCATATGATTTCATGTGAAAACAAAAGAAGAAGAGGAGAAAACAGCAACTTGAACACACAAAGCTTGGAACACTCAAGTTAATGGTTAAAAACTTAGAAAACCATTACATTGATATGTAAATATATACATAAGATACAAAGTTTGAATAGTCAAAAAGACTATGGCCTAGCGAAGCAACCACTCCTACTAGACTATGACTAATACAAGCTTAAGTTGTACATAAAATAATAGTTAATACACCGACCATTGCATCGATTTAAATCAAACATTATAACCTATAAGCTTAGCTATTACATTACGTAAGAATTAAGCTTAGCTTCATAGGAGTAAATCAATCAAAATGAACAAAATATAGCTCTTGCACTAGGTTCACTCCACTGCTGCTTCTTTGCTTCTTTGGTTTCTTTGTTGCATTGCGAGCCAAATGTCTAACACTCCTCCTTGGATCAGTATGCAACAAACACCAATATGGTCCCTCAAAAATTCAAATCGTAATGTACCAAGAGGCTTGGTTAGAATATCTGCCAATTGGTCTTGTGAACTAGAATGAACAAGTCGACTTCTCTAGGCTATTCGACCTCCCGACAAAGTGAAATTTGATCTTAAAGTGCTTGTCTTGCCATGAAACACCGGTTCTTGGCTATGGCAATCTTGATTGGTTGTCCACTAAGGTTTCATTGGCTTTGTCTGCATTCTTCATTCAAATCACATAAGAGTTTTCTAAGCCAAATGGCTTGATTAACATTGCAGATCTTTTAATGTACTCACCTCTCAGTAGATTGAGCAACGATCATTGCTTCTTGAGCTCAACATGAATACACACCGAGCCAAGTGTGAAGAAGTAACCAGAGGTACTCCTCATGTCATCTAACGAGCCTGCCCAATCACTATCAGAATACCCTGTTAGTTTGAGTTCATTTTTGCTTTCAAATCTAACTCCATGTCTCAAAGTCCCTTTGACATATCTGAGTATTCTTTTACCAGCCTTGAAGTGAACAATATTACAGCAGTGCATTAATCTGGATAGGAGACTAACTCCATAAGTGATGTCTGGTCGAGTTGCTGTTAAATATAGCAAACAGCCCACCAAGCTTCGATATTCTTTCTCATCTACCCTTGCATGATCTCCATTACTGGTTAGCTTTTCTCCTTGTGCAACTGGTGTGCTGACTGTCTTACAGTTTTGCATACAAAATCGGTTGAGAATCTTTGATGCAAAGGCATATTGGCTAATGAAGATACCATAATCAGATTGACTTACTTCCATTCCAAGGAAGTATGTCATGACCCTTAAATCTGTCATTTCGAAAACCTGTTGCATTTGCACCTTGAATTCAGAGATTACATCTTTGCTGCCTGTTACAAGCAAGTCATCGACATAGAGGGATACAATCAGCGTGGTTTCTCCTTCTGATCTTTTTACATAGAGTGTTGCTTCACTGACACTCTTCTCAAACCCGAGCCTAGACAGGTAAGTGTCTATCCTGTCATACCAAGCTCTTGGTGCCTGTTTCAGGCCATACAAAGCCTTCTTCAACTTGCAGACCTTGTCTTCATGTTCTTCTATCATGAAGCCATCTAGTTGCTCGATAAAAATTTCCTCTTTAAGGAAACCATTAAGAAATGCTGATTTGACATCTAACTGATGAAGCTTCCATCATTTTTGAGCAGCTATAGTACAAAACAGTTTGATGGTATCCAATCTAGCCACAGGAGCAAACGTTTCTAGAATGTCTACCCCATATTGCTAACTGTAACCCTTGACCACGAGCCTTGCTTTGTGCTTGTTCAAGGAGCCATCTGCATTGTACTTGGCCCTAAACACCCATTTTACACCAATCACCTTCTTATGAGTTGGTCGGTCCACTAACTCCCATGTATCATTCTTGTGAATCATCTCCAATTCAGCTTCCATTGCCCTCTTCCACTGCTTATTCTTGGCAGCTTCCTCAAAATCTGATGGTTCAACTATTGCAACATCACATCTTTGATAGATGTCTGCAATAGTCCTTGTACCTCTTGTAAGACTATCATCAACATCTTCATTGCTAGGCTCGGCTTCAGCTATTTCAAGGCTACTGTCTTGATGATCTTCCTCAAACTGACTTGTGCTTGAATCATTCCAATTCCAAACCCTCTCTTCATTAAATATGACATCTCTACTCACTAAGACTTTCTTTGTTGCTGGATCAAACACCCTATAGCCCTTGTTTGTATTGCTGTAACCAACAAATATACCTGGAATAGCTCTTTTTTCCAGCTTAGTTCTCTTTTCTGTGGAATAAGAACATAGCGAACCTGTACGAACACCTTCAAATGTGCAACATTAGGCTTAAGTCCATGCCATGCTTCAAAAGGTGTCATGTCCTTGACAGCTTGTGTTGGTAATTTGTTAAGCAAATACACTAAGGTATTGACTGCCTCAGCCCAAAACTTGCTTGGTAACTTGCTTTCAAATAGTAGACACCTGGCCATGTTCATCACTGTTCTATTTCTTCTTTCACATACTCCATTTTGCTGAGGAGTATACACTGTGATGAGTTGGTGATGAATCCTATTTTGCTCACATAGCTTCTGAAATTTGTCAGATAGATACTCTGAGCCATTGTCTATTCTCAAAGCTTTAACTTTGCAACCTATTTGATTTTCAGCTAAAGCCTTGAATTTGTTGAAAGCTTCAAAGACTTCAAATTTCTGCTTCAAGAAATAAACATAGCAGAATCTAGTCAGATCATCAATAAATAGCACAAAATACCTGCTATCATTCAAGGAAGGAGTTTTCATTGGTCCACAGATGTCAGAGTGAACCAGTTCAAGCTTTTCTCGAGCTCTAAATGCTTTGTCAACTGGAAAGGGCAGTCTGACTTGTTTACCAAACTGACAGACTTCACAAACAGACTCCTTAAATTCAACCTTGCACATATCATCAACCAAATTCAATTTATTTATCAAATCTAATAATTTATAACTAGCATGGCCTAGCCTTTTATGCCGCAGGCTAGTGCTATCAGCCAAACTTGTATAGGCCTTCTTCTCAAGCATATTCACATCAAGCATGTAGCTTCTATCTGTCATTGCTACTGTGATCAGTTCCTAACCATAAAGGTATCTAACGATGCAGGAACCATTTTCAAAAGTAAGTGAGTGACCCTTTTCTACCAGTTGTCCAACACTTAACAAATTCTGTTCTATTTCAGGTACAAAGAGTACATCAGAGATTACTTTGTTACCTGAAATAATCTTGATCACCACATTGCCTCTGCCCTTAGCTTCAATCAGTTCTCTATTGCCTATCCTGATTTTTGAGGCAAAGCTTCTATCAAG
This sequence comes from Gossypium rotundifolium, assembly GCA_025506655.1. NCBI lineage: Eukaryota > Viridiplantae > Streptophyta > Magnoliopsida > Malvales > Malvaceae > Gossypium > Gossypium rotundifolium. Next base: position 203,984,048 of record CP106724.1, read on the forward strand.
ATCTTTAAAATGACCCTTCATTAGGCGCCATATGGTGCGTGCAACCACCGTCCACTAGCCACTCTACTTTAGCCTTCTTGGTTGTTGCAAAGCATGTTCTTGTGAAGACATGCTCCTCCCGAGCTTGAAGGTCCTCAGCACTTGAGCCTTGACTTCTTTGTTGTGCAGGTGCCTTGCCCTTATTTTTGCAGACCTTCTCCACATGTCCAAACTGTTTGCAACTCCCGCATTGGATGTCCAGTCTGCATTCCAGCAGATTTTTTTCGAATGTGAGGTCTTTTGGCAGTGTTTGCATGGTGGTAGCCTCCTCTTGCCTGACTCTCTTCTTGACTTCACTTTCTTATCAAGCCATGGTTTCTTTTCTTTCTAACTTGAGCCTTCCTTAGTCTTTGCTTGAAAGGCTCCCTCAGAATGGTCTTCTTGCCTACTGGCTCTTCTCTGTTCGAGTGCATAGAGTGAAATCACTAGCTCAGACAGAGAAATAGTTGTAAGGTCTCTCGAGTCCTCCAATGAGGAGATTTTTGACTCGAATCTCTCAGGAAGAGTGGTGATCACCTTCTCAACAATCTTACTCTCACTGAAATGTTCACCAAGCAGCCTTATGCTATTGACTGTGGCCATTATTCTGTCTGAATACTGCTTGATAGTCTCAGCTTCTTTCATTTTCAAGTTCTCAAAGTCTCTCCTTAAGTTGATCAACTGTTGTTGCCTTGTCTTTTCAGACCCCATGAACTCCTCCTTCAAATTCTCCCATGCCTGCTTAGGTGAATCACAAGCCATGATTCTAGTGAATATCACATCTGATACTCCATTTTGCAGGCAAGCCATGGCCTTATGCTTCTTGGCTCGTTCCTCGCTGTGCTGTCTCATCTGAGCAATGGTGGGATTAGCTCTCAATGGAGGTGGTTCAACATCACTCTCAACTGCACTCCACAAGTATTGTGCCTGTAAATGTGTTTTCATTTTTACTGACCATATGTGATAGTTCTCGCCAGTGAACACAGGTGGTGGAGGTGTTGTGTAACTCATCCTGTTGCAACAAGTTCAGCAGTCTCATTTTCTTCTTTCTTAAGCTTTCTTTCACAAGTCAATAACCAACAATTGAGGCCCTCAAAGATAAACGGCTCTGATTACCATTTGTTGGAACATTGGCAGCAACTCAACATGCACCATGCATACAATGTGCATATGATTTCATGTGAAAACAAAAGAAGAAGAGGAGAAAATAGCAACTTGAACACACAAAGCTTGGAACACTCAAGTTAATGGTTAAAAACTTAGAAAACCATTACATTGATATGCAAATATATATATAAGATATAAAGTTTGAATAGTCAAAAAGACTATGGCCTAGTGAACCAACCACTCCCACTAGACTATGACTAATACAAGCTTAAGTTGTACATAAAATAATAGTTAATACACCAGCCATTACATCAGTTTAAATCAAACATTATAACCTATAAGCTTAGCTATTACATTACACAAGAATTAAGCTTAGCTTCATAGGAGTAAATCAATCAAAATGAACAAAATATAGCTGCTGCACTAGGTTCAGCTCCACTGCTGCACCACCAGTCTTCAATGGAGAGGGCTTTCATATATGGCAGGTTAAGATGAAGACTTACCTGCAGGCCTTTGATCTGTGGGAAGTTGTGACCGCAGATGTCGAGCCACATGTCATGCATACAAAATTGTGTGTCTGATGTGTTCTTCACAAGAATCATGGCTTGTGAGACACCAAAATAGGCCTGGGACAAGCTCAAGGAGGAGTTCCAAGGCACTGAAAGAACTAGGCGATGTGACTCTTGAACTTGAGAAGGGACTTTGAAAATTTGAAGATGAAGGAAGAGGAGACAGTGAAGCAGTATTCAGACAGGATTATGGCTATAGTTAACAGCATAAGGTTGCTAGGAGAAGAGTTTAGCGAGGCAAGAATTGTGGAAAAGGTGCTCTCAACACTGCCTGAGAGATATGAAGCAAAAATCTCATCCCTTGAGGATTCGAGAGACCTGGCCACCATTTCTTTGACTGAGCTTATCAATGCCTTGTATGCTCAGGAACAAAGGAGAGCCAGTAGGCAAGAGGAACACCAAGAAGGTACTTTCCAAGCTAAGACAAAACCATCCTCAAGCAATGCTGCCTACAAAGGCAAAAAGATCTAGAAAAACAGATCCAGGCCAGATGTTGCAAGAGGTGGTGAACAACTTTGCAAGTTTTGCAAAAGACTAGGCCATCCTGAGGATAAATGCTGGTTCAGGCCAGATGCAATATGCCAGCATTGCAAGAAGAAGGGCCATGTTGAAAAGGTTTGCAAAAGCAAAGGCAGACCAAGGCAAGCTCAACAACAATAGCCAAAGGCTGAGGCTCGAGTAGCTGAAGAGGGTAGTGATCATGAAGAACTAGTTTTTGTTGTGTCATGCTCGGATGGTGAGAAGAAGGGTTCGAAAGGGTGGCTCCTTGATAGTGGCTACACCAACCACATGTAACCAGATGCAAGCATCTTCAAAACCTTGGACAGAAGTTGTCAAACCAAGATTAAGGTTGGAAATGGTCAGTTTATCAAAGCTGAAGGCAAAGGAGATGTGCTGATATGCACTCTCATAGGTAACAAGCTTATCTCAAATGTATTGCTTGTGCCTGAAATTGACAGAAACTTGCTTAGCATAGCTCAACTGTTGGACAAGGGATACTCAGTGGTGTTCAAAGGCAAGAAGTGCAAGATTGCTGATCCAAATGGATCAAGTTTCATGACAGTCACCATGACTGACAAGTGCTTTGAAGTCAACTGGTCAAAAGGCTCAAACTCAGCCTACACAGCCTCGATTGATGAGTCCAAACTTTGGCATCAAAGACTTGGGGATGTCAACTTTAAATCGATGTCCAAGATGATCAGGGAAGGTCTAGTTGAAAACTTCACCAACTATGTGATCAATGAAGGTGTTTGTGAAGTATGCCAGCTAGGAAAGCAAGCCAGGCATCCATTTCCTTTGAATCAAGCCTGGAGAGCATCAGGCAAGCTTCAACTTGTGCACACTGATGTGTGTGGTCCTATGAAGACTGAATCACTCAGTGGTAACATGTATTTTTCCTGTTTATTGATGATTTTTCAAGATACTGTTAGACTTATTTCTTGAAGCACAAATCTGAGGTAGCTCAAGTGTTCTTAAAGTTTAAGGCTGAAGTTGAAACAGAAACAGGTTGTAAGATTAAGACTATAAGGTCGGATAATAGAACTGAGTATATTTCAGCTCAGTTCCAAGCTAGTTGCATTGAGGCTGGCATCAAGCATCAACTTACAAATGTCTATACTCCTCAGCAGAATGGACTTAGTGAGAGGAAGAATAGAACCTTGTTGAATATAGCTAGGTGCCTCTTATTTGAGAAGAATGTGCCCAAAAACATGTGGGCTGAAGTAGTGAACACTGTTGTTTATTTACAAAATAGACTTCCCTCAAAGGCACTAGCTCACAAAACACCATTTGAGGCTTGGTTTGGGTTCAAGCCATCACTGGCTCACCTCAGAACCTTTGGCTGCTTATGTTATGCATAGGTTCCAGCTGTCAGGAGAAGCAAACTTGATGAAAAAGCTCAAGCAGGCATACTTGTAGGCTATAGCCTAAACAAAAAGGGCTATAGAATCCTGATTCCCTCAACAAATAAAGTTTTGGTCAGTAGAGATATGGTGTTCAATGAAAAGGCAAGTTGGGACTGGAAGAAGAATGAACCTGAGGCAACTTCTCAAGAGCCAATGGTTAATAAAGTAGAACCTGATCAAGCTGGTCCAGAAATGGACTTAGATGATATTCTAGTTAGGGGTACAAGGTCCTTGGCAGAAATTTATGAAAGGGCTCAAGTGGCCATAATGGAGCCAACAAGCTTTGAAGAGGCAGAAGCACACCAAGGCTGGCAGCAAGCCATGGTTGACGAAATTCAAATGATCAAGAAGAACCAAACATGGGAACTGGTTGAAAGGCCTACAAACAGGAAGGTTATAGGTGTTAAATGGGTCTATCGAGCTAAGCAGAATGCTGATGGTAGCTTAAACAAGCTGAAAGCTAGGCTTGTAGTCAAAGGATTCAGCCAAAAATATGGCTTGGACTATATGGAAACCTTTGCTCCAGTAGCCAGGCTTGACACCATAAGATTACTAGTTGCTTTGGCAGCATAAAAGCAATGGGGCATACATCATTAACATAAATAACTAAATGTATTTATATTTAAATGTTTTCTATTCATGAGAATGAGTTCTGGCGGCTATTTTAATTAACATCTATACGATGGTGGTTATCGATGAGAGTGAGTTCCCATCCCGAAGAAGACGAGTAAGAAAACTACATACAAGGTTTGTGATATAGGAGAGATAAATGAACTAATCTTTCAATTTTATTTGGAACTGTAGTAGTTTTAATTTATCAAACGCTTAACCTAATTTGAATGTGCAACAAAAGAGAAATAACTTCAGAAGAAAGTTAGTATTTTCAAGTAAACTTAAAGAGCAGCATTCAACAACAGTTTTATTATTGTAAGTGTAACACCCCTACCCGTATCCTATGCCGGAACCAAGTACGAGGCATTACCAGACTTAACAATACATTTGGTCAAATTAATTAACACATATACAAAATGACTTAGTCAAGCCCCTATACATGCCATAACTTAAATCATTTATAAATAAAGATACCCATAGATAGCTTGATAGTGTGAAGCGATCTCCAACGACCTCAAACCCGATCTTGTTTAGTAGGACTCTGTAACATGGGAAAGAAAAGGGGGTAAGCTTATAAAGCTTAGTAAGTTCACATGTAATAATAATAAGCATTAGCAATGAATTTAGCTTACTACTAAGTTGTCATAACTTGCATAAATAATGCTAAGTTCTTACTTTCCCAACTTATTTGTAGCCTTATCAAAGCTTCAACATGACAAATCCTCACAACAAGTTCTCAAGATAATGCAATCATAATTATACATAGTTCCACCATTTTCTCATGTTCATCTTAAGCTGTCTACTTGAGTCATAGTCACTGAATTATTTATGTCTTAAGCTAAAAAACTCAAAATTAAGATCTGTTAATTTTCCCTAAAACTAGACTCACATATATTCATACCATAAAATTTCCAGAATTTTTGGCTTAGACAATTAGTACAGTTTATTCATTAAAATTTCCCCTATTTCACTGTTTGACTATTCTGACCACTTTTCACTACGAATCAATTTTCTCCTTGTACAGAATTCAAATGATGTTATAATTTATTTCACTTGAAACTAGACTCATTAAGGATTTCAAGCATATAACTTATATCCCATAATTATTTTTGTACAATTTTGGATAATTTTTCCAATGTAGAACAGGGGATCACATAATCATTCTAAACTAATCTCACAAGAATTTAAGTATCTCAAAATATAAAAATCCTTTGTTTGCTCTGTTTCTTTTATATTAAAATAGACTCAATAATCTTTAAATCAATATCTCATCCAACTTATAATTCAATTTCTACTATTTTTGGTGATTTTTCAAATTCACATCACTGCTGCTGTCCAAAACAGTTTTATTGTAAATTTTTGCTCTCTCTGTCTTTCTCCCTTTAGTTGTATTCATTACTTACTTATAACAATCTTTCTAATTTCCGATTACACATCAGGCATATTGCTCATACATTACACAGGTATATAACTACACTTATCACTACAAAGTCACACATAATTTCACTTAATCGATTTTCCCGTTGAACACTCGGAATATACACGGATACGTAGAGAATTAGCACATAAGTGCCACACTGATATGTAGCCGAAGCTACCACTGTAATGTAGCCGAAGCTGCCACTATAATATAGCCAAAGCTACCACTGATATGTAGCCAAAGCTACCACTGTAATGTAGCCGAAGCTACCACTATTCACTGATCAGGTAGTCGAAGCTACCACTTTTCACTGATCAGGTAGTCAGAGCTACCACTTTTCACTGATCAGGTAGCTAGAGCTACCACTTTTCACTGGTCGATAACACTGGAAATGTCCACGGGCCTGCTCACACAAGCTGTCAGGTGTCTGCAACACATGCTAGATCACCCAGCACCCGGGACTCACTATAACACTGGTCTCCAGTATCCACTTCTATTCCTATGTTCAACCGGGAATTTACTCTTACACTTGAATAATTCATGAACAATTTTTCTTCCACATTCAATATTAATTCACCATTTATATAAAAATATATCACTATTATTTACACATAACTTACATAATTACATTCTCAATCTCATCACATCATCAATTTAACTTATCCTCCCCAAATTATTCTATTCAATACTTTCTTGATATTACACAAAGCCATCTTTCTAATTTGATCTTACATGTAATTTATACCAATTTTCATTAAAATGTCGAGTCAATATCGAACATTATAATTATATTGGAAAATCAATACTAAAGTATTAATAACTAAAATTTCAATCTAACATTCAAACTTGCATCATTAAATGCTTATTAAACATATGAACTTACCTCGATACCAAAACGGCCATTTTACCAACTTTCCGATTTTCAATTTTTCTCCGTTCTAGGTCCAAATCTCATTTTCGAGTCTAAAACATCACATTTCACTTATTTAATTAATGTACTGTTCAAAACAATCCTTAACTCAACTTTTCAAAATTACATTTTGCCCCTAAACTTTTACATATTTACACTTTTGCCCCAATACTCGAAAATTAAACTTGCCCTTATTCTTATGTTTTATAACATGCTGATCATTTTATCTTCTATGGAAACATCAAATTCTTACTAGTTCACACACTTATGACCAATTTATAACTTTTACAATTTAACCCTTTTATACAATTTCATCAAAAATCATCTAATAAAACTCGTTTCTCTAATCATAGACATGCATAATATACCATAATTCATCAAAATTCACAATTATTCAACATGGGTCAATTTTAAAATTAAAATCTAGCTCAAAATAATGGTAGAAATAGCTAGACTAAGTTACTGGATTTCAAAAATACGATGAACATTAAAAGCAGGCTCAAAAACACTTACTATGAAGCTTGAAAAGCTTGAAACCCTTAGCCATGGAGTCTAGAAATTTTCAGCAGCAACTTGAAGAAGATGAGCAGATTTTTTCTTGTATTTTGTCTTTTATTCATTTAAAACACTAAATGACTAAAATACCCTTAAGACTTTTCTTTCACTTTTGTCCTATTCATGCCCATTTTGTCCATCAAGTTATTAAATGGTATAATTGCCTTTTAAGGGCCTCCAATTTAAAACTCATAGCAATTTGACACCTCTAATATGTAGAACTCAACTTTTGCACTTTTTACAATTTAGTCCTTTTGACTAAATTGAGTGCTCAAACGTCAAAATTTTTGAACGAAATTTTTACGAAATCTTTCCGTAAAATTTTAGACCATAAAAATATAATAAAAATGGAATTTTACTTGTCGAATTTGTGGTCTCGAAACTACTATTCTGACTAGACCCAAATTTGGGCTGTTACAGTAAGTACAATCACACTCCCAAATTACAAGAAAATCTAAAATCAACAATCAAACACCAATGCAAACCACACAAATTTCAAGTCCAGGTTATTACATGATATTTATTTAAAACTTAAAAAGCCGGATAAACCAAATTAAAATAACAACAACTAACATCACAAGTAACAAGGTAAAGATCAAACCTTGTGTTACCCTTGAGTTTTCCTGCAAATGAAGTGGTAGGTTTCAAATATGATTACATCTGAATTGCTACATGGGCCATTCCGACCAAGACTGTAGAGAATCGGGTGCTACACAATCCCAATGGGCAATATATTTGCACTCCGACTTTGAGCATTCAAGAGCTACATCTTTACAAGGCATATCACATTCTTCACAATTAGGGTAGTAATACTTCTTCTTCACAATGGTGAGTGGGTGTGGATGATCTGTTTCTTCATTGAAGCTCCCGAGTTTGAGGAATGGATATTTTCCAAGAACACAATTAGCATGAGTAGAAGTATCACATGTTGCACAATGATAAAACCAACGATTTGGATCTCGACCGTTTTCATAGATATCACAATGATGACTTTTTGAATAACTGTTATCATCATGATCAGTGAGTGAAAGAAGATGCTCATCGCATTTGTGACCAGCTATAATTGGAAGTGAAAAACAATCAACATGTAGCCCAAAATTGCAATCCTTACAATGAAGTACTGCCTGTGGTTGACCACAAGCATTGCATTTCCCCTTGTGGCCTCTGTAAAAAAAGAGGGGGTGTTCATGTTTCAAACATGTTTGAGCACCAGGAGTAAGAGCAATCACACATCGGAGACATATTTTTTCCTCACATCCACAACACTCATAAACAAAGGCATTAGATATGTTATGGCAGTGTTGACACTTAAAAGCTTTGTCAGAAATAAGGGCGAGAGGCTTTTGGCAATTATGATGCCAAACATTCATCATCTTAGGTAACTCAGCACACGCTTTGTGAAGAAAAAAACCACATTCTGAACAGTAGTAAAATGGATCCGAGATTGGCAACATACACCCATGGCAACTATTTTCATATACTCCAACAAAGGGACTTAACATTAGATTATGCATATGCTTGAAATGCTTTATTTTTGTAGCTTCTCCAGCATTGTTCCTCTCAATAACACTGATGGAACTTTCATTGGGCATCTCATCTTCATTTTCTAGTGAAACTATTGCATATGAGTGTTTATCCTCTGTTAAACAATGTACATGGAATGTAATATTGCAATGTGAACAACAATAACTACCATACTCTGGATTGGCTTCATCATGACAAATGGTGCAGTCAGAACTTCTAAATTCATCCGGAAGGAAATATTTGTGAAAAAGGAGATGATCATGCCACCTGCTTTTGATGATACGTGGCAATGTAGTGCACCTTTTATGGACCATAATACTGCATGTAGAACATATATAGGCAACGTAAATTCCTTCAAGACCACACGCATCACAAATGTACGACACTCGTCTCGAAAATGGAGTGAATGTGTGTTGATGGCGTTTGTCTTCAACAGCAAGATCAAGTGGTGGTGGTAAACATTCTATGTGAAATACAAGCTTACAATATGTACAACCATAAACAAATCCTCTTTGGCTACTTAATTTGCATATCTTGCAAGAAAGTCCCGCATTGTTAAATTGTAAAACAAGAGGATGTTGACGATGGTACATAAAATTTAATTTGAGAGGAAGCTTAACACATTTCTCATGTAAATTAAATCCACAATCAGGAGAAAAATGTGTATAATTTGTTAATGGTTCCCAACACCCAAAGCACATAGCAACATAATCACCATTTTCAGTGGAAATCAAAGGATGTTGAAGGGCAACATGCTCAAGCTCTTTCAAATTATTCTCAGCAATATTAAATGTAAACAAAGCACATTTAATATGAAAGTCCAATCGGCAAGAGCAATGATAAACAAAATTATCATCCTTTTTCCCACAAAAATCACAAATGTACTCTTCAGATGAATAAGGTGGGTTTTCCATAAGAAGAAGAGGATGGTCGTGATGAAAAGGGTGATTAAGCTCCAAAGGTGCCTCAGCACATACCTTGTGAAGGTAAAACCCACAACCCTCAAGACAAACTAAAACATGGAATTGACACCTTCTCGCCACACCTTGAGCGATCGGCTACAATCACCGATCTTCATTCAAAAGAAGCAAGGGATGTTGGTGACCATAATTCATGGCTCCTCCATTTCTCCTTCCTCTTTGGTTTTTTCCACGACGTAGCAAGAAAGAAAGAAAAAAAAAAGCTGAAACTCAATGTTTGAAGTGAAGTACTAATTTGAAAGAAAGAGACTCCAAAACTATCTTAGTATATTGATTTTATTGTGTCTTTGCTTTCATACTTTACTTTATTAGTTCGTTTCTTTATTTTTCTTAACTTTTGTTTTTAAAAATATTTTCTTAATAATAAAGTTAAAGATTAGTAAACTAGAGGACAAACCTTTATTCTAAAATTATAAGGGTATTTTAAATAATATCACAAGTATAGTTACATTTATATATATAAAAAATATTAGAAGTATTTTAAATAATAGAGCTATTTTGGAAGAACTCCAGATTGCATGAGAAGCTTGCTATAAACATTTGGAACTAGAATGCAATAATGCAATAATATATAGTTGAACCGATTTTGGCCGGAGAGGTTGTTGTTAGTAGGATGACAGAGTTGCAACTGATTAATCAGCTTCTAAAACGTAATTAGAGTGTATAAATTCGACATATTCTTAGAGACCATAACAAAGTTGCTGATCACATGGTTAAACTAGTTGGTCATAATCTTATTAGTTTGCAGATGTTTGAAAGACTCAACTCTAATGTTGCCGCATGAAAATTTGAATATATCGTCCCTTACCATTAATTAGGAATTTCATTGGTTTGTAATTGTCATGGGTTGGCTGTCCTTTATAAAAAAAACATTATTTAGATACATGCATTGCAATAATTTGACTTCCCTTTTTCATATATATATATAAATATATATTTATAATTCAATCGTAATTTATAATAGCTAAGAATGGCATGTATTGTAGGTTGATTATTAAATTTGAGAAGAATGGAAAATCTGAAGGAAGAAAATAAAATTTCACTTTATTCCTTGCTTTGTGGATTAGGAATGAATGTTGATATCCAATCTTTTGTTACTGTTGTGTGCCAAGAAACTACATCTCACAAATTTAAATCTCTCTTGCTTAATATTGATTTTTAATTTTGTGTTTCACAAAAGAGAGAGAGTATAAAACATATTTTATCCTCTATGAATTAAATTAATTTTTTAATTAATTCTCCTTATATTTTATGTGTTGATAATTTTATAAAATAAATTATGAAATTTCAAACATCTGATAAAATTTTCTGATAATTGAAATTTGATAATTGAAGTAAAACAAATATTTGAAAAGAAAGACCCCAAATCTATCTTTAGTATATTTCTTTTAACAAGTTTCTTTAGACTACTTTGATACTTTGTTTGAGTGAATAAGTTTTTATAAATATTTTTATAATTTAATGAGAGTTGATGCTTTATTTGAGTGAGTATATCTTCTAAAGACTTTTTTTTTATCAATACAATATTAGAGGATTGAGAAGGGATCACAAGGTTTAAAGTTGAGCAAAATTTAGGAAAGCAGGAATGGGTGTCAAGAGTTGAGATCTCTTGGGCCACTCTCTTTGGCTTGATAGCGCGGCGCTTATGAAAAAACAATAATTTATTTATCTTCTAAGGAATTTTATAGAGTTGTGTGGAAACAATTAAGAGACACTCAAGAGTGAGACTTATCTAGAGAATAAAATTTAGATTCTATAATAACTTAAGAAAAGTATCCGCAAGATAGCGGTTGTTATTTTTAGAAATATTTAGTCTTGTTGTTTTTTCAAAAAAAAAAAATCACATCTAGATGTCTTTTCTCGACTATATCCTTGAAAATGTGGAGCCTTTGGCCTTTGATGATTGAAGCATTAGCTGATTGGGCAATTGACTTCTTTCCAAGTAATTGAATTGATATTTCTTTTGCCTCATATCTGAATGTTTTAGGATTTGTTAAGTAGACTTTCAATCTTAGCAGTTTAAGCTTATTAAGTTATTCACTCAAATTTGTCATTCTCAACATAAGCTACGTAGTGACACTATTTTAAGAAGTAGATGTCTGCTACAATGCAAAACTTGGGTAAAGCCTTGCAATCATCTATGCTACTACCACACTGTAAACAATTCATAGTGATACTATTTACTCTTTTGAAAATCTGCGTCAAATGTAACTGATCAGAAACTTGTGTTTTATGCATGTTTATAATATATACCTTTATGCAGTCCCTTTGGTTTATAAAACTCTGCCTTAGGTTTAGTTTATTTGGATCCTAATTTGGGTTATTTGGACATTAAATGTAAATGGAATATGGACACTTAATTTTGGAAATTTATATTTTATTATTTTTTTGTTTTAATTTTGATATGGGCCCGAACAATAATAGGTTCTTACAATATGAAAATATAAAATTAGATATATAAGCAAATGAAAACCTATCAAATTTCAAACATAATTATTATGAAATCTAAAAGCTTTGTATCAAATAATTGTTCATTATTAAACCATATGTATATATATATATATTCCTGCTAGCTACAGTTTAACGTACAAGGAAGAGCCTTGATTTTGATGTAACATCCGCAACCCCCATTTATTGTACCCACAACCTACATTTCATGCAATTTGCTTTATTATTCTCTAGGCCAGAAACTATATGAATGGTGTGGATGTGGTTTCATTTGTCACACCCATTTTATTTATGGTATTTGGCCCAAATAATTGGAATCTTTTTCTATCAAGCTGCCACCATCTCTAAGGAAAGGAAATGCTAATAGGGAGCTCCATGGTTAAATGTTTAAATTAGATCAAATCTTTCAAAAGTTAAACCTTTACAAACGTGTTTAAATGAGAATTTTTCGTGTACTTCAACTTGTTTGCGGCAAAAATTAAGTAAATGCTGATATATTTATAACTGAGCATATGGCACTTGAGTAAGATATTGATTAAAAAGAAAAAAATAAAAATAAAAATATAATTTGAAACCTGATATATAACATTTGAAAAGCCTTTATTGGAGCACTTTCTTAAATTTGACCATTATTTGACCATTTTGAATTTAGCCTTCATTTTGAGCACTTTTATATGACCATTTGAAATGTTTGGATCTTATATCGATACTCTTAAAAAGTTAAGCAACAGTTTAAGCATTTAGTCAATTATTATCTATATATTATGAGCGGTGCGAGTGTTTGAAATCAAAATAAAATTTTAATTTAAAGACGCATTTGAAAAGCCATTTAATAATTGGATTGAAATGATAAGAAGAGAGAAAGCGAGTGAGGAGTGTATGTTTGTTAAAAAGTATGTATTTTTCAAAAGTTTCATTAGATTGTTAAAAATATAATTTAATAAACAGTTTTATTATTATTGTCACGAGTTTCATTTTTTAAAATATCTTTTATTTTAATATAAAATCTAGATAAGTCTCAAAGCATATATCGATTTCAGCTTATTAACATAGAATCTAAGTGGATACAAAATAACTCCTTGAAAATAGATATTACAACATAAACATCTAAAACACAATCAATCGAATATATGCTCTCCAAAATTAACAACACAATCTCGATCAAAATCTCCACACTTTAAAGGTTAAATTGATTCACTTGTATCCAAATCAATCTTTAAACGCCAAAGATTGATTTCCATTCATGAACCATATTATCTTCAAAATCACAACACATAAGGCAAATAATTAAATTGCCTCCATGGCCGCTTGCAAGTAGCACTATCGAATGCGACTCAGCATTATTCTTTATATTTTACCTCAACAATGTTGAGTCATAAAAATATAAATACTACAAAAATCACTAACAATTATAATAAAGGAAAACAACTAAAAAATGTAATACAAAATCACGTAATTTCTTTTAATGAGTTGCTTTATATTACCTTAATACTTTGCTTGAGTGAGTGGGTTTCTTATAAATGCTCTTATAATTCAATGAGGCTTTATACTTTGTTTGCGTGAGTGTATTCTATCAAAGATATTTTTTTTACCCATACAATATTAGAGGATTGAAAAGAGGATGAGAGAGTTTAAATCACAACTAAGTGAGAGAGAAAAGCTTTAATTTGGACATGCATTGAAGATGAGCTATTAACAAAAAAACAATATAAAACATCCTTTTATATTTTTAGTGGACATAAATTGAAGATGAGATAAAGTAACTTAAATTCCTTAGCAATGGTAACCAAATTTGCCCATCAACTCACCAATTGGTGAACAAAGCTAGAGAACATATGCAACAATGAGTTATCCTCTTAAGCAACTGTTTCAAATCCAAACTTTTCTTTTTAAATTTGGGCCAAGGTGAAGGAAAGGTTTGGGGTTGCAAAGTTTGTACCTTCAATAATACTTTCATGGCAATGAAGCTATGCTCATGTCTGTTAATAACATAACTTTGCTCTCTTAATTGTCTAAACAATCTTTGCTTTTTGCCTTCACTAGATTTCTAAAACATGCAACATTGAGAAAATCAGGCATTATTGACCCTAAATCTTGTGTTTCGAGCCATATTGCTTTGACTCTTTCATTTTACATGAAATATTATCCGGTATGAATATGTTTATGTTAAACACATACTCATATTTATCATTCATATCCGAATTCGAATAACATAAGTTTAGAGTGAAAGAAGAATGAAAAAAAGGTATAGTGAAAGTACTGAAAATAAAAGTAGTTGCGATACCACATTTATATTTTTCTTTATTTTCAAAGTCATTTAGTAGCACTAAAGTTTGTTTATGTAGTTTAATCTCCTAATGTCTGTGGAGTCTAGGTCAGTGGGTAATTTCACTATCTTTAATCACAAATAAAACAAATAATTCACATTCTATCATTCCCCAAGTATTGAGATCTCACCTTTATACCGAAAGACTAGAACACTCATCTCCAAAATCTCCCTAAGAACTTGGGAAGTAAACACTCAACAATATTTACGATAACAGTCTGTACTCTCTTACAAAAATAGTTCCTCAATGAATAGATTAAAGTGCTCTCAATAAGCTCTCGTATAAAACCTAGACAACCCTTAAAGCATATATCAATTTTGGCTTACTAACATAAAATCTAAGTGAATACAAAATAACTCCTTCAAAATAGCTATTAAAACATAAACATCTAAAGCACAATCAATCAAATATATGCTCAATATTAAGCAAATTTGAAAATGTTTAAGGTATAATTCGGTTTTGCTCCTTTTACTATGTTGAAATTTTTATTTTATTGTTATTTGGATATATAATTATTTTGATGTAAAAATTCAATTAATCATGTTTAATAAATTTACCTAATTGATTCCACTTGTTATGGTAATTTACATATTAAATATTACGAATATTTATTTTTCATAAAAGAAATTCATATTGATGTAAAATTAGAGAGATTACAACTATAATCTTGACTCCATCAATGTTAAATTAAATTTTATCAACTCAATCTGATCGTAAAAATAATTAATAATTCAAAAAATCATTTAGAGTCTAATTTGATTCAAACATGTCCAATTTGAATCGAAGATGATTTGAAGTTATAATGACTCGACTAAAAAACTTTAACCTTAAACTTGAATCATATGAATCCAAAATTATATCGATTTTGGCTTATTAACACGTAATCTAAGTGAATACAAAATAACTCCGATATTACAAATAAATATCTAAAACACAATCAATCGAAGATATGCTCTCCAAAATTAACAACACAATCTCAATCAAAATTTCCACACTTTAAAGGTTGAATTTATTCACTTGTATCCAAATCAATCTTTAAATTCCAAAGATTGATTTCCATACATAGACCATATTATCTTCAAAATAACAACACAAATAATTAAATTGCCTCCATGGCAGCTTGCTTGACAAGCTAAAGGAATAATATAAAATTTTCACTTTATTCTTTGCTTGGTGGATTTGACAATGAATATTGATAACCAATCTTTTGATATTGTTGTGTGCCAAGAAAGTATAAAACATATTTTATCTTGTATGAAACAAATTAAAAGATAATAATTCTCGTTGATGATTTCATAAAATAAATAATGAATTTTCAAACATCTAGTAAAATTTTTGAGAATTTTTGACGAAATTCGATAATTAAAGTAAAACGAATATTTGAAAAGAAAAACCCCAAATCTATCTTTAGTATATTTCTTTTAACAAGTTTCTTTAGACTACTTTGAAACTTTGTTTAAGTAAAAACTTTGTTTAAGTGAATGAGTTTTTTATAAATGTTTTTATAATTCAATGAGGCTTGATACTTTGCTTGAGAGACTGCATTTTTCAAAGACTTTTTTTCTATCAATACAATATTAGAAGATGGAGAAGGGGACTTCTTTTCTCCGACTCTATCCTTGAAGCCTTTGGCCTTTGATGATTGAAGCATTAGCTGATTGGGCAATTGACTTCTTTCCAAGTAATTGAATTGATATTTCTTTTGCCTCGTATCTGAATGTTTTAGGATTTGTTAAGTAGACTTTCAATCTTAGTGTTGAAAATGGCCAACCATGCTGCTGTTGTGTTTTTGTTGAGTGCATACAGCTTGTATGCATGCTGCAGCAATTGTGCCTGTTACAGCAACATAATATGTTGCAGCAATGCAACATTGGACCAGCAACAACTTTGGATGCAGACCAGCATCGAAACTGAACCAGTGGAGCAGCAGGATTTTGTTTACTTTGTTCAATTGTAACTTACTTAGTTGCTTTGTGCTTTGATAGCAAAGTTAGTAGGATATGATGACTGATTTGTATTGATGTAATAGCTGATATGTCAGCTATCTTTTGTGTGTAATTCAAGTTACTAGGCTACTTAGTAGTAGGTAGTATTAGGTGATGTTGTTGGCTATAAATGTATTGTTTTCTCATTGAAAATGTAAGCATATCAGCAGCTCAATGCAGATTGCTTCCTTGCTGCACGTTTGTGAGCAAGTAATTTTTCTTGTTGCCTTGTTCTGTTCTCTGTTTTCTTCTTTTGTTGCTGCCAATGTCCCAACACTTAGCAGTTCAAGCATTTTCTGCTTATTAAGTTATTCACTCAAATTTGTCATTATCAACATAAGCTACGTAGTGACACTATTTTAAGAAGTAGATGTCTGCTACAATGCAAAACTTGGGTAAAGCCTGTTGGTGTTTTTAATAATGTTTGTGTCAAAGTCTCTTCCTTGCTTCACTATTGGGGATTTGGACAATGATGTATGAAGGTTACTCTGAAACTTTAGCAACAATGCTGTAAGTTGGCTGAAAAAAAAATAGACAGAATAGGACTTGGAGAGTAAAAATGAAAGCAAGGAAAAAAGAGAGTATATTTTGTGAATGCATTTCAATATGTTTTCATTGACATTTCCGGATGGCTTGATGCCAATACTGTTGGTGTTTTAATAATGTTTCGGTAGCAACAAAAGCATGGGAACATAAAAAAAAACAAAAATAAGATAAAATAAACAACAATGTGCGGCATGCTAATGCCCATTCCTATGCCTTTTATCAAGTGCCCAAATTGCTTAAACCTTCTTTTTGGCCGTTTGTCTCCTTGTCCAAAAGGCACATGGCCAGCTGAATTTTTTTAAAATAAAACAAGCATGCGTGAAAAGAATTTGAGACAACCCATATGGACAAGCACATGGGACAGCATTGGAGGCCATACTTCAACGAAGCCTTACAATCAACTATGCTAGTACCACACTGTAAACAATTTATAGTGATACTATTCACTCTTTGAAAATCTGTGTCAAATATAACTGATCAGAAACTTGTGTTTTATGCATGTTTATAATACATTTATGTCAGTCCCTTTGGTTTATAAAGCTCTGTTCCCTTTGGTTTATAAAGCTCTGTTATTTGCTTTGCCTTTGGCAGATTATAGCAGATAAAAATTTAGGGGACAATGATATTGAACCAGCCCCAAAGCTGATTGAAGTAGTGTTTCAAAACTGTGGACGAAAGGTGGATCACTGGGTTGAGCCGTATTCGAGAATCACACTTGATCGATTGAATCGAACGGAGAAACCACGGTTGAAATGTCATCTTGTACAAGAGGTATGGTGTCGAGGCATTGCTTTATTCTTTTGCAAGATGATGTCATAATTTTATATGCTCATCTCATGTCTTGTAAATGTTTCACATTTGATATTTTGCCTGTTGCTTTTCTTCTATCAGAAATACTCTTTTATTCCTGGAAACATTTCTGGCCTGTGATTTTATAACACGACACTGTTCTTCCTTACCCAGATTACCAATGCAGCCTTGACACTCAGCATATTAAACAAGTTCTCTGTTACAAAAGAAGTGTTCAACCTTTGGGTCCAGTTGTTGCAACATGTTAGAAAGAGTGGTTCACGGGCCAATTTTAAGCGGTAGGTAGTTTTTTATTTGCTTTGATCATTTTCCATGTCACTCTGTTTAAGCGTTGAGTATAATATTGTTACTTTTACAATGAACTTTCACACTTCGGCTATTGTCTTGCTATGACTCAATAAGTTATCTGGCTTCTACAGGGCCTTTACAAGAAAGTGTGCTTGTAGGAGTTAAGAAACAGATTAGGAAATCACAGCAGTCTTGAGCTAGAAGCCTCAATGACTTGCTATGCAAACAAGAAAATCGGGCTTGAGAAATCAAGAACAAATTTCTTAACAAGAACCAAAACAAGAAAGATGCTGAAAGATTCATTTCTTGATTGCTGAAACATTTCATTACATATAAACAAGTAATTAACTTGTCTGAAAAATCAAAAGGTTGTCACCTAAACACACCTAACTCCACTAACATGTCTTGTAACTCATAAAACATTACTTGCACACATGGTTAAGCTGATTTATCATATCCATCAGCACCAAACACATTAAAAACTTAGTTCAAATGTAACTAAGTAGTAAAACATTAGAGAAATACAAAACAGCAGTATGTTGTTCAGCTGCAACTTGCATGGCTCGTTCAAAACACTGCATGAAAGCCATTTCTTAATAGTGCTGCTTGGGCCTTACATCACTTCTTGCACTTCCCGGTGACCAGATTGGCAGGGAGGCTATTGGGCGTGTATTTAGGGCTGCCCTTGATCTCCTAGTTGCTTACAAGGATCAAATTGCAGGTCTCTCTCTCTATGTATTGTTGCAAAATGGTCATCAATGCATTGATAAACCCATACCTCAAGATTGCGAGCTCACCAAATCAGTGATGACATCAAATGTGAGAGATCTGTCAGGTGAACCAATACTTGCGTCTTATTCTGCAAGTTGTCAACTTGCACTGAAACCGTCATAATTTTTTATGGGACGTTTTGATTGATGATTAGATTAAAATCAACCAATGGAGAAACAAGTTGAAATAATTAAGTTCCAAAGTTAATTAAATTGTAATTATTTTATTATTATTTTCAGCTTATTTAAGCTTAATGATTCATGTAATCTTGGTAATCAACTCTTGTGCATAAAGTAATCTACATCCGCAGAACACGGGGATAGGGAACTCCGAGTTTGCCAGTTTTGGCTAGTCTGGTGAGTCCGGCCCAACTCATCCATCACTTTCTGTTTTACATCTTTTCACACCATCCGTCAAAGTTATCCCCAATTAGTTGTTTCTGGAGTCCGATCTTCTCTCGTGGATGACTGGCTGGGGACCATGCATATAATCTCTCTATAAAACGCCATGTTTAATCAAATGGCAATGTTTTTGTGTTTGGAATTGATGATTTTGGTGAAGAAAATTTTGCCTTTTACCTCGTTCCTCCGTCAGATGTAGTGGAATTTTATTTTTGTTTGGGATTAAGATTTTGTTTTGTTTTTTTGCCCTTCAGAGGGCTACTTTGGTTGCCAATTTGTAAGAATATGATTCTTTGATGTTATGGGATTAATGAAAAAGAATATATTCGGATTTTGATTGTTTGCATGTTGTATTTGTGTTATTTTTAGTTACTTACAACGCAATCAATAGTATTAGTATTTTGGGAAATATAGTTCCTTGTATGGGCACCTTTGAGAATAATTATTGCCAATTTTACTACCCACTATTTGGGCAAGTATATGTTCATTTTCTCTTTCAAGTTATTATATATACTTTATAATTATACTTTTGTGGGCCAATATTTTTTAGTTTTTAATAATTTATTCAATTAAACCGACAAATCAATCCATTCGAGAATTTATTTTTTGATCTATCAGTTTGGTTTTAAAATTTTTGTTATTCGATTAAATTCAAGATTAGTTTAATAATGAATAATTATTTGATACAAAGCTTTTAGATTTCATAATAATTATGTTTGAAATTTAATGAGTTTCTCATTTGCATATATATCTAATTTTATATTTTCACATCTTTACTCTACTCAATTTGTTGAATTTAAAAATTTGTTGAATAATTTTCTTTTAAATATTTAAATATAAAAACATAAAAACTAAATGTATTTATATTTAAATGTTTTCTATTCATGAGAATGACTTTAGGCGGCTATTTTAACAGTTATACAATGGTGGTTATCGATGAGAATGAGTTCCCATCCCGAAGAAGACGAGTAAGGAAACTACATACAAGGTTGTGATATAAGAGAGATAATTGAACTAATCTTTCAATTTTATTTGGAACTGTAATAATTTTAGTTTATCAAAGGCTTAACCTAATTTGAATGTGCAGCAAAGGAGAAATAATTTCAGAAAAAGGTTGTATTTTCAAGTAAATTTATATAAAGAAACAAAGAGAAGCATTCAACAACAGCTTTATTATTGTAAGTACAATCACAGTCCCAAATTACAAGAAAATTTAAAATCAACAATCAAACACCAATGTAAACCACACAAGTTTCAAGTCCAGATTGTTACATAATATTTATTTAAAATTTAAAAAGCCGGATAAACGAAATTATAATGACAACAACAACTAACATCACAAGTAACAAGGTAAAGATCAAACCCTATATTCTACTCTTGAGTTTTCCTGCAAATGAAGTGGTAGGTTTCAAATATGATTACATCTGAATTGCTACATGGACCATTCGAAGCATAGAGAATGAGGTGCTACACAATCCCAGTGGGCAATATATTTGCAGTCCGACTTAGAGCATTCAAGAGCCACATCTTCACAAGGGTTACTGCATTCATCACAATCAGGGTAGTAATACTTCTTCTTCACAATGGTGAGTGGGTGTGGATGACCTGTTTCTTCATAGATGCTCCCGAGTTTGAGGAATGGATAGTTTCCAAGAACACAACTAATATGAGCAGAAGTATCGCATGTTGCACAATGATAAAATCGACGATTTGGATCTCGACTTTCTTCACAGATATCACAATGATGACTTTTTGAATAATTGTTATCATCATGATCAGTGAGTGAAAGAAGATGCTCATCGCATTTGTGACGAGCTGTAATTGGAAGTGAAAAACATACAGGATCTAGCACAAAATTGCAATCCTTACAACAAAATGTGTTCCATGTAGCCCTACCACAAGCACTGCATTTCCGCTCGTGGTCTCTGTAGAAAAAGAGGGGGTGTTCATGTTTCAAACATGTTTGAGCACCAGGAGTAAGGGCAACCACACATCGGAGACATATTTTATTCTCACATCCACAACATTCATAAGCAAAGGCATTAGATACTTCACTACATTCTCCACACTTAAAAACCTTGTCTGAAATAAGGGTGAGAGGCTCTTGGCAATGATGATGCCAAACATTCTTCATCCTAAGCAACTCGGCACATGCTTTATGAAGAAAAAAACCACATTCTGAACAGTAGTAAAATGGATCCGAGATTGGCAACATACACCCATCGCAACTATTTTCATATCCTCCAACAAAGGGACCTAACATTAGATTATGCATATGCTTGAAATGCTTTACTTTTTAGCTTCTCCAGCATCGTTCCACTCAATAACACTGATGGAACTTTCATTGGGCATCTCATCTTCATTTTCTAGTGTAACTATTGAATATGAATTTTTGTCCTCTGTCACACAATGCACATGGAATGTAATATTGCAATGTGAACAACAATAACTACCATGCTCTGGATCGACTTCATTATGACAAATGATGCAGTCTGAACTTCCAAATTCATCCGGAAGGAGATATTTGTGAAAAAGGCGATGATCATGCCACTTGCTTTTGATGATGCGTGGCAATGAAGTGCACTTTTTATGGACCATAATGTTGCATGTACAACATATGTAGGAAGCATAGATTCCTTCGGTACCACATGCATCACAAATGAATGATGATGGTCTTGGAAACAAATTGAATGGATGTTCATGGCTTTTTTCTTTAACAGCAAAATCAAAAGATGCCGACACGCATTCAATGTGAACAACAAACTTACAAGGAGAGCAACCATAAACAAATCCTCTTTCCTTGTTACTCGGCATATCTTGCAAGAGAGCCGTTCCCTATTAAATTGTAGAACAAGAGGATGCTTACGATGCCACACACGATTTAGTTTGAAAGGAAGCTTAGCGCATTTCTCATGTAAATTAAATCCACAGTCAGGAGAAAAGTGTGTATAATTTGCTAATGGTTCCAAACACCCAAAGCAGTTAGCAACATAACCACCATTTTCGGTAGAAATCAAAGGATGTTGAAGGGCAACATGCTCAAGCTCTTTCAAATTATTCTCAGCAATATTAAATGTAAACAAAGCACATTTAATATGAAAGTCCAATCCGCAAGAGCAGTGATAAACAAACTCATTACCCTTTTTTCGCAAAAATCGCATATGTACCCTGATGAATAACCTGGATCGTTAATGAGAAGACTATGATGCATAAGAAGAAGAGGATGATCAGGATGAAAAGGGTGATGAAGCTCCAAAGGTGCCTCAGCACATACCTTGTGAAGGTAAAACCCACAATCCTCGGCACAGCTAAAACATGGAGGCGACACCTTCTCGCCACACCTTGAGCAGTCAGCTACAATCAGCTGATCTTCATTCAAAAGAAGCAAGGGATGTTGGTGACCATAATTCAGTGGCTCATCCATTTCTCCTTCCTCTTTGGTTTTTTCCGTCGACGTAGCAGGAAAGAAAAAGACTGAAACTCAATGTTTGAAGTGAAGTACTAATTTGAAAGAAAGAAACTCCAAAACTATCTTAGTATATTGCTTTTATTCTGTCTTTGCTTTCATGCTTTACTTTAGTTGGTTTCTTTTATTTGTTTATATTTCTTAACTTTTTATATAAATATTCTTTTCTTAATAATAAAGTTAAAGATTAGTAAAGTACAAGAAAACCTTTATTGTAAAATTATGAGGGCATTTTATATAATATTACAAGTATTTTGATGTTTATAGATTATTTATTACATGGATTTTGTTGTTGTGTGCTAAGAAAGTACATGTCACAAATTTAATTGTGTTGATTGCTCAATATTGATTTGTAATTTTATGTGTTTCATAAAAGAAAAGTATAAAAAATATTTTATCCAATTAAAATATTTTATTTAATTCTCTTTATACGTTGTTGATAATTTTATAAAATAAATTATGAATTTTTAAACATTTGTTAAAATTTTCTGAGAAATTCGAAAACAAAAGTATAGCGAAAATCTAAAAAGAAAGTGTAACACCCTAAACTTGGCCTGGGAGTTAGGACTGCACCCGAGATGCT
The DNA here is from genome assembly GCA_025506655.1 of Gossypium rotundifolium. NCBI lineage: Eukaryota > Viridiplantae > Streptophyta > Magnoliopsida > Malvales > Malvaceae > Gossypium > Gossypium rotundifolium. Next base: position 204,007,272 of record CP106724.1, read on the forward strand.
ACATTGATCACCGAAGTGATCGGGAGTAAATTTTATAAATCATGCTGTCACATCGAATCAAAACTTTTGTTCGTTAATAATTCAGTTTATAAAATTACAGTTAGGTTTAATAAATATCTGAAATAAATAAAAATCTCAAAATAGAAATTGTACCATAGTACTATAAAACCTCACAGTTCAAAAATTTATCAAGTAATAAAATCATAGCAGAAAAACAAAACTGGGAATCCATGGTTTACGAGCCTCTCCGAGACCTCCACGTACTGAGTCCAACAACAGAATCCAGAACTGTACCTGAAAGGGGGAGACAGAATAGGGGGTGAGCTATTCGAGCTCAGTGTAACATCAAACCAGATAAACTACAGAAACGGAAACAGAAACAGAAAGCCTGGAAGCAGTTCAGATTCAGTTGTGAAGTAGGACTAACTTACAAGACTATACAGAACCGGTCAGTATATGCAAGGCAAACCTTATCGACAACTGACAGTTAAGCATAATCGCCCAAAGTCAACATACCATCGGTACTTTTCGGTCACATGGAACAATCAGGCACACACAAGCTCATGTACCATTCAGATATAGCAGCATTAATTCACAAGTCAGTCACACAATCACAATAGCAGTTCAGTCAGACAGATGCCGACAGAGTCTACTAGATTTACATAGGCACAAGCGCCTTTCAATCGAATAGTAACACATTCAGTCACGGTATCAGTAATTCTCAACCATTCACAAGTTTCAATTCAGTCAAACAGATCAATCAAATGCATATGAGTGCAAATGAGTTATAAAATAACCCACCCATCTAGCTAACATACCATCTCCGTCCAACCCTACATTTCCTGTGGGAATTAAATCAACCTATCCATCCCTACACTCCAAGTAGGACTTGAAAAGCCCATCCAACCTTGCACTCCATATGATGTTATCCGGGTTGCCCGGCAACGATGATCATCAGCATTGTCCACGACCCTCAGGGTATTGGAACCGCCCTCGACCCTTTGAGAATTGGAGCTAACAGTGAGCAGATAGACTACTAGTCTCATATATTACACAGCAAAGCTAGCGTATAAGCTGTACTGTGCAATGCGGTAAATCGCGAGACAGACGTATGAACTGCCCGATCAAATACTAGTACGTAGCGTAGCTAACGTACATGCGGTACAGTGCAATGCGGTAATCCGCTATACCAATGAGTTGCGATAAAAGCGCGGATCGATCAATGATACGCATCAATCTTGATGTATATCTTTGTATAGTCACGATGTAAAAATCTGTCTGATCAAATTGTCCACGACCCTCAGGGTATTGGGACTACAGTATGCAGTTAAACTGCCAAATCGTAAATCTTCCTTCTCTTTAAAATCCCAACCCAAAATACTTTTTATGCAGATGCATGTATGCTGATGTATGTATGCAAATGAATGTGTATAGAGGTACCATTTCAGAATACAAAACCAAACAGTCATTTAGAATCAGTCACATACAACCAAATCGATCAGTTACAGAAACATGCACACTTGTACACTTAGATTCAGTACTTAACATATCACACTTTCAATCACAAGCAATACATAATTCGAAGTCAGAACAGAGTCGTATTTACCCTCAATAAGCTTAATTGGGGATTGGACACATAGACTCACAATGGCATTTGTTCCCCCAAAATCAAAATTTGGCGAGTTAGGGCCACACTCTCGTGTGGAGCAATTCAGGCTGTGTGAGGGTCCAAACGCCCATGTACAAGGTGGAACACTGGTCGTGTGATAGAGGCACATGCCCTTGTGGTATAGGGACACGGCCATGTAACTCACTGTCTAATTTGCCTAGTATTAGGTGTAGGGCAGACACGGCCGTGTGAAGGTGTCACACACCGTGTAGCCATTAAACACGGTCGTGTATCCCATAACACACGCTCGTGTGGAATCCCTAGGCCTCAAATCAATCACACGGTCGTATGTCCCGAAACACACGACCGTGCAGAAGCCCTAATTTCCCAAATCAATCACCCGGCGGTGTGGCCAGGCCGTGGGACTCCAAATCCCCTATTCCCAAACTCACATGCCCGTGTGCCTAAGGGACACGGCCATGTAAAAACCAACTAAATTCCCAAATTGGCCACACAGCCGTGTGGCACCCAATTTGGCCCAAACCTAATTCCCAAATCCACACGCCGTGTGACTCGGCATACGCCTGTGTGGCCATTGGGGAGGCTATGGAACCACCCCAATTCAGCCCCGAAAACACCATTTCGGCCACCGTAACAGTCCCTAACCTTTACCCTATCAACATATATTAGAAAACAACGATTTCCCTTCACTCTATCGTCTAAAAACTCGAAAACGAAGGGGTAATGCATAGCTATGAAAAGCCAAATGAAAGGGATTCGCAAAACAAGATAGCAATCGATTTAAAAACAGAAAGTAGTAACCAGATTCGAATCCTACACCTGTTACATGATCGAAGACGACGGCAGAGGAGCGGAGAGCCAAAAGCCAAAACCATTTTTAAGAATTATTTTGAAATCAAAAAGTAGAAAAACCGAAGGAGAAAGAAGAACGTGAAGAAAAGATATATAATAAATAAAAATAAAACAAATTAAGAAGAATAATAATCAATATACTAATATAACTTAGTAAATAAATAAATAAATGGTTAAAATAAAATTTTGATTTAAATCCAGAAAAAATAAAAGATTTCCAAAATACACGTACACAACACTTGAACCCACAACCTCAAAGTACACTAACACTCTCTTAACTACCAGACCAACAAGTCCATTCTTATTACTAAAGTGCACAGTTATTCACTTATGTGCAACCTCCTTACTGTCCCTATGCTCCAACCTCAAAACTTCTAGGCCTAAAATTCGGGGCGTTACAGAAAGACCCCAAATCTATCTTTAGTATATTTCTTTTAACGAGTTTCTTTATAGTACCTTAATACTTTGCTTGAGTGAGTAGGTTTCTTATAAGTGTTTTTATAATTCAATGAGGCTTGATACTTTGTTTGTGTGAGTGTATTTTATCAAAGATGTTTTTTTTCCCCATACAATATTAGAGGATTGAAAAGAGGATGACAGAGTTTAAATCACATCTAGGTGTGAGACAAAAACTTTAATTTGGATATACATTGAAGATGAGCTATTAACAAAAACAATATAAAACATACTTTTATATTTTTAGTGGACATATATTGAAGACAGTGGCGAATCCAGGGGATGGCATGGGCTCTGGCCCTCCTAAAAGGTAAAATTTTAAATTAGGCCCTTAAAATTTTTTAAAAATTTTAAATTAGTAAAGGTAAAATTACACTTTGGCCCCCTTTAAAATTATAAAAATTCAATTTAATCCTTTACAAATTAGAAAGATATAAACTATAAAAAATTAAAATTTCATCTAGCCCCCCCTAAAAAATTGTCCTGGCTTCGCCCCCGATTGAAGATGAGATAAAGTAACTTAGATTCCTTAACAATGTTAACCAAATTTGCCCATCAACTCACCAATTGGTGAACAAAGCTCGAGAACATATGCAATGTTAACCCCTTAAACAACTATTTCAAATCCAAACATTTGTTTTTAAATTTGGGCCAAGGAGAAGGAAAGGTTTCGGGTTGCAAAGTTTGTACCTTCAATAATACTTTCATGGCAGTGAAGCTCTGCTCATGACTGTAAATAACACAACTTTGCCCTCTTAATTGTCTAAACAATCATTGCTTTTAGCCTTCACTAGATTTCTAAAACATGCACCATTAAGAAAATCAGGCATTGACCCTAAATCTTGTGTTTCGAGCCATATAGCTTCGACTCTTTCATTTTACATGAAATATTTATCCGTCATATATGGGTATGAATATGCTTATATTAAACACGTACTCATATTAATCATTCATGTCTAAATTTGAATAACATAAGTTTAAAGTAAAAGAGGAATGAAAGAAGGTATAGTGAAAGCACTGAATATAAAAGTAGTTGCGATGCCACATTTATATTTTTCTTTATTTTCAAAGTCATTTAGTAGCACTATGGTTTGTTTACTTAGTTCAATTTTCTTATGTCTGTGGAGTCTAGGTCAGTAGGTAATTTCACTATTTTTAATCACAAATACAACAAATAATCTACACACTATCACTCCTTAAGTATTGAGATCTCACCTTAATACCGAAAGATTAAAACACTCTCATCCAAAATCACCCTAAGAACTTAGGAAGTAAGCACTCAACAATATTTACAATTACAGCTTGCACTCTCTTACAAAAACAGTTCCTCAATTAATAGATTAAAGTGCTCTCAATAATCTCTCATATAAAACCTAGAGAAGTCTTAAAGCATATATTAATTTTGGCTTACTAACATAAAATCTAAGTGAATACAAAATAACTCCTTAAAATAGCTATTACAACATAAACATCTAAACCATAATCAATCAAATATATCCTCAACACAATCTCGATTGAATCTCTACATTTTAAGGATTAAATTGATTTACTCATATCTAAACCGATCTTCAAATGCCAAGGATAAAGGTTAAAAATCATAATTTACCCCAATAACAGTAGGTTAAAACAAAATTCACAATTAACTCCAGTAGCAGTAGATCGGAACAAAAACCAAAACTCACTTTACAAGCACTCAAAATCCTCTCCCATAATAGTTTAGAGTAAACACAACCAGTATACAAATGATCCCTAGTTTCGTTCTCATTTCCCCAAAGAAGACATAATGAATCAACTTGACACCCCATGCAAGTAACCCACTCTCGGTAGGCAATCTGTTCTGCACAGCTAACCAAGCACAAAAGGAATGCCTAGGAATTGAGAGGCTCCCCGAAACAATTTTACTCCAAGGCACTTTCTCCGGCGTTATAAACTCCCACATTTTCCTTGCCTTGAATGTGCTTTAGGGGTACGTTTTATCAAATAGAGTAAAATTTTATTGAGTTAATCGAATTAACAAGTCTCATTTTATCATTTTAACTTGATTTGAATTTTTTCGAATAGAGTTGATTAGAGCAAAATTGTTTGAGTTAAATTAAAAAAATTAAAAATGTCAAATTAACATCTTTGTCAAGTAAAATTTTTCGAATAGAGTGTTTTATAAGATTATATCAAAAACTACTGTTAATCGATTATAAAAAGTTATGGATGTTTGTATAGATGAAACATAGTGTCTTTGTTTCGAGGAGATTAATCACTAATAATGTCCTTCTTACCTATGAAATCCTACATGCTTTCAAGCAACAAAGAATTAGAAGAAAACATTTTTTTGCACTCAAACTCGATATGAGTAAAGTCTATGACAAGACTGAATGACCTTTTCTATGGAATATGTTGTTAAAGATAGGCTTCGTTGTCTCATGGATGAATTTCATTATGCATTGCATAACTACTATCTTTTACTCGATTGTTATTAATGAAGAGGGGGGAGATCTTTAAATCGACAAGAGGCCTTAGACTGGGAGATCCACTTAGTCCTTACATCTTTTTTATTTGTAGTGAAGAACTCTCAACTCTTAGGAGCAAAAGAGTTATTTTCTTTAGTGTTTTTCATTTTTTTCGAAAAACTAAAAATGAAAATAATTTGGTGAAAGTATGATGAAGGCACTTATAGTAGTAGTCGAATTGTATTTTGCCCATATTACTCAAAACATGAGCATATAGTCTCTATATGTTAGATCAAAGAGTAAAATTGTCATTTATATTAAAAATTTCATCTATTTTTACTATTAAAAACTAACGTAATTGATGGAATAATTAGATAGTTACACATAACACGTCACTTGTATTTTATATTGATGTATAAGGACATTTTACTCGTATAAAGACTAATTCACTATCTTTTGAGTAGAAAGAGAAAAATGTATTTCAACTCTTGTACAAAGACTTTAATAATACTTTTATCAAATAATCTCTATTTCTTAAAACCAAACGCATTTAGTAAAGACTAGGGGCCTAACTATGGGCTGACAAGGGCTTTGACCTCCCTAAAATGTAGAACATTTTTAAAATTTTAAATTAGTGAAAGTAAAATTGTACTTTGACCCATAAAAATAATAAAAATTTAATTTAATCTTTTAAAAATTATAAAGATATAAACTATTAAAATAATGAAATTATATTTTACTATTATAAAATTACAATTTAAATTTAGCCCTCTAAAAAAATTTTTTTGATTTCGCTCCTAATACTTGTCCACATGAAATTTGACATTTTAAGACATCTTACCAAATTGTTTTAATGCCTTTGTCAAAATTAATGTGAGAATTAATGCACCTAAAAAATTGCAAAAATATCGAGTTATTGATGTGACCTTTTTCTATGATAACAAATTGGTTTTTATTACTTACAAATTTTATCAAATTGTTCTTAAATTTAAAAAAAGTTAACAAATTTAATTTTCAACTTTATATATTCCATCAATTTTATCTTAATTTTAAAAATTTAAAAATAATTTAAAAATAAGAAAATTTAAAATTTAGTTTTCAATAAAATTACAAACAAAATTACATTTTGAGGCACCTTATTAATGCATTATCAGACAATTACGTGAGAACTAATGCACACATACATAATAAAAAAAAAAGTGAAAATTAATAGTCACCTATTTATTATAGTATATTTATGGTTTGGTTACCTAAGTTAATTTTTTTATTTTAGTCCATTGCTGAAATATAATCTTTTAGTCACTTCTTTATTAAATCTTTAACAGAATGTTGGTGTGAACTAATAACAAATTTAATCCTTCATTTTTATAAATTCCACCAATTTAATTTTAATTTCAAAAACTTAATAAATATAAACTTCAACTTTACACATTTTATCAATTTATTTTTCATCTTTAAAATTATATATATAAATTTATAAAAATACATATAAAAATATAGTATTTATCGAAATCTTTTGCATTCCATAGGTTCATTAAGGGTAGATATTTTTTTGATACGATTCCAAAAATACACATAGTTCCTCTTAACCCTTAAATAAAAAGATAAAAAGATAATGTGTTGAAACACACTCAAATTCACGTCTTTTTGTATTGGCGGTTAATCCAACTAAAACTGAATTCAGGTCTAGATTTTAACACGCATTCCCAAACCATTTTAATGCCTTGTCTTGGAGAATTAATGTACTTGCATTTACACACACACAAAAATGTGAGAATCAAATTCCCAACTACCACGGGACCACCATTATTAACCTTAAAACCAGATTCGAAGTTCGTCACTGAAACCCACAATTTTCCCGAGAGCATCCAAACAAACAAAAAACACCCCATCTTCAACAGCTCAATCATGGGTTCATCCAATGATTACATTCACATCGTAATGGTTCCATTCATGGCTCATGGGCATCTCATTCCATTCTTAGCTTTAGCAAAACAAATCCATCACCAAACTGGCTTCAACATCGCCATTGCTAATACCCCTCTTAACATCCAATACCTCCGTTCAACTCTCCGAGGAAACCCCATTCCCGGTATCCATTTTTTGGAGCTTCAATTCAACAGTTCCGACCATGGGTTACCACCCAACACAGAGAACACGGAGAACTTATCGTTAGATCTCATCGGTAAATTCTTTACTTCATCGGTTTATTTGAAAACTCCGTTTTATAATTTGTTAAAAGATATTGTTAAAAAACAGTGCACACCACCTGTTTGTGTTATCGCCGATGTGTTTTTTGGGTGGGCTGTTGATGTTGCTAATAGTTTAAACACTATAAACATCGCGTTTTCAACCGGCGGTGCTTATGGTACTTTAGCTTATGTTTCGTTATGGACTAATCTCCCACATCGTAGAACAGATAATGAAGAGTTCAATATGCCTGGATTCCCTGATAGATGCAAATTTCATGTTTCTCAACTCCATGAATTTTTGAGAAAAGCTGATGGGACTGATTTATGGTCCAAGTTTATGCAACCACAGATTTTAAGCTCTTTTAAATCCTTTGGGTGGTTGTGTAATACTGTTGAAGAGATCGAACCATTTGGGTTGGATTTATTGAGGAAATACATCAAATCCCCTGTTTGGTCCATTGGTCCTCTTTTGCCTAAATCATGGTTAATCAACTCATCGGCACCGGCATCGGTGAGACAACATGCAGGGAAAGAGCCAGGGACATCACCTGAGAAATGTGTTCAATGGCTTGATATGCATAGTGATGATTCAGTTCTATACATTTCATTTGGTTCACAAAACACTATTAGTCCATCACATATGATGGAACTAGCAACCGGGTTAGAAAAAGCTGGGAAACCGTTCGTTTGGGTTATCAGGCCACCGCTTGGTTTCGACTTGAAAGCCGAATTCAAACCGGAATGGTTACCGGAAGGTTTCGAAGACCGAATGAGTAGGAATAACCAAGGGTTGTTGGTGAAAAACTGGGCACCCCAACTTGAAATATTGTCGCATAGATCAACCGGAGCATTTTTGAGTCATTGCGGGTGGAATTCAACGATGGAAAGCTTGAGTCAAGGTGTGAAAATCATAGGGTGGCCATTGGCGGCCGAACAAGCTTACAATTCGAAGATGTTGGTGGAGGAAATGGGGGTCGCGGTGGAGTTGACAAGAGGGGTTCAGAGTAGTATTTCGAGCGATAAGGTTAAGGAAGTGATTGAAATGGTGATGGGGAAAGAAGGGAAAGGAAGGGATATGAAGAGAAAAGCTCGAGAAATTGCAGAACATATAGTGGCAGCTGTTAAAGATGAAGGAAATGAAAAAGGGTCTTCCATTAAAGCATTGGATGATTTTGTTTCAACCATTACAACAGCAAGGAAATAACCAGATCAATGTCTTGTTTTGAGCTTATAATGAATATTAATGAAGTGTTCTATCATTTACTTTTTATAAATTTTGAGCTTATAATGAATTTCTTTTTACTTTTATTTTTTACATTTAGTTTTACAATCCCAAAGCTCAGATTTTTAAAAGAAAAATCTAAGCTCAGATTTAGCTCCACCCTGGAACACCGACCCCAACCCTACTGCCTTACGCCCACCTATATGCTAGATTAGATAATGATGTTTGAACTATGCATGGGCCGGGTTGGGTCGGGATGGGTTTGAATTGGGCCCAATTAAAAATTTAGGCTCATTCATTGGGCTCGGTGGGCCCAAAAAATAGGCCTAAAATTTTGTCAAGTCCAACTCATATAAAATACTAAAATTCAAGTCCGCCCGTCTAAATTAATTTTTATAATATTTTATATAATTTTAAATATATATAATACATCAAAAATACTAACAAAATTAAAATAAATATTTTTAACAAATTGGAAATAAATTTTAACAAATATGTAGACTTAAATAACACTAAAATAGATGCAACTTAACAAGCAAATGCCTCTAAAATAATAACAAAATTAACAAATGTCTTTAAAATAATAACAAATTTAACAATAAAATAAGTTTTATATAATATCTAAACAATAACAACAAAATAATAGAAACATAATAGTAAAGTGGTAGTAAAATAAGGAGATAAACAATAAGAAAATATTATTAAAAAAATAGTTTTTTTCATTTAATAAATTTGGGCCGGGCCAAAAATGCCTTATCCGAGTCCGGGCTATTTTTTAAACGGGCTTTATTTTTTTGTCCAAACCTATTTTTCGGGCTTATATTTTTGTCCAAATCCTCCCACATTTCGGGCGGGCCTTCGGGCCGAGCCGCCCGACCCATGCACTCCTCTAGTTTGAACCAAGCTAGACTGGCCAATCAAATTAAAAATTGGTTAGGTTATTAGTCTAGAGACAACCATATAAAACTAATTGATCCAAGTAAAAAATTGATTAAATCAGACGTTGAATCAAACTTTTTAATAATTTATTTAATTCGATCGAGCGAATCAATCAAGTTGATTGAATTGAATAAGCCAACAAATTAATAATTTGACTAATTTAACTATCGATCTGATTTTTAAAATCTTATATCTTCCCTACACCTTTTAGCAATGGACATACCTTGTTGTAACGCCTATTAGCGCTAAGCCATTATCCTGATGTGTAACACCTATAAGTCTTTATTGCTTGTCCTTACACTATAAACAAAATCCTCTAAAAATAATTAAAATTTTAATTAAATTATTAATAAAAAATATGAATCAATTGAATTCCTTGAATTGTGCATTTCTCTCAATTATTTGATGAATCTTTCTCATCATATCATTTATGGTAATTTAATGACATTTTAATAATTTTTTTCATATCATTGATATATAATTTTGGTAATTTTTTTACCATGAAACTCGAACCCCGAATACAAACTTGTACCCTAAACATTGAACTCCAAATCTCAAGGTTTAGGATTTGAGGTTTGAGGTTCGAGATTTAATATTTAAGGTTCAAATTTTAAAATTTAAAATTTAGGGTTCAGGATAAAAATATCAAAATTGTGTATCTATGACATGAAAATTTGTTGAAATGTCATTAAATAATTAAAATAGACTATAGATAATTTGGTGAGAAAAGTTCATAAACTAATTTTCCAAGATTTAATTTTAAAATGATGATGTGGCGACTTAATTGATTTTTTAAAATAATTTTACCATGATTTAATTGATTTTTAATTATTTTACAATAATTTTATAGCATTTAAGCCTTAAAAATATAAAATTATAAAATTGTAATAAAATTATTATAAATTGTAAATTTGAAAAGTGCATGGATAAGACTAACAATAGACTACTCATTATAAATTAAATTTTTTGTAAATTTTATTGTTAGTTATTTTACTTTTCAAAAGTTGTGGATTTTGTTGAGCTCGGATTTGGATCGGTAAAGATGGCTTTAGAGAGGTGACACTGTGAGCAGTGTCAAGCTTGGAATTTTATTATGCGATGATGTTGAGTTGGATAAGATAGACTACTAGCAAGCGAAGGCGACGTTCCCGGCAGTGCCAAGCCCTGTATCGAGCTAGAGTTCGACAATATCAATGGTTTAGAGGAACCTATAGGCGCCATTCCAAGATGTGTCAAGCTCGGCAATGATGAACTATTAGTAGGCAAAAACAGTTCGATCATAGTTAAAGGCAACATTCCTAGTAGTGCCAAGCCTGATGTTGAGTTCCATCGTTGAGGGAAATCTATAGGTGCCATTGCAGGCGAAACCAAACTCGATTTAGAGTTTGGGGTTGACAATGAAGGTCGATATGAACCCATAGGTGCCATTCCTCGGTGCGCCGAGTTCGAGACCGGTGGAATATTAGTAGGCAAAGATGGTTTATCCGGTGCATATGGATGAGTCGAAGTCATAGGTGCCATAGCAGGTTGTTTCAAGCTCGACATTGAAGTCGATTTAGTCATAGAAACCATAGGTACCATTGCTGGTTGAGCCATTGGAGCCATTGTGGACACTTCTGAACTTGAAACCGGCGGTTCAGAATTCGCCGTAAAAGGCTCGGCAAGCGACATAGACACAAGATATCGAGCAGCTATATTTCAATGCCAAAAAGTACGAAAAATGTTGATATTAAATTTGGACCAACTCGACCTATGAACACATTTTCTTTAATTTAATATGGTTGATTTTTTTTTAAATTTAATCTTAAATTATTTCATCCATGACAAGGCAAGATAAAGACCAGACACCAACAAAAAGACAGATAAGAGAATTTGCAGACACAAATGTTTGCTGAACAAATGACTACTTGTCTCTTCTTCTTGGACCATTTCATTGGCATAGTAAATAAAATATAATTTACTCAAATATATAAATTTATTTTTTCTAGAAGAAATATACTCTTAAGATACTTATATTAAATGCATATCATTGGAACATCACAACTTTGATACTAGCTAAAGTTAAAATATATAAGTTAAATTACGTTATTAGCCCCTGTATTATGTGTAAGTTTTGAATTTAGTTTTTATACTCTAACTTGGTCAATTTTAGTTCTGTATTTTTAAAATTTTGAAATTTTAGTTTTGACCCAAACAGTAGAAGTTAAATTTATTAGGTCAAATTTTTCTGTTAGTGCCATACTATGTGTAAGCTATGGGTTTAGTCTTTATTTTCAATTTGATCATTTTTAATCCCTATATTTTTGGATTTTGAAATCTCAGTTTAAATTAAAAGGTAATTGTTAAATCAATTAACAAAAACACGTGACTTTTTTTTCGATTGTTATGTGAAAAGCGCAAGCTGACATTGCATTATATATACAATAATATGTTTTCGCATAAAATTTTGAAAATATTATATTTTAATTGCTACTGTTTCGTCAAGAATGAAATTTTAAAATTCAAAAGTATATAGACTAAATCTATAATTTATGCACAGTACGGGGACTAAAAGCTAAATTTAACCCATATTAAATATATCATATCAGTTGTCAACCAAAGCATTGATGCAATGGCAAAAACCTTATCAAATATATTTTAGGTTTTATTAGTAATTTGGTCCTTGTATACCTCAATTACCGTATTAGTCTATAAAGTTTTTTAATAAGAATTATACCTAAACTATTAATTTTGTCTAATTTTATAAAAATTGACATCCAATAAGAACATGCCATGTGTCATATTCTTATTGGATGATATTGTAATTCTTTTAAAACTGAAATAAAATTGATAGTTTAGATATAATTTTGACCAAAACACTTTAAGGACCAATCTGAAAATTGAGATATAATTTTGGGATTAATTTACTCATAAAACCTTTATTTTATTATTTCCATTTCCTAAGATCCGTTATCGACGGTCCAATTCTTTAATTAAAAATACATGATAATATAATAAACAACAACGCGTTTTCATAAACTTTATAATAAGCATTAATTTAATATAAAAACATTAGGTTATATTAAAAATCATAGTATAAATAATGTCACACCTAATTTGATTAATCTCCCCCAACATACACTTCTCTAAAAAGGGTGTTGTTGCATCTAAATTTTCTCCCCACCATGGAAATAGGGTTTTGTTTTTCCTTTCAATTCTAACTATTTTCTCGAGGATTTTCTCACCATACAAACAATCATATTTTGTATTATTTGATTTCTGAAAAAACTTAATTTCTCCTTGCATTCGATTAATTCTTTACTCAATCAAAACATACATCTCTAGTTCCTCTTCGAAACCCGACAAGGCACCGACATCGATATCGATATCGGTATTGGCATCTTTGTTGGAATGGATGAGATGGAGTTGAAAAGGGTTTTCCAAATGTTCGACAAGAACGGAGATGGAAAGATTACGAAGAAAGACATGATCGAGTCATTGGAGAGCTTGGGTATCTTTATTCCCGAACGTGACTTAATCCAAATGATCGAAAAATACGACGTCAATGGTGACAATTGCATCGACTTCGACGAGTTCGGTGAGTTGTATCAATCCATCATGAGTGATAAAGATGAAGAGGAAGATATAAAGGAAGCTTTTAAGGTTTTCGATCAGAACGGAGATGGTTACATTTCCGTCGATGAATTGGGTTCCATTTTGGTCTCTCTAGGGCTCAAACAAGGGGAAAAGGCCGAGGATTGCAAGAGGATGATAACGCAAGTGGATGCAGACGGTGATGGTAGGGTTAATTTTAGCGAATTCAAACAAATGATGAAAGGAGGCGGTCTCAGTGCATTAACTTGACAAAGGGATCAATCTCCGACAAATCAATACAATCTTTGTCTTCGGCTTCGACTGCACCAACCAATCGATTGTTGCCAACCGTCACTCGAACTCGTAGTACGGAAATCTATATGAGGGTGCAATGGGATAGGTGATGTTCTTTTTTAGAGGTTATAAAATTTGATTTGGGATAGTGTATAAGTGATATTGATATATAATATGTTTATTTAAAATGAATGGTAAAATTATTTGGATTTGGAATGAGTGCCGACTATGAATATGTATTTAATAAGAATATGATTTATATATATATTTGGAGTATTTTTATCTTATAAAATATTGTTAAAAAATAAAAAGTTTGAATAATATAAAACTAGAGTCTTTGATAGCTTGTTCGATTTTAAAAACACATCCGTGTTCGATTTTTTTTCTTAGTTATAACAAAAATGTTAATTTCGAGTTACACAATGGGAAATGATAGTACTTTACAATCCGATAAACCTAGGCATGAAAATTCGTATATCGGTATCGTATTATTGTGCAATTCTAACACATCGATAATTTACCTTATATAGATAGGGCCGGCCTTAGGGCAAGGTAGGTGGGCCCCTGCCAGGCCCAATAGAAAAATTATTAAATTTTATTAAAAAATTCAATTTGGGGTCATTTTTGAAGAAAAAAGTGCGTAAGGGGTCTTTTTTTTAAAAAAAATTCAGGGACTAAAGAAGAAATGTGTTAGGGGCCTATTTTTTTTAAAAAATTCAAGGCCCAAAGAAGAAGTGCGTTAAGGGCCCATTTTTTTTAGTTTGCCACGGGCTAAAAAAATTCAGGGACGGCTCTGTATATAAATTTTGATATGTTGGTATATTCATGTCGTGTTTTAGTTATATTCTCATCTCATGTCCGGATTAAGTCTTAACCTCCTTTTATTAGTAGTAGGACTTGGTGTTTTTTTTGTAGAACCACATGAAGGTACCAAAATTCGAGTCCGAAGATGGTGCCAAGATCTGTTGCGATGAATATGAAAGGTGTGTATGCTTCATCATGTGTGTGATGTCTTCTCGTTGATCCAAAAGAGATGGGAGGATTTGGGCCTGTCGATTGGGATAAAAAGGTTATTGCGTTAGTATTCAAGGTAAATTGGGTCCTATTGGAAAGTCAGTGTCGAAATGTGTCATTTTCATGTATATATATATGTTGGTTCTTCCGCTTAAGTTTCATTCATCATATCTAGCATATGATCACCTCATACTAAAGCCTGCATTAGTTGATTGAAATGTGTCGTATATATCATTAAATTTTTGTTCTTCTTTTGTATTCTTCAGAGTTGAGTTACGTGATTTAACCCAAAAGTCTGTCTAAAAAGTGAAAGAATTTGAATAAAAATATAAATTCAAAAATAGGTTTAGACAAAAAAATAAGACTCATTTTCTAAATGAATTTTAAGTTTCTTTTAACTGGTTCGGCCTGAATTTGTAAAAAAAAAAAAAAGTTTTGTTGTTTGTTGTTTTGCCACTGTTTTGTCGTTGTTTTGTTGGCAATTTGCTATTATATTGCTACTATTTTATTATTATAATTTGTTATTATTTTAAATACATTTGCTTGTTAAGTTGCACCTATTTTAATGTTGTTTAAGAATAAAGATTTTTAAAAATTTATTTTTAATTTGTTGGTAAACGTTTATTTTAATATTTTAGTGTATTTGATGGATTATATTTTTAAATCTTTTTATATAAAAATAATATAAAAATTAATACTGTGCAAAGCTCGGGTTCTAGTATTTTTATTTGGATTGGGCTTGGATAAAATTTTAGATCTATTTTTTAGCCGAGCCCGAGCCTAAACTTTTGTCCAAACTCGACTTGACCCATGATCAGGGGCGAAGCCAGAACAATTTTTAGGGGGCGGATGAAATTTTATTTTTTTATAGTTTATATCTTTATAATTTGTAAAAGATTAAATCGAATTTTTATAATTTTAGAAGGCCAAAATATAATTTTACTTTTATTAATTTAAAATTTTAAAAAAAAATTTAAGGACCTAAATAATAATTTTATATTTTAAGAGGGTCGGGGCTCATGCCAACCCTCTGGCTTCGCCCTTGCCCATGATCAACTACAGGTTTCCAATGCAAATACATAAAATGAGATTGACAACTAACACTGCGAATTAAGTTTGTATGTAGAGTGATAGATCGTTTTTCCATTTTGAGAGGAAATTTTTTTTCATTTAACAAAAGGATTAAATTACCTAACAATCGATGAATGTAGTGGTAAGATTCATTACGCTCATAATTAAATTTTGAATTTTAAAGATACATTATTGAGAAAAACAATCAGAAATTCAAAAAAATACTTTTCATAAATTATAAAACTGATATTGAGAATATATTAATTACAAAAAATAAATTATTTAGGTAGGTAACAAATGTTTTTTAATATAAATTCCTTTAATTTTTTAAACTATATTTACTTATTTATCTTTTTACAGTTTTTATTTTTATTTATAATAAAATAATAAAATGAAATCAATCAAATGGAGTTTTAACTCTTAAAAATGAATTAATATTTTTTTTGGTTTTTAGCCTTTTTTAATCAAATTTAACTGAAAATAAAATAGGAACTTACTTAAATATAATTAAATAATAAATATGTATTTTTGGTGCAAAAAAGTAAGAATTTTCTCCAAAATGGAAAATACCAAAAAAAAAAAAAAATATATTTAATGATTAGCCTTAAATACTCCAAAACATTCACTTAAAAGCTTTTTTTCTTTTTTCTCTTTGAAATTATAATGCTTTTTTTTTTTCTAAACCTCAACATGTCAACTACTCGACAATAACAAGCAAAGAAGGAGAAGAAGAAAATCAAGTAAGTTTTTTTTTTAATATTTTAAAAATAATAAATTTTTTTCTTTGCTGTTGCATTTTAGTTTCTTCTAATTCGATTTGGCGATTCAACTTTTTCCAAATTTTTTAGATTTATTCCTGAAATTCTAATTTGAATTCTTTTTAGTGGTTATATATGCGCTATCTCCTGTTTGTTTCTCGAGAAAACCACTGGATTGTAGCTTAGTTAAACGGAGTAAATCGTCTTTTGTATCCTTTAGCTGCCGCTAAATGTACTAAGCACCTTTTTGGTTCCTTGGAAAATGCACGGAAAGTATAGGACATTGAAAATTTTTTACTCTTCAGATAAATAGAAAAAAAAATGGAAATAACTTGA
This sequence comes from Gossypium rotundifolium, assembly GCA_025506655.1. NCBI lineage: Eukaryota > Viridiplantae > Streptophyta > Magnoliopsida > Malvales > Malvaceae > Gossypium > Gossypium rotundifolium. The sequence goes on from CP106724.1 coordinate 204,024,053, forward strand.
AAAGAAGAAAAGAAAATTCGGGAAAACCTTGGCTCGCTCGACCTAACCAGTGACCAGAAATACTAAAAGTTCTTAATTTAATTTTTTATTCACTTTCTTTCCCTGTTCCCAAACAGCTATAGGAAAGAAAATGTTAAATTTAGCTTATGCATATATGTATATACATGTGTGCGCTTGTGCATGTTCTTTTGTGGCCAGTAGGGCTGTAATAGAGTCGAGCAGAGCCGGAATAGTCAGAAGCTCGAGCTCGATTCGAGACTTGATGCTTGAAGCTCAGTTTGAGCTCAATCGAATGCCATTATCTAAGCCCGAGCTTGGCTTGATTTAAGCTTGTTTACACTGTTTATATACTCAAACTCGAGTTTGAGCTTGAGTCTGTTTGCATATACAAATTTTTGGATAAAATAGTAAAAGCTCAAGCTTGATTAAGTTAATGAGTTGCTCAGATCAAGTATTGAGATACTCAAAGTTGGCTCGCTCGATAGCTCGAGCTCAACTCAGCTCGAGAATGACTGAATTGAATAAGATCTTTTTCGAGTCAAAAGCATTGTCTCACACTAGTATTTGTGGGTGTATATAAGCTCGAGTTTGACTCAGTTTGACTAAAGTTTGAGCTTGAGTCTGTTGCATATACTTTTGGATAAACTAGTAAAAGCTCAAGCTTGATTAAGTTCGTGAATTGCTCAAATCGAGTGTTAAGATACTCATACTTCGCTCCTTCAATAGCTTGAACTCGACTCAGCTCGAGAATGACTGAATTGAACCAGAGCTTTTTTCGAGTCAAAAGCATTGTCTCACTTACACTACTATTTGTGGGTGTATATCACATTAATTAGGTGTTTCTATAAGCATTAAATGTATAAATTTGCAGGGTTTCTGTTCAACTTACTATGTGATTTTGATCACTAAATTTCGAGTCAATAAACGATATCGGATTTGTAAAATAAGTTGTTATTATTACCAGTTTTCTGAAGCTTATGTTTATGGTATTGAGTACCATTGTGTGCTTTTTTCGCCAAGTAAATGTATAAATTGTGCTAATGTTTGTAGACCATTGTATGTTATCGGCTATTTGAAAGCCAATAACTCCACCCTCCCAGAATGCTGATATGTTTACAAATTATGGTTGTTTGTGTTTGTGATTATTGGCATATGATAAATTGTTTTGTCCGGGTTTGCAGTGGAAAAGGAGAGCCTCATGGAAAGTATCGTGATAACAGAAAGTTGTATCAAAGGTGAATCCGGCATAAGCGAAGCTGACAAAAGCAGAGAAGATAAAGTGTTAATCATAGAAAGTTGTTTAGATGGTGAATCTGGTGTAACTGAAGTTGAAAAAAGCAAAGAAGAAAAAATTCTAATAACAGAAAGTTGTGCAGGAGATGAATCCGAGTTACGCAAACTTAACCTAAACCAAGAACCATATGAGGGTATGCTATTTGAATCCATGCAAGCAGCGAAAGCTTTCTATGATGAATATGCTAAACACATGGGTTTTTTAACACGAATTATCTCGTCCCGAAAGTGTGAGCTCGATGGCTCTATCATCCATCGTCGATTTGCATGTAACAAAGAAGGTTTTAATCAGAACAGACAAAAGAGTACTCATGTTCGGGTTCGAAAGCGAGAGAGCAAAAGAGAAGGGTGCATGGCGAGGATGAACGTGAAGCGAGAAAAACCCGGGAAATACATAATCACGAAATTCTTTAAGGAGCATAATCATCCTCTTTTTGTTACCTCAGGAAAAGATCAACCATATACTGTAAGTTATTACCCTTCATTTTTGGTTTGAAAGAATTAGGCTGATATTTCTTACTGTTCTGCTTTTACTTGTTGGAGAGATAGAGGATTGTTATGTTGCTTCGACTATTCGTTTTTCTTGAAGTACATGTGTCCGGAACTTACGTTTGATGCTTATCTAGACACGGGTAGCCCTTCAAAGACCCTCCAAATACGTGAAAATCCTAGAAAAAATTGAATATACTTATATCATATACATATTTAAGTCCCATGAATGAAAAAACCAGACCAGACCTGTCTGTTCAACCCGTTGAAGTTGGCCTATGGTTCAACTATGTTTGTTGAATCGGAAAATTAGGGAACCGCCAAAACCAGTAAAAAAAACCGGGAACTAGGAAGCGAAACCCGGTTAAAAACTGGTAAAACCAGTTTTTTTTTCAACTTTGAATTCTTTGAATTTATTATTATTTTAAGTTTTCAAGATGATTGAACAGTCCGGTCAAATATGGAATTAAAAGTCCAATTGGTTGGACCTCCGGTTTGGTTTTTTCAACGTTGCCGAGTACATGTTTATAAATCAAATCAACCATGTTCTTTTTTTATGCAACAGGATGACAAAGATAAGAAAATCCAGGAATTATCATCCAAGTTGAATCAAGCAAATGAAGAATTAGTGTTTTGTAGGGAACAATTATGTGCATTTTTGGCCTCCATCGAGGAACACACAAACCAGTTATCGAAAAAAGCCGAGGGTGTGGTTCGAAACATCAAAGAAGTTGAATCTAGAGATCATCACAGTCATAATTTGTAGCATTCATGGTGTTCAAGATAATGGAGAATTATGTGCCTTTTTTGGCCTCCATCAAGGAACACACACACCGGTTTTCAAAATGATCAAAGGTGCCAGTCGGAACATCGGTGTGGTTGAATCTAGAGATCATCACAGCCATTATTTTGTAGCATTCATGATGTTCTACCCTTTGATAAATCTATGAAAAGGGTAAGTAAATTCTCGCAAATATATTATTTTTGTTGTGTAGGTCTCATGGGTTTTGTAAATTGGTTGTATGCTGTTAATCTTCATGAACAATGAGAGATCGGGACACAAGATATATATATATATATATATATATATATAATGTATTTGAAAAGTTTTTAGAAATTTATGTTTCCATATTCGGTAAAAGTATCCAGAGTTGAATTATATTTTGTACCCTTTAAAACAATGAGTAAATTAGTTTTTCTATTAAAAATTGGTCATTGTACATCAACATAAGATACACGTGACACGTCATAAATTACTATTTGATTATTTAGTCAATCATGTTATTTTTAACGATACAAATGAATAAAATTTTTAACAAAATTATTAATTTACTCTTTGTTTTGATGTATAAGAATTAATTTATCTATTTTTTATAAAAAATTTACAATTTGACTCGTATTACAGGACCTCCATGACACTTTTGCCTCTCATAATCATATTTAAATATGTATCAACATGAATATTTAATGAGATATAAAGAATCAAACATTAATCTTAAGCATGGGGCATTTTAATACATATGGATTATGCCTAGGAGTGGATATTATTTTTGAAAGTGATTATATTAATTAATTAATTCTATGCATTTGCTTAAAAAATTCATAAACCCAATTTAGCCCTTGGAATTTTTACATTTGTGCAATCAAATCAAAGTAAAGTCACATTTTAGGAAAATTACTATGAAAGCCTTTATATTAAAACTTAAATTGTACTTTTGTCATCCTATTCAAAAAAATGAGTAAACTAATCTATATAGTTAAATAAAAAAAGCAATCCATTTGTACCAATAAAAACTGACATTACTGATGAAATAACGTGCCACATGTACCTTACACTAACATACATGAATCAGAGACAATGAAATCTAACGTCTAGTATTAAAACATTCATTTGACTTTTAACATTTCTGCATATAATTAAATTAAAAGATCCAATTCTTTAAAGTTTTAAAAATCTCAAAATGATTCATTAACTCGAATTCTTAGCCTTAGCTTTAACGTTTAAATCTTGAAACAATTTGTTCACTTATAGGTCTCGTACTCGAATCTTAGAATAATTTGTTAACTTAAAGGATTCAAGTTTGAATCTTGTATCAATCCGATAACTAGGTCCGCATAATGTAACATCTAACTAGATTTCACTCAACAAATATTAATGTTAATGTAATAATAAAACAATATTATAATGCAAAACTTAAGGAAATATGATTTTAAGGAAATATTAGTTGCCATCTCTATATCTGATTTACTTGTAAGTTTTATTGGATACGCCTTATATACTGCTTTTGGGCAACTCTCTCAACAATTAAGAGATCCATTCGAGGAACACGGTGACTAATTAAAGTAATGAGCCCCCAAACCCCTAGAGCAGGGGCGAAGCCAAAAGAATTTTTTAGGGGGGCCGAATCAAATTTTAACTTTTTATAGTTTATATTTTTATAATTTGTAAAAGATTAAATAGAATTTTTATAATTTTAATGGGGTCAAAGTGTAATTTTACCTTTACTAATATAAAATTTTTAAAAAATTCTAAGGGCCAAAATTATAATTTTACATTTTAGGGGGCCGAGGCCCATGCCAGCCCCTTAACTACGCCCCTGCCCTAGAGGGAGATAGGGCTAAGCGGAGCGAAAAGGGTTTTTCACGAGACAGGAAATGAAAACTATTAGCCCCACACGAAATAAACAAATTCAGAACATGATATACATATTCAGACATATTCATAATACAGAGTTGAAGTTTGTTCTTAACTTTTTTCCTGGTAAAGTCTACCACAAAACAATATAATTAATACATGAAATCATTTCTGAATCTTCAAGATCCTGATTCCGACACAATCACTGAAACCTGGTTGGAAAAAAAAACATGTAGCATGTTGTTGTAAGGAAAATATGTGGAACTTTATTCAAATCATTAACACTATATAAATGCTAAACTCGATTAGATTTGATCATAACTTATGTTACTCGGACTCAGGTGAGAGTATCATGTACGAGTATGTATATGACATGAGTATATTCGCTTCCTTTTAAGTTTTTCCGTTTATTTGAGATTCGTTGAAGGGGTATAACACTTATCCATGTCACTATATGGGTGGAACATGTGTATAAGAAAAACGAGTCGGAGAAACATGGCTGATGATAAGATGGTACCGATAAACATGATGTTTATATGACCCGATGAAAATAATATATTTCATAGGTGCATGAAATCTACTAGTGCTCTAGGTTTGGCGGTAAAAGTACTATCGAGGCCCTTATACTAAATCAAAGAGCAATTAGTCTTTGTGTAAAAAATTGTATTCATTTTTACTATTAAAAATTGATTCCTATACGTCAGCATGATGTACACATAGTATGCCACATATCACTGTAAGGTTATTTCAATAAACACACCAGTTTTTAACAGTATAAATGAATGAAATTTTTAACATAAAGAACTAATATGCTTTTTGAACTAATGTAGGGAGACTAATTTACCCATTTTTTAGTAGAGAGCAAAATGTAATCTTACTCCTAGGACAGGAACTTCCATAATACTTTTACCAGGTTTAGCCTATAATGTTTCGACTCCTCATTTTTCTTTAAGTACCCTAGACTGCCACCTTATCCGACACAGCTTCGAACATAGTTTTGAGGATATGACCTTCTAAACACCTTTCAAGTACATGGAAAAGCCTTGTTGAACGTGCCTGTGTTAGACACATACTCATATTCGGCACACATGAATCATATTCGACAGACATGAATCAAGAACAATAGGGTTTTCCGTTTAGTAAATACGAAACTTTGGAAATTTGAAACTTAACCATCGAAACTTTCTAAAACAACAAAATAAAGATTAAAAGACAAGATAACATACATACCTTAATAGCAACTTGCATTTAGATTCCTCCATCCGCAAGAGCACTCAAGTCACCCGACTCTTGTTTCTCTCTCCAGATTGCGTGCACCTCATCAGTACGAAACCGTTGGGTGAATGTTGACTCCTCGAGTGGTGTTGAGTACCCATGAGCAAAGGCAAGGAGACCTGTATATGCTATCATCGCTCCATTGTCAATGCAGTACCTGTCATCGGTTGCAAACAATCTCCCACCTCGTTCGGAACACATTATTCGCATCATGTCTTGTAACCGCTCATTGCAACCCACACCACCAACAATAAGAACATCTTTCGATTCACAATGAGCCATTGCTCGTTCTGTAATCTCCACAAGCATTGCAAATAGAGTTTCCTGTAATGTATTGTAGAATAAGTTGAAAACCATATGATACAGTGCTTGTAAAAGGATCCTTGGACACTTAACCTAGTCTGAATATACTCTTGAAGTAAAGAACAAAAAAGGGTAATTCACCTGAAGGGAGTAGCATAAATCCGCAGGGGTGCATTCGTTATTTTTGAGCTTCTCCTCAGCAGTAGCTTCAATGTAGCTCAATATTCCACTAAACGAAACATCCATCCCTTTGACCACGTATGGAAGATCGATAAATTTTTCACCTTTCTTTGCTAGCTGGAAATGGAGAAATCATATCGGAAAAGTTTAACGGAAAACTGGAAATACATTAGGCTGTTTGAGAAAAACTTTATTCCAAGAAAAGAAACAACAAACAAATCTAGTAATATGGAAACGATGCTAAAAGCATCTAATTTGCCTCAAAAAGAAGCCCAAAACATCGACTAAATGCTTAATCAAGCTTCAGCAAGACATATCTGAAATGGCTGAAATCACTCAAAAGTATGAAGCATGCACTGCATTATCGACCTAAAAGTATTCAATCAGTGGCAAAACAGCATAACAGTAGATGACTGCAACAATGTTTACGAACTTGAAAAACACGGTATAACGTCTTTTAAAGTACCTGCTCAATGTTATATCCAGGACTTGGATCGTTCGAAAGGGTTAAAACACGAGCAAACCGATCCAAGCAATTCCCAACAGCAATATCAATAGTCTCTCCAAAGATTCTATATCGTCCTTCACTATACGCAATAACCTGAGTATTCCCACCGCTAACATACAACACAACAGGATCATCGGCCCCAGTAACAATCCTTCCCATCTCAATATGCGCAACGCAGTGATTAACCGCAACAATGGGCTTCTTCCATAGAAGTGAAAGAACCCGAACAACAATTGCGGACACTTGTAACGGTGCACCCATACCCGGACCCTTAGTGTAACAAATACAGTCGATTTCATCGGGGGTAATCTCAGCTGTTTTTAAAGCCGATTTAACCAATGGGAGCACATGTTGGAGATGGTGTTGAGCAGTTTCACGTGGAAGAAAACCTTGGCCGGGTGGAGTAATGTAGGTGTGACGTGGGTTCGATAAAATGGTGCCGTCTAATGTTACAACACCGATACCGATTTTGTTGGCTGATCCTTCGAAACCAATAGCTATCATTTTCTTCTTCATTTTCATAGATATGTAATGTGCCAAGTAAAACCTTTGAAAATCAAAACAAATACAAATGATCTTTAATTAGCAAATAAGTACCACAAAAATTATACAAAAATTCACTCATCTACAAATATTTTAATCATTTATCCACAATTCCACACCCAAAAAAACAAGTTATCCAATTAAACTGTTCATTTAAAAAACTTTATCCTTTGGAGCCTATAATTTTATTAAGAAAAACTCAAATTTTTAATCTTTTACATATTCCACCAAAAATTAGCAGATATGCACCAAAATAAACTACACAAAATTCACTCATCTAAATATATTTGAAGCATTTATCCACAATTCCACAACCAAAAAGAAAGTAATTCAAGAAGGTTTTAAATTAAACTGTTCATTAATAAAAAAATATAAACTTTATCCTTTGGAGCCTATAATTTTATAAATAAATAAAAACCCCTTAAATTTTTAATTTTGTAATATTACTCCAAAATTAGCAAATAAGCACCAAAATAAACAACACAAAATTCACTCATCTACATATATTTGAAGGCATCCAAATTAAGAAAACAACATTTATTCATAAATCCATCTCCAGAAATCAAGTCATCGGAGAAGATTTTAGTTAAAACTGTTTTTAAGAAATCACTTCACCCTTTGGAGATTCTACACGAGAAACCCACCTTAAATTTCTATTTTTTTTTTACAAATTCAATCCCTCTTGCCCTGAATACACAATACCCAAGTTTATCTAGGATTGTGTTTAAATTCTTATGAGAAAATACTTACCTATTTTGATTCAATAAAGAAAAAGAGACGCATGAAACTGAACTTACCAAAGATGAGCACAGCTTTATGAGAACCTTAGCGCCCAAAAAAATGGCTGTGGCGGCGGAGCGGGAAGCAATAAAACGGCTACTGACAGTGGAAACAAAGAGAGAGGGAGAAAAAATGAATAGAATAGGGCTTCTGCTTATCTTTTCCCGCAACGTTTGACTTCTTTATGCTTTTTTTTGTCATAAATAATAATAATAATAATAATAATAATAATAATAATAATAATAATAATAATAATTCTTATTTTACATTCTACATTTTCAAAAATAATATTAACAAAAGTAAACTAATTTATATAATTTTGTTTCAAGAGTAAAAATGAGAAATTAAAAAAATATGATTTTTTAAATGAAATTAAATTGGTAAAATACATCTTTTCATTTAATAAATTGGTCCCTCTAAAAATGTAAGCAAATTAATTCTATCAATTTTAAAATGAACAATTATGGATAAATTAATAATTGTACATATTTTTATTAGTAGAATAATAAATTTAGCCCTTAGTATTTATATATATTGTCAATTGATCTTGATATAACAAATTTAACCCACAATATTTATACATTATGTCAAATTGGTCTTGATTAAACAAATTTAATCAACAACCTCAAATTGACAAAATATATAAACTTTGAGGGCTAAATTTATTATTATACCAATCAAATTTATATACAATTGCTAAAAAATATTTATATGGTGATTAATTATCTTTAATTACTCATTTTAAAATCGATTGAAATTATATTGCTTCTATTTTGAAAAAAAAACAATTTATATGAAAATTAGACCAAATTCTCTCCACATAAAATGTAACTATTCATTTATATAATTATTTAAATAAATATTACCTTTAAAAGATGACTAAGACTAAACCCGGGGTAAACTACAACCAATATTACTACATTAGTCTATTAGTAAGTTTATTAGCCACTTATTTTTAAAAGTTATAAAATTATCACTAAATACATTTTTAAGTTTTTATTTAAGTATTGAGCTATTAATTTTTTTAAATTTGACTAGTTAGCTCCAAAAGACGTTTAAATAATCGGTACAGTAGATCAATATCAATCGACGAGTAGTGTATACCTTAAATCCAAGTCTGAAGGTCAGTTTCAGATATAAAAAAAAAAACTGTTTAGATTTTAGTTCGCATATTTGTGACATTTAAAGTTGTTTCATAAAAAAAACTAAATTGTAAAAGCAAAGAGGAAGAAAAGCTTTCGATTGGTGTAAATGGTAAGAACAGAGAAAACCATACAACAAAAATTTTAATAACATAGTTACTTAAATGAAAACCTTCAAATAATTCAATGACCATTTTGTAACTTTTAGAAGTTGAATAGCCAAAACGTAAATGTATTAATAGTTTAGTGATCTTAGGTGCAACTTACCCAATAAAAAAAAAAAAAAGCAAAAGGCTGGCCTCAAGAGACTGTACATTGATTGATCCTAGTCCTTAAAAAGCACAAGGATTGGCATCCAACACAACTAGCTAGAGTCTAGCAAAGACCTACGACAATATCAAGATGTGGCTTTTCTATGAAAACTGAATCGTATAAACACCGGCGTATACCCGAAATCGTAACGCTGTACTTGGTTTTGGTTTCAGTTTTGGTCCTATATGTTGTCAACAATGTATGAAAAAGCTACACAGAAACTATACACACTCAGCTGCTATTTGTTTTCGATTTCCCGAACACTGTCGACTATTTGTTGGGTCTTCTTTGACAGACTTTTGTTGTACTCGTCGATTTGCTCGAAGATCAATTCTAAATGTCTTTTATAGGTTGCAGATCTCTTTTTCTCAATGGCCAGTTGATGTGTTAATTCTCGGATTTTGTCGTGTTCATTCTGCAAGAAGAACCAAGATAGATAGAAACAAGTAAACAAAAAGGCCATTTGAGCAATGAATACACAAAAATGTAGCATTTATGTCTACTGAGGCAATCCTCAATGTTAGTTTTGCAGCGAAGATGTTATCGGTTATGTCGAACAACTCTGGTAAGACAACACTTCATAAAAGCTAAACTTCGAAAGCACGTATTACTACGGCTCAAGTTGGGGCATACAAGCTCCAATGAAATCCGAATACGAGAACAACATCACACAAGAACACAGATTTTATGAAATTATTAATGTTAATTCTAACCTACGACACTAGCAGACTTCAAATGTGACATATTTCTATGTTGCTCCGACTCTTTTCTAAAGTATCGGTATCCCTTCGACCATGCCTTCTCGTTTACACTATATTTCAACCATCTCCATCCCCAACTAGAGAAAAAAAGTTCAATTTCCAATCAGCAAGAACAAACTGGTCTCAGCTAATACGAAACATCATCTTCAATTATAGATACTCGGGTGAAAGTAAATGAAATTGCTTTACCCCAATACTGAAAAGAACAAGCATAGATATTTTAGAAACCAGAAAAGAAATGAACACAGTTGCATCATAAAAAAATCTGTTTACTTGTATTCAAGCTACTACAAGGTCAGTGCTTCTTCTCCTATAAGATATTTCACTCATATATATATATATATATATATCAACAAACTTGAGCATAAACGAATCTATTATGAAAGTGAAAACTGACCGGATATTGATCATAAATGCAATCTGTTCGACCTTTTCCGGGCGTTAAAGGATGTGTGTGTTCCTTCACGAATTTTGTGACAACCCATTTACCAGAACTTACTTTCCTCACCAAAATCATTGCCCTGCATCCGACCCTCGTCTCTGCCCTGTGCCTCATAATTTTTTCTCGTTTGTCAGGCATTCTAAAACCTTCTTTGTTACAAACAAGAGCCCTACCGATAGCAGATCCGTCACACCTCGAACGGGAAAGTTTGCTCACACGAATGATGAATCCTACCCTCGTTGCATATGCATTATAAAAAGCATGTGCAGATGCCTCAGATTCAAACTCCTGACCGACGTAGGGCTCATCAGCCAGAACGAATTCTGGGATGTCATCCCTTTGCGGAGAAGTTCGATCCAACTTTTCATTCAAACCCGGTTGAAAAATTCCTTCAACGGGCTTTTCTCCAGTTCCATCATCATTTTCCATGCTACTACTAGCCTCTGCTTGGACCGGATTCAACATCATGCCACCATTACCATCACCATGAACCCGGAACTCCACTGCAAGAACAAGCATTTTTTCCAACAATTGCTCGAAGATGAAACGAAAGCATGCAGAGAAACATAAATAAACTCATCTCCGATGAGGTCAAAAAGCACTCAACACATTCGAACTCCAAGTAACATTTACGTTATATTGCTTCTCAAGTAATATGCAACAGATTGAAATAACTATCTTTTTTTTAAATCGTTTTTCTTTTTCCAATTTCCGATCTACCAATTCGAACAAAATCCATCCGAAGATCAAAAATCGAACACGAATAAATTTCCTTAATAAATTGCATCCAATGGAACCTACATTGAATCTGAATGCCAATAAAGCTATGTTAGTTTAAAAGTTCTCGAGTCCAACATGAAGTCAATACTATTACACAAGTTCTCCTTTAGTCATTTTTTCTCTTTAATTTTCTTTTATTTTACTAGCAACCAAACAGATTGTAATTTGTAAGCATAAAATTTAATGGAAATCATCAAATAATTCTACAAAAACGAGGCCCTAATGCTATACTTTACTTGCTAATTACATTCTTAAGGGAGGAAATGGGGGGAAAAGTAAAATTACCAGAAAAGAAAAAAAATATATAAAACCCAATAAAAATTCAAAGTTTAAACTTTCTCACATACACACACATTTTCTGGGAAATCAAACAGAAAACAAAATCAATAATTCAAACGAAAAAAGCAAAAATATAATTAGTTCCTCCATTAAAAGAGAAAATAAATGAACAATTAATCAAAAAATTAATTAAAAGAAACTGATATATATATATATATATATATATAATAAACTTACTTGAAATTATTCCGTTAATGGAGATAATTATTGATGATCGATTAGGTAATCGGAAAAGGGCGAAAACATTTTGGGGATGCGGGATCAGCGTAGGGATTATAGGGACGCAAAAAGAACTTGACGTGGCGAGAGTATATTGGTTTCGACATACAAAAAAGTCAAAAAGCTTTATAATTACCTAATGCAATATTGGCACGTGTAAGAACGAGTGGACTTGACTACGCTTGATTATCGCTTTGCACTTGGTTGGGCAAAGCCGCATAAAACTCGGGTTTGCCTCCAAAGTCCGGTCCGTTAGAATGGTTCCATGAATTATATATATGGTCAAAATTCTGTACAAGTCCTTGTGATTTGGCAAAGCTTAAGATTTAGTCCATACACTTTAATCTTATAATTTTTTAAATTAAAATCATTAGTATTTTCTATCAAAATTTTCAAATCTAAAATTTTAATTTTTCATCAATCACATGTTACAATAAGCAAAAATAACTTTATCAATTGCTATATTAACAAAATACTAAATTTTAATTATCATATTAAAATTTTTAAATCGAAAAGGTAAAAAATTCAATTTTATTTTTTAATACAATAATAAATCTCAAAATTTAGGTGAATATACCTGAGAGATCTCTCTATTGTAGGTACATGATCAAATTAGTCCTCCTATTATAAATCGAATCAATTTAGTTTATGCAAACAAGATTAAATTGAAATAAAGTTAATATTTACCATTTGAAAAAAAAAATGATTTACTACATAACATAGTTGATATTTTTAGATTTAAATTTTATACATTAAATGTTAACTTATTACAATTAAAATTTATTTAATTTTTTAATAGTATAAAAATTATATTGATCCATTTAATAATAGAGAAACTATTTTGATCGAAATTGCAATCCCGGATTTAGATTAATGTATTACATAGCCACATAACTTGAATTTAGGAGTACGTAAATTCAAGTTCTAACATTTCCGTGTATTTAAAAGATCATATCTTTATATTCCTATCCAAATATACAAACACAAATACTTCAAGAAAACATAAAAGTATACCCTGAGTTTCTTAGAAGAGGAAAACTAGATTATTAGCCCACAGCTAAGCTTCCATGGTTACTCATACATACATATAACAGAAAGTTCATTAAAGTCAATATTTTGTTCTTCCATCACCATCCGTGATCACATCTTTGAATGCCCCTCCACCAGGGATCATAGGCAAGACGTGTTCTTGATGCGGTACGATTACGTCTAACAAGTACGGTCCAGGTGTTTCCAACATTTTCTGAATCGCTTGTCGGAGATCATCCTTCTTCGTCACACGAGCAGCGGGTATTCCGCATGCTTCGGCGAATTTCAACATGTTTGGGAATATTTCAGACTCGTCGGATGGGTTACCTAAATAAGTATGAGCTCGGTTTGCCTTGTAAAACCGATCCTCCCATTGAACAACCATGCCTAAATGTTGATTATTTAACAATAGTATCTTGATGGGAAGATTCTCTACACGGATCGTTGCTAATTCTTGGACGTTCATCATGAAACTTCCGTCACCGTCGATGTCTACAACAATGGACCCGGGATTTGCAACGGCAGCTCCAACGGCAGCAGGTAATCCGAATCCCATCGCCCCTAAGCCCCCAGATGTTAACCATTGACGAGGCTTTTTGTACTTATAAAACTGAGCAGCCCACATTTGATGTTGACCGACACCGGTACTTATAATCGCATTACCATCAGTTAATTCATCGAGAACCTGAATTGCGTATTGAGGCGGAATTGCTTCACCAAAGGTTTTATAATTCAAAGGGTATTTCCCCTTATGCTCATTTAACTCATTCCTCCATGCCGAATAATTGAGTTTCACCTTAGCTCCTTTACTCTCCAATATCTTATTTATCCCTTTCAAAGCCAATTTAACATCCGAACAAACCGATACATGAGGCTGTTTATTCTTCCCGATCTCAGCTGAATCGATATCGATATGCACGATCTTCGCTCGGTTGGCAAAAGCCTCGAGTTTCCCAGTTACCCGATCATCAAACCGAACACCAAAAGCAAGTAAAAGATCACTCTCATCAACAGCATAGTTAGCATAGACGGTTCCATGCATTCCGAGCATTTGTAACGATAATGGATCCCGACTCGGAAAAGAGCCGAGACCCATTAAGGTAGTCGTGACGGGTATTCCCGTAAGCTCAACAAATCTCTTCAACTCTTCATTAGAATTCAAACAGCCACCACCAACATACAAAACAGGTTTCTTAGATTCAAAAACTAACCTCACAATCTGTTCTAAAAGGGATTCGTTGGGTTCTTTAGGCAACCTAGACATATAACCAGACAATCTAAAAGGTTGGTTCCAATTAGGAACAGCAAGCTGTTGTTGTATATCCTTAGGTATATCGATTAAAACAGGACCTGGTCTGCCAGATGTAGCTAAAAAGAAAGCTTCACTAACGATCCTAGGTATATCATCTATATCAAGAACAAGATAATTATGTTTTGTAATAGACCTTGTTACCTCAACAATGGGAGTTTCTTGGAAAGCATCAGTGCCGATCATTCTCCGAGGGACTTGGCCGGTGATTGCTACTAAAGGAATACTATCGATCATCGCATCAGCTAGGCCGCTCACTATGTTAGTTGCTCCTGGACCGGAAGTTGCGATGCAAACGCCGGCGAGGCCGGAGGAGCGAGCATAACCCTCGGCGGCGAAAACCCCACCTTGTTCGTGTCGTGGAAGGACATTTCGGATCAGTTTGGATCGTGTTAAAGCTTGGTGGATCTCCATTGAAGCTCCACCTGGGTAAGCAAATACGTCCTTGACCCCTTCACGTTCAAGGGCTTCAACGAGAATATCGGCGCCTTTCCGAGGCTCGTCGGGGGCATAACGGGAAATGAAATCATGGATAGGGGCCTTCGTTGGGGTGACGGCGGAGGCGGTGGATCCGGGGGTGGAATTTGATTGTGAAAGAGAGCTGGAAACGGAGAGGGAACGTGGCGGCCTGAGCTTTCGAGGGATTATTCGAAAGTGGAGGACGGATTTGGAAATGGGTATTGAAGATTTGGAGGAGGAACCTAAAGGAGAAGGCTTGTGTAATGGTGTATTTGCAGTGGTCGCCGCCATGGTCAATGGGAGTTTGGCAATGAACTCTTCTTTGATGTGGAAAGCAAATTTAGAAGCCCTTTAAAGTTCCCTAAAATATTGGATTAATTACACAAGAAGTCACTAAACTATGACCTAATCTTAATGAATCCTAAAACTTTAAAATATTCTAATTAAGTCCTCAGGTTATTAGTATCATATCAATTAAATCCTTCTATAAAACTCCGATTCTGCAACGGATAAGTGAAGAGGAGGCTCGTCGATTTAACCGTGATCTGCAGAGCCTTAATGGTATAGCATTGTACATAGATGGAGGACCTATATTGGGGACTCTTCGCTTGAAAACACCTCAGTTGACTGACTGCCGTTTTTCATGTTGAGGTTGCATCGATGGGTCCGTAGGAGCATCGTAGCCTAATCTAGGAAGCATTGAGGATCAATTTATCGATTTTGCGCCAACTAAATGAGGCCTCCATGGCATAGAAATTGTACATGACATCTTGTCAATGTCGTAGACTAGGCCCGGATTTTCAGTTGTTGCAAGATTCAGATGACCGGCACCATAGGCGAACTCGGCATCGTTGTTTACCCTCCAGCTCATCGATTTTGCTAGATTATTATATATTGCAAGTAGGAGTGTAAGGGATGATAGATAACATTGTAAGTAGCGAATTACATTAAGAATGAATAACATCTTTACCTGTGGTCACAATTGCAGATTTGATAGTGCTGTGTCCAAGTAGGGGGAAATGATTTTATATAGGCTGCAACACTTGCGAAGAGGGCAGTCCGTGCAACTGCCTCATACGCGGGTGTCACCTTTGAACCCTGCGTGTGACTTTGCAAGTGTATGCAGCCACTGCACCAGGGTACAAAAGAGACTATTGGTTTAGATATGAAGCACTTGATGGTCGAGGGACAAGACGGTCCGGTTTAAAGACGGAATTCAAAGCTTATAGTTATATACCTTGAGAAGGTTCCCTGAGCCCGGATTCGGACCCCGAGATGAAAATGAAGCAACAAATGGAGCTAAAATTTGACTTTCTCAGACTTATAAACCACTGCTGAAGGTGATCTTCCATTTTTCATTTGATAGTTTCAGTATTTATCATTATCAGAACTTCTAACCTATAAGCAACTTAATAATGAGTAACTTACAATGTTGATGTCCAAATTACTAGTAGTGCCAAAACTTGTAAAGCACTTAATTTACGTATTTCAACTTTCAGTTTCATTAAAATACTCATGTCACACACACACACATATTCATATATATATATATATATATATCTAGATTCTCGTTGATGGGAATAAAATCCTTTAAATACATGGAAAAGCAGTTAAAAATAAAAACCTCCATCTCTAATATGCACAATTGTGTAATTCACATTCAACATTCAAACAAAATTCGAGTGACACAAACTAAACCAATATATAATTATGCTCATTGACAAAGGGTAATGAAATCTAAGTCTCATCACTCACCTTGTTCAAGTAATTTATTTGCGAAAGACAAAAAGATTACAATTATTGTGAAAATCCATGTTTCAAGTATTTAAACCGATTCACTCCTCCAAGCGACGACTTTCAATATGATTCCTCTTGCTTTAACACCCATTACCTATGAGAACGAAAAGATGGTTGTTAAAACAAATGTATTGGAATTCAAGTTGAATATGGATATGTATTCAATAGAGATATATTCATTTTTTTTTCTATATTTTTCATGCATTTAAAGGATCTTTGAAGATTCATATTCTCATAATGATATCCTGAAGTGTGTCAGATGAAGAGCTTCAAAAAATTGAAGAATAAATATAATATAAATTAAAATAAAAATAAAAGAAGAATAGAAAGAGAAAGAGGAAGAAGCCTTAAAAGTAATCAACAAACCGTAAGAGATCCCATGAGAGAGCAGATTCCGATATAAACTACCAAATGGGTTTGGCCATAGCGTGGAACATATCGAAAATAATTATCGCTACCACGCCAAAAACCCAAAAGTATACAAGGAATCTCATCAACGCAAAAAATGCATATATTAGTTCAACGTAAGTGTTGGACACAGATCCTTCAAGAAAAATAAAAACTCAAAACGACATAGGTTATTTTAAGGTAAATCTTAAAGAATAAGTAGCTATATTGGAATGTTCTTAAATACAGCTCGGTTGCAAGATGCCATACTTGTTTCACAGATTCGATATGTCTCTCCTTGGGAGCATGTAAGACAATGGTTGTAGAGCCAACTACGCAAAGAGCACATCCAAGCATACCAAAGATGTGTAATCTCTCTTTCAAAATAAAATGTGCTAGCACTGCACTGCATAATAATGTTTTCTTCATAAAATTAGACAAATCTACAGGCCAATCCCATCCATCAATGGCAAACATGTTTCTCCACGTGCCTTCATAAATAGGAGTTGCCTCCGGAGTTGAAGCAGATGCACGATGTATTCCATGTTTCTATGCTACGTCGTTACCAATCGGATCCATCTCATGTAGTTCCGGTTGAAGAGGTGGAGCTAAGGCCAGATTTGTCCTACGAGAAGGAGCCAATTCAGATCTTGGAGCGAGATGTGAAAGTGTTACGGAGGAAATCAGTTCCTTTAGTCAAAGTGTTATGGCGTAATCATGGAATGGAAGAAGCTTCGTGGGAGCCGGAAGAAGCAATGCGACAGCAATACCCTCACTTATTTTAGCCAGGTAATTTCGAGGTCGAAATTATTTTAAGGGGGTAGAACTGTAATATCCGGGAATTAGGGCTTGTGCATTGTTGCTTAATTGTATGAAGTAGCATGCCTATGTGTGTTTGAATGTGTTGTATGAATTTTTGAGAACTTCAGAGTGTAGGTAAATGCCTTAGAAAATATTAGATTTTAGGTATTAAAGGGGAGCTAAGCTTGATAGGCCTTAAGAGGAATTGTAGGGGAAATTGGACATAAAAATCAGCTTGGTAAAGTGGCAGGAAGGAGCCACTTAAAGCTTTGGTAAGTGACGCCACAAGCAGTGCAAGGGGCCTAGGTTCGAGCAGCAAGGGGAGCACTTTTGGAGTTGCTTTTTGCGTCAAGCTAGAGAGGAGTTGGACGGCACAAGGACACTTCAAAGATGAAGTGTAGATTAAGCTAAAAACTTAAGGATTCGGCTAAGGTAGAGTGAAAAGGGGGATTGAATGGAGAGAGGGAGTGTTGGCCGGCCTAGGGACTCTCTTGAGGTGATTTTCGGCCAAGTTAGAAGGGGAGGAGTAGCCGAATTTTGTTAAGGGGTTTTATGTTTTTCTTTGCCGAAATTTAGCCCTCCTCTTTATTCTTTTCTCTCTTTCTCATTTGATCACCATTGCCGAAACTTCTAAGCCTCACACTCTCCCTCTCCATATTTTGCTAAAGACCGAACCACAATACCATTCTTTCTTTTCCATTGAAGCCGAATATTCCTTTATTACCATTGTCGAATTGCTCAATTATCAACCCTTCTCTTCCTCTTTTACGAATTCAATCAAAAGCTGAATTCCCTATTTGGTGGCCAAAGCCGAATGCTCCTCTACCCTTTTGGAGCCGATTTGATCATTTAATCAGGAGAGGAATCTCTCTGTTTCAAGCTAGGATATTCGATTGAGTTGGTAAGAGATTCTGGGCATTTAGCTTTTCTATTTCTTTCTTTTAGATTAGCCAAAATTGGAATCTAATCCCATTAATGTTCATTGGCCGAAACTTTGAAGGAGATTTCGGGATTTCTATTGTAGCCGACTGTA
This sequence comes from Gossypium rotundifolium, assembly GCA_025506655.1. NCBI lineage: Eukaryota > Viridiplantae > Streptophyta > Magnoliopsida > Malvales > Malvaceae > Gossypium > Gossypium rotundifolium. The sequence goes on from CP106724.1 coordinate 204,042,869, forward strand.
AGAGAAGATCTTCGGGATTTCTAGATCTAAGGTAAGCAAGGGTGATCTTAGGCCGAAGGCCATTTATGGTGTTCATTAAGTGTTAAAAATGGATCTAACATAGATTATGTAGGTATTTCGACATCTCCATTAACAAATAGTGATTTCGGGATTTAGATCCGCAAGGTAAGAGGGCATGAACATTCGGCCAAGGCCATATTTAGTGAATATTGTTTGGCCGATTCTAACTATGATTTTTAGGGAGGAGTACGACCTGTTTCGGTAGACTTTTCGGGATTCAGTGAAAGCGTTAGTACCAGGTGTGTAGCCCCATACTAATTCTTGATAGATTTATGGTATTGATTTAATATATGTGTTAATGAAAATATGAAAGATGTGGCTAAAGGTACCATACGATGGTACAGAGTACTCAGGTACGTTCACCTTTAATACTATGCTAATAATGTTATGAATATTGAATATGACAGAAACGTGAATTCGTTATGAACATGGAATAAGATATATGTCATGATTTTGCATGTATTGTATTGTGCATGGGCATATGGGTGATTATGAAAGGGAAGTGATCTGGTGGTTTTTACCACAATATCTGGTGACTCATGTCACATAATCTGAATGTGGTGACTAATGTCATGAAATACTATCTGGTGACTTTGTCACAATTATCTGGTGGCTATGCCACAATTTATAAGGGCGATGTGCAAGTCGTCTGCAGCGACTGCCTTCGATGGTGTGTAGCGGATGGAGGGTCGATTTAGTAATCCCCACGGTGTGATGGCAGGTACGGGTGATGCGTAGAGGATGGTTATTTAGGTTTGGGTTCGGGATTGCATCATTGTTTATATATGTTTTATATATATGATTTGTATGCCTAAATCGATTGGGAATTTGTGTTGGTTGTTGCACATTGAGTCTGTTGACTCACCCCGTTGTGGGATATCTTTTCAGGTGACACTCAGTGATTGGACCGGGTCGACAGGAGCTTAGTGGTGGCCATGCTCAGCTCAGAGTTATTTTGTTTTAGTTGGTTTTTATATTTAAGTATTCTGAATTTATTTCGGGTTTTGCTATGATGTAATATGGCCATTACTATTAACTGTTTTAAGCATGCATTTAATTTGGTTTATCATGATACGATTATTATCAAATCAAAGGTTAAACAAATTTTTCTTAAAAAAATAAATTTTAAATGTTTTGACACCTTAACACAATCGATTTTCAATTTATTGTTAAACTCTAAAAACCCGGCAATACTTTTAACTTATTGATTTCAAGTACAAATAAAAATACTGTTTTAATAAAATCGAGTCTACAAGAATAACACCGTTTTCAATTTGAACTCAACACAAATCAAATTATCTTCCAAACCACCCAGATTTTCCAAAGTAACAAATAAGTTTTGAATTGTTTTACTCAAGGAGCATGCCAGATCCGGTCAGGGCTTGTGGGCCGGGTTTGGGGTGTTTCAAGATTAGTATCAAAGGAGTGAAAATGGAAAATGAAACAAAGGAGTCCATAGGCAAGGAACTATTACAAATTATAGTGCATGTCCCTTGGAGGATATTTCCTGGCACGATATGTGCCTTTTTAGAACTTCGAGAAGTCAAGGTTTTTTTTCCCCTTAAAGGCAATGTGAGTTTAAATTTGATAATGACTTTCAAGGAATCGAGATTGTTTCAATTTCACACCACGCTAGAACATTCCAATTTCACATTATTGAAATGATCTTAATGTTTATAATAAATATATTTGTATCAATTTAACCAATGTGAAACAATATCTAGTGCTCGATTTGAGATGGTTATCGAGTTCTAATGCTATAAAATTAAAAATAATGGCCTGTATAAAATCATAGTGTATTAAGTAATGGCTTATCTAGAACCATTTATTCTACGTACAACTAAATATTATTTCACTAGGCTTAAATCTCATGACACATTTTAAGGAAGCATTCGGAACAATATCAAAAATAAAGACAAAAAACAATTTTGGGCCGTTCGTCCTGTAACCATTTGTTAGCTTAAGCAATCCTATATCCTTAAGCGGATGGAGATGGTGAATCGATCAATGCAAGGCAATTATTCCATGTATTAATGCTCTTCGCTATAATTGCCGTTGGGTTTAGGTCTTTGAATAGAGGATTTTCAAGGGTCCTCTTTACTAATCTTGAGTGGCAAACTTTTCCCAACACAACAAGTTCACCGCAACACTTGTTAGATATACTCCCTATTTGGAAAATAGCCGTGAAAGCTTCTAGAACACATGGCAAACCCATTTTAGTTTCACAATTATTTTCCTCAATAATCTGGTCGTTCTCCTTCGTAGCCATTCTTGCCCATAAGTTAAGAGTAAAACCAGTGGGGCGAGAGTAAACATTAAGGCTTGCCATCTTTACTTGCTGAATCGATGTTACTAGTCAAATTTGGTTCGTAAAAGTAATTTGGACAAGATTCGCCAGGGAAAAAATACTGGCATTTATAAGAAGTGTTATAACCACATTGGACTAGAATACGTTACAATAATAGACAACATTAAATATTTCAGTTTAATTAGCATTAATTTTAATTAATACAAATCTAAATATTAATTCAAAGATACAAATTTATACTTCCCCTTATAATAAATTCTTAAATGGCATTAAACGGATCACGAAAATAAGGTTCAATAAAGATGATTATGTCGTACATGTGTTTCTGCGTTGAAACTGGGATTGAACTATTACGTCCACTCCAGACCAAACACCACGACTATAATAACATATGGAAAAAGAAATGTGAGATATAGTACACTTGCATTACAGGCACACATATTCGTTATGTGTGTCGTCCTATTTTTCTAATATTTTGAAGTTGTGTATGCACTTGCTATGTTGATGGTTAAAAATTCACGTGAATCTCAAAATTGAATGAGCTATACCAGATTCCTTTACCAGTGATATGTATGTGCTACAATGTACAAATAATTATGCGAAGCGTAAATTCTTATAACCTTGTTGTTGTTACAAAGTTTTTATCACACTTATCATATTAGCAAAATGGAAACTGGAAACTAAATGATTGAAATTCAAAATTAATAAATCAAAAATATTTCCCGTTCTGAAATTAAGCCGATGTATGTCTTTATCGTGGGACTCCAATTCTGTTATTGTATTCTTCGTTCTACGTTAACTTTTTAGGTGTAACCCACCCAATTTCTTGAAATATGAATGGATGCTTTTAGTGGAATAAGTAAAGGAACTTGGAAAATGAAAATTTCTCTTAGAGAGTTAAATTGAAAATAACAAATGATGTTATATTTCTATAAGTCTTGTAGGTATTGCCCAAATAATGGATAGGATTTAGTTATTATATAAATTGAACCTTTTTTAATAGGGAGAATGTGGGACGTACGTCACCGACATATTTGGAGTTTCATTCTCGATAGTGATAAAAAAAGTAATCTAATGAAAGAAGAATAAGAAAATCAGGTTAAGACTTTGAATCGTTACATCACTTTCGAAGATGATTTCAAGATTGCCTCTCCTCTAAAGAAAAGAAAGAGGTCAAAACTAACAGATTAGTATCGAAGGAGTGAAAATGGAAAATGAAACAAAGGAGTCCATAGGCAAGGAACTATTACAAATTATAATGCATGTCCCTTAGAGGATATTTCCTGGCACGATATGTGCCTTTTAAGAACTTCGAGAAGTCAAGGTTTTTTTTCCCCTTAAAGGCAATGTGAGTTTAAATTGGATAATGACTTTCAAGGAATCGAGATTGTTTCAATTTCACACCACACTAGAACATTCCAATTTCACATTATTGAAATGATCTTAATGTTTATAATAAATATATTTGTGTCAATTTAACCAATGTGAAACAATATCTAGTGCTCGATTTGAGATGGTTATCGAGTTCTAATGCTATAAAATTAAAAATAATAATGGCTTCTCTAGAACCATTTATTTTACGTACAACTAAATATTATTTCACTGGGCTTAAATCTCATGACACATTTTAAGGAAGCATTCGGAACAATATCAAAAATAAAGACAAAAAACAATTTTGGGCCCGTTACGTCCTGTAACCATTTGTTAGCTTAAGCAATCCTATATCCTTAAGCAGACGGAGATGGTGAATCGATCAATGCAAGGCAATTATTCCATGTATTAATGCTCTTCGCTATAATTTCCGTTGGGTTTAGGTCTTTGAATAGAGGATTTTCAAGGGTCCTCTTTACTAATGCTGAGTGGCAAACTTTTCCCAACACAACAAGTTCACCGCAACACTTGTTAGATATACTCCCTATTTGGAAAATAGCCGTGAAAGCTTCTAGAACACATGGCAAACCCATTTTAGTTTCACAATTATTTTCCTTAATAATCTGGTCGTTCTCCTTCAGAGCCATTCTTGCCCACAAGTTAAGAGTAAAACCAGTGGGGACGGAGTAAACATTAAGGCTTGCCATACTGCGCGAATCTGATGTTACTAGTCAAATTTGGTTCGTAAAAGTAATTTCGAACAAGATTCACAGGGAAAAAATACTGGCATTTATAAGAAGTGTTATAACCATATTGGACTAGAATACGTTACAATAATAGACAACATTAAATATTTCAATTTAATTAGCATTAATTTTAATTAATACAAATCTAAATATTAATTCAAAGATACAAATTTATACTTCCCCTTATAATAAATTCTTAAATGGCATTAAACGGATCACGAAAATAAGGTTCAATAAAGATGATTATGTCATACATGTGTTTACTGCGTTGAAACTGGATTGAACTATTACGTCCACTCGAGACCAAACACCACGACTATAATAACATATGGAAAAAGAAATGTGAGATATAGTACACTTGCATTACAGGCACACATATTCGTTATGTGTGTCGTCCTATTTTTCTAATATTTTGAAGTTGTGTATGCACTTGCTATGTTGATGGTTAAAAATTCACGTGAATCTCAAAATTGAATGAGCTATACCAGATTCCTTTACCAGCGATATGTATGTGCTACAACATACAAATAATTATGCGAAGCGTAAATTCTTATAACCTTGTTGTTGTTACAAAGTTTTTATCACACTTATCATATTAGCAAAATGGAAACTGGAAACTAAATGATTGAAATTCAAAATTAATAAATCAAAAATATTTCCCGTTCTGAAATTAAGCCGATGTATGTCTTTATCGTGGGACTCCAATTCTGTTATTGTATTCTTCATTCTATGTTAACTTTTTAGGTGTAACCCGACCCAATTTTACTGAAATATGAATGGATGCTTTTAGTGGAATAAGTAAAGGAACTTGGAAAATGAAAATTTCTCTTAGAGAGTTAAATTGAAAATAACAAATGATGTTATATTTCTATAAGTCTTGTAGGTATTGCCCAAATAATGGATAGGATTTAATTATTATATAAATTGAACCTTTTTTAATAGGGAGAATGTGGGACGTACGTCACCGACATATTTGGAGTTTCATTCTCGATAGTGATAAAAAAAGTAATCTAATGAAAGAAGAATAAGAAAATTAGGTTAAGACTTTGAATCGTTACATCACTTTCGACGATGATTTCAAGATTGCCTCTCCTCTACGGAAAATAAAGAGGTCAAAACTAACAGATTAGTATCGAAGGAGTGAAAATGGAAAATGAAACAAAAGAGTCCATAGGCAAGGAACTATTAAAAATTATAGTGCATGTCCCTTGGAGGATATTTCCTGGCACGATATGTGCCTTTTTAGAACTTCGAGAAGTCAAGGTTTTTTTTCCCCTTAAAGGCAATGTGAGTTTAAATTGGATAATGACTTTCAAGGAATCGAGATTGTTTCAATTTCACACCACGCTAGAACATTCCAATTTCACATTATTGAAATGATCTTAATGTTTGTAATAAATATATTTGTGTCAATTTAACCAATGTGAAACAATATCTAGTGCTCGATTTGAGATGGTTATCGAGTTCTAATGCTATAAAATTAAAAATAATAATGGCTTCTCTAGAACCATTTATTTTACGTACAACTAAATATTATTTCACTGGGCTTAAATCTCATGACACATTTTAAGGAAGCATTCGGAACAATATCAAAAATAAAGACAAAAAACAATTTTGGGCCTGTTACGTCCTGTAACCATTTGTTAGCTTAAGCAATCCTATATTCTTAAGCAGACGGAGATGGTGAATCGATCAATGCAAGGCAATTATTCCATGTATTAATGCTCTTCGCTATAATTGCCGTTGGGTTTAGGTCTTTGAATAGAGGATTTTCAAGGGTCCTCTTTACTAATGCTGAGTGGCAAACTTTTCCCAACACAACAAGTTCACATAACACTTGTTAGATATACTCCTATTTGGAAAATAGCCGTGAAAGCTTCTAGAACACATGGCAAACCCATTTTAGTTTCACAATTATTTTCCTTAATAATCTGGTCGTTCTCCTTCAGTAGCCATTCTTGCCCATAAGTTAAGAGTAAAACCAAGTGGGGCGGAGTAAACATTAAGGCTTGCCATACTTCGCGAATCGATGTTACTAGTCAAATTTGGTTCGTAAAAGTAATTTCAACAAGATTCACAGGAAAAATATCGGCATTTATAAGAAGTGTTATAACCACATTGGACTAGAATACGTTAAAATAATAGACAACATTAAATATTTCAGTTTAATTAGCATTAATTAATTAATACAAATCTAAATATTAATTCAAAGATACAAATTTATACTTCCCTTTATAATTCTTAAATGGCATTAAGCGGATCACGAAAATAAGGTTCAATAAAGATGATTATGTCGTACATGTGTTTACTGCGTTGAAACTGGATTGAACTATTACGTCCACTCGGACCAAACACCACGACTATAATAACATATGGAAAAGAAATGTGAGATATAGTACACTTACATTACAAGCACACATATTCATTATGTGTGTCGTCCTATTTTCTAATATTTTGAAGTTGTGTATGCACTTGCTATGTTGATGGTTAAAATTCACGTGAATCTCAAAATTGAATTAGCTATACCGATTCCTTTACCAATGATATGTATGTGCTACAACATACAAATAATTATCTGCGTAAATTCTTATAACCTTGTTGTTGTTAAAAAGTTTTTATCACACTTATCATATTAGCAAAATGGAAACTGGAAACTAAATGATTGAAATTCAAAATTAATAAATCAAAAATATTTCCCGTTCTGAAATTAAGCCGATGTATGTCTTTATCGTGGGACTCCAATTCTGTTATTGTATTCTTCGTTCTACGTTAACTTTTTAGGTGTAACCCACCCAATTTCTTGAAATATGAATGGATGCTTTTAGTGGAATAAGTAAAGGAACTTGGAAAATGAAAATTTCTCTTAGAGTTAAATTGAAAATAACAAATGATGTTATATTTCTATAAGTCTTGTAGGTATTGCCCAAATAATGGATAGGATTTAATTATTATATAAATTGAACCTTTTTTAATAGGGAGAATGTGGGACGTACGTCACCGACATATTTGGAGTTTCATTCTCGATAGTGATAAAAAAAGTAATCTAATGAAAGAAGAATAAGAAAATTAGGTTAAGACTTTGAATCGTTACATCACTTTCGACGATGATTTCAAGATTGCCTCTCCTCTACGGAAAAGAAAGAGGTCAAAACTAACAGATTAGTATCGAAGGAGTGAAAATGGAAAATGAAACAAAGGAGTCCATAGGCAAGGAACTATTACAAATTATAGTGCATGTCCCTTGGAGGATATTTCCTGGCACGATATGTGCCTTTTTAGAACTTCGAGAAGTCAAGGTTTTTTTTCCCCTTAAAGGCAATGTGAGTTTAAATTGGATAATGACTTTCAAGGAATCGAGATTGTTTCAATTTCACACCACGCTAGAACATTCCAATTTCACATTATTGAAATGATCTTAATGTTTGTAATAAATATATTTGTGTCAATTTAACCAATGTGAAACAATATCTAGTGCTCGATTTGAGATGGTTATCGAGTTCTAATGCTATAAAATTAAAAATAATAATGGCTTCTCTAGAACCATTTATTTTACGTACAACTAAATATTATTTCACTGGGCTTAAATCTCATGACACATTTTAAGGAAGCATTCGGAACAATATCAAAAATAAAGACAAAAAACAATTTTGGGCCCGTTACGTCCTGTAACCATTTGTTAGCTTAAGCAATCCTATATTCTTAAGCAGACGGAGATGGTGAATCGATCAATGCAAGGCAATTATTCCATGTATTAATGCTCTTCGCTATAATTGCCGTTGGGTTTAGGTCTTTGAATAGAGGATTTTCAAGGGTCCTCTTTACTAATCTTTGAGTGGCAAACTTTTCCCAACACAACAAGTTCACCGCAACACTTGTTAGATATACTCCCTATTTGGAAAATAGCCATGAAAGCTTCTAGAACACATGGCAAACCCATTTTAGTTTCACAATTATTTTCCTTAATAATCTGGTCGTTCTCCTTCAGTAGCCATTCTTGCCCATGCAAGTTAAGAGTAAAACCAGGTGGGACGGAGTAAACATTAAGGCTTGCCATCTTGCTGCTGAATCGATGTTACTAGTCAAATTTGGTTCAGTAAAAGTAATTTCAACAAGATTCGCAGGAAAAAATATGGCATTTATAAGAAGTGTTATAACCACATTGGACTAGAATACGTTAAAATAATAGACAACATTAAATATTTCAGTTTAATTAGCATTAATTAATTAATACAAATCTAAATATTAATTCAAAGATACAAATTTATACTTCCTTTTATAATTCTTAAATGGCATTAAACGGATCACGAAAATAAGGTTCAATAAAGATGATTATGTCTTACATGTGTTTCTGCGTTGAAACTAGGATTGAACTATTACGTCCACTCCAGACCAAACACCACGACTATAATAACATATGGAAAAAGAAATGTGAGATATAGTACACTTGCATTACAGGCACACATATTCGTTATGTGTGTCGTCCTATTTTTCTAATATTTTGAAGTTGTGTATGCACTTGCTATGTTGATGGTTAAAAATTCACGTGAATCTCAAAATTGAATGAGCTATACCAGATTCCTTTACCAGCGATATGTATGTGCTACAACGTACAAATAATTATGCGAAGCGTAAATTCTTATAACCTTGTTGTTGTTAAAAAGTTTTTATCACACTTATCATATTAGCAAAATGGAAACTGGAAACTAAATGATTGAAATTCAAAATTAATAAATCAAAAATATTTCCCATTCTGAAATTAAGCCGATGTATGTCTTTATCGTGGGACTCCAATTCTGTTATTGTATTCTTCGTTCTACGTTAACTTTTTAGGTGTAACCCGACCCAATTTTACTGAAATATGAATGGATGCTTTTAGTGGAATAAGTAAAGGAACTTGGAAAATGAAAATTTCTCTTAGAGAGTTAAATTGAAAATAACAAATGATGTTATATTTCTATAAGTCTTGTAGGTATTGCCCAAATAATGGATAGGATTTAGTTATTATATAAATTGAACCTTTTTTAATAGGGAGAATGTGGGACGTACGTCACCGACATATTTGGAGTTTCATTCTCGATAGTGATAAAAAAAGTAATCTAATGAAAGAAGAATAAGAAAATTAGGTTAAGACTTTGAATCGTTACATCACTTTCGACGATGATTTCAAGATTGCCTCTCCTCTACGGAAAAGAAAGAGGTCAAAACTAACAGATTAGTATCGAAGGAGTGAAAATGGAAAATGAAACAAAGGAGTCCATAGGCAAGGAACTATTACAAATTATAGTGCATGTCCCTTGGAGGATATTTCTGCACGATATGTGCCTTTTAGAACTTCGAGAAGTCAAGGTTTTTTTCCCCTTAAAGGCAATGTGAGTTTAAATTGGATAATGACTTTCAAGGAATCGAGATTGTTTCAATTTCACACCATGCTAGAACATTCCAATTTCACATTATTGAAATGATCTTAATGTTTATAATAAATATATTTGTGTCAATTTAACCAATGTGAAACAATATCTAGTGCTCGATTTGAGATGGTTATCGAGTTCTAATGCTATAAAATTAAAAATAATGGCCTGTATAAAATCATAGTGTATTAAGTAATGGCTTCTCTAGAACCATTTATTTTACGTACAACTAAATATTATTTCACTGGGCTTAAATCTCAAGACACATTTTAAGGAAGCATTCGGAACAATATCAAAAATAAAGACAAAAAACAATTTTGGGCCCGTTATGTCCTGTAACCATTTGTTAGCTTAAGCAATCCTATATCCTCAAGCGGATTTGAGATGGTGAATCGATCAATGCAAGGCAATTATTCCATGTATTAATGCTCTTCGCTATAATTGCCATTGGGTTTAGGTCTTTGAATAGAGGATTTTCAAGGGTCCTCTTTACTAATCTTTGAGTGGCAAACTTTTCCCAACACAACAAGTTCACCGCAACACTTGTTAGATATACTCCCTATTTGGAAAATAGCCGTGAAAGCTTCTAGAACACATGGCAAACCCATTTTAGTTTCACAATTATTTTCCTTAATAATCTGGTCGTTCTCCTTCGTAGCCATTACTGCCCCGCAAGTTAAGAGTAAAACCAAGAGGGGCGGAGTAAACATTAAGGCTTGCCATCTCTTGCGAATCGATGTTACTAGTCAAATTTGGTTCATAAAAGTAATTTCGAACAAGATTCGCAGGGAAAAAATACTGGCATTTATAAGAAGTGTTATAACCACATTGGACTAGAATACGTTACAATAATAGACAACATTAAATATTTCAGTTTAATTAGCATTAATTTTAATTAATACAAATCTAAATATTAATTCAAAGATACAAATTTATACTTCCCTTTATAATTCTTAAATGGCATTAAACGGATCACGAAAATAAGGTTCAATAAAGATGATTATGTCGTACATGTGTTTCTGCGTTGAAACTGGGATTGAACTATTACGTCCACTCCAGACCAAACACCACGACTATAATAACATATGGAAAAAGAAATGTGAGATATAGTACACTTGCATTACAGGCACATATATTCGTTATGTGTGTCGTCCTATTTTTCTAATATTTTGAAGTTGTGTATGCACTTGCTATGTTGATGGTTAAAAATTCACGTGAATCTCAAAATTGAATGAGCTATACCAGATTCCTTTACCAGTGATATGTATGTGCTACAATGTACAAATAATTATGCGAAGCGTAAATTCTTATAACCTTGTTGTTGTTAAAAAGTTTTTATCACACTTATCATATTAGCAAAATGGAAACCGGAAACTAAATGATTGAAATTCAAAATTAATAAATCAAAAATATTTCCCGTTCTGAAATTAAGCCGATGTATGTCTTTATCGTGGGACTCCAATTCTGTTATTGTATTCTTCGTTCTACGTTAACTTTTTAGGTGTAACCTGACCCAATTTTACTGAAATATGAATGGATGCTTTTAGTGGAATAAGTAAAGGAACTTGGAAAATGAAAATTTCTCTTAGAGAGTTAAATTGAAAATAACAAATGATGTTACATTTCTATAAGTCTTGTAGGTATTGCCCAAATAATGGATAAGATTTAGTTATTATATAAATTGAACCTTTTTTAATAGGGAGAATGTGGGACGTACGTCACCGACATATTTGGAGTTTCATTCTCGATAGTGATAAAAAAAGTAATCTAATGAAAGAAGAATAAGAAAATCGAGGTTAAGACTTTGAATCGTTACATCACTTTCGACGATGATTTCAAGATTGCCTCTCTCTACGAAAAGAAAGAGGTCAAAACTAATGATTAGTATCGAAGGAGTGAAAATGGAAAATGAAACAAAGGAGTCCATAGGCAAGGAACTATTACAAATTATAGTGCATGTCCCTTGGAGGATATTTCCTGGCACGATATGTGCCTTTTTAGAACTTCGAGAAGTCAAGGTTTTTTTCCCCTTAAAGGCAATGTGAGTTTAAATTGGATAATGACTTTCAAGGAATCGAGATTGTTTCAATTTCACACCATGCTAGAACATTCCAATTTCACATTATTGAAATGATCTTAATGTTTATAATAAATATATTTGTGTCAATTTAACCAATGTGAAACAATATCTAGTGCTCGATTTGAGATGGTTATCGAGTTCTAATGCTATAAAATTAAAAATAATGGCTTGTATAAAATCATAGTGTATTAAGTAATGGCTTCTCTAGAACCATTTATTTTACGTACAACTGAATATTATTTCACTGGGCTTAAATCTCAAGACACATTTTAAGGAAGCATTCGGAACAATATCAAAAATAAAGACAAAAAACAATTTTGGGCCCGTTACGTCCTGTAACCATTTGTTAGCTTAAGCAATCCTATATCCTTAAGCAGACGGAGATGGTGAATCGATCAATGCAAGGCAATTATTCCATGTATTAATGCTCTTCGCTATAATTGCCGTTGGGTTTAGGTCTTTGAATAGAGGATTTTCAAGGGTCCTCTTTACTAATGCTGAGTGGCAAACTTTTCCCAACACAACAAGTTCACCGCAACACTTGTTAGATATACTCCCTATTTGGAAAATAGCCGTGAAAGCTTCTAGAACACATGGCAAACCCATTTTAGTTTCACAATTATTTTCCTTAATAATCTGGTCGTTCTCCTTCGTAGCCATTACTGCCCACAAGTTAAGAGTAAAACCAGTTGGGACGGAGTAAACATTAAGGCTTGCCATACTGTATGAATCTGATGTTACTAGTCAAATTTGGTTCGTAAAAGTAATTTCGAACAAGATTCGCAGGGAAAAAATACTGGCATTTATAAGAAGTGTTATAACCACATTGGACTAGAATACGTTACAATAATAGACAACATTAAATATTTCAATTTAATTAGCATTAATTTTAATTAATACAAATCTAAATATTAATTCAAAGATACAAATTTATACTTCCCCTTATAATAAATTCTTAAATGGCATTAAACGGATCACGAAAATAAGGTTCAATAAAGATGATTATGTCGTACATGTGTTTACTGCATTGAAACTGGATTGAACTATTACGTCCACTCCGGACCAAACACCACACTATAATAACATATGGTAAAAGAAATGTGAGATATAGTACACTTGCATTACAGCACATATTTTTTGTGTGTCTCATATTTTCTAATATTTTGAAGTTGTGTACGCACTTGCTATGTTGATGGTTAAAAATTCACGTGAATCTCAAAATTGAATGAGCTATACCAGATTCCTTTACCAGTGATATGTATGTGCTACAATGTACAAATAATTATGCGAAGCGTAAATTCTTATAACCTTGTTGTTGTTAAAAAGTTTTTATCACACTTATCATATTAGCAAAATGGAAACCGGAAACTAAATGATTGAAATTCAAAATTAATAAATCAAAAATATTTCCTGTTCTGAAATTAAGCCGATGTATGTCTTTATCGTGGGACTCCAATTCTGTTATTGTATTCTTCGTTCTACGTTAACTTTTTAGGTGTAACCCGACCCAATTTTACTGAAATATGAATGGATGCTTTTAGTGGAATAAGTAAAGGAACTTGGAAAATGAAAATTTCTCTTAGAGAGTTAAATTGAAAATAACAAATGATGTTACATTTCTATAAGTCTTGTAGGTATTACCCAAATAATGGATAGGATTTAGTTATTATATAAATTGAACCTTTTTTAATAGGTAGAATGTGGGACGTACGTCACCGACATATTTGGAGTTTCATTCTCGATAGTGATAAAAAAAGTAATCTAATGAAAGAAGAATAAGAAAATCAGGTTAAGACTTTGAATCGTTACATCACTTTCGACGATGACTTCAAGATTGCCTCTCCTCTACGGAAAAGAAAGAGGTCAAAACTAACATATTAGTATCGAAGGAGTGAAAATGGAAAATGAAACAAAGGAATCCATAGGCAAGGAACTATTACAAATTATAGTGCATGTCCCTTGGAGGATATTTCATGGCACGATATGTGCCTTTTTAGAACTTCGAGAAGTCAAGGTTTTTTTCCCCTTAAAGGCAATGTGAGTTTAAATTGGATAATGACTTTCAAGGAATCGAGATTGTTTCAATTTCACACCACACTAGAACATTCCAATTTCACATTATTGAAATGATCTTAATGTTTATAATAAATATATTTGTGTCAATTTAACCAATGTGAAACAAAATCTAGTGCTCGATTTGAGATGGTTATCGAGTTCTAATGCTATAAAATTAAAAAGAATGGCCTGTATAAAATCATAGTGTATTAAGTAATGGCTTCTCTAGAACCATTTATTTTACGTACAACTAAATATTATTTCCCTGGGCTTAAATCTCAAGACACATTTTAAGGAAGCGTTCGGAACGATGTCAAAAATAAAGACAAAAAATAATTTTCGGCCCGTTATGTCCTATAACCATTTGTTAGCTTAAGCAATCCTATATCCTTAAGCAGACGGAGATGGTGAATCGATCAATGCAAGGCAATTATTCCATGTATTAATGCTCTTTGCTATAATTGCTGTTGGGTTTAGGTCTTTGAATAGAGGATTTTCAAGGGTCCTCTTTACTAATGCTGAGTGGCAAACTTTTCCCAACACAACAAGTTCACCGCAACACTTGTTAGATATACTCCCTATTTGGAAAATAGCCGTGAAAGCTTCTAGAACACATGGCAAACCCATTTTAGTTTCACAATTATTTTCCTTAATAATCTGGTCGCTCTCCTTCGTAGCCATTACTGCCCGCAAGTTAAGAGTAAAACCAGTAGGATGGAGTAAACATTAGGGCTTGCCATATCTGCTTGAATCGATGTTACTAGTCAAATTTGGTTCAGAAAAGTAATTTGAACAAGATTTGCAGGAAAAAAATCTCGGCATTTATAAGAAGTGTTATAACCACATTGGACTAGAATACGTTACAATAATAGACAACATTAAATATTTCAGTTTAATTAGCATTAATTTTAATTAATACAAATCTAAATATTAATTCAAAGATACAAATTTATACTTCCCCTTATAATAAATTCTTAAATGGCATTAAACGGATCACGAAAATAAGGTTCAATAAAGATGATTATGTCGTACATGTGTTTCTGCGTTGAAACTGGGATTGAACTATTACGTCCACTCCAGACCAAACGCACACATATTCGTTATGTGTGTCATCCTATTTTTCTAATATTTTGAAGTTGTGTACGCACTTGCTATGTTGATGGTTAAAAATTCACGTGAATCTCAAAATTGAATGAGCTGTACCAGATTCCTTTACTAGTGATATGTATGTGCTACAATGTACAAATAATTATGCGAAGCGTAAATTCTTATAACCTTGTTGTTGTTAAAAAGTTTTTATCACACTTATCATATTAGCAAAATGGAAACCGGAAACTAAATGATTGAAATTCAAAATTAATAAATCAAAATATTTCCGCTCAAAATTAAGCCGATGTATGTCTT